>CAXKWD010000002.1:46444922-48944922 GCA_964059195.1 Ectobius pallidus | reverse complement strand
CAAGTTAAGCTCCAGATTTATTCATTAAGCAGGGCTTACGGAAGAAGAAAGGTCTACCATCTCGGCCACCTGGGTCATTTTAACGGTCTAGTTGGATAAGCGCATGTAAAACAATAGTGTTTTTTGGCATAGCTACCTGTATTTTAATTTCCAAGGCCTTATAAGATCACAGTAAAACAATAGGCTATGTTGTCAAGATAACTGATTTTCATTTTTTTTATAAATTCTTTCGAATACGTATATTGCCATAAAATAGGCACTAAATTGAGCATTACTCCGAAACAGATCAACCGATTTTATCCATTATGAATAGACGTCTTCCCATGGACATTGTAAATGTGTATACCAAGTTTCATAAAAATCCGGTAAAGCGTATTTGAGTTACTGCGTCTTTAAAATATACACTAAATTGGGTTTTACTCCGGTACCGGTCAACAGATTAGGTTAAAATTCAATAGGGCACTTCTCATGGACGTCATAAATGAGTATATCAAGTTTCATGGAAATCCGTTACAGCGTATTTGAGTGATGGCGCCTTTCTATGAGAAAGGCGCCATAATCTATTAAAATAGGCACTAAATTGGGCATTACTCCGGTACCGGTGAACCGATTTGGTTCAATATCAATAGGCTTCTTCCCATCGACATTATGAATGTTTATACCAAGTTTCATGAAAATCCGAAAAAGCGTACTTGAGTTATGGTGCGTACAGACGCACGGACAGACGGACAGGCAGACAGACAGACAGACAGACGGACAGACATTTTTTCGTCCCCCACACAATCTCATAAAGTACCATACTGGCACTGAATAATGATATAGCTATTAGGCTTCTGTAAATAGTAAGAATACTTACTACTCCACGACAATTGACGGTTCTAAACAAATATTATTTATTTTATGTAAACCGGAGGTTCATTGCCGCGCTTACATTAGGCAGCCAGCCATTCAACCCTATTCTGCAGCCCTATTCTAATGGCAGCCAGCCATTCAACTCCTTCCAACCATCCCTCGAAAATCCCGCTTTCCTTAAATCTACTCCAATTGTCCTATGTTTAGGTCTTCCAAGTGGTCTCTTTTCTTTGGGTCTCCCAGTCAATATTTTTTTAGATATCTTTCCTCCCCCATGCACGCAACATGTCCAGCTCATTTCACCCTCCGTGATTTAATTATTACCCTTACTATATTCAGTGAAGAGCATAGGTTATGAAGTTCGTCATTATGCAGTTTCCTCAAGTCCCTGTTTTCGAACCTTCTTCCGAAAAGCAAGGGACATCCATAAAAAACAACGAGCAGGATAATTGTGGTAACAGTAAGGATCGTAGCTGATAAAGGTAGCATTAATGAGATTGATAAAGAATTAAATATCATACAAACCTTTGAGGAAAAGAGCAAAAAAATGAGAGACAGAAGAAGGAAAATTGTAGAATACACAGAGAAAGGAGAAACAGCAAAAGAAAGAATAATACACGACAGAAAAGAAAATAACGCAAAGTTAAAAATGAGATAAAAAGAAAACTCACACAGAACCATATAACATAGGCTACTGTATTCCGTAGCACACAAGAATGAATCGAGAAATTCAGATTAAGGAAATATTTGTACCTTTTAACGTAACTTTCTCTTAAGTGAAGTTTCATACCTTGGTGTTTTATACTTAAATTCTGTTTTTAAAATTAAGAAACAGACTTATGTAAACCAACTTATTGTTATTACTAATTGTTACTTCTTAGCTATGTTGACATCCATATGAGAAAAGCAGTCAGAAGAAGTATCCCGTATTTTTTGGTCTAAAAAAAAGTGTGCGTGGCACGCCACGCGACAGAAGTGAAACTTGTTTTAATTTTTTGATTTTTTCAATTTCGGATTGTTGGATTTTTTCAATTTTGGACTGTTGGACTTTTTAATATTGGGTTTATGGACTTTTTTACTTTTGGATTTTGGATTTTTTAATTTTTGACCATTTAATTTTATTAATTTTCGAATTTTGAAGTTATTAATTTTGGATTTTTAAAATTTTAGATCTTTAAATATTTTATTTTTTTTATTTTCGATTTTTTAATTTTGGACTTTTTTATTTTTAATTTTGGATTTTGGACTTTTAAATTTTGGATTTTTTATTTTTTAAATTTTGGATTTTTACATTTTTAATTTGTTGATTTTTTTAAATTTTGGATAAGCCTAATCAGTGAGTTGATTGTTTTCTGTGCAGTCCGTTCCGTCACACCTCACTAATTTCGTGAAGATTTTCAGCGCTACATTAATTTCGTGACGATTTTTGAGCGTTACACAAGATCTCGATTTACCCCTACCGCGGCTAAACAAGTTACACTTCAAAAATATTTTCGTTGTAGCCTATGTACAGGAGTCAGGCCTACGAAGTCTATACTGATAAAATTTTCATTAATTAGCTTCCTACAATTTTCCGCTTATTTATTTCACTCATCCCACGTATTTATGCACACAAAGCGTATCATCTAAAAGGTACGTAACAAGAAACAGCCCCAATAAATTGCATTAATCATAGGCATCGAATTTCCATTTGATTGCTGTAAATTAGGAAATAATTTGCTTGTTTTGCGTTAATAGAAATTTAAAGACCAGCATGTCAAAACCCTGGATTCGAACCAAATCCTCTTGGATGCAACATCAGGTTAGGGGAGTGGAAAGGGGGTGCTGAGTGTGCTCGTTGGTAAGGGGGGGGGGGTGTTTCCAAACATAAAATCAGGTTCAGTTTCATCCGTTGCGTGTTATACTTGGAAAAGCTGTCATATATGTATTCCATATACCTAGGGGGTCCTAATGACCTAATGATACCAAACCGAATACTACTGGAATATGAACGAACATCGGTGGAGGGGGGGGGCTGGACGGAAGGGGTGCCAACCTAACAGCATGATTTATAACGAGCTAGACAGATATACACGAAAGCGTTATGTGTTGTCGTATTGATTTAATATTGGGAATATCGGGTGCCCACCCCCTTTCTCTTTCACCCACCCCTACATTCAACCAATAACAAGCACATACACACAAGAAGAATCCAGACTGCGAAAATACGGATATAAACGCTGTGATGTGTGTGTGTGTGTGCCTATTAGGAAGAGGATGGCTATGTTATATATAGGAAGTCATGAATGACGCAAAAAATAGGCGATCATATGAAATATACATTAAGCTGTCGAGTTTTTGTTTGATAATTCAGCCCTTTCTTGTTTAGGAAAGTTCTGATTGAAAAACTAGAAAATGAAGATGAAAAGGTATTGAACATTCCATGAACGACCATCAATAAGTAACGATGATAATTATTTCGATGATAGTTATAATAATAATAATAATAGCAACAATAATAATGATAATAGGCCTAATAATAAATGGAGTAGCACCTACAAGATGATTGCGGGGATTGTGGCTAGTTCAGCCCTTAGAGCATGGAGAAAAAACAGTTTTGGTTGTTGTTTATTAACGCTGCATACAAGTAGCTGAGATTTTCAACTTTAGTTTGGAACTCCGCCTTTGTCAGCATCGTGCTGATGGACAAGGATTGAAATTAAAGTGCTATCTTTCTTGAAGTAAATATCAGAAACTATCACCAAAAAAAAAAAGTGTGCGTGGAACGCCACGCGACAGAAGTGAAACTTGTTTTAATTTTTTTATTTTTCAATTTTGGATTATTGGAATTTTTTAATATTGGGTTTTTGGTCTTTTTTAATATTGGGTTTTTGGACTTTTTAAATTTTTAAATTTTGGAATTTTTTATATTTTAAATTTTTAAATTTTGGAATTTTTAATTTTTTAAATTTTGGATCTTTTAAATTTTGAATCTTTGAATTTTTTATTTATTGGATTTTTTAATTTTGGATTTTCAATCTTTTTGGATTTTTAAATTTTTTAAATTTTAGATTTTTGGATTTTTTAATTTTGGGTTTTTAAATTTTTTCAATTTTGGATTTTTTATCATGGTGAAGGGCTCACCACGTCACTAGCTCGAAGCAGTAATAGCCTGATACCTTTCCCCCACGCGCTCCCGTAAATTTGTTTTATTTTTTATTTTTTAATTTTGGATTTTTGGATTTTTGGATTTCTTAATTTTGGATTTTTAGTTTTTTTTTAATTTTGGATTTTTTGATTTGTTTAATTTTGGATAAGCGTAATCATTGAGTTGATTGTTTTCTGTAACCAGAGAAAAATCAATAAATAGGCTAAGTACGTCGGGCTGAAATGCTTAGCACCACCAGAAGAAAAAAAAACAAAAAACAAAACAAACAAACAAACAAAAACAAAAATGCTGGTAAATCCTTGCCATTATAGCTCCGATTAGTCACAATAGAATTATATAAGATTACCCCTTTGCTTTAATTTTTTCATCTTATTGTATTATTTATAATGATTGCTGAGGACCTAATCAATCCACAATATTACAAGATGGTACTAAGTAAGGGATTCTCGTGAATTTTCACCTAGCAATGACAGTTCATATCCCGGGACATTCCGATAGAATGATTTGCCTGGTATTCCTACGCACCATATGAAGAACCCCAGTATAAGGCCTACCTCCAACGGCATCCACTTGTTTCCACCTGCAGATACCTTAGAAATAGTATCCCCACACTTAAAAAATGACTTCTGCACAGTAAACGACCATGCTGATTACCAGGCTTTAAAACTTAGTGCCCGAACCCACAGAGGGAGTTGATTCCGGTTACCAACAACCTGAGTATAGGGGGTGGAGGGTGATTGCGTAGGCTGATAAGACAGTCATTGATAGTAGTACTGAGAAGTGAATGCGCCCGTAGTACGGTGCCTCTCAAATTGGTCAACAGTGTACCTTGTCATTGTGCGTGTTTAAATTTATAATACGTGTTCGGCACGCCGAAAGTAAAGTGTTCTAAAACGCAAACATATATTGAAACATTTGGGAGGGACTATTATACACAAACAGGAGAAAGTATCGTTTTGCATGCTTGTAATGTGAGTTTAGAAGTTATTTTGTGGTCTTCCTATATCTGTATTAGGGTTTGTTTACTATCACGTGAACTAGCATATGGTAGCTAGGGCACACGCCGAGCAAAGTCTGTACAGTACGGTTGCTGTTAACATATTCGATCGTGCACTAAGTTTTAAAGCCTGCTGATTACAAATAACTTGGGAAATGAAGGAAAATGGAGAGGGGCGTGGAAAAATAATTTCAAGTGAAAATCTGTGATTAGTCGGCAAAGAGGATGGCACCCGAGACTTAGAGATGTAACCCAAGACCCCAGCATATCTTGGAAAATGCAGATTTGTCCTCACTGATAAATGTTATTAATTCCAAAAATATTCTGAACACATACTTCATACTCTGACCCATACTGCTAACCACTGGACTAGCAAGCCAAATTATCTGTATTAGCGATGTTCAGAACGGAGTATATTTTTATAAATAATTCACTCTCTGCGAAGCGAGTGAATGGGTTTTAGATTACCGCTTGAAAGGGCCCGTGTCGAATATTCCCCGCAACGAAATTGAAACACAGAGCATAAAAAATTGGCAAATACCTCATAACACCAAATTGGTGATGATATGTAGCATTTTTCATGACACGCAAATTCCCGTGACACCATTAGTCCTCCTCTACCCCACTGATGTCCAGTAAATGCATCTCCATTAAATATGACAATCAATATTCCGGGCAGCTTGATTAGCATTTTATGGCTTTTTTAATACCTTCAGCTTCATTTTCTACCCGATGAATCTGAACTTGCAAAACAAGATTGCCTCCAATAGCGAACAAAACCCATAACACAATTATCCCGATAGCTTAATTTTTATTTCAATATTTATATGTCTCACTGTTATTATAACTTCCACTAATAATAAAATTATTATTATTATTATTATTATTATTATTATTATTATTATTATTATTTGTTGGTAGATCGATTCACAGCTTTGGGCGGTTTTGGATTAACGCTGAATAGTGTTATTATTTTTCTTTATCTTATAAATAAGTGTGGGTCTTGTTAAATTCTCTTATATTCAAATAGCATATGGCTTGGGGAGTAAATGAAAAGAAAAGGACAATGTTCAGTCCCGCATTTATCGTACGGTAATCTAATCTATTAGCTGAAAACGACATTCAAAATAGAGGTTTATATTTCTTAGAAATTAGTTTTTAATTTCTTTAATTATTTTTTTTTTGTTTCTTACTTCCAAATGCTTGAATGCTTGACATTAATAACATAATCATAAGAGTTTAAACCTATGAAATGAGTTTTTTTTTCACAAAAACTTGAAAGGTGATGGCCAGTGTACTGTCAAAATCCGTAGTTTTCAAGAAAATCACCAACAGGAAAATTCTATTTTACCGACGCCATGAGCTGCCATCTCTCATACAACCATCTTGATACGAAGGTCAAGGCGGGCTCGTTGCCGTTTGTTTGGGTGAATTTAAACTCTCCAAATAACTAATGAGACTAATTATGGTCGAACAAAAATAGTCGTATGCAACTTGCCTATAATGGTAGGCCTAATTAAGAAAGTCTTATGAAAACTATAGCTATTATTGCATAATGTACTATTCTTTCTAGCACTATAAAAAGCGCAAGTACAATTAAGCGTTAAATGTCAAAGTTCGGCGGTATACGGTTAGATAAGTTGAGTCAGAAACGAACTTCAAAAGGCAAGACATGTTAAGTTATATTTACAAGTGAAATGCGATACTCACAAAGTAACATACGAAGAGAATTCAGCAGCAAACCCATCATTCACAGTCGATAAAACAAACACGGATATGAATCAAACATGCGAATAAAAGATAATAAAAATCCCACCGATGAACAAAAAACTTTATAAAACAAGGTAAATCCACCCGTTATTTATTCCCCTTGAATAAACTCGATTCCGTTACAAAAACAGAGAACGTATTTGAATAGAAAACAGGAGCAAAGTATGTAATAATTGATTACGACACAATATGACTGGTTCCTGGATAATTTGTTGGAAAACGGTTCGTAATAGATAACGAAAAAATGTTTACTCAGTGTTCCATATTGAAGATTTTGGTAAAAAAAGGTAATTGGTGTATATTTTAGTGGGCTGTTAATTCTTTTTCCAACAAATATCCAACAGTCAACATTACCACAAGCATCATTCAACAAGGGGACAAAGAAATTCCCATGTTCCGGATAATATTGAAACAAGAGGTAGAATTTAAAGAGGCGTAGGCCTATAAACCACGTGACATGCGTAAAAAATTAGCACTGCCATATTTTCCAACTTTCTTCTTCTTCTTCCTCTACTTCTCGATTTTTTCTTTTGACGATTTTAATTCTATGGCGCAGCTGATGGGTTCGCTCCTTTCACGCAACGGGCCCGGGTTCGAATCCTAATCGGGATAACTTACCTAGGTGGGGATTTTCCTCACCTGTGAGACAAAAGTCGCGTAACTTTAAGTCCTTGTGGTCTCCGGACAGTGTTTTGCAAATGACAAGCCGTTTGTGCTTCTCCTTGATTAGATACGCGGTCCAATCAGAGACGGCGAGACGGAGGGAAGACTCTTACTGCTAGCGGGACTTCATTAGCTCGTACACGTGATTGGCGGTAAAGGAATTGGCTTCTCATTTGAAAAATACTTTCGTCCATGTGTTCGTGTTGTCTCGGAGGTAGCCCCGGCATTGGGCTGATCACTCTCCGGGGAGGCCCTCCATGTCCTTCCCTGGTCAAACAAGTTTATGTGGTCCAATCGAAAATCCCTCTCCCGACAGGTCGCGGCCCTGTAAAGCTCGGGCGGCGTGGGTGCCTTAAATGTCTCTAAAAGGGAGAGGTAAGACTAAGAAGAAGAAGACTTTACTTATTTCATCAGTTTCACAAGACTACAAGATAATGCAATTTTAATATTTAATCGTTAATGAATCTACACCAGCATGGCTAGATGTCCTGAGGATGACGTAAAAGTGTCGAAAGGCAGCATATGATAAAAGATGGTTGTATGTAAGCATGGATATATGATACAAGGTTGTTGAGCTGATAGTTATAATCATAAATAGGGGCCGGATTTTTAAGTTTTTATAAACATTGTTTTAGTTTTTATAACATATTAAAATATTTTAATTTTAGTTTTTACCATTTTCAGACGATCTTTTTAGTTTCACTTTAATAAGAATAATAAACACTTTAATTCAATTAATATATATATAAATTAATTCAATTTATATTAATTCAATTTATTTTTACTTAAATTTCCATGGCTCTGAACCACAAAACTTTAGGAATACTTTTTGCTAAGTTTTAGAACTACCCCTGTCAATTCAAACTCCACCAAAAACTCAACAAGAACGTTTTTTCAATTCTTCAACTTCTAGAATATTTTACTTTTTGGCATCTTGCTGGAGCAAACACTGTGAATAGAATAGTACACACTGCAAGTGTAAGCTTCTTAAGAATGCGCTTAATTTGTTTCTACAGAAAACGGGGATTTCGGTTCATTTCAGATTTCCTTTGCCGGGACAATTAGGGTACAAAATTACAAAATTACAAAACGCAATGCTATATTTTACCTTGACAAGATAATGTACTGGCAAAAATGAGCAAGATGCAAAATGTAGGGAGATTTTTAAAAAGTAATTTTTAGTTGATCAATAATAATTGTATTAATCATTATAATTATTTTTATTTGATCGTATTTTACTTGAAAAGCAGATTTAGCCATTTTTAGTTTCTAATGCCTTATTTAGCCATGATTATGTCTAGGGTCCAGATTTGAAGGTTTTCAACCTATTTTTTCCCCAGCTTCCTAATTAGAACATTTTTACGTATTTTTCCGTTTCATACTACTAGCTTCCGAATATATGAATCTTATAATATCTAAAGTGGGCTTAATCGGACTATAGGGCCTAAATGGAGGCTAAAGAGAACTTTTGGTGAAAAACCTAGGGACTAAACAGGACTTTTGCTGAAAAACTAGGGGCTAAAGAGGACTTTTGCAGAAAAACACGATTTTTAATTAATAAACTTTCGAATTAATGCAAAGAAAAATAAATATGTGAATTTATGCAATTTAAGAAAAGACACAATAAAAATACATTTATACAACGCACTGAAATTAACAATGTATACGTCACATGTCACTTGTCTTTGTAACTCGAAAATGTTCCGCCTCGCCGTCGCAGGAAATGAAACTTGAACCGTCTTTAATACTTCGAAATCTACAAGTAATCTATTGTCGTTTCAACTCAGAAGTATAGGACAGACAGAAGTATAGAGGGTATGTGTCAAAAAATAATACATTTTTCGGTGTTAATATTGGTGTTTTATTAAGACGGCTAAAATCGTTTGTTTAAAGCCTATTCAACAAAAATAAAAGGCTAAAATACTTTCTATAAAAGCCTAAAAATCCGGGCCCTAGCTATGACTAAGAAGTTGATAATTATGTTAAAATATCACAGTTAGCTAGCAGGGAACAAAATAGTTTAAAACCCAAGAATCCGGGCCCTAATCATAACCTACATTTTGTTTTATTTTACGAGTTTATAATTAACGTGGACTTATTAATATTAGCAAGCTAAAGGCTACTCCTTACTCCTGACATCGTACGCATTCAGCCAAATTCTACTCGTAATGCTTTCTGGGACACAGGCAAGTGTGAAAACCTTCTAGAACAAACACCACTCATTGAAAAGCGTAATTGATATTCCCAGAATTCCGACATTTTAATAGAAAGGTGAAATTTTTATTCCACAGTGGCTGTCATCAAGTGATGATTATAGCTACTCATATGAAACTGCACGGTGTGAATATCTGAACGAGTTTTTGTGCGCCTCTCTCTAAAAAAAAATGCTGAGTGGTTTCCAATACATTAATTCAGAGTAGAAAATAAAAAAGAGAACTTCACCTGATTCAGGACGCTGGGGCGTGTGAGGAAGAGATTAAGGGTTGAAAAGAGGGTGGTATGGCATAGAGGTAAAATGACGTCCGTGTGAAGAGAGAGGGTTGAGGGGGGTTGGTTCGAAACTGAATTGCTGCTGTGAAAAAGAGGAAGGATGCAATGATTCAGTAATTTATTTTTTCAACATTAAGCCCAGGAAATTGGGAACAAAAAGAGATTTCTAAGCGGGTGAAAATATGTCACGTTTAATAGTGGACCCAAGTTTGCTAATGGGAGAGAGGTGGGAGCAAGCCATTATTAAAACTGAAATTAATCTCAGGCTTTCTCCATTATAGCGTCGACCTTACTGGAATTAAAATGAAACTAATTATATTTTACATTCTGATACAGTCGATATTCCTATTAATAATGATAGGAAATTGTACATCCACAGAGTTGATGTATCTCCTGCTAAGATGTTAATTGCTCTATTCAATGGGAGATAGGGTATTTAAATACATATTTTTCAAATAGATCTACATTAGAAAAATTGAAACTATAAGTTCATCACTTCTATTAGACTACAGTCTTAGTTAACTTTATTATACAGGCAAGAAAACATACACACGCGGAATTCCTTCTTACAAACTGCAATGCTAATAGACATATGTATATGCATTCATGAACCACAGGTTATTGACTCTGTTGGACATTACATGATAATATTATAGGAGACATAGGGACATAGGAGAGAGGTTCCATCTGGCGATGTGAAGTAAACTCTGGCTTAGCTCAGTTGGTAGAGCAATGGCACGGATAGCCAAAGGACCTGGGTTCAAATCCCAGTGTCAGAGGAATTTTTCTCCTATAATATTATCATGCAATGCTAATATTTCCATGTGAAATGGTAGTCCACCTCCCGAATAATCTACATGTAGCCTACTGATGCGATTTCAAAGCGCTAACTTATAGCGACTGCTGTTAACCAATCTGAGTAGCAAACTAGGCTAAAAACTGCAACAAGTTCATAAAGCTTGCGTTCACTACTTTTTTGGTATTCGTAAATCAGATTATATGACGCCAGCATTTGTAATATTGACATGGCTTCAACGGGATAACGGAACAAAAATGCTCTCTCCGACTCCGGTACCGAACTCTTCGCACCTCCTGTCCTCACTACCTATCATCCCGCTTTCAGCCCTTTAATTCCACCATAACTTACAAAAATTATTTATGATCATATTTTCACAATATCTAAGTACCATATATATCTTTGTTCATTATCCTTCACAGCAAGGACTGTCAGCCTATAGCAACATTTAGTCTACACAGTAATTAAGACAGTACACGATAATTATGCTCAAGTGTTTCAGTAATGCAAAATCATTAGTAGACCTAATTATTAGTACTAATATCACAGAATATCGTATCGTTTAATATATTACTTGTCCCTGGGGAAGTTGAAGAAAATACCTGAAGGTCTTAACTTCATAAGGATAAATAAAACTATTATTATTATTATTATTATGTAACCCTTGCTGCGACCCATCGAAGACGCCCCCCTCCCGACTAATGACCGATGCACTTTATTTTGACCAATTTAAAAATTTTGAAATTGTCATAAGGACATCATTACCTGTTTACAAGAAACGTTATTAACGCATTACTATCTAAGTAGAATTACATCGATCGATCAAGTGTGTTTCAATCGAAATTACTGATAAAAATAACATCGCGAAGTTTGATTGAACGATTTAAACATTTAGCCCCAAGCCTCTCGCCAACAAACGAATGATGGGCGAATTTATTCCGTAGGCTTATATACTCGTATTTTGTTTGATATGCCTACAGGTTCAATAGACTAAGCCATGAGTAGTAGGCGGCATCCATAGGCATATTCCTATTGACATGGAGAAAGTAATTACAAGATTTGCAAATACCGGACGTAGTAAGAGATTGGAGTTTAATATTTAAGAACCAGATTATGTAGGCCTACTTACTTCAAATTAAATTGTTTCTTTTTCTTTCTCTATACCTATGTGTTCTTTTTTTCATTTTTTAAGGCAGACAAACAAAGCATTATTCAATCTGCGCCTGAATGAAAATGGATGGTAAAATTGTTGCTGATCAAATATCCTACATAAATTCAATCTGAAGCACCAAATAACTGTTACAGAAAATCTGATACTTCTGAACAATATTATATTGTTTACAGTACATAAATGTAATTTGACTCAGTAGTATTAGACATGTAGATAGTATTGACAGACAATTTTGTGAAGTCAAAGTTCCACAGGGAGAAAACAAAAAATCATTATTGCATACGACACGCAGCATAATGGCTTGTAACAGATAGAGAGAACCATTAAATGGATTCAGGCATGCAGGGAGGGGATGTAAATCGGCGCTACCTGTGCTGAGAGGTAAGGGTGGCTATCGATTCAATAGGGGATGAGGTGATAGAGCGGTCAGGGAACCCCATTAGCTTTACCCTCCTCTATTATAAATCAATGGACAAGGCTATTTTAAAGCGTGTTAATACACAGTCCACTACAATTGAGGATACATTGACGGCTTTTGTATCGGCCGTGCCTACCTCTTGTTTTAGCACGTGAATAAACAGAAAGGGTTAAGTGACCACGTGTTGGTGTATGGTCTAATCACCTGCTCTTTAGCACACACTGGCTCGATTATCCCCATTACCCCATGCAACAAACAGCACAAACTTATCAAGGTAGGAACTAATGTATATCAAATCTGATTTGAAAGACTCCAATGAATTTCTCTACCTAAGGATCTTGTAATTTTATCCATTCTCTCATAAAATGAACTCAGCCAGAGATAGTATTTATTTGGTTCATGTCAAGTCAGGTTATTTTTCAGAAAAAACCTTACATTATGAAATGAATGGGGAGTTTATAATAAACAGGGTTCGGATGTTTATGACCTAAAAAACTGGAAAATGTGATACTAAATATGGCCTTAAAAATGACAAAACATGACCCAAAAGTCCTAAATATCCCTATATAAATTTTAGAACGTATTATTTAAAAATAAATGTTCCAATTTGAAACTTAATGACACTAAATTATTACATCACATTAATTCCATCAGATAATCACTTTTTAAGCATTTTACAGGTGATTTACAGGTTTATTTGTAAAGAATTTCTAATCTGTTAATGTTTCCAGACACCACTGCAAATCAAATGAAAATATTTTTAAAACATGTCTATTGGAAGTTGTTAACAGTAAGGAAGATAAGGTAATTGTGCTATTATTTGTTAATGTCCCTTCATATTTAGTTAAAGTAAAACCAAAATATTCGTGACTCCTTTTCGAAAAAAATTAAGTCTACAATTTAGTGCACGTACTGTAGCCTATCAATGTGCTCTTTTACCGAATTTATAGCTGAAATATGATGTTAAATTACAAACATGGCCAAAATATTACCAAGACCATAAAAATTACCAAAATATGACTTTATATGCAAAATAAAAACGGTCAGATAACAAGCATGCAATTCGTTGTTTAATTTGTGTTTTCGGCGAGAATGGAGGTTAGGATAAAAATTTGACATTTCATAGACATCGGAACCCTAATAATTACCCTTCAAACCTAAGATTGCTAAGAGCATGAATCAGTGGCCAATCCAGTGTACGAATATGTGGAATTTCAACCAATCGCAAGTGTGTATCTTCATAATTTTATCGTTTTATTTTATCACTTTCACTTTAACGCACCTAAGTAATTTTTTCATCTGAATTCACAAACACTGACTGAAAATGGGTATAAATAAACTGCATATGAACAAAAGAAGATATGAAAATGATATATAATTATTTATTTGTGGTGAAACAATTCAAATCCAGAATGCTTTTGTTTAATCGGTGATAACTGCAACTATGATATGCAGAAAATAAGTTATTTTTTAAATCGATTTCCGAGTTAAGCACAGATCGATTCATTAAGCAGGGCGTACGGAAAAACAAAGGTCTATTTTATAAGCATACGTGAAGGAATATGTGGGTAGTGTTACTTGTCAAAGCTACCTGTATTGCAACTTCCAAAGCCGTATATGAACACTGTAAAACAATATGTTGTCATGAGAATTGATTTGCATTTAAAACTACAAACTAACTTCATTTTTTTATTATTTTGTTCTAGTTCTACGCCACAAAATAATTTCTGTAGACCCCTTCCTTCATACCACCGTAACATGAAAACAAGCGTTTACAGAAACTATTTTATTAAAAATATTTAAATTCATGACCTCTCTCATTAGAAATAGAATCTTTATTCTATTATACGCTGTAGACAATGTTACATGTCGTTAGAGTACTTAAAAAAGGAATGACGATCAAGTCGACATCAAAATTTGTAACTTATTCATGTGTACTGAAGACAAGGCAATAGAATGCAATAGTAGTTTCGAGCATCACACGTGCGTTAAGGAAGGAAGAAGGTGGCAATATCTACATCACGTTCCAGGCAAAACAGGTGCAAGTCTATACCCTCCTCCATGAAAATCAATGGGAACCACAAGTGATAAAGGAACTGTACACCCGCCGATCTAAGTTTTTAGAAGAGTGTTTCTGTTGTAAAAATATCTCCGCCTGTTAAAATTCTCATGTGTGGGTTTTAAACCTAACAATCTTGTAAAAAGATAAGAGGTGAAAATGGGGACTGGAGAAAGCTGCATAACGACGAGCTACATAACCTGTACCCTTCACCAGATATATTAAAGGTAATTAAATCACGGAGGATGAAATGGGCTGGACATGTTGCACGCATGGGGGAGGAAAGACATATCTCAGAAGTATTGAATGGGAGACCCGAAGGGAAAAGACCACTTGGAAGACCTAGACGTAGGTGGGAAGACAATATTAGGTTAGATTTAAGGGAAGTCGGATTTTCGAGGGATGGCTTGATGGAGTTAGCTCAGAATAGGCTTGAATGGCGGGCTCAGGTAAGCGCGGCAATGAATACTCGGGTCCCATACAATAGATAATATTCCTTTAGCTTGCTGAGGAATTGTCTATTGCCGTTGAGTAAGTAAGTAACTTATACAGCGGCGACTCAGTGATCCTGATCTTCCAAATTCAATAGATAATCCCTCAATACATCCACAAACTAATGACTGAAATCGATAATGAATTTGTTAACCGAAAGAGAATTTGCTTTCAATTAATTCTTGCCATTATACGGTTTTTTCTGACTTGACTTGTATGACTAGATACTGGATTCTTGTTACGCCTAGGGTAATCAGTCAAATTACAGAGCTAACATTTTAAATAGAACTAACATTTCTTTTACAATCCATTCCGGCATTTTTAATATGCCTAAAGGGTAACCAGTCAAATTGCAGAATGGATGTTTCATTAATAATTTGCCGGTATTTTGTAAAAAACCTGTGATTTTATAAAAAAGACTAAAATTACAATCTTTGCTTGTAACATATACATATACAGCCTACCGACAGACGAAGACTTCTATACTTACAAGTTAACTAATGTTTCCTGAAGGTCTCTAAACTAGGTCTTTTTAACCAGGGTGATTTCGTGGAGCATTCATTCTACGTAGGCCCATTGTCATGAGGGAGCATTACCCACAGAAGGAGGAGGAACAGGTTGGGCGTGAAATGAGTGTAAATTTTACCCATGACCCCCTTTATTTAAAAGTATTTTGTTTCTTTACTTGACGCCTTTCTAGTCTTTTCATTCCCGCCGAATTAAGATAATTAATTTTCTCAGCCGGTTATTAACCCAAATGTTGGTTCTGATGACAAGTATGCAAACTACCGACTGATATAAGTTACAAATTTATGAATTCTGAGGTATAGGCCTATAAATGGTTTTGCAATAGACTTGAGTTTTTTTAAGATTCTTATACATATGTCTTGAACTTCTTAGTGGGTGTTTCTAACTACCTTAATTATACGAAGAGCCATTAGGCCTATTCATTACATAATTTGAACGAGGGTAATTTAAGTAATTCGAATTTTTCAAAATAGTAAAAATAATTTTCATTTGACATTTGATGACAAGTGGATATTTGATGTATTAAAGGCTTAAAGTAACCATTTTCACATGATGATTATTTTCTCTTGTTCGTTTCCTCTTTTCTTTTCTTCTTAACGAAGCCAAAACATAAGGTACTAATTTTTATGTGAACAAAGAACATAAATGAATTAAAATTATTCACTTATACTAACTTACATTAAAATTAATAAGAGAGATCTTCGATTAGTTTTTAAAACCCTCAGTTTTACACACTATAAAATTAAAAAAATACGCAGAGACTTTGAATGGATGGGAAAAGCCTGTTGTTGATTCAGACGAGGATTTACAATACAAGGGAGAGGTGAACGTATGTTTTATAATTTATGCAGTGGGACGGGATATATATCACTGTTACTTGTAAGTGGCGGGGTACATATCGACTGAAGAGGAGACGACATCCGAAATCGAATTTTCTAGCCCAACACTCGTCTCGGGTTTACATAAAATTGCTGGGTCCACAGCACCGTTCCGACTTCAACCTGCTTGCAGCAAGACAGTCGTAAAGAGTGGATACAACCAAATGGCTTAAACGTTTTTTGGAAAGTCCCGTAAAAGAATGAAGAACGATATGAACCTTTTTATTGTTTATATAATTTACTACTAATACTATTGTAATTTATTTATAATATTCTGGCAAAATTAGGCCTGGGGGCCTTCTCTTCCACTCGAACAAAGGTACAATATAGACTACATAATTTATTAGACTTTCAGGTCTACTCTCCTCGGATTTTTTCTGAGGTAGGAAGGTCTGGAACGGGGTGCACTCAGTCTCGTGATCCAACCTGAGGTGCTACTTGATTGAGAAGTAGCGGCTTCGGTCATGGAAACCATCATTAACCACGTGGGTGTCTGCATGAAGAACGCAAGGAAATATATATACAACCAATTCCGCCATCTGCCTATGACAGATGATGCAGCAGTCGGATGGTAGGCCTAGTCTCTCCAAGGATGTAGCGCTACGGAGCGTGTTCAGTTTAAAGACATAAATTGAATGTAATAATACACTCCAGCTGCTATTGGTGGGGCAGTTGTTCGCTTGTTTAAATGATCTCATGGGTCGTGGATTCAAAAGCAACTAAATGCAAAAAATCGTAGCCTATGTGTGTACTCGTAGACCTATATCACATTTCGTGTCTCTGTGATTTTTTAGAATCCATTGCGTCCTATTTATTTTACTTAATTATTTCAGGTGTCATATAGGCCTAAGTGTTAAATCTATTTTGGAATTGACAGTACTGAGAAATATGCAGAAAATTGAGAGCACGAAGCGTTCTCTTCAGAAGTAACTTTAGATGTGAAAGGAAACAACATTGCACTTTGGAAATTTCGCACAAAATATATACGGACAGGTAAAACCCAACTGTTTGAAAAAACACTGTGATAGCAAAAGGCATATGGGAAATATTAAATTATACATTCAAGCCCGTCTTCAACATTAACATCAGACATTAAAGATCAAACCGAACGTTATCGACATCTACGTATAATATTGGTATATACCTACACCACTTTCAACAAGGTATAAAATAAATATTGCAGAGAGTTTCTTGAAAAACATATGGCTAAAAAGTTTCTCGGGAGAACACCATAATAAAAATTCCTTTAGATCTTGTTATGACGATCACTGAATCAGACTAGAAAAGTGGTGCAAGACCAGAAAATGTGGGTTGTATATATATATCATTCCTTTTCTTTAAAACATGTCGATTATAACGTAAATTGAAACACACAATGCTAGGAAAATATTTTCTAAACTAGAAATGCAATGCATATATTTATAACTGTAAATGTGAACAATTATGTTGTGCCCTACCATGACTGAATGCTTACATGTTGAATCAAAGAATATCGCTACGCTCCACCTCCAATTTCCCTCAACCTATACAAAGCACTGGTTTCTTGACTTGGGTATCATTGACCGAACCCTGATTACTACAGTTACAATAGCTAGACACGTATTTAACCACTGTCACGATAAATCGACAGTAATTTTCTGAGATTAGATAGAACAAGAAGACTAAGGCCCTTCTCCCACTGGCTATGCACAATCAAATACCTAAGTAAATGAGGATTTACAATTAGCAAATAATAATCTAGACTAATTATACTAATAGTAATAATTTGGGAAATGAACATGCAGACCATCTTGTCAAATCAGCTGCTAATCCAAGAATGGATTATTCCACTGTCATACATAAAAGAACAGTTAAGGAAAGAACTGATCATACTAAGTTGGAACGTGAATGGTTAAATAGTAGCAATGGCTCTCTGACAAAAACAAAAAAAAAAAACAAAAAAAAACAAAAAAACTATTTTTTCTTACCGTATTTGACCGGTTAAAGTGCAAATACGTAGAACAAAATTTTGTACTAACCCAAACTTATAGGCTAACTGGGCATGGTAAATTTGGGCATTATATGGAACGATTCAAAACAGGGATCACTATCTGTATCTGTAAGGACACCAGGCTTATCACATCTTATATTTGAATGCTCTGCTTTAGAAATCCGAAGACAAGAAATTGTTAATAAATTAGATTATTGCCAAAACAAATTTCAGCAGCCTTTGACAATAAGGAAAGCTGCTACAAGAAGTTATGTGACTACTTAAATTACATTTTAGGAGACTTTGATTTGATATTTTATTGTTAATTAACTTTATTCGTATTTGTCATATTACTAATATATAAATCTAGAAATTATGCAAATTGTAAATGAATGTTAATTACATAAATTAGTACTGTAATTAAAACCCAAGCTTACCGGAAGGTAACCGACTACCAGTTAGGGGCACAGAACTCTAAATGCGAGGGATGGACTAATTATGTTATATTTCGGGGAATCAACATTGGGTTTAAGCCGTAATATGGACTGATAAATGTAAATAAATAAAACATACAAACAAGAAAGAAATGGGGGACATAGTACACAGTTGCATAAAACAGTTTACATGTGTACGATGGAGAAAAGAGTGAGAGAGGTGGGATTTGGGGGGATGGGAATAGAGCAAGAGAGAAAAAGACAAGAGACGAAAGACATGAGAGAAGTGGGGTGATATATATATAGAAAAAAACTGCTGCTTTGTCAGCGAATTCGGTTTGGTTTTGGTTCACCTGTCCTCCACCGCTACCACATTACACCAAATTGAAACCGGCTGAAAGGGGGTGGGAGGGATGAGAGAAGACGACTTGAAGGGGCCATGGGGCTCTCGGTTTTGCTACCCGCCAGTCCACCAAACAGACAAACAAAATTGGATTTTGTACTCACTGCTAGTAGCTTGCCGTTCAAAACGTACGACAGGCGAACATGGAGCGAAAAGGGAGTCAGATGGGAGAGAAAACCACACCAGGGAGGGAAGGTGAGAGAGATTTTTGCAAGAATACATGGGATCTGGACATCTCGTCATCAATAATGGATAGAGACCGGAATTCATTTCCCTTTGCACTTCTTTTTGATCGTCAGCATGCCTAAAGCCTAATTCTCATTATGGGGTGGCTTTGCTAACAACAACAAAAATTATCACAATCCTGTAGCTAGTAATAAATATTAGGTCTACGTCAAACAAGATCCTATTCCATAAAACTCACTAACAGCATTTATTGAAAGGCTCGTAGTATAATGATAGAAAAAAAAACTAATAGCAATACTGCATTAATATGAAGTTACCTAAACTAAACTTCGTGGCACTACATCCCCGAAGGGACTAGGCCACCACCCGACCTCTGCGTCATTTACCATAGGCAGATGGAAGATCGGGGGCATGTGGTCAGCATGCCGACAACCATGGCCGTTCATGGTAGTTTCCGTGGCCGTTCATGGTAGTTTCCATGTCCGGAGCTGCTACTTCTCTATCAAATAGCTCCTATGTTTGTATCACGAGGCTGGGTGCACCACGTGGCAGACCTTCCTACCTCAGAAAAATCCGAGGTGCCGGAGATCGAAACCGGGCCTACGAATGTAAGTAAGTAGGATGTTAATGATTCCGTGTTCATTTATCGATAAGGATACATGTTAGCACTTTTCATTCTTTGGCTAAGCTGTTGATCAAGACTCATTCAATACACACATAGCCTATACTACATATACTGTAGTAGTATTAGACTCAAGTGACCTCAAAACCACAACCTTAACCTCGAAATATACGACTGATTATAATCATAATAGGGCTACTTCCTGAACGTAAGGAAGATAAAATAAAAATAAAAATTAAAAGTTACTAGGTATAACAACTTACTATTGGCGATATGACAGTCTTCATTTCATCATTTACAGATGTATTTTGATAAATAAAATACTGTATAAGAAAGCAACAGGAACATTTAGTAAAGAACATTTTATTTAAGAAAACATTACGGTAGTTGTGTGATTTGTATAATTCACTGTACAGCAAATTTGAACTTTTTTTATGTCCTTTATATGAAACTATGATATACGATGCTGTATAGCCTAAACAAAAAGGTTCTTGAATGATAAATCAAAACCAAAATTATCCATCACGTACCGTTATTGTAGGAGACACACTTCTCATATTTACGTAAAAAGCAAATATGTGGATTTTTGGGAAAATGGTGCATGGTAAAGAAAATACAATTACAGATTCGTTATTTTCAGCCTAAATATACAAGAAACACATATTTTCATCCAAAGGACAATTTTCATGTTGTACAGTGAATCCGAATGCATTTTGGCGCCCTGCACTCAAAAGCAATAATTATAAAAAGTTATTTACAAGGCTGAATGTTCGAGAAAGAATACCTTAATATGGATAAACGATCATGACACATGATTAGATTTTATGACCACCGGAGTAGTCTACCAGAATTTAGTGACCTGGATATATGAAATGATAACCTTCAAGACAAACCCGTCGGAGTTAGCAACAATCTTGTCTGGCTTTAGTATCTCTTCCCTAACTCCACAAGACAGTATCACTTCCCTAAGAAAGTCCTTTAAAACCCGATAAATCAATGGATGCGACAATGAAACTTTCATTGGTGGTTTCTACATCTATTGTTACACCTTTATCTGTGCGAGACTTGGTAGCAAGGAACTTTAAGTAAATCGATAGCCATTAGAATCCGTCACATGGGACAGTTTAAGAGGGGAATCCAGCATCTTTACGATCAGGGGAGCGATGCGCACGGATATCTGGAAGTGGAGAGAGAAAAATATATTTTACCGTCTCTATAAAATTTAGATACGTCTAAGTCAAAATATGACAGGAACTGGTAACATTATGTGAATCTGAAACAACTTTTAAGGGCCTGGGTTGAAAAAATAGTTATTTTTAAAGGCATTTCTAATATGAAAATAAGTAACAGTCATAGTAAAAGTTTTCGCACGTGAATAAGTCAATTATTACCGGAGTTACGGATATTTGAAGTAGCCTAATAATTGGTTAAGAAGGGGGTGGCAATTAAATGCCCTACATAGAAAAAAATTGAGGAAAATCGCATTCTCTTACAAAATGAGTTTTCTTGTATAAAATTTTCTTTTTCTAAAAAAAACTATTCAATGGATTTACACGTATATTTTCTGTGAATACTGATAAATAACCTAGTTGATATCTGTACTTAAAATTTTGAATCTACAGTCATTGGTTTTCTCACAGAAAATAGGTGAAATCATGGATGGCACGGAGAATTCAGAACGCCTGCAACGTACGACTAGAAAACCCGCATAACATATTTGTAACGGAAGAGCATTGTTTGGGGAATCGAGAATGCCTGCAACGTTAGTTAGTTAGTTAGTATGTTAGTTAGTTTATTTTCTTACACAGTACAGTGTTTTTCATTATCCTATACCTATAAGTTTACATATGCTTATAAAGTAAATTTTTTTAAAGTTTAACACATATAAATTTACAAATTAATCTTTTACATAAAAATATTCAATACATGTACAATAATATGAATATTAACATTTTACTTATGTTTCATTAGCATTATATTATACATTTTAATACTATTTTTAACTATTTTTACATTACTTGGAAAATGAATTATACAAATTGAATGATAAATTTTAGAATACAGTATATAAACACTTACAAAGAATAAAGATCACTTATATTATAAAAATAGTTTGATAAAAGAAAGGATTTGAGCATCTTCTTAAAATAAATTTCCGTTTTTTGTGATGTGATGTGAGAGGGAGGTGAATTAAATGCTTTAGAACATAAGTAGTATGGAGAAGATTCGAAAAGATGGGTAGAGTATTTCGTCAATACTATGCTGTCTTTATGTCGCGTGTTGTAAGAATGGTAGTCAGAATTAACTTTGAAAAGGAGTCTATGAGAATAAGCAAATAGGGCGGCTTCAAAAATAATTATACATGGTAGTGGGAGGATCTTGTGGGTTTTAAATAAAGGTTTGCAGGAATCGAGAGGCTTGGCATACTTAAACATAAATTTATTTCGATCAAGCTAATGTATTATGCGTAATTTAAGACCTGTACTCGGTATGAAAAAAGGTATATCCATAACCTACATGAAACGTTGGTCAAAAAAGTATAATCCTATCTGTGACGATTAAAATTAGTTTTATTTTGAATATCAGTGAAATATAATCAATTCCATTACCAAACCATACACATAAATGTAGTTGTTACTTAATACCTACTTAATATTTCATTGAAATTGATCGAACGTCTCTGGGAGATATCAGTATTTACATACAACCCCATATGAACCTATATTAACGCCTCCCCTTAAGTAAATAAAAGGCTAGAAACAAATATATTTTATGCTCTACAATTAAGTTTCGAATATTAAAAACAAGTAAATTAAAGAAACAGGTTAGTAATGTTGAAAATGCTTGAAATGTCCACCATCTACGTACAAATCATGTTATCTGTAGGCCTATACATAAACTGGGGAAGCTGGATGCCATTGGAATAAAATTTTGATTGGTGTTATTTTTTTAAATAAATAAGAATTTATATGCCCCAGCACCAATTCTTACATTCAGAAAATTAAGTATAATTTTTTCATATTGCCTAATACAGGAAAAATACAGGAATCATGACTTAAATAACAGAATTAATTGACAACACTGTTCATATTTTGAATTTTAAAATGAGGTTAAAGTGAACTTACTTTAAGATGAATTCCTGAATGTTTTATCACTGTATTTTTATACGACACTTCAGTACGTAAAATAAAGTAAAAAGGCCTTCAGACAATAACAGAAGAAACATCTATGAGAGTTTTAGAAAAAGAGGAAGAGACGATTAGAACACAGAAAATGAATTAAAAGTTTCAAAGAACCGAAGAAGGTGGTCAGTATTGTAGAAACACATGTTGGATTCGCTCTTCTTCTTTTCTTCTGTGTGGCCACCCTCACTTTCTTAATCGAAGCCATTTGAGATGAAATGAAGTGGATGTGGGTGCACACGTTACAGCGGCGGCACGAGTCAGATCTGCCGTTTCTTATAGTAAAATCGTCTAAGTTCAAGTTTTCATTAAAACATTGCTATGCTGGTAATGAGGGAAAAAATAATAAAAAATAAAAAAGGATCGTAATAGTAAGTAACAACATGCCTAATGTATATTTATCGGCAGCGATGGTGCAGAGGTCGCGGATTCAATCCTTGCCGCAGTGGATGGATTTTCCAGGAAGTAAAAAATACTGTACATGAAGTCATCCGTGAGAGACTACAAACCGTTGATCCTGTGTCGACCAAGACCTCTGAACTACCCCAAACATCTTTTCCAATAAGAATTTTTAGTCCTTTTTTTTGTGGTAAAGGCGTACCACTTTAAATTATATTAGTCCTTTTTTCTCGTGGTAAAGCGTACCACTTTAAATTATATCTAGCTACAGACTTAGGTATCTAATTTCGTCTGTGACACCCTAAAAATCTGTTAAGTTTCCTTGTTTCCTCAACACTACAGCTGGAGTATTTATAGGGATTTGCTGATGGTATGGAAAACTCACTACAGGAAGGCTCTAATCCCTCATGTTGAAGGGAAACGAGAAACGATTTTGATAAAACATATTTTATTCTCAACAGTTCCACAAATTGTATCCTAATTGAGGACCGTTTGACAAAACTCAACATCTTCATTTTTTGCCAAATTCGTTTTTTAATGGTTTTAGGTGCTTTGAAATGAGATCTTTAAGATGGTAAAAAAAGAACATAAGACAATTCAACATAACCAATTCATTTTGAAGCCTCAATATGCAACGTTTCTATCTCCTATATGTTAATACAAACTAAAGAAACCTACTCCTGAACAATTTATGTTTTAGAACATGTTCGAGTTTTGTCAAAACGGTCCTGAATTTAGTATTTGAGATTAAGACCTTTTAGACTATCCTAAATAAGATTGGTTCAGAAGTTATGGAACAGGGTGTAGTGAAGAGGTAGAAGAGCTCTGGTCCATACGTCGATACTCGAGTGGTCAAGCGCTAGAGGTTTACTTTATGGGGGTGTAAATGTCTCATTGAATTCAATTCCAGGGACTCAGATCTCGTACTAAATTAATCCCTGCTAGTCCATTCCTTCTCCCTTCTCTCCCTCGTCAGTGCAACTGGCCAATGTCCCAACCATCTGCCAAATCTCCACCCCACATCTTATAAATACCTGTTCCACTGATCCTGCCTAATTTCTGGTTTTCAAGCTACAGCGAAGCATTTCACAAAATCAACAACAAACGAAGTTAGGCTATATTGAATATGTTTTAAGTTCAACGAGTTATTTTGTTTTGCTCCTAGGATAGCTAGAGTCGCCTTTACGAGCTCGTTTCGCAAAGATACCCACTCGCAAATCTCGTTTTTTAATACTTGATTAATAAATAACTATTTTATTCTGGGAATTATATATTTAAAATAGTATATATTTCTGTCGTTTAGATCAGAGAAACATGTGCGACATCTCCATTACAGACTAGAGAAATAAATTATCAGAAGGAATACTATTGACTACACTCAGAGATTTCAAAACTAAGAATTCAGAACACACACGCGGTAATCACGTGCTATTGTTTGAGCCGCATTCGCTCAAATCTCATTTCGTGTTTCTCTCTACCTCTAATAAAAATGCTCTTGTCTGCAGCACCTTAGTTCCTACTCCTCACCCCCATCTACCCCGAGGTTAGGAGGGATGGAAAAAACAGTGGTGACACCTAGAGGAGCGGGTGACATCCAATTTCCACCACGTCATCATCTCGACAAAAGACTGTCGTAATGCCGCAAGCTTGAGGATTCATCATCACACAACTGATTGCCACACCTTGGCTACCACAAGATGAAAACTACAAGCATAGATTACACGTTCTCTCCACAAGACTGTTCTACACACACAGACTTATTTTTCGAATTGTGTCATCACACAATTTATTATCTCCTTAGGCTTATGTGAATATTCTATGACTCCGAGAATTTTTAGGAGCACAAGGAGTAGTCACCTTTTATTGACCATAAAATAGTAAAACAAATGTCAAAAAAAATCTGAACTGCCTAAATAAAATGTTTGCCTCTTATTATAATAATTATATTATGTATGACATATTACCAATATAATATAATATAATATAATATAATGAATATAATATATATATTATGAATATAATATGACATTATATTATGAATATAATGTCATTATATTATGAATATAATGTCGTTACCATATCGCATCCCCGAAGGACACACAGCACAAATAAAATCTTATAAATGGACTGACGTAAGTTTCTTTAATCTAGGCACGGGCAATAAATCTTTCTCACTTCACATTCTGATATAGAATAAGAGGCCGTATTGCAAAGAGCACGTATTCAGTTGTTTCAAAATGATGCAAAACTTGACTGTTCACCAGCCAAGACTAAGTTTCTACATACAGTGGGTGGCTTATAACTACCCTTCATGAAATTTTCTTGAAAAAAGTTTCAAATAAACATTTTAGTTCTTAATATAATCAACTCACGTACAAAATTTAAAACTCTGAGCAGATTTCGATAAAATCGCTATATATATATATATATATAGGTTACATAGGCTATAGGCCTATACTTTAAAATAAAAGAAATTCGTCGCCAATCTTCGTGTCACATCCCCAGAAGGTACCTAACCCAATTACAAAATATTGTTTCCGGGGCTAGGTTGTTCACAGACACACAGACATGTTTCTAAAAATAGTATTTTTGGTTCTAGGGGCCTCAAAACGTGTATTTATGTTAAAATCCCAACTTCTAAATTGGGGGCAAAAATAATATTTCCTCTGCCCATAGTACCCATGATACGGGCAGAGAAATTGCCCTAAAAATAGTAAAAACAAATAAAATGTATCCATTATTATTTGTAATTAGTTTTTCAGAGGTAATGATTACTTTAGAGAGCAATTTAATGGATGACAGTGTGTTACATTTAAATTTACAATATAATACACTCTTATTTTGTTACTAACGGAATACGTTATACAAGAAAGATACAAGTAGGGTAGTCAGCAAAAGGCTATTAGGCTAAGAACCTGAAGATGGCTAAATAGCCGAAATATATTGTCTAATACAACTGCAATTTCAATTTTTAAAAAGAATACGCATCATGTCTGTTCAATGTATGTTTTTATTATACTACGTTGACAAATGTAATTTTTAGATATTTACGAGGTTATTAAGCTGATGTATTAGCAAATAAGTTTTATAAAATAAAAAACATCCAGGGACTAGTCGAAATCTTTAACACAAATTATACAACATAGGAGGTAATTATTATAGTATCTGATCTGCGTCTCTTGGAATAGATTGATTATCTAGTTGTCAATAATTATTATTTTCTCCACCCAAAGTCCTAAAGAAGTTTAAATCTAATAAACTGCATCACTGAAACGCGATCCCAAGAACAGGTTATCGTAAAAGTCTTATAACATGGTAGTTTAGAATATAGGTAAGGGAGAGGGGTTGCGAGACATGACACGCGATATAGGAAACACATATATATATATATTTAGGAACTGAAGATGGCATAGCATGTTCCGAAATGCATATTCCATTAAATTAGCGCACATGGTCTCAAGAGAATGAATATATCACAACAACTAGCAGATACTTGAAGAAGACAGCCAAGAAAATAGAATCACCAGAAAAGAGATACTATAGCCACGGTGTTTTTTTTTTTTTTTTTTTAACTTTTATTACGTCATCCTGATATGACGACTTCAGTAAAAGCCTCAATTTTATATTGAACAGTGAAAAGACAGAGTATATGTACAGTGTATATAAGTTATTACAGGTCAAGAAAATTTAATGTACAGTGACATTTTATTCAGTGTAGCCTACATAGTTTTTAAAATTTAAAATTTTAATTTCTGAAACCAGCATTTACAACAGACGTAGATTTTAAATTATTTATTGGACTTGTTAAGTTATACTAACTTGATATTATTGAAGTCATTAGCCTAAAGTGAAGTTTAGTTTAATGTGTACACTTTTTTAAATTTTAAATTATAGATTTTTCTACATAATAGACTAAACCAATACTAATAATAGGCCTAGATAGTTTTATTTTAATAAGGTATTGGTTTTAATTAAAGTACACTATATAACTGAAGTATTCTGCTGTTCATTTCTCAAGAAAGCCTAAGGCGCTGATATCTTGTTACAATTTAGAATTTTAGATTGTCTGAGGGAATTGATTGATGCTTTTTTGTAACATCGGTGGTCATAGATCGGTTCAGTAATTGTAAACACCTTATAGCAACTGCTCAGTGGTTCAGAATATAGGTGATGAGATAGGGGGAGACAGAGGTAATGCTTATAGCATCTCTCGGAATAGAGTTGAGCTAGTTGCCGATAATCCACAATGAAAGCGGCATATACCACTGTAGTGGACTCAGGACGACTGGTGAGATCCAGAAGAAGGTAAGGCTGTCTCTACGTCCATGTTTGTTCAACAGCTTTAGACTCTGAGTTATATTCCTAACTCTCGGTCGAACCACCACAATCTCGTTCTCATTTCTATGTCTGTTACACCCCCACTCCATCCCTCCATTCCACTCTCCTAACAACCCCCTTGGAGAGAGGAGAGAGATACATGAAAACGTATTATATAACCTCTTCATTTTAGTATACCGGTACCACCACCATCACATCTTTGTTTTATGTTCTCATGGAAATTCAGAGCTATTTCCACCGTTAATTCCGTATTCAATAATCCAAATTAACAACGTCCGTAGGCAGGTAAGCTGCTATTCCGGTCCAGTTGTCTAATTCATCATTTGCGCTCACAAGATTTTAAAATGTAAACTAAGCTATTACGTTCATTTTATTCATTAGGCAAACACTCGGAATATGCGTTGCATTTCGGAAGTAAATTTCTTGCGGTAGGGTGGCTCAAAAGCTCATGCATTGTAAAAGTTACCGTGGGCAAGAAACTGGGACGAAAACGTCAATTCCGAATGTGATGGTGTAATATTATAACATGATTATATCATGATTTCTATAAATCTGTTTAAACCTTCGGGTATTTATATATTATATTACATATATTGAGTTTGTTGCCTTCAAAGTAAAACAGGTAGGAAATATTACTGATTTCAAACAAAACCTTATACCCTCGTATATAAAAGTGTCTTAAATAATCAAATTTACGTAAAACTTGTTACATTAAATTAAACTTAGGATTCGTACATGGTAATAAAAACATTATGTATTAATATACAATGTCAAGTTCTAGTATTAAGTTCTTGACATTGTATATTAACACAAAGTTTTATTATTATTTACGAAACCTATGTATAATATAATTTAATAAGTTTTATGTAAATTTTATTAAGACAGTTATTATGTACGAGGGTATAAGGTTGTATTTTAAAACTATATCAACCCTCTACTGCATTGAAATTCATTAATGAGGTATAAAATACTTTATTAAGAAAATCATGGTGGAATAATAAAGAAATGTGTATTAAATTATAACAAGTAGGCGAGTCTAGCCTTGCAACCTTTTAAAATATCATTATAATACACGTATTTATAGTCTAAAGTCTAAACACTATTATATATTATAATTAGGGATGGGTCCTCGATACTTTAGATACCTCGATACTCTCGATACTTGCATGGTATCGGCATCGAACGATACTTCAGAAAACTCGCTCGATACTTTTTCGATACTTTTGTAATTCTGCAATTCTGCAATTAAGTGAGAATGCTAGTATTTTTTTAACAAAAACTTGTAAGTGGACTGTTTAAAAAACTAATTTTAGTTTTAATGTAGAGTTTAAAAATAATTATGTGCTACTGATGTTAAATTTTGTCTCATTAAATATGCAGACTTAATTAATTTAGTTGGTATTAAACAGTTCTCTCAAATTTTAATTTTTAATGTACCTATTTATTGAAACTGGAAATGTTGAAGGTATTGAGTATCGAAGTATCGAGTATCGAGGAAAAAATCATGTATCGGTATCGAGTATCGAGAAAATCTGGTATCGACCCATCCCTAATTATAATGTTTAATTCGCTTTTTTCTTCTCATTATTACTGAATACAATTTTGTCTTATTTTTCATTGTGGGCACACCGATTGTATTATTATATTGCTAGTATTTTATATTATTATGGTAGGCTATCTATTCTATTTATTGGGTTGAGTGGAAGATAAGGCCCTATGGCCTTAATCTCCCAGACAAAATAAACATTACTATTATTACTATACATATTATGTAAGTTATATGTATATTATCGTATATATGTATAATATGGAACCTTGAAAATTTCTGTGGCTCCTGAGGGATTAAACCGATTCTTTCACATTCTGAAATATTTTCTACTTTTCTACATACCCGCTAACAAGAAGATAGATTTGCAGTGTAGCCTGTATGAAAATTATCAAGAGTACTACCCTAAGGGATCTACTCGACAGTCCTTTGTTAAGCTGTAATCAAACCCCCTACCTGAATGAACGAAAGGCCTACCCTTACATCAAAGTGGACAACGAAAAGGAACAAAAAGAAAATAGAAGTCAGAATGTTCGTTATCCTTTCACAGTGCTTACGGATGTTAATTCAATAGCCTTGTCGTAAATCATCAGTACTTACTGGCACGGATTGTTTTGGAAATAATAAAAATATTGTATTTGTGTGTGAGTATATACGAAAGGCTTCCAGAGATAAAGTCATAAGTCCTTAGTCTTGAGAAACTGAAGTTTGATTAGGCTAATTATTATTAGGAGCAAGATTTTTATTGAAATAAAGGGTGATTTCGGTGTTAACTTCCTTCTATTTCGGTGGATATTTCACGAAATAGTTATTTTATACTATACTTGACACGATAAATTTTACTTCTTTACTTGCTTAAATACTTAAATACTGTAGGCTATAGCCGTGATAAATATAACTAAGCATATTTGGCAATGAAAATAAATTTACTTTGTATTGAAAGATAAAACATAATTATGTACCGGTATGTGTTATGAAGATATATATTTTTTTTTTAATTTTTGGACAATTATATCTGTGATATTTCAATTTTCAGTTTAACATTTAAGTTATATTCTTTTATCACTTTGTCTATGTGGCAGCTTCTAATGACAGAAATTTTGTTACTAGCCACTTGCAAACATTAGTGACAAACACAATTTTTCATGTAACACGGAAAAAGTAAAATAAATTTCAAACAATCACAACTATGATTTTAAATCTTATTTTCGTATACATTCCTCAATATTCGTACTAAAGAGGGAGTATTTCACGCTTATTTACACATTTAGTGAAATCCTACAAGTTTCACGATATTTCGTGGATGTAAAGAGTTTAATAATGATATTTTAAGCATCCATAAAAGTGGAAATAGCTATGGAAAGTTATCACGCTGATCGCTGTCACCAAAAAAACGACGATTGCTAATTATTATTAAATATTCGCACAAACCTGTTGTGATTTATTTTATAAAAAATCACATTTAATTATATTATTACACATATTTGTGAACACATCTCATATTTTCATATTTCCCATGTAGTATTATAGCGATGGTAACACTCATTTCTCAAAACTAAGACTAGTTCTCTCCAAGCCCTACAGATATATCCCCCTTGGAATTAATCTCTACCCCGAGCGCTTCCTCATTCGGGTCAACATTTACGTGTAAGTTTGTATTTTCGTGTATTTAATTAACTTAAAAAAGTGTTTTAGCCATGCCAATAGAATGGAAAATGGCAGATTAACAAATGAAATTGAAAGATTCAAGACCAGAAAGAAAGGTGTCTTACAGTAATTACTAATTTGATGTCAAAAGTCAAAACATAAAAATTGGACAGCAATAATTCAGGATAGGAAAAGGGGTAAACTAATTGAGAAGGCCATATTTGGAACTAGATAAATTGTAGAGCTTTAAGAAGTAGACCTATTGGAAAACTATATTGTTTACTTACATAATTCGTGAGAATGGTGTTGTGCTTACCGTTAGGCACACCAGGAATGACAGTGTCTTACCTGAAAAAGGAAAAAGAATGAAGTTAAATTTTCAACAAATATAACAATATAGGCCTAGTCATTAATTCACGACTTAAATGAATTACTAAAACAACAACGGGCAACATTCTTAACGCAATCAATTATTGTACACACCCAGTACTCAATAATACATACACTCTAAACGTACAGATGCGAATACGGGTTATGAAACCAACATTCTGAAGAACCTTAGGGAATCCAGAAGGCCAAGGCCCTAGGGTTTCAGACAATCGGTACACGAAAGGAGATAAGGTTGTAAGAAGATATTATTGCTGCATGTTCTGTTAGAGCCTGAATGTACATAGTATCACAAGGGGATCAGCACAACTGAGTAAAACCCAACGACCTTATCGGGAATCGTACCGCTACCTTCGGGTTAATAAAAGACCTTTAGACACTTGCACTAAAATGTATCCCACACAAGGTTATTTGAAGACCCCTTCCCTCCCCAACAGAAGAATTTAACAACAAAAAATGTTCCTTCCAATTAAATCCCTTTTTAGGCAATATAAAAAATAAATTCTTTGTTTAATTCCGTTTCAGGGCAATACTTCGTAGCAGAATTGTGACTACTGAAAAAACGTTAGTATTTAAATCAGCAATTTTTTAACTGGAAAGAGAGAAGTCAAACCAATACACAGTAACTAAGTAATAGGCCTAGGCCTACAATAATTGCAATAAGAGTATGCCTCTAATATGGACAGAAAAATGTTAAGATCTGGCTTCGACCCATCCACCAACAAAACCGAGAACTAAGAATAATGCTGAGGATAAATATGGCTGGTGCATAAGACAACTATATATGTCTATAGCTCCTTCAGTGGATGCTGAAGACTGCAAAAAATCAAATATATATATTATATAAAAAAGTAATCATTTACTGCTGCAAATCTAAAGAGAGGCGCCTCAACCTCTAGGAATTTTAACGACCTCCAACGCGGGGCACTTTTAATTTGTTTAATTATTTTCTATAAGAATGCAAGCGAAAACATGATCAATTATTTTTTGCAAAAAAAAAAATACAATAATACAATGATAACATTGGTAATATCATTATTTATCAATATGTTTCTGGCCATTCCAAAAACATTTAGCTTATGGAGAAAACCAAATTAGTCCATAACATCATTTTTTCAGCATGGATTCATGTCTATTACAATAGGATATATTTTACTGTTTTTCTCTCTCGGTATTTAAAAAATGGAGTTATCTTTCACTAGGCTGAAAACTGTACAGTGATTCAGTTAAAATATACACCCACGCTCTCCGATAAGGGCTAATTGAACTGTATTAAAACAATGAGAAGTCACAAAGGCTATTAGCAGTAAAGATAGCTGTGCATTATAAACGGTAATATATAATAACTCAGGCTATGAAAACTCTCTGTAATGGAAAATAATTGCATCGGTTGGTTTTCCATATAAGCCAATTATGAGAATATGAAACTTGACTGCTTTGTCGAAGATCATGAAACACTACGGACAAACAACTTGTTTAAAATGGCTCCCAGTTATATGCATGGAAATTAAATTGTATACAACGAATCGACTGAAATGCAACATAAGAAAATTTCCAAATTTCACTGTCAGAAATCGTTTGGAGTGAAAATTGAGGAAAGTTCAATTTTAAAAATATAAATATCCGTAGGCTATTGATGAAAATGTAACGCTCTTTTTATGGGTCTTTGTTTGTACAGAGCCGACAGCTGATTAAAATGAAATTTTCCTTTATTTGTTTACTTACTTGTTTATTTATGTATTTATAAACTAGAATAAAACATTTGTAAGAAGAAAAAATAATAAAATAAACACAAAAATGAAATAAATGACAAATTTAATAGACATACATGTGTACGATTAAAAAATGAAGATATTTTAATTATCTTCAGGAAAATGTATTGCAAAAAATTGAGTTTAAACAAATAAATAAAAAAGAAATGTTTTTAGTTAAAATTTCAATTATGATACGTAGAAAATAACTTACTTTTGTAATCGATTTCTAAGTTATGTTACAGATCGATTCATTAAGCAGGGCTTACGAAAGAACAAAGTCTACAGTTTAATAAGCATATAAGAAGGAATAGGTGGGTAGTGTTATTTATCAAAGCTAACAGTATTGCAACTTCCAAAACCGTATATGATCACTGTAAAACAATACGCTGTCATGAGAAATGATTTGCATTTGATCAACTGTCTAATATATTACCATATAATAGGCACTAAATTGGGCATTACTCCGGTACCGGTCTACCGATTTGGTCCATCATCATGGACGTTATAAATGCGTATGCCAAGTTTCATGAAAATCTGTTAAAGCGTATTCGAGTTATCATGCGTACAGACACACAGACGGACGGATGTTTCCCGTCCACCATGCAATTTCATAAAGAACTAGGCTATACTGGAGTTTATAGTATATTGCGATACAAGTGCCGTAAGCGATGCATACGGATCGAGGAAAGAGTTTGAAAAAACGAGGCGCTTGGGCTTACGGCACGAGTATTGCATGCTATTTTTTGCACGATGGTTATTTATATCAATTTAATTATATTAATTGTGATATTACCTGAAAATATTCTTGAAGATAGATGTTTATTTCAGAAAGTGATTCGCATGTGTTTGTTGTTATGCGAACCGAATATTTGTCCTGGGGGGCCTTGTCCATAAAGGCTTTTATTATGTGCCGAACGTAAATTCATAACCGCACGGAAACACTTACCGCACATAGCAACAAGATTGCGTGTGGGAATGTCAACTTACGATCCACGGCAACAACATTCGTAAGTACTACTAATTAGTTAAGTCGTGCAAAATAGTATATTGCGATACAAGTGCCGTAAGGCACGTTTACGGGTCGAAATGCCTTTACGGCCCGTGTGTTGCATGCTATTTTTTGCACGATGATTATTTATATCAATTTAATTATATTAATAGTGATATTACCTGAAAATATTATGTAAATACATTCTTGAAAATAGGCCTAGATGTTTATTTCAGAAAGTGATTCGCATGTGTTTGTTGTTATGGGAACCGAATATTTGTCCTGGGGGCCGTGTCCATAAAGGCTTGTATTATGATTTGTATCGTAATGAATTATGACGTGGCGCTTGGACCGTAAGTAATTTAACCTCATCGCAACGCCCTTAGCAACACGATTGTGTGGGAATGTCAACTTACGATCCATGTAAACAACTTTCGTAAGTACCACTTACTAGCTAAGGAGTGCAAAAAAAAATTATCATCTCTTAATTTGAATTAATTTCTGCCTAGTTCCTAATTAATAAATTCCACTTCGGATAAACGACGATTGTTCGACACCGCGCAACACAGGGAAAGGCAACAAATTAGCAGTAGAACGTGATGTAGCTATCAGTTTACATATTGAAATTCAAACTGTTACGCGATCGAAATGAACATGCACACCTAGGTAATTGTTCAAATTAATTTACCCTGCGGCTAAAATATGAAAATTGTGATTACTGGCAGCATAAACCCCTTTTGAAAACAGCTCCCAGTTCTCTCCGCTCCTCTAAACCCCACTTCATTATTGCCTCTATTCAAAGCCCTAAAAACTTTATCGGTTTATCAGCTCGTCATTGAGACAATGTTATAACCGTTACGCGACGCTTTGTTGTTCAACAATGACAATTATTCGATTTCAAAACAAAAGAGAAAGAATTGAGTGGCTGCGTTATTATTGAAGTAAAAATGAACAAAAAGGAGGAAATACCTCACAAAAATTGCACGTAATAAATGAATTATTTTTCGTTCTCTAAACAAAAAATCCGCATTGCAATTTGTAAAACGCTTATAAATTTGTGTAGGCTATAAAGGTATGTGTATATAATTGCATGCTATTGTATTTTTACAAAAGAATGCAAATATTTAGAGAAGTAAATAAAATAAATAAATAATAACATTTTCATTTCTATTATTTATATTTAGATGCTACAGACATTTTTTTAATTTTAAATATGATGACAAAATGACATGATGATTTATGATGTAGATTATTATTATTATTATTATTATTATTATTATTATTATTATGATAAATAATAATTCAACAGAGAGCAGTGGAGTGTTTTCAGTAAAAGTATTAACGTTAATAAACAAAATTCCGGTACCTACTTTATGAGTTACTTGTTCAGATATTTTGGCCTAGAAATAACCTATAAGAAAAATACTTGTAATGAGGACAATTAAAAGTCAGAATTTTAATACAGTAAATAAGCAGGAATATTACGTGACCCTTACTTAAACAGATCCCTCTCCCTTCAGTTTTAATAATGTTTTAATATTTATGTCGTAATGTATAATGTAATATTAAGGCTGACAAGAGAACGTAAAATATTAAAATTACTTAAATGATAGAGCATATCGGTAGGCTACTTCATTGGTTCCGGATCATATTTTACAAATTTTAGAGTATATTTCATCTTCTGATAGTGCATTAACTTCCGGGTCTTAATTATTACATACGGAAAAATAAGTTAGTTTTCTTATCGATTTCCGAGTTAAACTCCAGATCGATTCATTAAGCAGGGCTTACGGAAGGACAAAAGTCTACTTTGAAATCATATGTGAAGGAATATGTGGGTAGTGCTGTTTGTCATAGCTAACTGTATTGCAACTTTTAGGACGTATATGAACACTGTAAAACAATATGTTGTCATGAGAACTGATTTGCATTTGATAAATTCTTTCTAATGTATTACCATAAAATAGGCACTAAACTGGGCATTACTCCGGTGCCAGTCAACCGATTTGGTCCAATATCAATAGGATTCTTCCCATGGACGTTATAAATGAGTATACCAAGTTTCATGAAAATCCGATAAAGCGTATTTCAGTTATCGCGCGTACAGACACACGGGCAGACAGACAGACTGACAGACATTTTCCCGCACCGCACACAATCTCATAAAGTACCTTACTGGCAGTTAATAAACATAATATAATAAGTATTTAAGGAACTTTTTCCAAGTCCCACTTACTGCAGGCCTACAAAGTTAACTACCTACAAGCAAGAACATGTGAGGGAAACCCAGTTTCCGCATATTCGTCCCCTTTTGCATGCTTTGCTTCCTCATCATAACAATGATTTTCATTCTAAAAATAGAGCTGGAAAATAAAAAAAGAGTGAGACACTGTAAAAGCTTTAACGGCCGTTACGGCGTGTTTTATCACTTGTTTTAATGATTCCATAGTAACTAACATATTGACGCAATAATGGAGACCACTTCATTCTCACATCATAAAAAAGAATTAATGTTGCTGGTGTAACGTTGCTATTGGCGGGGGTGGATCTGGACATGAGAGGGGAGGGTGTCTATAAATACTACCCCCTTTTCCTTGTACACAATAATAATTGTTGTAATATCCACACTGCGATGGTTAGAAGGTTTTACAATCAACATTATAGGGTTGGATGGTTGTTACAGCGGTGACATCTCGTTGTAATAAAATGTTACGTATCTTCCCATTCAATTGTTATACACGGTCGTTCAGTTCATCTTGATACTTTTTGACAAGTTATGCGCCATCTCGAGTATAATGAATGGGGCTGATGGGATTTAGAGTGGCCCTTGAAAACCGTCAACGCAATTACGTTTAACTTTTAGTAGCATGCAAGAATTGTCATAATCATAGAAAATGTGTAATTTCCTCATTCATAGCCATCACTAATAATCAGTCCACTATAGGCTATTATGTGAGCTTGTTCTAACATGAGATCAGGTTCCAACTCTTTATCAGTAAGGTTCGGATGTTTAGACCTAAAAGAATGGAAAATGTTACTGCAAATATGCCCTTAAAATTACTAAATGTTACTTACAATCCTAAATACTACCTTATAAAATAACGTATTTTCTAAAAATAAATGTTCCTTTTTAAAACGTTTAATGGAATTAAATTATCACATCACATTAATAATTCAATCAGATAATAACTTGTTAACAATTTTAGAGGTGATTTACAGTTGAACTTCTAATTTTAGAGAATTTAATCCTCTTTGCTCGCTTCATCAGCTCCAAATAATACTTTGTAGACCATGCGTATCCTTATAAAATAGGAACAGTTGCATTAATTTTAATATTAAGTTACCTATTAATTGGTCATAAACATTAAATTGATTAAATAAATTACAAATTTAACCCGACCATTTAGTGCATATACATGAAGCTATAATTCTGCTCCTTTACCGAAGTTAAAACTGAATTATGACGTTAAATCACAAATATGGCTAAAATATGACCTAGACCATAAAAATTACAGAAATATTAATTTATAGGCCTATGCAAAATAAAAACGGTCCGATTAGGATAATAAGTGAGCAATTCGTGTGTAATTTGTGTTTGCGGCGAGAAAGGTGGTCATTATAAAAGTATGACATGCCATGAACATCCGAACCCTATTTATCAGTTACATGCCAGATTCTTACTAGACACGCTGTGCGCCAACATCATATTTCAGGACTTTAGGTAGTCACCTAATTTTAAGAATAACGCTTGTAAAATAATGTAAAACAATGTATGTATACTAAATAAGATACCTTTGCTCAACTAAATAGTATATTGCGATACAAGTGCCGTAAGGCACGTTTACGGGTCGAGGAAACAGATTGAAAACCCGAGGCGCAGCCGAGGGTTAAAGTTTTCGAGACCCGTAAATTCCTTTACGGCCCGTGTGTTGCATGCTATTTTTTGCACGATGATTATTTATATCAATTTAATTATATTAATTGTGATATTACCTGAAAATATTATGTAAATACATTCTTGAAAATAGATGTTTATTTCAGAAAGTGATTCGCATGTGTTTGTTGTTATGGGAACCGAATATTTGTCCTGGGGGCCGTGCCCATAAAGGCTTGTATTATGAAGTGTATCGTAATGAATTATGACGTAGCGCTTGGACCGTAAGTAATTTAACCTCATCGCAACCGCCCTTAGCAACAAGACTGTGTGGGAATGTCAACTTACGATCCATGTAAACAACGTTCGTAAGTACCACTTACTAGCTAAGGAGTGCAAAAATATATTTTATGATCTGTTACCAAGGCCTTTCGGTGTCGCTACACCATCTTCAGGGCATCTTTTGCTGGCTTGGAGGTTTAATGATTAAATAAAAACTGCATTTCGTCACCTTTATAAAATAAGATAAAACGGTGTTCAACATGTATTTTAATAAATGTATGTATACTGTTTTGAAACTAGCTTCAATAGGTAGCCTAGTTATCTATGAAACAAGTGGTAAAAACGGGATTTTATTTTGCATGTAGATACATTTGCGAAACGAGAAACGAAGTTGCACATTATCGCACTAGTGCTATAAAATCTTTATGGTATTCCATTGTTACCAACTATGGTTTCAGCCATAGGAAAAATACTGTTTTTGATAAAAATTGAAAACGTAAAAATTTGTTACGCCTTTTAAAATATTAAATTACTGACAGGGGTCGCAAAAGTAGCCATACTTGGTGGCTTAAAAGCGTTTTTTCCACTCCATCCCTTAAGTTGGCAAACATGTACCAGAAAATCAATAACCTCTATCTGCGCATGTGCAAACTACGTGGCAGGACAGCTGGAAAAGACCAGAATGGCTGTACGCTACATAACAAAATTATTTCACAGATATTAGCGGCTGTCTAAACAGCGGAACACACGGTAAAATCATTTTATTTTGCTCATAGGAAACACACCCTATCACAAAACATCCCCGATTTCACCACTTGTGTTATAAATAGGCCTAACTATTTTCCCACAAATATTAATATTCTTTCTAAATACTGAACTTCAACCTCTTTATTTATTTATTTATTTATTTCTCATTTTTCTGTTAATGGGGAGGGAATGTTCCTAGCACTCAGAGGAGAATGGACGTCATTACTTGGGATAGCTAGTCATGTTGAAATTACTGTTTGTGAACAGAAGTCACAAAATCCTTAAATGAATGGCCACAGGGATAATGAAGTTTACAGGTGCAAATGGAGGGATAAAATTACTCGCTGTATTACACGAAAGAGCCCCTGAGGAACCACTATCCACTAGTTGCAAACCTCCGCTTACTGCATCCTGAATTGTTATACACATCCCATATGATTCATAAACAAGCAATCAAGTTTCCTTCTATGGCCACTCAGCTGCGCTGTATGCGGGCAATATCTATTGTTTTTACAAATTACCACGCTTGGGGAAAAAAACTGCTCTTTTGTGTGATGATATCAAGCAAATGGCAGAGCATTTAAAAATAAAAATTCTGTACTTTGACTGTCAGAAACAAATGATTTTATTGGCCTTCAGTCAATTTGCCTGCGGGCCTGTTAGGCAGCGGAGGGTTACGACTTGCTGGTAACCAGGCAACCATAAAACACGTAATCACATTATCCGGTATGGGCGAATGGGGACCGATCGAAATTAAGGTAGTTTCCCTCCAATTAAATGCTTTCCATATTCACTATAATGCCACACAACACGGCCAACACTTCATGTGCATGTCATCCACACTTGAGGACAAGAACCACCTATCTCGCAGATCTAAACGCGAGGAAATTCAATTCATGTTCAGGTCAAAATATCAATGCAACATGGAGAGAACATGGCCATTTGATTTAGAGATTAAAATCTGATTTTGACATCCTCATGACTATAGCCTAAAACATAGCAATAAGAAATAAGCTTTAAAAATTAATCAACGTTTTTCATTGCAGTTTGAAAACATGGGATTAGTCTGGTCCACAGGCACCGACTTGGGAGGCAAGGTACTTTCTGCCCCCCAACATTTAAGCTTTTGTCATATAAGGCCTATGTATAAGTACTAAAAACCAAATTCTCCTCCCCCCCAGATAGTAGGCGCCGCTGGTCTGACATAAGAGCATGCAGTAATAGTAATAAATTATTCTACACTAGAACGATTTATTCTTCATTGAATCTTTCGCAAAAAAGAATGTATTTTTATTAACCCATTTATTAAATCTTACAGATCTCTCATTGGCATGTTTAAAAAAAATATATATTTTTCAATTCATAAGAGTTTATATTTAAGGTACATATATATATTTAAGTTTATATATTTTTTTATATTATATTATGTTATATATATTTTATTATATATATTATTTTATATTATATTATATTATATTATATACACACACAGTATCACAGTATATGTATCCTACTAATTAAAAAAAAACTTGTGAATAGCTTAATATAAATGAGAGAATTTGTTTTTATTTCGTAAACTTTTTTATTATTTCCGTTCACTATTCTGAAGAAAGTGATACATGAACGATATCTAAACTGTAAAAATATGCTATTGCTAGCGAGTTACGATTCTGCTATTATTACGATAAATATGCTATTGTTACCGAATTACTAAACTGCAGTGATTATTATTTGCTAAATGCTTTTGCTAGCGAGTTACGATTCTGCTATTATTACGAAAAATATGCTATTGTTACCGAATTACTAAACTGCAGTGATTATTATTTGCTAAATGCTTTTGTAAAATTGTTTTTTATTATTATTATTTCACCATACTTTTGCAAAAGTTTCGAAACTCTGTAACACAGAAATGCATGGAACAAATCTGTAATGTGACTGTAATTCACACGATGATACTCACTCGTGCCATTAACATGTGATAAACACAACCAGCAATAGGTGATAATTTCATCGTAGTTCTCCCATTGAGTTCAGCTTCTCGTTTTCATCGTCATCACACTTAGCCTACATACGTCCCATTATAAATCTGGCATTTCTGTGAACAGGCGAATTTCGCCACCTCCTTATGTTATACATCAACACAGAATAAGTTAAATTAAGCAGCTACTAACTTTAATGAAAATGTGATTACACCCCCTTCCTCCCAACCCCTTCCAGACTGAGTGAAAGGTAGTCTCATCCTTTCCCCCTTCGTCTCTAGAATAACAAAACGCAATGCCCAGCGGTCTTAATAACAAGCGATCTAGAGGAGAAGAAGAAGAAGAATAAGGAAGAATAAAAAAATTCTCTACGCTTTTATTCCTTCATATTAGATGTGAAGCAGAATTTTTCTTGGAGGGAAGTACAAAAAACTGAAATAAGAGGTTGGTAGTAATAACATTCTACGAATAACAGCCAGAGGGTTCCAAGGCGTATTTAAAGCCGTTACGGGGTGCAAGAAGGGTTGGGGAGTAATCAGGGGTAGGTTTTCAAACTATGGTTAGCTGCACATTTTTTAAATTGAGGCAGCAGCGGGAGCCATAATCGCTGTAGCAATGATCACTGTCATCGTAATGACAATAAAAGTAATGATGCTGTTGATTGAAATTATTCCTGTGGGACACCATTGTCTTATACTCATTTGAATAATGTTCTGTTGAAATTATACTAGAGATCATTCGTCAGAAATCTTGTCAAGGGGAAGAAAAATTTAAATTAAGCTATGTTAATTCGAAACACACTCTTGGCGGCTTAACTGGAAGCATGCTGCCAATCTGAAATCAAAGATTTCGTAATACAACGTGGCAAAAATCTTTAAAGGTTAGTCCAGAGGATCATTATTACATCTGTGTACTCTTCTCTTATATACATGTAGGCCTATATGTTACCGGCATTGTGTGAAATCCCGGTATTCTATAGAATATAGAATATGCTTATATAGAATATATAAAAAAAGAACTCATACGACACCACAAGTCAACCCGTACGTAACGTTGGATCAATAAAATTTAACATAAAACAACTTACTTAAATTTATTTTCCCCATGCTTTTCGATGTTCATATTACAACATCTTCAGGTAAGCATTTTAGTTGCAAAGTGTCCAAATTTGAAAAAAAAAAAAAAAATCTACAATAAAATTGCATTAAATTTATTAAATTATTAAATACGCATTATTCTATTGCATCTCTGATTAATAACGCTATTTAAAATGCTTTACAAAAAAGTAAGACTAATCTATATTTTAATCCTTTCAGAGCTAAACTTTTGCACTGATAGGCCTAATAAGGCATTTATCAACTGAAATCGTCAGAGGGTGTTTTCCATATAGGCTATGACAACCCTGGCACATAAATAAAATTTCTCACATTTTACATATAGCATTTTCCTATAAATTTTAATCTCTGTTTTTATACAATTTTTTAGGCGACGCCAGTGTAAACATAAAAGTAAAACACGCTATTTCAGCACACATTTTTCCATGATCCTGTAACTGTTGGTTTAGTTGATCTTAACACATCTATAACCTTCGAATTTCTTGGGGGCACACCATATTTATTTTGCACTGTAGTCATGAATCGATCCGATAGAGCGCATCACAAGATGGAGGGCGTCGTGGTAGTTGCTTACATCAAAACCTTATAAAAGCACATGAACTGGCTTGCACCGAATCGAAATTGTGTTTTAATCAAGGGAGATTTATATTATTTCAATTTCCAAACAATTTATGTTGTATAAAATATTGTGTTTTCATTGCGCTCACGGGCAGCAGATGACGTATTAATCACCGCGCGTTGATGCCTTGCTTGTGAAGTAACAAGCTGACGTTTTATCAGATAAAACTGCATCCTTGCGATCCGAGGAAGGATATAATAAGATAAACGATCGTGAATGGTCTATATCTGAGAAATTGCTAAACTTATCGGTCAATACCAAACACGCGGCGTATGAGTGGAATAGCCTCCGTAAAACATCTGAGAGGACAGAAAACGGATGTGTTATGAAAATGACGACTTAACCACAGATTTAACTATCTATCAGCTAAATGCCCATATCAATCAATCAACCATAACCATCGTAGTGTCGAAAATAAATATGTGTACACCCACTTTATACCCTCACAGTATACACTAGTAAAGAAGTGAATTAGTTATCATAAAATCTTGAATCTTACCAAGAATAAACTTCGTCTTCTTCCTCAAAAACAATATTGAAACGAAAGTTTGACGTCAATAAACGAATTATACCTTCCATAGCGCATAGGTAGACAAAGAAAATAATCTGGGAAAGATTTGAAAACAAACAGGAGAGATTGAATCAAAGCGGCCTGGTGCTGTGTGGAATACGTAACAGATTCAAGGTGGCTGTGGCGAGGAAGGAGAAGAAGAGACGAGTCTTTTGGGGAAGAGCAATCAGCCTTAATCGATGATGTAATCCATCACAGCAGCACAGGTTAGGGGACAGAGGGTGAGGCTACAGCAATCTCTAGCTACAGCTCAACACAACTTTATAGAGTCACTGACAAATTGAGATCGTCCCTTCATACACACACAGGGAAGAAAGCGGCACTAGGCTATCAAATCTAAAACCAGGAATGCTAATAGTTTTTATTCATAGTTTAATTAAGCTTAATGAATGTTTCATTTCCTTTCTTCGACCTTCAGCCTTGCAATAATTATAGGTAATCCCACGAGAGTTTATCTATAAATTCGCGAAGGCGCAGCACTGTGACTGCTATAGCAGTTAAAAGTTTAAAAACAAAGATTATAATTAGGGATGGGTCCTCGATAATTTCGATACCTCGATACTCTCGATACTTGCATGGTATCGGCATCGAACGATACTTCAGAAAACTCGCTCGATACTTTTTCGATACTTTTGTAATTCTGTAATTCTGCAATTAAGTGGGAATGCTAGTATTTTTTAACAAAAGCTTGTAAGTGGACTATTTAAAAAACTAATTTTAGTTTTAATGTAAAGTTTAAAAATAATTATAGGCTACTGATGATATTAAATTTTGTCTCATTAAATATGCAGACTTAATTAATTTAGTTGGTATTACACAGTTCTCTCAAATTTTAATTTGTAATGTACCTATTTATTGAAACTGGAAATGTTGAAGGTATCGAGTATCGAAGTATTGAGTATCGAGGAAAAATCATGTATCGGTATCGAGTATCGAGAAAATGTGGTATTGACCCATCCCTAATTATAATACAATAAATGTATGCACATACTGATGTGGAGAGGTTCTTTTACTCAATGTAAAATAAATAAACAAATAAAATATCGTACATTACAAAACCTTAGGCCTATGTGTACTTTCTTTGAAATCCCTCAGATGAGCAAAGTTGCATTCTCGAAAGCATTGACATCTAGGGCTTCGCGACGTCAACTATCACATACCACATTTTACTTTCAATGTAATAGGCCTACTGTTCTCTTTGGCATATTTAATATTTTTAACCTTTCGAATGCTGAATTTATGCAATAATATAAGCAATCATCAAGTGAAATCATTTGTGGGATCTAAGTTTGAAATCAATATAGATAAATGCAAGAGAATAACTAGTTTCTATAGATTACAGTCGTAACAAAGGATAAATATCCTCACAATTTTATATATATCTGTACTCTATAAATAATACATTTCTGCTTGTATACAGTTTGTGAAGTAACGAATTTATACGTCAGGAGCAGTGATAAGGTTAAGCTGTTCTACTAACAAAGAGATGTTCAAGGGGAATTATCATTAGAAATGCGGCACAATTTCTTATAGACTAATGTAAGGTTAAAGCAGAAAATCGACTGCTCAAGTGCTAAACAGGCTTTATAATTCGAAACAACAAAAAAATTCAAGTAGGCCTATCTCTTTGCAAAAATATTTGGTGTTAAATACAGGGGCGGATCCAAAACCTATTGTAGTTTGGGTAGTAGAGTAGCTTAGTTTTGTAAACTACTGAACTTCAGTAGTAGTGCAGTAGAGTAGCAGCATAGAACTGAACTGTTGTTAATAAGTTAGTAGTAATTGTACAAATTGAAATTCCTATGTTCCTGTAGAAAAGTGTGTAAATGTGGGTGTAAATATGTATAATCTGTAAAATATGCTGTACATGAAAAGAACAATAAACTTAAAACAAAATCTTCGAGGATTACGTCCTGGCATGAAAACCTAGATACCAGGATCAAATCATGCGTATTTTTTTATTTTTTATTTAGGCCTATGTATTAAACGAATGTCCTAATTTTTAAAAAGAGACAATCAATTAAGCTGCCAGTGATTTATGGATTCGGTGATTTTTACGAAACCTTTCTCCATCTGTTCCTTTACAGTGACTATGTAAATAAGAGATTGAGAGAAAGAATACATATTTCAGCAAGTGATTGAGAGAATAGATGAACGAATGGGTGAATTAGTGAGTGTGAGAATGTTTCACTTACACAAGAGACCTCTGTAACTTGTGTCAAGGTATACCTAGGTGTTGTACAACCGAATGTATCCCAATCGTGAGGGAATGGAGATGAAAGACTGATTGATTCTCCGGTCCTGTAAGCCTCATGTAAGCGAGGGCGTTCCAACACCACCTTGGCCAATGATTGACATGGGTTCAGTACTCCCCCACAATTACACTGAGACAAGTTAATTCCACACCTTCCCATCTCCAGAGACACTGTGGTCACCATATTGCTTCACACACAAGTTCTTACTAGTCTGAGTCCTGGTACTCCCATCATGCTTTCTGCTCTAATTCCCTGTATAATCTATCGTGGAAATTGCAATTAAAAGGGGATCACGCGTTCAACCTGGATCTCTGGGAAAAAAAATAATTTTTTTTTAAATTTTATTTAGTTGTAATAGGCTATAGCTTTATGATTGTCATCTTCTCTAATGACTTTCCTACAACTTGTTTGGGTGACATCGATTTCTGAAATATTATCCATTAATTCATTGGGAAGTAGATTATCCAACCACTATGAAAGATAAAGTAACGTTGAATTGTAGATTTTTTGTGAATTTATGAAACTCTAATATACTCTGTTATTTTTATAAGATTCCTAAGAGGAAATGGAGCAGGAAGAGGATTTCATTAAGAAGCCATAGCTATCGTTAACATAGGTCTACATGTTATGGATGTTAATAATGTTAGATATTTTTAAGTTGGGAACATGAAGGGTGTTGAGATTTGTACTGTTTATTAGTATGGTATCCTGCTGCTGATAAAATGTAATTTATCTTTTTCCAAATAACTTTATTAATATAATTATCTACTTTATTATTACATTGTTATTATTGTATTTTATTACTATTATTAATGTTATTACTGTCCATCAAAGTAAAGATTTACAACAGAAAATATTATACATACAGTATTACAAAAATGTGTTAAGCATTACCCATTACAAATTTTCACGCAGGCTGTATATTAAAATGAATTAAAGAATTAAAATGATATTTTTATAGACAGCTTGAATTAAAAGTTTAACTTCTAAGAAAAGACAAACGAAGTAGGCCTGAAAGCTGCACATTATCGGACTAGTGTCATAAAATCTTTATGGCACTCCATTTTCACCAACTATGATTTCAGTCACATGGAAAATACTGTTTTAGTTAATAATAATAATTGCATATAAGCTAATATTAAACAGATTGAGTCTGATAAAAATTGAAAACGTTAAAATCCATTACGCATTTTAAAATGTTACATATCTCACGGTGGTTGCAAAAATAGTCATACTTTGTCACTGAAAAGCGTTGTTCATTCCAGCCCTTATGATGGCAGCCATGAACCAGAAAATCAATAACCTCTGTCTGCGCAAGTGCAGATTACGTGTTAGAACAGCTGGTAGCTCCCAAAATGGCTACACGGTACGTAGTAAAAATATTATTTCTCAAATATTAACGGCTGCCTAAAAAATAAAATGATACACATAGTAAAATGATTTTTATTTTGCTCTTAGGATTGCTAAACTCATCCTTACGAGCTCATTTCGCAAAAAGTTTTCTAAATAAAGTATTATATCACTTGTTTTATGAACAACTTTTACCATTTCAAGTAATTACAGCCCATGAGAAAGAAGGAGATATACCGGTACTGTAATAAGTGAATTTTGCAATTATTAATCTTAATTACAGTATCTTACTTATTATATAACTTATTTTATCCTTTATAAAGTCTTAGAGTATCTCGATTTTTTAATAATCAGATTTAAATAATTTTTTACATTTGTCTAAGATGTCTAGAAAAAATAAGTTTAAGTCAGTTCAGAAATGTAGTCGATGTTATGTCTTCAACCTTTTAAAACAAAGTTATGTAAGTTGCGTCCCTATATCTGATGTAGCACCACGAAATTTTATTTTATTTACAGAGTAGAATCAGTTAAAGAAAATGTAACATCTTATTACTAATATTATCATAAAATATATAGGCCTATTCCTGATTATTTTTCTTATAAATACTTACACAAAAGAGATATTCCTTATTACAGGGACTTCGACTTTAATTTAAGGACTAATGTCTGCCAGAAGTTTGGCCTTCCTAAACACATTCTGGAAGACATCGCTTTGACAGCATTGAAGGGATCTTTGGCCATATTTCGAAGCCATGCGTATGGACCATATATATAGTTTATTTTGCTTGTGTTTGCTTGCATGTGTATTCAAGTGAAACATTATTGTTTTCCATAGTGGTTCATTGGTTTAAGTTTATATTTGTTTATTTCCATCTATATTTTTAATGTTTGGTACTCTTTGTCATAAGGCAGCCTGGAAGTGTTACAGGAAGAATGGAAAATAAATAATAAGGATTTTATAATGTTTTCTTTATGGGATTTATTGTATTTTTTATAATTTTGTTGTCTAGATACATTTATATGTCGCCTAGAGTTGGTGTCTATGTGAATTCATTTTGCAAATATAATAATCAGATGCAGATTATATTCACGTTGACAATCCACACACTTACAAGTTTTCTAGTATGAGAGCGTTGCAATGGAAGAAACCAGACGTGAAGTAGAGACGGTAAAAGTTGCAATTATAATTACCATAACCACAAGCATGGCGTCAGCTCATAACCAGACTGGCAGCGGTGATTTTTTTACACCATCACAATGCCCATTAAAAGTGAGCATACCGCCCCTTTCTTATTGCGCCAGGGAAAATCCTTTTACACCCTATTATTTCACGTAACAGTGACTTAAGCAGCTACTAAAAATTTGAATAATTTCATAATTCTTAAATAAGTTAATCTTGAAGCGTTTAGAAATTTAAAAAGATAATATAGTTTGAAGAAGAATCTGGTAAGTGCTCATGGGAAACTTGAGCCTTATTTTGCGTACTTATAACTCGGTATTACACATCGATTTCAAGAACTATTAATACCATACTTTCTTGAATGTTTATTTTTTATTTTCAGTTTAATCTTCCTCTTGAGTCCACCTATGCCACTGCAAGTGAGGAAGAATAACGTAGAATTGCACAGATTCAGACAAGAACGTAGAAAATTTTAATAATATGAAATCAGCATGAAGCAGGGCCTCCTTCCAAGGCATCGGAAATATTAAAAGGCAGCAAAGATTAACTTGAAAAACATTAAATCTATTCCCTTTTCTCCTATCCTTTTTTAAGTTAATATGACAAATCAATGTCACATTACACAGGAGTCAAGTTAAATTAATTTATTAGTTATGTATTTATTTATTTCAGAAACAAAGGCCAAAACGATTACATAAGCTCAATTATGTGCCTTCTTAACGTCACTAATTTAACCAAAATGGATAAATAAGAAATGTACTAGATAAATAAAATATAGAGAGAAAGAAAATCTTATACGAGTGCAAGGTTTAATTTTAAATGACTGAACTGTAGACTATTATAAAAACTTACCAATTTTGCAAAGGAAATTTGAATCTTCTAAAAATGGGGAATGAAATAACTGTTCTAGACGTGGTCCGAAATATAGGACATGGAAATGAAATGAACTTAGTAAATCCGGACAGTGAGTTTCACTCTAAAGAAGGCTGTGTCTGTTTTTTCTACGCATACAGCGAATATTGACCATCTACTTTTGAGTGATAAAAATATAACTATTATTTTGACACATGAGTTGCATTGTCGAACAGGCCCAACACAATGTACCATGCACTATTTACGTGCGCTAGATATAGAGAGGCAGGACGAAACTTATCCAGTTAGCAAAGCAAGTAGAGGAGAAAAATGGCCGTCACAGCTCAAATTTTGGACTACGAAATCAGCAAGCGAAGCATTTAAAGACAACAACAAATACGCCGAATGTTGTTGGGACCGGAGTATGGTCCATGGTCGTGCACTATTTCATCGGGTATTAATCATCAACATTACCGTCTAATGATCCTTCAACAATTCCCTGTTATAGTCCAGTTAATCGTTGCATGCCCAGGCAGCTTCCTTTTGTTAGGAGAAAAAGTTTGCCGAGAGCTCAACCCATCATGCTCTTTACTTTTACCGCACCAATCAGCTAGTTACCTCAGCCAGTCAAAACCTAAGAATATCCTGTGACACCTACTCGTCTACTCCGAGTGGAGCGAAACGCGGGGTTGTAAGATCTAGTTACAGTAAACAATAACAGGTGTGAACTGATTAAAGCGAGGGAAGAACTGTGGTCAGTGATAACAATGAGAGAATATTGCAATGTTGATTGCATTTTGGAAAGCGGAAACCAAGACCGAATTGGTCAGATCAATTAACATAAAGAAACACCAACTTAATGGTTTATTCCTTTGAAGCCTGGGGTATGCAATGAGAAACTCTACTATACTTACATCTCCATACTAAGTCCGGCACTCACTTCAAAGCCAGTAAGATAGGTAATTTTTCTCCTAAGCCACGTATTACCATTCAAACTACAAACAGGCAAACAGACAGAGAGACTCAAACGCCATGTGGTGTTAAGGTAGAGGCATTTCACGTGCAGCAAGTCGTACTCTGCGAGTGCAATTGCAGGATTACGACAACGATAATGATGATGGGACCTTTTCAAGAACTACTCCAGTTATTATGTTTTAAGGCTGCGAGGTGCATTATAATGAGATAGAACTGTAGACCTTATGGACATTATTCTTCCTACGAGCCAGACTTTCCTCGGCATTCGTTGTAATTACTAATAGTCTAGGTGCAAGAAAACTGGTACCTTAAGTGTGGCCAAAACAACCCTTAGCCATCGTTGTTTCTATACCTCTTTATTTCTAAGATGAAACAGAAACAAAGAAACAACAAGATCGGAAATAATCATTTACTTCTATTGGTTCGTGTTTTCGGGGACATTCCATTTTAATACGTTTTATATTGGTAAATTTATTTTCACTAACTGTAATAATTAGAGGGATTTTCTACTGAATTGTTTGAATCCTGGGCCTATAATAAATCTTGTACAGTAATTTTAATTACTCTATATTATTAATTAGATTAAGAAATATTTTTTTTTCTTTTATTAAGGTCAATGTTTTCATTCAAGAAAAGGTAAGACTATTTAAGTGTAGTTTTTTTGGCCTGCAGCAATATTCGTGTCTCTACAACTCGAATTTTCGATAACTCGAATTTATTTTTGCGTCCCTGGTGATTCGAGATATCGAGGCTCGACTGTATTTGATGGTACGCCTAATTTGTAACCACTTTAAGTTTAAGCAAATCCCTGACAACTAAAATTATAGTCAAGCATTCATCACACCACCAGGTGCCAACGCAGTATCAAAAGTGGGAAAAAATTCCACTGAATCAGAGAAATACAAGGAAACCTGAAAAGTTACTTGCGACTGTGCGAAGAAGAAGAAGAAGAAGAAGAAGAAGAAGAAGAAGAAAAAGAAAATACGACAGTTAAAGAAGATGAAGTAATAACAGTAGGCCTACTGTAGTAGTCGAAGAAAAGCGGAAAGAAGAGGACGAAGAAAAAAACCAAAACAGAAGAAGAAGAAGAAGAAGAAGAAGGAGCTAAAGGAGGCGATAAAGAAGAAGAGAAGGAGAATAATCATAAGAAAAGGATTAAGCAGAAGAGAAAGAAGAAGGCATTGATTTGACTTTTGAGAACTTCCCCAAAGCGCCTGCAGTCCCGCAACTAGACTACTTGCACAACAATTTCTCTCTTCATTATGCTGAAAACAATACAGAAGATTAACTTCCCGGATAGAAAGTGCAGCAAAATTCCAACTATCCGAAACCCAAATACATGGATCGCCAATTATGCGGATGTATTTTCGGAAGTTTTTATTTTAATATCGTATGTGCACCTTCTTACATGCACATACAGTACTGTAAAAAAAGTATGTTCTTTAAGTAAATTAATTTTGAGCTTAAGAACATTAAGTTTTCAGATGTCAGTAATATCTTTCACAATACCATGTTGCTAAGATGGTTTTCACATAAGACCCAATAATATCAGGATTTCTGCATATACGGATCATGCCAATCCAACTCAGATAATTGAAGGTTTTAGAGTATGTATTTCGAGGTTCCCTAAGATTAGAAAATCCATTTTTAAATATGGAATTTTCCTGTTTGTATGCATCCTCCAAATGATTCCCCAAAAGCTCATTCGATTGACCTGAAATCAGTTAAGGCATTAGTCTATTCTTTATTCATGGCGGCATTACTAGTAGGCTATTTTTGTAAATCGGTAAAAAAAAAAACAGGATTCTATGTATAAATCTGGCTCTAAGATTTTTTTAGAAAAATTTGTCATAAAATATCTCAATACTTGACAAATGAACGATTACCAAGATTCTTCAGATTAAGTTGCAGATTTCTGCATTTATTTATATGAATTTGTGGCCGGTTGTACATACATCTTAATAACAATGGGTCTACTTGTTAGGAAAATATAATTTTTAATTTTAGTTCAGAATTAATAGTGTAAGAAACTAGGAGGTGCCCGTGGCTTCGCCACGATAATTCTTTTAAAAATTAAAAATTAAGAGTATAATAATTATTAAAGCATTATATTTATTAACACTTGCACGCGAATCATTCGTAAACTAAGCCATTAATAATTAATGAAACAGCTAAAATTCCTGCTTTAGAGTACATTCCACGACATGAAAGCGCCCCCTGAGAAAACTATATCAGAATCGATTATGCAGTTCCAAAGAACCTGTGGACACATAATACGTATTGTTTCTCAGCTGTTTATTGACATGAATATGATGTGAATTTTATTTTATCAATTCAGTGCAATTTTTAGAAATTATATAATGTTTCAAATGAAGGAATGGTTTGTTTGGATTATTATTATCAGCGACATTTCAAGAGTTAAACCATCAATATTTTACAGCTGTTGCCCCCGGCTTCGCCCGCCATTATTCATCGACTCCAGGATTTTTAATAAAATTACACTGGTAGAATATTAAAAATGTTTGTGGTTCAGAGCTATGAAAATTGCACTGCCTTCTAAACTGTATTAATCGTGTATACACTGCCTGTCCTATACGGCTAATTTTGCGTACTCGGCGACATTACAGATGGCAGCACCTTTCACACCCAGACTGCTTCTTGTTTTTTGCTACGACATTGTTGATTATGTAGTGCTGTCACCGCCGTCTCATAATCACTGCCTTCTAAACTGTATTACTCCTCGAGACGGCGGTGCTCATAATATAGTCTATCAATGCGTCTAATTAATTTACATTTATTTTAAATATTGCTCCAAAATTCAATTTCAAGGTAAGTGTCATATACTGGAATAATATTACGTTCTAAACAAATAACACAAGTATCTGTGTCTGTTTAATGCTTATTTTGACTAGTGATTGCTGCAATCTGGGTGTGAACTGTGTCGCCTCTACTGGATAAATTAGGCAATTTAACAATACTCTGAACTCCATGTTAAAATAAAGCATAGGACAGGCAGTGTAATTCTCGAGACGGCGGTGGAAAATTGTAAGTAAAAATAAAATTAGAATATTTGTTCATTGTGTTCATTTCACTTGGGCCTTATATAATAAAGAAACGGTTTTCCTTCCTAATTTTGTAGTCGTCATGAAAGTTTAGACTGCGAGAGACGAACATCGCCGAGTATACCCGATGTCTCACGAAGCGGGCGAGCAAGCACGCTATTTAGGGCCGTTGAATTGTATAAGAGTAGATTACTGTGCTATCACTTTAAGATTTTATTCCAATATGAGCATCATATTTCAAGCTTAATCATTCATGCCAAAATAACAGAAATGCATCTTGCACAGTATCAAAAAAGTCTATTTTAACCGCATATGAACTGTGTCTGCGTAGATCAAATTGCAATAACAAGGTTATATTGGACAACATAATACTTGCCTAAAACGAGGAAGTCTTCATGTAATAAACCTCTACTGTTCAGCCCAGGTTTAGAAGACCGAATAGATAACAAAGATATGCTTGTATTCTAACAATTAATTATCTTGTTGACAGAACACTGGCAGTTGGGGAATTTTCATGAAGAGTGAAGATCACAAACCGTTGGACAGATGTACAGACAGACAGGGCTAGGAGAACGAAAGACAATCAAACAACCTCACAAATTAAATAAAATCAGGTAAACTGGTGTAACAAAGTGCCACCAGTATGCTTTTGTTTAATCAGTGATAGCTTTTGTTTAATCAGTGATAATTGCAATTATGATATGCAGATAATTTATTTTTGTAATCTATCTCGGAGTTAAAGTCCAGATCGATTCATTAAGCAGGGCTTGCGGAAGAACAAAGGTCTGAAGTTTGATACTTAACCTTAATTCATACTCGTATATACTGATATAAGGAATTCTTAAAATATCTCAACATTTCACAAAATGCACTTACAAAGAATTATTACAAAGGCCTAATTATTTCACAGTAATATACCTTCTGCATATAACAGTAGTCATTTCAAGTTGACCAACTAAATACAAATCTGACTGCAATGGAGGCAACGCAGCACTATAGTTTAGTCTTGATTTCCCATTTAATAAGCATGTGACCTTTAATTAGCCATTACTGTGGTACCGGTCAACCGATTTGGTCCAAAATAAATATGCTTCTTGCCATGGACATTATAAATACTTATACCAAGTTTCATGGAAATCCAATAAAGCGTATTTGAGTTATCGCGCGTACAGACACGCGGAAGTACGGACAGACGGACGGACGGACGGGCGGATATTTTCCCATCCAGCACACAAACGCATAAAGTACCATGCTAGTAATCAAACTAACAGAAATACATTCTGAAACTTTATCAAAATGTTTAGAGATTTTCACATCGATTGTTTCTCGGAAATGTAAAATTAGGTCTATATGATTTACAAAAGACAATTTCAAAGATGAATGGCGCCTCTACCGGTGTAGGTCTACACCCTGGCTTCTGAGTAAACTACTTGAATGCAGACAGAGGAACAATTCTTTGAGGACATAGACTTCTAATGACGCCATCTGAAAGCGTTGTAGGTATTTAGGAGAGCGTGAGAGGTTCTTTCTCCCAACTTGTGTGTATGTGTGTGTGGAATTGCGACGCGTGACGATGTGAGAAAGACGAAATGCAGAACTGTCGTCTCCGGAGGGACGCAAGGGGGGTAACAGGTTGTCGTTAAGGTAGCTGTGAAATGTCATAACCCAGTTATTAAAACAAGAAGGTCTATATTACATTTGCATAGTCGCCATTATATAAGCTACTGCAGGCATGCTAAATATTTCATGGTCTGACTCTTCGAAAAGGTTTCTTTAGGCTGTTCATGAGAAACGAAATAATCAAAATATAAAGTCAAAGGCATATGATAACAGTTATTTTGTCTTATTTTTAGAAAATTGCCAATTAAAATATGTTTATGACAATACAGATGTATTTTGGATGATGTGTACCAGAGGTCTGCAAGATATGTTTCATATATTTAATATATCGATTGAATCAATCATATGTTACATCAGCAAACAAAATTTAAGTATAAATTTTAGGGATGACAACGATACATTAGTTAAGTTAAGGATAATAAACCCAGGTCTACAAGCTCAAATTCCCATGTAATGGCATCGAGTTTGCAGGGGGGTGGACAGACCGATTGTTCTCGCTGCTTCAACTTACGAAATGTACTAAATTTATTGTTCTTAGATTCTGAATTAGTGTGCAGCTGTTTGACTTCCCTAGATTTTTACTAAGTTTGTTTACGCTAACATTTTTAAATGAGCTGTAAACAAAGTGTATTTCATTTTAAGATAAAGTTACCGGTACTTCTATGAAAATGTTTACTTACACTTTGGCATTATAACGATTAAAAGCATGTGGTTTCAGATACTTCATTACCAGGCTTTAAAACTTAGTGCCCGATCGAATATGTTAACAGCAACCGAACTGTACAGACTTTGCTCGGCGTATGCCCTAGCTACCATATGCTAGTTCACGTGATAGTAAACAAACCTTGAATACAGATATAGGAAGACCACAAAATAACTTCTCATTATCTAAACTCACATTACAAACACGCAAAACGATACTTTCTCCTGTTTGTCCCTCCCAAATGTTTCAATATATGTTTGCGTTTTAGAACACTTTACTTTGGGCATGCCGAACACGTATTATAAATTTAAACATGCACAATGACAAGGTACACTGTTGACCAATTTGAGAGGCACCGTACTACGAGCGCATTCCCTTCTCGGTACTGCTATCAATGACTGTCTTATCAGCCTACGCAATCACCCTCCACCCCCTATACTCAGGTCGTTGGTAACAGGAATCAACTCCCTTTGTAGGTTCGGGCACTAAGTTTTAAAGCCTGTTCATTACCATGTAGGCCTACCTCTGAAAATTAACCTGGCGTGGGCATTAAGTTCCCTACATCAACGTTTTCGTTTATATTTTACCCACTATTCCTACAATCCGGGGTGCGCGGGCAAAGAGAGTTAAGTCCACTTTCTTGTTACTGAGAATTAGAGTGACTTAACACAGTACACCAGCCCAACATAGCTTTAGAGATGGATAAACCTATGAGGCACACATCCATAACTACCGTACAATTTTGAATATGACTTACTGGACTTAACATAAATGTAGAGAACATTTTTATCTATAACTCTATGGACAATTTTTTAGGATGGTAGACTTAACTCTCTTTGCCCGCGCACCCCGGAATTTATGCAGTGTAATTCATTAACACACTGTAGCCTATATCATGTTGCCATACACTTACATACATACATATATTACCGTACATATTCACGGAGTTTAACCACATATTTAGGCCTACACATTCTGTACTTAAAAACAGAACCGCACCATTGCTATTGGCAATACGATCACTTATTTTACATCTACATGTATAAAGAACTTCTATAGATCCGCAGTTTCTTCACACAGCTTAATGCTCAAAATAAATTTATTAAGAGAAAAATTAAACCATCTTAAGAGTGCGAACCGTCTTGAAGAAGTCAATCTGCAAAACAACAGTCCACGCGACTGAAGACAATGAAATGACGCGATCGAAAGCATATAAAAATGAAAACTACCGACATTGCAACATTAAATTGTCATCTCGAAGAAAAAGGAAAGAGGAAGAGGGAGTCATCCAGGCAAGAAAGCCACGAAACGGCTCGTGTCTATAATAAAAGTATGAATAAAAAAGAAACCTTTTCTGAAGTCGGTGTGGTTAAGATCGTTAAAATTATTACTGCGCCCTCCTATAACACGACACACTATATTTTGTTTTAAATCGGATAGCTCCATTTCCATTTGAATCCAATCCATTTCCAGAACACTATTATACAGAAGGCTATGTCCGATATAATGCAATGCTTTATTGTATGGCCAGTTCTGAAATGTAGCTCACCTCAGCAGATAGACGTTTTAACAGCCTATTTCATCTTCGTGTAAAGGGAAGATAAAAATGCTCTCTTTTTTAAGGTCTATTAATGATGAATGAAAGACATTTATATAGCTTCTAAAATGTGAAAAAAAGAGTAGAAATATTCTTCGCAACAGAGATATGAATTCCATTATTCATTTTTAGAAACCATATAAATAGTACTGAGTATAGTCAATTCAAATAAAAATATACCGGTAATGTAATAACTATCGTAAGGTGACGTACGTATCAAGTCATTTTCTGTCTGCACAGTAGAATTTATACATTTTTTTGTCTGTTGAGTGTTATGCCTATAGCTTTTACCAGGAAAGGAAACCGGTGACGAATAGAAAAAAAAATCGGTACCTATGTACGCGAATGTTGGCAAGAAGCACCCCGTTTCTAGATATTGTTAACAAAGCTGCTTGCATTCGAAGCTGCCAGCAGTTTACTGTGTGGACAGAATAAAAGAACTAACATTTTTGCCATGTTTTCCTAGATATGAAGTATTGCTATATTAAGGTAGAAATATTCTACTTTTAGGTAACAATCCCGTAAATTACAGCGACCTGGACTATTTTAGTACCAATGCATAAAATAGTAGGCCTAATGATAATGACGATAATAATAATAATAATAATAATAATAATAATAATAATAATAATGAAACAACAAAACCGTATTAATTGAAATAATGTACGGTATGAATTTATTTAACAACGCGTTTCAACTTTCTAAGTTGTGTCTGCCGAGTTGTTTTATTTGTACCTTTAATGCCAACGACTTCAGCTTATTTTATAATTACGATTTTGGGGAAATATTAATTTAAATATCTACAGTAAATCAGTAAAGGGAGACAATGTCATAAGTAAGCAATTACTGACATCACCCTATACGGCATTTCTGTCCACTTCCTTTCTCCTCAAAATCGAGCTCAAGGCTAAGGAAGATGTGAACATGCAGGTAGTTATCTCTACTGAAAACAGCACTCATTCATGATATAGATTATACAATCATGTAATGTAGCATGTAATTTCATACAACTCAGTAAAAATTCATTTAAAATGTCTCTATAGACTATAGCAAACACTAACTATTCTTGGTGAGATGATAATTCTTTCACTGGCTGTGTGTAGGCTAAAATGGAAAGGTAGAGTCATACTGAAAAATTCAATGCCACAGCCGGGATTTGAACCGGGATCTTCGGCTCTCTATGCCGCTGCTCTACCAAATGAGCTACCTTGGCAACATGCCGGTACAACAAAAAATTCTCCAACTGACTCACATATCCCAGAATACCACCAGGCGTTCTCAATATGAGATTACAATCCAGAGGCGACTTACAACCCGTAAGTACTTTAAGGCCCTGACTTCATAGTAAACTACTATAGTGCGTTTCACGTAAGAGTTGGCCAATCGTGCGAGTTTCTGCGTCGCGGCAGCCACACCTCTAACTCACGAGCGATCGGGTGAAATATCTGCGCAAATAAAGCCGGTAACGGTGTAATGATTCAGGTTTTCACAGTCACAGTTAAAATTACAATAAAAAAAACCCATACCTCATCAAAGAGATGTTGGAAATGTCCTATTCTTGCATCCACACAACACTGGCACCTTTTTAGCTTTCATGCGAATAAGTTCAGCTTCCGAGATAGAGTTCATTTATCTTGTGATACTACCTTTAAGTTCTTCTAATGTGTGAGGAATTGACCTATATTTTATTTTTCAAGTTCCCCATAAATAAGTCACATAGGCTAATGTTATATTATTATATTTATTATAAATTTCGTTTTGTATGTAGTATTCTTGTATTCTAATATTATTAATTATAAGAAATAAATGGCACTAGAACAGTTTATAAGCAGCAACTTAGTTATTCAAGAAGTTTTAGTAACGAAGGGCTGTAAGTTTTGTAATATAGGCATAATGAGTAAATTAATTGTAGCCTCCATTAGGCATAAAAACAAGGACGCTGAACAAATTTCTGCTAGTTTAGTTCCGATTCTATACTGGTCCTGGCAGAATAAAAGCAAAGAGCTGGTCTATTTTTTTTATTTACCCAGAGATTTTAAGTAATACTTTAGTGAGAAAAGAAACGTTCAAGAAATTCTACATGAGTAGCTTGTCATAAAAGTAAAAACACGATTCTGACAAAACAGACAACAAATCAAATCATTTGTTATTTTCGAGATGAGAAATAAAAACATTATGTAACCTAAATAAACTGGGAGTGATTTCAGGGGTTTATATGCCTTATACAATTCACCGATACTAGCTTAAGTACCCATATACAGTTATGAAGAACTGCGGTTGGGTAAGCCAAATAGGAAAAGTAATTTCGTTAGTAAAAATAAAAATTCTAAACAGCAGATAGAATCAGCGAATAAGGCCCCATTTCCTAATATGGCGAAATAGAAGCATAGGGATTTTGTTGTCATAACTTTTATATGACCGAGGATTTCGCATTTTCTGGTTTTGAGGAAGAGAGCGGACATATTTTGACGGCGCACTTAAAACAGTCATGGCCTATAAGAAGGAATATACTCGAAACAATAAACAATACGAACATCTTTAATCCTATTAGAAATATATTCTCATAACGTCCTAGGCCATACCTAATTTCTTAGGAAAGAATAACTCGATGTTATGGTTTATACAAGAGATGTAAACGTGTCTTTTATAGCATTCTCAACTTAAAAAAAAAATAAAAACAAACAAACAAACAAATTCAATCAACATAAACAGAATAGCCCGTTCTGCTTGATTAATTTGTTTAACGTTACGGTATGATGATGATGATGATGATGATACGAGGGAGAATCAAATGAAAACTGCAATTAATTTTTTCCCACTATTTTACTGCAGGAAGAATGTTTGCTTGTACATTATTTTTTCACATAGTCCCCTCTCAGTCCAATTCATTTACGCCACTGGACAGGAAGTGCTTCAATACCACGTGAGAAAAATTTTTTGGTTGACGCTGTAGCCACTCGTGCACCTCCGATTGGAAGTCTTCATCAGACATGAACTTCTGTCCTCCAAGGTGCTCCTTTAATGGACCAAAGATGTGGAAGTCTGATGGTGCCAAAGCGAAGGGGAATCCTGAGTGCAGGTGTTTTGCTTTCACTATGCGGGTTATTTTTCGGACAGGAGAATTTGAATCTGAGGCAGTTTTTCCCGGTGGCGTTTTATGCATTTCGAAGCCGAATTCTTAGTTTTTTCATTATTAATAGTTTTAATCGTCTATGAATGATTTACACGTGTTAATGAATACAATATTTTAATGAGTTTGCTGTTAAATAAACGATTTAAAAAAACATCTAGTGATTAAATTAATAAATGCTGGAAAAGCCGCGGGAACTTGCAGCAAACAGAATAAATCTTAAGTAAAACTGTTAATAAAAATACACAAGGATTGAACGGAACTCTACTACTGTATTCTAAATGCTGATTAGAAGATTTAGAAAATAATAATAATTTAATTCTACTTATTAAAATTTTAAATATTTCACACAACTAAAAGTAACGCCAGGCCAAAACTAAAAAGCATGCTGGTTATAAGTAGTTAATTTTCTTAAATATATAATAATTTATAATAGATTTCAAAGGCTTTTTTATACATGAAATCTGTAAGAGAATACATCAGAGTTCATTAAAAAAAGAGGCTTAATTAGGATGCAATTCACTGACACTGACAACTGACATAGAATTTACGGCGCACGGTAAGGTTTTTGCACTATCTAGAAGCAATCATGTTCTTGGTGAAAATCATAATAAAATTAAGGGAATTTTGAAGTGTAAATAAAACTATTAAACGTTTATTTTTTAAGTAAAATTTAGCGGTCATATTGAAATGTAATGTTTCAATGCCATTAAAGCCTAGTCGCATAATGTACTATTTAATTTATCAAGGGAAGTCATCATTGTTTGGAGCTTAAAAACAAAATATACTTAACAGAAAAAAAAAGAAGTTCTATGCTTCCTTCACTGTGCATTGATATAATATTATATATTTTATATTAATCTATTATACCCCTAAACACGAGCTTTGCTCATCTAGGGGCATACATTACATTTTTTATGCTAAATTAGAAAGTATTTTCTGTTGGTTTTTTGTTGAAATAATGTAAATAATGAAATGTAATAATGTAGTTAACAATAAACTTAAATTTCGATTTCAAATTTCCTCTTATTCAAGTTAATTTCGAGAATACCCTATGGTCAAAAAGTACGTAAACCCTTTTGAATGTACTGAAATGACATCCCTTATTCGGCTTTCGGTCAGAATTTCTTATCCTACTGACTACTCCTGCGTAAACAGTGCTATTTGTATAAGGTTGACATATCCTGTTTTAAACGAAAAGAAATTTTCTTTCACAATTTTGTTAATATATTTTCTTTTAATAATTCCAGGCCAATACACATGGTCACTCTTTGGAATATGTTTGTATTTTTATGCCTAAAGCAAACAGAACTATAGTAGACATTTATATAAAACTATAATACCACGGCGATGCTGCGGTGTGTATAAGGGACGAGGTAGCGAAGAAGAAGAAGAGGGATGAGGGAAAAGGGAGGGGGAGGGGTGGAGCTCAGAAAATTGCGTGAGTACGTGCGTGAATGTGTTTTACTTTAGCGAGCTCCAACGTTATGCCGCCCTCTTTTCTCTTTAGAATTATTTTTTTACTATCTCTCCGTCTTTGTCTTCTGGTTCGAATAAGGACTCTTATGTGAATGCTGGTTGCATGAGACGGTGGCGTCGGGAGTCTGACGCCGTTGCTTAGTGGCGTCCACGTTTAAAGGCGTCGCTCGCTTGCTCGCTCTACCCACCTCCCACGTTTCGCAATCTAACACCCAAGTTACGTAGAAATCGCAAATCACATTCAGATTCTCATTAATGTTCTCTTACTTTGCAAAATAATGGCTTTTTGCCATCTTGCGTCATCTTCCGTTAGCTTCAACCTCACTGACTTCTATAAACATGAAACACTATTCAATCTGCATTTCAAAATAGTTACAGCATTTATGCATACCTTATAATATTATTAAGTTACAGTTCTCTGGCATTGCTTCTTTATACAAAGAAGTTAGTGCACATAATAAGTAAGCCCCAAATTTTAAGGGATTTCAATTTGCTAATCTTCAATTCCAAGAGTAGCTAATTACTAAAAATAGTAGAAATTACATTACAAAACTTAAAAAGAACATGGTCAATACAACAAATTTTAGTGAATTGATTATTACATAAGTAAAATGTCGCTTCAATATTATACAATCGCTTCCGGAAACCTTAGGCAATGTACTGTCAATTATTGTAATTATTAATTGTATTATTTTTCATAAACTTCCGGGCCGTTGTAATGATCATAGTAGAACTTGTAGTAGTAGTTGAAGTTCAAACAATACGTTAGTAGGGGCCTAATAGTGATAGTAGGAGTGATAGATGTAGTAGTAATATTTGTAGTTGTAGAAATACTAGTAGCCTAGTAGTGCTAAAAGAAGTAGCAGAAGCAGATGAAGAGCAGTAAAAGAACAAGAAGATTAAGAATAATAAAATGAGTGAGACGGATACTGATGATAAGGAATGTTGTCTTAAAATAAATTCGAGCATTTGGATTCTGTAAGTAAAGTGTGGCATTCATGAGATACTAATATTCTGAAAAGATAAATACAGATAAATATAGCCTATCTTGGCTCGTGAAAGGTAAAAGTCTCATACTAGACGGACAGCTATAACTTTTCTTGTTGTAGGCCTATAACGATATGTTATTTTCAACAAGATCATTATCGCCGTAGAAAATTAAATTCATACCCTGATGTACCTGAGACCTGCATTTTTCGTACAACAGGTCTGCTGTTCATATCAATAATAAACAGGGCATGGATTTTGACGAACTAAAAATACTTAAAATATGAGCTATAAAATGACTACACAAATACAATTCATCCGAAAACTAACAAAAATGACTGAAAAAATTCGTATAATATACTAGTTTATTCATCAGATTTGTGTCTATTCTAGATTTATGTTTTTGACCCAATTATAGGCTTGTAATTCGTTAATAACAACATACGGTTAAATGCAAACAGAAAATACCGTCTTTCTATATCCAAATTAAAATTAAAACAAGATTCATTTATTGATGTTTGTTTAGAGTTCCGATAATATTCATTGTAAGGAAATGCACAGAAACTATATACAATGCAAGAAACAATACAAAATAAGAAAATAATGATAAAATAATTACTTTAATTTTTTTTTAAATTACCTAAAAATATGAAATTGGGAAAAAAATACAATAAAACGCCCAAAAAATGGCAAAATAATAACACTGAATTTTAAATATTACCTAAAAATGGGGTTGGGAAAAATAACTAAAATGACCCTAAAAATTATCAATTTTATAACCTAGGAGTCATGATCAGAATATCTGCACTTGTGGGCAACGTCCATGGTGTACCAGTTAAATGATGACATGTCATCAAAATATGGGCCCTGATAATAAATATGTTTAAAATAATATTTTAGGATAAAATAAAAAATTACCGAGTGTCAACGAGATTTTTTTTTCGGGGATGTGCCACAAGCAAATAAGATTACGGAATTATAATTTTCTTAACACCTGCTCTGTACGTTAATCAATTGGGTTCAGAACCTAACAGAGACGCTCTTAAATAGTGACGTTGAAACTTTCATGTTCTTTCTGGTACAGACCTAGCACGTGTTAAGAAGGCAAAAGTTGCATTGAAATTTTGGGATTAAAAGACAGATATGAAGAAATACAGGAAGTAAGACGTTGAATTCCCTTGACACGGCTTATGTTATGTCTTAGACCCTCACTTTGCTCAGCATCAAGGCCTGACACATCAACATGACTTATGCGAGCATTATCACATGCGTCATTTAATTCAGCATATATTCTAATCGCTTTATTTGAGGGAGGTAGAAGCTCCTGCTGATTTCCACCCCTGCAATATTTTGTAACCCCTCGTGTTACTGCTGCTGTTGTCTTCATTTCTTCACCCCCATCCCCTACAAGCACGTAGAGACAATAGAGGGGGAATGTACCTAGTACATATAATTTAATACCGTATCCATCAGATAGTAAGGGCCGCAGCACAAGTAATAAAGTCTTAAAACATTTATGTTTGCTGTGCGATATGTTCCAGAGAAGTTACCAAAATTTAGACAGTGGTGTCTTTCAGGGACTGAAATGAAACAATTATTAAGAACAATTCGTATTATTTTTATAAATATTTCGGCATTTTCAAGCAGCTAGGCCTATTTAGGCCCGACATTCTTTATAACGGTATTGGTCGGACTGAGTTATTTTATTAGTTACAAGTCTTCATAAATGATTTTAGAATGAATAATAAAGCAATTAATCGACAGAAAGCTCAAAAATAAAAATATTAACGAAATAATAATTTTAAAAATTTACCAAATGTTCTCGTCTTCGCAGTTTTCTTCTTTTTCTTCTATAGGCCTATTATGGAATTAGGTATGCAGACCTATTTCTACATCTTTTGCCGTCTGCTTAAGAAGTGTCTAACATTTCTTCGCCTGTTACGTTTATACATTTAACAGTAGCCTATTTCGGGTATCCTATTTGGTGTAATTTCATTAATGTGAACATGCCAATTATATTTCTGGTAAGTTGAAGATGTCCCCTTCTTTCCTAACAAAGAACGAAGAAACTAAATTTTTCTTCCATCACATTTCTTTATAGTTCAGTTCTCGCATCCTTAAAATTACACTGCCATCATTTTATAAAATTTTAATTTTGTGTAATTTTGGAATACATATTGTTCCATTAAGGTCATAAAATTTATTTAGCTAAATTCTGATGTTTTCCTTGTGATATTAAAATAATTTAAATCCAAAAGGGTTATTAATTTTTTTTTATGAAAACATCAAAACTTGTATTTTAATTTTCTTTGAATATCAACAATCTGTTTCTTACGTAACAGTCAAGCTCCGAAAAGACTGAAATTTTGGCCATGATGTAAAGAATAAGAATAAAGAATAGTCTATACACTATATTAAAATGGTAGTTTATGGCTCTCACAAAAAAAACAGATTTCGTAACTGTTCTAGCTGTCATATGTCGTGTCCATTAGGCTATAATGGAGATGAACAAAACATTTTTTAAATAAAAATTCAGATGATTATTGTTTCTAAAACTTTCACAGATCGAAGTAATGTTTTTACATTAGTAATAAAAAAACATAAACAAAATAATTTATTAAGCCCCGGGTGGACGCTTAAATTGACCAACGATTGAAAATTTTGCTTTACTGTTGAAAATTCAAAATTCGGTTATGAAAGGACTAGGGCGAACATTCTATTCAGGCCACAGGTTATTTGTAACTGTGGTAGAAAAACTCCGAAGCTCAAAATTCTACAAACAGTGATAATTCTTCTCAGATGGATAGTTATTTAATAATTTAAGAAGACATGAGAACAGACACACGATCCCTTAAATTTTATACATATAGATTAATGGAAAATCAGAAAATGTTATTGTAAATTGAAATGAATTCCCTTACCTAATGAAAACCGTAGGAGATACCATACATACCATTAGAACTGATGTCTGGGTTTAACGTAGCTATGTGATTTCGTGAAATAACATGAGCTAAAGCTTAGCTTCAGCTCTACTAAAGTCAAGATACTTGTTTATCTATTGGATTACAGGGACCAGCTTCCTTTTTCTTCTACGCTGTCTACACAACTGACATTTTTCCTGAAGGTGTCTTGACCCCTATAAGTTTATATTGCCTTTCCACTGGGAGGGTTATCCTGTTTTAAGAGGTTCGCAGTAGTTTATGCTGTATATATTGGCTTAATTAGGGGGTGGGAGTAGTAGCAAGTTGAATGTATAGGGAACTGGGAGAGAGGACCTTTAAACCTTTCAACCCCCCTCAAACCTTCTCCGGTTGTGTCTACCGTCCATAATCTAAGCTGTTGGTAGATCTAACTTTAATTTACTTTGGACGACCCAGATTAAGCTTTGTATATCAACTGGAGGGCTAGTGGGGGTAAGGGTGGTTAGCTGTTAAGAGAGAACCTATGCTTTCTAGAAATGTGGGTGGTAGCTAAAAGGTAAATGTCTAAGTGCTGTGTTAGTGGTCAGTTTTAGGAAGGGGTTAGCCTTGCTCTGTTGCTGATGTCCAAACAGGCTTTACTACTGGAGATGTTCTCCTCTGTATGGTTTAGGGAAAGGACATCGATTGCTTTTATAGGGGAAGGAGGAGGGTGAGACTTTGTACAGAGTTATGGTACTCAGAGAGACAGAGGGAGAGGGAGACAGAGACAGAGACAGAGGGAGAGAGAGAGAGAGAGAGAGAGAGTCACGGTTTTGGTTCAGAGATATACATACATGTTATCCTGTATAGAGTAGGAAAACAATGTTTGTCTACTGTAATGCTAAGGCAATGGCTAAGTACGGAGAGAGTTAAGCAATAGTTAGGTCATGTCCGGCTACCCTGAAGGCTTTTCTTTCACAACCCCCTTACCCCCTGTAAATCTGTTTTCTCCAGTTCATCCCTCCAGTAGTACTAGTCGTGTTTGCATCAGTTTGGAAAACATTTCACCTTGGTTTGTGAGGATGATGTAGTTAACACAGTTTCTCGTCTCGTACACCACTCCTGCTTTGTAACTTCCTCATCTAAGGACTCAAAAAATTGTCGTCCGTTGTTCTCCTTGCCATATTTATTTTGGTATTTTCTGACCAGTTAGTGTTATACGAGGGATAGAGCAAAAGTAATGACAACTATTTTTTTTCTCAAAGTAAGGCGATGGTACCATTAGATGTATGTCACGGGAAAGTGTGGACACATCATTTGGTATCATTGTGATGTGCGGTTATACCAATAGGGGCGATGGTAATTTAGTTGTGAGTCATTCGCTGTGCAGAATTGATAATATGACAAGATGTGAACAGCATTCTTAGGATACGGCAAAATAGTTACTATAAGAAAGGGAAATGCCAGAGAATACCACAAGGAGCTGATGGAAGCTTTGAAAAATAATGGTCATCCGAACAGAACTTAAGAGATCGTGGAGTGGGCATGTGTACTTCCATGCTTCCAACGATTATAATTATGTATGATTAATTGCAAAAAATATAAATGTAAATAAATGTACATAACAAGGCAAACAATAAACGACTGCAACAGATATGTTTCATTTAGTTTTGCAGGCCTGCAGTTTCCTATCTCAAAATGTTAAGTAGATACGTTCGTATTTTCTGTTTAAATTTTGCACGCTCTTATTGAACCTCTTTGTAGAACAATGGCAAATAGGCTACAACAGTTTAATAAAAAAGATGACCAATTCTCTAATTCTTTTCTTAAACTTTTGCAGAAGAAAATTATACGCTTAAATCAAAGTAGGCTTGTTAAGAAAAAGATAATTCCGATCTGTAGAATATAATAATAATTCATGAGTAGCAAGCACCGCTCTTCTCTCGTTTGAGCCAAAATTCGTTTCTTTTTACTTGTGTACATAAAATAAGCACAGCAAAATTTATAAAATTATAGCAGCATGCAGATTATTCCAAATATATATTGCCAGGGTCGCCTTTAAAGCTTTAACTTCTTCCATCTGATGTGTATTCAGTAGCATGCAAATATTAAACATATTTGGCGTATAGGCCTATAATCACCGGAAGTTAATCCAAAAGCTTTAACAACAAAGTGTGAGTTTGTAAGACGTGGGATGTATAAACACAGAACTTACATACCTAGGAGTAAAGATGTATCGGCACCAAAGTGACATACCTGAAAGAAAGAGAACATGATTATTTTAACAAGTAAATGCAAAATAATTATTGTGCCTGATACCCATACAAATGAAAATATTTCTATGGAAGAACTTGCAAAGGTAATCTTTTAAGAATGTGGTACTATGGCAGAGCTGATATTTCCAATTTCGCAATTTTTATTGCTGTCTTGATATGTTGTAAATGTGATCTTTACATCACGGCAGAACATAAATGACCTATTCCTTTAAGTTGAAGTGCTACTGATATTATCTGTCCTTGAAATTTCATTTTTAAACGTTATGACAGAAGTTCACATGTAATATAGGATATTATGTTTTATTATATACATATACATATGGGTCATAGCACCAAGATGTTAAGAAGGGTAACCAGCTAAACATATTAAACATGTTGTCAGTTAGCCTATAAGCAGGGACCGGATTTTGATGACATGTCATATTTTTATTGTTGCTGCATAGACATTGGCAACTTTTAAATAAATCCTAATCATGGCCTCTAGATTATAGAAATGCATTTTTATTAGGTCATTTTTGTTAATTTATGCAATTTTATATTTTTAGGACATTTATTTCAATTTTACGTCATTATTTTGTCATTTTCGTGTCATTTGCTTCCTTATTTTGTCATTTGCATGCATTTATTTTAAATAAATGACTAGGTTACTATAATGCAAAATGTTTGTAGAATCTATTTTAAAAACAATTTTCTTACTTTTCTTCACAAATGTTCCGATCAAGAACAAAGTTTTTAGATCTATAACATCCTTTCTACATATACAGTTTTTACAATTACGTGCACGTTAGTCTATATCTTTGTGTGCACAATAATAATTTTTATAAATGAAATGTAAGCTTTTAGGTCATTTCTTTGTAATTATTAAGTAATTTTCTTTAAAATTTAGGGTCATTATATAGGTAATTTTTCAAACAATTTTAGGTAATCAGAATCCGAGCCCTGGTTATAAGGTTAAAAAGGGCCCTTTTTAAGAATAGGAAGAGACCTAAGAGTCATCCCGCTTCTCACATAGGCCCGCACGAGTAGACATGAAAATTCGAGCACTTTCCTTGCAAAATAAATACAACGCAATCTCCTGCTTTTATAAAGCAGGGAGTACCGTACTACCTCCAACTAAGACATTTCAAATACCGATGTTGCTAAGGAAACGAAGCTGCAAGCAACATTCCACGCAAACTGTTCATTTATAAGAGTTATCACCAGATGGAGTGCATCTATGTAGGTCGTACGAACACAAGAAGACGATCAGTGCCACCCTTAAAAGGGACAATTCCGACATTTACGCCGAGGAATAGGCGGCAGAAACAAAATTGAAACAAGTAGACATTCCTTGCTTTAGCATTCCCTTCTCCAATATTCTCTAACATTTAATTAAATACGAAAATAGAGCTCTAAATGCTTTCTTTGACATAATTGCCTTGTCTCTTAGATCGGATGCTTGCGTAGAAGACGTCAAAATGCCCAAGAAGCGGAAAGAATGTCTTGATTCTTATTGAATAGCTGTATTGTGGGATAATACGTTTTCAAAATACCAAAATTTCAACTTTTATTGTCGCCAGCTGTCAAGTTGGTATTGTTTTCTTAATTGCATTCCGACGAATAAGGGTAATCTACTGTGTCGACAGAATCAACAGACAACATTGTAGGTAGTTGCGCAGGAAGTAGAATAATTAAATTTTGTGATAATGGGCCTACTTTTAATAGCTGAATGTAATTACACTATTTTAAGTAGGCCTAAGAAAGACTGAAACAAATAATTATATAACTTATGTATATACATAGGCCTATAATTATAAACACACAAATACATTTTTTCTGAAACTAAACTGCTCATTCGGGCAAACATTAATATATAAGTCTGAAGGCCTATGTTTTTGTGTATTTGAAATTAAATTTAAGAAAAATCAGGCATTTATCTCTAGGCTTCTATAAAGTGAAGTATTCAACAACTAAAAATACTTCGTTAATGAAATTACGCCTTTATGTCGTGGTGTTTTAATCAATGTAGGCAACATGCTGCAACACATGCTCCAAAATATAAAGGAGCTTGCATAGTTTTGTTCATCAAAATTACTGCCTCTATATTAATAATATAAAATTATATATTACCGTATTATATAATTATTTATTACTCTACCAAAACCTATTTCATATTTACAAACAACATTAGGCCTATACCGATCATTAATAAGCTTCTCTATGCAGGCTACCGGTAACTTTTTCAATAACATTTTCTACCCGTACTTTGCGTACTATAGGTAAAGTATGTATTTTGTTCGATCATGAAATTCGATATCAAGTTTTCAGCATTACTACAAGTTTGGAAGTTCTCTTAAGTCCAAAATTCCATTTTCGTAAAAACTAAAAACTGTAGCCTATCAAAATAAAATATTATATTTGTGTTAAGAACTGGAATCTCCCAAATGTATGAAACGACATAATCATACATTTATCTGACAAAAGAAATGTTGGTTTCCGAGAATTTTTTTTTTTTTTTTTTTTCGAAAAGGGCTCTAAAAAGTGTTTTACTTGTTTCTGTTGTGTTTTACACTGAACCCTACAACTTTTTCTTCAAGAAACTTGGCTGACTTCCCTTACGAATAGTACTGCTTTGCGTAAGGCTGAGATAACTGAATACGGACTTTCGCACTTTCTGCATCTTGTACTGTAAAGCGAGAAAACCGCAGCCTTGCTTTGGAGAAACTGATGTGAGTGTTTCACTCCAAATTTTTGGAAGACAGCTTTAACTTGTGAACTCAATATAACTTTAATTATGTCTCACAGTAGAAACAACTGCATATCAAAATCTTCCTTAAATTTAGATCGGGTATAGGCATATGTAATTTTTTAAAAGTTATGTGCAAGTGCATCTCTGGGCATTGTTAAGAAACAATAGAAGAGTTTTCCATTATCATTGACAGTATAAATTCGCACATCTAGTTTACAACGCAGTCTACAGGTTAATGGATGTGAGAGAAACAGAGAGATAAAGATTAAGCAAGAGAAACGAAGTAAGAGAGGGACAAAATACAGGCATGGAAAGAGAAGATGAAAAACTGGTTAAAATAGGGTGAAAATAAATAATGTTGTATATTTTTGTTTTCCTCCCCTGTGACACAGAGACTTAACTTACTACCCTAAAGGCAAGCCAGGCTGTTAAAATATTACAGTAATTACAGGCCTTAATCCAGTGGTATTTTATTTTGAAACTCTGAAACCTCAAGTTTTTCGCTCAAGTTAAGCCTATCTTTCCCTCTTGAGAGTGTGTGAGAGACTACATAAAGTAGAGATTTTACATGAAGCATGCTCAGGCAAAGCATCTGGAAGGCAGTGACTGTGGTCCATAATGGAGGGGTAATTACCTAAAAAACTGCCTCCTAGAGTTTTCAGATACGGTGTATCACGTATAAAGGATAGACCCGCAGCCACTGTTATATGATCTTCAACCCTCTTCTCCTGCTCTTTTACTTCCTCTACCCGCGTTTTCACCCATTCTGCCTTTTATTATACGTACGCAAACACTGGAATTTATAATTTCCCACGAATTAAAGTGCTCAAAAGTCACCTAATACAAAACGTACTGCAGCAGTGGTCGCAAAAAGAGACGTCGAGTCTGTAAACAACCACAAAAATGTCCAGAATATGTTAATTTTATCTTTATTTTTTAGCAAAATGGTTGGAAAAAAGAGACACGGATCTACCAAGAATCATAAAGAAATATAGTCAAAATGTAAATTTTCCATCCATCCATCCATCCATCCGTCCATCCATCCGTCCGTCCGTCCGTCCATCCATCCATCCGTCTGTCTGTCTGTCTGTCCCATCCCATTATTTCTTCCTATCCTTGTATCGGTATATATCTGCGAATTTATAATTATAACCATCCCGACATAATAAGTGGCTTTTTCACTAGCTATGTTTTAACATATTAAAGACGAAAGTTTAACTTCAGGTAATTTCCGCTAATCAAAAACATACAATTGAATAAATCACATAACCTCAAACTCCTTTTAAATGCAATAAAATCATAGTGGGCCCTTACCGTATCCGGTAGGTCTCAGGACAACCACTACTCTATAGGCAACGCCTAAGTGTGAAGAAATCCTAGGATATATCCTAGGATCCTGCCCGTATGGCGATACTTGACGTATACATAGGTACAATAATTTTAAGTCCCAAATTAGTAATTGTTCTCAGTATAACAATGTATGAGGAAGTTCAGCTAGTGAGGGAGTAACAGGCGAATTGACATCATTTATGGGGCTTGGTCTTATACTGTATAATCGCCTGACTGCTAGGGTTAAACAGTTAAAAAAAAAGTGTTAAAGGTTTTAGAAAACATGTTAAGAATATTTTAATTGATATCTGTCCGTATAATAGTGATGATTTTTTTTATCAATGGGTAATTATGTATAATTTTGTTTTGCATGATGAATCTTATATCAGCCTTGTGCTCTACAAGATTATTTTTTCAAATAAATAAATAGCTTTTTAAGACCCAAGAAAAGAAAAGACGAGTTTAAATTAACTCTGCTGAATTGTTACATAAATATAAGTAATCATCAAGTGAAACCAACACTGGGCTCTAAACTTGGAATCGACGAGGAAAATTTTTGTAGAATAGTTTATATCAATGGATAACAATTACAACAAGAGTATAAAAATCTTCACATTTTATATAAATCATTATTCTAATAATCATAGGGCCTATACCTATACCTTTATACTATTTTTTTTAGATGAGGAATTTATACATCAGTAGCAGTGAAAAAGTTGGTACATGGGATACTTAGAAATCTTGAAATAACGGAGTAGGTTTATATTATTTCATTGGCTAATAAAACTGCATAACAATTTTGAAGAATCACCTTTATGGACCGTAAATGAAACATTTCCAGTGAAATCAGTTTATATTTCTCTTTATATTTTGATGTCTAGGCCAATGATTTGTATGCATTTATTGTTTGTTTAGCTGTATCTAGTGCAAGCCTCTGAATGAAGCAATCTTAAATGAAATTTTTAAAAATAAAACAAAACAAAATAAAGTAAAATAAAGAAAGCATAAAAATGCTTCTGAAACAACCTACTGTACATATTACATGTAAAATAAACCTTTTGAAAACTGCGAAATTACACTCTTATAGAGAAATAATTCGGGAATGTACATAGCTTCCGATTTCATCAAATATGACATTAGAATTACTTGGAATTAATACTGCTATACAACACGAACGGATGTATATTTTTTAACGTATGCCTACAACTGAAAACCCCAGAAAATAATGTTTTAATTATGTTATTTCATTTCACACAGCATTATATTTTTAAATTCTATTCATGCATTTTTTCCGCATTAAAATAGCATAATCCATAACATGACTAAGACTGTATAAGTTACACAAACAAGATTAATGGGTATGCTGTGTCCAGAAGGAAACTTGAAACTATTCAAGCTGCACAACTCATTGTTAAGTAAAATGCAAGCTTATTTAATTGTTATTTCAATGAATGTGGCAAAGTGTAGATAACGAAGCTTCTTGAAAAAAAAAAATATATATATGTATATTACAGAAATATGCATTTATTTCATATTAGCCAAGTTATTTCAGTTATTATTGTTATTATTATTATTATTATTATTATTGTTAATACCTATTATTATTATTATTATTATTATTATTATTATTATTATCATCATCACTATTTTTATTACTACTATCAATTCTGGCCCTTTTATACATATTATTGGGGCTGTACCGATTAATCGAATAAACGGCTCGATTAAACATTTAATCGTCGATCAATTACATTTTCCGATTAATCGGTTTAATCGAATTCTGAAAAACGTTTTTCCAGGAACTTTCTCTTGCTTCTCCGGCCTTGGCACATCATGTGTCATTCAGCCTATTGTGTCCAAACAATTCCCGTTATTCAGAAACTTGAAGGGTAGTTTAGTCAACCAACTCGTGTGTCTCAAGTCTTGGCTGAAAAAGTAACCGGAAATGTAAGTTCTGTATATATTTTTTCACTAGTTAACTAATAATGGTATTCATTAATTCAGGATTTCTTCTGATAATCTGTAGTGTAGTAGTTATTAAACGTGTAAAACAATATTAAATGTACACTTTGGCTGCGTTTAAAATACCGTAAAAAGATGCGCAATTGATCAGTCGATTAATCGGTCGATTAATCAGTCGATTAATCGATTAAAGTCAAGCGTTAACTCTATTAGAAATTTTAATCGACTTTCAGCAAATAATAATTATTAATATTATTATCGCCATCATCATAATCATCAACACCTTGTTTCTTGAATATTGTGATTCAAATCACATTACACCGGAATTGAGCAGTCATCTGGAATAGGCCAACTTTCACAAAGACTGTTGTCAGTCAAGCACACCGAATGTCTTAGAAAAGAACACCTTTTCAGGTGTGTAATAAACGTCATACATATTAGGTTGAACGCAGCTAAAAAGTAAAGACATTATTCACACTTAAAATGCAGTCATTTCTCGACTGTTTTTATCACAAGCAGATGGCAGCAGGGAGCGAAGAAGAATCATCTGTCAGATGTAAGGTAGCAAGAGGACCTTGTGTTCTTTTTTAACGGTGGAAATATGGAAATACTCCATAGTTATATTCTCGCTGGAAACAAGATGTAGACTACGCTGGTGGTGGTGAGATTTAAGTTAAAGAGTGGAGCTATTAGGAAGGCACTTGCTCTCTTTTTTTTTTATCTTGAGTGTATTCATTCCCCCCCCCCCTTTTTCCCTGCCTCTATACCTTCCCTCTTTCCTCAGTTTGTCAAGCAGACTACTGTAACCTTACTTCTTGAATGTATAATGTTGCGTTTATTGTGAGTAGAAGAGTAATTTGCACAATATCAAGGTATTACACCACTCTTATATACAAGCTGGTTGTGTCAGGAGAAAAACGGTTTAAGCAACCCCAAGAAAGGTTCAGGGAGTGTCAGAACATGGGCTACAGAACAAGAGAAGAAATATTTCAATTATTTGCATTTTCCTACTATGCTATACAATTTGATTTTAAATTATAATTTCCACCTTTGCTCACTATTCAACACATTAGTAATCACCTGATATCTTCATTTTAATGTAAGACTTTTATTTTATGGACTTTAAATACATTTTAACAGTGTTAAGTAGGGCTGAAAATCGATTAAAATTTCTAATCGAGTTAACGCTTGACTTTAATCGATTAATCGACCGATTAATCGACAAACATTTCGGTATTTTAAACGAAACCAAAGTGTACATTTAATATTGTTTTACACGTTTAATAACTACTACACTACAGACAAGCAGAAGAAATCCTGAATTAATGAATACCATTATTAATTAACTAGTGACAAAATATATATATATATATATATAACATTTCCGGTTACTTCTTCAGCCAAGATTTGAGACACACGAGTTTGTTGACTAAACTACCCTTCAGGTTTCTGAATAACGGGAATTGTTTGGATCCCATAGGCTGAATGACCCATGATGTGCCAAGGCCGGAGAAGCGAGAGAAAGGAGTTTGGTCATTTGACCCATTTCTCGAAATATGTTTTTCAGAATTCGACTAAACCGATTAATCGGAAAATGTAATTGATCGACGATTAAATGTTTAATCGATTAATCGGTACAGCCCTAGGTTTAAGAATTCTTAGTAACCTAATACTTGTGACTAATTTAACGTATATACACAACTTTTTACAGTTCTAGACTAGTAGCCTATGTTACTTATATTTGTTTACTGCAATAAGATAAGTTACTTTTTTAAGTAGGTTAGATTTCTAATGTGTTATATACTGAGCACAGGTGAAAATTTTAATTCAAAATCAAAGAGATGCAATGTTGACTACCAAGCTATTTATTGTAATAACACCGTACTCTATAAATGTATTGCAAGAGTGCATTATAACCAGGCTTATGATTTTTAGGTGCGCATCTTTTTTTTGTAAGGTAAATAATAGCTCATGTGAAAGAAATTACAATGGGAAACATTGTAATTGAGAATGGAGGCAAATTCCCAGCACCTTTTCCTCCCTTTTTAGGAATTTTATCCCTTTTTTCTACCTAGTCTTTTGAAATCCGCAAACCAAAATTTTCCACCTGGTTTCTGGTCACATGGAAACTGCACATTATTTTCTGCCTCGATTATGGTCATATGGAAAAATGCACGTATTCACCAAACAATTTTCATTTCGTTAGAGACGGAGCGCTGTAAGCTGATTTATTTTTCAAACCTGTGATCATTTCACAAGCACTTTAAATGGCAGTTGTTACAGCAGTCTTACTTCTTTGTATAAATTCGACAATCAAATTTTGGACATACAGACTGGGAATCATATCAAACTTCAAAGCAATGCATAAGTAAAGTTTCATCATTAAGTCAGCCAAATGCAAAAGAAACAAGAACGGGGAATCGAATCACATAGCTCTTCGCAAATATCCTGCATGCAGTTTCCCATTTCAGGTGTGTACTTAGGTTTCACTTTCCGAGTAATATTAACCCTACTGAATGAATGTGCAGTATCCGGATAGGATTAGCGAACCCTCAAAAATCGGTGGACAGTTTGCGGATCAAAATGTGCTGTTTTCGCGCACTCATAGTGTCATAGCTCATCAAGAGTTAAAATATAAACATTTAATAGTAAAGTAACCATCCAAAATAATTGAGCTAAGGTTTACCTGTAATTATACAGCTTAGCTGAAAATGTGAAAGTAACTGACTTGTATCTAAGAGCCTGCCTTTTGCTTTAATTTGTCAAGACAGCAGAATAAACAGTACAGTCTACCCGAAGAATGAAAGGGGGGGAAATGAACGTACGTTTTCCAAGAAAATACCTTATTAAACCAATTAACTCCAATCCGAGGGATAATTTTACATAATATGTCAAATTTAATTCTGTAGCTTTCTGATTATGTGACACAAAAAGTTTGCTTACAAACTGCAAAAAACTTGTAACCATTATGTCTTTAAATATAGAATACAAAAAATATCCGCATAATGTTTATTTGAAACTTCTAATAACTTAGGCTACATCTTTTGTTATGCTTCAAATATTAAGCAAGCCTACGTAAAAAAGTATAATAATTCTTTCCCCTATTTTCTTAAACATAGGAATATTATCTATTTTATGGAACCCGAAGGTTCATTGCCGCGCTTACCTGAGCCCGCCATTCAACCCTATTCTGCTCTAACTCCATCCAACCATCCCTCGCAAATCCTAATTCCTTTAAATCTATCCTAATACTGTCCTCCGACCTACGTCTAGGTCTTCCAAGTGGTCTTTTCCCTTCGGGTCTCCCATTCAATACTTTGGAGATATGTCTTTCCTCCCCCATGCGTGCATCATGTCCAGCTCATTTCAGCCTCCGTGATTTAATTACCCTTACTATCTCAGGTAAAGAGTACAGGTTATTTATGTAAATAAATAAATAAAAATACTGTAAATAAATAAAAATCCGTTTGTTGTTTTTAGGCTGCATTTAAAAATAAAGTTCAAATGCCATTTCTGACGGTGCCTTACAACACTGTTACCTTGAGTCGTGGAGTAGAAGAGTGGAGTTGCCGGTGAAAGCAGTCTTCTCGGTAGTGGCTTCCTTGATGATAAAACGTTTTAAATTATGATGGAAAGAGGCGGACACATAACCGCAGAAATGAGACGTGAGTGGAGGTGGCTCTATGCAATTTGCAACAGCTTGTACTGATGACATCTCACCCCCTGTCTGCCAGTATCAAAACTTTTGTTTTTGTGTCTCTCCTGCTTGTAAGACATCAAAAACAATAAAAGTTATACATATTCATATGATTAAAGAAAAAGGCACGAGATTGAAGTAAAGGGGAAGAATGTTAAATCCAACACTTACACTCTCCCCTTTTAAGAGTGATGTCGGAATCGTCAATCCTTCTAAATTTCAAGATATTGCAATTCTGTAACATAAACTAGATGACCCATAATTCTTAGCCTACATCCCGTTCGATCAATAAAGTTTCAATGCAATATCTGTATTGCTCAACTTTGTAATTTGTTTTAATTTTCTCTATGACTTTCAGGGTTGTAACACACGTCTTCAAGGTATCTCGTTTTTGTTTTCTTTTTGTACGCTTTCTAAATTAGAATTCCCTAAAATAATCCAAAAGTTCCGGCAACGGTGTTATTAAAAATGTATTCACATTCTACACTACATTCTACTTACAATATTGAATAGCCATCTCAATATCGGTACCGTATATAGCCTACGTTGATTGACGAATATTTCTTGATATATCTTAGGGTTTTTTTTATGTAGTAGAAACATGTTATAGCCTATTCTGGCCGAAGATCGACCCATGATGTTTTAAAAGTGTGGTTATTGTATTTTTAAATCATTTTTTTTTTTTAATTTAATTTTTTTTAAAAATCAGTTAATGGGAAGCTGAGTGGAATTTCGGTAATTGATTTAAACGAAATTATATTTAAATGAACGTTTTAAATCCTCCTGCATGAAATTTTTAAAAGTAATTTTCTCACAACGGATTCAGTATATTCTTAATTATAAAAAAAGTAGGTTCCTATAATTTCGATACTGGGAGGATGTAATTTCCAATTAATGTAGCATGTGGTTCCCAAACATGGTATTTTAAAAAATGCAACAAATAGTTTTAAATCTAAAAAATAATTAGGCCTACTGTCAGGGTTGCCAGATCAGAAGCGTAGAACTGTTGTACAAATATTCGAAAATAGTCGTATGCTAGTTAAAACTGTCGTATACTTTGTGATTTTTCAGTGTAATGAACTTATTGCGTTAATAATAATAAGATTAATAATAATAATAATAATAACAATAATGATGATGATGATGATGATAATGCTAATAATAATAATAATTAATAGTCGGTACTATACACCTTACATATATCATGTAATTGTTAATAAATCATCTTATTTGTAAATGATTAGGCGTGTTTCATTATCTTCCGATGTGCTAAATTTGGTAAAATACAATAAAATTAAATAAACCGTAATTGCAACAGTGTTGTTATTATTAGCTTACAACAAAAACCACGAGAAAACAAAGAGCTGAAAAATATATCAAAATTCAAAATTCCTTAGAGGATTGGTTAAATAAATATTATAAAACGCTATGTTAAAAATAGTCGTACAAATAGCATACGACTCATGCTTGCGTCGTACGAATCTATGAAATAGTCGTATGTGTAGGTATGGCAACCCTGCCTACTGTCTGCACTATATAACTTAAATTTTAAAATACAGCATATTACATTTTTCTATAGTTATGATGAAATATTGTAACAAATGCTAAGACACTGTATAATTTACTGGGAACACACGAACAAATGAACGAACTTAATTCTTTTAGAGCTGAATTTATATTGTTATATTATAAGCATTCATAAAGTAAAATCACTAGTGGGTTATAAGTTTGAAATCAACTAGAACAATTTTGGTGGAATAGGTGGTTTCTAAATATGACAATATTAATACGGGAATAAAAATCTTCATATTTTAAGATAAAGCATTCATGTATTAAGCATATATCTCATCCTTTATACAAACGTTTACTGCGACAGACATGTTTATCAATAGTGGTGAAAAAGGTTAACAATATTATTCAATTACTTTAAAAAGCCTAATACACCAAATATAATAAAATCAGGTAAACTGATGGAACAAAGTGCCAACATTCTTTTGTTAAACAGTGATAATTGCAATTATGAAATGCAGAAAAAAAGTTATTCTTAATCGATATCCGAGTTAATCTCCAGATCGATTCATTAAGTAGGGCTTGGGGAAGAACAAAGGTCTAGTTTGATAAGAGTTTGTGAAGGAATGTGTGGGTAGTGTTATTTGTCAAAGCTAACAGTACTGCAACAAAGCCGTATATGAACACTGTAAAACAGTATGTTGTCATGAGAACTGATTTGCATTTGATAAATTCTTTCTAATATACTCCGGGCATTACTCCGGTACCGGTCAACCGATTTGGTCCAGTATCAATAGGCTTCTTCCCATGAACTTTATAAATGCGTATACCAAGTTTCATGACAATTCGATACAGCGTATTTGAGATATCGCGCGTACAGACAGACGACGGACAAACAGACGAGACATTTTCCCGTCCACCATACAATCCCATTTAGTACCATTCTGGCACTTAATAAACAATTTGAAGTCTATAGCACGGAAATTGTAAATGGAAATATCACCCTTGCAAAACTTTATTAAATATTCACAAATTTCTAATAAAAGCTGTTGTGTTTATACTATTTATCTTTTTCGTTTATCATTTTAATGTAGGCTAACTTAATAGAAGCTAGATGTTTTATAACACATGAAACTAGTTCAGGTTAGTACATAAGGAAAACCAAAGATAGGAACTCATAGGTCAAGGATATGACGGGTGATGACAAGCGTTGAACGGGAAAACAAAAACGTTATAACTTGAAGATGATGAAGGAACTGGCAAGAAAGTCCTCCCCCAGACTGAGGACATCTTCTTCAGATAACCCCTACGGCATCATAGCACAATGACAGAACTTGTGCTGTGCGGGCGGTGGAACGGGATAATAAGGCGCAAGATACTCCACAGCTCAATGGATTCGTGAGACAACGATCTATGCCTCAGTTCGAGTGCGGACAAGTTGAAAGGTGATAAGATAACTTGTTACGTTATACCATCACGTAACATAATACAGTAGGATAATACACTACAATATTCAGAAATAGATAAATAAGCTTCCGGCAGTATAGACAAAGAAAAATATTGTATGGCAGAAAGTTAAACGTGGGATTTTTATGTATTCTTGCAGTTACATCCACAAAAATTCTGAACGGCTAAAAACCCGTAAAGAGACTAATAATTGAAATGACTTTAAAATAGGTCTACAGTCCATTTTGTTGGTGCAGCGCGGTCTATTAGGCCTACATCCTTCACACTGAACATCTTTAAACGAGTCAAACTGCCCTCAGGGTTTCCCTAGAGATTGGGGCAGCTATCCCTTGTGGGGTTTCTCTCTTAACAAGTTGATATAATCTAACAAGTAGATAAAATAAAGTATTAAACCTCTTCTAAAACCATTTTAAAAGAGAAGGGGTTTAGCTGTACAGCCTTAGTATGATTGAACAATATAATAATATGAACTGTGTGAAATAACTGTCACAGATTTCTTTTGAGAGTTACAATAATAATAATTAAGAAGAAAATTACCTCTGAAACCGGGATGCGAAACCCATGACCTTCGGCTTTCCGCGCAGACGACCTCCTAACTGAGGCTCTAATAAAAGGTTTGAATAATTTTGTACTGAAACTGTAATGTATTAACTGAATCTAAAAATTTTACAATAACGCAGGAGTTAAATATGTTATTAATATTAATTTGTTTGAAAAATTCATATTTTTCATTAGAACATGTTATAACTTTATTTTTTGATTATTAACTAAAAAACTAAACAAAACAGTTTGAGCGAAATGTAAACTATAAGTTATTAAACTATTATTAAGTTTATTGTTATTAAGTTATTAAGTTCGTTATTAAGTTTAGTTAAGTTTGTTATTAAGTTTAGTTAAGTTTGTTATTAAGTTTATTATTAAGTTATTAAGTTTATTATTAAGTTTAGTAAATATTATTTGTTATTAAATTTAGTAATGCTTTGTAGCAACAATGCCTTTCAAAAAACTCTATTATTGAGAGTGTTATAGTAAAGTTACTTACTCTTATTATTCTAGATGAAGTTCCAGTTTGAATCTTTTCCTGTCAAACAATGAACACATGAAAACTAATCACAGCCTACAGATGGTCACTCAATTTACACAATTATAATTTATAATACTAACTGTCCTCCAGTGTTCCTTTGGTAATCTAAATCCGTAGTTGTCAAATTTTCATTGTCCTCAAAGAAACTGCTGTAAGATAATTTATTGTGAAGTTCTTGCCTTGCTCACTGCTTCTTAGTACACTTCAGCACTGAGATGCTGTCTTATGTTAACACTATGGATGTGATGCTGGATACTTGTAGTTTAAGAATCTGCCTTAAGCGCAGGGGACGAGTTTGCGGTGAGCAAATTGCCTCCTGGGAACTTTAAGATGACGACTCCCTTCACTTGTTCACCAAGACGCTACCATAGCTTTAGGGTCAATAATAACCAATACCAGGGCCTTAATTAGCAAGCTGCTATGTCCCTCTTCATTGTTGAGATGCCAATGCGATGACTGCCCGAACTTCTTGGAGTAACATTCATTCTTGAAGTTTCTTTTCTTAACATTCAAATATTGTCTGAATAGCCCGCAGTTTAGCCGGAATGAATACTGCGGAATAGAAATGGCAAGTTTTGCAGAACGATATGGGCCAATTTGTCCAGTAAAACTTGCAGAACTGGTCGAGGATCAGGACATAGAGGAAACGTTGTAATTTTCCTGGATACCGAAGTTTAGGTTAAGAAAAATCATTTTAACTTTTACAAGTAAATTTTAGGTTTGAACTTTCCTTAAGTTAGCCATATAGGATATTACTGGCAAATATTCCACTGAAAGTCTTAAAAATCCTTTTATTATCTTTCCCAGTTCTCCGGATTCATCACTATTATCTTCGATATCTTTACATTTCCTACGTCCATTTATTTTATGCCACGATGTCTTACCATTCATCAAATCAATATAATTTGTTAAAAATTTTGCATCAAGTTGTGTTTCTCTTTTCCGTAGACTCCACCAATTTTTCATATTTACCTACATACGATACAGGGTCTTTATTATAAGTTGAGACCGCGGCGACGGAAGGCTTGAGACCGGGCGACGGAAGGCGCGCGCAGCCGGTCTGACCTTGATGCAACATCGGCACGTGCAGTTATTGTTAAAGTGTCAACATGGTGAGACCCATTTCGCTGCAGCATCGTATTTTTGTGTGTAAACATTATTTTAAGTACGAGTCTGCTGGACGTGTACGTGATGAAGATAAGGTTTATCGAACAAATCCTCACACATTGGAGCTGAAAGAAAACATTACGAATGAAATTAAGGGCATTACAGTGGAAGAACTCACTCGCGTCAGTCAGAATGTGGTTTCCAGATACAATGCCTGTATAACACAGGAAGGACGACACTTCCAACATATGTTATAAGGTAAGATATGTAATACTTTATATAGCCTACACTTTAAGCAGGGAAGCTGCGCGCGCGTCACCGGCGGCTAATGCGGACTCCGTAGCGGAGAGTAGTGATGAGCAAATGCAAGACCAAGACCAAGACTAAGGCGGTCTTGGTCTTGGTCTTGGTCTCGCACACTCAGTCTTGGTCTTGGTCTCGCATCGGTAACCCTGGTCTTGGTCTTGGTCTTGGTCTTGCATACTCGGTCTTGGTCTTGGTCTCGGTCTTGCATACTCGGTCTTGGTCTTGTTGCAAGAGTCTTGCATTTTTCTTTTACGCATCTTACTGTGATTGATGGCGTTTACGTGATTTACAGTTACACCGATTACATGTGTGTTATTGCTTGCGAAAGTAACGAAAGCTAATTGCTTTTAGTTGCTTGAACCGTGAAAACAGTAACAAAACAACTGAAAGCTATTTCATCTTTAGCCATTAGTTATTAAATGACAGAATGGTACTTTATGAAATTTGTGTGGGGGACGGGAAAATGTCTGTCCGACTGTCTGTCTGCCCATGTGTCTGTACTCGCGATAACTCAAATGCGCTTTATTGGATTTTCATGAAACTTGGTATACGCACTTACAACATCCATAGGAAGAAGTCTATTTATTTTCGCTGTTGCGTTTCTACTGGCTGCAACCCCTGCAAGTGATTAGCAAAATACCTTCCTTTCAACTTGCAAGCAGTCGCACAGACGAGTTACACGTTTTCATTCCTTAGAAAGTAGAAACAGCTATCGTTTCGTTGTGTTGTTGATTGTTGTAACGTAGTGTTTCAACATGAAACAAAAACGAGTAACCGTAACAAAACAAGGTCTGTGTGGCGTTACTTTACATGTAAGAGATCAATTTTATAAAATGACTGTAAATGGATATACCATTAAAATGGTTTGTGTCCCGTTCTTATTTTAAAATTTGAAGAGTTCAGACTACAGTATAGTAGGATTAAGCCACCCACACAGCAAGGCCCATTTAATGTCCCGGTCAAGTACATATTTAGAAATCAGTTTCCCGGGGGTCCTAAACTGATGAACCAGAAATTACTGACATCTTCTCTTCCTAAGTAATACAAAAAATATTTTTTTAACTAATACTTTAAAAATCTCATATTTGGGTGGGGGGGGGGGTGCGGTCCGGACCCACGTCCTTGCCTCCTGCCTATTGCCTTGCCTCTTGTCTATTTTAAATTCATAAAAAATTGTTGGTCTACACCTATCAAATTTTGCTGTTTTATTGCCATTGATATGCATATTTTAGAATTTAAAAAATGTTTAATTGGGAATAGGTGGAGCAGTTGATTTTATACAAGAATTAAAACTATCCGTCGACCGGTGTCTGAAATTTCTTATATATAAATATTAACAATAACAAGTTATGTCCAAAAAATTAAGTACAATGTCATTTGAAACGTAATATATATTTTTTGGGTAAAACTTAAAAAGGTATTAACAGTACCGAATGCATTTAAAACGTGTTAGATTTTTACTTTGCATTTTATTTTCTTATAGTGACTTGTTCTTTTTCTGTTACATGTAAACATTAATTTAGGTATTGGTTAAGAATTTCAATGTATTTCACTTTTTAATTAAGTAATTTCATTTAAAGTACTAATCAAGAAGATTCATTATTATGCTTGTATCAATGTGAGAAAACATTTTAACAGTTTTTCCAAGTTAAGATAATTAGAAAGACCGCAAAGAACTATGGGCTGTGTGGGTTATGTTGGCACTGAAGTCATAAAACTACCCTGCCACTATTCAGCAGGTAGCCAAAAGTTAGTTACTCACTCCACTATCCCACTGGGTGGAGTAGGGTGTATAGAAAAAATGGGGGAAAACCAGAATTTCGAGGTTTAAGTAATCGCCAGATGTGTTTAAGCAGTCATATTGTCGTTTAGGAAAGAGACGTGGCGGCTTCTTACTGTAAATGGTGTTTATGTTAAGTCCTGATTATACAAATTCGTGGAGTGAGTAACCTTTCATAATAGTATGTTTCTATCTCTTTCTGTTCAATTACTGACTTCTGCCAAACATCTTCTGTCTCAATTTTCTGATCCGTGCCAACTTACAACAAACAGACTTTAGTGTCGGCATTACACCATGTCATAAATTTCTCAAGGGTCGGCGTAGCATATCTTTCAAATGAAGGTATGTGATTTACAATTGTCCTTGGAGACAATTTTCCTCTTTGCTATTTCTTACTATGAGGGAGGAATGTATTGTTCCTACCCCAAGAAGTAGTTTAAAACAAGTTCTCTGCAGGGCCGTGGAGAGAAAGCAAAGGACCTCAGTAAAAAATTTCCCGGGCCCCGTCAAATATTAATTTCACCACTGAAACCCAAAGTATGCAGCAAAAAGATTGTATAAAAATATTACATAATTATTATATAATGTATGTAATGGTATGTAAGTATCCTATTACTTGAAGACAAATGATATTTTTGTTAATCACTAAAAAGTTAGTCATATTTTACAAAAAATAAAACCATGTAAGTTTAAAAGCTTTTCAGTTGTGCACACAGAGGTAATAATACGTGTTTTGGCAAAATGCTATCAATAATCATAAAAACTAATCACTGTACAACTAGTGTCTTACTTTTCAACTATAAATAACAACATTTAAATTATATATCGGTACCAAACTATGTTTACTCACTATGAAAAATTTGCTTGTTTTGAACAACATAAACTGAAGATAAGATAAACATATACGATTGACAATAAAACTTGACACAATGACATAAGAACTCTTATTAAGTACCAGAATGGTACTTTCTGAGATCATGTGGGGGACGGGAAAATGGCTGTCCGTCCGTGTCTGTCCGTCAGTCTGTCCGTGTGCCTGTATGTGCGATAACTCAAATACGCTTTATCGGATTTTCATGAAATTTGATATACATATTTATAACGTCCATAGAAAGAAGCCTATTAATTTTGTACCAAATCGCTTGACCGGTACCGGAGTAACGACTAATTAACGGTCACATGCTTATTAAATGGCAAATCATTACTATACTACAAAGCCGCTTAGCTAATCACTGAGGGCCTTCACCACAATGCAGTCAGATGTTTGTAAATTTATTATATCACATCTTGCTTTAGATGTGAGGCATTCGTTCTGTTGTTATCCCACTTATTCCTTCACATGTGTTTAACGAACTTTCTCAAGAGTTCGGTCTAAAACTATATAGTTTCTGAAAAAAAAGACCAATTAACTACATCTGGCACTTTTTTGTATCAGTTTACCTGATTTTTTTATTATATTATGGCACAGTCTATCTTATGCCGATATCAGACAAAGGTTGAGCTAATAAAGTATTCAAAAGGAAAGATGTTATTGTTACTGAGACATCTAATAGGCTATACTACAAAGTAATTATTAAAAGAATGTCTTAAGAATCCACCGTCTTAAAAAATAGCTTTCCTAGCTTTTTACTTTGCAAAAGTATCAATAATACTATTATAATTCAGTTGTCTAGCAAAGATATCTCCAAAAACGTCAATGCTATAAGAGGTAATGAATTTCCTAGGAATCCCGGGTATAATTTTGCAGAGATATGTACCAATTTTATATGTATTCTATGTATCAAAATTAATCTTTTGAAAATTATTATTTTAAATGCCGAACGTTAGTGAGGCCTACTGTTGAGTCCAAAAGGATTTCTGCTTCTACTTTTAAAAAAATAATTTTTCTCCAAGAATAATCAGTTTCAGATTGCCTGATTAATTCCGTGTCACCGTTATGCGACAGGACAATGCAGATAAAAAATAAACACATAAAACATAGCTTAAGCTGTTTGTTGGCTTATAAAACATTTAATTTTAGAGTAAATTAGAAAGTAAAAAATAAAACCTGGTCGGCCGGGCCGGGGCCCCAAGTCTTTAGTCTCGGCTGCTCCCCCTCTCGTCCTTGCCAGCCTAGCCGAAACAGTTCCAACAAAAATGCAAGTGAAACCGGTCATTTGCAACCGTTTCATAAAACTGTTATGTGCGCGTAACAGTTTCGGCTACAACCTTTATCTAGAAATAGCTTATTTTCCCACCTCTACCGGTAACGGTAACGGCACCTTTCAGTAGTTGTTGCTGGCTTGCTGCGTACACAATCGAGCATTTAAAACATTTTCAATAGCAAGACTGCAAGAGTCTTGCAGTTCGGTCTTGGTCTTGCCCGAGTCTTGCAGACTTGGTCTCGGTCTTGGTCTTGGTCTTGCACACTCGGTCTTGGTCTTGGTCTTGCTAACGCAGATGCGGTCTTGGTCTTGGTCTTGGTCTTGCATTTTCTGCAAGACCAAGACCAAGACTGCAAGACCAAGACTGGTCTCGCTCATCACTAGCGGAGAGTGAAAACACCGGTCGCCCGGTCTCAATTTATAATAAAGACCCTGTACTTTTCGTTTCAAGAATGTTTTATCCGCTATTACCACTGACATGTTAATTTTTACCACCACTTTATACGAAGAAAATTTAATTTTTCGCGATTTTATCGAAAACGGCTCCAACGATTTTAAATCAATTTCGTGCTCGAGTTACAAAACAAAGAGCTAAAACTTTTATCTGACACATTTTCTCGTAAAACATTTTTGAAGGTAGTTACAAGCTCGCCACCATAATCGGCATATAGGTATAGGGGTGGGTAGACCCTAATAATCTTTTCCAGATGAGGGAAGTGGTCCGACTTAAAAGCGTTCCGCTCGCTTTGTAGCCGACTGGGGTTCGTTTGGGCGCGAAGACTATAACTAATGTACTTATTGCTATGAACGAGGTCGCGCTTAACTTATTTTATCTCTAAAAAAAAGTGATAATCCAAGAAAACATTTTTTGTTGTTTCTTTGATAAGATTAAATGTTAGGTTAATAATGGAAAATGTGCGGCGCAGGTCTGTGTTATTCCACTAGATAAAAATATCCAATAGAGCATAACTAATATAATATGTTACTTAAGTGAGGGTGTCGTATTCGTACGTCCTTGTAGCCCCCTAGATTGACTCACAACCTTCGCAGGAAACTAAGGTATTACTTGGACGTGAAAGGGCCGAGGAATTTTTGTCCAGAGTCTCTAATTTAGGCCATTAATCTGTGTACAAGGCCATTAATCTGTATAGAAATATGTACACAGATTAATGGCTAAAAAATTCAGAACTTTCAAAAATAGAACAGGACTACAGTAATGAGTTTTCAAACGATAAAATGAAATCTTACAACACTGCTTAGTGTTCTTATTGAATTTCATTAATCCTCTTAGGAATGAGGACATTTCCAGCAAGATAAACGTTCTTGTGAGTACTGGATATTGACTCCAGAGTATAACTACGGATCATTTTGTACTATGTGTACAAAAATTCAAATTAATTTTGGTGTGGTAAAGTAGCGCAGATATTATAATTAGGTGAGAACTTTTTTCTTTAGAGGATCAAGTAAAAATAATTTTTGATAACGAATGTAGGCTATCAGAACTGAAATTACAGAAAAATTCTAATGGGGAAAAAACTCAAATTAATAGTATTTTTAAATCGAAGTAGAAAATATTAAGTGGATGAAATTCCAAATTTTTTTGCCATGATGATGAAACGACAAGAAATGTTTGGCGATGTTAACATGTCGTTGCTTGAATGGTTCAAAAGTTTATGACAATGAATGTCAAAGTATTTTATCATAGTTTAACTTATTCTGAAAAAAAAAAACCTAGGAAGTATCCACTACTCCAAAAAAAATTAAAGGTAGCTTCATCTCCAAAACCTCAACATCGATTAATGTCTTTCACTGCCGAGAATATCTGTTTCATCTTACTATTAAATTAACATCAGTAAACTTACACTGAGAAATGGTTGAATACTGAATGTTTTTTTTTTATGTGTAATAATAATTTTATGTTAGTGGCTGTTAATAAATGAGCACTTCAGATCCAAGAAGCTCTGGATTCTATATGTATTCGTTACTGGCAGCACATTCCATGTGGGTTTTTACAGGCTAATTATCCAATCAGCATGAAGAGAAGGCGTCAGGTCAAGCCCCAGGCAGGTCACTTGGCTTGATTTATACGAGTGATAGAGGAGGGGGAAGGAAGGTGTGGAAGTAACGCTGAATGAGGAGTTATGTGAAGGATGTCAAGTGGGCAAGATATTTGCCAGACTGCCTGCTTCTCTCTACAGTCTCTACAGGGAGAACCAAAGGCTTCAAGAGTGAAAGACATGTAGCCTAATTAATCATATTCATCTGTGTTACAATATTTCAATATCCCTGAATTATCATACAGAATAAAATCGTGTAAACTGATGTAACAAAGTGCTAGAATGCTTTTGTTTAATCAGTGATAATTGCAATTATGATATGCAGAAGTTTTTTTTTTTAATCGATTTCCGAGTTAAGCTCCAGATCGATTAATTACGCAGGGCTTACGGAAAAACAAAGATCTAGTTTGATAAGCATATGTGAAGGAATATGTCGGTAATGTTATTTGTCAAAGTTAACTGTATTGAAACTTCCAAAGTCCTATATGAACAATGTAAAACAATATGTTGTCACGATAACTGATTTGCATTTGATAAATTCTTTCTAGTATATTACCATAAAATAGGCACCAAATTGGGCTTTATTACGGTACCGGTCAACCGATTTGGTCAAACATCAATATAGACCATGGGCTACCAATAGCAAACCCTCCCCCCCCCCGTGGGATTTTCTGGGACACATATTTTTTTGTTGGTATTGTCGTCTAGTTTAAGATTTTAGTTGTTTGCCCCTTATCAATTACAGCATTTACCCGGAAACCCCGGAAAACCACGGAAATCCGGAGAAAATGGGTTTGTTTAAATTTTTTATTGTTCTTTGCCCCTAATATTCCCAGGGAATTTCTGACTCACATATTTTTGTACGTATTGCCATCTAGTTTAAGGTTTCAGTTGTTTGCCCCTTACAAATTACAACATATCCCAGGAAAACCCGGAAAACAACGTATATACGGAGAAAATTACTATGTTTTCGTTTTTAAATCTTTGTTCTTTGCTCCTAATATTCAAAGGGAATTTCTGACTCATATGTTTTTTGTTGCCATTACCATCTAGATTAAGATTTCAGTTGTTTGCCCCTTATCAATTACAGCATATCCCCGGAAAACTCCGAAAACCAAGGAAATCCGGAAAAATTGACTTCGTTTGAATTTTTGAAAATCTTTGTTCTTTGCTACTAGTATTCAAAGGGAATTGGTAAATCATATGTTTTTGTGTTGGCATTGCCATCTAGATTAAGGTTTCAGTTGTTTGCCCCTTACTAATTACAGCATATCCCGGGAAAACCCGGAAAACCACGTATATACGGAGAAAATGACAGATTTTCGTGGTTTTCGGAGTTTTCCGGGGATATGCTGTAATTGATAGGGGGAAAACAACTGAAACCTTAACCTAGATGGGAATACCAATACAAAAACATATAAGTCACCAATTCCCTTTGAATACTAGGAGGAAAAAAGTAAGATTTAAAAAATTAAAACAAAGTAATTTTCTCCGGATTTCCGTGGTTTTCCGAGTTTTCTGGGGAAATGCTGTAATTGATAGGGGACAAACAACTGAAACCTTACTCTAGATGGGAATACCAATACAAAAACATATAAGTCACGAATTCCCTTTGAATAATAGGAGGAAAAAACTTAGATTAGAAAAATTAAACAAAGTAATTTTCTCCAGATTTCCGTGGTTTTCCGAGTTTTATGGGGAAATGCTGTAATTAATAGGGGGCAAACAACTGAAACCTTAATCTAGATGGGAATACCAATACAAAAACATATATGTCACCAATTCCCTTTGGATACTAGGAGGAAAAAACTTAGATTAAAAAAATTAAACAAAGTAATTTTCTCCGGATTTCCGTGGTTTTCCGAGTTTTATGTGGAAATGCTGTAATTGATAGGGGGCAAACAACTGAAACCTTAATCTAGATGGGAGTACCAATACAAAAACATATATGTCACCAATTCCCTTTGAATACTAGGAGGAAAAAACTTAGATTAAAGAAATTAAACAAAGTAATTTTCTCCGGATTTCCGTGGTTTTCCGAGTTTTCTGGGGAAATGCTGTAATTGGTAAGGGGCAAACAACTGAAACCTTAATTTAGATGGCAATACCAACACAAAACCATATGAGTCACCAATGCCCTTTGAATACTAGGGCAAAGAACTAAGATTTTAAAAAATTTAAACAAAGTCATTTTCTCAGGGTTTCCGTGGTTTTCGGAGTTTTCCGGGGATATACTGTAATTGATAACGGGCAAACAACTGAGACATTAATCTAGATGGCAATACCAACAAAAAAAAAATATGAGTCAGAAATTCCCTTTGAATATTAGAAGGAAAAACAAAGATTGAAAAATAAAACATTGTCATTTTCTCCGTATATACGTGGTATTCCGGGTTTTCCGGGGATATGTTGTAATTGGTCAAGAGGCAAACAACTGAAACCTTAAATTAGATGACAATACCAACAAAAATATGCGAGTCAAAAATTCTCTGGGCATATTTGATGCAAAAAACAAAGACAAATTAAAACCAAGTCATTTCTCCGGATTTCCGTTGTTTTCCGGGGATATGCTGTAATTGATAAGGGGCAAACAGCTAAAAACTTAATCTAGATGGCAATACCAACAATAAATATGTGATTCAGAAATTTCCTGGGCATATTAGGAGCAAAGAACAAAGAAAAATTAAAACAAACTAGTTTTCTCCGGATTTCCGGGGTTTCCGGGTAAATGCTGTAATTGATAAGGGGCAAACAACTAAAATATGAAACTACATGTCAATACCAACAAAAAAAATATATGAGTCGGAAAATCCCACGGGGGGGGGGGGATGGGGGGTATACAGTAGCCCACGCTCTAATAGGCTTCTTCCCATGGACATTGTAAATGAGTATACCAAGTTTCATCATGACAATCCGATAAAGCGTGTTTGAGTTATCGCGCGTACAGATACACGGACAGACGGACATACATTTTCCCGTCCCCCACAATCTTATAAAGTACCATTCTGGCACTTAATAAATTAATATGTATTTATGATTTTATATAAATCACTTAATAGCAATATAGATAATACAGTGCCATCAGAAAATCTCTCTCTGGCTATGTTCGCCATAATGATGGTATTTCTCCCTACCTTTAGACTCGTAGCAGGTATACCAGAGTACTCCATGTTCACTAATGATGTGAGTCTGTTTCCTATTGTTGATACCTTTATGACATCTGTTAAATTCAATCAAATTTAATGGATATGTTAAAGGATGAAACAGCGGCGTTGAGTCATGATAAGTAAATATTCAATTCGGCACGACTGGGGAAACCACGGGATTTGAACCCAGAACCTCCCGAATGCGGGTCCAAGACGCTAACATTATCGCCAATTCGCTCGGTGTATAAACATAAAATATTTTATATGTAACACTCATTCTAACAAATACGTTTGTGTGTTTACATAAGAAATCATCGAAAGAAACCATCAGTGGAGTCTAACTTTGAAATCATCAAAAGAAACCATCAGAAAAAAATTCCGTGATATAACTAGTTTGCATGAATGATAATCGTAACACATTAATAAAAAATATATTTTACATAAAGCATTAAAGTATTAATCTTGCATCTGGGCCTCAAATAATGTTTGATGCAACGCATTTATACGTCAGCAACAGCAAAAAGGATAAACAAAAGTACAGTCCTGACTCTAGTTTGTAAAATGATTTTTTTTTTTTGCTTGCTCAATACAGAAGCAAATAAAACTTTCTAAATTTAAATTTCAATGCCTTTTAAAAAATGATAATAACCTAACAAGAGGCTAAAATTAAAACTTTTTTAAAAAATTACTTTTTGAAGTACAGTATTTTATTCATCTCCGCAAAAAAGCAAAATTTTTCGCCCAGTATAGCTATAACGTTTTGACAATTTTATTATTTTACACGTCACACAAATGAATAAATTATGCAAGATGCCCAAATATTCTTACTAAGCACTTATATCTATACCCCAATTTATACGACACTATGTCCAATTTTTACCAAAATTGGATAATTACAGGCCCATGTGTACTTTTTTGTACCCTACGCAGAAGTGAAGAATATTATTTCATACATAATAATTGGGGCAGTTATACGCTTTTAAAATAACACCACGTCCACTTCTATTTAGAGGAATACAACACCATCTGGACATAGATTTTAAAAGTTTAGCTCGCTGTACGACAAAAAAATTCCGTAAACCCTCCTCTTGTTAGCCCTAACAGAAAGAAGGATGTTGACAAACAGTAAAATTTATACAGTTAAAAGTGCAATCAGTAGATGATGAGAATATTGTTCAAACTGTTCTCCTGTAGGCCTAAAGTTTGCTAAATGTAACACAGTGTCCTTTACTTCCGAGGTACAAATATTCTTACAAAGTATTTTGGATTAACCTTTTGCTTTCCGTTCGAACAAAAAGTTTCTTTGTATTATACTCGTATTTATAAACATACGGATGACTACAGAACTGTTCATATGACGTTAAGGGTAAGTGAAAATCATGCTAGAATACCACATAAACTTTTTACTACCGGCACTTGTTATAGTACACAAAGCAAAGGCCCAACCGACAGAAACATCCCCTAAGCCACAGTGACTTAATGCGCCATGACAACCCACTTCACTGTTAATTTTCCCAACTCTCCTATCCACCGATATTAATTTTTACGACTTAACTAATAAAAATTTTATAGTCTCTTCGCACTAATATTTATGCTTAGCTGAGTGGTTTTCGTCAGGAAGAGATAACTTTCAATTGATAATGAGCAGTTCTCCAGTGACATGTTGTTGTATGAAATCCTGCTTTCTCAACTTAAGACGATCGTATAATTGAGGGGGTCAGCGCAACAGTGGTCCAATCCCTCCGACATAGAAAATTATATAGTGATGCTATTTGCATGAGTTGGGAGTGAAATTTATTCTTATGTTAAGGTTGGACCAATTATTTACGGTGTATGTAGTTTTAAAGTCGATAATCTGTTCCCTCAAGCAAATTTCCTATTGTATATGTGCAACCAAAATTTTGAAAACCAATACAAATAAATCCAAAAGAAACAAGAGGCTATTGTTAATACATGTACCCATCTTTCATAATTCATTTCATGAAAATTTGATTTCTGTAACTGAGGCAAGTTTTGCAAGAAATCTGGGAGAATGACAGTGAGCTTTTTCATGTATTTAATCGTTTTTAGAACTGAGCAATCACGGGATCTTAAAATCGGACTAACACAAGTCCATTCATCTTTAAGATAATTTCTATTACATGTACAATCCAACATTAATTGACATTTTTTCCCCTCCTCTGCGAAGTAGAAATAAATGTCAGTGCAACGGTGGTCCTACCAAGAAAGTGGTTATATGCATATGCATTCATGAACCACAGATTATTGTCTCTGTTGGACATAACAGTATCATATTATATGAGAAAAATTCCTCTGATACTGGGATTTGAACCCAAGACCTTTGGCTATCCGTGCCAATGCTCTACCAACTGAGCTAAGCCAGAGTTCACTTCACAAGCCAGATGGAACCTCTCTCCTATGACTGATTTCCCTTAATGGTCTACCTAACTGACAGACAAGTTATGTCATATGCAGTACTGTGAGGCACACTAGTGATTTTTTTGACCGGGCTTCTACTATTATTGACTATTGTACGGTAACATTCAGTGTCAGAGGAATTTTTCTCCTATAATATTATCAAGAAAGTGGTGTTGCAGTGTCTCAAAAATGATAATATATCTGAAACGCCTGAACTGTAGACTATGTAACATTGTAGTTAAGTTGACCAAAAACTATAGAATAGGCCTACTTCACTACCAACAAAATTGCATTTTTCAATTTGAATTAAAAACCACAAGCGTTGAACTTTAATTTTGTTTTATCTCTAAACTGTTAAAAAGTGGCTTAGACCACTGTTGTACTGATCCCCTCAATTTTAATTTATTGGGTAATAATCTCCTCCAGAGAATTGCTAGCATTCTAGTTTTGTAGCCCCTGTGATGGACACATTCCATATTGTCCACGTGTGTGTGTGTGTGTGTGTGTGTGTGTGAAGAAAAGCAAATGCATTGATTATACGTGGGCACTCCTCCACAAACGCTGTGATTGGTCAGGAATGACAGTAACGAGGCTGTGATTGGTTCTAAACAGAAAGATTGGAGTTACGAAAGGAAGTGTGCCATCAAATACCCGACCACGCGTCCAAGCTTAATCATGAAACACCTCGTTCAGGATGTATGCACTTGACGTGTATGTAGGCCTCATCGTTTCCTGGAGATAATAACCTTAGACCTCTATGAGTATAGAGGAATTAATTTCCATTTTGTTTATATGAAATCAGTTTTCTATTGTCATAACTACTTACTTATTCAATGGCAATAGACAATTCCTAGGCAAGCTAAAGGAATATCTATTTTATGGAACCCGGAGATTCATTGCCGCTTACATGAGCCCACCATTCTGTGCTAACTCCATCCAACCATCCTTTGCAAATCCTACTTGCCTTAAATATATTCTAACATTGTCCTCCCACCTATGTCTAGGTCTCCCAAGTGGTTTCTTCCCTTCTGGTCTCCCAGTCAATATTTTTTAGATATATCTCTCCTCCCCCATGCGCGTAACATGTCCATAACCTGTACTCTTCACCGGATATAGTAAGGGTAATTAAATCACGGATGAAATGGGCTGGACATGTTACACTCATGGGGGAGGAAAGACATGTCCCAAAAATAATGACTGGGACACCCGAAGGGAAAAGACCACTTGGAAGACTTAGATGTAAATGGAAAGTCAATATTAGGATACACTTAAGGGAATGCGAGGGATGACTGGATAGAGTTGGCGCAGAATATGGTTGAATGGCGGGCTCAGGTAAGGTGGCAATGAGCCTTTGGGTTCCATAAAATAAATAATATTTCTTTAGCTTGCTTAGGAATTGTCTATTGCCATTGAGTAAGTAAGTAATTATTTTATGAGACACTTGTCATCTGGGCTGATAGATAATTAGTTTTCAGCAACGTTTATTTTACAAAAAAATATTTTGACGTAGGCTACATATTTATACACTTTACCTAAAACTTCAGGAGGCCAAATTATGTAACTGAGAAGGCCGCATGTGGCAGCGAGCCGCATGATTGACACACCTGAATAATTAACCGACTGAGTTGGGTTATCATGATTAATTATTTCACCACACATGTATTAAGATATAAAAGTTCGTTTTTTTTGCTCTAAAAAAATAACGCACCTATACGTAGAAGAATTATAATGGGTTTATTAACACCCATTCACAACTGCATAAAAATCATAGCTGTCTGCAGTTACGATGCACTGCAAGGAATCAGGCGTTGCATTGCTATCCCTGGGAAGTGCACCACCCACACTGCACGCCGGCACGCGTCATATGTTGAATCAACAGCCCAATCACGGCCTGAAGTGGGCCACAGGATGTCACGTGACATGTAGGTGCACTTCATTTGTTTCAACTTCATAACGATATCTTCCTCTCCAAGAGAAACCTATTATCTTATTATAGTCGAAGGCTCCGAGAGCATTCTTCCCTTGCTATGGTTACAGCCAGTATTGTAATAGGTGGCCAAGGAAAATTATTAGTCTCTCACCCCCCATTACAATATTACAAGAGAAATTAACTATCTCGGAAGCTGACCTTATGCGCGATAAAGAAAATTTCCTGAAAAGGTGCCAATGTTGTGTGGATGCAGGAGTGATGAGGTACGTGGTAATTTTAACTGTAACTGTGAGAACCTGAATCATTACACCGTTAGCGACTTTATTTGCGTAGATATTTCACCCGAGCTGTGACCGCCGCGACGCAGAAACCCGCATGATTGGCCAACTCTTACGTGAAACGCACTGTACTAAACAAGTATGAAAGTGAGCCATGAATGATTGCAAAAACTTCAACAACTTGCAACTTTTGCTGCAAAATAAAATCGTAACTACTACAATACCAACCGTCTTAATGCTACACTTGTCATAAGATACTTGATCTATTTTACCATTTTAACTGCTTTTACGTATTGTCATTTTTGAATAGCCTATATACCAACAGTGATCTGTTTTACATTACAGAGCTTCTCTTGATAATTTTAATCTATAAACAATTTATTTCATTTATTAATTAAGTTATTAGACAATTAATCTATACGGCTGCCCAAATTTTAGAAACCATAACTTTGATGGTACTTTGGACTAAGTTAGAATCAGTAAGACAGGGATGAATATTCTACATTTTAGTGTATATAAAACATATTTTTGTAACTTTTGTATTTACGTGTGTCATTCTTGACTCTTTTATATATAAAAACCAGTGTAGGCCTATTACAAGCAATCTATCGCTTTCTTTTTTTCAAAATTGTGTACACTCAAGCAGCTGTAGTGGTTAATTAGGCGGAAACTACAACATACCTTTTCTTTTCTAAAACAAATATAACTAAAGGCGCCCGTGAGGCCCGTTCCTACGTTCCTGTAGTTTACCGAAGTTCAAAGTTGCCGTGAAGTTGTAGGATTTACTGTCTGAAATTTTAATTTACTTTGTGCTCCATTTTTTGTTTGGTCACCAGGTTAGTTTCCCAACCATACCGAGATAATCTAAGTTATCCTGTGCGATGACTCACCGAATTTGAACATCTGGGTCTACAAGAGGGTACTGAACGGTTAATTCAATCAAACATCCTCAGCCTATCTAAATTGGCTCTATTCTCCTCCCATTGTTAATTTATACCGGTTAGGGCTAGGAAGGGTTTGCAAGGTGGGCCCCTAGTTAACCATCTGATTACGTGTTATTTGTGAGGTTCAATTAAATTTTAACTTCTAAATATATTTTAATGATAAGTATGATTTAGTTATCTTTACAATATTTTGTATGTACGCCTCTGTCATCCATTATATGAGCCCCTTAAAGCCCAAGTGGTGTAACTCCAGTTTGAATTTTTTTTAGTTATGGTCAGGATCCTATTCAGAAAGTGTTCTTCTATTGATAGCGCATAGCAACCCTGTAGGCAGGAGCACAATTTTATGCTGTCCATAAGGCCATCTATTTGGTGACAGCTAAAACCTTAAATATCTCAGAACAGCAGTAATGTGAGTTACACCACTTGGGCTTTAAGGGGCTCATATTTAGAAGTAAAACCTCTATTGAAAGACAGTATAAACTGTATACACAAGTTAGTAGGCCTTCTCAATTTAGGCAATGTCAAGACCTTTGAAGTTAACGCTATCTAAAGCAACATTCCTATAGAAGTTTAATTTGATGTTAATTTATTATTAAACACATAATTAGCTTACAAAATAACTTCTGACTTGGATAATGGTTTCTAGCGTTTCCAATGGAATGAGAAGGAGGAGTGAGTTAACTTATCCCAGAAGATGGTAGCGAAACAAGCAGCCAAAAGCTCGGAATCAATCTTCCTATTCACCCTATGGGAAGTTTTAAGCCACACAACTTGTGACTAAATGCGTTATGGTGGGCCACCTTATAAACACTCATGAATTAATCCGAAAAATACCTACGTTCACCTATCATTCACTAAAGTAAGACGAAAGTAGTTCAGCATCTTAAATTAGCAATTTCGGTCAATTAAGTATTTTACAATGCTCCACTTTATTTTATTTTAAATAACACGAAATAAAATTCAAAATTCATGTAAAATTTTCAGAATAAGATACAAGAAATAAACTATGAGCCTTATCACTGTGCTGTGTGTGTTTAGTTTTTTTGGTTTTTTGGGGGGGGGGGCGGCATGCGTCTGTAAATTGTGTGAGAAATTCGCGGCATTTAAAGCAAAATTTAGCCTGCAGGATTATTTTGTTTCAGCAATCTTCCTCTACATCCAGAGACTGCCAATTTGACAAACAATACCAGCTTACAATATTACCACAGCATAAAGCAGTGGTTCTCAAACTATGGGAGTAATTTCGGTGGGTCGCGAAAAGGGCGGGAAAAATTAAATTTGTTTTCAATATGAGGAATATAAGGCATTTGAACACAATAAAACTATTGAAAGGCATATGAAAAAACATGTGCTTTATTTTATATAGCCTGTATTGGTTATCGTTATGTAGTAGTGGGTCGCGAAAAAAATTTGTAGGTGAAATTGGGTCCCAGGACAAAAAAGTTTGGGAACCGCTGGCATAAAGTATAAAGATGTTATTGGTTCATCACTGAAGAAGAATAATTGTATTGTTTTGAATACAAATTGTATCCAAGCAATTTTATAGAAAACTTTAAAGCTTGTAAGGCAATTCTTTAAACGTAGATGTTGTGAAGGAGAATGACACACTTCTTAGGGATAGTGACTCTTGCCCCATCATTATCAGTTATCACCAGGGCCCGGATTCTGATGACATAAAATTGTTTGAAAAATGACCTATAAAATGACTCTAAATTTTAAAGAAAATGACTTAATAATTACAAAGATTGACCTAAAAACTGATATTTTATTTATAAAAATGATTAGTGTACACACAAAGATATAGACTAATTTTTACATAATTGTAAAAACTGTAAATGTAGGAGGGATGTCGTAGGTCTAAAACCTTTGTTCTTGATTGGAACATTTGAGAAGAAAAGTAAGAAAATTGTTTTTAAAGTAGATTCTACAAAAATGTTGCATTATAGTTACCTAGTCATTTATCTAACGTACATGCATGAAAATCACAAAATAAGGAAGCAAATGACACGAAAATGACAAATTAATGACGTAAAATTGAAATAAATGCCCTAAAAATATAAAATTGTATAAAATGACAAAAAAATGACCTAATAAAAATCCATTTCTATAACCTAGAGGTCATGATTAGGATTTATCTACAAGTTGGCAATGTCTAGGCAGCATCAATAAGAAGATGACATGTCATTAGAATCCGGGCCCTGGTTATCACCATTATACCTACTGTAGAACTTCGATATTTTATAAATTATATTTATCTTTGTAAAATGGCATTTGCCGGTTTATATAGGCCGGTTTCTCTAAGTTGACTTAAAATTTTCTAACAAAATGTCGACAAATAACTCACAAAAAAAATTCAAAAGTCATGTAAATTTACACAATAAGTTACAAGAAATAAACTACGAGCCTCATCAAGGTGTTAAATGTTTTCTTTGCAGTCCGGCATGCGTCTGTATATTAGTCTATGTGAAAAATCGTGCATTTGAATCAGGGCCGCCACATCTCGGGGTCGGGCCCAGGACCATGTACTGGTCGCGGGCCCCTCACCGACCGCCGACCATCCTCATTTAGTGGTCTCTTCCCTTCTCCGTAGAGCTTCCTTCTCGTTATATGTGTAACAGAATATTTTATCAATATTCCAGTTTTGCATAAAATTATACCACATCATCTGGATCCAGCGGGCCCCTTTGGAGCCCGGGCCCAGGTCCCTGGGTCCGGCAGCCCCCCCCCCCATGTGGCGGCCCTGATTTGAATGTTGTAAAATAATGAAAGATTCTGAAATGTTTGAATGAAGTAGCTTACTAAACTATGTGTAAGTGATATTACTGCAACAGAAAAGTTTCAAAATTATAATTTCTAATTTAATTTGATTAATGAATATTTAAAAAACTTGCAAAACATGTATATTTTCTAAATTAGTAATGATGGTAAACCCTTAAGACCCACGCGGGCATTAAAAATTATAACGCCACCAGGAATAATAAACTTATCTACCTCGAATTTAGGTGATTGTTAAGCAATTATGAACTAATAAACTAAAAATTATTAATGCGTGAAATTATAAAACTAGAACTAGGATTAAGAACACGAGAATAAAAGGTTTTGCAAAAACTGCGAAAACAAATCAATGTCAGCCACGAAACGCCACTGAATAGAGTGGGATGCTGGGGAAGCAGGAATTACGGTTGGCCTATATGCATATCAGCACTGTACCTTTCTCCCTAAGCAGCACGATGAATTCTTCCCCAACCCCTTACTTTTTTTTTTATTCTATAGCAAGTTTGTAATATTGAATAATTCATTACGAACCAACCGGGCCACGAATCATTACTTTACTCATGTACAGACTTTTTGGTACGGTGAACACTGGCTTTGTCGAGATTTTTCACAAGTAGAAGTAGAGGGAGGGATATAGAATTTGATGTGGCAGTAAAGAAAAATCTTCTCCGCCACCCAAAAATGCAACATTACAGCCCTACTTGTTTATGTAAGGGTGACTACTAGCACACGGGGATGTTTCTACCACTAACAACCTTCCTCCCCACTACCACCCCGTTTACCCATATACAAAACTACCCCTCCTCCTTAGAATAAAAAATTGAAGGGAAGTTTTCGCTCATTTGTCTCACAGTGGTTGACAGTTTGCTAGAAAATGGCTTCCTTCTTTACGTTGTTAATGTATTATTATACACTGTGGATCTCTTTTTGAGACAGAATTATCATTAGCATTGTTACCGCGGTTCATATACATGTTTCAGTGAACTCTGGTTGTATCTCTGGAGGAATTGATGAACCGTGACTTGGGCGGTTGTAGGGTTTTAATAAATTATTTTCAGGACCAGGGCAATTCTACTCTCACGAGTGACTACTTTTTTACAGATGAGTAATACCGTGAAAATGTTCATGAAAATTAATTGAAATAGAATATGTATTAATTAAAGGCAGAGTTTTTATTCATCTTCAAATGAAAAAAAAAACCTTTTCTTGGGAGAACTAGAAGATAAACATTATTATAAAAATGAAATTAATAATAATAATAATAACAATAATAATAATAATATATCCTTACTTACGTGTAAGTACCGTAGTAATTTTAACTGACTTCTAACCCGCTCTTTAAGACCAAGTTTGGAAACGCCGTTACACTCGTCTCAACTTTGTTGCAGGTAAAGGCATGAAAATAAAATAAAAACTAAGAAAAAATATATGTATTTCCGCTAAAGTATTAGTAGTTTTAGTAGGACTGGTGAAGGCAATGTATTCCTGAATACGAAAAATTACATACAACGATGCCAGTTATATCATTTATTAATGAGAAATAAAACAAGATTCATTTATACATGCATAAAGTAGGAAGCAGTTTATGGTATTGATTATTTTCGTAATTATGTGATAAGCTTCTTATGATACGTCCTATCTATACGTACTATAATACTTGTTGTCTTGTTTGATTTTTACCTGTATATGAAATGTAATATACTTTGTTTTAAAGACAGAAATCTTATGATGACGAGTTCCCAAGAAAATTGCTGAGAATAATACTTGTTCTGCCTATGCCTTATAAACCGAACAAGTACATTTGTTAAAAATCTAAGATTAAAAATATATATGTAGGCCTATATGTTAGTCAATGCTAAGAATTTAAAAAAATACAGATGAAAAGTATTTTGATGTTTACATGTCAAAAAAACTTTTAAAGTTGACAAAATGTTCAAATGGTAGTAGGCCTACACTATCACTCTTCGTAGCTAAATACAATGATAAAGAGTTTTCTTTCTTTCTTGATGTTCAATAGCTCAACTTACATAATTATTAATGTCATAAGCTCTTAAACATCTTCATTACTTAATTATCTTACATTTATATTTAGCCCAAGATGACATCTACCAAAGAATTTTAACTTGCAATTTTGTTAACACTATAATTATGAAGTGTTGATAAGTTTCTTCTTACGTTAGCATATTTGAAACAGAAGTTATCGATGCCACGGACTTCAACTTATAAAACCTGGTTTCTATTTTAATAAGTATTTTAGCTTGGATATCAAAATCCATTTTTTATGCACAAGGTTTGCAGTTAGTTATAAGGGTTACATTCAATGTTAAACCTGAGATGTTAGCGGAGTTTAGCAATAAGTACTCCTTTTTAATTATCTCCTAGGCCATGCCTACAGGACATAAATATACAAGCAGCTGAAAAACTCCACAAACAACGTTGATTAAATGTGTTAAACATTTATGAAGGGAAAACGAAGCGTGGAAGACTTTCTTCATCGATAATTTTTAATTAGCCTGGTTTCTGTCTTCACTTCTTGATAAACAACATGCTTACACAGTACGCCGAAGGTACGAGACGTTCGCTTACAGTAAAATCTAAAGAAGAAATCAGCAAAAGATTTGAAGACGAAAGGGGAAGATAACCTGAGCAAAAGACGAATCAGAAAAAGATCAAGATGAAGAAAAAGGGGGAGCAAAAGCAAGACAATATAATATTAAATATTAATTATAATATTAATAATATTAATAATAATAATAATAATAATAATAATAATAATAATAATAATAATAATAATAACAACAATCAGGAGGACAGACAGAGGTAGAAGAAAAAACTAATGGAAATAGAAGAGGCTATTGAACGACTGAGATAACTAATATAAATAAACTATATAGGAAGGAATGTGATAAGTAGGGACCTAATTTTTCTGAGTACCCATAGACTGAGTGCCTAATGGCAATGAAGTGCAATCGGCAATAATTATATGAGATATATGGTGTTTTTTTAATAATTGGAATGCATTTTTCAACACTTTCCGGAATCAAGTCTTTTTAAGTTCATTTTAGGTCATTTTATTTAATTTTCATACGTAAGTTATAACTTAGGCTACAGGTCTTTTTACCGCCTATGGTTAAATTTTCAGTTTTATTCCATTTTTGTAGGTAGTCGTATTTCTAGGTGGTGTATTGCAATGCTAACTAGGGGGTGTTTAGTCAGTAATATACTAATACAGTAGACGTTTTCATATTATCTTAGTACAAATGAAAATGACGCAGTTATAATATTATTAGTCTATAATATTAGTTTAGTAATTCTACTAAGAGATTTTTTACTTTACAGTTATTCTAACAACGTTCATTATATTCTGAGACAATATTATGTCTCAATATTAGACAATATTATTATGAAATAAATAGAACCGATAGCCTAAGTAACGAAATAACAATATGAATAAAGAGAAGAAGCAGGCAAATAAAAGGGGGATTAGCATTAACGTTAAGAGAATAAAATTGAAATAAGAAGACAATATTAATATAAAAAGAAATACAGTGACAATTACACATCATGAAAATTATGGAAAAGTACAAATGAAAAAGCAAACGCAAAAGATGTGAGAGAGTAGAGAAAAAAAGCTTATCACGAAAAGAAACAGAAGGAAAGTGATAAAAATATGCAGAAGAACAAGTAAATGCATGACTAAAAGGACAGACTAACATACGAAAAAAGGAAATCTTCAGATTTTTTTCGTAAACTTTCATACCTACACTTATGACTTCTCTTTCCCGCTCATCACTTTATCACTTTCCCCCCTCTTCCTGGAAGGTGGGTGGGTGGGGGATGTGTTTGAGCTTCATTTACTCAGGCTCATTATTCTCTTGCCCATGATTGCTGTCGTGGATATGTAGAATCCTCTTCTTCACTTTCTACCTCCCATCCTTCCAGTTTTTAGTCCCTTCTGTCATTTCCTGAAGTCTGTCATTCTTTCTTGTTATTTCTCTAGACTGCTTTCTGTTTTTCCCCTCCTACATCAAGCCATTGGTACCTTAGAACCTTTACTTTACACAGTTTAATTTAAATAGCAATTTTCATCTCGTGCAATTAACGACTTCGCTAAAACTAAACCAAACTCCGCGCCGCTAATTCCTTGTGGGACACGGCCTACCACATGACCACTGTGTCATATACCAAGGAGAGATGGCAGGATTAAGAGACGTGGTCCACCGTAGTTGACAATTCTGTCATTCTGACACTGACTTAGAGACCAATACGAGAGTAGTTTGTGTACGAAAACTTGTGATGACCCGTCAACAGAGGTTCTGTGGAGTGGTTCTGACTCAATCAAATAATGAAGACTTTATCTTGGAATCAAAATGTTTTGAAAGTAATTTTTAATAAGCACTTGTGTGAAAATGTGACCTATAAAACGACTTTCATATGTTGCAATCTCAAAACTATAAATCTCTAATGATATGCCTATTTAATGCCAATTTATGGATGAAAGTGCATAGGCTTAGCTACTGAGTCAAAATCAACACAACCATTTAATCTCACCGTCCCAGATTTAAATGAAATTTTATAGGAAGGTAGTTTTCATGTCCATTAAGAGAATTGCAAACTTTTACTGGAATATTTCAAAACATTTTGAAAATACAGCCATGTAGAGTATTAAAAAATGACAAAAATCGCATAAAAAATATACCTTCCAACTGATAGTCCTATAGCAACTCTTTAATGAACCTACAGAGGTGATTAAGGTGTCATTTCTAAGCATTTTTACAAGCTTTCCAATGATACGTAATACATAATAGTTCCAATGATTTTTGTTTTTAAAATTTTAAAGTGAAAATCTTGATTTTGAATTTTGAAAAAAATACATATTCAGAAATGTTCAAAAATATTCTAAGAAACAGTTTATAACAATGTCATATGATGTACCAAGTATGAAGATATGGTGGGAATGGATTCATAGTTTAAAAATGTAAAACAGAATCCATTTAAAAATAAAGTCATATTAAGTTACAAGCAGCAATGGAAAGCATAATAAAATAATATCCATAATAAAATAACCATTTTGAAACGAGTGGAATATTTTGCATTTATGTATAAATTAAATGGTTTAATTAATAATGTCTCGTATTAATTGCTTCTGTGGAATTAAAAAATTCAGTTAAAATATATTACTTCCACTAAAATTGCCCCAAAATGTTAGAGTAACGGTATATCCTGTGAAAAATTTGGAACTACAGCACTGTCTACAATGAATCTACCAATATGATGTTCAATATATATGAAATGGTCGTAGTAATTCTTTTGTAATGCGTTTACAATTTAATGGAAAATAATTTAGTTAAAGAAATTGAAGTTTTCAAATACGCAAATGATAGAAGAAAAACATTTGTGAGGAACCAGAATTTTATCACCATTCCCACCAATGAAGAGAGAAAGTATCATGGCAGCCACTAAAGTCATTGGATTTAATAGATCCGTAACAACATTATAGTGGGCCATGCATTGTCCGGATCGGACACTAAACCTCGGCATTATGATTACTGTAATAGTTGTAACCTTCCTCTTCATTTGTTACTTTATTACTGGAGAGGTTCATGTTATTTTATTAATTCCGTAGTAACAGAGTTCTCAACTGCGAAAAGAAAAACCTGAATGGGAGAACATAACAATTAACTTCACTTCATAACGACAGTTTAGACAACATGTGGGGTATGTAAGGCATTTCTAACAAGAGAAAGCGACATGAAAATGTAGGAACTGTACTTTACAGAAAAGTTTTAGTATTATTATTTTTTTACAATAAACATTTAACAAGTTAATACCAGCATACTGAGAAATTATAATTCCTTCCGAATGCCATAAAGTCTTTCAATGAGCCATCAAATTAAAAAAAAAAAAGTTAGCTACAAGTCACAAATAGTTTCTGTGTGGTTGCTAATGGAAAATCGATAAAACATGAACTTAAACTTTTCAGTCCTACTGACGTATATATTCGTCACCGCAAAAACTGCATTACAGCCGAGAAATAAGTTTAATAGATTAAAGCTTTATTTTAAGATACGAAATGTTTATTCATTTTTTAAAACTGCCATCCACGAAAACCAGTTACTCCAATAAAATTTCCCTAATTGGCCTCAAACTTACAACCTACTAGTGACTTCAGCTGATGAATGCTTGTATCAAAATATAAATTCAGCTCTGAAAAGGATAATGAGAATCTGAAATAGTTATCCTTTGGCCTGTCTACAGACTAAAGTTAGTCTTAAGTATAGCTTGCTTATAAAGGAATTTTCCAGAACCTAAAAAAAATATTTTTCATTGAAGAAATGTTGTGAGTGTGTTTTCAGACATTATGGATCATATCCATAAGACACACCTTGATTTAGGAAGGGAAATTTACAGAAAAAATAATTAAACCTAATTATCAGTAATACATTAAATACAGTATTATTCACTTCATTGGTCACATTTTTATTTTCATTGTGTTTAGTATCATAATCAATTTATACAGAGTGCTAGTGAATTTAGATTAAAAAACAATTGGAGGTAGGTGCGTTAAAATGAGAGTGATAAATCTAAAACGATAAAATTATGACGATAGACACTTGCGATTGGTTGAAATTCCACATATTCTTACACTGGACTGGTCATTGATTGAAGAGCTAAATAATCATACAAATATTCTCTGCTAGAATCATAACTAACACCATAAAGAATCAATTTCTACCGAAATTTTTACTCATTTCACACATATATTCGAAGTTTAAAACCTGGCATTTGCAATAATTCCTAATTTTATAAACCTAAAAAAGCGAGTTTTCTGCAAAAATGAACTGCAACGAACTTTATTTTCGTAAAATAATTTCAAAGCAAATAGATTGTAACCTAGTGCGCAACATAGCAAGTAGGGAAAACACACAAAAAAGATATTCAAAGACGTAGAATTTTTTCAGGAAATGCCTTTCAATGCTTTGTCGAAAGATTTAAATCTCCTCTCTTCCTGAAGTGTCAAAAGTCAGGTTTTGCATCTAAAGAGGTCAACTATGAAGATGAATACTGTACTGAGTAACATATGCCTAAAAGCAAATATTTTCTTAATTTAGACTACTACTTACTTCAATGTCTACAGTCGCTAACTGCTTGTCTTGAACTATCACCACTATGGTCTTCATAGTAACCATTTTTATTATAATAATAATTATTATTATTATTAGGGCTGAAAATCGATTAAAATTTCTAATAGAGTTAACGCTTGACTTTAATCGATTAATCGACTAATTAATCAACAAACAGATCGGTATTTTAAACGAAACCAAAGTGTACATTTAATATTGTTTTACACGTTTAATAACTACTACACTACAGATAATCAGAAGAAATCCTGAATTAATGAATGCCATTATTAGTTAATTACTGAAAAAAATATATACAAAACTTACATTTCCGGTTACTTTTTCAGCCAAGACTTGCAAAACTAAACTACCCTTCAGGTTTCTGAATAACGGGAATTGTTTGGATACAATAGGCTGAATGACACATGATTTGCCAAGGCCGGAGAAGCGAGAGAAAGGAGTTTGGTCATTTGACCCATTTCTCGAAAAACGTTTTTCAGAATTCGACTAAACCGATTAATCGGAAAATGTAATTGATCGACGATTAAATGTTTAATCGATTAATCGAGCCGGTTAATCGATTAATCGGTACAGCCCTAATTATTATTAGAAGTAATAATGGCAAAAGTAAGATCGGTAGCAAAGATGGTGGCGGTGGTATTAGAAGTAATAGCAGTATTACCATCATATCGTTTGACTATTTCGACTTTGAACTTCAAGGACTGCCTGAAAAGTAAGGGCTTTTAATTCGTTGACATAAGTTACATTCCATTTTAATTAGCCATTTTTACTGAAGTGTTTGATTGGTATTTTTATTGAAGACTTAAGTGAGCATGCAGATGGACGTGGTGACGTCACTGTGCTAATTGCATGAAGGTGGCAGGTCAGCGTGTCTGTATTATTTCAAGTGCCGCACATAAAACTGAGTGGCTTCAATGCCATCTGCCAAACAGGCTAATCAACAACATTACGCACTCCTCACTAACAAAAAGAAAAATAAAGTGCCAGAAGAGTCACACATACATGTTAAACAACACAGCGTTCTATTAAACAACAAACCAACACATAGAAGGATAATGATGATGATTTATTATTATTATTATAAATTATATTATTACATTATTATATATATTATTGTTAATTATTATCAGTACTATTTAATATAATTATCAATTATTGTCATTTATTTTTATTACACTTACTTAATGGCAATAGACAATTCCTTAGTAAGTTAAAGGAATGTCATCTATTTTATGGAACACGGAGGTTCATTGCCGCGCTTACCTGAGCTCTCCATTCAAACGTATTCTGTGCTAACTCCATCCAACCATTACCTCTCAAATCCTACTTCCCTTAAATCCATCCTAATAATGTCCTCTCACCTACGTCTAGGTCTCCCAAGTGGTCTTTTCCCTTCGGGTCTCCCAATCAATACTATTCGTCCTTCTGTCATATGTTATTCTCTATTTATCAGTAATCACAGAAAGTATGGTAAGATGATTTCCAATCTTAGTTTCAAAAAGACGCGTTGGTTGCCTGGCTGGTTAGTTGATTTTCTAGTTAAGTACGAAAAAAAATGTGTCACCTCGAATTATGATTCCTTCTAGACTAATACCTTTACTGTTTGACCTTACAGCCTCTAATAGGACGGAATGGCATCAATTTATGGGTTTTACTTAAGAATAAAATAAACTTGTGGAGGAACTGCCCATGCTTGCTGAATATAAGGCTTCCCCATTTATAACAGACATCCATGACATCCGAAGGGGATCATTGAGAGTAGGTGGAAAACAGATAAAATCTTCTATTTACCTATACTATTGGGAAAAATAAAGAAATGATCATTGCACAATTTCTTCGACGCTTTCACATTGGTGAAACAACAGTTATTTACAATTAAAATTCCAATCCATTAAAGTATACTCACTCAATATAATAGCGTTATAAACTTCTGATAGAGTGCAGCACCCTAAAGAAAGCGGTTTCTGCAATGTCCACCCACGTACTAGTACCACTTATAATGATGTTTATGAGGGCACGATATAACTTGACATCAAGGCCACAAGGTCAAGCAAACAACTTGTTAAGCAGCTCATTTCAAGTAGCCTATTCGAGGTTAGGACAAACTGACGCTATCAAATTTGCTAAGTTCTGGAACGCGACAATACAATATTATTTATTTTTTGGCAGATCATTTAGGAATCATATTCTTATTTTTTCCTAGTTAGTGCTGTAATACAACTCATTATTCTTGCATCTTTGTCGAATTCATGTCTCGTTCTCGGAATGAATCACCAACGAACTGCAGAATTACTGTCAAATGCAAACACAATTCTTACGAATGCTTATCAATGATGCCACAGCAAGAGACTTTGTTACATTAGAATTAACAATATCCATTCCAAATCCTTTTCTATCATAATACCTCACACTTCTAAATAAATGTTTGCAATTAATTATAATTTAGTTACAACAAATTGTTTTTCACATTTTTTATTTCTCTTTTTATATAACATTTCCTTAGTAATAACGTGAAAATCTTAGGTAGTAAGCGTTTCATAAACTGAGTTTGTATATTAGGTATAATTAAATTGTAATGGGTACCTTTATTTATACCAGATCTTATTTATAAGCCTTACACTATGATAGTATTATCTACGTTTTACTGTGTTTGTAATGGTATTGTATTTGTTTTATCCCGTATTTGTAATATTGTAAAAAGTAATTGTAATATTCCTGGTTGAATGGAAGAGAAAGCCCAAAGCCCTTAATTCCACCAGATAAAATAAATAAATTCTAATTTAAATACAGAGAAAAACTTACAACCTAGAGACTCCGAGTTTTTCGAATGGTTATTACTACAGAATAAATAACTTCTGTAAAAGGGATACATGTCACAAATTTAAAGTTCTGAGTTATTAGAAATCGTATCCTTTCCAATTCGCGCTTGGAGCATGGGGCTCCTGTTGGGAAATGTAATTTGCTGGACTAATTTAGTTACGCTTTTTTCGTTTAGAGGACAGGTGATAAGTCCATCACCTTTAGAAGAAACTAAGGTATCACGAACCTTCATATGAAAGGGCTAGGGAATTTTGGGGAATGCTTAGAGAGGCCTACCTCGTTCTCAGCATATTTACGTCATGAAAAATCTATTGAATTCAGGGGGATCTGAACCAGCTATCTTCTTGTTCAGAGAAGAGCACGCTACTCTGCACTGCTGAGGCCAACTCAGTTTATTATGGAAAAATAATAAGAGCACTTAAAATGTTAATTAAATTAAATTACTTTGTCATCAGTTTGTAAGTTAGTAGGCCTATTATATTTGTCAGTATAACCAAATTGTAAATGTATGGGCTTTATTAACGAGTCTTGGCTCATAAAGTTCTTTTATTGATAAAATAAAAATATCAGTGAAATATTTGGTTATGCTGAACAAGCCAAAAAGAATAAGTCGCTAGTGCTTCAAGATTATTGTACTGTGCATTTATCTGAATCTGCAGAGAGATATTTCAGCTTCTTGTGGGAAGTGCCGTCCTTAAGTATGACAGCGCGACATGACTTATGTAGGCTACTATACGCAATACACTTTCTCTATACAATCATCTAATGCAATCTGAGAGTTGCAGGCTCAATCACATTAAGTGGGGTGCACAAATAGGTATGTATGCTGTATTATTGTCAAACTTATCTCCCCTCTTGCACTGAGTAAATGTGGTCATCTGCCCGACAATCAAGACTTACAGCCCCTTACGTCATAGCTATTGGTCACAACCTTTGTTTTTATTATTATGGATCCTATTTTATGGTGAATAAAATTATTAAATTTTGATCCAACAATGGATAAATTTCTATATTATTTTGCATAAAACATGCAATTTCGGTGATATTTCGCGTTAAACCAAATAGATTTAGGCTCAAGTGGTGCAAAATATTGTAAATTATTTTTTAAAAAATCCCCTTGGATTTAGGCTTTCATTTTGTAGATTTTAACAATTCTACTACTTCACTATTACCATTTGCCTAAATTTAAATAGGCGTATGCTGTAGAAAAAAACTATATACATGAACAGGTCTACACATCAAATTATTTTAATTTAAACTTAAAAATAAGTATCATATTTTTCAAGTTCGTTTGTTTATATCAATGACATGCCTGCCAACTCAGATTGGTTCAGTGTTTTTTTAATGCGTTAATGTGAGGATATTAGTAACTATAGGCCTATCATAAAAGTACTCTTAAAATGCCTTTCTAATGCTCGAAATTTCCCTATAGCATTTCGTTTAAGAAAAGAAACAAATTTGCAATAAAAACGAAAACTTCACACAGATTAGTGTTTTTGACAATATTCGGCCTAGGACTGTTTTAAAAAGTAATTGTCAGAACGGTTCACACTGGATTTTGGGGTACAGTGTAGTTATTGTCAACACCTTACAATAAAATTTAGGTGAAAACAGCCCACCAAGCCTTCATAAAGTAGGCCTATGTTGATCATGACAGAATTCAAAGAAAAGAAAAGGGTGCTAAACCTTTCCACTGCTACTGACGTACAAATGCGGCACCTTAAATTATATAATAGCAGAGATAATAAGACTACTAGAGTAATAACTTTATGTAAAATATTAGGAATATGTTACACGTGTTAAAATTAATATTCGTGGAAACCAGCTACTCCAGTGAAATGTTTCTTACTGTAGGCTTTACTTTTAAAATCGATGAAAAAAAATTGTAGTAGTCTCCACAAACGACAATCGTAACAGGAGGATAAAAATCTCCATATTTTACATTAAGGGATACTGAAATTAATGTTATATCTCTGCTTTCATACATCTTTTCAGATTAACAATTTATACGTCAATAGCTGCGACAAAATCACTGATTTTGACAAAAAAAAAAGACAAAAAAAAAAGAAAGACCAAAAAGTTTCAGGTTATATAAGCAAAATAAAATAATAGTAAAATAGTAATAATAATAATAATAATAATAATAATAATAATATAAACAGCAAAAATTGAATGATAGCGAGGATATAGTTTGTCTTGCATTTTTTGGAAGGTGTCATACTTAAACTTGGATTTGATACGATTCTTTTCGTTTCACATTGTTTACTAGCATATACACACATAAGTTACATACAAAACACTTATTTCCCCTGATAAAGATTCCTGCAGGAGCTCAAAGCGTGAATCTATCATGGAATGTCAGTGGCGGTATCGAATTTCGGGGTCGATTATTATAGGCCTAATTCCTCTGCCGAGGGTATGTGTACAGAAAGAATAATTTTCATAACTGAAAGATGCGAGGGCGGAAGTTCGACTCTATACTCCAATGAATGGGACTAATAACTAAAAATCAAAGAAAAATTGTTGTAACGAACTTACAACCTAATATGACAATCTCTATATATAGGCTATAAAAGGCTTTGTCCTGACTGACAGGAATCAACGTAGAGCCTAAACTATAACAGGTAGAGACTTGGAATTTTGACAGTACCTTCGTTTCATAATGTAGGTGCTCACTAAGAAAGGATTTTGAAAAATTCTGATTTTAAATGCCAAAAATCAAATGTTTTTGAGAATACTTAATCCCTTCTTACACAGAATTATCGAATCCGAATCACATTTGACATTAAAACATATTGTTGCCAGTGAGTTTCAGATGGGTTTGGAATTAAATTAAATGGAAGTTTCACAATTACAGTTGGCTTTGTCAATTTTTGTCATACCTTGGAAATTAAACTTTCGCGATCGCTTGAATGTTGTAAGCCCTAATATGGTCAAAAATTGTTTTATTTGGACGAAACTCACTATACAGGGGTTTTCTGGACCAAGGAACTCGAATCTGAGGTCGCTTTTACCAGGCGATGCTATCTATTCGTGGTATGTAGTCCACGTGATTTAGGTGTTAATAAATATAATGATTTAACTATTATGCTCTTAATTTTTAATTTTTGAAATAATTATCGCGGGCACATGCTAGTGAACTATAAGAACAAAGTTTTAAAACTACCGCTACGGCAACAGTAGCAATACTTCTAAAAGGTATGATGAAATATCCGAGCCTCGTATAGGAAGAAAGCGCTTCTATTTACACAAAAAGCAGAGAGAATATGAAGACAAAGGCTTACCAGTAAAAGATTGTAGCAGAGAAAGAAGAAGGGTGGTAGAAGGGGGGATTGTTCTAATTAAAAGGTACCGGTTTGTGAGTACGGTACATACAGAAAAGAGAACAGTTCCCCCCACCTCTACAAGTAGGCCCACCTCCCTCCTGCCTTTTGTTTTTAACCCGAAATCCTTTGCGCCAATCTTATAACCCCTTCCCATCTTCTTCTTCCACCCTCTCTCATCCCTCTTGTGAATCTACCGCCAACTGCTATTTCTCCCTTTTTGCATGAGCAATAAGGATTTATATTTAGAGTGAAGAAGAAGGAAGAGCCATTCTTGATCCTGGAACACTTTCCACTTAACTTGAATCCGTTCTAACCCTTTTTTATTTCAAAACACCCTGATTGCAATTAGAAAGAGGCCCTTTATAAGCACTAGATTAACTGTACTTGTTAGTATAATAGGAAGGGTTTCTAATGTACACGTACTTCGTTTTGAATTGCCACTTATAAAAGGCATTATGGGCTACTGCATGAATATTTACTTTTTAAAGCGACAGTGACAGAACGTGAGTGATTGGATGAATTCGCCTAAGAAAGGAACAAGAATGAAAATAAAGAAAAAACAGAGCGAAGTAACTAAAGGAAGACGAAAAGAACAAAAGGAAGGAAAATAAATAAATAAATAGAAACCTGGAAGGGAAGAACGAAAGGAAGAAAGAAGGAAGAAAGAGGCAGAAAGCTAGAAGTAAAATACTAAAGGAAAAAAACTAAGGGAAGAAGGAAAGAATTAATGCAAGAGAGAAAGAGAAAATAAGAGAGTGCGACCATGAATACAATGGCGTAACGGAGAAAGACTGGGCTCCCCATCAAAATTTAATTTGAGCCCCGTAACAGCAACAAAAAATAATAATAATGCTAAAACATTTGGGTTCAGTAGCATGAGTTCAATCGCGGGAAATGTCAAATATAATAGTAAGCCTATTTTGTCTAGTACCACACAAAAGTATCGAACTTGATATCAACAAAGTCTAACCCCTTTACAAACAGAACAAGCTTTCTGTCATTTTTTTATGCACTTGATGAAAATTATTGCTTGACATTTGACTAGTTTTACAGGCAAAACGATTTTTCAACTAAGCGAACTCTTTTTCTCTTACTGCTTTGAATGTCCCCCCTCCCCATTATGATAACCTACTTACATCTATATTTTATTCGGTTTTCATTTCAGGCCCCCTAGGACTCCGGGTCCGCACCGTACGGGACCTGCGGGGCCTTCAGTTAAGTCACTGTCTAGAGATAAAATTGAAAATGCAATCGTTCAGTCAAAAGTATTTTGCAATAATTCACAATTTTAAAAATCCATTACTTTTCTCTTCTTTGTTGAAATGCTGTTAATTAAAACTCTGAAATGATACACTCAAATACGCTTCTCTGCTCTTAACACAGACAACACGATTTTCTTGCTTCACATTCCGGCATATTAAGTTACAGCATTGAAGGAGTGCACTCATAAGTGCCGACTTGGGGGGAGGTACTTTCAGCCCTCCCGCATTTAAGTTTTTATCATATAGGGCTTATAATGACTACTTAAAATCCAATTCTTGCCCCCAAATATTATTTTCAAGTTGGCGCCTCTGGGTACTTTTATAGCCTGTTTCTCGCGAAACCGTATTATCTGCAAGGCAAGTACCAGAAGCTTAAATTCGCGGAAGAAATTATTAACATTATATCTGGCCATCTGAGAATTTATATTTTAAATAGTTCAAATAAAACTTTTAGGTCTTAGTGTATGAAGTTCATGGGCCTCTTCAAAACAAATTAGTTATAGCCTAGGTTTTTTCTGTGATCGCGAGAAACTTAAATTTCACGTAGACCTACAGCGGGAGGAAAAGTACGCAAGGGAAATTCTACTTCATTTGCCCTACACAACAAGAAATATAAACAAATAAGTAAGATCAATCAGCAAGAAGGGGGGAAACTAGTACGCCTATTTAAAACTAGTAGCATTTACCGGTAATATTGAACTGACATTCCTCCTATCACGTACCCCGTCTTGGAACAGAGTTTACGAGAAGAGGCAGTGGCGGCAATACGGCCTCCGCAAACCCAGCGATGGGCGGCCTATACCATAGGCCTATCTTGAATAAAATTTAAAATGTAATGTGAATGAAAAGTATTAAAGAATATAACTGATGCTTGTGCGCGATATGAAAGAAATAGGCCAGCAAGTCACTCAATTGTAATATTACAGAAATCGCAAATCTGTTTTATTGTTAAAAGGCCTGTTCCAAAGTAGAATTAATCTCCAGGCGTATGAGCAGCACAAAAATTATAGATAGGCCTATATTCTATCATGTATTTTGGGTCCTTAATTGAATATGCTTAAAATGTGAAGAACTGTTCATGACCTCTGCCATGGTTGTAAAGTAGCTACATTAAACAGTATAAAATGAATCATCTCATTCGTTTGTTGGCAGTACAGTAAGTTTATCTGCTTATTGAACAGTAGAATCTGTCGACATGAGTCAATATTAAGTCAATAGTGAATATTATTAGATATTTTCTTGTTTTAAAATTTTATTTTTCCTTCAGTTTTCTCACATCCTAAAATTTCTTAAAACCTCCTTTCAGATATTTTATTAAATCCTAGGCCTATACAGTTATACTTACAGAAATATTTTTTTAAATTCAAACAACATTCGAGAAAATAGAACATTTAAACCGTGAAACGGTAGCTGCAGAAATAGGAAGTGATAATGAAGTTTAGGAGTGTCTATCTTTACCTTAGTTTTACCTCTCCCTTTTAGGGACCCACGCCACCCGGGCCTTCCAGGGCCGCGACTTGTCGGGAGAGGGATTATCTGTGGATCACATACATACTTCTTTCACCATACAAGAACATGGAGGGCCTCTCCGGACGAGTGATTAGCCCAATACCGGGACCACCTCAGAGACAACACGAACACATAGGACGAGACACACCATTCACACACACACTCACTCCGAACAAGACGAGGATGGGACCACAAGGGCCTAAAGTTACCCGACATTTGTATCACAGGTGAGGAAAAACCCCGGAAAACACCCACCTAGGTAACTTGTCCCGACCAGGATTGGAGCCCGGGCCCGCTGCGTGAGAGGAGCGAATGCATACCCTACGCCAGCGTTTCTCAACCTATGGTCCTGGTGGTCCGCGAAGATGGTGCAAATGGTCCACAGACATAATTAAAAAATATAAAACAAGTGGAAAGTAAAGAAGTACAATTTTTTCACATATTTCGTTATAATGACCTATAATTAATACCCCAAATATTAAGAATGTAGGCCTTCTTTTAAAAATGGGATGTAAAATTAGGGGTCCGTAACATTTTTTAGGCATTTTAGAGGTCCTCGAGTTCAAAAAGGTTGAGAAACGCTGCCCTACGCCACAGCGGTGGACAAGTGTAGGAGTGTACCCTCCGAAATGACAAAGTTTAACAATACACCCGAATTTCCTGCGAATTTTCGTATTTCCGGTATAGATCTTCACATGCATAATGTATAGAAATTGGGAACCCTCAGTTTCAAGAATTTCTAGACTATCAAACCTTTAAAGGATTTTCTTCCATATGTGTTATAGGAATTCTATAAATCTGTACTTATCTAAAATATTGTAAAATGCGCAACTTCTTGTAAATGTAATGCGATGAAACTAAGGTTCTCCTCTGAACTTCTGTACTTTGAGCTACTTAACTTCCCTTTATGTGAATTACTCTTTCTAAGAATTTGCTGCTTCTTAACGCGCAAATTGGGTTTAGTAATTAAGATTAATCGTTACAATTAGTTAATTACGTAGTTCGCGAAACAGGAAAGCTGATCAATGACACATTTACTTCGTATGGGCGTTGTTGTGGAAAGAATTAATGAAATTAAAGGGAAAAGAACAAAGAGAAACCTAGCCTACTAGAAGAGTATAAATAGGCCCACTTCTTCCAAATAACTCCTATGATTATGGTTGCAATTTCTTTATGACATTCTATGATTTTAATGCGAAGGATCAGTAATATTTATGTTTTAAATTAAAATATTTTTAAATAAATATAATAATAGTAAGTATTATAGATATTATTTGTATTAAATATGTTCGAAGTTATTAGTGAGTATACTGCTTTCGGGTTGGGAAAAACATTCACCGGGACCAGTATACTCAGATCATACGCCTGGAAAATCTCAAGTCATTTATTTCGAAGTTATTAGGTCGTAAATTTATTTATTTATTTCATTTAAAGATCTTATTACATCATTTATACAAACCCGAAGAAAAATTTAAAAACTGCAAATTACTTTAAAAAGTTATTATAAAAAGATAACTAGGCCTACAAATTTACATGCAAGTTTAAAAGAGCCAGGTTTTGAGACCGCAGTGCATGGTTTTAAAATGTTACTTAATAAATTATATTATTAATCTTAACTTCTTCTTATTATTATTATTAAGCAGATTTACGCACAAGCCGAAAACCCCGAGCTTTTTAACTATCGGAAAATAATATAGACTGAAATTTAATCCTTAGCTTTAAAATGGCATATTTTACAATAGCCTATTTTAATCACTAAGTAGCATCTGTTCATAAAAGTAAAATAAATCTCATTTCCTTTGTAGTTTATAATAATTTTTCATGTGTAAACAACTTCAAAATTGGTCTTGTGGTGGTAGGTCACTTGCTTAAAAGAGGATGTAACGGAAATACGTTAAATCTGGATAAATGAGTTACTAAACCACGACGTCAGTAAGCTTAATTCAATCTTGATATTGAATTGAGAGGGATTGACTCAAAGCAGTAGTTGTTTTAATCACGCCTTACTTTAGATGTACAACTTTAACAGGGAATGTAGGATATGTTAAATTATAGCTATATCATAGATTTCAAAATATTAACTAAATAGTAGGGTGTAACATACGAGAAGCCAGTATAAAAAAACAGTAAAAAGTATGTTAGATAACAGTAATTATATTTATTTTAAAATATAAACAAATAGTAAGCGAGCATAATTACAATGCCTTTTCTAATTACTGTAAATACGAAAATAGGAAAACAAACCGTAACCTAAGGAGCACCAATAGATTTAGGCAAAAAGCAAAAGACGTTTCACGTACCCAGTGACAGCTTCCCCCCTCAATTTATTCAGTCTGGGTAGCTGTGAAGTCGCAAGAAGTGTAAAATGCAAGAAGTTAAAGATATTTTTAAAAAAAGTACATTGTGGCTGTACGGAATTTCAGGTTTAGTGCACGTGTACTATACATTTCTCTTCACTGTACCAGGTCCAAGCTTAAGACTCAAATCAAAGCCTTGAAAATCTCGGGCAAGGCACCAACCCCCCCCCCCTCTTCTTTACTCTCTCGCAACCCCTTCAACCCGCTGCCGTCTGTGAGTACGCCTTGTATATATATAGAGGGCCGTGGAATCGCTTTTAATTTTCCCTACCATTTCTCTTGATTTCTCCGCCTACGTTTTGGAAACCAGAATTAAGTTTGGCTTTTGTAAATTAAAACAGGAGCTCCGGTACAGGGACGAGGGGTACGGGGGTGTGGTTTTTAGTCTAATTAATTCTGCTTATAAATTCCGATTTCCAACCTCTTTCTATATCTTTCTTTCTCCGCTCACAGAAACCTGTCTTTCTCTCTCAGAGAGTGTATTTATTATTCTTTCTTCCTGTGGAAACGAAATTGAAATACCTATCGACAAACCTCTGCAACTAGCAGGAATATAGAAACGAAACACTCTTCAGTGGAGCAGAATAGGGATATAAAGAGAAGAACGCTTTTATTGTTTGTTTATTATAAAAATTAGCAAGACTAAATCAGTACTGACATTACACAGCTTGCTCTTTTTAAAATGTATTTACGTGAGAGACAATTTTGAAATAATTATAATTTCCTTACAAATTTAAATCTTTAACATTATAAATCTTACACTGTATTTACTTCTTCTGTTGAATAGCTACACATTAATAAAAATAATATTCGATATGGAGTCATATGAAGACATGGCATCCAACATTAAGCTGGAACGAATATCTAATATCAAAATCAACGAACACAAAGAAATCTTATGTACTTAAGGCAACTTTGCAATTGCCGAAATAGAATACTTTGTACAGGAAGATACAACAGTGAAGAATTATAAATTGATGGTCAACAAATTTCGTAATAGTGAAGTTAGGTGCCCTGAGGATGATAATACAAAAGACGAAAAGTCTAGGCAACAAAAAATAAAAATTGAGCTAATCGTTTAATCGTACATTTTATTGCATTATTTTATTGAGGGTTTAGCCCTTAAATGGCTGAATTTATGTTTATATAAGCAATCATCACGTAAAACCACTAAGTTTCATGTCAATTAGGAAAATTTTACTTGAACAGCTGGTCTCGATGATTATTAATCCTAACTCAAGGATAAAAATCCACATATTCAACATAAAGTATTACTCTATTAATCGTATAACTGCTTTCATGCAGTTTTTTAAGTGTCGAATTTTTACGAGGGCAATACTATTTGGCAATAACTAAACAGTAACGAAAGATATCAACACAAAACTTTATTTACAAAGATACAGTGCCTTAGTGTATACTCAACCTAATCGCCAATGCTATCAAGGCATTTATTGCAACTTGGTACCAAACAAAAATGTCATAATATTAGAGAATCACGAAAAAAAATTTATTGATGTTTGTAATCTGAAAGTAGTGTTTAAATCTGCAGCAATTTTCGAAAATTGTATTGCACGACCCGACCATTAAATCATCTGTAAAATGAAATAAAATATAGAAACTTGTTTGTAAAAAAATGAAGTCTCCTTGTGCACAAATTCTTAACATACCGATCAGGAATATCTGTTAGTAATGAGAACAAGAAAGAAAACTCTTAACAGTGTAGTCTTCTTATAATGGAGGTAGTATCTGGGCTTAATTTTCTTAGCATCACATTACAATGTTCTGGTTCGTTAGGAAGCACTGCATTGTGAATAGCACGATATATATATATCACTCACACACAGAGAGACACGAGCAAAGGAGAATAATAATTTCACTTTTCCTTCAATTTAAAACATAAAAGCAAAGAAAGACACGATTGAAGTTATGAAAAGCTCGAAAGAGACGGAGAGAATACAGAAAGAGGAATGGGCAGATTAATTCTTGTATAGAAGAGACTGAAGGACTGCTGAGTTAAAAGAGAGAGAGACCTCTAATACGGCAGAGAATATGTTTAACTCGATTAAATAAAGTAGTAAAGGGGGGGGGGTGTACTTCACCCCCAACCCAATTTATATTAGAATTAGACGAATGTGCTCGAGCGTTAGAATGTCCGTCCGTTCTCTTTCTATTCAACAGCACCGACTAGGTATATTAACACACACAAAAGCACCTAAACTCCTTTTTCAATTTGTTTTAATAGCAGAAGTATGAGTAATATCTTTTATAACCAAGGGGACTTATTAGCTGTACAAAAAGAGTCAAGCTGTATTTTTTATTAACTTCAGACGTGAGTCGTTATGAATCCTATAAGGGCGGACACGTGATCTCTAAATATTACAGTCGAGTGCACGTAATTTGTCTGGGACAGTCTATAGAATACAGATGTCTCCACAGCAGTCGTGCCGAATAAGAATCTAAGGGTGGAAGGTGAATCGGCTAACTACTACATATTATTAGGTCTACATAGTACAGGATGATTAATGCCCGGTTTCTACAAACTAGTGAATTACCTATGGGTAAATTATCCATGGACAAATTGGTTCCATTTAACCTACAATGATATAATGAGAAAGGCCTTGGAGTTGTACAGTTAATTTAATTCAGAAGGCTTTGATTCTCATTGTTTAAATATTACTATTGATCCTATGAAAGGTTAAATTTTATCCAGCCATCCTTGAAAGGATAAATTAACCCGAAGATTTACCCTTGGAAAGATCTAGCCCGAGTTTGTAGGAACATTTTTTCTGTCATTTTCATATTTACCCAGAGGACATTTATCAAGAAACTCGCCACAAGTGTAAGTGATTGCTATCTTTAAATTATTTGTGTTGGTGTGGTGTTATTTTTGTGTAAATTCTGTCCATTGGATAATTTACCCATAGGTAATTCGCGAGTTTATAGAAACCGGCCATAAGTCCATTACATAGGCTGGGAAAATAACTTAATGATTTTACCATTACCGTATTTTTCGAACCATAAGACGCACTTTTTTACTTGAAAACAGAACCTTCAAAGTTGAGTGCATCTAATGATCCAATGTAAATAAAAAAAATAATAAAGTTACGGTAAATAGGCCAATTGCCAGTAATACCATGATCATAAACAATACGCTTCACACCAATAAGCGAGTTGCAAATTGTGGCAGACTGTACGTCGGTGTACTTGAGACAATCACAAAATGAGAGTAGACGGAAGGTATACAACGCGAAAAGAAATAAATGTTGGGTTCTTTCATACAAAAGGATGTATCCATGAGGTAATCTAAATGAAGGTTATGACCTCAGAACAGCTTTGTTCCGTTACATTTACCGTATGATTGATTGTGAGAGAGTGTAAAACTATTTTCACGAATTTTCGTTCAGAATCACATTACACTTTTCCGCTGAAATTTCCATGCTAAAATCAAGGTGCGTCTTGTGGTCAGGAGCGTCTTATAGTCCGAAAAATACGGTAAGTGAATTTTACCGTTGAGCTTCCGAAACAGGAATGGTCGAGGCGCTCACAAAGCTACAATTTAGCAACACTGGAGCTAGAGTACGTTGTATGCAACCTGTACCATGACTGTACAGCATTGCATAAAGTACAACAAATTACTTTAACCAAAATAAAAAAAATTAAATCTACCAGACCGACTGTAACACGTAAATTACATTTTGAACAGCATGGCTTACGTATGCGACCCGCTGGGAACGGAAGCTTGGCAAGACTCCACAATAAAGAGTTATGATTGACTGTTTGCTCCGAACTTCCGACGAAACTTGATTATGATGCCTTCTGATTGGTTGACTATGGGATGAGCTCTGTGAAACATGGCCTGGATGACCTTGGTGGCTGTGTATGGACTAAAGCTAAAACTTATACTAAAGCCCGTTGCTTTGTATCCCTGAAGGGGCAAGACCTACCACCCGACTGCTGCATCATATACCATAGGCAGATGGCAGGATTTGGAGGCATGTGGTCAGCATGCCGAAACTAACGGGCGCTGATGTTGGTCCCCGTGAATAGAGCCGCTATTTCTCTATCAAATAGCTACTCGCTTTGAATCAAGAGGCTGAGTGCACCCCGTTCCAGACCACCCTACCTCAGAAAATCCGAGGAAGTACGGGGGATCGAATCCAGGCCTACGAATCGCTAACCACAAGACCACGCAGGCGGCCTGTGTAAAGACTACAAAAATAAATTTGTTAAAATAATAACATAATACTATCCATACCATGGATACACGACTGCTGCACAAAAGAATGAAAAAAAAAAACTACTGTCAATATCAAAAGCACAACAAGTAAAAAATTAAATTCTGACCGAACCGACTATCAGAATACACTTTTCAATAAACACTCCTCAGGTAATGGATAATGTATAGTGACTCGGAGGAGTTCGATTACAAACACACATTTTAGGGCGCTTTTAATATAAGCTTAGTATAGATTCTTGATTGATTGCACACATAGGCCTACTAGTGGAAACCAAGTACTAATCCGTTTAGATTAATTAGTAGAGCAACTTTTCAAACATAGAACAAAGCTTATTACCGTACGCTATTATTCTTTATTCACATTTTATCTTAATATCATTAACACTTCCGGACTTACAGTTTCAAATTAAATTTAAACTATAGTATGCGTCATGCAAGATGTTTCATTCTCGAAAATAAAGGTGATATACCCATTGTACCTTTATAATATCTACTCATTCTAAACATGAACCAAATAACTTGATTATTCCTGTCTGAATTTCTCTGCTGTGGGCTGTACAACAGAGGTTGAAGAATGTCAACTCTTTCAAGTGTTTGAATAATCCTCTTACAGGAGGAACAAGGTGGCGCTGGAAGCATCCTCCCCTGCTACAAAGCTTGCTTCCCAGAAATTGACAACCCCCATAAATTTTAATATCAAGTCATTCTGAGGATAACCGCGAAAGTTCAGTAAAGTAGCTGTTTCGGATCCCATAGAGAAGTTGGGAAGAGGAAGCAGTTAAGAATATGAAGTATGCCCTTATAATCATCTTTTAATGCAGTCATGATTGTACTTGACTAAGCTGATCTTTAACACTTCAGTAAGGAGTTCAATAAGCTATTAAATGATTACATAAAACATTATGGCTAAGCTTTCGAAAGCATTATGTTCCAATGTATAAGCTATATCACAATGTTTGTTCTATAACCTATTTTCCTAGGGGAGGAGGAGACGGAGAGAGACAGAGATATGGAGAGATAAAGAGAGAGAGCGAGGGAGATGTAGACAGAGAAAAATAGAGAAAGATGGAGAGAGAAAGAGGGGAGAGAACTGAAGAGAGAAAGGAGACAGAGAGAAATAGAGATAGGAGAGAAACAAAGGAGAAAGGTAGAAAATGTTTGAACGCTAGGACTATTAACTCATGAATTCTCACAAATTGAATTTAAAATGCCGTAACTCCACCTTGTCAATACAAAATGTTGTAAAAAGTAAAAACAAAAGCTATATATATATATATAATACATATATATATATATATATATATATATATATATATATATAGACTATATATATATATATATAGCTTTTACTTGATAGAGAAGTAGCGGCTCCGTCAGCATTCTGACCACATGCCCCCCAATCCTGCCATCTGCCTATGGTAGATGAAGCAGCGGTCGGGTGGTAGGCCTTGTCCCTCTAGGGATATAGCGCCACGGAGTTTGTTTAGTTTGGTATGTTATATATAGCTTTTGGTTTATATATATAATTATATATATAATTAATTAAAACATGTAATAACTGAACAAATTACGTGTTTTAATAAGTAAAAATTACGGAACAATTTGTGCTTTTTAAGATAGCCAGTTAAATTTTGAATATTTTTGCCAGATTTGCTACTATAAAAATCTTATAAAGCTATTCTAACTTTGAAGAACGAGTAAACGTAGCTGCTACAAATATTTGATATTCATTAAATATAGCTTCTATTAGCCAGAACAGATATAAGCCACTTATCCGCTGCAATATCAGTAACATAGAAGCGTTAATTTCCAAAGCAAAGGCGGGTGATAGGGGGCCAAGAATCGAAACGCCTGGCTGCATATACAGCATGTAAGAACCATAAATATTAGAGGGCTTACAGTCATAATCAGCTTAAGGCGCGACTCCGGGCTTTATGAAGACGAAGCAAGCATAGGGTAAGAAAGTAAAAGAAGAAGGCGGTGGATTAAGCTCCTTTTATTCCAAAAGAGGGAAAGAATAATAATAAGAACACGAGACATAAATTAGAGTTTAAGTACCGCAAAACTTCTCACGTTATGAACTTGAAATATTTGTCTAGCACTAGCTCCAGTTTTGTGTGCCACAGTCACTTCTCTAATACTTTAAATATGACTATTGCATCGGAGAACTTCATAATTTCACATCTTCTGATATTTTAATACAGTGAGTCCCACGCAAGAGTTGGCCAATGACGCGGGTTTCTGCGTCGCGGTTGGCACAGCTCCAACTCCCGAGCGATCGGGTGAAATATCTACGCAAATAATGCCGCTAATGGTGTAATGATTCAGGTTCTCACATTTACAGTTAAAATTACTATGAAAATAAACACGTACCTCATCACAAGAGATGTTGGAAATGTTCTCCTCTTGAATTCACACACCTTTTTAGGAAATTTTCTTTCACGCGCATAAGTTCAGCTTCCGAGCCAGAGTTAATTTCTCTTGTGATAGGCCTATGTGATATTGTCTTTAAGTTCTTCTAACAGTATGTAAATATTATTTATGGGGAAACTTGAAAAATAAAGTGTATAGGTCAATTCCCCATACATAAGAAGAACTTAAAGACAATATCACAAAAGAAATTAACTCTATCTCGGAAGCTGAACTTATGCGCGTGAAAGAAAATTTCCTAAAAAGGTGCCAGTATTGTGTGGATGCAAGAGGAGAACATTTCAAACATCTCTTGTGATGAGGCACGTGGTTATTTTCATTGTAATTCCAACTGTAAATGTGAGAACCTGAATCATTACACCGACCGCGGCATTATTTGCGTAGATATTTCACCCGATCGCTCGGGAGTTGGAGTTGTGCCAGCCGCGACGTAGGAACCCGCGTCATTGGCCAACTCTTGCGTGGGACTCACTGTATTTGTTTTCATTTTAAAAAATTTCAAGTTATACAGTAAAAGTTATGTGAAGAGAATACGCTACTGAGTCCCCCCCCCCCCCCGAGTTTTCAATGTATCCCCATTAATTTTTTTTATATGAGGTAACTAACTAACTCCGTGGCGCTAACATCCCAAGAGGGACAAGGCCTACCACCCGACCGCTGTGTCACCTACCATAGGCACACGTCAGGATTGGGGGGCATGTGGTCAGCATGCCGACACCGACGGCTGTTAATGGTTGTTTCCATGACCGGAGCCGCTACTTCTCTATCAAGTAGCTCCTCAATTTGAATCACGAGACTGAGTAGACCCCTACCAGACCTCCCTAGCTAAGAAAAATCCGAGGAGGTACCGGGGATCGAACCTGGGCCGACGGATCTGTAGTTTATATGAGGTAGATACTGTTAAAATACATGCTCACAATTAATATGAAATTTTTATATTGAAAAATGTGGCCATAGTTTTATTTCATTTATTTACTTTTGTTTAATTTTAGTGTCCATTTTTCTTCGTCACAGATAAATATAATCAATTTCAAGAAAGATTAAAATGTAGCTAAGGCTTCAAAATATGAAATGGTGCATGGATCTTTTCTTAGTGAAAAGAGTTCACTAGTTAAAGAAAACATTTTTACGTTTGATTTTTTTTCTTCTTTTTAAACCAATTTCTCAACATCAAAAAATCACATCTTTTAAAATAATTATATGTTTAACCGAATGCATAATTTCATGAACACATATGTTAAATGTTATATGCATGCAAAGTTACACGACTTATGCATGTAGGAGAAATCTTATTAGTAATAAGATAAATAAAAATAAATATATAATAAAAATAAAAATAAATAAAAATCTGCGGTAAAATCACTTTAAATTTTATGAAGTGCTTACTGAACATAAAAACTACTTATGCAGTGAAAACTGAATTCCTAACCTTACTAGAAGCCCCTGCCTGAAAAGTTCAGCCTTCTGTTAACTATATTAAAATACAAACAAATAATATTAATTATAATACTATCACTATAAAACTTTCAATAAACACAACAAGCCCTTTTGATTTAAAGTCCACAGGTGCCCGCATCACTTTTAAAAACACTAAAATATATTCACTTAGAATAAAGATATCGAGGCGAAATCTTCACTAATGTACCCAGTAGCGGGTTCCCTTAAAACGGTGTAGCTATAATTCTTTACCGTTTTTTGTTTTCTGTTGTATTCTTTAAAAGTGATTTTATTATCGAAAGTATTTGCTTCATTCTTTAAAATGCGACATATTACCTGCCTTAACTGATATTGAATTTTAATTATTGTGATATTAAGTGATATATAAAGAATGAGTCAACGACTATAGTCCTATAATTTTAACGTGATAAAAAAATATATATGTTCATACAAAATTTCAACCCTACCAGGTTACAGGTTTTAGTGACAAATCAGAACACAGATGAGCCATTAGATTTTTATACACGATATTAACATTTTCATTTTTCGCATGTCTGAACTGTTTAGACTACCTGCAAAACCTTGTAATGCACGGTAGTCTAAACAGTGCATATAGGCGAAATTATTTCTTATTCCATTATTATAGAAGTTCCATTTCGCCTGCCTACTCTGTTTAGACTACTTGTAAAACCTAATTAGGCACGGTAGTCTAAATAGTGCAGACAGGCGAAATAGTATTTTATAACTTACTAGCTGGTTACCCGTCAGTCGTACGGATGAAAAAGTATTTTGCATTGTTTTTAGCCTTACCCGAGAAACATCAGGATTAAGTGCTTTGTTTTTTTAGTGAACTTCAGGTTTTTGCGGGAGTTGAAGAATGTCGCTTCTCTGCATCTAACAACATGCGAACTTCTTTATTTGTGCAGTATCATTTCAATATTTGGGCTGAATATTATGGGAAAAATACCATATTGCTCTTAATAAATGTTTCTTGATAATTATTACGATAAACTGATGTAACCAAGTAGGCTTGTCTGTTTCTTTTGATTTTGCCAGTAACTTAGACCGTGAAATATTGATATTCATCTGTTTATACTGTTATTGTATCATGGCTGGTATTCAAATTAATATAACCTTATTCTAATGATTTTCTTGTTTTACCAGCAGATGAACTTAATGCCAGTTCCTAGTTACGAACTCTAAAAACGTTCAGATTCTACTCAAATATTTTTCATAGAAAAAAATACATATAAAAACAAAATAGGTACAAATGACAGAAAGGAAAAAAAAGGCAAGATAAAACTTCAACAGAAGCCTATAGGCCTATTTGTCAAATTCGGACACATTTTCTATATATTCAAACAAAATAGGAATTTTCCCAGTGTTCCTTAAATATTGTCTGTTGTACAGTGAGTCCATTTTATGAGGAAACCTCGCATCACTGCCGCATTGCCGCGCTAGCATCGCATTGCATTGCAGTTGTACAAAGTATACAAGCGGTTAGTTGCTTCGATGTGTTGTAGTGAGACGCTTGTCTATTGTTGTCATGTGTTACATAAGACAATAATTAATCGAAAATGTATACGGTTGAATGGCGAATTTATTTGGTGGAATGTTACTTATTGGGAAATAACCATAGAAGGAGATTTTCTTGTAAATGTCATTTTCAACAGTATCTCAAATTAATGGTGAGTAATAAGCCTCTACATGTAGGCCTATTTTTATAATAAATTGGTTGAGTTATTCTATTTTGTATTGTTTCTAAAGTGATTTGCCGGTAGTAACGGAACACGGTCCCCGCCGGTGCAAGTACAACAGCGGGAAAACTGTGAGCAGGGGCAACGTTGTTAAAAAGTTTCCGCATAAAATGGCCTCCCTGTATTTCAGTAACAAGTTTTCACATTTTCTTGCGTTCAGTGCATACAATGAAGAGTGAATTCGTTACAATACAACGCACTGCTGTCTACTTCTTTCAAAGTACTATTCATGGCATGCTGGAATAGGACGATGGGATCCTGTAACAATTACACACTTACGTAGGATAGCGAAGGATTTCCCAGCTCCTCGCAGAGTTTACTACATCTGCTAAGGCAGGGATGGAGAGTGGGAGGGAAGGAGGGAGGATGAATTTTAATTTGCGTAATTCATCTAATGCAGTTCAGGTATGCATGAGTGCTCGCCTGGATTGTCCAATGCCCGGTGCTCTAAGCAGTTAAGAGCCGAAAGGGTAAATGGAAGGAAGGGTTTACAATACCATGAAGAGACGAGAAAGGGAGGAACTAGAGAGATCTCTGAGTATAATGGTCCACGAAACAAGGAGATGGAGCACCTCTGTAAATCTTTGGAACACAGTATCTGTCTTTGTTTCACACATCCAGTGGTAGTTCGTTTAGGTGAAGCATTCAAATGCTCCTTCAACCGGAGTATCTTAACTCGAAAATGGAAAAACTTTGTTCACTGCTTCTCCTGTTCTACCTACAAAGATTTTAAATCTATTATGAAGTTAAATGTATTCAATTTACTACCTTATATTTATTATTCCTAATTCGAAATAAAGTTTGTTTGATACAGTTTTGAGATAACCTTTAACCGCTTGCAGTTGGTCATAGAAGTTCCCCGAAATAGAAATAATAAATTAATGTTCTAATTACAATTGTAATTTGAAAAAATAATACATTTTATGTATAGGTTTTTTAATTTATTGTAAAAGTCATGTTACATAGGAAAGCAGTAAGAAATAAGTACTTTTCAAAACTTAATTCCATAGATGTCAGCAATGAGCAGACAAAGCACCTCTTGCGGATAAATTTATAATTAGGAAATCGCACTCAAATGAGCACACTACCTTATACCCTCTACCAAAGTATTATGTTAAATATGATGTTAAAATATAATGCATTATATGCTACATTACATTAATATACATTGCACAGAGTCAGTAGTTAAAAAATTGTGTACTGTATATAAAGTCAATATTAAAAAAAACTAAAATAAATTAGGTCTATAACGTCTAATAAACGTAAAAGTAGAATAAAGTATTTTTGCAGAGTAAAAGAAATGCTGATTTCATCTTCTTTGTAGGCCTATCAATTTCTGGGGATGCATTTCGGCATATGTTATACCATCCTCAGGCCTTTGAAACTCTTGCATTATTGCACTTAAAACGTCGAGAGTGTACTGTGCAGTGTGCTGTGAAAAATAGTCCTCATGGAGATTGATTGATTTTCGATTCTTTTATTTAACAAAACGCTTCCTTGATTTTATAACACAGCAAGAATGTAAATAATAAATTTAAATAAACCAAAGAAAATAATAAAAATATAGGCCTACAAACTGCTTGGAAACTGTTACAACTCACAGTGTTTAATGTTCAATTCCTGGTTAGTAATTAGAAAAACAACGTTGTGACAACGCCCTTTGTGGACGATTGCCATGAACTATTCCAATGTTTCATACTAGCAGGTGCCCCCGGCTCCACCCGCGATTATTTACTGTTTACTATTTACTGTTTGATCTTCTTCTTATATCTTGTGATGTAGGATGGCATCCTGTTTATTTCCCCTTTATTCCTCAGATGAGTCATGTGTACTGTCTTTCCATCTCGTAGCAGGTCTTCCTCTTAATCTTTTTCCGTCTGGTCTGCTTTCTTGAGCCTTTTTTGCTAGGCGATTGTTTTCCATTCTATCAACGTGTTCTTTCCAAAATTTTCTTCTGTCATTGGTAAATTTAGTTATGTCCTGAATTTGGCATTTGTCCCTAATTTCTGTATTGTGTATCTTATCTAATAAAGTTTTCCCCTGAATTGTTCTTAGCACCTTCATTTCACATGTGCTTAATATCTGTTTAGTTTTGTTTGTGTCTGCTCTCGTTTCTGCTGCATATGTTAAGATTGGTCTTAATATTGTTTTATAAATGCGCACTTTACTGTCTATCGCCAATTGTTTGATATTTTATTTAAATAATTTATTTAACAGAAAAAATTATAACATTATGCTTATTAACACTGACATCGTTTTTCACATAATTTGCATGAGACACATATTGTTTTATTTAGTAAATATAAATAATTAAAATGAATCTTGAGCTGCCATAGGGGCATACAGATTCGAAATGAAACAATTAAAAGGTACCACAGATTCAAGAACCTTACACAAATAAATAAAAAACAATAAAACGATTGACACTTAAAAAGCTACCACGCGGCTTCTAGGTGCATTTCAAAATTAAAGTGGGCCGCCCGGGGAAAAAAGACCTCAAATTCGAGTTTCCTAGCCCAAAATCAAAACCCCGCAAAGTGAGTTTCGTCCAAATTATTCAATGTGTTCCCTTATAGGCATGCACTCACGATTCCAGTCTACTCACGTATGTAAAAAAATCCGGCATCTGAGTTTCGTAATGTTATAAACAAAGGAATCAATTAGTTCTTTGTTAATAATGTAGAAGCGATTGAAAAATTGATGCGTTAAAAAAAAATATTTCAGAGATGGCATTTTTTCCCCCCGGTTGCTGGTTACTAAGGCAACCAATCAAGGGCACCTTAAATTAATTTCGCAAGTGAATGGGAATTATACGGAAACATCAGCTCAAATATCTTATTAGATTATTTTCATTCAGTTTTTGCTTATCAAAAAAAGATGGACATGTATTGCACACAGCTGGAATCAACTTATAAGTAACGCATTTTGAACAACCACCGAGAATTCAGCTATGAGTCGTTTACTTAGATATATTCCAACCTCGGCTGACGTCATCGATTTGGTTCCAGAATTCATGTCCTATTCATTTGTTGGTTAATCTCGGATCCATGTAACTTAATGATGTACACAAACTAAGAGCTAAAGTTAGAAAATGACCATCGTACTTGATGAGGATTACATCTTCTAATTTATCTGGGGCAATTTGCGTCTTGCGTCAAAACATACTGGTCTGCAAAGGCAAACGTAAAGGGGCGCTTGAAGACGTCTTCGAGAAGTACGGCGGAGAAGGGGGGGGGGTTGAGTAGCTTAGCACTAAGTGTCCTCCTCATTAGAAGTTTACTTATAAAAGTAAGCTAAGACGGAGAGGACATCTTGAGGAGGAAGAGAGTCCAGTTTACGTCTTGAACTGCCAGATAAAGGAGAACCCAATGAAGGAAACACTTCTGGTGAATTGCTACTAATACGTCCGCTATCATCCATGCAACAGTGACTTAAGGCCGTTATAGCATCATTATAGGTCTACATGGTATTTCAGTAAGGCCGAAATGAGATTGGGAAGTTTTTTTTTAACAAACATTCACTTAGTGGGTTACACACTGGATTTTTATCTTAATGGTCGCGGGTTCAAACCCGAATGAGGGCGAGACACTAGAGACAAAAAATAATCATACAGCAGGAGTCTTCTGGGATGGTATAACAAGGGCCGGTAAGCAGCAGTTCGCGGGTCGATTAGGTTCATTAAGGAATTTTTCCAACCCACGATTGTTCTCAGTTGATAATTCAACTTACGTTCATCATATGTTGGGCTTTATGATGAAGATCTAACATGCTACTGTTTAGCTGTAGATCTGGGTAACAATAATTCAAAGCTAAGTGCATTACGTAGTTTAGATCTAAATACAGCCTAATTGAATGCTGCTTGTACATGTTTAATTTCTCTGCCCGTACTATAGTTACTGTAAGTAGAGGAAAATTGTTTTTGAACCTAAAATCCGAAGTTAAATTTTTAACAAGTACAAGTTTTGAGGTCCTTCGAATCCAAAAATACTGTTTTTGGAAACATGTCTATGTGTGTGTGTGTGTGTGTGTGTCTATGAACAGCCTAGCTCCAGAACGGAAAATAGTAAGAAAAAAATTGTATTTGGGTCAGGTACCTTCTGAAGATGAGAGACAAATATTGGCGACGACTTTATAGTCTTTTAAGGGAATATTATAAGAAGAAAATTTCGTTTTTCGCGATTTTCTTGAAAACAGCTCTAACGACTTTCTTTAAATTTTGTATATGGCGTGCTTATACTAAAGAGTTAAAACTTTTACTAAAAAACACTTTTTTCTAAAACCTTCTCGAGATGAAGGGTAGTTATAAGCCACCCACTGTTTGTAGATACTTAGTTTTTCCTGGTGGGCAATCAAGTTATACAAAAGGTTCAAACAACTGAATACGCGCTTTTTGCAATTGGGCCTCTTATTCTATATCAGAATGGGAAGTGAGACAGATGTATTGGCCATGCTTAGAGTAAAGAAAGTTACGGGAGTGCATTAATCAGAATTTATTTGGATTATTTATCCTCGGGGATGCGATAGGATGTGATAACGACATTCCCTTTATTTTTACAACAAATTTACATGAAGAGACTGTCATACTATCACAAAGAGCTTCAGTGAGGCAAACTTTATTTGTGCAGAGGAAGTTATGTGAGTTTCACATCAGATTTTTTCTAACTGCAAAAAACGCATAAGCTATCACACTTTACCATTTATCTGCTACTTACGTACAAATGCGTCATATCGAACAACAGCTAATTCAGTAACGATTTGTGCAAAATGTGAGGATTTTATCCATAACTTATGTTTATTATTCATGGAAGCCACCTATTTGTACAGAATTTGTTTTAATTCAAACTTCGAGCTCACTGACGGTTTCACTGGATTGTTATATTGCTTATGTAAGATACATAAAATTCTACAGATTTATATACACTTGCAGATCTAATGCAAATTAAATTTAATTGCAATAATTCTGTGTGATCCTCAAATAAAAAAATATTAAATTTCTCGTAGGTGTAACTTCCCCTTAAATTTGAAATATTCCATCCAACAATGAGACATAGTATCATATTGCGCTGAATACAGGGTCGCTGCGTTCACATAGAGACTACACTAGTCACTAATATACACAAGTTGTGACCAACTCTCGGGCTAGCATTACTAACCTCATAATGGGGCAGAGAAACTTGGGAAGGAAATATATCTAGTAGGTACAGGAAACCTTTACAGAGATATCGACGCAGCAAAAGGACACATCCTCCGCCCGGTGAAGGAAAGGCTAAGGAACAACCGGAAACAGTCAAGCTTTCCGTGAAACAATGACCCATCTTATCACCGTTCTCTCTACTGCCTGCCTACGTATTTCCGTCAACTATAATTTGCTGATACCACAGCAGGACTAATCTACGTAGACTAAAGTCACGCATCTTGAAAATAATCACTTTTGCGTATCAGCATATATTAATATATCACAAAAAACTTGTATAGGCCCAAGTTTGAAAATAAAATATAGTCTAAAGTATGCTGCACATGCTTTTTCACAAATAAGTGTTGTTAATTTTTAGTTTAACCTTACGCCATTGATATGTTTACATTTCATAACAATTATTTAATCTTAGCTTTGCGCTTAATATCTACGAGTATATAGCCTAATAAAGATGAAGTGCATGTCTATCTTTCTGTGTGCGATGGCCAGCCAAATCTACTGCACGCAGACATCTGAAATTTTTAGGATGTTCGAATGCTCCTCGTAGCCGGATTTTTTATTTTAGCTTTCGCTCGCGAGTTATGCAAGAAAAACTGGCAGAAAACGTGATTTTTGCGCTATCGAAGCACCAGTTTTCGCTAACTAGGAGGTGCCCGCGGCTTCGCCCACGTTTATTAATTCAAAATGTAGATTTTTTAAATAATTTATTTAAGAGCAAAATACAGTCATTAAAATAATATATTTATGAACACTTATATGAGAATTATGCACAAACTGAATATTAATAAACATAATTAAACAGCTAAAAATCCGGCTTGGGAGTGCATTCCTCGATTTTTAAAAAAACTACCCGGGAAAAACGACCTGAGATTCGAGTTTTCTGGCCAAGAAAAAGCCTGTATAGTGAGTTCCGTCCAAACCATTCAAAGTTTTCCCATTTAGACCTATACCCACTATCACTCTTCCGTCCATCTACTTATATGTAAAAAATCATATTTCTGCGTCCCATAACATCATAAACAAATGAATCCACCAGAGCGGGCTAATCAAATCGAAAGATCGACAATGCTATGCGTTAAGTCGAAAAAGCGATTATATTTTTCCAAGTTATGACAAAAAAAAAGCAAGACCACCTGATAGTTCGATAGTGCAAAAGATTTAAGTTTTCTGCCAGTTTTTCGCTCATAACTCGCAAACGAAAGCTAAAATTAAAAATCTGCTTCGAGGTGCATTCGACCACCCATCAGTCATCTCTGTTAAACACTTCATATCTCTTGTGTGCAGTAGATTTGGCTACGTGCCCAGACAGACAGATAGACAAACACTTCTGCTTATTATATAGATATAAGTTAGGTTGTAAAATTAAATGTAAAGGTAAAGGTAAAGTGATCCCTATACAGGCCATGGAGGCCCAGAGGGTTCCAGGAGGTTGAGGCTCCCAGATTTTGGACATTCGGCACATGAAGGTGGTAAGGTTGTCAGCCTTACGCACCGGCCGCCTTCACCCCCAGGATTGCTCCTGGTACTCATTTCTGTTAGAGGCTGAGTCGACCCCAGGGCCATAGTGCCACCAGAAGGATTAGGCCAATTGAAAAATCTCAACGACCTCATCGGGAATCGAACCCGCGACCTTCCGGTTTGTAGCGCAGCGCCTCAACCACTACGCTACGGCGTACCCCCAAAATTAAATGTAGATGACCTTTCTCTGCAACCATAGCAACCAGGGAAGAATGGAAGTTTTGGTATGGACCTATACAATAATGATTCGAAATTATGTCAACCGATCTCCCCACTAATAGCAAGAATCAATAATGTAACAAAAACTGAATCTTTATTATTATTATTATTATTATTATTATTATTATTATTATTATTATTATTATTGTTACAACAGGCTGCTTAGAAAAATATTTGGACTCAAGAGGGATGAAAATGGGAACTGGAGAAAATTGCATAACGACGACCTTCAGGACCTGTAGCCTACCCTTCACCGGATATAGTAAGGGTAATTAAATCGCGAAGAGTGAAATGGGTTGGACATGTTGCACGCATGGGGAGGAAAGACATATCTCAAAAGTATTGACTGGGAGACCCGAAGGGAAAAGACCACGCGGAAGACCTAGACGTAGGTGGGAGGACAATCTTAGAACGGATTTAAGGGAAGTAGGATTTTTGAGGGATGATTGGATGGAGTTAGTACAGAATAGGGTTCAATGTCGGAATCAGGTGAGCGCGGCAATGAACCTTCGGATTCCATAAAATAGATATATTCCTTTAGCCTGCTTAGAAATTGTCTATTGCCATTGTGTAAATAAGTAAGTAAGTAACTAATTTTTACAAACGACAGGGCGTCTTACGGTCTGCCGAGGTGACCACAACAGAAAAATACAATACAATTTTTCCTTTCACAGTCCTGGTTTACAATACTTTCGCTCGATTAGGGCCTATATAAACCAGTTTTCTATAAATAACTGGAAGTATAATTCATGGTACGCGATCTACACTTTGAGAAACTTGTAGCTATAGCATACAGATCTCGAGTAGTATACATACATGTTCCGACATAGGTTTCTAAACCGGCATAATGTTACAAGATACATTTCCGGAGGCGCCCAACTTGAGAAAGTGATGCTGCATCTCCTTCGAACCTCTTGTTCCCCCAACGTAAGCATCTCTGTCGAGCATGGGATCCCGACAGTTGGACATTAATAGCCCCAAGCAATGGAATTCTTGCTTGTTGCAAATGTATAAAGGAAAGAGAAGACCAGCAGTACATGGAGAAGTTGGTAGCAAGGTTTCTGTGGCTATCTTCATCATTTCCCTCAAATCCCCCGTTCTTCCCACTTCCTTGTATCATCGTGTTATTTTTTATTCTATCTCGCTCTTGTTCACAAACTAAACTGAAACCCCTGGAAACAGAAATGTTACTCTGTTCGGTCCTTGCATGTCGGTGGTGAAACTACTCCGCTCACACCAAAATATCGAAGAAACTTGTAATATCTTGTCTCAGATTAAACAAATAATTATTCATAAGACGCTTCCCAAGTAGACTAAAGAAAAACAGCAAACAAAAAGCTCCGATAAAAAAATGTGGAATATCACAACCATATTTCTATTGAAAGAAAAATAATGAATTAAATGTAATTATAATATTCCTGAAAAAATATAGACCTATAAGCTACATTAAAGTCGTTATTTTATTTTATTTCTTCTCACTTTCTAATATATAGGCTAAATATCATAAATAACTTCATTTTATTCTTTATTTGTATGTTATTTATACACAATTATGTGAAATTTATCCTGTGGCTCAGTCTTCTTATAAAATATTTCTTTGTAAAAATCCTCGCCTAGGGTTTTCTATTATAGGCTACAATAATCATCAGAGTCTTAAAACTCAAACTAAGCTATTTTAAATAAGGAAACTACATTTTTATAAAAGATTACCACTTGTCAGAACACTAAAAGCTCAGAAGACATAACGTAGCATTTTTATGTTAATGTTTTATATGTTTGTGCTTATAAAAATTCATTAGGGTTTTTTTGGGGGGGTCTCTGTACCAGCGATTCCCAACCTGTAATTTGCGAATCCTGGGGGTCCGTGGGAACAACGAAAGCGGTCCGAATAGAATGGTAGTATATTTCACTTAACATTTATTCCCATTTCCTCAGAAGTGGCTACACAGAAAACTTCTTTCTACTGTCCATCCCTTTTTGTTTAGTGCAGCAGCCAGCATGGAACGCACAATCTGGTGCTGTTTTGTAAAATACGGTCCCTATGCCTATTATCTATTCGCCTGAAAATGGTATTTGTATTATAAGAAATTATATTCATCGAAGAGCAAATAAAAACGTAAAGCTGGAACAACTGAAAAACTTAAAGAGCGAGACACTGAGAAAGACGAACACACAAATCCAAAGTCTACTCAGAATACAAGTATAGCCAGAGAAAACAGATGGCAAAAAGCGATAAACAAAATTAGAACGAAAGTTGAAACACAAATATGTCAAGAAATGACAAACACAAAAGCTCGAAAGATCTGAAAGCTGAAGGAATAACCAATTCAGAAAGAAACGAGAGAGTTCAATCAAATCAGAAGGAAGGTGAAAATACACCTCAGATGTCTATAAATACAAAATAGATAACAATCATTTGCCTAAACGCTACCATGTTCAGAAGGCTAAAGAAAAAATAGATGAAACGAAACATTGAGAACTACCAACGAGTGTGGCCTCTGGTCGGGGACTCGAACTCAGAAAGAAGGCCCAAATCTTCTTCTTCTATAAGAAATTATGATTTATAAGATGCAGGGATTCGAACACAGGGTATTGCATCTTAAAACAAAATCTTCAATTTACAATAGAGTTTTGTTAAGAAATAATTTATGGTGCACCCTTAAAAATATGATGAAATGCAAGAAGCGATATACTGAACTTGCGGATGCCTGAGGAAGTATTTCCAAGTTGTTTAATTACAACAGGAATTAAGGTGATGCGAAGAAATAGAAGGGGTCATAATGTAGCCTGCCGGAGCGGTGAATTCCTGGAAGTGGAGGAAGTTCATACATTTGTCCATCAGAATGGTCAGTGCTGTATAAACTTTGTTTAGTTGGAACCGCGTCTTGTCCCCATTGTGGCGGCATTTCTCAAGATGCTCAACTCTTGGTATGCAGCTCGCTAATATCAGTGTATAGTTCTTGGAAAATATTCCTGTACCACTTAAGTGGAAACCTTCCTTTTCTACGTATTCCCGTGTGAATTACATTTTTTATTCTTTATAAATTAATAAATCATAATTAATCAATACATAGAGGCATTGGAATAGTCGTATTATTTTTTAATTCAGAAAAATAATACGAAAAAATAAATGTTTCTTAGCATAAAAGTTTGCGTATTCAATACACATGTTTCCCGCAAAGTGTGGCAGAGGGCTATTTGTATGTAATATAATATTTTAAAGCGAAACTAAGATTGATTTAATTTTAATTTATTCAAACTTATTTTACTTTTTGTTAAATTTACAAGTGGCCTTAACAATTATTTAATTAAACTGAAATAAAAGCAATCAAAATAAACTAAAAAGTAATTCAAAAATCTAAAAACCACCTTTCTTCGGCACAAGAGAGATCACACTTCATCTTTTGAAACTATTTTCACTCCGGTGCAGTCGTCGACATCCCCTTACCTTTCTCCTAAGGCTATAGCTGATCACCTGGTTAAAATTAGCTTTGATGAGAATGTAGTTGGTTGACCCCGGCTTTACCTTAGACCTTTAGGGGAAATTATTGTTCGAATTCCATAGGTCCCGACTGCTTCAATAGTTATCAGCCCACAATAGTGGGATCAATATCCCTTAGAGGTCCGGTTAGCCACCACCTCTATGATCATTTGTGAAATGATATATCATAACATATAATGTAATGTACACAAAGTCTGCCATGTAATAAATGTCATGAAATAAACAGGCCCCAAGACTATGTGATGAAGACTAATGAGAATACAACCCGCGAATCAATATCGAAGAATACGGTACCGGTACCTAAAGAATGGATACCCTGACATATCATGAAAACTGATTTTCTAGATACACATGAATCACGTTATCTCCACCCATGCATAACGAAAATCTCACGAAGAAAATAAAATACAATAACTTAACTTTTCGAAGAAAATGTGTGTTCATACACTTGGGGGGGGGGGGAATCCTGTTAGGGGAGCTGCCTTAAATTAAGGGTGCCAATATGACACAGCCTAATGAAAACAATTCTAAGAACCATGTATTTATTAATATAAGAATTTATTTATCTAATTATCAACATGCATGCATTTTTATATTGAATTTTAAAGCCAGACAAATTTGTATTTTACTTCGTTTTACATCCATCATCACAATTTCTCTCTCTTAACGTCTACCTGCCTCCTCTTGTTATAACACATAAGTCACAGCAAATGAAGATAATTGGTCTGCCATTATTGTTAAAGCAATGAAGTAGCCGTAATTAAGTTGCTTGGATTCTGACCTTAACACGTGTAGGTGGAGATAAGTAGCTCTTACACGGAAATGAGTAATGAGTAAAGATTACGGAAGCAATTGACATCCGTTGATTTACAAGTATGTTACTTCCCGGATTCAAACCCACTGCTCTCTCTTACTGATTGCAGTTATCTTCCATCCACACAGGTTCATTTCGAAGAAGTGAGGACACGGTGCACAAAAACATATTAACTATTTCTAACTCTAGCAGGAGAAAAGTGTGGCCTCTGGTTCTAAGGGCTAGACTCGATGCTTGCGATAGTGTACGTTATGTAATGTGTTAACGACAGCAAAATTCACGTTCAGTAATCTCTAGCATTAGGAATCTGAGATCAGGTACGTGGATGATTAAGGGACACTGAATTAATTGCCCATTATATCATAGTGTAACGCAGGCATCTCAAACATCATTCGGCCCTTTGAAAGCACAGCTGCGGCCCCCACAAAGGATAAATTTCGTTTAAGTTTTTTTAACTGGCGATTTTGGGGATACCTAGTTTCCTTTCACACCTTCCTGAAAAGTTGAAAAACTTCAAAAAGTTTGGTATTACGGCAATGTTCGGTTCTGCCTATGAGTGTGAACTTATTTTCGTTCGGGAAATCAACAAAATTTTCTGAGATATCAAGGCTGACGGACCAACACTTAGGCCTATCATCTCTGATCTCTGATCTCTGATCTCTGATCATCATCTCTGATCGAAGGCATTTCAGCCAGACAGCGAATATTATCATTAATAACCTTGCATGATACTTTATAATAATTTTGCATTTTTTTTTTTAAATAAGACTTCAGAAAACTAGAGTTGACTCCAACGGCATAGTCAGGATATGGATCAGGTACTTTCTAAACCTCGTAATATCTGGGCCCACCCAAAATAATTAGCCACTGCCTACAATTCAAGTTGCCGTTTGAAATTTCGTTTTAATTTGTTAAACTACTTCATTACTTTGCATTCATGAATGTGGCTAGCCGCTAAACCATTTGTATGAATATCATATGTTTTTAAGTTAATAAAAATAGGCCTACTTTACAATAATTTTACAATTTTTTCATGACAAAACAAATGTGACCCATATAGCCTTCAGGGGACCCTCAGTTTGACATTCCTGGTCTAACATGTTGAACGCCAAATTCGAAACTTACAGAATCTGAATCGAAGGGTAATTGCAAAACCACTATAGGTGCGGCATAGATGTCCATGTACTATACGATGTAAAGCCAGAGTTTTCACCACCCACATGGTCTTTCCACCCTACCCGAGCTTCTTGTTTTATTAAGGAATTGATGAAGTTTTGGTATGGCCATAGCTACGAGAAGAACAACAACGTAGGGGGCAGTTTCCTCACTGCAATTTAAACTCCTCAAGATATTCTGCCCGCTCTGCACTCGCAAGAATGTGCCTTGGAAATGGGGGAGCAGTAACTCTGGACACGTACCCGGGATTTCATAATTGTGTAATATGTAAAACATGTGACAGGGGAACGAAGTTACTTCGTCAGTAGGTAACGGTTTTATAACTATCTTACAAGGGTTACATCAATAAAATCATTCAGATTTGCGAATGTGTTTATGAAACTTAAAAATGAGTTAGGTGGAATTCCTACAAAGTTGCGGTTTGTAGGATTTTGGTATATCATTTTACAATTTGATAAGTGGGTTCAAAATTACTACAAAGTTATGTGAATTACTACAAAGACAAAATTCTTCTCTCCGCTTAACAAAAACCTCGGACAGAGCCACTTTAATGCAGGCTGGTAAATCTTTATCTTTGTTCATTGTTTAAAATAATTATAACACTATCATAGGTAGACACTAAATCATTTGTCGAAACAACGCCTAAAGTAAGTAAATAAATAAACAAATCTGTCAAATTCCTGATATATTATTTCTGTAAAACACTTTCTTCACATAATCAGATCTTGTGATGCGACCACATAAGTATTCATTCATCGCCTTTCTTGTTTCTTTCATCTATGTCTTCTTTTCTTTTTCTTACAAGACATTATTTACTGCACTGTATGATTTTACGCATGTATGTCTTATTTATTTATTTATTTATTTTGCATTCTCTTCATCACCTCTAAGAATATGACTATATGAGGGTGGTGATTATAAAAATTAGCATTGAAGGTCTGCCTGGAAAGCTTCACAGGTAGATTGGTACTGTGGAAGGAAATTGTAGAATTAGTATGTTGTCATTTTTTAGAGATTGTTGTAATTCACATTATTCTCATTTCTCCTACGATTTTATAGGAATTCACAGCAACCCCTTAAAAATACTAAACATCCACATTCGTAGAATTTTCAGCTTTCGTATAGGCCTAATCCCAAATCGCGTTATAACTGCTGCAAGTGAATTAAAGAGAAATCGGTGCTATGAGTTTATACTCTCCTGGGAATGTTTTACGCTGAAATTTGTTTATACAGCAGTAAATAAAAGGGGGTTTACAAAGGACACGGAAAGCAAATGTATGAACATCTAGTCAATATATTTTTCTTTTACTAGAAATGTAAACTTGCATTTTACTCAAAATTCTGTTTTATTCTTATAGCAATATCCGCCAATTCTTCCCCAGGCGATGGCCTTTGTAACCGGACACTTCGACCCTCCTTGTTATTTTAAATTTAAAATTACCGGAACCTAACATAAATGGCATGCGCATAAGTTTTTGTGCGGGTTGTTGCCACAATTTGAATGGAAATTGAACATTCTTCTCTACGAAGGAAACGAATGACACCCACCTTCTAAGTCGAGGAATTATACTTTTTTCCAAAGATATGCCGTTTTCTTTAAAACCACACAAGACCGAGCGAGGTGGTAGAGAGGTCGCATTCGGGAGGTCCCAAGTTCAAATCCCGTGGCCGGCTAATCTGACGTGTTTTTTTCCCCCATGGTTTCCCCAGTCGTAAAGGCAAATGCCGAATTGGATATTTACATACCATGAATCATCTCACCATTTCATTCTGTATCATAGCCATTTGAATTAATATCTGTTGAAATTTACTCCATAAAATACACTACCAATAGAAAATAATTGGACGACATTCTGCAGAAAGGAACCAACCCACATGATTTTTAAGCTAAAAAACAGGCATTTAAAGTTAAATAAAAAGCCACCTGGATCTTTTCAGTGTGTTTTTGTTTGCTTAATAGAAGGCATATAAATGGATGGAGAGGGTTGGTTAGTTTGTACAACTTAAATAATAGTTCAGTAGCAAAAATTTAGCATCTATTCCGGTTTTTTAAATTTGAGGGTTGGTTCCTTTCTGCAGAATGTCGTCCAATTGACAATCAATAGTTCCATGGCCTACCCCACTGTATAGACACAGATCCCGAACTCCTGATATGGCCTCGTACCTAAAAAGAATATAAATATAGCTGAAATAAATAAAAAAAAACACATAGGGAAGGTTTCGCCATGACGAATCAGTTATAGGCTACATGTTAATTTAAAGTGCGCATACTGTAAGTGGAGTATAATAGCATGAACTTTGCACACAAGTTCACTGTTGTCTTGAGCTGTAGGCCCTTATTACAGACATCCCCTTCACGTCTTGAGTCACGTTGCTCGGAAGGCCAAACTTTAGATTTCTCATGAAGAGGTTGAAGGGTGAGAGAACGGGGTTGGTGGCGGTAGTTGTACGAAAACTTAGACGGTAGAGGAATACATAGTACGAGATGTTATAGAAATAGATATAAATTAAACGCCTCAGGAATTTTGGGTTTACATGCTTTACTAGAACTCTATGCATAAGGAGGAAACCTTTCAGAAAGGAGCAGATCTTCTCTTCACCGGACGTTCACTTAACTGGACTTTGGCTTACTATGCATTTAGTGAAAATCATTCCCTTCCCCTACTCCTGTGAATTCTCTTCGTAACCCTACCTCTAAATATCTTTACCCTTCCTCTCTTACTAATAAGAGCAACTCCTGGATCCATTGCAATTTACGGAGCCGCAAATTCTTGTGGTAACTTCCAGAAGGTTAAATCCTTCTCTATACAAGGAGATGACCTTACAGAAACCTTACACAACTCTGCTGTGGAGTCTGGTTTAATGAAAGAACACAGCTGGAAGGGAAGAGATGTTAGTAATTTTGGTGAACAGTAAGGTTCAAAAGTGTAGCCAGTAAAAAGATTAAGTTCGAAACTGTAAATACTTTACACGTATATAATAATAATAACAATAATAATAATAATAATAAAATAATAATAATAATCGTTAATAAATTTCTTGCTACAAATTACAATATAAAATATTTAGACTACAAATGTGAATTCGAACGCCATCCGAAGACGCAAAGCTTGTGCTCAGGGGTGGTTCAGTTAAACACAATAAAATAACTTAAACTGAAATAATTATTTACAGTGCCGGTAATACAAAAAATTGTTTAAAAAATAGGAAAGCATTAGTTAATATTATTTACAGTAAGGACAGAAAATGTTATATTTACAATGGAAATATACTAGTTAATACAATAATATAATATTTTTAGTTAAACAGATTTTAAGGTAAGACAAAGCAATTATATCTATATTTTAAAGTTTAATATTGAAAATGTTGTAAACATTACGGACTCTAAATGCACCTAAAATATCTTGCAATCTTTTATTAGTGAAAAATCGGTGTTAATTAATATTGCAAAAAGAAAAATTTTGTACTTTTTTTTTGGCAAATTTCACAAGTCGTTTCCCTTAAAAATATTATACTCCTGCATTTATAGTAGTTAAATATTCAATACGTATGCCAGTACAGAGAAATTGGTCTCGGCATTGTCACTTCACCTCGTTTCATTATATGCTTTTCGAGATAGTCCGGTGACTGTGAATTAACTAACGCACGTCCCAATTCTGTAACCATCAAGACCATTTGGCCTGAGGGGAAACAAGCATTGAGACACGGCTTTCTGTTCCCAAATTCGCGTTCGAATTTTTCCCAAGTCGATGACATTTATGTCTATATAAATGCTATACATGAACGTGTAAGTATGTCCGCCCATATTTGTAATGAAATTCTTGTGGAACAAAGTTTCGGTACACCGTCATCGGTTTTTTAATACGTATAGTACTTCGAAGTCAATAACAGTATTAATAATTACAATAAAAATAACAATAACTTAACAGGGCTAACATTCATTATAAAAAGTCATCAATGTTCTTCTGTTGATCATTAACACAAATTATAGGCCTACATTGAGGACTGCAGTACTTATCGTATTTTACGGACTATAAGACGCTCCGGACAATAAGACGCACCTTTGTTTTAGGATGGAAATTTAAAGGGAAAAAAAAATAATTTGATTCTAAACGAAAAATTTCAAAAGGGAATAATATACTTCATTGCATAAAGAAATTATAAACTTGTACAATGGAATCAGTGTAAATCACGTCTAACTTAATATCTGCATTGTGCGAAAATCTCTTCTGTACAGGTGGCGTCGCGTAAATTTTAACTGGACTGATTTCTCACAAAATACTGAAAATATTTTTACGCTCTCTAACCCTCAATTCAGCAACGGCAGAGACAACTTCTTTAATATAAAAGTACTCAACATTCCTTTTTTTTCACATTCTATACCTAGCTTGCAGCTACCCTCATTTTACGATTGTGACAAGTGACTGATGTACAGTCAGGGCCAAAATTTGTAAATATCTTATCGTTTACAACACCTTCTTTATAACTATGGAATTCCGGCAATATTTACCATAATTTTAATTTTTTTATTGTACTACGGTCCAACTTTCGAAGCTCTGTTTTCAAGGTAAAAAAGTGCGTCTTATGGTCCGTAAAATACGGTATATTAAATAAGGCCTATATCTTCGGCGCGCAAATTTTTTAATTCAGACAGTTCGGAGGATAAATGTTGTTCGGTCTAAAACTGGCCCTAAGTATGCAAGTATGTATGTCTCTCTCTTAAGTACAGTATACGAGAAGTGCTCTAGAGTGAGACAGACATACTTGTTTACCGCTTCTAGAGCGGACAGTATCTACCCATTCCACTGTCTAAAACATTTGCGCGCCGACCCCATAGCATGATATTCTAGGAGAAGTGAACCAAAACGAAGAGGATCAGATCTCATTATAAGTGGAGCCTATATTTCATCTGGATCTGTCAATCTTTATCGGCCAAACAGATTCTTTGTGTAAAGTTTTAACAAGGTCCATAGAAAGTGTGATGTACTCTTATAACTTGCCTTTATTGGGTTCCACACACTGAATCTCTTACGTGATTTTTTGGTAACTATAGCCTACTTTCCGTGGCAGCATGCATTCGTGGTATAGAATATACAAGGATAATAAGTAAAAGTGTAACAATACAGTCAGAACTTCCGAGATGGTTAACTCTCGTATCAACTATAACATTGTGGTAGCATAAATGGTCGCCGAAAGTGGTGTAAACGGAATAAAATTCCTCTTGAAAGACTTGCTGCAGGAAGTTGACTGAGTGATATATTGCTGGAGAGGGTCCTCTCCGGTTCTGTTGTGTCTATAGGTAAATTCTTTAAAAGCATAAGATTGTAAAGGCAGAGAGGCGCTGTCTGATCTCGCAATGAGTGATGGTCCCAGCATCCTAGTTACGCTACTACTTTGACAAATGATAGTCTTTCTCTTTGCGCGGCCATTGTTTACTCCCATCTCTCCACCCTGCTAAAGCGGAATCTGTATGAACCGGAAACAAAACGTATGTATCCTTAACAGTGAGTTCCAGATACAACATTAAGCGGAATTCCATAGTAACTACTATAGCCTACCTTCATAGTCTTGGCAGCTATTCAAAATACTAAAGATGACAGGCTTACTGTGTTAGTAAGAAAGTTTACTGCAGTCTATTGCTTTTATATTCATGTCTTAATTCTCCAGCCGTTGTATTTAATTTAGATGTAGGCCTATTTATTAAAAGAGAGGATCATTTTGTTAGGAGTTTTAACCTAAATGCATGTTTAGGCCTACATTTTCCCCGAGTAAAAAAAAAATATATAAAAGTCCTTTAATTATGAGAGTCCTTGTGCATGTGCGTATGACAGTAAGCAGCAATAATACAAAATAAAAAATAAACTTAAAATACGCGAAATCTAATTCTATACTTCAGAATAACTTGTATAGTTATGACGTTAACCCTTGTACAGAGCCTTCATTTCAATGCGTGGCCTGCTTTACTGTCGGGGAAAAAACATAGAGACTCGAGTATGAAGTCTAAAATGTCCAGAGTGGCTCATCCGATTACGTTAAAATAAAGTTTAAATTGAAGCTATTTTAAAGCCATTTTATCTTATAACAATACAAACATTTTCGGTTAAGCGAAAAAGTTAGAGATTAAAATCCGTCAAAAGTACCGGTTTTCTTAAAGGTCCGGACTAAAAGTAAAGTTCAAACTATTATTGTAAAAAACCCGCTAGAGATCGTGTGTGGCGCTCCGTTGCTTCTAAACGGGTTTGTTCTCCTTCCACTTTCCCTCCTCTCCGTGTTTGTGCTGTGAATGCTTACTGAGTTATAGGGTCTATATTTTTTTAACATACAGTGAATGCGCAGAGGTACCTAGGAATAAGATAATCACACCATTTCTAACTGGGTGACATTGAATGTATACAGAAATATTTTCAAGAAGATTCCGTTGCAGTGCATACAGCTGATATATCGTTAAAATTAGCCTAATTGAGGATTTTTTTTATAGATAGCGTCATCAGTAGGGGATTATGGCCAGCAAGGTCTTCAGATCTTACTTATGCGATTTATATTTATGGGGACCTTAAAAATTAAGTGTATCGGAATAATCGACAATCGTTGCAAGAACTGAAAAACAACATGAGACGAGGAAATGCTCAAATTTCAGAAGAGAATTAATAAGTTTTATTGCGCATTTTCTTATAAGACACGAAAAATGTACGGTAGCAGAAGGACACTATTTCGAACATCTCCTCTGCAGCCTCGTATATTAGGCCTATACCAAGGACAGCACGGAAACGAAATGGTGGTTAGGTTGTATGGATTATTATTTGAAGAAATTCAAATGTTAAGTTAAGGTAGTATAGAAGTGTACTTAACATTTAAAATATTGTATTGTTGATCTACAAATTTTAATAAAAACTATGAACCTAGGTTATACAAAAAGTTGTTTATCAGTGTTATGACATATCACTGAAGTTAATAAATTAATAGGCCCTACATGGGAGTGCGATAATTGTCCTAAAATTATATAATATGTTGAACGGTGGATTAGAAATGGTCAATAAGACCCTAAATATTCTAAAATGAGAAAGTATAATCAAAATGATAAACAATGCTACTAGATTAGAAAAATCCTGTGTCAATTCACATAATTTTTTTATCTATACAAACTGATTATTTACATACAATAGTCGTTAATATGTAACCTCGTAACTATGCATTATATTTATACTCGACTAAAAACAAGAAATTCGTCATTTCAGTATAATATTTTCCGAAAATACAATAATACTAGAGTTACTCCCACTTATCTCTACATACATTATTACTTTGCTTCTCATTTTTCTTCTCTCCAAAAATACCTAACCAATTAACTTTTTGAGACAGCAGACATTATTTTCTCTCCGCAGATCACAGGTTGGAAACAGCTGGGTTAAAGGAATCCTGAAATGTGTGAGTTAGTGCGTTATAGAGCTAAACATTGCGATACGAAGTAAATGTAAAAGTGGAGTAAAACACTCATTAACAAGTCCCAGTTCTCATTCATATTGGATGTTGAGATTCGAGTTTAAAACCTATTGAGCTACCGCCATTTAGGCTCTGATATGCGAAAACAGAAAGTCAAATTTTTGGGTTCTAATGATGTATGATGATTGCGGGTTGATGAATTTTAAATTAAAAGGAAAAGCTAGAGTGGTGGCTTTTGGATTCCAAAATGTGAAAGATTATTATACATCTCTCTCTCTCTCTTCTCTCTCTCTCTCTCTCTCTCTCTCTCTCATACACTCTCTCACATTCACAGATCCACACACATACTCTCAGCTAGCCGGCAGATTTCATGTGTAATTGATGTAAAGCATGGCGGGCAATTGAAACAAACTCCATTTTGTGACACAACTTCTATCAACCGCGGTTGCATAAAACTATCTGGTTTGGTATATTACAGGCCCTGTAAAAACCCATTACATTTTGCACTGATAGAAACGGTGATTCAGTATCGGAATATTGCAAGGCTTTGATTTTCAACGACAAAAAATAAAAGGGAAATCAAAGAATATGAATGGTTTGAATTGGAGAATTCCTACAACTATTAAAAAGTCCCAGTAGGTCTCATTTTAAACCTATCTTCGTTGGGTATGAAATTCTAACAATTGTGAAATTTTATTTAACAAATCCCTTAGTGCACGTCCATATGAACGTTAACGATTAGGCTATAGACCTAATCTTCGAAAAGAAGTAGACCTACAGATAAAACTCTAGAACAGCGTTTCTCAACCTTTTTGAAACCGAGGACCTCTAAATGTCTAAAAAATTCAACGGACCCCTAATTTACATCCCACTTTTAAAAGAAGGCCTATATTCTTAATATTTGGGATATTAATTATAGGTCATTATAACGAAATATGTGAAAAAAAATTTACTTCTTTACTTTCCACTTGCATTATGATATTTTTTAATCATGTCTGAGGGCCATCTGCACCATCTTCGCGGACGAGAAACGCTGCTCTAGAAGAAATATTGTATTTACATTCCAAAATGTAGATTAAGCAAAGCAAAGCATTCATATTTACATTTAGGTCCATACAGTGGCGTAATCAGGGGATTGTTTTAGGGTTCAGAACCCCCCATTCCTTTATCTCAGGGAAATTAACAGAAATAATTAATTTCATGTTAAAGATAGATCAATTTAGCACTTTGGTGGACTGACTTCATCTAATTCCCAATTTAACAACCCTAGTTACGGCATTGGTTCCATATGTTATAACATGTTACCCGATGAACAAAAAACAAAAAACATAGGTTTTCAAATATACTCTACAAATGGTTAGCACAAAATCCATTCTATACTCTTGACGAATTTTTAAGAGTTAAGAATAAAGAGTGACTGTAAATACGTTGTAATTTCTCCTGCTTTTGTTTTATTTGTTAACTGTCTTTGTACCTGAAAATAGTATAATAATAATAATAATAATAATAATAATAATAATAATAATAATAATAACAATAATAATAATAATAATAATAATAATAATGTAATGACGGGATTATATTTTCAACATGGACCTTATTTCAAAAATATTACAACGCGACATTCTTAGAGGATGAATTTGTACTTCAGCAATACCAGCATTCAACAAATTAACGTTTAATCGACAAATCTTACACCTTGATATGTGCCAATTAAGCAGTTCGTTTAGGTACTTTGGAAACATTGGCGATAAAAATTCTTTCATCTTTAAGGTAATGCACAACGTTTAAAACTTCTTAAAGTAAATTACTTACTCCTCCCTGCAGGCTTTGGAGGCTCTTAGAATTCCAACCAACATTGCCACGCGTACACCGTTCTTGAATCTTTTCAAAATACCAAAGCCTTGAACATTACCGGTAAACACAGTTACCACCAAGGGGCAATTCACCTCACAATTTTTGTTAAATTTACTATCGTTTATTAATTACTATTATCCTGAAGTTCAAATACGTGGATAAAAGGGCTGTTTTCCAGTTAATTTTTAAAAATCCTGCCTCTTTTATTTTTTCAGCAATTTAAAACCAATTTAGAACAAAGAAATAATTATAGTTTTCAAGTAAGAATATTTTTAATAACTTAATAATATGAAACTCGTATATTCAGGCAGACAGTGCAGTAATGAAGTGTGTCCACAATGAGGTAGGCTGCAATGAAGTTAAACCAGGCCAGGACTAGCCTACTTGGTCCTAATTATTACATTACAACATAACTTACTCTTAAGGATATAAATATCCAGCTAAATAACGAGTCACCATAATATCTCGGCCAATATTAAGTAAAAAAGTTAAGTATTCCCTACACAGGCCATGCAGACCAAGTAGTCTATTATTATTAGGGCAAGGCATTTGATGATTTTGCATGTTTTTTATATGAAGGTTAAAAGATAGCTCCAATGTATATAAATGTATATCATTAAATAATTAATTAAATAAGGGCAATTTGTTTTAGCATTATTTTGCTTTATATTGCATATTTCGTCATTTTTCAAGAGATAGGTAATTTTTTGGCAATTTTTAGGTCATTTTCGGCATTTTTAGGTCATTTTCAGCATTTTATGTCATTTTTGGCATTTTAGGTAATTTTCGGCATTTTAGCAATAAATATTTTTTCTTTCTTTTTAAATGGTACATATTTGCTAGGGGCAATTTGATGGGCATGCCAGTTCAGAAAGAATTTATTTTTCGCTAAGGGTGTCCAAGTAGCCTACTGTAGTATAAATTTACTGATTTCTTTAGTAACAAAATAAGTGTGTTTTATATTGTAAATTCATATATAAAGCATCGCCATAAACTGTATTTAGCAATTCATTACTTAAGAAAAATCTAATTATAGGCCTAAGTAATAATGGTAAATTTATTGGTCATTATTTTAAGATTTCGGGTCATTTTTTTCACTATTTTAGGTCATAAATGCATTTTTTATTTTGCATTTTTCCACTATTTTATGGTCATTAAATGCCTTGCCCTAATTATTATTATTTTAATATGATTCACCATCCTCCGGAGCATTGGGTCCTCGAGGGGAAATTTCATTAAAGAATACGAACTAATTGTTATATTCATGTAAAGGGCAAATAATAATTGATTGCCCATGGATTCGACAGCCCTCCTGGAGACTAATTTCGGCTTGGAGTTCTTGTAGCCTTTACGACATAGGACTCAGTTTCTCATCCTTTTGGAGCATATCGTGCCTAGAATATGTACGTCTGCTCGAGTCGAAGCACATCGTGCCAGAGGTAGAATTTTTACGTCCTGAAAAATCAGTCTACCTAGGCTGGGTTTGAACCTATGAACCTCAGATCCACAGGTAGGCACGCTATCTCTGCACAATTCAGTCAGACAGATTCTATCACAGACGGAGGTAACTTAATTGAAGTTTACTATTGTATCTTTTTCCACAATACTAAATTTTACCTTACGGAACATAAGAGATGAGGATAAAATTGACTACAATTGAAAGATAAAATACTGTACCAATTATTGCTATTTTTATAAATACTATACTTTTATTATCATTATTATTATTATCATCATATTTATTATCATCTTTATTATTTTATTATTATTATCAAGCCGATTTATTATTATTATTATTATTATTATTATTACTAAGTAGTACTACTATTGCTACTGTTAAACTTATAAAGCAGTTACTTGAGCATCAGCATCGTAAAATCTATCCCTATATCTTCCGATTTTGTTCCTGGCAAGAAAAATTGTTTATGGAAGCGTTGTTTTTTGCAATAGGAGCTAATACTTTGCAAATATATACATATGGCGTTTCTGAAAAGTATGAGTTGAAAATGTGGGGCATCCTCCTGGCGTGTCTGGAAGTAGTCGCTTTGAGGGTGGGGAAGGGGTTGAGTCTGGTACCGCCACTTGCACATTAGCTTGATAAACTGCCACGAGATACTTCGCCTATTCGTAGACGATACAATAAATATATTCTCCTGGTTGAAATCCAAACTACACAATCTAGCATATGCTCTCCGTTACAAAGACGGGGTTATTAAAGTACGGTTGTACAAATCCTATCGGAAAGGCCACAAATAACAGATATCACCTTGACCATTAGCCTAAGTTTCATCAAACCTGATCTTCAGTCATTCGTTCAATTATACAGTCTATGTTTTAGCAAGGCAAATACGACAAGGCTGTAAATACAGTAGGCCTATTTATAATTCATTTCTATATTTCACTAAGCTATTTTACCTTCTACATCAGTCGAAAATGAGTTTTAATTATAAATTTAATGTCCAAAACGCCCGTGATCGAAGATGAATAGTAGTATTATTGAGGGAAAGGTAAGCTACTATGAAAATATAGGCCTGCTCATTATGCACCGGCAGTTTTTATTAATTTATAATTTTCCCCCTCTACTTACAGACTATTATTGGCCTGCTCAATACCATATTTTTGGAGCGCACTATAAGCGTCTGCTATGGCATGCCCCTAACGCCAATTTGGTTAAAATAAAGCTGCGTGTAGGCATTCCGTACCAACATGAGATTAAGGCAATTGACTTCTCCTATTGAAAGGTTACCGTTAAGACAAAACATAAAATTTATAAAACAGAAACCTTAAATAGAATGAACTACAATGCCTTACAATAATTATTTAACTATGATTGAGAAAACTGTAAAAACTTAAAATGTTATTAGTACAAATTATTTCGTAAAATAATAAGAGAGTCATTAGGTCTGCAAGTTATAATTTATTAAATAATTTTGCATCAAAGCTACTTTCACAAATTCAAAATTCTCTATATAACATGAGCAGCAGTAAAAAGTAGGCTATAGTGATTCCTATACAGGCTCTAAGGGTTCCAGGAGGTTGAAGCTCCCAGATTTTGAGCTTCGGCACGTGAAGGTTGTCAGCTTTACGCATCGACCGCCTTCGCCCTCAGGATTGCTACTGGTACTCAGTTCTGTTGGAGGCTGAGTCGACATCAGGGCCAGGGCCATTGTGCCACCAGAAGGATTAGGCCAATTGAAAAATACTAACAGCCTCATCGGGAATCAAATCCGCGATAGTTCCGGTTTGTTGCGCAGTGCCTCAACCACTATATGGGCTGAAGTGCTTAATTCAAATAATAATAGGCTATTACTTTACAACACCATTAATATGCTCGTATGAACACCAACAATAACGGTAATAATAATAATAATAATAATAATAATAATAATAATGATAATACTAATTAATAACAATGAAATACGAGAAAAATGAAGACAATGATAATGCTTCTAGTACTTGTATTAATACTGCTACTTCCACAAATGATAATATAATAATAATAATAATAATAATAGTAATAATAATATTGTCTAACAAATCAATCTAAATATAAATAAATTTAACAGGACTATTAGTTTGATTTTCGATGTATGTCACAGGATAACAACTATGAGTATGCCTCCAATCAGTGCCACTTACGAAAATAAAAGATGAAGGATGAGAATGATATGAGAAATCTTGAAAGTTGTTCCGTTTATGCCATCTGGTCCAGAATAATTCCGAAACAACTGCATCATTCACCTTGAAGCAAGCTTGGTTACTACTAATAAAATCAAAGCTTGCATTGGCTCAAGTATCGGGAGAGAACATCATACAAGTATCTCTGATACATAAAAATCAAAAAGTGCTGCAATTTTTAACGGTTGAACTATCTTTTACTACCCCTCGACACTAATAAAAGAGTTTAGCTGGCAACAAAATGTTTCGAAATTGAAGCAAAATTTTTCCAGTTAACAATTGTACATGTCTCCTAAATTGCGAATGTCTGCTTACATTACTTGTTATTGTAGACATGACCCCCCTCTCCCCTCCAAACCAACTACAATAATATCTCTACAAGCATAATACGCTGCTCTAACGGCACACCTAACAAAAGATTTTCCAGTTCGAATGAACTTACATACCACAAGCTGAAGAAGAAAAAATATAAATATAAATTCTTAAGGTTTGCCATAAGGAGAGGAAGTGTGGTAAGGGGGTGGAGTACTTCTGGAGGAGAGACGCTGAGTATCATAGCTGTGTATATAAACGAGAGAGAAAAGAAGGGGGTGGGGAAAGGAGGGGGCTGAAACTTGGCAGCACTAGATGGCGCCTTCCAGGAGATTGTTACAACTATAACAGAGATGGGGTTGGGGTGAGTACGGAAAAAGGGTTGTTGCTCAACCAATTGCTCCTGGCGCCTCCATCGAGTACCCTCCGCACACCAGGAGATGAGAGAATAAACTTTGTAAGCTGAGACAATGGCAAGTGCCAGCCGCCATATCTTAAAATCACATTAAAACTAGAAAGAATTTAAAAAAAAATGTTAATGAATATTTAGTATAATTAGATTGTGTTCAGAAAGGTGTGTACAGATGTATTATTGTAAACGTACGATATTCTTGCCGCTAAAGAAAACTGAAATATTGGGCACATGTAAGGATTGACGTTTCTACTCTTAACTTACAGACTAATAGAATAGTTCATTTTAATTCAGGTTTATTGTAAACACCATAGCATTTTGTCTTGTAGCAATTAAAAAAAAAAAACTTTCGTTTTAAAAGCCACATATTTGCTAGGGGCAATTTGATGGGCATTCCAGTTCAGAAAGAATTTATTTTTCGCTAAGGATGTCCACGTAGTATAAATTTATTTACTTCTTTAATAACAAAATAGTGTATTTTATATTGTAAATTCACATCTAACTCACTGCCATCCATTAAATTTATTGCGTTTAGAAATTTATTACTTAAAAAGCTAATTGTAATTAATAGTGGTAAATTTATTGGTCATTCTTTAAATTTTGTGTAATTTTGTCAATATTTTTAGGTCATAAATGCATTTTTATTTTGCATTTTTTCATTATTTCATGGTTATTAAATGCCTAGCTTAGTAATATGTTATGTAATTATCGTATAGAACCTTTAGATACCATTGTATGATGTAGGAATTTATTTTTATTGATTTAATTTTTTACCAAATCAGTATTAATGAAATAATGGTTCATTTTGAAAATTATGCCACTGTGGTATAAAATTATAACAATCCAACAACAATTAACTTCTATTGCTTCACATGGAAAATACCCTTAGTTAAAAATACTTGCATATGATTATTTCATAGACTTTGAGTTCACTATGCCTTATTGAATGTGAAAATTCTCACGGCGATTGCAAAAATCGTCATACCTGGTGAGTGAAAAACGTTGTCCCTTAAGTTGGCAGCCCAGTAGGCCTACCAGAAAATCAACAACAGCTGATCGTGCCCTCCAATATGGCGCGTAGGCCTAATTAATTACAATAAATTTAACGTTTACTATCATTTCATAGATTTTAACGACATAAGTGGTAAAATGGATTATTTTGCTCGCAAGCAGGGTTGCTACACTCGCCATTAAGGGCTCATTTTGCAAACTTAATATACTCGCAAAACGAAATCTAGTTTTTAATACTTAGACCATAACAGTAAATTATGCAATAAGCCTATAATGGCATTTATTAAGATACGAGTATGTTTTTTTATGAAACGAGCAAAGCGATAACTAGTGGCAGCTGGATTCTAGTTCAATGACATGAAGGTTAGGTTAGGGACGGTAATAACGGTTTAGCAGCAGCAAACTGAATTGCGCGCGTTTCGTTATGTGTCGTATTGAATTTATTCCTGCAATTGGAAATTTCATTATCGTGATAACCGCACCTCTTTTGTTTTCTGCGGCTCGTGACGGCGGGATCAGTAATTGCGGAACAAACCTCGCTACACTAGCTTGAGTGTTGCCGAGCTGTTTCGGATTCTCCAAGTGACTTGGATCGTTGGGAAGGGGGGGGGGCAGAATAATTATTGTACCAGAATCCCAAATAGACATATGTGTTTGTGTTCTCTATAGCTTCATAGACGTCATTATCACTCATTACATGACATAATTTTCAAGGTTATGAATGCCCGCTTCCTGCTGTGGTCTGTGTGACAACTATGGGTAATATTGTATGTCATGATTCATGGACTATCTCATGGGTCCTATGTTTATGAGCCTAAACCAAAATAAGAATTATACTCATTATGTACACTACGTATGTATTTATTCTTGCATAGCCTATAGCACAACGGGCCGTAAAATTGTAACACTAAAGTCCCAGATTGATAAGTACAGAATCTTCTTTACATATGGCATAACAAGCCTATATCAAAGGAAGGTAACCCTTGTATAATATTATACTAATATACTGCATACATAAATACATTATACCGAACAAAACATAGACTAATATAGTACATTCAACCCCAAAAATCTAAATGGTTGGAATAACACATCATATGCTAACCTTGCTCTGCTCCATTGCTTGCAGAATATTGAAGACCACTGCTGATTCACAGAACAAATGTATTCTTCAGTATCCACAAGTTCCTTTATTCTTCTTGTAATACACACACACACACAAAGAATTCACAACTTTATAATATTCGCTCTTCTCATACGAAGCGACCACTCTAAAAAACAACACAGCACTGACTAGGTCACTAGGCTATGACTCAACACTGAACGGTGGAGGCAAATGAAGTTTCGACAGGTCGGTCGTAATGCCAACCTTGAAAACTATTAGCCTATCATGATCAATTTATACAGATACTATACAATACGTTGTATGGTAATTATCTAGAGTGGTGTAAAGCTTCGGTAATTTAGTAGGTGATAAGAAAGATAAAATTGTCTACGGAACTCACAAAGATAAGGCTAAAACAATAAGTTATTATTATTCTATCTATGCAGGTACAAACGTAAATGTTGTCGGACCTGATGCTATGTCGCTTTTGCTTTGCTAGTAGCTTAGTTTCATTCTTAGATGGGGGAATGAGAAGTGTTTCGTACACTAATACAGAAGAAAATATGAATACAATATGACATGTGATATAAATGAAAAAAGAAGAAAATCACGTAAATGTTTATAAACCACTACTGTTCAGATAGGAGCGCCTCCAATGAGCAAAACTTATGCAATAAAATACTTAGGCCTATATCACTCTTTCTTATATTTACTGTATCCTGGTGCGGATATTTCTAATATGTGTTTAAGTAGGCTAATGAAGATCTCAACACCTGAATAAAACACTTTTTAAGGTATATAAATACCTGGATCTCATATTAGAAATCGACAAATTTAATAATAAATAATAACAACGACTGCATAATATGGATAATACATCGGAAAAATTTCCAATAAAAAATAATAATTTTACAAGAGTCTCCGAGTTTTTCCACCATTAATCTTAATACTTTCTTTTTTAATAAAAGGATCCGCTGGCTGTCTGTGTATTTTGCCCAAAACATAATTTCATACGTCATATTTGAGTGAAAATGGTACAATATACCATTTGGAAAATTACTAACACTAATTAGATACTAATGGGAAAACCTTGTAGGAAGTCTTAGACATAGACGGCAGGACGATGTTAAGGCCTATTAGTACGTACAAATGAATGCCATGTTAATTAGAAAAATTACGGGATTGGTCAGTAAGATTTAAAAGCGAAGAGCGTATCAGTAACAAACAAGGAACATCATTCCTTTACTTTGTCTCATTTTTCTTCTCTTTTCTTAACAGTCTGAAATAAATCTTTGCAGTATCCGTTGATTCCTTCCAATTAAAGAGAGCAATTAACAGAGAATCTTGTCTCCCTTCCTCACTCCATGTTTACCCGTCAGAGTGACAAAGACAACATGGCCAATTAAAAGGCTGTCTCTGAATAGTGATGTAAGAAATCTTTCTCTAGTAATGGACGTCTTATTTTCTCCTTATTTGCTTCACTGCCCTCTGTTTCTCTCTCTCTGTCTACTCGGTTGAGCATAGTGTTATTTGTGGTATTTTGATGGTACAGGATTTTGGTCTTTATAGCCTTCTAATAAGAGTGTCTTTCAGTGATATTTCTTTTTAATTTAAAAAAGGAATGTAACTGACTGGAAAAATTGTCGCCCCCTTTCTTCAGCTCCTTCCCTTGCCTTCTTAAGTGTACAGTCTTTAGCTTAGTGTTTGATTTTTATACATTTTTCCTTCCCATTACACCACTGTTTGTTTCGGCATCCCTCTCTGTTTTGACCTTAAGACAGTCAGTTAAAGTCGACATTAACGACGTCTTCAATTAATTGAACAACCGCTACGCCAATCCTTAAAGAATGTTTCGGACTCTCCAAGTAACTTGGTTCGTGGGGGAAAGAATAATTGTATTTAAGGGATCTGTAGAAGGAACACATTAAGGAATATGTGTTTTTTCTTGTCGTCTGATACATAAATATAACACTGTAACTTGATGCATTTGAACCTATTAGGAAGGAAGACAAAATATATTCAGTTGGTATGTCTGTATCTTAGGTGGTGTATCCGTGGACTTAGTTTTGACAACTTGCTTGGATCATGTCCCAGGTTGTTTGGGAAAGATGACTTCACCGGTGTTTTGTTTTAGATTCTGAAATATTTCCAGGAAGCTTTGACTGGTATTGTTATACAAGTTCTTAATAGCTTACACTGTCTTCGTGTTAACGCATGTTTTAAGGTGACAGGGTCATATGTCGCCAAGGGGAAAACTTATTCTCCATTGTAGGTGCTATTATTCAGATGTGATTTGGGACATAAATTCTGGCGTTTGGAACAATATCCTAGGAATTAACACAAAACTGCTGTAAGGTTGTTGAGGTTGCTGTTATTATTAGGGATGGGTCGATACCAGATTTTCTCGATACCCGATACCGATACATGATTTTTTCCTCAATACTCGATACTTCGATACTCGATACCTTCAACATTTCCAGTTTCAATAAATAGGTACATTAAAATTAAAATTTGAGAGAACTGTGTAATACCAACTAAATTAATTAATTCTGCATATTTAATGAGACAAAATTTAAGATCATCAGTAGCCTATAATTATTTTTAAACTCTACAATAAAACAAAATTAGTTTTTTAAACAGTCCACTTACAAGTTTTTGTTAAAAAATACTAGCATCCTCACTTAATTGCAGAATTACAAAAGTATCGAAAAAGTATCGAGCTAGTTTTCTGAAGTATCGTTCGATGCCGATACCATTCAAGTATCGAGAGTATCGAGGTATCGAAAGTATCGAGGACCCATCCCTAGTTATTATTATTAATTATTAATACTAGAAAGAAATAATAGGCCTAATTAATGTAGTTCGCAATTTGTAGAAACAGAATATGTTAAGCTAAATATTTCAGACACAACATTTCATCCCCCACACCTGAATGCAGTCAACAGCTGAAATTTGTGAAAAGATTTCCAATTACTCTACTTATCGCTAAAATGATTCTTGGTCTTAACATCCGAAAAGTTTATAAATCCCTCTGATAGATCACTAGTAGTATTTTACTGATTTGTACCGGAAATTCATGAAATTAGGCTACCAATGATTTTAGAATATGTGCAAGATGCACCTCGTATCTTAACACATTAGCCTTGTAATGTTGAAATTTCCTGTCTTGGAGAATTTACGAGGAAGTTTCTTCGTTTGACATTTAGTTTAGGCAACGTTCCACCAGGTGTCACTATAGTATCTATCAAATCTCGAGGGTAATAAATGTTGCATTATTAACTTACAACACATCGGAGCTTTTAAACAGGACTGCCTATCACCCAGTTAGCGGTTTAATGGCCGGTTTCTATAAACTCGCGAATTACCTATGGGTTAATTATCCAATGGACAGAATTTACACAAAAATAACACCACACCAACACAAATAATTTAAAGATAGCAATCACATACACTTGTGGCGAGATTCTAGATAAATGTCCTCTGGGTAAATATAAAAATGACAGAAAAAATGTTCCTACAAACTCAGGCTAGATCTTTCCAAGGGTAAATCTTCGGGTTAATTTATCCTTTCATGGATGGCTGGATAAAATTTAACCTTTCATAGGATCAATAGTAATATTTAAACAATGAGAATCAAAGCCTTCTGAATTAAATTAACTGTACAACTCAAAGGCCTTGCTCATTATATCATTGTAGGTTAAATGGAACTAATTTGTCCATGGATAATTTACCCAGTGGTAATTCACTAGTTTGTAGAAACCGGGCATAAGTAACTGCTATTTTATCTACCAGTCAGTCAGGATACTCTTCCAGACTGTATTTAAAGAGAAGTCTTAGCGTCATGTTCCGAAGTAATTTAGAGAAAAATGTGCAAATGCATAATAAAATTTAACCAGCTGTTTAAATGGCAGTCGTACTAAAGACTGCTACCACTACAGGAGTAAAACAAAGCGACCATTTAATTATGGCATGTGTCTTACCTTGTTCAACAGGTTCCGGGAAGATAATGGCTGTGTCGCTCCTGTTGAGGTATTCCTGCAGGATCTTTTCTTCCTCTTCACCGAGCATCCCTTTCCTCAGTATTGGGCGTCTTCGAGGCACTTCCAGCACAACACCATCATCAGTCGCAGAGGTTCTCCTGTCGTCATCGTCATCTCTCGTCATCACTACGTCACTAACACCTTCTTCCTCATGTTCGTCCCGCACTTTCACCATGAGCAACCCTTGCACGCCCAGCCCGCCTGGGTCGTTCTCTACAAATATCCTATCGTTATCATTACTGTGTTTCACTATAGAGGCAGTTCGGTCGTTGTCACTCTGGTGCTGATGGTTGTGGTTGTCATCCGGGCTCATGATGGAGCTGGAGGTGGCGGTGGCCACTGGTGGAGGTGCACAAAGGTCACCCGCTGCCTCTGCGCTTCCCACGCTCGCAGCCACCGAGGTCAATACTACGTCCTCTGATGACAGGTTCTCCAGATCCACTGAAAACCACAATTAACAAATGTTAAATAATGTCCACTTACATTTTAAAACTCGACAATAAAGTATCAAGAAGCCATCTAGGTCAAACTTAGACTACAAATAGGTAATGTGTTATGTTAATTATCATGTAGAACCTTTAGGGACGTACTGGGTGATGATGAAATTTATTTTTACTTATTTAATTTTTTACCAAATCAGTATTATTGAAATAAAGGTTAATTCTGATAAACACGCTAACCTAACCTCTCAAAAGGAATTAAAATACAGTAGAACTCCTATTATACGAACTCCAACAATCCTGATCGCCAACTATCCGGATCTCTTTGAGGCTGTATTAAAATGGATTTTGGAGCAGCGTGTATTGGGAAACCCTCTTTCATGGCCGATTATTTGCGTTAAAGTAAATTTTTTAACTGACAAAATCGACAGTTTGTCAGCAAAAGAACTATGGTGACCGATATGTTTAAGATACGATACTATTTCTCATGCTTTATTCAATTACCTGTATATTTGATTATCCAGATTGGGTCCGGTCCCAATTAATTCGGATAATTGGAGTTCCACTATAGTATGTGGAATCTCAAATTAGTTTCAATTATTCACATGCATATTTTCCACCGCTGTGGTGCAGTAGATGCGTTCCCTCCACACACGCAGCGAACCCGGGTTCGTTTCCTGGTCGAGACTAGGTGGGGTTTCTTTTGAGGGGTTACCTCATCTGTGAGACGAATGTCCGGTAGCTTTAGGCCCTTGTGGTAAAACTCGTGGAAAGATGAAGAAATAACTAAAACTAATGTAGGTCTATAATGTAAAAATATATATACTGCTAATCTGAATACCGCAATACTCACACAAATTTGTGAAAAGACATGGACGAAGACAAATAATTTAATGACGAAATTACGATAACAGTAGCGAGTTGTAAGTAAGTGGTGTGATAGTATGGAAGAGGGATTAGGGTAATGGAATGAATTCGCTCATAAGAAATGCCAAGTCGCGTGCGTCCCAGTGGACATACACCTCTGCAGTAAGATATCCGACAACAGACAAATCCGTTTCTATTACGCCACCACACGACCTGCTTCTTGTCCAGCCACTTGTTATGGAGATTCTCCTGCGCTCCAGGTCTCCCACTCTATTTCTTCAATCATGGGATTACAATATTCCTCATCCCAGGTTATGTCCTACTCTCTTCACGGGTTGGAATATTTCTAGAAAATAAATAATATGGTATTTAATACAGCAGAACTTCAATTATCCGAACTCCAACCATCCGGAACACCAATTATCCGGATAGCTTAGGTATTCAAGTGTTTTTGAAGTAAAACTTCTTTTCTCGCGGTTGGAGCAAATCTGGAAAATCAGTCACACTAAAACGAAATCAGTCACGAAATCAGTCACAAAATCAGTCACAAAATCAGTCACACTCAAAACTACGTGTTTCGGAGCGGACTGCACAGAAAACAATCAACTCAATGATTAGGAGTCATCAAAGGAAATTTTTCAGACCTTACTTCCTCAATGGCAATAGACAATTCCTAAGCAATCTAAAGGTATATTATCTATTTTATGGAACCCGGAGGTTCATTACCGCGCAAATCCAAAATTAAAAATCCAAAATAAAAAAAATACAAATTTCCAAAATTTAAAAAAACAAAATTAAAAATTATAACATCCAAAAATCCAAAATTTAATAAATAATAAAATTTAAAATTTAAAAATAAAAAAATAAAAAATTTAAAAAATCAAAAAGTAAACAATTCAAAGATCGAAAATTTAAAAAATCCAAAATTCAAAATTCAAAGATCCAAAATTAAAAAGTCCAAATTCAAAATTTAAAAAGTCCAAAAACCCAATATTAAAAAGTCCAATAATGCAAAATTGAAAAAATCCAAGAATAAAAAACTTTCGCGTGGCCTTCCACGCACTGTTTTTTTTTTTTTTTTTTTGCAGGAGCGAGCATTGGGAAATCCTCTTTCAGGGCCGATTATTTGCAAAAAAACAAAACTTTTGATTTTGTCACCACGACACTAAATGTTCACAAGGAGTGCCTAGAGCTGAAAGTTAAAGTAAAGTAAAGTGATCCCTATACAGGCCATGGAGGCCCAGAGGGTTCCAGGAGGTTGAGGCTCCCAGATTTTGGACATTTGGCACGTGAAGGTGGTAAGGTTGTCAGCCTTACGCACCGGCCGCCTTTACCCCCAGGAGTGCTCCTGGTACTCATTTCTGGTAGAGGCTGAGTCGACCCCAGAGCTGAAAGTTAGAATATGTTAAAAATATAAAATATCCTTCACGGATTTTTTATATAATTACATTATTCTTTGCGTTGAATCTGAAGAAAACAGCAATACTATCTGCATGAATTCATAAAGTTCATCTTACACTAAAAAATAAAAATAAAATGTAGCCTACTGTTGTCACCTCTAACATAGAATATTTGCTACGCTATTTACACAAACGTGCTGAATATCGTGGTATGAACTAAATAGTGTACTTAAAAAAGACGATTTACTGTTATACAAAAGACACAAAAATTATATTTTTTATTTAATACTATAAAAGCACAAAAGTGCTCCTTTTACTGAAGTATTTTACAGGTAGGCCTAATCATTCCATAACAATATAAAAAAACTTAAACTAATAGCACGGCATCTCTATACATGAGAAGTAGGCCTACTCATGTAATATCATACCAATAACAATAAAGCTTAGATGAAAAGAAACGCCAGAACAGAGGAAAAACCAATTTCCCTTAGTAAAAAACTGCTGGAAAACCCGGGAATTCTTTTCTTTAGCCAGCATTTACAAATCAAAGCAAGTCATATGTATAATAGATGAAATATATCAAATTGTATAATTCCACAAATATGTGATATAGTCCTTTTTATAACCTATAAATGTTGTTGCTAGATCACAATCGTACTTTAGGCCGATTTCATTGTAAAAGCGTACTTATCATACTACATTTTTTTTACGAATGTCATATCTTCCTTCAGTGTCACAAAAATAAACTTATTTCCGCTCTTTTAAATTACATTCCCCGTAGAAATCTACAATCTAGTTCTGATCACTAATATCACACTAGCAAAGCTACCAAAATGAAACAATTTTGGGCCATTATCAATTCACAATATTCAATAAACCTTCATAAATTAAACTAGACTCCCTGTGGTTTTTATTGCGCGGATTCTCGCTGTAGAATCCCATTTATATCTCAGATAACCAAACTTATTCTCGATACAGGCGTACGTGCAGTTATTTTTTAACATCCGCTAGAAAGTCCTATATAAAACTCGAAGCAATTCCAGCAATAATATAACTTAAGATTTATAACATTATGCAGTAGAGAAATGTCCTAGGGAAGAAACTAAAAGGTCACTCAATCTTCAAAATCTCGATACAGATACTTTTAAAAAGACCCAACACCCTCCCTCCAAGGAATAAGAAGGGAGGGGGAGATAGAGAAAAAAAATGTATGTTCGCAATGGAGTGTTCAAATTTATTTTTATGTTCTTTTACCTCCGCCCATGAAACCCAATCAAGTCGTTATTCTCCGAAGTTTAATCAATTCCAGCAGTCAGCGAGTACAGAAGGAGTCAGCGAAGAAAGACTTGAAGCTGGCCCCGCCTACTTCACCGACCATATAGCTCTGCTACTATTTCTTTATAACTTCCTTATATAACAAATTCTCATATAACTTTTTAAGCCTTGTTTTTATATCTTTTTTTTTTTACCCTGTCTTCTTTTTTCTCTCGCTATAATCTCGTTTATCTGTTCACCACTTCTTACCCATGCAGTTGTAGGCTATGCTTTCTATTGTATCAGCTCCCAGTTTAATAATTTTCTCCGTATATACAGGAATATCTTCTGCCCCATTCCTTTTGCCTTGCATACCGTACCTCTTCTTGTATCTTGTTGGGGGCTCCCTCCCCCGATTCCCGCTACCGATGAGAGATGCTATATTACCTTTGCATGCTCCAGAGCCCGGAGGCTGTATTGTGAAGGCTTCTAAATTCTCTCTAACTTGTCAGAGAGACAGTTCTCTATGATACACCAAGTGCTTCAAGTTCCTTACTATGATGAATGGCTTTCACAACCGACATTTCCTCGGCTTTTATTGTGGCATCAAATATCTTGATTCCTCCTATTTACTACATTTATTTTCAATAATTAATGTTCGATGCATATTGCAATTCAATTGCTATGGATTCGTGAAGGTGAAACCACTGTCTAGCCTACTTTAGGAAAATGAATGAACGTTATAGAGCAGGGGTGGCCAATATATTACGTGTTTTGATGTCAGAGGCCGGACATTTTTTATTCAGTAAAGTTATAAAAAAATATTGGGTTCTTCTCTTTGGATTAGGTAATTTTAACCTAACCTAGCTTAAGAGGGGACAAACAGCTTTCGGTGAAATTCATAGGCGAGAATTAGGTGAATTTTATTATTTTTTTCCCCTCAGCAATGATTTTGCTCTACAATCTTGCAACCTGATATACTCTTTATTGACTACTTCTACAATTGCATACTATTTTCAAAATTAATCAAATTCTTACAGTTTTGGGTAATTATCGTTACAGCCACGTTTTGTGCACTAAAATGCAGTTTCCGTGATAATTTCCACAAATGGCAATATTTTTAATGATTCTCTTTTCTATCTATTTCCAAACATCAAATGAACAACATCATGTAGAATCTTTGGAGTATCTTCAGTAGGCCTATAAGTATTTTTAAAAAGTCAATTTTTTTTAAATTTTCTTTTTCATTAAAATATACATTTAAAAAAATGAATTATTAATGTTAAATGAATGATTGTAGATAGTGTTGTTCATATGATATTAGCAAATATCCAAAAGCAAATACACAAAAAAAAAACTCATAAATATTGATATTTGTGGAAGTTATCAAGGAAACGGCAGTTCAGTGCATAAAACATGGCAGCCATTTTAGGACGATAATTACTCAAAACTGTAACAGTTTGATTAAATTTGGAAATAGTATGCAATTGTAGAAGTAGTCAATGAAGAGTATGTCAGATTGCAACACTGAAGAGCATTTCGTTGCTGAGAAAAAAATAATGAAAGTCACCTATTTCTCACAAATGAATTTCATCAAAAGCTGTACGTTCCCCCTTAAATTAATCCAAGCTAAGGTAACCTAACCTATCATATCCTAACCTTAAACCTAAGGTAAGACAATCTAGTCTCAGCATCAGTAGTCTAAGTTACCATATTGGTAGCAATCCAACAATGACGATTGTTGAAAGCTGATACGTGTGTGCAGCAGTATCGGTCACGCGTAGACAGTGGCGTAACGAGGGGGGTTTGAACCCCCCCCCCATTGATTAAAGAAAGGAAAATTATACCATTTATTTCATTATTGTGATATATCACCATTTTTAAAAATCCGCTTAAAAATACTTAATATGAGTTTAAAGCATGGGAAGCTTAAAACTCATTATTGTGCATCATAATTTTTAAAATTTTCCGGGGGAGGACCCCGGAACCCCCCTCTCTAGATGTTATAACCCCCCCCTCCCATATGGTCAGCCTGGTTACGCCTATGCGCGTAGAGGCTCGGTTCGATGTTTGGGGAAGATTTTCTTGTCAACAAATATAACGAGGTCTCAAGTTGAGAACAACCAGAAATGCAGTCCAGTGGAGTAGGACGAAGGAAGTAAAAGAATGCAGGGAAGAGTTTGGGAGAAGGGACTTTACATATTTCCAGATTATTAGCTAGCATCAGACCCTTCGGGGCACAGAGTGCCGGTGCAAGAAAGAACTCAGTCAGGGGTGAGTTGAACAGGGGAAGAAAATTTGTGTCTCACTGAACGCTTCATGACAGCTCCATCTACCGTGAGGTGAGCGAGTTAATGTCTGTAACATGCGACCTGAAATTTATAAAGAGGTTCCCTTGTTTCAGCCTGTGTTATTTTAGACAGTTCACGCCAAACCATCTCAGCTCTATAGCCTACTGTATTATCAAGTAGCCTACAGTGCATACCGCTTATTGTGATCACTTCGGGACGCAGCTAATTTGATAGTATTAACCGTTTGATAACAATAGCCGAAGGAATTAAATTAAGGTTATTTATTCATATATAAGATAATACACTAGGTAATACACTACAAAAGAGAATTTAAAATATTTATTGAGAAAATAATACGTAACTGTGAATCACTGAACCACTCATAGGCTAATAGACTGCAATAGACTGCAAGCAACTATTTTTTCAACCTGTACCAAATTCTTTAATTGTTTCTACTTTCCTTTAGATCAATAGCTTAATATCTTAAATGAGATATTCACGAAATTAATAGAGTAAAAGTCTCGATAATTTAACATCCTTTGAGTCATATTATAAATTAATAATTCCTTTACTGCTACCAAATAGTCATATTATGATGAAAGGAGCAACGGTGGAAGGATATATGGCAGAGAAAACAGAAGTATCCCAAGAAATCTTGTCCCGGCCCAAATCTATCCACAAATCCCACAAGGATCCACCGAGGTTCGAACTCTGGTCCTATGGTGGAAGGCGAGCGATCTAACCACGCAGCCATGGGAGCGGTCATTTATTCATTCTATTATTGTCTATTCTATTTAAGAAGTGAAATTAAATATTTCAACAAGACATATTTTAACTCTTGTAGTATTACATGATGTAACATGATGTAGGCTTTCACGGCCGGTGTCCAAATTGTTAAAACTTTCCGGGCTCTGTTGCCGTGGTCCATCGGATTGCTTTCCGGACGTTTCGCCCACAACTGCGGCAGGCATCATCAGCGGTGAGTTCTGCTTCGGAGTCTTGTAGTATTGGTTATCAATAGGGCCCGGATGTTTAGGTTTTTATAAACCCTGTTTTAACTTTTAAACATATTAAATTAATTTTATTTGAGTTTTTTACCATTTTCAGACAATTCTTTTTTAAGTTTCACTTTAATAAGTACAATAAACACGTTGAAAAAATATATTAATTTTTTTCTCTCTTAAATTTCCATGGCTCTGAACCACAAAACTTTAGGAATATTTTTTGCTTAGCTTTAGAACTATCCCTGTCATTTCCAACTTCACCACAAACTTAAAAAGAACGTTTTTCAATGAATCAATCAACTTTTAGAATAGGCCTACTTTACTTTCGGCATCTTGATGGAGCAAACACTTTGAATAAACTACAAGTGTAAGCTTCTTAAGAATGCATTTAATTTACTTCTGAAGAAACCGGGGATTTTGGTGCACTTAAGATTTCCTATACCGGGACAATTCACATGACAAAATCACAAAACGCAATCCTATATCTTACAAAATAATATACTGACAACAATGAACAAGATGTAAAATATAGGCAGACATTTAAACAGAAATTTGTAGTACAACAGACTAATAATAATTATTATAATTATTATTGTTTGTGCCGTATTTTACTTGAAAAGTAGTTTTACCCATTTTTAGGTTTTATAAGATTGGACTATGTGACTGCCTTGACAATGAAACGGATAATTATGTTAAAATGTCACAGTTAGCTAGCAAGGAACATACGAATCCAGGCTCTATTTACAAGGGCGCCCATACCTTTCAGAAATAGGAAAAGATCTATATTAATAATATTATAGTCAGGAGTTTTTCTTTTTTCTTTCTATAGTCAGGACAATTATTTATAAGTCAGTAGAGACATAAAAAGCTTGCAGAAGTTTTACCAAATCGACAACATGGAAGCAGAATCAACAGCGTAAAATGTGATTTTCATTAGTTCAATATTTAAAAAATTTCCGGGGGTGGACTCCCAACTTAGGTAATGATTTCTTGTTTACGTTGGCATGTCTTAAGGTATGGTAAACAGATTTGCTAACTAATTTTTCAGTGCTAAAACAGCATAAAATGTGATTTTCATTAATTCAATATTTAAACATTTTCCGGGGGTGGACTCCCAACTTAGGTAATGATTTCTTTGTTTACGCTGGCATGTCTTAAGATATGGTAAACAAATTTGCTAACTAATTTTTCAGTGCTAAAGCATAAAATGTGATTTTCATTAGTTCAATATTTAAAAATTTTCCGGGGGCGGACCCCGACCCCCCTTTCTTTGGGGATATTCCATACCCCCAAACCCCCCGGCACTTTCGACCCCCCTGAAATTATTTTCTGGCTATGTCATTGTTGCACTTATTATATTTTTATATAATGTTACAAAGTGGCCCAAGAAGTCAAAGCGACAAAAAATTAATTACTTAAAAAATTGTCCCCCTCTAGAAAATATCATAGGGGCGCCCTTGCCTATTTATCCAAGATGCTGCAGATTCTAAGTGAGTCCTTAAAACTGGTGTGACATTAAAAAGCAATAAAAGAGGGGTCATGAGCCACAGCTTGATAACTGAAGTTGTCAGATACACGTCCAGTGTGATCATCACGTCGTCTCCTGTTCGTATAGTTAACGGTGCTCTGAGCATTTGACTGCTGACCGGCCGAGTCCTGGTGAATCCCCGAACAACGTCATTCGCTTGTCACAAGTCAGGCCGCAGTCGGTTGCATCGTGTCACATGACTTGCCACAACCCCCTTTCTCCCACCCTCACACACACATACACACACACACACACCCTCGCTAATATCATAATCACTATAATCTGCACAACAATGTCACAGACAGATTCTGTCACATTCACGTATTGTTAACCATCCCCCGCCACTACTGTACTCCAGAATATGTATTAAAAAAAAACACCCACTACACTAAATAAAAAAAGTAACACGTTATGCATCACTGATTTCTAATTTGGGAGCCTTCATTTGCAAACCCCAGCCTGGCATTTGCAACTGTGAATTTTTGTTTCCTCCCATTTAAGCCTGGGTGGGTGGGCCAAATTGATGGAAGAATATTTGTGGTAATGTTGGTAATTATTAATGTTCATCCCTGGATTGAGATGCAACTTTTTTAAGGGCTTGCTTTTTCTTCCACTATAATTTTCAGATTTACAAGAGCATTTTCCACTCAGTGAAATCTGATGGACAATTATACTTTTAGAAGAAAAAATTTAAGAAAATTTAAAATTTCAGTTTTTCAACTTGTAATTTTACACTATCTTGAACCATAACATACGTTACATACAAGAGCGGCATTCATTAGTCACATAAAATCTACATTGATAAAATCTACATCATTTCTAAATTTAAACTTCTAACGACGTAAGGACTATTAGCTTAAATTTTACCAGTTGTTTGTTTATTCTCACAGACACCTTTTCAGAATTAATTCTGACTACCATTCTTACAACACGAGGCACAAAAACTATCGAAACACTCTACCCATCTTTTCGAATCGTCTCCACACTACTTAGCCTATGTTCTAAAATATTTAATTCACTCCCTTCTTATATTATTACATCATTAAAAAACATAATTTCATTTAAGAAAATGCTCAAAACCAGTCTTTAAGAAAACTGTTTTTAATATAAACGATCTGCACTATTTGTAAATTTGAATATTTACTTCTTAAATTTATTGTAGCAATTGAATTTAATATTAGCAAGAATACGTTTTACTTATTCAGTGGTTAATTTTCAATGTACAGTAAAAATGTAAATTAAAAATATTCAAATGTATAGTGTTAATAAAGTATAAGTTTATAAAATGTAGCATCCTTAAAATATTGTGATATTAATCGTAGCCTATATTGCATTTTCTGTATTTAAAGGGTAATTAATAAATTAAAATGTATTGCATTTTAAGAAATGTTTATAGGTACTGTATATGTAATAGAATAAATGTACGTAGCCTATATGTATAATAAAAAGCACAGTACTATGTAAGCAGATAAACTAACTAACTAACTAATTTCGTCACCACTAGAAATCAAAATAATAGGCCAACAAAGTTAAGTCAGAGACATTAAAATTTTTTAAACACAAGGTATTTAAATTTTATGTCCTTCGCATAGATTTAAGTACTATGTAAAGTCAGCAAATTAATTTAAAAAATGCTAAGACTAAAAAGAATTTCAATTTTGCATTTATCAGCAACTCGAAAAAATTCATCAGGGGATATCACTGCCGCTTTGAGGTCTTCATCACGTTGGGAACTCTTTTCCACCCAAAAAGTCCTTTAGTTTCGGAAACAAGTGAAAATCGCTGGGTGCCAGGTCAGGGCGGTAAGAAGGATGTCCAAACATTTTCCACTTAAAACGTTGAAGTTGTGCCTGTGTTTGAGCAGCTGAATGAGGCCGAGCGTTGTTGTGAATCAAAAACACCTTTTCAAACAACTCTTGTTTTGGATAGTGCGTCGTAGTCGTTGAAAAGTTGCATAGTAGTCATCTGTGTTTATTCCTGTCTTCTTGGCAGAAACTCCAGGACAAGGTTTTTGGCGGTAGAAATGTATAACATCGGCATTGAAAAACTGGTACCACGTTACAATAAATGCCTTGACAGCAATGATGTTTACGTTGAGAAATAAAGTTTTGTGTTGATAACTTTCGTTATTACTTAGTTATGCCAAATCGTTCTTTACTTTCTGGACGACCCTTATATGCACCTAGAATTTACCGGTAATGTAACCTTTACATACCGGTATGAAAACCGCTACTGGACGTATTTTACCGGTAAAAATAACGGTTATACATTTGGTTGTATATGGGTAGGGGTTTTTTTGTTGTTGTAATATCGGTATTCTCTCCAAACCTAAATTATTCAGGTATTCGGTCACCAAAGAACTATAATTTGTTATTGTAGATGGCACTGGAATCAGCTGATAATGTATTTTTGCATTCTTCCATGCTAGGATAAGCGGACGGACAGAACACTTTTTTCGGCTCCTAGATATCATGACAAATATTATGTCTTTTCACTTCAATTATTTTCAGAAGCAGTATAATTTCTATACATTGCGGATATGCAAGAAATGCATTTTATCGGACTGGATCGCTAAAAAGCAATTTTTTTGGCGTGTTACCAGTCCGAGAAGCAGCTGTTTTAGAGCATAAATGAATGAATGAATGAGCCCACGTGTCCCTTAAGGGCTAGGGCCTCCTACAGGAGGGAAAGCTCACGTGGTTCCACATGAGAGAGGCGACACTTTGAATTAAGTCTTTTTCACAGTTTATTGATCTTCTTTAGTCGTTGTCCCATGCACTTCTGTTTCGGGCGACGCTGGACCAGTGCACCCCAATTTGCTGTTTGAAGTAGTCTGCCCATCTTCTTCTTGGTCTGCCTGGTGTACTTTTTCCGGCGTAGGGGTCCCATATGGTGGTTATCTGCGCCCATATGTTGTCCGTAAGTCTCGCCACATGATCACCCCATTTTCATTTTGTCTCTGCAGCCCGTTGTCCGACGTTTTCTGAAGCTGTGATTGCTTGTAGCTTTTTGTTGGAGATTCTGCCTTTCAGTGATATGTCCAATATTTTTCGCTTCATTCTCTTTTGGCATGCTTCAATGGTTTTTCGTTGTCTAACTGTAAGAGATCATGTTTGGCATCCATATAGCAGTCCAGGGAGGACGCAGGTGTTGAGTGCATCTAGTCTCATTTTCCGGGTTTAGAGATTTATCTAGAACCAAGAATTTGATGGACCAGAAGAGCGTGTACTAAAAACATTATTTTAAAAAATGAAATATACACGAATTTTACGGTTTCAGGTACCAATGAAGATTTTCGTGAATATTATTGTTTGAAATCCCTGTAAACGTCAGAACATTATGGTTTTAGACAAGGCAGATCATGCTCAGACAAAACAATAATTTGTGCTGTACAAAACTCGTCACAAGCCCACCATGTAGTTGCAGTTGTCAGTCTTGATTGTAATAAAAAACGCAGTGTACAAATTAACATTTTTTACAGCTACTATTAACTCTTCATGTGGGTTTTTAAAACAAATTTTTGTAAAGTTACAACAAGCCTGAGAGCATATTTTTGTTGCACTGCTTGACATCCTATCATCATGATGAGCGTTGCTCGCATAGTTTACAGTGTCCACTTGCATTGAACCAAACCATGCACACAGCCTTGACGTATGTTGTCACAGTTCTTCAAGCGTTTGTGTGTGTATGTGTGTCGCGTCCGTGTGTGGTGGGTTACATCGATGATGAGTGCACTCAACCTTAAACCCACCCCTCTCACCCTCCGACCCCCTCTTCCCTCGTGTTACGCTATATTATAATGTTATCCATGTATGTAGACAAACTTAACATGGCATATAGGGATTTTGGGGTGTAACACAAACAACGGATTGTCCAGCTTTTATAGTGGGAAGAGGTGGGTGTATGTCATGCTACTGAATATCCCTCGTACTCTTCACTGTCTCTTTCTAGTTTTTAACCCCCCTCCCCCCGTTCCATAAAAATAACCTTTGTACATCAGAGCCCCAATGAAGCCGTTACAAGCAGGAAATATTTAAAAAAAAAAATTACATTGTAAAAAACACTAGAATATTACAGTACATTAAATTAGGATCGCACACAGCCCAGTAGCAGAGTGCTACAATAAAATAAAATAAAAATCACCCCAACAACTTTCACGCGTTCGTAAATCTACCTAAAAAATAAAATATATGTTGCTTTAAATTTGTTGTTTCTTAGGCTTATAGGCTATGCGTAATACGATATGTTTAGTATGAAAGACGTGAATTCTTCAGTAAAGACCAGTAGATTTTATAAGAAGCAGCACTTCGAGGCACTTGGGTTTTCTATGATTTCCCATGGTCAATGAGGCGAATTATGGCGAATCATGGTCACTTCAACGCCATCTTCATTCTTCATTCCTCCTCCTCCTCCTCCTCCTCCTCCTCCTCCTCCTTTCGTTTCACCCTCTTTGGGGTACGTTGAACCAGTCATTTTTTTGGGTGTTGTTCCTTCCTAAGTGCCCAGTATTTCTTCATTCTTTCTGATCTTCTTTTCCTCTCTTCTTCCGAGATAATAGGTTTGAATTTCAGTGTCTACCTGTCTTGGAACCTTGTATTTTCGTCTTTAGTTATTATTTTAGCCGTTTGATAGAGTAGTGAATTTTCTGTAATTTTTAACTCGACTAGGTCTTTTTCAGTTTCTTTAAACCAGGTGGGTTTTGTTTTGCGGAAGAAGTAAAAGATTTGTTTGGTTAATCTATCAGAGTCCACTGTGAGAAGATGGCCACAGAAATTTATCCTCATTTTTCGCATAGTATTTGAAAGTTTTTCATTTTTCTTGTAGACGATTTCATTATTGATGTATATTATCTTATTATCTTGAAATTTTGGTCCTATGATTTTTCTTAAAATCCTCCTATCCCTTAGTTCAAGTTTCTCCATCTGACCTTTGAAATTCATGTTTAGCGTTTCTGCCGCGTACAGTGCTTCTGGTTTAATTACTGTTTTGTAATGTTTAATTTTTGACCCCCATGAAAGGGACTTCTTGTTGTAGCCTATGTATCTTTTGTTAGTTGAAAGACCATTTCAAGCTTGTTTTTTCTGCATTCCATTGTTTTGTATTCCACCGCATTCCAAGTTATCTATTCTCCGAGACATTCATTCCTTCATTTCACATATCTATTTTTTTTCCATTTCTAAAAACCACACCCGATGACTAATCCATGATGCTGGCTAGGCACAGTTGAACCTCATTCTGAAACTCTGGTGAACTCTCTCTTCCTGCCTGATTCAAGAACTGGGACTCCTCTAAGGAAGGATCAACTAACATAAGTTCAAAATTCATAGCAATATTCGCCGCGGACACGTGAGGAATCTGGGGGGATTCAAATGTTTGGCTTCGCTGCACATGTAATTTCATAATGGAGGCCCCATTTTCAGTGCATTTAGGAGTCTTTATCAACCCTGACTACTACAATTCCAATATTTTCACCGTTTAATTTCCACAGAAAAGTAATATAATTATATTTTCTTAAATATTTCCATGGAGTAGGCTAGGGTAGCATGGATGCTGGTTGCTAATGGCGGCTCGTGGATTTTACTGTTGAAGAGCTCACCTACAGAGATGCCAACAAACTAACAGCTCTAAGAAATACGTGTTATGTATCAAAGTATGAGTACGGTTCAACACACAAATGCAGAACAGGCATTATGTTTTATAGGCCTACCCGTAGTCTTAAAAATTGTAAGGAGTCGAAGTCCCAAAATTTTCTGACTTAACTACTGAAGGACACAGAATATATATATGTACTGTAGGCTAAATGTATACATATAGGCATAAGAAGAAAACGTGGGATCATTTTGAAATTTTGAAGTGTACAAATGGAAGGGCAGGGTATGGAATGCGTGCAGATTATGGGAACTACAGGGCGCGCCAAAAAATGTACCTGTTTTTAAATGCACATAAGTTCGAGAATAAATGACATAAATCAATTGTAAAAATACAGACATGGAGAACAAAGATGGGAGAATCATCTGCTAAGAACAGCAAGTTATTGTCCACCTGCAAGGCCCATATAACGATTCAAACGAAATCCAAAATTATGTATCACTCTAAAATACATTTCCACCGGAACTGCATGAATAAATTCTTTGATTCTTCTCTTGAGCTGGCAGATTATGCTCGGGTGTCGTGTATACACATTGTCTTTTGTGTAGCCCCACAAGAGGAAATCTTCGAATTGTCTTTGGTGTTGGAGCTTCTCGAACTTGGAAGTGATTGCGGAATCTCCTCTGTGTCTCTACTATACATTTTGTTTCCAAATAAAATTTGACTATTATAATTCTCTCTGGCGTAGTGAAAACCATTGTGAAATTTTCTCCCAAGCTTGCACAACAATGTGTAGAAAAGAACAGAAAAATATGTTACCAACTTCACGAAATATTAAACGAGAAAAACAGGTACATTTTATTGGCGCGCGCTGTAGATGCAGGAAAGAGCTGAGAGCAAAAAACATGCATACACGACGACATCGTGCCACTCTACTGTATTGCAGTAGTTGGAAGCATGAAAGCATGCATAGCCCAAACTATAAAATCCTCGAAGGTCGGTACGGAAGGTCCCTATTTCCAAAGCTTTCACCAACTCTCTGTGGCATTCTCTGACGTTTTCGCTATAAGAAAAGGCTGTTCTGAAGCAACAAAGCTGGTCACACCTTGTCACATCCATCCTGTACAGCGGCTGACTCAAAACTTAATATCTCTGGGCATATAAAATGCTATCAAATTATATGCCTAAACTTGTAGAGGCCTATTTCAAAACTTCAAAATAATCCCACATTTTCGAAAAGTAAAAAAGTTGCTATGACTTATGCCACACCCCTCGGACCAAAGGGCCTGAAGCTGGTCTCGTACAATATTCCATCCACATACAGAAGTTAAATTCAACAGTGCTTTTTCATGAGCCCATATCGGTGGGCTCATTACCATTTTCGTCGTTAAAAACAATAAAGCCGATAAGCTTAGTTCATTAAATTAAAATATGTCACTCTTCCCTTTACAACCCATATAACTGAAGAATGAAATCATTTTGAACAAATAATGACACAGAACAACAGCGAATAAATAAAAAAAGAGTGCGTTTTAATTTCCCGATGTATACACAGGTGATGACTCGGATTAGCAGACAATAGCCAGCGCCATCTGTTGAAACATCTCATAGCACTGGAAAATATTTCCAGCATTATTTATGTCACATTATCTGGATGCCTGGTTTTGTTGCTACACAACAAGGCGGAAACTTTTATGCTGGCCAGGTACACGTTCGGTGGAAACGCAATTGCACCCTGATACAGTCGGCGTTATCGCATCATGCAAAAACGAAGCGTTTTTAATAGTAATACTTAATATTTATTTTCGTTCGACCATACTAAGTTATAATACGTTTATTATCTATAATACATCATAAAAATATAAAAAATAAAATATTCCCTATGCGGGTCATGGAGGTCCAGAGGGTTCCTAGAGGTTCAGGCTTCCAGATTTTTAGACATTCGGCACGTGAAAGGTGGTAAGGTTGTTAGCCTTACGCTCCGGCCGCCTTTACCCCTAGCATTGCTCCTGGTATTCATTTCTGTTAGAGGCTGAGTCGACTCCAGGGTCATAGTGCCACCAGATGGATCAGGCCAAATGAAAAACTACAACGACCTCATTGGGGATCGAACCCGCGACCTTCTGGTTTGTATCGCCTCAACCACTACGCTACGGCGTAGGCCTACCCCCATCCGTACAGATTTTTATTTTAGCGCAGGTGTGGTGCCGATTAATTGTTGTACAAACAATGAACGAGCAGCTTGAGAGCAGCAAATGAAACTGCTTAATAAACAACCTGTATTTAAAATAAAATCAATTCTGATCGGGTTAATTTTAATATTATAGGCCTACTAAACTGAGTTAATGTTGTCCTGTAAAATCCGTTCGTTTCAAGAAAACGGCCAAGAACAACTCCAGTAACTAAAATATTTGGAGGTGAAAGGGCTGAGGAATTTTGTCCATAGGCTCTAATTTAGGCTTGGAGTTCTTTTACGTCCCATAAATCTATTACGCGGGCCTCCCAGCTTAAGGTCCCTTCCGGAGGACTCCGTGCCCAGGATTTTTACATCTTGAAAATCCACGACCACAGACAGAACATACATTTTCGTAAATTATATTATAACTGTGATTTTTAAGTCAGTTCGATGTTGTAAAACCTAATAAACCACGTGCAAAACGTTTAGTTTATTTCTGCCCCACTGGGGGAAAAGCAAAGCATCTGAAAGCCTTTCAAAGAGTGCCGGAGCCGAAGATAAATAAAGGAATAATTACCGGTACTGTATATATGGCAAAAACGAAGGTAATAGGGTTGAGCACCGATGGCCGATGATTTCAAAACATCGATGTTTTCATGTCGATGATCGATGTTTTCTACAACGACGGAAAATAACCTATGTTTCTCCCCGACATCGATGTTTTTAAATATTTACAATACTAAAATAAGATTAATAGGCTTACCTTGGTTCTACGATATAATTTTATTTATAGCAGCCTAATTTCCCAAAACATCTAATTTTTTATATCGATAGTTTTCATAGAAATATTTCAGTTCATTTATGAATTTTGCTCAATTTTTGAAACCTTGATCATTTTAATAAGCTGTACATCGATGTTTTCCGTCCAAATACATCCGTGTTTTCAGGTCGATATTATCGTCACACCGATGGTAACCGCCAATTTCAACATCGATGTTTTAACTATTGATGCTCATCCCTAGAAGGTAACACAATACAAAACAAAAATTAATAACTGCCAAATAACAACAATGAACCCTTACAATATAAAGCAGTACGTACATGAGCATGTAGCTAATGTACTGTGATGGAAACGGTGCATTTGAGTAAAATAAAGAGATGACGTGGGGATGCATTTAAGAGGGTGGAGTGGGGGATGATGTCTTCCTCATGAGCGCGTGCAGCATCGGACTGACAGAAGGATGCTTCTCAGATAGCATTAATCTCCAGACTATGACAGCCATATTGGTAACTCAGCCGGCCACTTGCGGTCAGCGATGCAGAACTTGTCTGACCGGTCCTCTCATACTGCTTCTTGTTGTATCACTTGTGATTACCCCTAACAGCAACACTGATTTATATCTCAGTTCTAATGTGGGATTAAGTAATGGGAAATATTTGTAACATCAGGGTAAATAAAAGCCAGAAAACAACTGCAGGAAGAATGACAAGATAATAGCAAAGCAAACTTTCGCACTTAGCCCTCCTGACAGGTGCCCAGAGAAACTGGACATTTAACTAAGAACAATAATTAAATACACTCATATTTAACGTGTCTTCCCCATTAAGAGTCTCGACTGGGGACAAAATATTTGGGAAGAGTTATTAATTTCAGGGTCTCGAATGCTATAGAGACGAATCGCATCTTCAAATTTTACTAAGGGTTCATCTGGTCTCATAGGCGTAGCCAGGCCGACCATATGGGGGGGGGGGTTATAACATCCGCGGGGTCTGGCGAGTATGGAAGGAGAGGGGGGTCCGGGGGCCCTCCCCCGGAAAATTTTAAAAATGAAGATGCAAAATAACGAGTTTTAAGCTTCCGGGGGTTCTCCCACGGAAAATTTTAAAAATTAAGATGCAAAATAACAAGTTTTAAGCTTCCGGGGGTCCTTCCCCGGAAAATTTTAAAAATTAAGACGCAAAATAACGAGTTTTAAGCTTCCCACGCTTTATACTTGTATTAAGCAATTTATGGGCAGACGTAAAAAAATTATACAATTTTCCTTTTTTTAATCAATGGGGGGGGGGTTCAAACCCCCAAAACCCCCCCCTCGCTACGCCTATGTCTGGTCTCACAGGCACATATTGCACCTCACCCCATACCAGATGGCATCTTCCCCATATATTAGGGGAAGATGCCAGTTATGCTACATGTGACTTTAACACATCGTATCTTAATTAGATAATGTACGTAGAACGTTTTATGTTGGTTTTTACAAAGACTTAACAGAAGAACCTGATATAATTTTGCTATATTTATATGGTATTTCAAAATTTCGGTTAAACCAGAAAAATCTTTAGATGTGGCATCTTCCCCCAACTTACCTTACAGATGGTTCCACAGGATGGTAAGGACGGTCAGGCATACCTCTTTAATTAAATGGTTATCAAGACAGAATGTTCTGCAGAACTTTTTTATGCTGACCCTCCACCGTCCCCGGAGTCCACGACCATAGGCCATACTCCGGTCCCAACAATTTTTCGGCGCTGTGTTCTATTGTTATATTTTTAGATCTTGTGTTCTGCAGAACTATTATTATAATTATTTTGCTTTAAAATTTAATTTATATTTTTAAATAAGTCAATTGCGAAACATAATATTGTGCGCCTATGCAGTATATTAGGCCTACGCTGGAAAAGCGATTACACAGGAGTCACTGTTGCTCGGAAAAGACAGACTTGGACCAAGGGGTGGTTTCCATAATCGCATTAGTCTGTCAACGGGTTGCAGGAGGAAGTGACGCTGCGAAGGACATGGGCAGGAAGGATGTCGGAACATGACCGGAAGAGACAAAGAAGAAGAAGTCAGGAGTAGAGAGGGTTAACCACCTCACAAACTTATTAATTAGTAACTACTCCAAGATAATCGCCCCTCGCCCCTTCTCCTCATATCATTGTGTGATTTTTCAAGTTTCCGTTCTTCAAATTCTTACGACCTTCAGCTTCTATTTTTTTTGTGCTGCTATTAGTTTTGTTGGCACTAAGACAACGGCGCCATAAAATGCAGTATAATTCAGGGCATGAAACGTTTAAGTATTGTATTTAACACACCCCTCTGAAACAAGTTCCTCTAAAACTGTTTTGAAACACATTCTCATACTGTGTCCAGCATTTTTTTTTTATGAGCAGTACTTTTAATGCTGTTTTGTCGAAAGTTTTTAAAATATCTGTACAAATATTATGTCTGAACTACATTTCTACATTATGATTAATTCAGCAATGTATTTACTCTATCATTCAATTATTATCAGCGTACTACGAGACATTGCTTTTCTGTTCTTATTAAATTTTAACCGTCCATAGGTATATTTTCCGGAAATGTTTACCTTGTTTACAGATTTCTTTTAACATGTTTTCCAGTTTATCATCACACTCAAACACCCATGCCCGAAACGGGACTCGAACACGCGGTCCCCCTTACCACAGCTCTAAGGTAAGTTCGACTCAGGTTGATGGAATTATGTGTGTGCAAATGTGACAGTCCCATGTCACAGACATGTCATTGGTGTGCCAGAATTTTATCTGGCACACCAATGACGGTTACAGATCTATAACCCATTACATAACCGTCGTTAAATAATCATAATAAACGAACAAATGGAAATTTGTAGATGTTGCGATTTTTAAGTCTGATAGTTTAGCCACACATTAACACCTCAAGGCAAACGTCTTCAGTGGTGACGGTCAACGGATTATCTTCGCCATTCCTCATAAGAAACAAAGATAACATTCTCTGCAGATGCATCTTCTTTATGAGTGTTAACGAGACTGGGTTCTAGTATAAAAAAAATAACCAAAGCTTCATAAGCAGACCTTAAAATATAATCGTGAATATAGAAGCATGTCTGTGTGTATGTAAATGCAATTTTTAAATATTAATCATTTGAGATGGTATTTCTGCATTATTATGTTTGTTTATGAAAATAAAAATCTACGGTCGTAATGATGTGAAAAACTCATAAAAATGTAAGATACAAACCTCTGACAAAAATGTAAATTAAAATATTAAAATGTGTAGGTTTCATCATTTTCAGTTGGGGGGGGGGGGGTCCCTTAAATAAACACAGAGCAATGTAAAATAAAACAATAATTTTCATTATTTTATTTACAATATCTAAAATTTTGTTCGTTAATATTACTTTAAAATTTTTAACAATGTAAAAAATTATTTGGCCTTTCTTCAGCAAAAATAAAATAGATTTAATACCAGTAACTCAACAATGTTTTACTTTATAATTCGCCTAGGCCTTTCAGCGTATTTCCGCCATCTTCAGGGCATCGTCTTTTGCTGGTTTGGATGCCTCAATAATGAAAAGCAAATCTGCATTGTCTTACGTCTTGTCACATTTATAAAATAAAAGTTATAAAAGCTTTATAAAAACGCCATCACTGAATCGTCCTCTGAGGCCTCTTCGTTGTGTGTCTGTTGATTATTTTAATAACAATCTTCAGCAATATAGTCGAGGGCCAGAAAAAATTTAAGCCGTACGTGGCCCGCGGGCTAACGGTTGAACCACACTGTCTTAATGACAGATTGCTATCTACTTCAGTTACTCGGAAATGAAGTACATTTTGATGAGTTCTGGCATACAGTATAACGTCAGTGAGCTTCTGACGAGGATTAGACACAAAGCAGGTAATTCTTGCAAATTTTATGCTGTCCAGGGAGTAAAAAAGTGTATGTTCGTGTACTTGCTGTCTTGTCAGAATTAACTAACTTCAGTGTCAAGCACGGAATTCTAACTTGGAGCGTGAAACCAAATATGAGGGCGAAGAGTCACTACTCGGCGAGCTCTTCGGAATAAAAGGCTTCAGGCACTCTGGTGAAATGATCGGGTTGCAGAGGAAAAGAGGTGAGAGTGCGGATGTCGAGCTATTAATGTTATAAAAGTGGCAGGAGTAGCAGGAGAGAGAGTAATTTGATCTCAATAACGGTCAGTGCGGTGTCATGGTGGGGGTGGAAGGGGGGTACAGGTAATTACTTTCGCAGACAATACGATCAATTAATTACTGCTGACAAGCTCACGGTAGGCTTCTAGCTTCCCCGTCTACATCAAACAAGACAACGGCTCCACCTCTGTATCTAACATGCCGTGAGAGGATTTCACTGCTCAAGCCTTACAATGTACAAATAAATTATAAATATATATTTATACAAGTAAAATAAAACAGAACAAAAACAAATTTCAAAAGTAACTACAACTACTTTGAAAAGAGGAAAAGAAATATAGGCTATATCTTACATAATTTATCATTATTCAGGGTGTCCACCAAGTAATGCTGCAGAAATTCCCGGCTTATTCCCTGATTTTCATTGATCATTTCAGAAATTACCGACCAAAATATGAAGCAATTTCTAACTGTGTAAGAAAAATTATAGGATTATACATACTTTAAATGAGAAAAACTTTTAGTAACAAAAGTAATTGCAAACAATAATTACTTAGGCTATAACAGATACAAAAAATAGGAACAATGAAATAAATTATATATACTTTCATATAGGCCTATTATTGTCTAGAAATCTTTTTGATCACACTTTACAATTTTTTCGAATTTTCCCGGATATTTTAACAAATTCATTGACTTTTCCCGGATTTCCCGACCAGTGGACACCCTGAATTTCTAGCACAAGAAATATTAACATTTAGTAGACTACCCTAATGCACCCGAATGAGCAAGACTGCTCGTGCTCGGGTGCAGTTTCAAAAATATCAAAGTGAAGAAAGAGGAGAGACAAAGAAATTGTGATTAACTAATAAAGAAATAAAATATGTTAAACATAAATACATAAAAGGAGGGAAACAAAAATGTCTTAAACAGCTAAAATATTACAAAAAATGCTTTACATATGTATCTATTAAAGTTAACAGTGGAGTATGCTGACAGATCAGGATATAACCATAACATTTTATTTTAAACTGTATATACATATTTATTGAAACAATTTCGGTTTACCTCACTGAACCTTAACAATACTAAGGGGGGGAGGGCCCCAGAGGTCACTACATTTTTATTTGTATTTGGTTATCGTAAACGTTTAGGATAAAAATCTTTCCTAGGCAGGAAGAATGAAATTTATTATCAATGGTTCTATGTTTTATTTATTGACTTGTAAAAAACTAGCATTTTCTAAATTCCATGTTTCCTTGATAATATTATAGGAGAAAAATTCCTCTGTGAACTGTAAAGTGAAGTCTGGCTTAGCTCATTTGGTAGAGCAGTGGAACGGATAACCAAAGGTCCTGGGTTCCAATCCCAGTGTCAGAGGAATTTTTAACCTATAATATTATCATGTAATATCCAACAGAGACAATAATCTGTAGTTCATGAATGCATAGCCACATATCTTCCATCTTTCTGTTTTTCATGTAGGCCTACAGTACCGGTATGCATTTTTCCTGTGGTATTTCTTGTTTTTGTTTGTTTTGTATTTGAATTTTTTTTATTGTGTTTGAAATAATAATTTCCAATTTAAAAAAATAAAATGTTTAAAAGATCAGAGAAAAATAAATAAATAAATAAATAAAGATTATAATAACAGTAAAAAGCATTTTGAGTAGAGTTGGTCTCTGCATGACGTAAAGAGCCTAACCGAATAGTTTAGTATTGCTGAGGAAAAACTGTCTTGCATCGCAGTCAGGTTTTCTATTTCTCACGCAGACTTCGAGTCCCTTTCTCAGAATGCAACTCGTCTGTTTTTGGGAGTAGGAATCCTTTGAGGTGGAAGTGGAGGTAAATGTTGTAACAGGGTTTCATATTTTTCTTACATCAGTATTTTCGATCAGAGTGTTGAAGTACTTGATAAGTAAGTATTTTACTCTACAGAAAGCTATTGCCTACTTCATTATCAGGAAATTCATATAGGGTAGCAAATGAAGGCACAATAATATGAGTAAGTTATAACTTACAGGCCTAATGCAAAGTCGGCATGAGGAAGCATTTATTTTCATTTCAAGTAAAGATTAATGATATTGATGGTCGATTAAGGGGAACTATGAATAATTCAAAGCCAAGCGTATCAAAGATGGCAGCACGCTACTAGGTGAAAAGCCAACCCCTGTGGCTTTAAGGAAGTCTGCATATTTCAGCAACAGCTTCTCAGTTGCTGCATAACTTTAACTGTACTTTCTTTAACTAAAGCTTAATTTACTATTTAAGATAAATGTATGATTCGTTATTATCTGTAAAGCAAAGATAGGCCTGTATTTAATTAAAATAGTGAAACAAATCTATTCAATTTTTTTATTTATTGGCAGTTTGCGGGAAATCAGAAAAGATTATGTTAAAGCAAATGACCAAAAAATTAATTAATGTAGTCTATCCAATATTTCAAGCTCTACGATAAGTTAAATTACGATTTTCACTGAGTTTACTTCTAATTCAGTTTAATAAAAGAACTTCCGTTCTTCGCTTATAGCCTACACCTTGTAGTTCAGAATCTTAACACTAAATGGAGTCATTTACATTTTATTTTCTCAGGTTATTTAATATTCTCTTCCCGAAATAGTCGACTTCTGAGTTCTTCAACAATTACAATATCCAATGGAACTAAGCGTAAAGAAGGGGGGGCGCGTAATCTTCAGCAATTAGAACATAGCTTCACTGTGAGGATAGACAACAGACAGCAGATAAATCCTCCGAAATGAAGAAACCAAGTCATAGGCAGAAGTTTGCTTAACCTCTCGCTTTAACCCCTTGTGTGTAGGCTACCTTGCAAGCGAGTGCTATTTGTTTCGAGTCAACAGAAGGGATGCTGCCTGTGTTGTCCCTCCCAACCCTCCGCCAGAGGGAGAGAACAGATCCACTCCTCATTATCGTATTTCACAAACCACAATCCAGATCAGCGACAACTTCCTTACAAGTAAATGTCAGGTTCTGAATGGAATAATAATAATAATAATAATAATAATGGTGAGCATATTTAAAAGTAGCCGGTTGAACGTCATTCGTACTGGGTGAAAAAGTATTTTGCAAGGTTTTTATATTGCCTTACCCAAGAAACATCAAAATGATATAACCGAATCAGTTTATTCGTTTATTTTTTAAATATTGTTTTAATATTTGACCTAAAATTTAGATGCTGGAAAAATAGTTGCCCAATGTTCTAGCGAGTGTGAAAAAAGTAGTGGGAATGCATACTTTTAAGTGTAGTTTCTATAAAGTTTAAATATTTTCATATTACGATAATTTTACAAAGGCACCTTAAAGTTACTGTTTCATTTTGAAATGTGAGATTCATCTGAAGCAGCCAATTGTAAAATGCTGAAGTAAAGCTATCAAAACTATAGGCCTAGGCCTATGTGTCCCTGTTATAGAGGGGTGAAACACATAGGCTGTAGGCCCATGGCATACAATACACAGTTTACAATATTAAAATATTAATTTATTTATGTAAAATATACCTGAAGTATAGGTCTGCAGTATGGAAGTAAGCAACAGGGGAAAATGAGAACAAAGGCAATCATCAAACGTTCTTTTCGAATAAGTTACTAAATGTTTATTGTATTTGATTCGGCTAGAAAATTTAAGCCCCAAAATAAGGATTCAGGACAAACCCATACACTAGTTTCTGTCCATTTTCCCGAATCTGCGTTCCCGAAGTTATCTTTTCCAGAATGTCGCTTTCCCGAAGGGACATCCATAATTTTACTTACTATTCAGTTTCTCGAATAAAATATGAGAAATTTCCGAAAACCCGTAAACACTTAAGACTGCTGGTGTGCATTGAATTTAAATATATTCTCAAACCTACTGATTTTATTGTTGATATTACACATTATTATTTTTACTATTAATGTTTTGATACTGGTATCGAAACTATTATAGGCTAAGAATAGATTTTTACGTGATTTTTACGCGGAATTTTGTGTTGGGCCATTGACGTAGGAACAAATCGCACAATCATCTCCGCAACACAGAGGAAATTCTGTTCGTTCTGTTGTGAGAGGTAAATTTCTTGGAATGGAGTAGGTGGGTGCATTTCTTTGGAAATGTTTAATTTCGCTGAGTGTAGAAACAGAGTTGGGAGTTGTTCACGGTCTCCCAAGCGGGTAACGAAGCATAGCCTGGCAACAACAGGACGAGTGTTCCTTCCTGTGCTGCATGCGAGGTGCGCAATTTGTTCGTGTTATCTAACATGGCGTTCCTCAAGGCTCCGTGTTAGGCCTATAAACCTATACTTTTACAAACATTATTTATTTGTTGGTTTTAATTTAACTACTCGTGGATGGAGATCCTTATACAGTGCTTATCAGCTATGATGTGATTAAAGTGCGTAGTCTCCTAACATGATGATAATTTACTATGCTATTATACGTTGAAACTGCTGGTTTATTGGTGTAGAAGGAGCTATCAGTACATAGTCTCCAAAATAACGCGTAACTTGTAAATATTTAATTTTCAATTACTTCCCCTGCAGTAATCGTTAACAAGAAATGAAAAATTAAATTTAAAAGGCAACAATAAGTTTTCTTTCAATCAGTAGTCTAATAAGTTGTGACGTCATTCCAATGCAAATATTAAACTATTTTTTTCTTTACTCTTTTGATATGCAATTTCAATTTCTTTAATGGTTCAAACCCCCCGAAAGTTCCGAAAGTTTAACTCATGGACTTAGGGTTCCCCGTCTCAGATCACTTATGCGGGGCCCACTAATAAACAGCGAAAATATTTAGGTGTTATTTATTATCTTCTGTAAATACTATTCTTAATTTTTTCTGCAATAACCTAAATATATATTTGGTCCTCATAAAATAAGTGTCTTAGAAATAGTTTGATTAATCACTTTTATATATTTATTATAATACCCTATTTTCATCTTGACTAAATTTAAAGAAGATTTTAAACCAACGTTATTTTTAGAAATAATTTATTAATTTTCAAATTCCCATTTTAAAAATGAGCCAATAATAGTGGTGGTGGTGATAGTAGTAGTAGTTATGGTAGTAGTAATAATAATAATAAATAGCATACCAACAATAATAACAATAATAACACGTTTAAAAATTAGTTTACAGCCAGACCAAGCATAATAGCCTACAATAATAATAATGATTCAAAAAGGAAATAACGTTAGTTAGTATTTATTTTATTTATTGAATTAATTAATTATAACATTCATCGCTAGTACAGATGCAGTAACGAAAAGTTCCTAAATCCGCTATTCGGAAACACCTCTTTCCACTGAATTTCCAAATGCTATAAATAAGTCATGTGAAATAGGAAGCTATCAGTTAATGTTATGTTGGATAGGTTAAATTAACATGGCGAGCCTTTCAGATGGATTATTGGATAGAACAGCTGCAAAATGAATCATAATTGGATACTGATTGATACAATAACTAGTTAGTAATATTTCATTGGCAGCAATCTGTATTTAAAGTGGCGACCGATATGTGAGTGAGGCAGCATGTGTTTGTGAGAGCTCGCAAAGTAGTTTGTGATGGCCCACAGTCCACTCGTATTATCTGCATTGCAATAAATAAATGTTCTTAAAATTCAAGCTATCACTATGGGATGTCAAGTACATCAGAGAATTAGTACATCATTTATTATACCTGCTACAAGTAGCACTCTTTCTTACATAATTACACTTAGTCGTTCTAAATACTTTACTACATTTAAAAACAGCAACTTTTAAAAAGTAATGTCCTTCATGATAAATTTAAATTAGCCTATTTAAATAAATTTCAAACATATTTCAAACATGTTTCAGTTTCCAGTTTTCCAGTTTTATTTATTTATTTATTTATTTTATTTTTATTTTTTTTTAAACATTATCTACCCTTATCATATCCTAAAACTCGGTGCCGAGTTTTCGGCGTAAATACGTGTTTTGAGGTCCTCTAGAATCTAAAAGTACAATTTGCAGAACATGTCTGCGGGTGTCTACCCATTTGTGTCTGTGAGAACTAGACAATGTATAAAAAATATATATATACGAGGGTGGATCAAAAAGTAACGCACAATTTTGTTTACAAAAAGTTTAATAGGTAGCCTACAATTACAAACAAATGCACACATGAAGGGGCATTTTTGTCTATTTTTCTATATAGTCGCCAAGTTTCTCAACACGTTTCTCGCATCGTGATACCAGTTTCAAAATACCATGTTCAGAGAAGTCCGATGGTATAGCCATCTGCGGACTGCTGTTTTCACTCCTGCACCTGACGCGAAGCGTTTACCGGCCAGGAATTTCTTCAGCGAGATGTAGTGCGATTTTTATGGGCTAAGGGGCATAACCCGAGTGAAATTTAGGACATGTGTGCTACGACTGTATGGACCGTAGCAATGTCTCCAGGTGTTGTGGAGTCTTCGAAAATTGCCGTGATAGCTGGATTCATAATAAGAAGTGGAAGTACAAGTTTGGTCCCATGAAGAATTCTCATATATCGCTCTCAAAGAAATAAGGGCCAATAATACCCTGTGCTGCAATGGCACACCACACCACGGCCTTAGGACTGTAAAGTGGCCGCTCGTAGATTATGCGTTATGGCAAATGTTACGCAAGACACCACACATCGCGTAATGGCCAGTGTACGAGGAAGATTGCAGCAATGTTTTGAAGTTAATGGAGGGCATCTCAAGGACATCATATTCAAAAAGTAAGACCAGAATTGCAAATTCAAGACTGTAAGACATTTAAAAATGTTCAATGTAGCTTATTTCTTTGTTAAGTAAATGTGTTACACAGTTTTAAAAATGGGAAAGGACAAATGCCGCATCCTGTAATTGGTATACTCACATAATTGGTATAAATGAAATTAACTCTTTTAGAAATCAAATTACATTTTCTATGCAACTCTTTGATATGCATTTGCTTATTCAATTATGACTTATAATAATAAATATTATTATACAGTTAGGGGACTACCTAGTTCACTTCCTTTGAAGAAATCCCTACTTTCAAGCTCACTGAATCGAGAGAATAACTCAGGACAGCTAGTTATTAATTATCTATCCACCCCTGTGCAGGTTATGCATAAAAATCCTCACACACGGTAGCGGTCGTGTTTTTACAGGTTGTCTTGTAGCCTCTAATTGAAAAGGGAGTAAGGGTCATCATCAGGGATACTTTGTTCCACCTCACAGGAAACAAGTTGCCAAGCCCTTTGAAGGGCTTTGGGCTCGATCACAATATCCTACAAACTATAATTTCCTTTAGCCACAAAAACCACCCCCTTTGTATAATTACAGACCTTACGTGCGTTAGAGAGGTGCAAGAGCAAAGGGGTGGCTAGCGTGTCTGTGGGAAGCTGCAAAGGGATGGTCTACGGCTCAGAAAGAGGGAAGGCTACAATGGAACGTGATTTTTAATCGGCGTGACAAAAGTCAGAGCTTGCTATCATCATAGGAAAGACACGGTCGGACGTACACCGGCAGGGGGTGTGTATGGAAGGGGGTGAATTTTGAGTTAAAGGGTGAGTCACTGTCGCACACCCTCTATAGATGAGAGTCAACTGTTAAAGGAGCATCCAACTGGATTCTATGGCAGCAATAACGTTCCCCTGGATTTTTAGGGGATGTAAATAAGAATTCACGGGGACAGGAGGGGTTGTTTATGACGGCAAATTAAGTTTTGTTGCTTAAGTATGGAAATGGTGTACTTTGTACAGTAGAGGTTTATCGACATTGTAAGTTATTAAGAAGTTTCTGACTTTTCGTGACGTAGGCTACTCCTTTAAGGTGGTAAAAGTATTTCCTCTTTGTAGGCGGATAATTTCGTTTAAATTAAGAAATTCTGAGCTTTTTAGTTATAAAGTTGGCAGTTTTCGTGCAAATTAAACAGAAAGTTTATTATCGGCCACAAAATCCGCGACATAAGGCAACCTTGGAGTGGCATGCCTTTTGCTTTGTAATATAAGCGTGACAGAGGTCAATGACACTCGGTATAGGCTATCTGTCAGTGCGCTGTAGCAATTCTGTGGAATTACAACGTACATATCTCAGTAACCATGGACATAATGACAAAATGCAACACACACACACACTAGCATACCCGTGCTTTCTTTCCCTCACATCCTTATGAAGAATAAAAGATGTTAGCAAAAGTGTTTAATTGCACAACAAATTATTTATACCTACATTTCAATTTACTTAACGAATATATAATAGAAGTCAAATGCAATACCGGTACAAGTGATATTTAGCCATTGGCCAGCAGAATTTCTGGCCTATGTGAAATAAAGTACACTATCTCAACGACTGAGAAAAATTGGTACGTTTATTAACACATCCAGGTATGTTCAATTAGACGTTCCCGTCTTTAAAGATAGTCTATGTGTAGGAAGGAGGAAAGCCTATCCCAACATGAGCCATTTCAAGAAGGAAGACACTTCTTTTGCATTGAGGGTGTAATTTTGGTTTGAAGTTGTCAATTAGTCTGGACTTTTAATCACAGGACCTGAAGCCCTGCCTAAAAATGTGATTGTTGTTCGATATTACATACAAATTTAGGAAAATATGAACCAAATACCGGTATGCACAAATTCATATTTTACAAACTTTTGTAGATCAGAGTGGAAATCAGTTGAGCATTGGTTCTCTGGTCCCAATTCTTGGGTTAATTCTCGCCCCAGCCGAACAACCGTCGTTATATAATTACAATAAACAAACAAGCTTAGAAATCCTCTCTTTTTAAAAATCATTTTAAGTCCTTTTTTATTTAGCACTTAAAACTGAATTGCAACATGATTGTGAGATAAGCCTATTATCTGACATAAGAAGTAGGTTTACATTAATGCAGATTTTACAACTTCTGAAATTTTGCCCTATTTTCAATTTTTTAAGGTAAGCAAATCTAAAGCACAAAAAATTATTGGAAAACAGGTGAATTAAAATAATTTTGACAAAAATCGATTCTTTTAGAGTAAATATTCTTTTATATCACAAAAGAATCAATAATCTACATCAGTATGTAAAATCTTCAAAAAAAAGAGACGTTTACTGGCGGGAAGTGGGGCTAAGTGATTTTCGCAAATTCCTCACTATTAGCTTTACTACTACCACTACTACTATTATTAATACTATTATTTATTATTATTGCTGTAATTTCATATCTTAACTTTCACTTCAGCGCTATGTTCTTCTCAGTGTTGAATTTCTCTTGTAATTTATCTATAAGGGCTAAATTATTTATTTAAATCTAAAAAAATTATCATAATGAAATGTAAGAGAAAAATAAATAGGTGTCGATATGCCGGAATATCAAAGTGGTAAAGTAATTATTATAAATTATTATTATTATTATTATTATTATAATTTTTATGTTTTTATTATTATTATTATTATTATTTTTTTCGTTTCGGAAATGCAGTTGACGAAAACCACAGCAAAGCAAAACAAAGTATGGAGCGTTACAATCGAAATACACAATGTAAGCTCCCCCTTCTCAGTACGAAATTTTCTTACACCATAAATTTTATTACAAGGAGCCGAGGGTACAGTTAAAACAACTAAGTAACTCTCGCATCTTTCCTTTCACAGTGACTAACGTAAAGAAAATAAAATTGTAACGAAATAAATTAAATTAATTACAACTGAAAACCACCGAAGCAATATGCAAACTCATCATAAAGCGTTCATAAAGTCGCTATTAAAATTGTTAAATGAGATATACGCGTTCTGGATGGCTTTTGTTTTAAAGACGGCCACAGCCTTGCTGATGGTATTGTTCCCTGAGAATTAAAAACAGGGCTGGGCGCATGTCTTCTGCTAGCTGATGCATATTTCACTATTAACTAGGGGGGAAGGGGATGGAGGGGTTAAATGTCATATCAAATCTGTCTCCCATACGTCACAGCAGATGAGCATAGGAAATATATGGTGGAGTTAATTACTATTTTGCAATATTATTTAGATTCATGTTCATATGGCGACGTTGTAATGGAGTAAGCATTATGCATACCACACCGTTATGAAGCCTATAAGCTATATCAGGCCTAATGTGCGTTATGATAGATCTCTTCTTTATATAAAAAGATAATTGCATTATTTTTTTGGTGTGCAAAATAAAATATATATATATATATATATATATATATATATATATAAATTTTGGAGATTAAAGAAGAAGTGATTTGCTTTACTTCAGTAGTTTTGGAAGGTGAACCTTAATCTTTGATTACAAGACCAATATTTTATTTATTAAAGTTAATGATTTATTTATTTCCAATCGTTTATATTAGGCCTATTTATTTTACACACCAAAAAATAAATGCAATTGCTGATTGTAATTTCAGACGGCCATGATAAGTTGTTTTATAAACCTCAAGCAAATCCGTAAAAAAAGGAAGCTGATCCGAGAAATATTTTCTTCTGGAGCTTTGATAGTATATATCTGAACAAGTATTGAACTTCCTTATTATTTTTAGTTATATTTTATACGATGTAGCCTATATGTGCATATTTTGGTCTAGGTCATTTTTGCATTTTCGCGATTTAAGGTCATATTTCGGTTACATCTGTGGATAATACGATCTTAGATTCAGAAGAGACAGGAATAAGCTGTTAGAATAGAATAATAAGCATGTTAGAAGAATGGAAGATAATAGATGACCTAAGAATCTTTTGGAATGGTCACCTCGGGATAGAAGGAAATAGGGCAGGCCAAGAACAACATGGAGAGGACAGATCCATAGACAGATGAGAGATCGATGTCTGGAGAAAGATGACTGGTGTGATCGGGAAGAATGGCGAATGGGAATATAGGGAAACCGCTGAAGAGTGGAAAGGCCCTCAAAAGATTTGTTATTCCTCCATTTTTCCTCCTCTCCGTGTAGGCCCAATGTACAGAAGTTGATAGGTTATGAGACCATCTGTTTCAAACTCATAGTGTAGGCCTATTAGTGCTGTTATAATGCCAAAAGGTCCATGTACGATTCAAGACACAGTGAAGCTATCTCTTCTCTATATACCTAGTACCTAGGTATATAAAAGGCTTTGTCCTGACTGACTGACTGACTGACTGACTGAATGACTGACTGACTGACTGACTGACTGACTGAATGACTGACTGACTGACTGACTGACTGACTGACTGACTGACTGACTGACAGGAATCAACGTACAGCCTAAACTATAACAGGTAGAGACTTGGAATTTTGACAGTACCTTCGTTTCATAATGTAGGTGCTCACTAAGAAAGGATTTTTCAAAATTCTGATTTTAACTGCCAAAAATTAAATGTTTTTGAAAATACTTAACCCCTTTTTACACAGAATTATCCAAACAAATTCACAGAACATATTGTTGCCAGTTGTATCAGGTGGGTTTGGATTAAATGAAATGGATGTTTGACAAATTAGAGAAGGTATCGTTATAATTCATATTATCTGTATTAATAAAAGGAATTGTCCTCGATGTCCAGCGAAATCTACTGAACGCAGAGATCTGAAATTTTAAACATAGGTGGGCTGAAGGGTCGGAAAATGCACCTCCAAGCCGGAATTTTAATTTTAGTTTTCGTTCGTGAGTTATGAGTGAAAAACGGGCAAAAAACGTGCATTTTGTGCGTTTTCAAAACATAAGTTTTCAGTTATACATTTCAATGTCAAATCAATTACAGTTGGCTTTGGCTATTTTTGTCATACCTTGAAAATAAAACTTTCGCGATCGCTTGAATGTTGTAAGCCCTAAATATGGTCAAACGTTGTTTTATTTGGACGAATCTCACTATACAGAGGTTTTCTGGGCCAAGAAACTCGAATCTGAGGTCGCTTTTACTAGACGATGCTATCTAATCGTGGTATGTAGTCCACGTGATTTAGGTGTTAATAAATATAATGATTTTACTATTATGATCTTAATTTTTAATTTTTGAAATAATTATCGCGGGCGAAGCCGCGGGCACATGCTAGTGTATTATAAGATATACGACTGAGTTGGGTCTAGCACATATACTTCACTTTCTGCATAAATACCTGAACTAGTAAGATTCAGAGGAAATGGTTGATATTTTATTAATTTTTATCTTTATTTTGAAAATTATTAATTCCTAGAAATAGTTACCCATTGATATTTTGTTATCACTATCAATGGAATGCAGCCTATTAGAACATGATTATGATTTTATTTGGACTAAATCCGGAAAAAAAATTGGTGATCCGAGACATATTTTCTTCTGGGAGCCTTTTCCTAATATTAAATAAACGCAAGGGAAAGGCCAAAAGAAACTACACGTAAAATACAGGTTTTTTCTTCTAGTGGGCGACAACATTATTAGTACTGATATAATGGGTTTATGCACCAATCCCTGGACATCATTATCATGAACACGTTTCACTCGCAGATGAAATCTTGCCCTGACAACGATCAACACACAAAGCCACCGACGCAACGCAGCAGATGACTTTTCCATTGTCATCAGGATTTAAGTTAATATTTAAAAAGTGGAACGGGGGGTGGAGAGAGCAGAATTTGCTGGATTCGGTTTCATTGAACGTGACTGTAGACTACAGTAGTTTAATTAATGATTGAAAGAGCATCATGCATTGTATCAGTAAGCCTTGACTGCTTTAATGCAAAGCTATTATAATATGCCGCTGATACCATTAATTGGATGTGTCCACTCAAAAAAAGCCATCGCCAATTGCAATCAACCTATAGCTAACCTAACGAATGATGGCAGAATTATTATGGCCAGAATGCAGAACGAAACTAAAGGTCACATGTGTAAGCATTGAAGAGTACGTATTATATCTTATGTGAAGCATAACCAATTGTATTTATTTCCCTCCTATTACAGTAGAACGGTTTTCAAAAATGCTGTACCATTAAGCCCATCAAATCTCTCTTTTTATTCTGGATTTGTTTTTAAATGGTTCTTAATGGCCAGTCCGTGATATGTGGAGCGTTTTATAAAGATTGTAATGGCTTGAAAAATATTCCTAATGCAAACACTTAAAAAAGAGATATTGCATTTTGGTAGCTAACATTTGCAAAAATGAAGCAAATCTGTTGTATTAATAGGAATAATGTTCTCTAAATGTATTCTGCAGCCGCTAATTCATGTGAATTGAAGTAGACGGACAAAAACAATTTCCAATAAAAACACAAAGCACATTCTAATGTCAATTTTTGTTTTATAGGCCTATTTATGTGTTAATACGTAGTAACAAATAATAACAACAAAAATTACCATAGTGAAGACCATTTTATTTTCCTGATAGTTAAAGCTATAAAATAAAAACTTTATTTTACCAAGTAAAATATATAAACCAATGAGAATATTATAGGAGAAAAATTCCTCCGACACTGGGACTTGAACCCAGGACCTTTGGCTATTCGCTCCAACTGAGGTAAGCCGGAGTTTAATTCACAGCGCCAGATGGAATCTCTCTCCTATGACTGATTGCCCTAATGGTCTACAGACAGATAAGTTATGTCATATGCAGTACTGTGAGGCACACTAATTAGTGATTTTTGTGACCGGGCTCCCACTGTTATTGTACTGTTTTTCTCCTATAATATTATCATGTAATGTCCAACAGAGACAATAATCTGTGGTTCATGTTTGCTTATATATAGATATATATATCTATATATATATATATATATCTATATATATATATCTATATATATAGATATATATATATATATGAAACCAATTTTATTACAGAAGCGAAAAGAAGGAAGATACAGAGACAGACAGAAAGGGAGACAGCGAGACAGACAGACAGACGTAGCAGAGAAATATGTCACATTGCACTACAGGAATGTAAATTATGCATAAATCGAACTACAAGATGATGATGATGATACCCTTGAAGGAAGATACTCATACTACTGAACATAGATGCGGGCATATTCTGTCTCGCCCTAGAATCGACGACTCGTCCCAACGTAAATTTCGGTGCGTTATTCCTAAAGTTCAACTCGTCCCCACCTAATATTCGGCGCGTTAATCCTATAGGCCTAGCCCAACTCGTCTTGGGTGTGTAAGAAGAGGTCAAAAGTACAAAATATTCCCTATCACATTGTGCTGGTTTCGGACTGCACAACCATTTTCCTGGTTGGTGTGGTTAAAAATCGATGTAATCTGTGGAATTATCTAGCCGACTGGCACTTCTGTCTAGTTTTACCTTATTAGTTTAATTCCGCTTTTGAACTCATGCCCGTTGTAATAAGATAATTATTTCGAGTAGCTTATGGTTTCTATGTAATTATCAAGACACAAACCATTCGTTAAGCCCAATTAAATTATCTGCAAAACTATCAGCACTCGTAGGTAACTTTGCACTAGGAGTGCGAAAGATCAAGTTGCATTACTCTGGATAGTACATATAAAACTGAACACTTTTATAAAGACTTATTGTATTTATTAATTTATTATAATTATTATTTATTATTGTATAGATATGTAAGATTTACACCATGTAACAATTTTAAAAAATTAATAATTTTCTAATGCACATAATATTTTTAATGTCACCGCCCTTGTATGACCTACTGTCTATTTTAAGCAGTTGGTTTTATTGTGGAATAAGCAAAGCATAACCATGCTGCACCTCCCGCCAGAAAATACCCAAACCATTCTGCCATTGACTGGTTTCTTTCAAAATAAAATGATTTTGCGAGCGACAGTTATGGAACTTATTCTAAGTATAACAAAAAGCAGTTTTCAAGGAGTAGGCAATCGTATTACATTAAAAGGTAGTGTTTAAGTACGAAAACTAATGTGTTTGATGACGTTGAACTATCTGCCGTGTGTTAATTATGTATGTATGTATTATCTGGAAAAGGACCTGCCAGAAACCGGAAGGTAGGTACGGGTCCTTTTCGAAAGTGTATAACTTAAGGGCCAGTGTAAAGTGTCTTAGAACAAATAAATCATAAAATCAAAATCATATTACATTAAAACTGGCTTTTGTAGACTTCCGTTAGCACTGCACAACAATACATTTAACATACAAAGTTGCAATGACATTCAGCAGAGCAAACTCCCCAACTACCAATGTTTGGAATATGGGCAGTTTCTTAAGTACCCATTATTGCATTAATGCCTATACTTGCCAAGTTTAATTTTTGTCAGAACATATTCCAAATAAAGTTTTGCTTAAAAGCCAATATTACCAGTGCTTATGAGACAGTATCTTCAGAATGCAAACATTTGCAATTTTGGCAATCCCTTAGAGTCAACTGATAAATATAAATTTTAATTTAAAAAATTGAGTCAAGTATCTTAATAACCTTTTAGAAAGAAAAAAAAAGGAACGAAAGTGGAGGTTCACCATAGTAGGCTAAGTCAAACAAATTTCCACAGTAAACAATTATTAAGTTAATCGACAACAAATGAGAAAGTTAAGGCAAAATTAACTTCTAAGCCTACATACCGTTTGGTAGAACGCCTGCATAACCCTAATGGAGTAGATCTACGACATCTTACCTGTAAAAGGAAAAAAAATCTTAACACTTGCACACACTAATACATAATATTAATCCAACAGAGATTTCGTTAAAAAAAAATTATTCAAGCAGATTCATCAGACATTTATATATGATTCACTGTTATGTGCGTATTTTTTAAGTACTAAAACTACACAAAACTCGAATAAACTCCATGGAACCACTTCTCTTGCGAGAACCGGGCCTACCATTCATTCACTATTAAATCTTCGTCTCACGACTTCATTGGCAAATCATACATGTGACAACACACCGATTCCCACGGCCGTTAATGACGAAATTCGTGACTGGAAACTCATTCTTATACTGAGGTTGCTCCTCAGTTATCCTCATGAGGCTGAGTGCGACTCATTCCTCAGAATGTAGTGAGACCAGTAGTCAGTAGCCAACCACTGGCACAAGAAAGCCAATTATTATTAATAAAGGAAGATAAATTATATTAGCATCTTCTAGGTCCTGTTTTCAATTGTACCGTTCTATGATAACTTATGTTAAAATAATGAGGAATTCAATTCCAAAAGGTCTCTTGTCCACAAATTTTCGAAATTAAGTTATGACAACCTCCATTTTCTTCACATCTCTTTGAATCTAAATACGGTGAAATTTTGCTTCAAAACTGCTTTTATACCAGAAAGAAACATACTTCAAATTGGCGTTTGTTTCCATAATGTATACATCATTTCAACGTTTTTTGCAATTTCCCAACATTTTTGTTAGATGGACAAGAGACCTTTTGGAAATAAGCTCCTCAATTAATCTCTTTGTTTTCCAGTAGGGTTAGATAGGGGTTCTAGATTTTACAGCCTTGGCTCACCTGACATTGAAGATTCGACACTTATGATTTAAAAAAAAAGATAAACTCATATTACTAAAAAAACATAACTAAAAACAAAGGTCCTCAATGCAAAAGAATGACCACTGAGTCAAATCATAGAATGCACTTCCATTTAAGCAAATATTTCCTAACTCCGTAGGTATGTGTTGTGCGTTTAGGTTTTGAAAAGCGTTTTAATCAGACTCAGGGAGATAAAAGGAGGGCACGGGGTAATACCTCCGATGCTAATGTCCACCCTTCCTGATTCCCAGTCGACTGAATGCTGGCCTGGACGATGATGGAAGACCTACCGTTTAGACAACGATTTGTTTCGCAGCGTCAACTAAGTGCAACCCCACCCAACCCCTCTGTTCCAGAAATCTGCTTTAAAGAACAGTACTACGCTTTGATGCAAGAGCGGACTAAATCAATAATGCAATGCACAGGCCTAAACCTACATCTGATAGTACTAATGAGAATAGTGACCATACAGACTGAGGTTTCCTCTACAAAAAATGGTAACGAAATTATTTTCTCTTACTTGTGTTACATGTTCACAAAATGTTAATTCCATTTAATCAACTTTAACAACATATTTATAAAATTGGAGAAATATTAAACAGATATTTTATATAGGCTTATGAAGTTTAAAGGTAATAACATTGTATTCAGTATATTCTATTAATAAACAAACAGTAATTTCAGTTCTAGTACAGTAGCCTCGCAAATTCGGCCTAATATGGACCGGAAGGACGAGGAGTTTCCCAAATACCGAATTATCAGGAATAAGAGCATACAAATTAAAACTTTTATTGTGAAAACTAAGTCTTTTTGTTGATCTCAAATATAACAAACACTATTAAAAACTATCTTAAAACATGTTAGTACGTTTATTTTTCGTGTCAGGGTTCCCGGGTAATTCGAACTACCAGGTTATCGAGTGCCGAGTGCAGAGTTCGTGGGGCTCTACTGTATACTAAACTCCTCTTCTTTCGGTTTCGTAGGGCTACACTTTGCTCTGAAAAAATGAAATGCAATCCATTAGAATTTAACTGCGTCTTATAATATGTTTTAAAATAAAAATGATAACATTTAAAAATGTTATATTTTCATAACAATTTTACCTCTATAGATAGGCCTCGGCCTAACACTAGTTTCAAAAATATATTAACTTCATTCTGATATCTCCAAAAGTGTTTCAGCCTTGTGTGTCTAAAATATTGCTGTTAATATCACACCTAAAATTCTTTCCAAATACATTGCAGTCAACTGAATTCTTAATTTCCACACTCCCTGGAGCCTGGAATAATGGCTGAACCATTTACAGTCAAGATCTTCCGAAATCCTATTCAGATAAGTTATGTGGTAGGTTCAATACCGGTGTGACAGATTCTCTCAGACAACCTTATCTCAGGCATCAGTGTTTCAGTAAGCTAAATTATATTATCTGGTATCGAAATGCTCTATTTCTGATAAGACATGCGCTTCCAAAATCCACGAATCCTTGTATCCTTGTTGCGGTAAAAGGTTGTATCATGGTTGGCTGCGCGTCTGTGGGTAACGAATTGATGAATGAATGTGATTCAATGAATGTGACTCATTTCTATATCGTTTATTATTATGATTATTTGAGCACGTGTCCGGGAATTAAACGGGAGCTGTGTTCACGTGACTCCCCGTTCCACTCTCCTCGAGGTATATCCTATTATCTGAGACCCCTCTCACACGTCAAATCCCTGCCATCACCTATAACAACGCAATTATTATTCTATACTCTTTCTATGTACATGAAGCGTGAGAAAGTTCACTTGTACCAAGTAATCGTCATCTTTTCTCCTTGGCTCCCTCGCTTGAGGTAAGCCACTGGACCGTGACCTTTCTGCAAATAGGATTAATTGCAAATTCAATGGAGATGCCTAAAAAGGGCTTTTTGAACTTCTAGTAAAACGAAATAAATTGCACAATACGATTTCCATATACAATCCACAATTTCACTCTGATAGATTACAAATATTTATGAGCAGAAATAAAATAAAGAGTAGTATAATTTAGAACTAATATAATAGGCTATTTGAACTGGTGTTTCCATCTAGACCGTATTCAACTGTGAAATTAATTGAAGGTGGCCTTGTTCAGCTGCCATAGCAAACTGGGTAAGAAGAGCATCACTAACGTGGGTGAAGTTAGTAAAAGAGGAAATTGGAGAATCCAAACAAAAGAGCAACCAACGAAGCCCTGATGAAAATTCATCAAAACGTACGAGAGAAGAATTATGTAGTAGTAAAGATATTGTAGCCTAATGCAAGAAGAAAATGAAAAACGGCGTGTGGCAAAGCAATCAAGGAGGAAAGAAAATAGAATGAAGAAGACTGTGGTTGTTTTTCAAATATGCCCTTCTGATAAAACAATTGGATTGGACAAACGAACGTGAATTAGCAGACGCCTCTGTTTCTTGCTTTCTTTTCTTTATTTACTTTAAAATTACATAAATACATAGATAATATATAAGGTCCTGAAACCCCGAAAGAGCAGGAGCTCGTGCTCGGGGGCAGTTCCACGTTTTACATTATTGAAATATAATCTTTACCTAAAATTATCTTAAAACTAAACAGACAAAATATTGTGAAATAGTACTAGGGGAATAGACAAAATCTAAGAGTAAAGGCATGACTCAAATGATATGAAAATAATTATAATAATGAAAAATAAATTATCATGATAGTAGTAGGTACCAAAACATAAACCTATTTTAAAAGGGATGGAAATCTAGCTTATATGAGTTTTTTAATTTTAGATTTAAAGACTCCATAACTATATTTGGCTAAAAATTGATGTAATATGATTTTAGAATTATATAGACGAGGACCGAAACTGGAGCTATGTGATAGACCAGCAGAAGTGAAACATAAATTATAAATTGGCATTTAATCTAGAAACTCGGAATTTTGTGGGGCAGGCCCACCAAGCTAGTATTTATACAAATAAACATAAAAAGCTTTTCTAAGGGTTATATTTTTTATATTTATCGTATCAGTGGAAATAGCGCACTTTTATACAAAAAATAATAATGTACCTAATCTACAATAAGGTTAGAGCAAAATAATGCACACAGTTCGATAACTTACTTATAAATTAGGCTACCAATCACTTTAATACATTCCCTAGTCATTTCATAATAAATCACTGTTATTACAGACTGTTTTCCAGTAATTTGGAAGCTACCGTGGCCTTTTTATTTCCAAAGAACTTTCGCTTCCGAAGTAAAGTGGGCGGTAAAAAAAGAGGGCAACGGGAAAGCTTAATAATTAGAAGAACTAATTAAAGTGGATTTTGGTGGAGAAAGAATTTGCATTTCATTAAGTAGCAACCTACTCCTGAGAAATCCCTCCCTAATCGATTCAGTCAGTCTTTTGTTCTTCCTGGATATCACTGCACATTGCGTCTTAGCCGCTATCATATCAACTGTTTCTAAAGCTGCCATTAAAGCTTTCAGGTCTTCTCTACGGGAATGCGAATTCACCTTATAAAATAAAACCACGGTTAAGGAAATTTAAAATAAACAGTCGATGAACGTATCGAATTTTCCGTCCCTTTTTTAAGTAAGTCCTCATTTAGGCTTATAGTCACATAACACCTGTCAAAGTGGAGGGTTTGGAAAGATATCTAACATACTTGAAATTACCATATTAGTATTCAATCAAAGTCTTTACTTAACAAGTCGACAGTCTAGTTAACTACTTCATGGTTTGACGATGCAAAATCATCACAATAGAACTACCGGTACTGTAAATATTACGAATCTACTACATAGAACGAAACTTCATACATATCTCAAGAACGCACATCAAACGCCAATTACGAGGGCCGTCCATAAAGTAAGTTTCCTTGAGGCCGTTTACAGAAAGAAAACACAATGTCATGGAAACGTTTATTGCAACAGATACAGCAAGTGTTCAGCTACTTTTCAACATATTGGCCACCGGAATTGAGACTTTTTCATTCCGTGGGACCAAGTGCCGGAAAAGTCTGCCGCCTGGGATATGAACCATTGTGTGGCAACCATGTCCGCCTCTTTGTCATTCTCTGTCATTTCTTGAGGTGTAGGAAAATATGGAAATCAATGGGAGCTAGTTCCGGGCTGTAGGGTGGATTTTTAAACACCTCCCAGTCGAAGTTCTGCAGGAGACTTGCTGGGAGGTGTTTAAAAATCTTCCCTACAGCACTTTTTTGTTCCCTATTTGGCCTTATTTTAACACCTTTACCCTTCCTTCTTCCATACGAAAATTGCACCTAAAAATCCTAACCCTACTTATAGGCCTAACTTACGTTTTTATGGTACTAACAACGAAAACAATTCTATGCAAAATAGACTTTAATAATACTGCTGATCGATACAGAACCTAAATCACACCATTGTTATTCCGTTTATACCGAACTGACAGTGATTTCTGAGAGTTATTTTTAAGGGGGGAAGATAGTACAATAGTAAGCCAGAATGATCAGCATTACAATGGGAGGCTGGACTTTCAATAAGCAGCAGTAACCACGTTAGTTAGTGGAGCGAAGCTAGGTAGACTACCCAGCCGGACATTGCAAGACAGACAGACAGCCTGTATAATGGGTTCTCCCAGACAGTGATCCTAAATCCTCTCACTGCAGAACCTCCGAAGAGTTGATCCATTCGCGTCTACGTTGGTGAGGCAGCGATCAGTAAAACAGAGCGGGCGCATTTACCGGTATAGTGTAGCGTGTAAAATAAAATCAGGTAAAGTGATGCAACAAAGTGCCAGATGGAGTTAATAGGCATATATCTGAAAACTTGTATTTTCTATTCATAACTCCTAGATGAAATCTTGTATTCTTACTTTTTATTATGTAATATTTTAGTTTAATCTGTGACAATTGATATAATGTGACGCAGAAAAGAAGTTATTTTTGTAATTGATCGAGTTAAGCTCCAGGTCGATTCATTAAGCAAGGCTTACGGAAAAAACGAAGGTCTAAAGATTGATAAGCATATGTGAAGGCATATGTGGGTAGTGTCATTTGTCAAAGCCTAGTGTATTGTTATACCAAAGCCGTATATAAACATTGCAAACAATATTGCCGTCATGAGAACTGAATTGCATTTAGTGAATATTTTCACAAATTACGCCCCTAATTGTGCGTTACTCCGGTACCGGTCAACGGATTTGGTCCAAAATCAATAGGCTTCGTCCTATGGACGTATAAATGCGTAGGCCCTATGTCAAGTTTCATGGAAATCCGATAAAGCGTATTCGAGTTACCACAGATAAAAACACACGGATGGACGGACAGACAGACAGACATAAATTTCCTGTCCACCATACAATCTCATAAAGTACCATACTGGAACTTAATAAAAAAGGCTACTACCATATTGTTTAAATAAAAAAACATGGTGTTCGCAGAAAAATAGTTTCACGAAATTTAACACCATTTTATTCAATCATTAAGCCTACTACAAGCTTAATGAATGTTTCTTATTATTATAATTATCTCAGGACAAGAAACATGGGTTCAGAAGCGAAATTAAATTACAAGTAAAACTCAACACAAGTGGTATTCGGATAGACATTGCCAGGCGAAAAAAAGAAGTCCATTTTGAGATCTGCGGCGGGTCTAATGTAGCTGTGGGTGGGCGCCAGATATAGCTGTACTATATCAAATTTATAATAAAGACCCTCCGGTAGCATCAAGTCAGATTCGAGCAGAATTCTCTTTTCTCGGAGCGGGAATGGTAGACGTGCAGACTGGTGATCCTTCCTTCATAGAAATAACGTTGCGTACAATTGAACAACAAACTTTTATTTTAATTAATTCAGCAATGTTCTTAATACAATTATTATAATTGTTACAATAATTACAAAGAGTAATTATAGAAAATTGTTCTTGTTGCTTAGCTACGTAGAAAACTGATGGATTATTGGTTTACTAATCTCCACTTTATAAGCTCGTAATATAATCAAAGTTAAAATATTATGATGCTGACAATTCTTCTATGTCCAAAAATTACAGCCGTGAAAATGTTTAAGTATTGAAATTGTCGGCTGAAAATTCTTCTAAGTCGGATAATTATATTCACGAAGAAGTTAGAGTATCGAAATTAGATACTGAAAATTATTGTAAGTCGAATAATTACGACTCACGAAACTCCGTGGTAATACGGGAGCTACTAATCCCGTCTTCCCCGACCGATATCCAAGTGTTCACCCCGATCGGTGAAATCCAAGTGTTCACCCCGACGGATGAAATTTAAGTGTTCACCCCGGCGGATGAAATTTAAGTGTCCTTACTTGCTTTGTAATAAATTAAACTAACTCTCAAAAATCATTCTAAGGATAGCCCACTTACCCCATATGTTAATCCCACGTGACAATTACTCTACATCTAATTGGAAGTGACGAATCTTATCTAAAGCCAATAGGATGCCGGTGCCTCCTTAAGCCAACCTACTACTTTCTCTTTACTCAATACTCGGAACTCAGTAAAATGCACTGTTTAAACTCCAAGAAAGGTTTATATCATACCATCAGTTTCCTTTGTACTAAATAATATTAATATTCTTATTCCTATTCATCCAGCACTCAAGGTATTGACAGACCCATTGTCCATTCTCATTCCTTTACATACTTACAATAGAGGCTACTGTGTGTACTGTTATGTCTTTGTTCGAGGGAGATACCTGAAAGCTATTATGTGAGTTATTAGCACGGGGCTGGAATTACCCGGCTACCTGGCCAAGCTTACCATTTTATATGACCAGTGCAAATTGCATTAAATACATAAATATTCAATTTGTTAATGACTATGAATTTTAAGAGATTTGTTAATAATTGCAATAAACTTTTCTCCAGATTATGCATATTTTGATACCAAACAAGCTAATGAAATATTATAATTTAATTAATTGTCATTTATATGAGCATAATCTACTTTATATTACTTTATATAGGCTGGGTTATTCTGGACTGCGTCAGATCTTCTTGCAAACCAAAGAATATAATACCATTAGGATGGGTACATACCGGTAACCTATCCTAATGAAGACTTGATATGTTACCGGTATGTAATTTGAAGTTTATTGCATTATGTTACTTTGTTAAAATACATCCTAAGGTATCGTTAATACTAAGGCCTAAAACGTTTATTATTATTATTATTATTAATTTTATTTATTTATTATTATTATTATTTTTTTTTTTTTTTTTTTTTTTTTTTAGCTCAGTAACACTCAGGCTCTGTCTTGTGTGGTGGAGAACCATACAGGCTGAAGGAAAGATATCTCCTCCTGTTCTATCAGAATGTGAAGTGAGAGAATGGTAATGCCCAAGCTTAGTTTATAACTACCCTTCTGATAATTTATACGAAAAATTATTCAAATAAAAATGTTACCCCTGAATAAAATTTTCCTCAGCGTAAAGCGGTCGCCATGCTTTTTCTGTCACATCTCCAGGAGATGCATAGGCTTAGGCCCAACCCAAAATATTATTTAATACGATTTATGGTTGTTTGACCTATGCCGTTCTGAAATGTTCGTTCAGGCATTTCTTATACACATGCAGTATTTATCTTTTCTTATCGGCGAACAAAATTCTTCCACATATTATAGCCCGAAACCAAACAATGACGATTTAGCGGACAACTGTTGTTTTTATGTATAGTATGAAGGTAGGAAGACAAAAACATAAGAAAGCAGACAAAGTTCTGTTGTCAAAAGAATAAATGAAAGTTTTTAGGAGGAAGGTAAGAAGCACGTGGTATATTGATCTTGACGAAGATGTCCACAATCGAATAAAACTTTTCTGCAGTATATGGGGGAGAAAAAAATGATATCAGGGCGAAAGAGAGATCAGGAATCATTGGAAGGAGTAGCCATTTCTTCTCCTGTGAGTATGTATGGAAGAATGAATGAAAGAGATAGAGGTGGAGGAAGGCAGATGCACGCTTCATTTCTCGACGTGTATGGCTCTCCCTTTGCTGATGGCTCATTGCTCAATTGGACGCCCTCGTCGGATTTGCTGTAGGCCGCAGGGGTTGGAAAGGAAGTTCCGCTTTCACCCCCTCACGTACGTATGCTTGCTCTCTCAGATGCTGGGTGGACCACGCAAACAATAGGGTCAGTCTGTCAGTCAGTGTGCTGTTACCCCACATCAGACAGGGATGTGGAAATAACTGAACAGAGAAACAGAAATACGAACTATTGTCAATGTTGTTACTTATGCTTACGTTTCCGGACTCTCCTATGAAGAGTAAATACAGATAAGCCCTTATAACACGACAATCAGTTATTCACTTTACTTTACCGGTTAAATAAATGCAATTTATTGATGTCCGCAATTCAATCAAGAAATCGTTCCTTACAACCGCGCTATTTTGAAATATTAAGGCATATTTACTTACGTAAATACTTAATTACTCAATTGCAAGAGGCAATTCCTAAGCAAGCTCAAGGAATATTATCCATTTTATGGAACCCCAAGGTTCATTGCCGCGCTTACCTGAGCCCGCCATTCAACCCTATTCTGTGCTAACTCCACCCAACCATCCCTCGCAAATCCGACTTCCCTTAAATCCAACTTAATATTGTCCTCCCAGCTGTTTAGGTCTTCCAAGTGGTCTTTTCCCTCCCCGTCAATATTTTTTAGATATCTCTTTCCTCCCCCATGCGCGCAACATATCCAGCCCATTTTACCCTCCGTGATTTAATTACCCTTACTGTATCCGGTGACTAGTACAGGTTTTGAAGCTCGTCGTTATGCAGTTTTCTCCAATCCCCATTTACATTTCTCTTAGGCCCAAATATTTTCCTAAACACCCTGTTTTCGAACACTAATATTTATTTAGGCCTACTGTAGACTAAATTTAGTGCTATCGTAGAAAATTCAGTGTATGACTTACATTTTCTAACGGTTTCCCCTATCTTTTTAACACCACGCTCGTTAAAAAAAATATACTTTAGAAACTTGTATTATAAATAACTATTTATTGTTTCCACAATGTTGTGGTTTCTGTCAACCAAACAATACATCATAATTATACATTCCAATTATAACTAGGCCTAATTTTGCTCCTCCACTATTGTCTGTCCATCGTATCTTGCTACCATGCTCCCCCTTACCCCATCCATCGAGGTATCAATCGGCTTTCCTTCCCTTCGTCTTCCATCAGGTTCCCATTTCATGACCAACTTGAGCAATCTTCCATCGTTCATTCTTTTCACATGACCTTATTATCTTACTCTATGCACTGCCCCTATTTTTCCTCATCTGAAAACCCTTTTAACTTTAATTAAATAATAAGTCCTGCGAACATGATTATTAGGGGCTAGAATGGTACTTGATGAGATTGTGTGGTGGATGGGAAAGTATCTGTCCGTATATCCGCTGTTTGTACGAGCGATAACTGAAATACGCTTTATTGTATTTTCATGAAACTTGGTATACGCATTTATAAACGTCAATGGAAAGAAGCTTATTGTTATTGGACCAAATCGGTTGACCGGTACCGGAGTAATGCCCAACTTAAAGTATTTTTCAAATGAGAAGCCAATTCCTTCACCGCCAATCACGTGTACGAGCTAATGAGGTGCCGCTATCAGTAAGGGTCTTCCCTCCGTCTCGCCGTCTCTGATTGGACCGCGTATCTAAGCAGGAGAAGGAAGAGACGGCTTGTCATCTGCAAAACACTGTAGTGCCTATTTGATAGTAATATATTAGAAAGAATTTATCAAATGCAAATTAGTTCTCATGAAAACATATTGTTTTATAGTGTTCATATACGGCTTTGGAAGTTGCAAAGCAGTTAGCTTTGACAAACAACATTACTCAAACTTTTCTTCACATGTTTATCAAACTTTAGACCTTTGTTCTTCCGTAAGTCCTGCTTAATGAATCGATCTGGAGCTTAACTCGGAAATCGATAACAATAACTTCTTTTCTGCATATCATAATTGGAATTATCACTGATTACACAAAATCATTCTCGCACTTCAGTTTACCTGATTTTATTAAATCTGTGTTTTTTCTACCCCTGACAGCGCCTCAAGGTATCTTTGAACTGATGCTGAATGGAGAATAAGCCATGGACATAACAATAGCGCTCACAAGTTCGCTGTCCAGCGAGCCTGTCCGTCCGTCTGTCCATCTGTCAGGCAAGCAAAGTAGGAATTATTATGAAGTTGGAGGGGAAGTTATATTTCCCGATGCTTGGCTAATAACCACCAGGAAAAAGCGAGACGACTCGTTGGCGCCTAATTGGAGAGCTTTCCAGGAAACCAAGCGCAAACAAGGTGAGAAACTGTTCAAGGAAAAAGAACTGAGAAGTCATTATTCAATTTGAAATTTTTATAATTATTCTGGCGATTTCCTGTACTCATAATAATTACATAATTTAAAAAACTAGATGTGCCAATATTACCCATAGGGACGGTTGGAATGACGTCTTCCAGATATGAGGTTACCTAAGTTCTTTGTTCTATTTGTCAAAGCCCAAAATTTTCATTTAATCAACATTATCAATATTAATTCCTATTTAAGGGGATACGGTACTGAGTTTATTCACGATATTTTTATACGAGGTAGATGCTGTTAAAATACATGTTCACAATTAATTTGAAATGTTCATATTGAAAAATTTGCCCCCATGATTTTTTTTATTTAATTGTTTTGTTTAATTTTAGTATTAATTTTTCTTATTCACATACAAAGATAATAAATTTCTTAGAAGTTTAAAATGAAGCGAACACTTCATATTATGAAATTGTGTATGATATTTTTCCTGGTAAAAAAGAGTTCTTCAGCAAAAAAAATATATAAAAAACGTTTTTAAATTTTGTAATTTTTTACATTTTTAAATTAATTACTCAACATAAAAACTCAAGTCCCCTTGATTTAGGGCCTAAAGTCCAGAGCTGCGCGCATCACTTTTAAAAACACTTAAATAAACACATTTAAAATAAAGGTATCGAAATGAGATCTTCAGAAATGTAGGCCTATTCTTCATGAAACCGTACTTTTTTGGGCACCAAATTTTAAATGTCGAAAAATGACTAATTTTACCAAAATAGCGTGAATATTTTAGTACCGTGTTCCCTTAAAGTGCTTAAAAATTGTTGGATTGATAAAAAAATGTTTTTAATTAATTTAATTAATGCCCGGGGGCGAAATCAGGACGGTCAGCTAGTAAGTTAACATATTACAAAATCATAAAAAAATATAAATGTATCTTCTCGTTCTGTAGATCTTTTACTAGAGTATTTTTAATTGTTTCTGCAAAATATTTGACAAAGGACATAGGCCTAAAGGGTGCATACCTAAGGCAAATTTTGAAATTCGTTGATGCAGTCCTACAACTTTGAATTCAGTAGTTAAAAAAAAAAGTCCTGTAATTTAGAACAGAATTATGACTTTAACTGACATGTTCCATACCTACAAGGTATAGGCCTATACTAATTCAATGGAATAAAATAGCTTTTGGAAACAATACCTAAGCCTCTCAGTAATAGTGTGTTTTTTTATACTAGGGCTACATGAAAAAGAAACAAAAAATAACAATTTCCCATCCGTATTTCATATGATGATACAAATAACCTTTTCTCTCACACCTCCTAACGTATTTTCATATAAAAATGCTTCTCTTGATATTAAGCTAACATTGATACTTGTAGCCCATAATTACTCCCACGTTGTATTAATTACAAAACAACCACCAGCGGACCGCCGTACGATACAGTATATTTTGAAGCTGTGCCTCCACCACTAATCCATTCTTTGTGATGCCTGTGACGCTTTTTAATCGACGGTGGAAAACATCAAACGGAATCAGATAGGGGTAACTGTACTGTAGTTTGAAGAGCGAGAGGGGGGGGGGACGGAAGGGAGGAGAGATGGTTTGTACAATATTATAGGCTTTGTGCATTGATGTTATATGAGAGTATCATTTATACAGGGATTAGTAAAGCTTTTGTGGTCAGTGAAAAAGCTAGCTTCCAACCCAGGCTATGATTATAGTGATTGTCCGTTCATTTTCAAATTATCAGTTTTATACTATATAGATGCGGATGGTGCCTGTATGTGTGTGTGTTATACTGCAAGGGGATGGGGGTTAGTCTGGTACGGGGTTTGCAGAATAATTATAACGTGTATGAAATATCTATACCCCCCCTTACCCGAAACCATCCCACCAAACTCCTCCTCCGGTAATGACAGTCAAGTGAAAACGTCTGTTCCATTTTCCCCGAAAGCTCTGTCCTGCATTTTGCCTTTAAAAATATATACACAAACCCAAATTTACCCCTTCCCTCACTCCCATACCCCTGAACATACCCCCCCCCCCCCACATAAGCTCTTATGTCCACGTATAACATAACATATTTCTGTTTTTAAAATCCAGTTAGTGTTGGGTGTTTGCCCATTTTTATTATTATATTGTTGGAGGGTGGAGGGGGAAGCATGATGACGTTTCCATAATTTCTCTCCGTCTCACTTTAACCCACCCACTTTTCTCGGATTCATGATCCTCAACAACCTTCCCCCTTCACATACCCCTCCAGAAAAAAAAAACGAATAGTCAATATTTTATTTACAACAAGTTATCATGGGGTATATAGGAAAATATCTGTATTGCTTTAAGGGGGAGGTTTAAAAAATTTGCTACAACTGTTATGGTTGTAGTTGAATTTGTCCATAATTTGAATTTATTTCTAAAGTACACGCTGGAATATGTAATATGTGCTTTTTTTTCTCCCGGTCGAAACGCCGTTTAACTGTTATGAATATCAACCGATTAAATTGGTTAATGGATTAGAGTGGATTGGTTGTGGTGGAACAAAAAATATCCATCCGCTGTGCCAGAGGTTTTTGGATTATCACATATGGCAGCCTGTGCAAATGCTGCTTGACTATTATGTTTTGTTACTAAGGGGTATATTAGGATAATGTTGCAATTAATTTAAATAATTCATAATATTTTTATATTACTCTTTTTAGTTGAGAGTCGAAGGTTCCAGCAAATAAAACTATGAGAAAACGTACAGTTGAAAGTTATCTCAATTTTATTAACATATCTTCATATTATCATTTTGTTACAGTATATTTGACATTCTGCATGGCTTTCTGACTATTAGTTATTGTTATTAATACTGAAGGTGTATTTTATTACTGCTAGCTATAATGCTTCATGTTATTTTTGTTTTTAACATTTGTTTTATAAATTTTCAAAATTAAAATCATGATATTATACGAACGTATTGTACAATTAATATGCATTTCTTCATTTTTAATTGTACAAATTCTTCTCCTAATCAATAAAACAGATGAGTATTTAAGCAACAATAACTCTTGCTTTGTAAGTATAAAGTCGAAAGACGAAAGGGAGTATGAAAATAAATAAATAAATCAATCAATTCTGATGACATTGCTGTATCTATCCTAATCTAACATACTTGCTAATAATTGCTATCGTATGTAGTACTAATATGGTCTCAAGTCCACAGAGTGCAATTAACAATTTTCGGAAATCATTGGTGGATTTTAGAAACTGCGATCCATATTTAGAATAACCGCCTACAGACTAATCTAGAGCAGTGGGCCATTAATTGGACCACATTCTGCAGAAAGGAACCAACCCTCAAATTTAAAAAACCGGAGTAGATGCTAAATTTTTGCTACTGAACTATATAATATTTACGTTGTGCAAACTAACCAACCCTCTTCATCCATTTATATGCCATCTATGAATCAAACAAAAACACACTGAAAAGATCCAGGTGGCTTTTTATTTAACTTTAAATGCCCGTTTCTTTTAGCTTAAAAATCATGTAGGTTGGTTCCTTTCTGCGGAACGTCGTCCAATTGACGTTGTCTACTTTTACGGTAAGGTAGGTCTATAATAATAATTATATAGACAAAGTTTTTTTATCAAATATATTTGATTATTTTTACGTAAGACCTTTAATTACCATTTTCGGCAACTTTCTGCACGTCGTTATATTTGAAAAAAGATTACCTGATTACTACAGTATGGCCTTATAAGTGTAAGATGACTTTACGTAGGATGTATTTTGAGGTTAAAAGAAGTGAAAGGTCCCGAAAACAGCTGAAATGGTGTCAAAATTGCTTTGGAATCTATATACAGCACACATATTTGCAATAATAGCCAAAATCGTTTTCACCTACCTCTACAAATAAAACTAATTATGGTCAAAGACTTTTGATTTACTGTAATATATATTTGATTCAAAAGTCGCCTGAAATCATCTTCGCGTTTTTCCCAAAATTTGATCAAAGGCTTACACGGTGTAATATCGACCTAACAAAATATTCTTATGTAATAAAATGCTGTAGCTTTGGGCAGCACGATTCTTAAATCCAGCTCAGAATATAAATCGATTTAACTGGCGTCACCGAGGTAATGTGGCTTTATTTCACGAAAAGAAAGAGAATAGGTGTAATTGTAGAAATTCAGAGCATTCAGGCTTTTCTTTCCCATCCATGAGAATACGGCAGTCACGGCAACTGACCAAGACAAATGCCTCTAGATAATGGACTCCGCATTGTTGCATGTACACACACACGAACCTTTCCTTCCCATCGTTAAACGATTCCGATTTGTTTTTGTCATTCGTAAATAAATTTAGTAGCGGGCAGGCAGGCAGGCAGCGAGAGGATCGAAGAGGCCGTGGCAGGAAGGAATTTTCAAGACGTTCGAGTTCCTGTGCTCTTTCAGGCCGGTTCCATTATTTATTTTTGTTTCATAGCTTTTAAGGAAGTGCCAGAGCGAGTAGAAAAGAAGAAGAGAAAGAGGGCAAGGGAAAAAAATGCATACAATTTTCTTGTGACGAACAGAAAAGAGACAATTTTCTACCACATTTGACTTGTCCGTCAAATGAAGCTGCTGATGGTGGACTCGTGTATAAAAGTACTTCCCCAAACTACCCATTACGTGGGAACAACAACTTCTGAACAAAACCTGTATCCCTTTGTTATAATAATCCAGTACAAAATTTAGAATATGAAAATAGGCTAAAATTTTACATTAGAAGAGATGAAAAGAATAAAATACCATAAAGGACATAGGCCTACATTTCAAGAGACTCTAGTGTCATACATATGAATGAGCAAAGTTGCACAGACTTTATAGATTTACAATTAGGAATGTTTTAAAATGATAATGCAATAAGCTTAGGCCTATTTCAAATCCTAGTAAAATATGGCTAGAATCTTTGGGAAGAACGTAAGAGAGATGAAAACAAGGACTGGAGAAAACTGCATGACGACGAGCTTCATAACATTTACCAAATATAGTAAGGCAACTAAACCACGGAGGATGAAATGAGCTGGCCATGTTGCGCGAATTGGGGAGGAAACATATACAGTATCTGAAAAATAGACTGGGAGACCCGAAGGGAAAAGAGCGCTTGGAAGACTTAGACGTACGTGGGAGGACATTATTAGAATAGATTTAAGGGTAGTGGGATTTGCTAGAGATGGTTGGATAGAGTTTGTACAGAATAGGGTTGAATAGCGGGCTCATGTAAGGGCGGCAATGAACCTCCGGGTTCCATAAAATTCCTTTAGCGACTGCGGGGGGGGGAGAGAAGGGTGGGCGCAAAAGATACATAGGCGCAATAAAAAATTTAAAAGACGAGGAGTTAATATAATTAAATGTTAAGTTCAAAACTGGTTAGTTAAGTTATTCAAAAATGTTATTTTATCTTTTTTTCGACCTTACTATAAAACGCTTCATGTTATCAACTCAATCTATCGTAAAAGATGAAAACGACGAGAACTTACTAACAGCTGATCGCCGAGGTCAGCCGTCTCGTTTGACAAATCTAAAAAATCAAAACTTAAACATTTAATTATGGTTGAACAAAAAGAATCGTATAAACTTGCCTATAATGGTAATTAAAGCTTTCGTGGCCTATAAAAATTATGGTAACCTATGATTGTTAGATGTCAATCCAAGCTAAGAATACAGGGAAAGGAGTAAGTGTAGGCCTACACCACATATTTAGCATCACCGAACAGTGTCTCTGTTTTTATATCGGATGACGCACTGCAGGAAAGGAAAATGGAGTTTTTCTTATCGGGCAAATGCAATTGGTTACAGTGAGAGTATTTCTTTGCGATAAAATATATCCCCTTTGCAGCAAGTAGTTGTCCCTAACACAGATTTGTGGATTGATACAAATGCACTAAACTCCACGGCTGTCTGGCTTAGTTTCACGCGAGCATTAATACATTGAAATGCCCCCCTGATACGCCCTATCGAACGTCTCCTGAGATATACACCGCTCCTCCAGCCCCTCCAGTAATAGCGGAGAAAAGTGAATCTCTATCTGTATTCTCTTGTACAGCTTTCCTGCCATGCTACTTCCTAACAGATTAGACTTCTATACTGTTTAAGTTCTGCGATTAAACTTTAAAGTGTTTAGCCAGCTAATTGCTGGAAAATTACTGTACTTTTTAATGTTTTCGGTTTAGAATCTGAAATACCGGGCAGATTATATTTCTTCAGAGGCGAATAAACCTGTTTCTTATTTTTTGTCTCAAGGCGATCGATAAAATGATTTAATAGGATATTATTTGCAGTCAAATGTTTTGTATCGATTAATCATAAACTTACGCTTAATTATAATTAAATCTTATTCTCTGCATCTAGGTAGCCTACTATAAGCCTAGCACATACATAGATGCCAGAAGCAGCATGATTGCACATCTATTCTAAAGCACGACAGAATTCTTTTTAACAACCTTTTTGCAGCATTTCATTGAAAAAAAAAAAAACAATAACCTCATCGGGGATTGAACTTGCGACTTCGGTTTGTAGTGCACTGCCTCACTTAACTAACCACACCATAGAGCCTAGGCCTATACCATTTTTTAACAATATATATATATATATATATATATATATATTTTTACATATCTATTTTTTAAATAGAATAGTGGTGATAAAACTCGTTGGAATGTAAATATATCTCAACACAATGCCATCGTTAAAACAAAAAAGCTGTATTTGAAACAATTATTACAATTTTCATTTCTTCTGCTGTCAGTCTTCCTGCCTATTTATGCATACTTTTCAAAGAAGTATAAAAGATTACAAAGAATAAAAATTGTTTATAGAACAGTTTTCTAGAAGTAAGGATTTGACAATATTCTTAAACGAAATTTCTGTCGAAATCGAAAACGAAAAAATACAACACATAGGCTGGAACTAATTTGTGTATAAATATTACCACCTATTCCCTCGTATAAAATCTTTTTGTTGAAAAATCAGCTCATAGGTGGTAATATTTATACACAACGTACAAATCCCTCGTAGGAGACAAATACCATGAAATTTATCAACTGGAACTAATGCCTGTTGTCGCGAATATGATACATACCGAATTCACCTGTCAGGAAAGACATTATCTTAATTTTGGGATTGGGTAGGGCTTAACACTACAATAATGAGTAGCCTACATATTCGGGTATTTATTTTTTCCCCAAGTAGGCCTAGAAGTTAATTCAGGCATTAAGGGGTAAATAGTTCATTATGCAACGAGCCTATAATCGCATTTATTAAAACACTAGTACAGCAATACTTCTGACGCCAAAATTAGATTTTTATATTTTATTAGCCTATATTTAAAATTTATACTTTTATATTAGACACTCCCAAGTATTGCTTCATGACCAGCTACATAAAGAGTGCAATCCAGGCATAGTTACATGTTCAACCATTCGCATTCGTATACAAGAGATATACACGGTTGATAAATGCCTACAAGGATCCTAGAATTGGTAACACAGACAGAAACAAGGGAGAGAAGAAACGGCAAGAAGGTTGAGAGCGAATTTAACAGATAGCATCAACAATCTGGATGTTGCATGTGTTATTGCGTATATCACTACTTTTTTTCAGTATTCTCCTGTTCTCTTCCACCAGTTCTACCCCTCTGTCATATACATTTCTTCTAGTTTTCGGAGATATGTATGAAAACAACTAGCCATTTGAAAACATGAAAATAAGAATAGGCTATGGGGTTAGTACTTTTTATATTTTTATCGGTCAATATAGAAAACAGCATGTTATATGACTACGTATATGCAAATAACAGTCGCAAAGGTTGTTGTTCATATTCTAAAACTTGGGGTTCCCGTCCCCTTTGTATGTTGTCTATAGATGCCTTAGGATGGGGAGAAATGTTAGTCTTTTTTAGGACAGCTCGCGAGTAAGATTTTATTTCATTTCTTCATGCTTCTGAAAGACGATATCCCCCATATAATAGTACCCTTAATTATAATAAAATCGAGGCGTATCACATAGTTTTATAATCTGCATCTTCCTTGAGAAATATCGACTATCCTTAATCATTATTTATCCTATGGTTATAGCAGTTTATCATATTTTTGTCATAAAATAACACAAACAATTTTTCATGAAAATGCAATTATTTAAATGTAAAATTACACGATATTTTCCAGTAAATATACTACAGGCTTAATAATTGTGTTAATTGTTTTTACAGCCTGCCGCGGTTATTTTGTTTTATTCATGCATCTTTCTTCTCAGCAAAGATTGCCTTCTAACGCAAAGGATACTGATGTAGGCCAAACTCTTTTTCTACACAAAATTACATGATTACATAATTTAAGTCAACAAGTAAATCTAGACACTTCAAGTGAAAAAAACACGTTTACCTAATTAATGTCATTATATAGGTAGTTCCTCAAAATTTGTATGGGGCCCTAAGTGACAACAATGCAACTTGAAGGTATAAATATTTTGGCAATGAATTTATAAATATTTAAAAATAACTTTAAAGAATTCTTTCTCAGAAGGACACGATATGTTGTCCGAAACGTCAGAAGACACCATAAACACGACGCGGCCTAACCCGGATATCAATTACTATCATTTTAAGTATAACTCTGGCCGTGGAAGCCTGCGAACTAAGTTAACTTTGTTATTGTACTCCTACCACCAACAAAAAAATCTATTACTTCTACATTTTCAGACAGTATATTTTCTTGAAAAATTCAATGGTAGGGTCGTATAATTATGTACCTTTCCATTATCAATTGCTGTAGGTCGATCTTAGTGAGAAATTGACTCTCGCGATTTTGTTTTGACGAAATAAGATGAAACAACCAATGCAATTATAACCTAAAGTATGACGTCATGATTTATAATATGAAAATGAAGAGTGGTGTTAGATTTATGTTATTAAATTCAAAACAAACAAAAACAAACCGCAGCCTATATGCAATTTACATAGATAAAATTTATTCTTGAATATTCTGTATTTGACTGCAATGAAAACAAGCTCGAAAGTTGTACAAAGTTCCAAAATTGCCAGCAAACATTGAACTAGAAATGCTACAAACATGAGCTGAAACTAGTTTCAAACGGATAATCAATCTAAAAATAAAAATTATTTCAAAATATGGCCCACTCCCTCTCTACACAAACTAGGATTTAAATAAGAGAAACTCGCAAATAAGGCTTACTACTAAATTACAGCAGGATTAGTTTCGCTTTACACTGCGGCTTTTATTTGCTCATTCATTATTTATTCATGTGTATATTTTCGTAAGCAGAACACAATCAGTAAACAAACACAAACGTGTATAAACATTAGCTACAACATCAAAACTAGTCTTTATACACATTTCGACAGTCAAGTTTTACAACATAATCTTTCTGTTGCTAGGATACGCGCTGGTTTTCATGCCAACAGCTTTTCATGCTAGTTTTCCACTGCCTTCTATATTATATTACATTCAGTGGCCGGGTCTTTTCAAATGAGTTAAGACCAGTGCCTTCTAAACAAGGTACGAAGGCTAGCGACCATATTAAAACAGGCAGCCCACATATTGCCTGTAATTAGAAAGGGGATAATGCCGGACTTTCTGACATGCATTGAAAAGACACACGTAGAGATAGAGAATCCCGATATAAGCTAACATTTGTTTGGGATAACGCCATGCCAGTATGAAAGTAATATGAGGCGGTATTCCAACGCCCTCTGCTTCTGCTGCGGCTGACCTTCCCAAAGCCAGAGTTATTAAAATACACTGTCCTATACATCTACATAACCAAAAGTGGCGAAGGGAGTGAGGGATTTTTACTTTTACTTTATTAATTTTATTAAAATTGAATTTTTTTCGTTTTGTATGAAAAATCAGAGAACCGTATTAAAGGCCTACATGTCCAAATGTTTGAAGCAATGCTAGGGAAAATTTCAGTTCATAAAATTGTGTACACGTGTCTATCAATGATTGCTACATTAGTTATACTTAACGCCATGCAGACACGTAAATATAACGGTATAAAATGCTTAAGTTGCCTATTATCAATTTTACTAGAGAATCTAAATCTAGTGAGTTTCTGAGGTAGCGAATTGGCATTGACTTCAGTGAGGAAATGATGTCAGCATCATGAGCATCTTACGGAATCTTCGGGCTTGGAGGAAGTATTTTTCTTTTAATGATTTTATATTGTAAATATTTTTTTTTATTGACTTGTAGTTATTACATTGTCAAATTACACGCCACATTTCGTGAGATTTAAAACTTAAAATTTCGTCAACAGAATAAAATGGATATTTCATTAACCAGTCTTGTTTAAAAAATTCTGAGGTTCATATATGAAGGGTTTTAATTTTTTAACTAACAAATAACCTTCAAAATCAATAATATAAAATATGTAAATATAACCTAATAATACTGTACCTAGAATATGGCTTTTCTCACATCATTTATTTCTCTATCCTAATCATGGATGTCCTATTATCATGTTATTGCTTCTCATAGTAAGCGTGCGCATTGGATGAGTTCCTAGTCAAGTTGTTCTGGAGTTCGGACTTAAAACCTAAACTTAGCCTATAACTATCTTCAGGCAATTTAAAAGATTTTAAAAAATAATAAAAATAATACAAGCAGTAAGTAAAAAAAAATCGCTAGAGCCATCTTCGACAAAATCCTGAAAAAGAGGCAAAAGCAGTAAGAGAAAGATAAATCTTATATCTTACAAAATGTCTGGGAGGTACTTAACTTCAATTTTAAAATTTATGTTCATACCATTTTTTCTTTTTTCGAGATATGCTGTTCAGAAACAGAAACACAAACAGCTTGACCGAAGTTTCAAAAAACAAAAATTGTAATTTATTTAACTCGTAGCATCTAAACGTGTATATATGCTAAAAATTTGAATTTCACAACACTGCCTCTAGCCTATTTATAGTATCTGCAGTTAAAAGTAAAAAGCCAAAACAAATTTAACAAAAATGCAGCCAAGTTTCTTCTGTTGAGATGTAAAATAGAAACTGAAGCATTCCTCAAATAAACTATAAGATAGAAAAATTAATCATAACGATATCCAACATCAATCCATGATCCAACGTTCCATTGACAGTTTTCCATTTAACTATTATAATTTTTGTTAGATATTCCTTGTTGTCATAACTGTTCCCGAAGATTGCTTTGGCATTTTTCTGTGGTGGTGAAACTAATATAAATTAAAATCACAGCACAAAAGTATCGGCAGTCCTGGAATGTGGATTTTTATACACGATATTAATAATAATCGATTGCGATTGTGAGTCGTAATTTTTCAACTGAATAATTTGAGGACGAAATCAAACACACACTCACGGCCACGAGGTATCTGATTCCCTCACTATTCTATTCTGTGTGGAACGCAATTAAAAATTGTTCCGATATATATTTTTATATGTCAACATGTTTCAATGACCGAGTCAAAGCTGCCTTACATCCAATATCCACAGCGAAATCCGGGGAAATTAATGTAAATTTCGCGTCAAAGTAAATACGACACGTAGAAGGATATGGCCGTATCGTGTCCCTCAAATATCAATCTGCTATCAATCATCGCTCTCGAAAGAATTCTTGTCCATGAGTATCGTACCGTTATGTTAGATTTACCTAGATAGGCCTATTACGATTGTAATTTTTTTATTTTTTTATTACACGTTATTTCATTATTAGGGTCTAGTTCTGGTGTGAAACTCACATAACTTACTCATGTAAATTGGTTGTAAAAATGAAGAGAACGTCGTTACCACATCAGATCGCATTTGTGATGGCCAAATTCCAAATACAGACTGCTTCAAAAAAATGTATACACACCTTGAACTGCCATAGAAAATTTATTTCCCGTTCTACAAGGTTAAATTTTTGGGAGAAAGTAGGGCTGAAAATCGATTAAAATTTCTAATCGAGTTAACGTTTGACTTTCATCGATTAAACGACAAACAGGTCGGTATTTTAAACGAAACCAAAGTGTACATTTAATATTGTTTTACACGTTTAATAACCACTACATTACAGCTAATCAGAAAAAAATCCTGAATTATTGAATACCATCATTCGTTAACTAGTGAAAACTTATAAACAAAACTTACATTTCCGGTTACATTTTCAGCCAAGACTTGAGGCACACGAGTTTGTTAACATTTGAATGTTCAAGAGACGATCGTAGCTTGTTTACAATAATAACGGCAGCACTAAAAACTCTCTCACTAGGCACTGAGAAAGGAGTTTGGTCATTTGACCCATTTCTCGAAAAAAGTTTTTCAGAATTAGACTAAACCGATTAATCGGAAAATGTAATTGATCGACGATTAAATGTTTAATCGATTAATCGAGCCGATTAATCAATTAATCGGTACAGCCCTAGGAGAAAGCAATGTTATGTTTTTTAACAGGTGGCGGTAGAATAGTTTCAACAATCGTCCAACAATCGGGCCAATGATCATCCAACAATAAAAAGTATCTAACAACGCTTTCTGATTCCATATTCCCTGCCATTCCTGCATTGTACGGCTTTATTACCAAAAAGATGGCGCCTCGCCGCACTATCACGGCATACCTGGATCGAAATTTGCCAAGACAGTGGATAGAACGCAGGAGGCCAATCGAGTTTCCTACATGCTTTCCAGACCTTAAGCCGCTGGATTTCTTCTTATGGGGCTCAGTAAAAGATGAGGTGTAGGCCTACAAACGTAAACCACGTAACCTAGACGCACTTTGGAATGAGATTCAAGCGGTGTGCACAGAAATCTCATTGAACGCTTTGGTACGATGCACCGAATCAGTGGTGACTCGTACTCAGAAATGTATTGATGCTGAAGGCCACCATTTAGAATATTTGAAATTAATCACTTTCACCATAAAGTCATTTATTTTTCAAATTGGACTTTAAGATTTCCGTTTTCAAAAATTTAACCTTGTAGAACGGAAAATAGATTTTCTATGACACTTCAAAGTGTGTATACATTTTTTTGAAGCCCTCTGTACATTTGTAATCTGGCAGATAAATATCGATTATCGGGAAATGATAGAAGGCCCTTAGCCTTGTCCCATTGGAGACGTTATGGCTTAATGGTAATGGTAATAATAATAATAATAATAATAATAATAATAATAATAATAATAATAATAATAATAATAATAATAATGTTATTATAATTTATAATAATTAGTTATTATTTATTAGTTAATAATTATTAGTTATTTAGTAATAATAATAATAATCAGTTATTATTTATTACATATTATTTACTATTATTAGTTATTATTAAATATATATTCTTTAGGCCTACATGAACAACAAAATAAATTCCTTCTTATGCAAAGGATTATAGATAGGTCTACCCTATCCAATTGCATATTAACGGATATTCAATCACATATTACCTGCTTGCAGTATAACAGATTTTCCATTCATTTGGTTAGTGTGGAATGAAACCCAACCACACGTTTTATTGTGGGCGGTCTCTTTGATTTAATGAAACCTTTGCAATGAAATTGCTGGAGTAACATGAAGGTACACATAGTTTAATATAACAGGTTAGGCCTACTAATTAATCCGTATGCAAGCTTGGAAACTCCACAACGGTATGCAAGCACTGGTTGATTAAAAATAAATATAACTTGCCACGTAAAATGTGTACAGTGCATGGTTTAAATACTCTCTTTTATTAAAAAGCCGAAATAAAATTTTTATTAATAGGTAGTTCTTGCTTTCCCTCCGTGGGATTTTATATTACATAACATGATATTAGGCTATGTAACTGTTATAACATGAAACCAAAGCGGCAGCGAGAATGACGGAATCTACCTATTAGCACTAAGGTCACATCCAGTGGCAATCGGGAGGGGGGGCAGGGGGTCAGGACCCCCCCCCCCCGAAATTAAAACCTAAAATTCTATTTAAGTTATATTAGCTTTATTTTGTCAAATATTTAATTATTTTATTTATAATAAAATACTGAACTAGTAAATGAAGGCGTATTATTTCCACTGTTAAATGTTTTATTTAACTTTTTTATAAATAGTAATAAGTATTATAACTTAGGTAATGATTTCTTATTTAACTTGGGATGTCTTAGAGTATAGTAAATAAATTTTCTATCTAGTTTTTCAGTTCAGATTTTCATTAGTTCAATTTTCAAAAATATTACCCTCTGTAAATACCCCCCAAACTCCCCGGCACTTTCGACCCTCCTCGAAATTATTTTCTGGCTACGCCACTGGTCACATTTCTAACATCTTAAGGTTTTTTTCAGAATACTCATGGATTCAGGTGTTACTAGGAGTTCTCGTAAAAAGAGAATAAAAAAATTAAAAAATCTACACCTACGTGGTCTTTGAAAACTTCAAGGAAATATCATGCAAAATTGGAAGAAAATTGAACAACGCGTTTGGTCGTAACCGCGTAACATACAAATTTACAGACAAACAGACGAAATACCGAACGGTTGAGTAACGTGAAGACCCAACTGTAGAACTGAACGATTACAAAGAGTACAAAAATGGATTTTATTTAGTGTTAAAGTGTAGAAAAGAACTATTAAAAAGAGTACAGCAATGAAATTTATCGGCAAAAAATAATAGAGAGAATGTCAAAAGTAACTAAAAACCACGAGAATGTTCGAAAACAGGGTGCTTAGGAAAGTATTCATGCCTAAGAGTGATGAAAATGGGTCTGGAGAAAACTGCATAACGACGAGCTTCATGACCTGTACTCTTCACCAAATATAGTAAGAGGTAATTAAATCACGGAGGATGAAATGGGCTGGACATGTTGCATGCATGGTGGAGGAAAGACATAGACCTATCTCTAAAGTATTGACTGGAGGATCGAAGGGAAAAGACCACTTGGACCTAGGCGTAGGTGAGAGGACAATATTAGGATAGATTTAGGGAAGTAGGATTTGCGATGGATGGCTGGATAGAGTTAGCACAGAATAGGGTTGAATGGCGGGCTCAGGTAAGCGCGGCAATGAACCTTCGGGTTCCATAAAATAGATAATATTCCTTTAGCTTGCTGAGGAATTGTCTATTGCCATGAAGGAGGAAACTTCAGTAAGTAAACTAAAAAAAAAACAGAAACTTATATGTTTATTGGGGGTTTTTGCACAAGAATTAACCAAAATGTACTAAAAATTAAAAGAAAATGAATAAAAATGCTCTTAAGAGACAGAAATGCAAAAAAAATTATCTAACAATGCCTCTGAAAAAGGCTTCATTTAACATAAAACGTTGCAAATACCAAAGCAGCTAGGCCTATGTGTCTGTGTTAGTGGAAAAAATACATTTCATCAAAATCCTACCAACGTAGCCTGGCATTCACACTAAAAAGCATAGCGACTAGGACTTTTGAAATCATTGTTCCTTTCTTTCCAGAGTTTCGAATGACTTCTTTTCAATTATTGTTTACTAAAGCACAATGCAAGCAAGTGAAGGTATAAAAAAAGACACGTTAGAGGAGATTAAAGCAGAGAATGAGTTAGAAACATACAGTCCACTCTGGTCCGCAAGCTTCATATGAAGATACAGATATTTAATGAAAGGTGAAGAGAAACCAGGAGAGAGAGAGGAGGTGGGGGTATGAATCCATTCAGCTGTACCTCCCCTTCCCTCTCTTTTCTCTTCGTTCAAATGAGTTTTTGGTACCACCCTCTGCTGCCGCTCCAATATTACTCAAAACTTTTTAATCCATGTGGATCATGCCATGTAATACCATAGGTTAGAGAACATCCGCTAATCTGACTGGACAGACTACCCTCGCACAAAAACAAGCTTCGTGTAAAAGTAGAGCAGCCAAGTTATCCCTCACGACTTTCTAATAAAGCATTAATCCTATTTCGCTGGTATCAAATTAATCAATAAATCCTGTTCATGATACTAGGCTTTACAGATTTCATTCTAGTGAACTCTCGGAATTGTAAATTCTTACGCGTCTGAAAAAAGAACAAATATTTTCCCTTGTATAAAATAAAAAAAACTCAACTACTTGTTGCCTATGATGCAGGCTTGCACTAGAAAACCAGAAGTGTTGCACACATGGTTCTCTTAAGCGTTTTCATTTGATTCTTATTTAGTCTAGACGAAGGTAAAAATATATAACATTCTGGACAGGACTAAGTCCTATTCCTGTGAGTTTATGAGCTTTATAGTTATTCAAAATTAATATTGAAAATCTGCAAATTTCAAAATGAAACCTTTTGCACAACTTTTCAGTAGAATGTTTGAGTTTTAGTGGAATCAATACATTTTTTTTAAAACAACTAACTACTTTTCCTATAGGCCTAGGCCTGGCATTATTACAAAAGAAGAAAATATATTTTCACTTTATATAGGCCTAAGTTATCAAATTTACGGGGAAAAATCCATGGCAATACCTAGGGACACATATTATTTTATTTCGAAATGTACTGACGTAATAAAAATCATTTCTGAAGTCATACGTCCATCCTATAGAACTTACGATTTTGAGCCTCCTTGCATGAAATCTGTAGGCTACATACAACTTGAAGCCCAGCCTTATAACGGATGTCTTCTTTAAAACAGTTAAACAGTCTTCAATGTTATTTTTTTTAGTTGCCGGTAATCGGTAGAAGACATTTTATTTTTTAGTTATTGATTTTTCATTTAGCCTATAGTTTAATGATCTTTGCAGCCTTTTAAACGTCGCATAATTAGGGAAACTTAAAAGTGACTGAAATGAAACTCAACATAGCCTACATTAAAGCACACAGTATTTTTAATACAAAAACAAGAAAAAATGCTAATTTTGCCCAAACTTATTGATATTTCACATTCTACCCTTTTAAGCCTAATGATAGGATAAAATATGGCAATGTAAAAATGTAAGTCGTGTGTACCTTTCTTGGGACATTCTGTTTTGTATGTAAAAAAAAAACAAAAACTGCATGAAAAGAAAAATATTTATAGAGTGAAAGTGAATTTATAGAGTGAAAGAAACATCATCACATGAATTATAACTATACATTGCCAGGACTAAGAATTTCATATTCTTTGCATGTCATACAGGCCTACCTACCTATATTAAAGTTTATCTCCAAAGGAAGTACAAGAAACAAGATATGTTTATATCATACTAGGGGCAGAATAAAAAAATTTAATAAAGCTCCAGGTTTTTGGGTATCCTCTTTTACAAACCATGCGACTTATGACAAACCACCAATGTGAAGTCTTCTGGGAGGAATAGAAAGCTTCCTGTATCATTTCAATGAAAATTAATTCAAACTATCTTTAATATTGTATAACTTAATGAGTTTTAAGGATGAATAAAAGGTGGACGTAAAGATTAAAAAAAGATCCACTCAAAGTCGCATGCATCGTGTCTGCACCGTATTTGTTTGTGAACATAAAAAAAAAGGAAAGCTTCCTCATAACGAAATTTCATATTGAAGTATGCTTTAATCCCAGGATGTCACATGAAAGAATTCGTTTATTTTCTCTCTTATCTTAACGACAAGACAACAATGCTCAAAATGTAACACTTTTTAGTGAGTTCCTCGAAAATTACTGTCCACTGTTTAGCTCATGTACTAACGTTGCAATGGAGTATTAAGAACTTGGCGGTTAAATATTATCGAAAAAGATTAAATCTCCTGTGGTATTTTCCATGACAATTTTGTGCGAAAGTTTATAGATCATCACCTTAAATGGTCTCACCATGTTCCTGCCTCAGCAACAGGCTAAGCACTACATTACAGAATACACATGTGTCATTTTAAGCCCATCGAAGTTATAACTGACGTTCCGTTTACGTACCTCTTTTTCAATCCATTATGGTGTCTAATTGTTTTTAATATTATGATTAGATTATTAATTTCATCTATTAAATATAATACGCGAACACATGGAATGGCAATATAATTAAAATAGTTCAAACAATTACAATTACTTGTACTTCAAGCTAAATCTGTCAGCATTTTCATCTGTGAAGGATGAACGAAAAATGTTTGCCTTTTGCAAAAAGGATAAATAAAAATTTGTCTAAAAATATTGATGATCCAATCTTTATTTTCGGAATTTAACGATTTCAAAACTGACTGAATTTACAAATGTTCCTCAACTAATAGAACCAGAATGTCTTACATAGCCAGGAGTAAAACATAATATTAATTTTGGTTCCCGCTTTTATAATTCCATAACCAGAATGTACCCTGAGCTCTCATCATACTGTTAAGTTTACTAGGCATATAAAACTGTTTGAATAATTTATAATATTAGCTGTATCTAAGGTTTCTGTTTGATTCTACATTTTAAAACTTTTATCTTTTTCATACGTCACGTCCCATTTTTTTTTCACTCTACTCGTGTTCTTTTGTGAAAGTTGTAGGATAATTTATAATGTTAGCTGTTTCCAATCCAAGGTACATAATGTTTCTTTTAAGCATTTATTTTTAAACCTTTTATTTTTCCATAAATAACGTTACATTTTTTTTCTTCTGCTCATTGTCTTTTTTCCTTCGATTTAGTTGAGTAACTTAATAAGCCTACATTATTTGAGAGTGCGAATATCACCATATGAATAATATTGCATAATATACGCCTATGATGGGATAAGGAGGCTGATTTTTCTAGTCACCAGCTTTTTTTATTAGTTAATATTTTCGCTAATAGAAAAATGGAAGAAGGCTTCTAAATGCCTGGTTAGTACGTGGAAAAGCACAATTTATAAACATTACGGAACTAAAGACTCGTAAAATGTTTTTAAGATATGCAAGGGCAATAAAAAAGGGGTCGAAATTAATTAAAATCGGAACGGCTTCATTACGAAAGATGCAGATGCTACACCTAGGTTCTCCCTAATGATACCGCGGCTGCAGATTTTATAATGACTTCCTCTGCACTAGATTACCTGTGAAGGAAAAAAATATCCCCGGCGACTGGAGGTAATTAGTGAAAACATTTCCTTTTTTTACTACCGCCCCTTCCTGCCCAGAAATGAGGGGTTGATGAAAAAAGAGAGGGGAGGGGTAGGAAAGTTATTTTCCAACGATTCATTTTGATTGGAGGTGGCATGAAATGTTTTCCTAACTCTTTCACCTCATCCCTCTACCGTTCCACATCTCTTTCATTCAACTCAGTATCCATCAAAACACCATCCGACCCCCATACCACTGTTTTAAAGCACTAATCTACGTCACCGTATAGGCTACACCCCCTCCCTTTATTACTAGCCCCTTCCTCTCGTCATCGCTACTAAATGAAACTGGAACACTTAGATTGAATAACAACTTCCGGTTATTTAGTCCAGTGTAAAATGCGACCAAATCATAGAAATTTCTCATAACATTTAGAGAAAATGTTTTTTACAATCTATACTACATGTTTAATTACGCCCATAATTCATCGGACTCCAACGTGAATATATACTACACTAACTATGAATGTTTAAAACCATTTATTTCATATGGTAATTCTTATATAGTGGAACCTCGATTATCCTAGCTCACGTGGACCAGGACAAACCTCGTCTCAAACCATCGCCTATCTACAAAAGAATAGGCCAACAATAGCATTGTTCCCTAATCTGAAAATCTTCACAGACAGGTGCTCTTGTAGCAGCAGCGTCGCCAGGAATTTTATTAAGGGGGGGGGGGGCAAACTCAACATAATTCCTAACACATTGATCCTTATTTATTTGGCTAAATTATACATTACTCTATAATAATAAAAATTAATTTACTATAATGAACAAATAGTAGTATTACGACAATAATTTAAATAAGTGTACTGTGAACTAATTATTGATTGAAGTTAATCAACATTGAAATGATACAAATGATATTTTATTATGATCGCCCGAAAATCAATTTCGGACCTCAATTTCAAATGATTAGGCTAAACACATTATTATTCACTTAACCGGATCGTTATTTTGAACCCCAGCTGAATTCGACGAGGGTACAAAGATTTTTTTTAAGTTAGCAGAATACGCTCTTTTGAGCAACAGCCTTGGTGACATATTATAAATACATATTATAGTTATAATTAGTTAATACTTGCAAAACTCATTATAAAGTAATTATATATTTTTTATTCTCCATGCAACAACTGCAGGTTGGCAAAGAGTACCATAAATAAATGAATCCATAAGGCAATCCAGAGGGGGGCAGTTGCCCCCCCTCTTGCCCCCCCCCATGCCGAGGCCCATGTCTTGTAGTCGCATGAATTTCCCCAATGTTGCCGCTGTCATTCAGACCATTTCACCACTTCTCAAGCGAAGTAAACGTGCTGTGGGACGTATTCGGCAACATTGTACTGGACTGCAGACAAGTGTGAATACACCTAATTACCTTTCTATTCACTGATTGAACGGTCGAAGAGGATTAGGGTGGCAGCAGGTTGAGGGCAGCGGGGAAAAAAGTCTTTAAGAAGTGGCACCCACAATACATACGACTGCTGTTCGTTTAGCTGTATCTTACAACGTGCACTAATAGGCCTGGTAAAAATGCTAATCACAGTGTATTCCTGCATTATTGCTTAGTGCAAATAATATTAATCTTGAAGGAGCAGTCCTCAGTAGGCCTACATAGGCTTTAAAATCTAATTAAACAAGCCTAAAATATATAAGTCTAGCAATTATCGTGTTATTATCACGTGTTTTTCTTCATTACGGTACCACGTTAAAGAAGTTAGGAAAATATTATAACATAATGTAAAAATTCTTCTCGGGTTTTCAGCCAGATGAAATGATGTTCGACGTTTCAGAGGCATTCCCTGCTTCCCTGCTCAGGAATACTGAATCCGAGAAGAATTCCTAGATTCAATACGCTAGGAAAAACTCAAATCATAGGCCTATATTAGATAACATAGATTCTTTAAATTTCCCCAAATAAAGTGCTTTAAATATGTTTAATAGGGGTTCTTTGTTAAAAAAAATGGAGTTTTATCACCTGACACTTTAATAAATAGCCTATGAACATCTACGAATTAGGCACACGTTATATTCGTCTGTTTAACAAAAAAAATATTACCTTGTATAAAATTATTGATCTCAAGTTATTTGTCTAACACTAGCCAATGTTAGAAAACATTATATGATCCATACATAGGCTAACAATTAATACCTAGGATACCCCCTAGTAATTCTGTGAACATGAAGAGACCTTGCAGAGTGCTTTGGCATATCCGTATTGCTTTTAGCAATAGTCTTGCGTTAGTGTGGCATGTATGTTATTTCGGATAATTCCATTGCCGAGTTCTAGGGGTTTTAAGTTCTGCAGCTAATTTATTTGTTAAAGGCATGAAAAATTAATCAATTATCCAAACACAGTATAGTAATTTTCACCATACAACGTCACACAATACTGAAATGTATAAACTATTAGGTAACTGTAATACAAGAAACAAAAATTACAATAAAAAAGCAAGTTTTACTTATGCACGTGGAGCAAAAATTGAATTTTTTATAGTAAAATAGTACATAATACAATTATCCTAATATAATGACTAGGGATGGGTCCTCGATACTTTCGATACCTCGATATTCTCGATACTTGCATGGTATCGACATCGAACGATACTTCAGAAAACTCGCTCGATACTTTTTCGATACTTTTGTAATTCTGCAATTAAGTGAGAATGCTAGTATTTTTTAACAAAAACTTGCAAGTGGGCTGTTTAAAAAATTAAGTTTAGTTTTAATGTAGAGTTTAAAAATAATTATAGGCTACTGTTGATATTAAATTTTGTCTCATTAAATATGCAGACTTAATTTTTGTTCCACTCCTTTTATGTATTTATGTTTTTATGTTTAATGTTTTTGTTTTACTTTCTTTTTTAGTTAAGCACATTATACACTCTATTTCTTTGTCTCTCCTCTTTCTTCACTTTGATATTTTTGAAACGGCACCCGAGCACGAGCAGTCTTGCTCATTCGGGTGTATTACTAAATGTAATACCTCTTGTAATATCTCTTGAAAAAATAAATAAATAAATAAAAAAAAAAAATTAATTTAGTTGGTATTACACAGTTCTCTCAAATTTTAATTTTTAATGTACCTATTTATTGAAACTGGAAATGTTGAAGGTATCTAGTATCGAAGTATCGAGTATCGAGGAAAAAATCATGTATCGGTATAGAGTATCGAGAAAATCTGGTATCGACCCATCCCTAATAATGACATTTTATTAAGATACGAGTTAGCACATTATGCAACAAGATACGAGTAGGCTACCTTAATTACCACTATAGGCAAGTTGCATACGACTGTATTTGTTCGACCATTATTTATTTTTTTATTTATTTATTCAAATACAAATACATATTTATACAAGTAAAGTTAAGCAGAACAAATACAAATTTCAAATTTCATAAATAACTACAACTGCTATTTTAAAAAAAAGGAAATGCAAAATAGGCTAATCTTACATAGATTATTAATTATTCTAGCACAAGAAGTATTAACATTTAGAAATACACGTGAATGACCAAGACTGCTCGTGCTCAGGTGCAGTTTCAAAAATATCAAAGTGAAGAAAGTGGGAGACAAAGAAACTGGGTGTATAAAAATGTGATTAACTAATAAAGAAAGTTATATCATTAGTCTAAATGTTTAAATTTTGAGACGGTCACGCTTCAGCGCGCCATGACGTTCGCACGAGCAAGTTGTAGTTATTGTCTTCTGTGGCAGATGGCAGCTCATGTCGTCGGTCAAATCGAAGCTTCCTTTTCGTCATTTTCATGAAACCAACAGATTTTGACTACACGAAATTAATTCATTTCAGTATGATATGTTATTAAAATTAACACGAACATAATTGATTTTATGTTAAATACACGCTATTTATTAAGCAGATTTCAACTGCTACTCTCAAGATCTCAAGATCGTTCCACGTTCGATAATAATCGACACCACACCGATGTCGAAATGAAAAACTTTTTTTTTTTTTTTTTTAACTAATTGACATTTAATTAAAAGATTTTCTAAAGCATATTAAGCCCTCTCAGAACTGAATTTATCTTAATTTAAGCATTCATCAAATTATATCAGTGAGTTTATAAATTTGAAATCAATAAAGAAAATTCTAATTGAATGGCTTGTTTTCACGAATGGCAATTCTAACGTGTGCACAGAATTTGTAATGTTGTAACATAAAACATTACTCAAATAATGTTTTATGCTTTTGTTATTGGATTTTTTGATGACGCATATTTACGTCAGTAGCAGTCAAAAGGTTAGTTATATAGAAATACATAACAAGCCTATGTTACACTTTAGATCAGTGATTCCCAATCCGTTGGAGTCTGCGGACCACTCAAGCCTTCTTTCCCATAACCAAATTCAAAGGTGATTAAATAAAACAGTTCTTTTATTACGTATCATTTATTAATAATGGGATGCGTTCGCTCCTCTCATGCAGCGGGACCGGGTTCAAATCCTGGTAGGGACAAGTTACCTAGGTGGAATTTTTCCTGGCGTTTTTCCTCCCCTGTGAGACAAATGTCGGGTAACTTTAGGCCCTTGTGGTCCCCGGATATCATCTGGCCGTCATTATCATTTTCATCAGATCCTTGCCTTGTTTGGAGTGAATGTCTGTCTGTGAATGGTGTGCCTCGTCCTATGTGTTAGTGTTCTCTCGGAGGTGACCCCGGCATTGGGCTGATCACTCATGTGTGTCCTTGTCTGGTCAAAAAAGTATGTATGTGATCCATAGATAATCTCTCTCCAGACAGGTCGCGACCCTGTAAGGCCCGGGCGGCTTGGGTCGCTTAAATTTTCCTAAAGGGAGAGGTGAAACTAAGATGAAGAGAAGAGATTTATTAATAATATTAATTAGTGTAGTCTACAGAAAACTTAATTACAAATTACTTAATAAATAATTTTTTTATATAATGTAGGTATACAGCCACTACATAAGTTTAATAACTACGTAATATGAGAAGTCTCAATTACAAATTTATGTTGAAACAACAATTTTGTTGAAAAGGACGCTGAAAAATGTATAACCTCAATGTTTTCTCAGTGTGACTTTTGTGCAATAATTTATTTGACAAGCTGAGAAATTCTAAGAGTTATGCTCTTGCATACAGTTGATCTCAAATCACTGATTGTACCTAGCCGATTATTTCTAGACTGTTAAGGCAACAGAGTATAAATAAATAAAAATTGAAAATGAGGTAAGTAAATTACACGTGTAAAAAAAAAAAAGTCTCTTAAAATAATATATTTTTGACTTTACTCTTTTGTCTTAAAAGTCTAGAAAAAGACAGTCCAGAAGAAGATTGTCAAGGCAAAAGAGTAGGCCTATACGTAAAAAAAGAGATAAAAGCCTATGTAAATAAAACTATCCTGAAAAATAATAGGCTATCTTTTGACTTATACTCTTTTGCCGAACAGTCTAGATTTTAAATATATTTTAATTCAACAGCTGTTAGTCATGGGTACGGATATAGGCTATTCATCCCAACCCGTTCAATTCTTATCACTTTCAAATCCCCATTATTGGCAACTTTTTAATATGTGCTGCCGGTGGCCGAACCCTCCCGCGGACTACTCCCGAGTCTCTCGCGGACCACCGGTTGGGACCAGTGCTTTTGATCGAAAGGTAAGGAGGGCATTTTTGAGACGTAAGGAATTCCTGGCAGAATCAAATACAGATAAAATACACTTCTGATTTTTAAAAAATTACTTAAAAGTTAAAATAGTGAAAACATGTTTGTAAGTGCCTCATAATTGAAAATAATTGTTAATAATTTTTAAAATATGCAAAATATTTAAAACGCACAAAGACATGTACTATAGATGAAAATATGTAAAAAAAAATGTAAAACTTTGAAATAAGGGTCTTTCGAGTGTAGTTTGTCGACATGATTTCCTTTCCTATAGCCTATGTAGACCTGTAGGAATAGGATAAGTAAATTAAAATAAACTCCAGGCTCTACACATTACGTAGGGATATGAATATCCTATGTGTCTGTCCGCGCAATTTGTAATTTCTGTAGAGTATACGTGTATCATGTGTTTCTTCACCCCTTCAAATAACCAATATGATGGCCTAATGGTTCTCCTGGCTGCCGAGTTTGTTCAGGACATGTGCCACGCTGCTGATGCAAATCATACTTCCCTGTCCTCCTCGCTGCAATAATGGTAGCCTAAATCCCACTCGGTGAGGGAAAAAATAACTTCCATATTACCGAAAAACATTGTAATGCTGACCCGTTTATTCACTTATTTATTTATTTATTCATTTATTTATTTCAAACGTACTTTACATAGCCAACTACTATTAAATCTCAACGAGCGAGCCGAATAGGTCTTTGAATCGGAGAGTAAAATCGTATTCCTAAAGATCCTGAAAGGCCTTCAGTAATATTAGGCCTACTACACAAATATCAATCTCACTAGGCTACATTTTTTATCCTTTTAATAATGATAACAATAATAATAGTAATAATAACAATAATATACTCGTAATGGGCCTCTTAATTGAAAATAATCGTTCATATATTTTAAAATATGCAAAATATTTAAATGCACCAAAACATGAAAACATAATTTATTATTATTATTATTATCATCATCATCATCATCATCATCGTAATATACCTACGCTACAACCTTCCAATCGAACAAGATTCATTCGTGGTAGAAGGTAGGCTACACTACATTTCAAATTAAAAAGAAAAGTTTCCAAAAGAAGACACAAAATAGGAAGGCCTACGCAGTACCAATTGAATATACAATGCAGAGATGAAAAATATCCTATGGAGCTCACCTATTCAACGAGTCCCAAAAAGAGACCTTAAAACATTCATTAGATATGGAAATTTCTCAATTTGGCTTATTGCCTAAGCTCACAGACCTAAAATAACTTTACTGCGATTTAGACGACTAAATCGTGTTTTATAGCCATTTTCTATTAAAACAATTATTACGGCTTAAACTGCAGGTTAAACGGTAGAAAGTCCAGTTAGGTTAAACTTAAGATTAACTTGTCGTTATCGTTTATAATATGCAAAAATCTGAAAACTAAAGTTTAAACTAAAACTGAAGGTTAAACCATGATTGTAATACCGACCCTAATAGCTCTAAACTTCGATTCTTTTATAATTACTTTTAATATAACTTAGTACATTTCGATTTCGTCGATCCATCTATTACAATTATTTGTGAGCTACTTGATAAAATACACCCAACTTTGTTGATGCAGTGGATGTCGTGGCTAGAAATCATCTCGTGTACTCTGGGTACCTTTACATGTCTGCTGCCACCGGCTGGCTTGTTATAGGAAAAACAATCTGCCTGCCAATCTCATAACCTCTTGGAGCATCTGCCTTAACATAATGATGTAACTTAGTGTCACTGAACAAGGTAAATCGATACATTTCACATTAAATTACTTTATCGATATTCGTTCCTACGTACAGCAGTGAGTTTACATTGAAAATGCCTTTACTGATAGCTTAATACTTTCGTAATGATTGCCTACAATGCACTGCACACTGCACTTGAGAGTTTCTTGCAAATAATCATTCTATTTTCTTGAAAATTAAAATGATATATAGTATAAAACAGACATTAATTTATAATATAGGCCTATATTACATATGAAGTAAAGAAATAATTTATTAAAACTACTCACGGTAAAAAAAAATCAATGAGATCAGAAATGCCTGAAGTTTTAATAACAAAAGATAAACATTTTTCATGAACTGACAAAAATGGTGCTAAAAATTTAGCTGGATTAGGCCACTTGAAAAATCCTTCTAGTTTGTAGCACAGTGCCTCGACGAACTGCAACTTGGCATAGCCTACCTATAATAATAATAATAATAATAATAATAATAATAATAATAATAATAATAATAGTAATAATAGTAATAATAATAATAATAATAATATTAATAATAACGGAAGAACGGAAACAGCAACATCGCGAAAGAATGAAGAAGTTTTGGGAAGACAAGAAGAAGAAAACTGTTTCACGTGGTCCTAAGCTGGCCTAATCGAAAGGACAAAAAAATTATAAAATTAATAGGCATAGTAATAATAATTATTATAAAAATTCCAAACACAAAATGGAATGGCATAGTTATTACTTGTAGCCATCCAAATAATGTTTTCACATTTAGGCGTTAGTTAAGACTAGGATACGATATTTGCTAATTGGCCTGAAGTATATTTAGTATATCAGTAGGGCATAACCTACTTACTAACGAGGGAGTTACGAAAACATTTCTCTCCTATCATAATAAAAATTACTTCCAGTTTCAAAATTACTTACCCACACGAAAAAATCGGGTGCGTGGAACGCCACGCGACAGGAGTAAAACTTCTTTGGCAACATTGAGAATGAAATAGTGGAATACATATTATACTCGTAATTATATCGAACGGAAGAAGGAAATCATCTAAATAAAATAAGAAATTCACTTTTTCGGCATTTTAAATAGAATACGTATAAAATAATAACTCTGTTGTAATGAACTAATGACTAAACTGTCACTGATAGTAGCCCCTGTGTTTGTTTACATGAACGGGACGCTTTGATTAAGTTTCCGAGACCGTTAGTGACGTATAACGATGCTCACGCAACGAGTAGAGCCATCTATAACGGTGAAGGGCTCACCACGCCACTAGCTCGAAGCAGCAATAGCCCCCACTCAATGCCCGATACCTTTCCCCCGTGCGCTCCCGTGGCCCCACTCTTTCGATAACTCTATGATTGCTACTTACCCCCACTACTTTCGTGACGATTTTATCGTAACGCTAGAGTGTAACGCAATTTTGGGTTAGCTCTCGATTTATTCCTAGCGTTCCTAAAGAAGTTTTACTTCAAAAATAAATAAGTTTAATATTGTTAAATACAATTTTTGGGGTTACACAGTATATGGGATTTTAAATTGAGATTTTCTTCAACGAATTTCTGTGTAAGGGTAAATTCTATAACAAGGATTTGGTCAGCCTGGAACAGCGTCATTATATTTACATGGAATAATATGGAAGTTATTAGCGGTGAGTGATTAGGAGTTGGAGACAGTGATAGGAATTACCTCGTGTTACCTGTCAGCGGGTGTCATGAGGTAACAAATTGATGCACGCGGTGACACCGGCTCATTGCACACGTGCTATTGACATTCCCTGTCATCCCCGCCACAACCCCCTCCCCCACTGCAACACTGATTTCATTATCAAGCCCATTCAAAAATTCATTACCGCCAATTTTGATTTAAAACCTATTATATTCATTTATGGACGAGTGTGTGCAATAAGTGCATAGATGCGTTGTTTCGGATGCAGATCTGCAATAATGTAAGCGGATCTGAAATAGTTATTTATGCAACAAGTATAGAAAGCGAAACTTTTTGAAAGCGCGAGAAATTGCCATAACTAGGGCCAGGATTCTAAGGTTTTAAAGTATTATGTCCCTTGCTAGCTACCCGGCATATTTTAATATAGGCTAATTATCCATTTCTTTATCATGGCAGTAACATAATCAAATCTTATAAAACCTAAAAATGGCTAAATAAGACATTAAAAACTAAAAATAGCTAAATGTGTTTTTAATTAAAATACGATAAAATACGGTACTTAAACTAATAGACCTAATATGTAATAAATCAAATATTATTTTTCGTAGAACAATTCTAGAGTGATAGGGGAAAAAGCGAATAAGTCAAAATTCCAAAGTTTCAGGAATGACAAAAAACAGTTTATTTCCACCGCATTTTAACAATATTTAGATCAATCTACCCATATATTTTTACACAGTATCTTATACTATGTAAACATATCTGGGTGGACGGACCTAAATATTGAAAAAATGCTGTGAAAATAAATCGTTATTTGTCTCTCCTAAAACTTTGGAATTTTGACTTATTCGCTTTTTCCCTATAACTCTAGAATTATGATCAAGATCTGTCTCCATTGTTCATTGTTGCCAGTAGGCTACGATTGTAAGAGAAAATTTGCATTCTGTAATTTTGTCATTTTATACCCCATTGTCCCAGCAAAGGAAATCGTTAATGATCCGAATTCCCCGGTTACTCTAGAAGCAAATTAAAGGCATTTTTAAGAGGCTTACATTTGCAGTTTATTCACCGTGCTTGTTCCAGCAAGATGCCGAAAGTAAAGTATTCTAAAAGTTGGTTGATTAATTGAAAAACGTTCTTGTTGATTTTATGTTGTTTATGTGTTTGTGTTTTATTTTATGTGGATTGGGAAACACAGGAAAAATTATAAAATTAATTGTCTTTTATAAGATAAACTATAACTGTTGAAAATTAAGCAAAAAGTATTTCTATGGACTTGTGTTTCAGAGCATAGGCCTATAATCGTAAGTAAAAATAAAATTAGGTAATTTTTTTTTCAATGTGTTTCTTGTATTTGTGAGTGAGACATAAAAATCTTGCATAAAAATGGTAAAAAACTAAATTAAAACTATTTTAATATGTTTAAGAAACTAATACTGGGTTTATAAAAACCTAAAAATTCGTGCCTTAGTCATAACGATCCACCAGACAAGTTAAAAAAAAGGGAGCTTTCTATAGGCTACAAGTTTCATACCATATTTTTATGGGCAGAGGGACAGGTGGTAAGCCCATCGCCTCGCAATCCCCCTTCAGAAACTAAGGTAGGCCTATTACTTGGACGTGAAAGGGCCGACAAATTTAGGCTTGGAGTTCTTTTACGTGCCGTAAATCTACTACACGGGCCTCCCAGCTTAAAGTCCCTCCCGGAGGACTCCGTGCCCAGAATTTTTACGTCCTGAAAAATCCATCGAACGCGGTATAAATATTAGTAATATCTTGAACCGTACAATAAGAATCAATTTGTTAAAAAAGTGAAAATTCTGTTGTATGTTATGTTGAGTAAAATGTTTGTAACTTAATAAACTAAGTAGTTATACATAATCGTACTTTATGAGATAGGCGATATGGTGAATGGGAAATGTCTATCCGTGTGTCTGTATGCACGATAACTCGATTACGCCTTATTGGATTTTTATAAAACTTTGTATACACATTTATAACGTCCATGGAAAGAAGCCCATTGATTTTGGACCAGATTGAATTACCGGTGCTGGAGTAACGACTAATCAACGGCCATGTGCTTTTTTTAAATGACAAATCATCACTATACTGCATACATTATTTCCACTATCATTCTAAAAATGTATTTTACATGTTATTACTTGACAAATAAGCCTAAAACTAGTGTTGTCTAGGCATAAAACAATTCATTGTTACTGTGTATACCAGTATTTAACTTAATATATTTTATGTTTTCAAGTTAGGCTATCTCTGTTAAGTTCTACTTATTGTTAGTCATAATAGAAGTTATTTAAACTTTTAAGAAATTGTGAAAAGAGCATTAATCTAGCCTACTTCTCTTCCCTGTGTTTTCAGCGCACAGGATTACAGAAACACCTCAAGGCAGCTGAATAAATCTGGACAGGGACAACATAAGCTCTGCGTATACAAGCCACATCTTGCGTATTAAAACTGGAGGCGACAGAGCTTATGCTAATCCCCCGGCCTGCTGCTTGTTGCGACTGCTTTCTTTCTCACTTCTAAAACGCTCAGGTAATTCACAGAACAAAATCAGTCTAAAAAAAAAAATTCAACAAAATTGTATACATTCATCAAAATTGTATTTTAAAAAGAAGATAATGGTGATGATGTTGTTAATAATAATAATAATAATAATAATAATAATAATAATAATAATAATAATAATAATAAACTTAAGACTATTATTACAATTATAAATAACTTATAAATTTAAATTTATAAGCGTATATCAAGGATAGTTATTCGTAATTCTTGTACTATTGTTGTTATTATTATTATTATTATTATTATTATTATTACAATAACTATTGATTACTTATTTAATAATTATCTTTTGCCCGAAGATATTAAAAAAACGTCGCTGGTGTGCCTGAATTTTATTCCATAGGTGTGGGCTACGTTCTCTTATTGCCTGTAAATATAAGCCTACAGATCTGTAAAATTGCCACTTAATGAGAAAAGTAAGCTACGGGTAGGTGTAGCCTATTACAGGTACAGTACCTACTTAATTTTGAGTAAGCCGATGAGACAATTTCAGTAAATCTTGTGACAACTTGTTCCTCTGCTTAGCATTTAACAATTTCATTATAGAAAACTCACACTCACACAAATACGTACTACCCAACATGGATTGTGCGAGTATTTTCAAAACACAATTTTGCAAGTTTGCATACTGCTCTTAGTTAACTATTCTCCAAAACTCGAGAGACTGACAATTTCTCATTGATATAAGAAAAATGTAAATCTGTAGGCCACATAACTCCAAAAATACAGAAGGTATAGCTGCTATCAATGCTACATGAGAGGGAACAATGTTGAAAATAGAGTGCCTGTCGATTACAAAGAAATCCAATAAGTTTGGACGGTTTTATTAACGAACACGGATCGGAACTGGCCCGCGGGCCATCAGTTGGACCACACTGGGCTAAGGCATCTTCTTTTATGTTCTCCATAACTTCCATAGCTTTTAATTTCATTTTACGCTATACAGTACGGTACCTTTACGAAGATATGCCCATTATCTGGAAGACATAAAGAAAGTGTATGACATCCTGCTCTTAGCTACGTTCACAAGCAAGAAGTCCATTATAGATAAGAGTCCTAACAAATGAACACTACATACAGGGCAATAACTCTTTGAAAGTGATGTATGTCCCACCTCTTAGAACCTTCCTTATTTAGCTGGACGTTTTTTTGACACTGCCCAGACATGTGGATGTTTCTTTTCATGCCAGTAGGGCCACCCACTCCCTGATCTGGCCAAGTCCTCACCTCTTCAAGTCCACATATGTTTCATGTTACTGTATTTATTAATTACACCAATTTGTTTCTGCTACAGCAAGGCTAAATTTAATCGAGATTTGCTAATCTGCATCAGAGCGTTCATTAAGTGGCCCCTGTCATTCTAAGTGGTAGGCTACACTACCATCAGTTTTTAAGGTTGCATTAAATACTATAGACTTGAAATATGTACTAGTGTCAAGCTTTGAGCATTTGCAGAAGAAGCTGCATTAGTTTTTACATCTAAGAATTTAAATCGATAAATAGCTTCGAGTCTAGAGTTGGTTAATGGAAGAAGGTAGCAATTAATTTTAATATAGACTATGCCTACGTCTGCAGGATTTAACACTTAAGTCAGATCTTACCCTTTAACCCTGGTGGAGCTGTTAGGTAGTTCCTATCTGTTCAAGATACTCTGGTTCGAAACGTTCCAATAAATTATTGGGTTGTCTGAATTCTACTTGCCTTCTAAAATCGTTATTTTATGAGTAACAGTCGTAGGCTTAAGGCATTCAAGTGCCACCAGTGGGTTTGTAAGTTTGAAATTAGACCTAATTAAGAAAATGTTAGACGCCAGTAGGAGTGAAATGGTTGAATGCCAAATATCCATGCGAAATACAAAACTATTAAAAAAGTAGTTTCAACATATATTATAATAATAATAATAATAATAATAATAATAATAATAATAATAAAAGATTAAAAGAAATAAAATTCAAAGTAATCAAATTATAATACAGCAATTAACGTTTGCTTTAAAATATTCAATACGGCCTATTATAGAAAAAAATTGGCAGCTAACAAAGATTTTACCATATTATGAAATCTATTCAAGCTAACCATGTGTACAGCTCTGAGCAATCTGTTAAACGTATCAACTGCAACATTGTTGTATAACTGTTTAATTTTTGTCTTATATTAGGTTTAGATTAGACAACACAATCGTCCTGCGTTTAGAATTTACGTCTTCTGAAAAGTTACACGCATGCTGACCACATGCCCCCAATCCTGCCATCTGCCTGTGGTAGATGACGCAGCGGTCGGGTGGTAGGCCAAGTCCCTCCAGGGATGTAGAGCCACGGAGTTTAGTTTAGATAAGTTGCACATCAAAGGGCGTTCACTACGTACGACTGCTAAGAGGGACGGTTTGACTTCGCAGACTCTGGCCAGGATGAGTCCAACCAGCCAGCCACAATGTTGTTATTAATGGCAATAGAAAATTCCTAAGAAAACTAAAGGAATAGGCTATTAGCCCATCTATTTTATGAAATCCGAAGGTTCCTTGCCGCGCTTACACGAGCCCGCCATTCAACCCTATTCTGTGCTAACTCCATCAAACCATCCCTCAAAAATCCTTCTTGCCTTAAATCAATTCTAATACTGTCCTCCCATTTACGTCTAGGTTTTCCAAGCGGTTTCTTCTCTTCGGGTCTCCCAGTCAATATTTTAAAAAATAATATGTCTTTCCTATAATCCTATCCCTTGTGCGCACCATGTCCAGCCTATTTCATCCTTCCTGACTTAATTAGTACCCTTATTTTACTCGGGGAAGAGTACAGGCTATGAACCTCGTCATTATGCATTTTCTGCAGTAACTGTTTCAATATATCTTAGGTTCGGACATTTTCCTAAGCATCCTGTTTTCAAACACTCTCAGATTATGTTCTTCCCGAAGAGTAAGGGACTGCCATCCATATAAGTTAGTAGGCCTACAATCGGCAGGACAATATTGTCTTATAAATTTTTATTTTTAAATTTCTGGACAGAAGACGAGAAGATAAAAATTCATGAATTGCAAAAAAACTAGCATTTCCTTATGTTTGCTTTAATAATATTTGTATATGTAGGCCTAATTATTCCTCCCAGATATTTGAATTTCTCCACTTGTTCCAATGATTTTCCTGATATTCAAATGTTTTATAGAGTTTTATTTTGATGTTTCATGACCACATTCTTAGTTTTTCTGAATTAATTTTCAATCCAACATCGCTGCAGGCATCGAAAAGGCTATCTGCATTTCTATAGATTGTGTTATGTTTTCGCCCAACAGACAAACGTCATCTGCATAAGCTAATGTCGGGTGATTGCCATTTAATTCAGGGTCTACCTTATCTTCCTGAACTTTTCTAATTCTGTATTCCAAAGCGAAATTAAAAATAAAGGTGGCAATGCATCCTTTTGCTTCAAGTCGCTTTTAATGACAAATCTATCTGATATAATTAAGTAAAACAACGTCATTTTATATACATTTTATAGTTCTTTATTTTAATTTTTCTTTGCTATAGCCATATAGGCTTAGCCCGTATATCTAGGCCCACTCAAGAAAAATATATAGAGCATCTGTTACGAAACAGGATTATCGTTTACTTATATTTATCACTGCGGAATCTGAAGACATTAAAAGAGAATTTGGGAGATATATGGCGAAGGAGTCTACCTGATGGTCCGGCTGCTGGGAGTTTTTCCACCGGCTCTGAAAGGAAAGACTGGGTGAGTAAAGGAAGAAAGAAGTAAAAAAATCAAGAAAGCGGGCGGGAACGGAATTAAGTTGTGATTGTTGTTGTCAGGTGAGGGGGTGGGTCGAAAGACTGATGGTCCTTCTTCCTCTCTCCTGGCGTCGCAAACTCCTCTCCCTGACCATGCTATGCCGCCTGGAAACTTAAGTTGTACGCAGAAAACTAGGATTGCATAAGACTATACTGTATTGCGATACAAGGGCCGTAAGGCATGATTAGGCCTACGGATCGAGGAAATAGTTTGAAAACACGAGGCGCTCGCGCCGAGTGTTTTCAATTTTCCGAGATCCGTAATGCGCTTACGGCACGTGTATTGCATGCTATTTTTTGCACGAAGATTATTTATATAAATTTAATTATATTAATTGTGATATTACCTGAAAATATTATGTATATACATTCTTGAAGATTGATGTTTATATCAGAAAGTGATTCGCATTTGTTGTTGTTTATGGGAACCGAATATTTGTGCTGAGGAGGGCCTTGTCCATAAAGGCTTGTATAATGAGGTGTGTCGTTATATTCATAACAGCACTGAAACGCTTACCGCCCATAGCAACAAGATTGCGTGTGGGAATGTCAACTTACGATCCACGGCAACAACGTTCGTAAGTACCACTAATTAGTTAAGGAGTGCAAAAAAGATATTAATACGGACATTCATATAGCCTAACAGGGTCTAACCAAATATTTTAGCTATTACGTGCGGTAACTCTAACAGTAGGCTACTAGTAGACCAGGACTGAAAGTAAGGGAGGCTGGAACTATCTGAACCGTCTGTAAATTTTTTAATAAATTAGCGCAGCCATCAGTACGCAATCTAGGGAGCTTTACCTGTTTCACTCCCCGGGTCTACCACAGGGAAAGCTGAGCAGCAGCCCGGTTTGCAAATTCAGTGGCTGTTCCTCTGACTGCACGGAAGGAATTTTGTGATACAAATTTATTTTTTAAGTGTTGTAATCATTTTGTTTTACGGAAGTGTATTAAGTTACTTAATATGTTTCCTCCCAAGCAGGGTTGAGGCTAGTTGGTGCTGATGACTTACGCTTTGAAGTGCTGTCCTCCATGGTAAATGAACATTACCCGACAGGGAGGATTTAAATGACGTTAACATTTTCCCCTTCGTTCTTCTTTCCGTTGCTAGAGCTGTCGCCATATAATTTTGCCGCGATGGACAAACCAATTTACGTGAAGACCAACAAGTACGCAATGGAAGTTTCTTTAAAGAATAATAAAATTGTTGTTGTTGTCAGCTCGCCCTTAGGATGAATCAAGTACACTGAAATCATCGACAAACTCCGTTACATTTCGTTGCACAGCTCCGCCTCCTAGTGGTCCCTCGCATATCGCGGCAGAATTATTTGGCATCAGCTCTACCATCACGCAGCTTATGATCTGAACAGGCAAGCCCCAAACCGGAATGTTCAGTAGGCCTACTTGACGATAGTTGGATTAGCCTACTTCTCTGTCCTCTACTAAGTAATTACTGATATATAAATGTACATATCTCACGGCTTACATAATCCATCGGCTTTGTTTATGGGTAGCCTATATACCATGGGCCTTCTGGGCAAACAAAAGATTTCACTAGATATTTGTCAAAAGATTTTAGTCGAGTGGGTGCCACTTCTTAAAGATTTTTTTTTCAACCTGCTACCACCCTAATCCTCTTCGACCTGTCAATCAGTGAATAGAAAGGTAATTGGGCGTATTCACACTTGCCTGCAGATCAGTGCAATGTTGCCAGCACGTTTACTTCTCTTGAGAAACCCACGATACTACGAGAGCACCTGTTCTTTGTCGGCGCAGATTTTCGGATTAGGGAACAATGCTATTATATTCTTGTAGATAGACGATGGTTAGGGACGAGGTCTTATTAAAATGGCACGAACGCTAATTTAATAATTAATACCGCTCACAGCTGCACAACACATTTTAGAAAAAGTCGGTGAAAAGGTCGACACACACACGGGAATAAATTAGCAACAAAAGCCATAATTCACGAAGACCTAACACAAATTTATGGCACAGCTAGCTATAAAAGTTATAAAATTCCGAGAAGATAGGCAGACATGTGGACAACAGATGCGAATCCTTCTAAAGGATTAAGAAACAAGTCAAACAACGTTCTACGTTACAGGTGTTTTGCAGTGGGCACAAGCCGTTAGGTTGTGAAGCCTTCCCACATGTGTGAGAGAAACTGCCTCTAATGACAAAATAATGCTTTCTGCTTTCCTTGAGAGAAAGGGAGAAAGAAGGTATATGGTCGCATTCTCCCTTGGAGCTATAGGTGAGGGCTAACTTACAGCAGGAAAGCAGATGCCGAAACAAGTGGGGTGAAGAATTAATTTGTGAAAAATTTAGGACCGTGATACTATTACGGTATAAGTTTAATCATCTATAGCAGCGTTTCTCAACCTATGGTCCGCGGACCGCTGGTGGTCCGCGAAAATGGTGCAGATGGTCCGAAGGCATAATTAAAAAATATAAAGCGAGTGAAAAGTAAAGAAGTAAAATTTGTTCACATATTTCGTTATAATGACCTATAATTAATACCCCAAATATTAAGAAATATAGGCCTTTTTTTTAAAAATGGTATGTAAAATTAGGGGTCCGTAAAAATTTTTAGGCATTTTAGAGGTCCTCGGGTTCAAAAAGGTTGAGAAACGCTGATCTATAGAATCGCTACTCATGCAGAGAATAATGTTATCTAGGGGCAAACCGCCTGACTATTCCGCTACAGATTCTGAGAAATCTGTCAATGCCAACCCAGGCACAGAACATTGTATTTATAATAGGGATAAGTTAAAGGGTCTGCCTCTTTTGCTACAGATTTCCAAAAAGTCTGCCACCACCTGAATTGACGAATTATTGAAATTAAAGGCACAATGGTGTGTAAGTTGAAATCACATTTGCACAACATTTGGTTCGGATTTTTAAATAGGCTAAAACTTTCTTCACTAACTGGGCTCCGATCCATACCATTCATTAGACTATTTTTTATATAATAGTCGGTCACCTCTATAAGTATGATATACCCCATTCCGTAACAATAAACTTGATCAGACTGAATTATTACCTTATTACTAGGGCAAGACTGTAAAACAGTAAAAAAATGCAAAATAAAAATGCATTTACCCTAAAAATAGTAAAATGACATTTTTTTAAAAATTACCAATAAATTATCCACTGTTACTTATAGCTAATTCGTGTTTTAGAAATAGTGAGTTGTTTTATAGAGAGAAATTTAATGGATGATCGTGTGTTAATTTTAATTTACAATATAAAACACTTTTATTTTGTTACTAACGAAGTAGGCCTAAGCCTAAATAAATTAAAACTTTTTGGACACCCTTTGCGAAAAAAAATCTAAACTGGCATGCCCACCAAGTTGCCTCTAGTAAGTTAAATACCGTACCCAGAGGCGTAACGAGGGGGGTTTGGGGGTTTGAACCCACCCCATTGTTAAAAAAAAAAAGGAAAATTGTACAATCTTTTTAAGTCTGCTTAAAAATTACTTAATACGAGTATAAAGCGTTGGAAGCTTAAAACTCGTTATTGTGCATCTTCATTTTTAAAATTTTCCAGGGGAGGACCCCCGAAACCCCCTCTTTTCCCCCCCAGACCCCCTGGATGTTATAACCCCCCCCCCATAAGGTCGGCCTGGTTACGCCTATGACCGTACCTAACTCTTACCTGCTTATAAAGTCATAATAGAGAAGAATTAAAAACATAAATATTAATGAAAAAACTCAAAATTTAACGTAATGTAATACTTTGTTTCAAAATGCTTTAAAAAATGCCGAAAATGACCTTAAATGCCAAAAAAATAACCTACCTCTTGATAATAACGAAAAATGCGAAAACAAATTGTTCTTATTTAATCAATTAAATCATGATATACATTTGTATATAGTGTATTCGAACTATCTTCAAACCTTCATATAAAGAAGATGCAAAATCATCAAATGCCTTGCCCTACTTATTACCATAAAATCCTATAAAAATTTCTGTCTTACAATCAACGTTAAAATACAAGAAGAAACATCACGTTTCGTTTTGAAGAAACAAAATGCAAAACCACAATTGGACAAATACATTATCTACATTCTTATAGTCTCAATGCTGAGAATCCTTATTTTATAAAATAGGCCCATAGTGTCAAGCAATTTAAAATTGAAAAAAAGTTCCATAAGAAAAAGGAAGGAAAATATGCTAAAAATAAGGCAAAACATGGGACAAAAAGTGCTACTAAACTTAGGCCTATGTAACAGACTAACATTCACGCACTGACTAATTCCAGTGAAATAAAAAAGAATGGAATATTTAGTAATAATTTTTTCACTAAGGCGGGTGTGTATTTACTCCCGTTTTTGTTGAAAGCAGACAGGTTCACTACTCCAAAGTCCACTTGCAAGCTGATAAAAAGTTCATTGATAAAGTTACTTAAAATCTTAGATGGGAATGAAACCAAAATAATTATAAAAATTTAAAAAAAGAAGCAATTAAATTCAAAAGTCGTATGCTATAAATGATGAAATGCGCTTTAGAAGATGGAGGTGGAGAAACAGGTGAAAAAGACCCTAAAAAGAAGAAAAAGGTGTTAGAAAATTGCCTACATTCTCAAGTAGAGACGTTTCATAGTGTGTTTCTCTCTCAGTAGATCTAATTTTTCCTACGAAAAAATACCCCTAACCTGTTTATAACATTATGTTATTTATATAGGCCATATACAGGCCTAGGCCTGTTCATTACTTCAGCCTATTAGTTAGTTACGCATAAACTAAGTACGGTCTTACTTTAGTCCTATAGCCTATTAATCATAAAACATACGCGGTATAGGTGGAACCTTTCTATAAATAACTTATATAGAACCTAGCAACCACGTTGGTATTACAAATGAAATTATAAATCAGAAAAATAAAACTTGCACTCTGTTTTAAGTTATGTAAATGATAACGTCAGAATAGCTATAGCTAGCGTACAAGGTAACTCGTGCCTTGATTTAGCATTTACAAAACTACGAGACATGATTATCAAAGCCTGTGTGTCATATTTTACGGTTCTATGGAGACACAAAAAGCGAAGATTCATTCTCCGGTGTTTCTGTGCTGGGGAACAATTCGCACGGAGGAGACCGCGAAGTGTAATTGAAAAAGGAAAAGGCAGTAAAGTGAAATGAAAGGTAGCTAGGACATCAGAATACCCACCACCCACCCACCATACATCCAATTTGTGGCTGGAATACCTCAGGGAGACGGAGAGACAAACCGACCTCCGGTCTGGGAAGTTACAATGGACTGGCACTCCCGCATTCTCCATACAAAATGCCGTGTTCAAACCAGTTTCAACTTACAAGCAATAATTTTTATAGGCCTTTGCATCAAGATACACTCTGTCTGTTTTAAGGCATGCTTTCTTGATAGAGATATAAGGGAGGAAGATTCTATTTCCATCTAACTATATCGTGTCTGTTTTAGCAGAAAAGCTGAAAGTCTAGGGGTTCGAATCCCGATGTCAGATATTCGTATTTAACATCAAAATGTGTCGTAATATGTGCAAACACTTGGATATTTCCAAATTATATGGTATTCTCCAATAGGCCTATAGGACTGAAGTGGGAGCCACGATAAAAGTGAAATAGTAGCCTATCACTAGAAGTGTGCCTGATAGGCCAATTTAAAGGCCGGAGATTATGCACTAAAAACTGCAACAAATACCGGCCAATAAGCATTAAATTTTTTAACTTACGCAATATATTTTATTTAACTCGTGTCTTTCAAAATAAATTTCACAATACCTTAAAATATAGGCCTATAAATGTAATAAAATATGTGAAAGATTGGATATTCTTTAGGCCATTTAACAAACAGCTTGCTACCAAGTGTTTAAACCATGCTTTAATTAATTCATAACTTTTACTATAATTTATTTTAGTTTATGACAGTAATACCTGAATACATATCCTGTAAGTTACAATATATTTTAAAAGTTCATGTAGGCTTACAGTATCAGCAATATGACAATAGTTGCAATAATTACCAGTATTCTTAGATGGAGAGCTAAAGAGAAATGAAAGTAGGTATATAAAGATAACTAACCACTCGTCTCTTCAAAATATCCACATCCCAACATTCACTCGTATTTATAGAAAGAAAGGCGATCCAATGTTTAAAGAAGGAAAGAGGGTTGTTATTTCTCAAGAAAGCACACTTATGCCGTAAAATGCAAGATTATGAAAACAAACCCTACGATAAACAAAATATAAGTAGGGCCTAGCCGGAAAGATAAAAGGAAATATGAAGACAGTATAACGCAGGGGTTCTCGCGGACTCACGGACCCCCCCCCCCCAAAAAAAAAAACACCATCCTTCTTACTGAAATTAGTGGTATTTTACTATATAACTGTTCCATTGGTAATTTTTTATAATTAATATTAAGAGTCCTGTCGTTTTGCAATAACAGACTGCTTTCTTTTTCTATCCTATAGCTTTTCGTTGAATTAAATATATTTCAAATGGTTATTACTACAAAATTAGTAAAAAATAATAAAGGGTCATTTTTTAGGGGTCCGCAATGACAACATTAATAATTAAAGGGGTCCTCGAATAAAGGAAATTTGAGAACTCTTGGTATAACGTATCCATAAAACATCAATTTGGCTACAGTACATGTCAACTGTAATAAGGTATTAGTTTGGAAAATCAAATGATAGACATTAATAAGTAAATACTCGAAATTATCTTTGCTAATAAGGTACCGAAAGATATTACATTAGAGCTAGCCTATATTATATATATATTATTTTTGAGGATAGCTATCTATAAAAAGAAACATCAGGACTCTATTTATAATTTAGGCCTATATTACCTAGAAATGGCCCTAGTCTAGTGTATTGTATTCCAATGAAATAAGCAAAGCATAACTTATGTGTTTATATTCATTTTAACATTAATATTATTAAACCTGTAGGCCTACTGAAATCTTAAAGAAATAATGTATTAATAAATTCCATATTTTCAGCTAGTGCTTATTGATTTCTTTTATATAAAATTATTGTATCCACCTTACGCACTAGTATAGGAAGAATAGAATTGGATAAATGTTGAAAAGGAATCAATATAACAATGGTATTTTATATGTAATTAGTACTATATAATTGCGATACATGTGTGGGATATTTTTGTAATATTACAGTTAATTATGTTCTATATGATATCAAGCTGGATAACATTTAGTCAAATTCTAAAAGACACTCTATATACAATCATAAAGGGACTGAGAATTTTGCGAACTAGTCATAGGCCTATTCGAAATCAAGTTTTTCAAAGTTTATGAAACAAAACAAAATATACGTCAGTATGTCTATCGAAACATAATAACTCGCAATATATTAATCAAGTGATGCAACCACTGAGCCTTGAAAAATACCGGAAAAGTTATATAATAATTTGCAGTCTAGTCTAAATTTTACACCACTAGCAGTTTCCTGTTTATCTTCATTCATAAAGAGCCAGACGGGAGAGATTTTCTTCTCAGATTAGACTCTATAGCCCAATTCATACCTTAGTTATTAACAATAATAACTTAGTAAAAATTTATGCTACATACCCTCTAATCATACCAGGATCTACACTGTGGAAGAACAGCTTACCTGTAACATAAAAATACAAAGAATTTAGCAGGTAACGTAACAAGTTTATTTTGTGATAATAAGCCTATTATTCAAATCAGTTAATCTAACAACCAATCTATAGATTATCTTATACCCTTTATAAATTACGTTGGTGTCCACCTAGTTTTCTGCGCTACTGATAGCACATATTAGGCCAATGCTCATTTTAAAAGGGTCTCTGATTACGCTTTGTCCTATTAAAGCATGCTGTAGGCCTAGTACCGGAGATAAAGAGTTAGGCGAGATCTTAAATACTAAGCTACAGCGTACACAAACACTAGACCTGGGAAATATTAAAAGACGAGGAAAGTTCAGAAAAATCATAACGCTTTTCAAAATATTTGCATTTAAAACTAATATAAACCTGATTTATTAAAAGCTATGCATATATTTTGTTTTTCGCCTTATTTTTCAGCGAAAAACATGTAGCATTTCAGTAAAACAGTCTATAGGCAGGGTATAAGCCTAGGTTAATCTTGTGCCAAAGTTCACAGCTTATGTCGTAGGTCTAGCTGATTCAAAACACTGAGGCGTGCATTATCTTAAAGTAATACAGTCCATAGGCTATATTACGGGAATATCTAAAAATAGTTGAGCAACACTTTTTTTCGGAGACTAACAATAATTTGCCTAAAATTGTTAATAACAGAAACAATGCTAGTAAAATACTCAACAATATTATACCGTCTATATGAATAGGGCCTACATAATAAAGTATGAGTATAAGCAGGCCCACACTTAAGCCTACTTAGGCATACAGTGTTCTATTAGTAACTGAAGAATGGAATTCGTATAACATAAGAGAATGTTTTGATTAACTTAGGGCAGCGTTTCTCAACCTTTTTGAACCCGAGGACCTCTAAAATGTCTAAAAAATTTTACGGACCCCTAATTTTACATCCCACTTTTAAAAGAAGGCCTATATTCTTAATAGTTGGGGTATTAATTATAGGTAATTGCAACGAAATATGTGAAACAATTTTACTTCTTTACTTTCCACTTGCTTTAAGATTTTTTTTTAAATTATGTCTGCGGACCATCTGTACCATCTTCTCGAACACCAGTGGTCCGCGGACCATAGGTTGAGAAACACTGACTTAGGGCAATTTGTAAAAACAGAAGACATAGCAGCCTGTAATTAATTAATCTTGAACTGGCTTAGTCTTATGATAGGTACAGCATTAAAGTCATGGGAGTACTGTAGTTCAGTGAGGAAAATTCAGGGCATCCGCTAGGAGCGCTAGAGAGCCTCACCGTCGCGACGCACACCTCCAGTCTCTAGTAGAGTTTGTACAAAGCTTTGTGTCCTGTGTGACAACCAAGCGAAACTGCGACCAAGGTACCATGACCATCATCATCATCTCGACCTCCCCTTAGTGCTGAGCCCTCTTTGTCCTTTCAGCTATAAGCATAAACTCACACTGCAACAGTGGCATAGAGAACTTTGAATTCAGCAGTAGCTTCGTTATTAGGCCTATTGTATTGTAACAATTTTTATAATCGCATTCGGGAAGTCCCATGTTCAAATCTCGTGGCTAGTCAATTTTACTTGGGTTTTCATGGTCGGCATAAGCCGAATTGGATAGACCTACTTCCTTACAATGATTCATGTCCGCTATTTCATTCTGTAATATACTTTATTCATTAAAATTAATAGACCTATCGGACGAATACTAACAGACGCAATAAAATACCACCAACAGAAAAACAATTACGCATCAATAGTTGCATGGCCAACTGGTATAGGCCTAGGTACACACAAAACCTGACCTCTCTATGGCCTCGATGCTCAAAAGAGTATAATTCCAGTTTAAAAAAAATTACGACAGTCAAACACCCTGTTATTTACTATGTTATACTAGATTTACATTGCACAGGAGGAACAGGTTTAGTATTATTTGGGAGTTGGCCAATCGAATTTTTCTCCCCCTCGCCCACGAACCTTATTTTCTGATATGAAAGATGTGGTCAATTTCTTGCAAGGAAAAATGTAGCTTATTTTCTACACTTCACGACTTCTGCAAAACTAATCAGAGTATAATTTTTATAATTTTCAGTTTTAACATGCGACCAAAACCCTTAAATGAGCGAGACTCACGCAAATTTATTAATGCATGCCGGTCTTCAAAGAAAACAGTTAACAATGATTAGGATAACAGTTCAATTTCTTTGAAAATATGAAAAAGATTCGGTAGACTACAATACTGTGTCCCTCACACTGCTGTATCCCACTACAGACTAGAGATGAATTTTCTTGTAACTTACTTTGTAAGGAGGTAAGAAAAGGTGTTTCAAAACTTAGATGTTTACTTTTTTCGAATCGAGATATTTCTTAGTCCTTAGTAACAAATGAAATTCTCAATGCAAGATACTGTACAAACAAAATGACAGTCGCCATCTTACTTACCTCAGAAGGTGAGACTTGTTCTATTGTTAAACAAAGCAGATTCACTCACAAACAAAGCTGTTGAGGAAAAGCACACCTTCCTAAGCGGGGAGCGGATTCCTGAATCATACCCTCACAGCGGGGGATTCCTGACCAGAGGATTCCAGCCTGTGTTAGGGGGTGGAGTCATGGAGGTATATTTCTGGCAGGTTTACTACCCTCAAGATGGAGTGGAGGATTCTAGTTTGCTTTCAAAACATAAAAGCCTGTCCCAAGGGCAAGATTATCAAATAGCAATAACAAAAATGGGTCACCATGTAAATTCCTTAGCCGGTGACGACAGCCCTGACTATGAGGGTGGTCCGATAAGATGGAATTTTAAACAAAACTTTCACCGATAACGTCAGTTCTGTAGAGGATTAGGCTATAGTAAAGTGAAGCTTACGCTATGTGCCTGTATGCCTTGTTTCTTTGAAGATGGCAAAACTGTTTGCCAAAATTCATACCCACCTCTTGTGACAGCAAATACCGATCTACTCAGCTTACACATGTACCTACCAAATTGCATTGCATAGTTAACTTCAATATAAATTGGCATTATAAATGTAATTAAATTAATTATATCCTTGATAGTATACCAAATTATGGTATACCACAGGGCGGAAACCCAAATGTAGGGCTAGTTATGTTAAAAAATATATGTTTATTAATTAATTAATTCGTAAATAATTTTACCGATGTGTAAGCTATAGTACTTTATTTTATAGTCCTCTTTTAATACTGCCAAAATATTTTATAAAATAGGCTAATTTGGTAGGGTAAAGGTGAATGGTAGAAGGGATCAGCTGAGCATATTAGGCCTATTTTATTGCATAAGGTGGACAAAAAATGCGCAAGTTTTATAGGTGTACCTAACTAATGGTAATTAAGGACTCAAGAGTTCAACCTCACAGCGAAAAACATTGTTTCAATTTCAGCTGTCTTTTGTTAGATCTACTTGTCCCATTCCAATCTACCTTAATATTGTCCTGCCATTTTTACCTACATGCCTTCTGGATTTTCTAAATAGAGCTATCTTATAGATTAGGCCTACAGTAAACCTACTCTATAATTTCTTATTCAAGCTACGTGATTTACCCATTTTGGGTACGTGACCTAAAAACTAATACAACCTATTTAACGTCATGAAGTTTTCTCCACTGGCCTTTAAGATCATCCCGTTTGGAACCGGAAATCTTATGAATAGGTTAATTTTGTTTTGGAATGCTTATTCCAAATCTGCTGACGTTTGAAGACCATATTATACGCATCCATAGACGATTAGGCCTACTGGGCATATTAAATTCTTATAAAGGACTGAAAATATGCAAGAATGTTTACAGCGTAATTCTGAAAAACTGCAAAATGATTAACATTATAACCTATAGGCCTATTCTTCGCTGAATACAGACATAAGTTAATAAGGGTAGTTAAATCACGGAGGATGACATGGGCTGGACATGTTGAGACTTGGGCAGGAAAGACATATCTAAAAAAATATTGTCTGTGAAACCCGGAGGGAAAAGACCACTTGGAAGTCTTAGACGTAGGTGGGAAGACAATAAGAGAACAGATTTAAGAAGGGAAGTAGAATTTGGGAGGGATGGTTGGATGGAGTTAGAGCAGAGTACGGCTGAATGACAGGCTCATGTAAGCACGGCAATGAACCTCTGGGTTCTATAAAATAGATGGCCTAATATTCCTTCAGCTTTCTTAGGAGTTTCTATTGCCATTAAGTATTACGGTCACTGTAGCATGAATTGTAGCATGAACGAAAATTTTGTTGGAAGTTGTAATAAAAAAAAAAGACGCCCGAAGGCATTTCCAAGTCCTGAATGAAGGGAATCTGTAAAAAATATGGGTAAAACATACCTACTGACTTTTTATCTAGTTTGGCAATTCAGAAGCACTAACATTTGAAAGACGGCAAGGTAGGGGAGAGACGCCGGTAAATCAGAAGTGGCGTTATATGGGGGTGGGAGGTAGGGGTAGTAAGCCATGACGATGAATCACTGGGCGTCTTGATGTGTGAACAATAGCGGTGCCCGTGTTGCGAGTTATTGACGTGCATCTAGCATCCATCAGGGCGGTAATCGTCTCCCCCGTGACTCACCCCCAAAGAAAAGGACATCCCCCTATAAGGGTTGCGCTCCCGCTCCACCGTGCAAAATGCACCTCTGCAAACTTTCACAATGGCAGCCGGCAGTATGCGTTTATGGACATGACGCTGCCTGCTCATAAATAAATTCAATGGCGTACGTACGAACTTGCACTAAAAACTTCCCTAGACACTGACAAAATGATTCCGGAATATTTTAACCTCTGCGGAACCAGTAAAACTTAAAAGATGAAAAATATTCTTAAGATGAAACGCAGTGTCCATTTATAAGCCGAATATTAACAGCGTTTAATCCCTAGGGAAAACGTCATTCTGTTCTTTTGGTTCGGTATTTGGAATTGTCCGTTTTTACATCCTTAACCCTGCTGAAGTCATTGTTGACTGGGGAGTTCCCCAGAGCTCAGTCTAGGGTTCATTCTTGTTTTTTAGTAAGTAGTAAACGATCTCCCAATAAAGTCCAATGCGAATCTGTATTGTTTGCAGATGACACAACCGTACATTCAGAGAATTTATGTAAAATACAGTGTTGTCTCTTAAACAGTATTCTGTGCTTAATGTATTCGTGTCTTTATCTTAAATGTTAGGCCTCACAATACTGATGACAATAAATTGTCATTCAGTGAGGTAGATCATTAGTCATAAGAGAGAGGTTCCATCTGGCGCTGAGTAGCGAAATCTGGCTAGCTCGGTTGGTAGAGTAGCGGCATGGAAATATGAAGGTCTAGGGTACGAATCCCAGTGTCAGAGGAATTCTTCTCCCATAATATTTTGTACAGGTAGACTATGTGATAGACTTCACTTAACTGCTCCCAATATCTTAAGAAGAAAAGGAACAACTGAAAAAATATAAGAAAAAATCTCCTTATGGCAGGCCTACTATAATAAAACACTCAGATTTTTAAGTTAAGGTTGATCACGGGAGTTTCGAATAAAATTTTACATTTTTATTTAAATCGTTAGAGCCTTTTTTTTTTAAATCGAAATAAAAAAAGAAAACATGAAGTCCCTTTAATATTTCAGTAAAAAAATCTGGGCGGTTCAATACAATTCCGAACAGTCCTTAATAAAAAAAAAAGTAGGCTAAATACATTGAACCGTTTACCCGCTATGCTTGTCTATAAACAGAGAGGCGGACAGATGATATTTCAGAAACACTTTGTTCTGTTTCTAGGCATCGTGGAACATGTTTTCCCGTTGTTATCTAGATTTCGAGTTTTTGTCACCATCACAATACTTTCTCTGTAAGTTACTACGCAGTCTACATGCGAACAAGTAAAATAATGAGGAAAAGACACCGGATCGGTATTAAGGTAAAGGTAAAGGTAAAGTGATCCCTATACAGGCCATGGAGGCCCAGAGGGTTCCAGGAGGTTGAGGCACCCAGATTTTGGACATTCGGCACATGAAGGTGGTAAGGTTGTCAGCCTTACGCACCGGCCGCCTTTACCCCCAGGAGTGCTCCTGGTACTCATATCTGTTAGAGGCTGAGTCGACCCCAGGGCCATAGTGCCACCAGAAGGATTAGGCCAATTGAAAAATCTCAACGACCTCATCGGGAATCGAACCCGCGACCTTCCTCGGTATTAAGGTACAGGTTGAATAAATTGAAGGCGTTGCACGATGGGTAACTGAACCACGGGGTAAGTATCTAGATCCCCATGTCTTTAGTACACGAATTGCAGGGAGTCGGGTGGAAATTCATCCCCCTTTCACTCGTCCCCTCCAGCCAGAGCGTTAGAATCAATGCATCTTATGTATACTTTTGTTCCCTTCTGAGTTATAAGGTAAAAAGAGCTCAATTACTCCCGGGTTATTGCTGCTTCACAATGGAACTGTTGTGTCTTCTACAGCTACAAATTTTGGAAATGCTCGGTATTATGACCTTCCTTTTGTTTGGTCACGTAGCTGGAATGACTGGCCTTGTCCACCTACTCCACATACAGATATAACCCTGTGTTATTGGTCTTATGACTTTCACGTGATTGTTTTGCTTAGTATCCAGTAGGCACGGCTCTCACAAATACCATTCTATAATAGGCTAGGCAGTGCTGGATTAACTTACGTGCATATTTACGTGGTTAGACGAATTGATTGTTTAAATTATTACAGTAATTAAATTTATAGCCAATTTCAAAATTTAATGAAAAAATTACTAAGTTCTTTTCTTAAAGCGTTCTCTCTTGCGTCTGCAGGTTATCCTGCAAAATAAAGTAGGCCTACTCTGTGCTGACAGATTGAAAGTGATAGGTCTATAGAAAGTGCTTAGTTCAGAACAACTATACCTTATTTCTATTAGTCTATGTACAGAAGCAGATACCAAAGATTGATTATGAAGATCTGATAAAAAAATTAGCAAGAATATAAAAGTGGGAGCAAATGCAGAATAAAAATGGAAGCATAGAGAAGTAAAAATTTTCCTTCTTTCCGAAAGTTATGTTTAATTTTGATTTTTCTACAAATAAAATTTTATTTATTTTCGCTTTAACAGCGTATTTTGAATTTCAAGAGTAAGGAGACACCAAATTTAGTTAGCGTTTAAAGTATCTTAATCCGGCCCTGAGGCTATGCCAATATTTCTAGTCATCTAGACTTATAGACCTATAGGCCTACTCTATTCTTAGGGATCTGGCAGTGTCACGAAGATATTTTTCCCGGGTGGAATAGGCTATAGGCACACGCTTGAACAGTTAGTTATAGGCTACAATTATTTATTCTCTCCTCCGAGATAAATTGGCCGATTAAAAAATGTCGAAACCCATTTTCCAACATCACCACCTCCAGGGTGGCCTATAGACTAACTTAGTGCTGGCCGAAAAAAACTTATACAAGGGGACAGGGGGTTTCTCTTGGAGATTTAAGTAGCCGTAGCCTATTAAAACTTGTAATAGTAACGAATGATATTTTGAAGAATGGGAAGTTGGCAAGAGTGTGCTTCTGAAAGTTCGGAATAGGCTAGGGTCCATCCAGGGCTATAAATGACGTAATCCAGAATATTTTAATGGTAAGCAATGGTAAGAAATGAAAAATTCAATTTGGTGGGTTTATAGACATAGGCCTAGTTGAATAGAAAGCAGATGAGTTGTTAACATTATCGTCCCCAGTCCATCTCTGAAGTTCATTTGGAAATATATACAGAAATGTATAGGCCTACCTGTCAAATTTGAGCTTCGCTGGTCTTTTCGAGAAAAGTAGCTAACAAGATGAAGACAGTAAATATATTTTAAGGTACCAAATCACTACCAGCAAAATCTAGTGTTAAAATGTGCATTATATGGTGAGAATAATCATATGCAGAATACACATTGTCAATGTAGGAAGGAGTACTTTCCCATTACAAAACACAATTACTGTACTCTATTACAGAAATGGGTTTCAATTCTCTAATCAAAGGATTATATAATTACGCATAATTATTAATCAATCTATATCTCAATCAGTCTGAATCAAACAGCCTATAGATGTACATCTGCTGCATAGAAATGAGGTTGGAAGGAAAGGGGTGGTTTTTTCTCCCACCTGTTCCCCAGTCGAGCGGCGCGGCTCAGGTAAAAGCAGGTGAGAACTGAATGCGCAGGTGTGGAACGACCAATCAGAATCCAGCATGGACCCGCCCTTGACATAATCACCACCACACCTGAGCCCACACCCCGCCTATACCTGCAGGCAGCCAATCCTATATCTGGCTCTATCAACTCTAATCCTCAAGAACAATTAGATTCAGGTTTCAAATAAATTGAATATTTAATAAATCCTTGATTAAAATATACCGTTTACTGTTTATAAAATATCAGAATAAAGAAAGAAACCCTTTGTTAAGACTTCATCGCGTTTACACCAGTTTCCGGTAGGAGGTTGGAAAAAGTTACTTAGGCCTATAAGGCTGGTTGAAAACAAAAGTTTGTATTAATAGTAAAGTATTGTGTATTTACATTTTCAGGACCTAGAATTTGTTTATTAAAATCTCAAACATAACTAAATGTGAAAATATTAGCCTATTCAGGTTTAGGATTGGCCTATTTCTCGAGTATAAAGCTGTAACATTATAATAGCCTACAAAGATGACAATTCGTTGCAGCCCTCAAACAGGATTTTTGCTCAGCTGGTAGCTTTCAAAGAAAGAACACATGTAAGGTTTTGTAATGTGTTTTAAATTATTTTTTTTGTTTCATGATTTAATTTGATAATTTAATCTGATTTGAATTTTTTAAAAATATATTCCATAATATTCCATATAACGTCCCCTTAGAATGAAAACCTCGTATCTCATAAAACACATACGTGGCTTTGTCACTTAATAGCGCTTCCTAGCAATAAACTAGATTTTGTTTTTTCCTCTCTAGAGAACAGCACAGATGATATTCTTGTAATATTGGCTGACAAACAGTTGAGATACATGTTTTTCTATCCAATAATAAATTAAAAGTACTCTTGCTTCTGTTTTGAGATACGTGGTTTTCATTCTATACCCTTAGCAACCAGGGAAGGCGGTTGAGGACAGGTAGGTTCCTTCACCCGCTAGCAGCCTCACATTTACAAGCAGAGGGAATTAGGACCAACCGTAATTTCCTCCCCATGAGTCACCTAGTCTACTCAAATCAGTCAATCTTAGATTTTTTTAATATGTCATTTTATCTTAAAATGTTTGTTATATATCAATTCTACACATAATTACAAGAAAAATGACACCAAACAATGTATAATTTACTTTAATAGGAACATAGAACTTGAAAGCAGTTTTCTCGTAACTTTTATTTATGTATTTGTTATAAATGTTCCTACTAAAGTAAATTATACATTGTTTGGTGTCATTTTTCTTGTAATTACGTGTACAATTGATATATAACTAACATTTTAAGATAAAATGACATATTAAAAAAATCTAAGATTGATTGATTGAAGTAGACTAGGAGACTCATGGGGAGGAAATTACGGTTGGTCCTAATTCCCTCTGCTTGTAAATGTGAGGGTGCTAGCGGGTGAAGGAACCTACCTGGCCTCAACCGCCTTCCCTGGTTGCTAAGGGTATAAGGGGACGATAAGTATCCTTCTTGTCATATAAGTTACTTATCATAAGCAATATTTTCAATTACAAGTTAAAAAGTATTTAGAAATAGTAGGTTATATCTAGGTGTGGACCTCATTAAAGAAATCTTCAAAATAGGAGCGTGGATTTTGCAAAATACCGGTCAACAGGCCGATGTTAGGCCTACATCGTTAGGTCTATAAGGAGTAGCCGATGTTTTAGAATTAACTGTGGAAAACGCTTCAACATTTCTCTGTTCAAACATGAACAGTTATCTACAACAATTAAGACATGTAAGCCAAGCCTACTGTGAAAAAATGTATAGGAAAATAGGTCTTTTATTCTTGATTGTGAAGGGCCCGTCGTAACAGCTGGCAACGGCCCACGAATTTTGTGAGGGCCGTAGTCTAGCATTTTAAGTCTAGCATTCCAACTTCGCTGAAAAATATTCTAAAATAGCATCCTTATAACTTACAACCAGATATAGACCTAATAGTACTAAAATATTTACAACTTCAGATATTTCTTCTCCCAGTACCATGAAAGCAGAAGTGTCCTCCGCCTAATAAAGAAACTGAATACCGGTTTCAGGAATTTTTTCATTGAGTATGTTTTTATTGTGGAATCTATCATCTAAGTAAGTTCACCTAACAATATGCTAGAGAAAAAGTCAGTAGAGAAAAGATAATTGTCAGTCACGTATCGATATTAAACGATAGTAGTTTAAAATACCATTTTTCCCATATTGTTACATATAATATGCATTATTCTTTTTTACTTTTAGGAGTTTTTAGTTAACATTAGACGTAACTTATTATTTGTTATTTTTATCCATTAGTCAAATATGTTTTCTTTTCTCACGGATGCACTTCAAACATTCTGCCTATGAATTTGTATTAGTTTATCGTAATGTATCCTCTTAACATAGTGTCTCCCGTTCGTAGAATTCAGGAACAAAAATTGTATTGGTCTGATGTTTTTATTAAAAATCACATAATGGTGTGAAGAACAGAGGGGATAGCAAAAAAAGAATATAAGAGCACTATTTACTGATAATATGGTAACCGATGATAATTTAACCTTTCGTTATTAGCTTATTAGTGCCCGGTTTCTATAAACTCGTGAAATAACTATGGGTAAATTATCCATGGGCAAATTAGTTCCAGAATCACCCACAATGATATAATGAGCAAGGCCTTGGAGTTGTACAGTTAATTTAATTCAGAAGGCTTTGAGTCTCATTGTTTAAATTATTATTGATCCTACAAGAGGTTAAATTTTATCCAGCCATCCATGAAAGGATAAATTAACCAAACGATTTACCCTTGGAAAGATCTAGCCCGAATTTGTAGAAACATTTTTTCTGTCATTTTCATATTTACCTACAGGACATTTATCTAGAAACTCGCCACAAGCTTAAGTGATTGTTACCTTTAAATTATTTGAGTTTGTAAAAGTTATCCTTGTGTAAATTCAGTCCATTGGATAATTTACCCATAGGTATTTCGCGAGTTTTTAGAAACCAGGCATAGAACACGTAGGTCCACAATATTTCCCCGCAGAAAGCTCGGATGTTTTCAGGTAGAGAGTATAGCGTGATTTATTCCCATCTGTCGAGGCTCAGGTAAGCTGTTCACCTGCACAAAAAGTGTGGTACAGGTGTGCAGAGTCGGCGATTCCATATCAGGAAAACAGGAAAAGGAAGAGGAGATATCACGGCCCGCCCACACTTCCTCAAGGTTCAGGTGTTCCACGCAACTCTACTGTACAGGTGAGACATCGAGCTCTCTGATTGGCTGTCTCTATCCCACTACCTTGCATTATCGATCATCACCTCTCAGGTGCGTCGTTCCCATTGGTTCACTCCCTACTACCTTGTAATTGGTTTAGAAAATTCTGCCTACCCAGGTGCTCTTTTGTTTTAAAAACGCCTGTTTTCTTATCATTTATTATGTGGACGGTGTAATAAGTTCAATGCAATTGTGCTTTCAAAACCATCAGATGCCTAATTCGAAAATGAAATGTCTCTTACGAGTTTTCGTTTTGTAGCCCTGTAGTTCATTCACACAAAGTATAGGCTACTTTAAATTAATGGTATAGCCTATTTGGATTCAGGAGACCTCAAAATTTGAAGAATTTCAATGTCAAACAGAATGCTTCCTTTATCTAAACGTATACTTCGAAGTATAGCTTAAATTCAAGATTTAAAAACAAAAGAAAACATATTTTTTTAAAAATCCTACTTTGGAAAAAAAGGAAATGTCATCACTCATCAGTGACCCCACTCCCAGATGCAACAGCGAGAAATCATTGAAATCCTCTGGCCAATCTGGAGTAACAAATACAATAAAAAGAATAGAAGAAGAAGAAGAGATCGGATCAAACTGAGAACCTGAACTTTTTGAGTCGTAATCGAATATAACTTTATCTAATCATACCAGATTAGGCTAAACGGGGACTGGAGAAAACAGTATAATGACGAGCTTCATAACCTGTGCTCTTCACTGAATATAAAAAGGGTAATTAAATTACGGAGGATGAAATGGGCTGGACATGTTGTGCGCATGGGGGAGGCAAGACTTAGACCTATCTAAAAAAATTGACTGAGAGACCCGAACGGAAGAGACCACTTGGAAGACCCAGACGTAGGTGGGAGGACAATATAAGTAAGTTATAGGCCTAAAGGAAAGCACGATTCACGAGGGATGGTTGGATGGTGTTAGCACGGAATAGGGTTCAATGGCGAGCTCATGTAAGCGCGGCAATGAACCTCCGGGTTCCATAAAATAGACAATACACCTTTAGGAATTGTCTATTGCCACTGAATAAGTAAGTAAGTATTAGATTAAGCTATAATTTGTTTGAGCGAGAAGTAGACTTTCAATAATGGCAATTTGGCATTTTCGGGACACATTATCACCTGTTATTTGTTAATAAATAAAGATAGGTGTTAATAGTGATTCAGTAGACCAATATTACTGAACCTACAACGGATTTCATCATCCCATAACTTTCTGAGAGAATTGTAATAGAAGTTCTCTCAATATAAAATCAGGTGCAGTAACAGCAGATGCGTCTAGAAGTGAAGACAAAGTTTTAAAATTTAAGAGAATATTATAACACTGTGTTAGTCACAGAAAAAGTTAGTTACAGGAGTGCTCGCTAGTTTCGCTGCTGTTTGCACGGTTGTTTCCTTTTTCCCCGTCCGTCTGTCTCACGTTCCACTTTTGTTGCTTATTAAGGGAGCTGCCTTGTGTTCTTCGTCTTACTCCTGTGTATAATTTAATATTATTAAGACTGTGTGGAAGAAGAAGAGAATATAACAAAGCATTCTTAGTACTCCTACTTCGTCAGTAACGTTGTTCTGAGAAGCAAAATAGATTTTCAACGAGTTTGTTCTTATTCTTATCCTTTTCATTCTTCTGCTTATTAATATTAGCATGTTGTTATCTTATATACCCGGACTGAGTTCTCTTTTATAAGTTTTCTTCAGTTTTGTATAATTTAGGACTATTATAACGTAATGAAAGGAAATTTCTAAGATTTTTTAATGCCCGTTCATCCATACCCTGGCTCGCTTTTCTTCTCATATTAGAATGTCTAGCTGGTAGACATTAATATGGACGCGAATCTGATATCGAGGTCGGTACAGTCTCTACACTGTTAAAATGAAAGCTCCTTTAATAATGTCAACAGGACCCGCATGAATTCCTACGATACTGTCCAGAGAATCCATCCACACCGTCCATCAGCAAATTACTACAGTCTACAGGCACATCATTAGCAAGTTTATTGACAATTGATCTTTCTCCCCCAAAAATAACATTATTTTGCCACTTTCATTTTACTAGGGTTGGGCAAATCGTCAACAAGTGTAGCCCTATAGTCTATAGCCTAGCCTATCTCTCTGAAGAACCCGTGTTGAGCGAAATTCAAGGATACAGAACATGTCAGTTCAAAATATAGGCACTACAAACATGTTATAGCCTAATATATAATAGGCCTATACATCTACTACTCTGTATTTTCTACATATTTTATTGTATTATAATTGCTTTCTTTGTTCATTGTACGCCTATTGCATTGTATTGTATTGCATTGATTGTTGTTTTTACAAACACACTGTGTATTATGACTATGTCTACCTATACATCGTATAGCCTATAGACGTAATAAAATAATAATAATAATAATAATTTTAATAATAATAATACACTGTAAACTTATTCAAGCTGGAAATGTTCATTCATATTGTAGGCCTAAAAGGTGCAAGTTTATTAAAAATTCCTTCCGATATTTTTTGATAGATTTGCAGCTGTTGTTTTGAACACAGTAGGCCTAAAAAGGAAATTTCGCGTTCTGCTCTTTAGCATTCAGCAAAAACTACTGATTTTGGTTAGTATACAGTAGTTGATCACAATTAGGCCTACCTGATGGATAATTTATTCTTCTTACATGGTTGGCCAGGGTGGCACTGGCACTCTGTGCCCAAGGTCGTGAGTTCGGTTCCGATCGAGTTTGTTGACATTTATGTGTGCACAAAGTCCTACGTGTTCGTGTTGGCTCGGAGGTGGCCCCGGCATTGGGCTGATCAGTGATCTCATTCAGGGAGGCCTTCCATGTCCTTGTCTGGTCAAAAAGTAAGTACGTGATCCATAAAAACTCCCTCTCCCGACGGGTCGCAATCCTATAAGGCCCGGGCGGCATGGACCGCCTTCAAGGGGGAGGTAAAACTCAGGGAAAGAAGATGAAGATTAGTTTTAAGTTGATAGTCTGTATTTAAAAGGGCAAACCGCGATCAATCGTTTACATTCTATACTTACTGCAATGAGTAGGATGCTTAGGATCTAAACTATTCGCCTTCAGAATGCAAGATAATATTGTTCGTGTCATTTTAATAAGAACTCGTCCCAAACCATCGTCCATCTACAAAAGAATATAATAACATTGTTCCCTAATCCGAAAATCTGCACCAATACCGATAGCGACAAAGAACAGGTGCTCTTGTAGTCGCGTGGATTTCCCCAGTGTTGCCGGTGTCATTCACGACTTCTCAAGTATGTTCCCGTGCTGTGGTACGCATTTGGCAACATTGTACTGGACTGCAGACAAGAGTGAATACGCTTAATTACCTTTCTATTCACTGATTGACATATCGAAGAGGATTAGGGTGGCAGCAGGTAGGGGAAGTTCTTGAAAAATACGTTACAGTGCGTGGGATACAAAAGGTGACACACTCCTATTGATAAAAACCAATATTTTTCCTTATTCATACTTACTTTTTTTCAGAATGACCTACTTGCTAGTTCGACGCCAGATGTCAATTAAACAGGCAACAGGAAGCAAAATATTGATTTGCAGGAAGTATTTTAAAAAGCAAGCCGCAACATGTGGAACTGACACTCCTGAATACTTTAATTTACTTTTCAAAAGGTAATTAAGTTACACTGTTATGAAATTGAAATTCTTCATTTCAAATTACTCTCGCGATATTGCACCGCCTCATTCCACGATGTGAAATGTAATTACAGTAGTCTACTTCCAATTTTATTAATCTCCAATCTGCAGCACCTGGCTTTGTCCAGCAGTCTGTAGTCTGCTAAACTTAGTTACAGTTACAGAGTTCAGTTGATTAAACTGAAGCCAGATTTCCTTGTTATGCCCTCAGTTTACACAGCCCTGCGATAAAAAATGCGTCAGTGGAGCCACGGTTCCATGAAACTTCTTAAAATCTTGATAAACACAGACAAATATAATACCCTTAAATGTCTTATCTGGATCCAAATCCCACATCCACAACTAGCCTATATGTGTGTTTCATTTATTATTACACATTGAAACAATGTTTATCAGACTATAAAACAGTACTTGATTAAAATTGTGTGAATTTCGTTTTTCTGTAAAGTGAGGTGACCGCTGGCGTGGTTTTGTGGTTAGCGTCGCTGACTATAGATATGTCGGTCCGGGTTCGATCCCCGGTATCTCCTCGGATTTATCTGAGATAGGGAGGTCTGGTAGGGGTTCATTCAGCCTCGTGATTAAAATTGAGGAGCTAGCCTATCTGATAGAGAAGTAGCGGCTCCGGTCATGGAAACCACCATTAACGGCTGTGTGTGTCGCATGCTGACCACAAGCCCCCCAATCCTGCCGTCTGCCTATGGTAGATGACGCAGCGGTCGGGTGATAGGCGTTGTCCCTTCAGGGATGTAGCGCCACGGAGTTTAGTTTAGTTTTTAGTAAAGTGAAGTAAGCTATAAATCTGTCGAGTTTCAGATGCATTTCGGCATACGATAGGCTATGCCATCTTCAGTTCTTTTTTCAGAGGAATGAAAAGTAACATCACCAGTAACGTACAGTGATGTTCTAATAGGCCTATCCATCTACTATTTTACCTGCATCCAGCTTTTGTAGTCTGTGCAGGGAGTCCAAAAAGAGAACTACTGAGAAACACACGACCACAGGTCCTATAGTGCAACTGGTCTCAGAAAAGCTAAGTGGGAAGTACACGAGGAAGTACACCGTGTTTCAGAATTTGGTGGTAATAGAAGGGCAGACATCGTGGTCATCAAGAGAGAAGAAGGGAAGGCATTAATTCTCGATCCTACGGTCAGATTCGAGCAGAATGGCCAACAGGCCCTACGTGCATGCGAAGAAAAGGACTCTATATACCGACCATGTACTCCTCACCTCAGTGAGAGCTACAATGTACCCATTTCAGCATGGGAGGTAAAAGGACTTCTCTTTGGAGCTCGAGGCACAGCATTTGCATGGACACAGAAGACACTCCAAAACTACGGCCTTCTTGCAGATGACATAATTAATTGTTCATTAAAAATATTAAGAGACTCTCTTTTCATATTGCACAACCATTTATATAATGTGAAACAAAAGTTCATCGGTAGCCAATACGCGTGATGCTAGAGTCCGCGTAACCGCTTGGACCATCTCGCTTAGGAATCCATATAAGAGCTATAACTTAGTAAACCTCTGGTCTTCTATGCTTTCGGTAACTTTTCTGGTAATAAAATGTTATGTTAAAATCTTTCACTTTTTGTCGTTCATGTGGGTTTGTGTTCAAATAGATTACGGAAACATGGAGTAGGCCTACTTATTTTCATGTGAAACTGTTTGAGCAAACTTGACTCCTCTTTAGACACACCGGGGTACCCCACCTCCCCCCTGCTCCTTCCCCAAGGCTTGCCGCTTGCACCGTTGTATTCCAGGCAGGCACTCAGAATTATAATACAAGTACAACTTTATGCTAGAACAGAGTGGAGCAACACTGAAAATGTTTTCCACCACAATAAACACAGTCAAGAAGAAGAAGCACAATAAAAAGTTTTCTCTCCTGCGAGAGTTCAAGCGGCAATGGGTATTATATACAAATAACTACCACTCCCTCTGTCTCCGCGTTCCCCAAATTCTTCCTCCTTTAATCTATTTAGGATTATCCGTGCAGAATGCATCTTAAGAAAGCAGCGCCTCCATTTTTATTACTATCATAATTTTATTATTATTATTATTATTATTATTATTATTAGGCCTATTATTATTATAATTTTATTATTATTATTATTATTATTATTATTGTTATTATTATTGTTATTATTAGACCTATTTTGCCTACTAACACTACTAAAACTAAGGTAAACCTACCTTGCTTTCTGATATTAAGAATTCGCGTTAGAGTTCTGATAATATATATAGACTATATATATATATTTTTTTTTTGTAAAGCCTATATTAGGCCTTCTTTATATGTGACTTTAGGCTATGCTTTCTCGGTGTTGATGGTTTCTCAGGCTCCCAACCGCGGAAGTAGTCTATACAGGAAAGTTGTTTCCGAGCTTTAGGCGCCTACACTGCCATTTTCTGAGAGAATTCTCACAAGGTTAGGAGCCCGAAAAACTATTAGTCATATTTATGGTTTTATTAATTTCTTACTAAAATGTAATTTATGCATTTTAAATTAATATATGATTTTTTTAATAATCGAGCCATTTTCTTCTCGAAAAAAACTTGAAGCCCACACCTGATTACGTGATAAAAGTCAACACCTAAAGAAATTTTCAAGTTACCACGACCTCTTTTCCTAATATTGCTGCTTAGACTGTTTTACCCACTCCCCTTAGACCTGTCAAACAGTGAACAGCAACTCAATTAGTCGTAAGGAGACGGATCCTATCTTCCTTAGTTTCAAGAAACACTTGCCATATTTCAGCTACAGTATAAAGAAACATGTGGTATGGACCCGACACCAATGCAGAATTACTTTCGGCTGTGTAGTGATTGACTGGTACTGTCGACGGTAAATATTTCAATTCAGAATTCGCAAAGAAAATAACTGCCACACCATTAGAAAACAGCAAACAGGCTACCTTAAACCTGTGTGTAATCAGTACAGATTTCGGTTTAGGGAACATTACTATATTTGCAGTTAACTTATTAGAAAAAACGGTGTGGGAAGAAGTCTTAACGTGGAATAGCCTACACATTACAATCAGCCGAAACAGCAGCTCATCGTCGCAAGTAGGCCTATATCTCGCGCATGCGTATAAAACACTCCGAAACATAGTTACGGAACCTAGGTACGTCGGGTAAATAGTCATTGCCTTTATCGTAGGCCTACTTGGGGCAGCTAAACATGAATTTTTACAGGAGAATAAGGAACAGAGTTAGGCCTACAAAGGAGGAACAAATGCAGAGATCTCGTAGACATAATCCAGCTCTCATTTTTGAAGATCTGGTTTGAAGCTCAAAGAGAAGCCTGGTTATTCCAGGAACCCCTTAAACGCTTTATTGTCATGTGTTAGTGGAACATGACTCGGGACGAGGGAATCGTATTAAAAGTTAAAGTACCTCTCGCACATTAGAATAAGCACATTACAGTGCCAAGGTGGAAAGTTTGCTCAGTAAAATTAACCCAGATATGCGACAAACTACCTTCAACTTAAATGCGACACACCAGACAAGTTCCAACATCGAACAAGCAGTGTTTGTCACATGAATACAAACATCAAATTACGACTGTTGTGTGTTTGTAAGAGTACCAAAGGCAAAGGCGTCACCATGCTACTTTCTCCACATAACTTATCTTTCTACTGCTGCATATTCTAACACCATATAGACCTTCATATGTAGGCCTATTCATGAAACCACAGAATATATATCCTGTTGAACATTAGCCTATACGATAATATTTTAGGGGGACTATTCCTCTCATACCCCGCGTGTTTGATATTGACCAATAACGTTTAGCAATTCCTCGGATATAGACCAATCACGGCCGTTTATCTTACAATATTCTTGTAGGAATAGTGAGGACGCCGTTTTATCGGGCAAAATCGTCTTCTCATTACTGGACACGTAAGCACCAGTGTGCAGTGATTGATACGTCACATGCTGCCATTAAGCGACACGAAAACTGATTTTATACAACAAAACATTTTTGGAAATTGAAATAATAGAAATGTACATTGATTATAAACACAATTTCGAATCGATGCAAGCCAGTTCGTGTGCTTTTATTCTGTTCTGCTGTTAGCTTACCTGAATGAAGTTAACTATGTCTTATATGCACCATTGGTAGCTCTGGTCATAACATGATAACTCGAATCGCTTCAAGGATTGTTGATTCATAGTATGCCGCGATAGTCTATTGCAGCTGTTAGTTTTGTTTTTATACAACAAAGCACGAAAGTAATTATTATTTGTATAATCCGTTGCATTTTTATTCATGGAATAGTCTTAATAAATCCAAATCGAGTTGACGATTTCATCTATCGATAAACTCGTCAACTCTCGTGGGATTACCTATGAAAATTCCTCTGGGATAGGATTCCGTGCCTAAGCTCTACCAACTAAGCTAGCCAAAATTCATTCACAGTGCCAGACGGAATTTCTGTCCTAGGACTGATTAGACCTACTCTCAATAGGCCTAGTCTGCCTCACTGAAAGACATTTACGTCATAGGCCCTATAGGCTATGTTATTGTGAGGCTCATTGGTTTAGTTATTAAGTTAAGTAGGCCTACCAGAATTGTGCTGTACTTTAAGATAACATTAGCTAACATCGTCGCCAGAAGGTCGTATGTCGAATTTCCACTGAAAATGAGTTTATTTGCGGAACATAGGCATGCTTCAAACACATTCAAACACATGCGAAAAGGTTCTATGTTGAAGACCACTCTCACCTAATGTAGATTATTCCATATGATTGTGGCCTATGTCATATTTTCCAACAGTTCCAAAAACAAAAGGTCGTATATTGCGTACAAAATTTTCTGGCAGAAATGCACATACGACCTTATGGCAGTAAAGTGAAGACATAGTGAATTCTTCCATAACATAACATAACCCTAGCCCATCCTAAGACACATTCTGTCCACCCTGATCTTGAATTCTGGCTTCGGGCCTAGGCCTATGGTGTAAGATTATTGTAGTTCTCTTCAGGAACGAGACGCCAGCTTTTGTAACTTGATATCGACCCTTGACATTGCTAAATAAGTTGAAAGCAATGTATTTTAAAGCCAAGGTGAAAACGAGGGTAAAATGACCTCATGAACATGATCCTATTTTCATCCGATGTACGTCATTTCATTTTACTAACGTAAGTTATTTCACTTTTGAGTTTATGGGGATAAGTTTATGAATGCAATTCAGGTGTTGGTTTTATGAGAAAAGGAAAATAAATTCTATGCACTTTTGACAGCTGTGGCCGAAAGCATATGACCGTAAAAACTTCTTTCAATAGACCGAAACGTAATGCAATCTGGAAGTTTTCCAATATTTACATTTACTTTGATGCAAGTGCATAACATTATGAATTAATAGGAACGGACGACATAAATCTTGATTTTAGTATACAGTAATTAATTATAAATTATAGGTAAGGTATTGCTAACCTTGAAAAGATTTCGGTCAAGTGCCTTGGAATCATACCACGTAATAAAGTAGTCATAATGAACGATTGTACTCAGCTTACTCCCCCAACACTAGTTTTGTTAGTCTGGCAGAATATAGCAGTAGGTGGAATTTTATTACTGCCACTTCAACTCTAATAAAATTTACGATTTTTTAGGGTATAAAGGGGGTATGTGAATAATTTAAGCTTTCTTGTAAGGGTAGATGGTAAAAAAAATCACATACTGTATTTTACAAATTGTACCATTTGATTCTATTATGTTTCAAGAATATTCTCTCAAAATTTGAAGACCGAATTCCATCTGTAACTGTGAACGCCTTTTAAAAATTAAATACCCAACGCAGGTATTCTTCCATGCCCCTTTGAATACACAGCAAAAAGAAAAAGTTGAACTTGAAACGTTTTTCCATGTAGGCCTATGTTACATTTTTCATTGCATTTTTAAGAAACTATTCAAGATAAATGCATGAGACACTGTACACTTATTGATAACCAGTAGACTAAATGAGCATTTTCTTGGAACAGAATTGGGTTATAGCCTTTTTTATAATTTTTTGAATTTTTAAAAGGATTGATTTTTAGTAAAAATTTGGGTATGGAAATTAAATTTCTGAAAAAAAGAAAAGGAATGCAATTTTAAAACATGCATCCATGGAAAGTTATAATGATTCTTCAAAAGTAAGCTGGTCCCAGCAAATGTCCCCGGAAAACAGATTTGGCACAGGAAGTTCATAAATGAATAAAAAAGTGGTAATTTTGTAACAGGCCAAAACGCGAAAAATGGTACGACGTAGTTATTTCAACTTTTCAAGGAGAAAACTTCAAAATTTTCTGAGGGAAGGTGGAAGCACTTTAGTCTTGCTGTGTTCTTTGTAGCCTACGTTTAAACAAAAGTGATGAACATCTGAAGGCAATAAGCCCTGCTGCAAAAGCAGGTAGACTAGGATGAAGGATTTTAGAAGAAAACGACGTATGTTGAGCTCTATGTGATATAAGTCAAGCCAATGTCACATCTGATAGTTTCGCATTTGTACTGAAGTGTTTCCTGTCAAATTCCGCCACAATCGATGCTAATAATTGTGCTAATGTTTTTCATGTACGGCTCTACTTGAGGCATATAGCCACAGCTAACAACTTGAAGCTAGTCTTACGTAAGACTAACCCCCCAAAAAAAAAAAAAAAAAAAAAAAAAAAAAAAAACATAGCTTATTGCAACAACATATAATAACGTAATAAGAAGTATAGAATTTAGCATGTAACATTTTCAAGCAATGATTGACAAGTTTAAAATGAAGTTCACCTTCTGACCAATTATTATTAGTTGGAATTAAAACTCCTGGAATATGAATACACAAGTTGCTCCATATACGAATTTACAACTTAAGTTCCTTTCTTAAGAAGTTGTGTTTTTGCATGTCTGTGAAATTTATGAGACCTCCATGGTTGCAAGGACCTACATGTTTTATGTGAAGTTGTTCATATAATTCTTATCCCAAAGTATTGTGTTACCACATTTTTTGACTATAATGACTGAACTTAAAATACTTCACGGTTGATTCATGTTCACTTGACATAACTTCTACTTCTGTAGAACAGCACAGTCTAATAGTAATAACTCACACGTTGGCATATAGACGTTACAACTTTATTGACCCGTAAATATTATTTAATTCAACCAGCAAGTGAAATTTACTTTCTTAGGATTAACAGGATACTCACAACTTTTAAAGGCCCGATTTGTATGAATGGTGTTGATAATAAATTGGCGTAATCAGGTTTATCGATAAAGAAACCTCTAATAAAAATGAAAAACAACGTACTGATAGGCCTATTTATTTTTTATTATTACCAGGGTAGGATTTTTGAGGCGCAATTTCCATACGGAAAAGGGAAGGGAAAAAGTGCAAGAAATAAAGCAAATAGGGGACAAAAAACTGCTACTAAATTCTTACAGTAAACAACTTAAATTCACGTACTGCAGGCTAGTGACTAATTCCAGTGAAATTAAAAAGAAAAATGGAATATTTAGTACAGTAATTATTTTGCATTGTGGCAGGCGTTTGCTGAAAGCAAAGAGTTCTTTATTCCCATGTCCACTGCAAGCTGATAGCCTATAAAGTTCATTGAAAGTTACTGGCTATAAGAATAGCCTACATGTAGGCTATATAAGATGGTTAATTGTTAGACAATTTTTTATTATTAATATATGGATATGCAGAAGTTTATATTTTAATGTTTCATGGATATGAAATAATTTCCCACATTACTTGTTATGAAAGCGAAAAAAATTGGAAACTTAGGAATAAGTTTTGCTGTAGGCCTACTAACAATCGGCTGCTTTAACGTACGCCAAAAATGAAGGCCTAATAAACCTCACTGATGTCATTATAGGGCCCACTAGCCTATATAAATTAGGTTCACGTTCAACTCCTTGGATTAAGGGCGATACTAGCTGTTTTTACTAAGAACGAAAATCCTCTTTTGCAAGGGTTGTGCATTAGGTCCACTGGACTAACTGAAAATGTCTAATGGTAGGGCTGTTTAAATTCTAACCTGCTTTTATAGTGTTGATGCGAAAATGTAAACAGTCAAAACGCTTTAAGCAGAGACCTACATATTCATATTGGCTTAAGAAAGAGGTTAAAGGCCTATAGCCCACTTCAACCAGTTTGCCTTATAGGCTATTGGCATTGCAAAGTCGCTATCTGTACCCAGTTCTATAATTATCATAGCCAGATAAAATTTATAATTGAGATCCAGTAATAAATAGCTTTTAGATGAAGTAATTACAACACATTACTATAAACATTCATATAAAATAAGAAATTAATAAATACAAAATGTCAGCTATGTTTGAAGTCCCGATTTATTGTTTAAAGAATATTTGGCGTGTAGGCTAACTCCCTTCCCATTGACTTAAGTTACAAATGTAGTCTATATGAGAATAACATATAAAGAACTCTATAAATAGGCTGAACCTATCATAGGTCACCTATGCATCTATTGTAGAAGTAAATCTAAATTTACGTCATTCTTAGTCAGTGTTGAGTACAAGAGGCAGACAATTATCCCGAATCCGAAGCTTTAACAAGATAAAAACGCATGATTTATGGAATTTAGTTTTTGTGTGATGAGATGTCCATGATTTATTTTGAAGAGGTTGGGCAGGGGAAGTAGAGATGCTGTTCAAGGAAATACGAACTGGACGGTGGCCACGGATCCTGCCACATTCGGGTTTACGATGCGAGAAGGAATATAAGCAGAATTTCACATCTTTATGGACCTCACACGGAGTAGCGTCTCAACTGACCTATCCCAAGTTACTCTTAAATCTTCCTTAAATCAAACTCACTTCTTTTCCTTTAGGAGGGAATAAAAGTCATGCTTTTAAGACTGTGACTGCTATGTTTGATTTAATTGCCTTTTTTCTGCGTAACAGAGAAAGCGAGAAAAATAGCACTTTTTATAACATAGTCTATAGCCTACATATTATAAATATTTTAGGGTCAATTAATTTTCGATTTCATGGGATACCAATAACTCCTGCAGTTTATAGGCCTACTTGACTCGTGAAGCATCACGAACTGTAACTTGTGGGACAGAGAGATTTATAGTTTTTTTTTTATTTGTTTTTATTCAAATCAAATTAAATTATGAAACAAAATTATCGTACATTACAAATCCTTTCATGTCTACTTTCTTTGAAAGCCCCCAGAAACGCAAAGCTCGAGTTTAGGGGCTGCAATTACCATAAGTATTAAATAAGTGAGAACAGATACATTTAGGGCTGCATATAACCTAGGGCCTATATGTACAAAGAACAGGCCTTACTAAAATAAAAACAGTTAAACAATTTTTTACAAAAGAAATTTAAAGTAGGAAATTCAAAATTACACACACAAAAACCCATTTTACAAATAGGCCTGTGCAGATATTTAGAAACAGTTGGAAGACATTAAAATGGAACAAATGAATGCCAAAATACTATCGAGTTTGATTACTAATATAAAACTTTGTTTTTATTATTATCATAAATTGGTTGACACTATACTGTAACTTGTGAAAACAACAAAAGTATTATAAAGTTTCAAGTTTAATTTAGACCATGTATCTGCCCAGTTGTTTGTAGTCCTGCTTTTGTTTCCGCAAAACAAAACATGGAGTTTCTTCTTGTATTTTGACAAAGTTTGAAGGTAATATTAGAATTATTTACTAGGCCTACTGATAAAAAAATACTGACCAGTAACATTTAACGATCCCTCTGATATCGACTAATCATGGTGGTTTATCGGATAAAACATCTCATTAACATTAAAGGTGTCAACAGGCCTTTGCAGAGATTAATATGTAAAGCTGGCCGATATTTATTGAATAATATCCATCGATAAACAATCATTATTTGGTGACTGAAAAAGTACACCACTTTTGAAAATGTTATGTATAAGAACGGATACATAAAGAGAATTTAGCACCTATTAAATACAGTTTCATTCGCTACGCATCCCTAAGCTTATGTTTTACAAAACAGGATGAATAAAATCCGTTTGCCGGATAGCCAACGTTCCGGACGATTGGGTACCGGATAATTGACATCATACTGCAAAGTGCGTCCTTTCTATTCATAGTCCATTACGTCAATCCTTTATACACTGCGGAATGGCAGTTTTTTTTAGCACTCGGACGAGCAAGAAATGTTGACGGAAGGAAAGCAGTTGCTTGACTGCCCTGTGGCTAGCTGGGATGGACATAGATGCCAAGAAGATGCTAACTTCCTATGGCGTGCCGGTCACTTCATCTTGGTTCGTTAACTTTTATGGTTTGGATATTTCATCAAGTGCGCGCCGGAAGCAGAGTTCTCGAGAGTTTCTGCATATGCTATACCGCATGCTCCACAAACTCTTATAGGCTACCTACCAGTAAATTCAACATTAAATGTAGCCTAATTTCTATTTATTTAAGACTACTTTGTATTTTTACTTAACAGCAGTAAATATAAAAAAAATATTACGATTGATTACAGGCCCAATAAGCTATCTTGAGTAACATTAGGCCTATAATTGAAAGCAAATCTAATTAGTTATATTTCTCATTAAAAGTCTGTTTTCCAAACTTCTCGACAATTTTTGTTGACTTCTTCTTTCTAAAATGAAACCCGATGATGAGCTCTGTCCGACCTATGTTAAGCCATTTAATTTAATACATTTTTGCTGCATTTGTATCAATCATAGATCTCAAATCATCTTCGAGCATTACATTTAAAAATGTGTAGGGGCTAACTTGTATTTATTTTTAACTGTTTATTTTTATGTATATTTTTATTTGTTTCAAATACACCAACAGGCTGCATATAAACGTGAACTCGAATGAGCAAATGCTCATGCTCATGTCCTTCCAGAAACAAGGACATAGCCTAGTGCTTACGTTAGAAAGGCACACGAAGAGAATTTTAGAGAGATAACATCACGTAAAGTAGGCCTGAATAGCCTACAAAATCAAAGTAAAGAGGAAAAAGAAAAAAGATTAGCATATGAAAGAAGAATTTAACACTTATGGCAATAAATAAGCAGAGGCCTATAAAGATGGAGGGGCAAACTATATAGGCCTGGCCTAAATAAAGAGAAATCACAGTAAAAATCAAAATATGGAAACAAGAGACAAGTTCATAGGTTAGAACCTAAATATTTAATGATCCCAGCCTAATAACGATTTAATGCCTAATTTACAACATTAAGGAAAAGACTTAGTAATGCTATTGTGAGGCTATGATTTTAAATTAATGTTACATTTGGAGCCTAAAGTGGTATAGTATTTTGATTCATAAGGGTGAATTTTTTACTGTGTCTTATTATTAAATTTTAATCCATTACTTCAGTTACAAATGTATTACGATTTTCAATACAGTATTTTAATGAAGGTAGACCTAAAGTAAAAAATCTGTTTGACAGTCATCACAACATTTATTTCCGAAAATAACTAATTCAGTTGAATGTTTTGAAAACTGCAGACCTAATGCAATAACGATAGGCTAAATTTATGGAATAATAAACTAATAATAATAATAATAATAATAATAATAATAACAACAACAAAATAATTGTTTAACACCTGACTGAAGAAAAGAAATCGTATGGATGACTTCAACAAAATTCAACCACTGCTCATGCAGCAGCATGGTCTATGAATAAACTTAGCGAAGTGTTTCGTGATAGAGTTGCAGATCTAACTGCATGTGATTTTTACTTGCGGGGTAGCCTGCAAGACAAATCCTCGCATACTGAAACAACTAAAAGGAAAATATTAGGAATTACATAAAAAACATTAATGTGCCCGAACTTAAACATGACAACCAGAATATGTGTTCCCGATACAACATCTGTTTACATGAGGACAATTTCACCATCTCTTGTAAAGTAATTTTATAAGCGTTTTTACAAGCGTGGTTTAGGTGCGGGGAAAGCCGGGTCCTGCTTGCCCAGCGGCCGCCAGAGAAACACCGCGCGAGCGGCACACCTTTTATTCTAAAGCGCTGTAGCAGCCTACCCATAATCTGCATTAGGACTCTTCATTCTTATATTTCAAAATTTTAAAATTACTGTCCTACATTTCCAAAAGGAAAAATAGAACGCCATGACTTACTGTTCCAGCCATTTTAAGAAGATTTCGTCGCAAACAATCCTATAAAAGAATATAATAGCATTGTTCCCTAATCCGAAAAACTGCACCGACATTGACAAAGAACAGTTGCTCTTGTAGTCGCGTGGGTTTCCCCAGTGTTGGCGCTGTCATTCACCACTTCTCAAGTGAAATAAACTAACTGTGGTACGTATTTGACAACATTGTACTGGTCTGCAGAAAAGTGTTAATACGCCTAATTACCTTTCTATTCACTGACTGACAGATAGAAGAGGATTAGGGTGGCAGCAGGTAGAAGTAGTTCTTGGAAAAAAGTCTTTAAGAAGTGCCCCATCCTTCGGATTAATATACTCGCACAACCATGAAATTAATTTGCAATAAAATATGTTGGGTGACAACAAGAAATATGTTGAAAATTAAGCATTATTAGAACATTCTGTGCTCTAAAATGTAATAGAATGGTCTAAAATTGTTTTTAAGTTTGAGTACTCTGAAATATTTCTACATCCTAATACACATGAGTTCACGGTAAGAAATATTTGCAACTCTGCCACACGTGGTAGCCTGCGCTAGGGAAAGATATTAGTTACTTTTTCTTTTTTTCACAGCGACAGGACGAGCGGATGAGGGATAGGATTGATGGTGTTGATCGTGCTGCTCCCAAGCGACCTGTGAGATCAAACAAGCTCCTGGCTACAGCGAGAGATGAGATGCTGTGACCACGACTGGACTGACTACCTTGCCGCCACCCTGGAGAAATGACCAGCTTCTATATGTGTGACGTAGTAAAAATGAAAACTTCTCTCCCTTTGCTTTTATTTCCACATATAAACCTCAGTTCCAGTCCTCAGGCGAGCTTCTAAGCCTAGCTACTACCTGGACTCCCACCCACTACGTGATTTTTTGTTCCCATGTGTAATTTATCATATGTAGCAGCAAGCAGTTTCGAGGGCGAACTGTCTCATGACCCCATAGGCTATAGAGTTTTTAAAACACAAGAAGAAATCATAGGATTTCAATGTACTGTAAAAATGACATATAGCCTATGTCTCTGAGTAGATAGAAACGCATATAGATGTTACTAAATAAAAAGAGCTATGGCTATACCTTACTGCAGTCATGTGTTTGCGGGCAGACTTTCATGGCTAACGTATTTCCTTAAATTTAACCTGCCTTAGGCCAATATTCCTAATTGTTTGTCTTGTTTTACCATTTGTTTTCCTTATCACATACAAATACCTATGCCCGAGGCCATAGGCGTAACCAGGCCGACCATATGGGGGGGGGGGTTATAACATCCGCGGGGTCTGGCAAGTATGGAAGGAGAGGGGGGTCCGGGGGCCCTCCCCCGGAAAATTTTAAAAATTAAGATGCAAAATAACGAGTTTTAAGCTTCCGGGGGTTCTCCCACGGAAAATTTTAAAAATTTAGATGCAAAATAACGAGTTTTAAGCTTCCGGGGGTTCTCCCACGGAAAATTTTAAAAATTTAGATGCAAAATAACAAGTTTTAAGCTTCCCACGCTTTATACTTGTATTAAGCAATTTATGGGCAGACTTAAAAAAATTATACAATTTTCCTTTTTTTAATCAATGGGGGGGGGGGGGGTTCAAACCCCCAAAATCCCCCCCTCGCTACGCCTATGCCCGAGGCGGGACTCGAACCCCCAGTCTCCTTCACCGCGACTCCCCGTATTCGTATTCACTACAAGCGAACTTGGCAACATAACGACAGCCGGTCTACCTAACCAAATTACAAACATATCTGCACTGTCACAAAATTAGATGAGAATGTGTGTATTACTTACGACAACGAACTTGTCCGGCGTTGGAAGGCGTAATCACCACAAGAGAAGCCAGTCCATTGAAATCTAATCACATCGAGTGAAATATGAAGATACAATAATCACAAACCGTATAGTCTAGCCACTGTCACTACTCAATATTTCACATGAAACGTAAATAGAACACAGCTTCACACACTAGAAAACTCACTTGCCGCCAATTCCGTGAGCTAATCGAAATAAGATTATTTAAATCGATCGATAAAGACTCGATACACAATATCCATTGCCTTTTGTAGTAAACGAATCGAACACTATTACGGAAATGGCGCTGATTCCTCGTGGTTTCCAATTTTAATAATTTTGTCTCTGTTGCTAACTTATAGATGTCACTGTAACCATGTACGACTTTGTTGTAACGGAAGTTGTTGTCACAGACCAATAACCTAATACTACAATCTTGTGTTTTGGAAGAATATAAACAAATCAATCCAAGCAAAAAAGCCCGTTCGTGTCCCGGGTGATGGAGACGTTCAGTTGTCTTCATTGTCAGGAAAAGTTATATTCTCTCATAGGTAATTTTAGAGGATACCAAGACATTTTATTTTATTACTAGCTAGTTACCCGTCTTTCCTACAGGTAAAAGAAGTATTTTGTATTGTCCTTACCGTTACGCGAGAGACACCTCGAGGAAGGAGGACATTTTACGACCAGTGCAAGTGCCCCCAACTTAGGCTATATAACCCGTAGGCCCAATTCCACACAATAACTTGTATATTATTATCATAATTATTTATTGCTATTATTAAAAATCATATTTCTTTGTTGAATCCCTCTAAAGTTTAAAGCGTAAATCAGGCTATTGTTGAACGATCACCTTTTGTTCCCATTCACTCACGATCATCTGAAATCGTTCGTTAGTTTCTACAGCTATAGTCGAACTATCTTTTTACGCTTTCAAACGAATAAATATATTATTCGTCCAGAAAGAATTTAAACACATTGCTGTTCTAAATATACATCAGGAGAGAGCGGAAAAATTATATATAGAATTTAGATGATGCTTTGTGTTTAAGAAACATGACAGGAAGAACGTTATTGGGCTGGGCAAGGCAAGGAATTCTGATATACGACAAAAATATGATATGAAACCATAACTTCCTATACCCAAATAAAAGTTTTGGGAATTAGTATAATATATTGTAACACATAATATAGGCCTACCTAAATACATTTAGAATCTTATGGTATTCAGGTAGGAAATTTAAACAATGTTTTTTTCTTTGTTTTACAAAATTGGAAAAATTACACTCTTCCAATAAATTGGTCGTAAAAGTGAAGATAAAGTGGATCACCACAGCGCATCGCATCCCCAAAGGATACTCAAACAAATAGAAACTTATGTAATACACTCATGTAATTTTCTTTACTCTTAAGATGTGCAATACACCTTTCTCACCTTACATTATTACATAGAATAAGAGGCCATATTGCAAGCAGTGCGTATTCAGTTGTTTCAACCTAATGCAAAACAGGCAAGACTGAGTTTCTACCATTCAATATTTTATAAGTTCTGGCTTTTAGTATAAGCACGTCACGTAGGCCTACAAAATTTAAACAAAATCGTAAGAGAAGTTTTCGAAAGGAAAGAAAAAAAAATTCTTAATCTAGAGTAACATAAAAAATAAGAGAAAGTCGTCGACAATCTTCGTGTCACATCCCCCAAAAAATACCTAACCAAATAAAAAAAAAATGCGTTTTATATGATATTTCCTTCTCCAGCTAGGCTGTTCACACACACACATATTACTGAAAGGGGTCTGGACCTTTGGGTCCCAAAACCACTAAACTAGGACTTTTGCGTCCATTGATCCTCAGATCCAATGACCCGTTTGCGTCCCGGGCCTCTCTAGAGTAATGACCAAAATGCGTCCCATGGAATACAGGTAAAATTAATAATTGGTACCATGCAGTTCGTTTAACATTACCCAGGGTGCACCGCGAGGAGGCGAATTGCTACACACCCCAAAAATTTTAGTCCCTGCATTACTGTTAGTATTAAATAAAATTGAAGCGGAGAATGAAGTTACTCTTTGTCTTTTGGCTACCAGTTTACTTTCTTGTGGTTGGTAGGAAATTAGATGATACTGTTCGCACATATTCCAGTCTGCTAAGTGCTTCAGTTCTATATTCAACCATTTTTTCTACCAAGAAGGCCTCTTTTTAATTTTTCCTGGCATTGACAACGGTTGCCTATAATATACAACTTACAGCCTGTCCTACCTAGCAATGAATCACCCTTAGGCTACAATTGGAATCTTCCAATGCACCTCCTAAATAAACCTAAGGGTCCCATGAACTTTAGTATCCTTCGAAGTTGGTCCAATATTTCAGTTTGAAAACTGCATTTATAGATTAAATAAAATGAAGAAAGAAAACTTCTCCAAACAAACAGATCTACGAAACAGGAGCAGGCAAACTATCCTCACTCAGTACTGAAGATGAACGATTCGTATTACCTACTTAGGCTCACTTTTGTAAAGTTTATTAACTTTCAGTAGCCTATAGAAAAGTACGATAGGCCTAATAGTAAATGCAGGCTATTGTAATTTATAATTCAGAATTCGCTAATTACCTGAGAGGACTGAATGCACAACTGACATGTTCCAAGAAGGCCACCAGCAGGAAGCCACACCGAGAAGAACAGTCGACACTGCAGAGATCACTTTACTTGTGACAGTGAAGATGCTGTAGCTAAGGTGATCAAGTTGATGTCATTCCGAATGTAGGCCAGTTACAAAACCCCTTTGTTTGAAAAGCTAGCAAAACCTAGATCACTTCTCTATATGTTTTCTATTGTAATTTGTATGTCAAGACAAAACTGACTATTGCAATAGATTATTAAATCATCTATATTTTCAAGGCTCCATATTTCATAAGTTTTGAAACCTTGCTTTGAACAAAGCAAACCTCATCATATTTTCAATACGGTAGGCCTACATAAAATTTCAAGGGATGAAGCACTAGTTTATTATTTGAAATAAAATAGAATCATGGAAAATATGTAGACGTTTTAGTAAGAAGGTAATATTCCTATAGGCCTATGATATTTATGTGAAGAATTTTGCAAGCACTACACAATTCTAAAAATGTTCTCTTCTCTCCTTATTAAAATATATCCACATAATGCCACCAAATACAATAGCCTATTAAAATTACTTCAGCGAAAAAATTTAGGCCAATAGGCCTAAGCTTCTTTATTTAGACTAACCTTTTAAGTAGATATAGCCTAGGCATTAAAAATGTCTTCTGTTGTTCTCTGGCTTTTCTTTTTCTTTTAGTTTTTATCTTTAATTTTGTATTTCTTCATTTTCTCGGCATCCTCATCTATAATAGGTCAATTTTCTGACCTTTAATTATTTCCTCTAATCATTTTTTAATTTCTTACATTTCTTTTATCTTCCTTTCTTAAACCGTTTTTATTGCTCCCTATTAGGTTTTAATTTTCTTTTACGTCGTTTCTTATTTCCATAGGCCTACTCATTCTTTTTCTTATCAACATTTTTTCTTAACTCAACGTTCTCGTTCTTTTTCAATATTCCTTCCGCTTCGTTCTATATTTTGTTTTTCGTCCATCTCCTAGCCTTTTCCATTAGTCTATTTTTGGGTGTCTCTCTATTCTAGAAATTTCTTCTTCTTTTTCCTCCTTTCCCTTTTCTACGACTTAATTTATCGTCTCGTATTTTCTTCTTCAATGCTTCAACTTATGCTTATAGGGTATCTTGTTTTCTGTCTTAGCATCTTCGTGTATTTTTTTCTTGGTTTGTTATCTCCTTTATGTTTCTTCTACTTGTTTATGAATTAGTTGGAAGGAAAAGAGATCTGTTGTGAACAAATAATACAGACATGTGTGTGAGAGAAAACAATCTAGCCTTCCATTACAGGCAGGAGGACGGGGGAATGCTTTCTGAGAAGGAATCACGTCTCCTGGACAAGCTGACAAGTTGTGGGGGCGAACAGGTTGACATTTTCCATTAGACGCCGTCCCCACACAATGGTCAATCAATTAAAACAACCTGCCTGTCACAGGTTTTATATTATTATTGTTATTATTATTATTATTATTATCATTATTACTGTTATTATTAACATTATTAGGCCTATTATTATTATTATTATTAATTTCCAAAAGCTCCATGTTTCATATTGTTAACCACTGCTAGAATTCTTTACTGCCACCTAAAATGACAAAATTAAAAAAAAAATCTTAACATAATTTAAAAAAAATTCAGAAGCCATTTTCTCACACTCTTTTTACAGTCTGTAGGCCCTTCAAAGTAAATTCACGACGGTATACTGACTGGTATGTAAAGTTGGTGTTCGCATAAAGTGGACTTCAAATACTTCGTCTACAATAGTAGCCTATATCTACGAGGTCAGAAAAATTAGTGATTTCTGTCTTGTGGATGTCCTCCTACAGGAGAAATAAAGAACGAAATTAGTAGAATAAGGAAAGTCATTTAGACTACGTCGAGGTTACCTCGGAAAATATTTTTCGATAAAATTTCTTGAAACTTCTTGGTTACATATTATATGCTCAAAACAATCCAAGTAACCAGCATGATGTGTTAAAATTCCTTTCAAAATCAACAGATGTGTCGTACCTTTATTTTATTGAAAAATAATTTTTTATTTTAAAATAAATTTATTTTTCAAATGAGTTTATATTAGCTCTGGATGGAGCAACATTGGGCCTATAGCTTATCTACTGAAGAAGATAAAAGATCACGAAGACATTACATTTTTTTTAACAATTCGGAAATTATTACAGTAAGCTTTGAGACGACTATAACATTCTGAATATTTAGATGTTTTGTCTAAAGAGCAGCCTATGACAATTGAATAAGGTTGTAACGTTTTCACCTGTTTGTTCAGGTGAACCACAATGAATTGCTATTCCCACCGCTAACAACCCTCGCCGTGCCACGGGTTGCAATCCACAAAAACCACGGGCACTAAACCGCAATTCCCAGAACGCCATACCAGAACACACAACACTGTAAACTCACCCCATCCACCCTAATCGAATAAAAATCACCCACTCGTTTGCAGATGGCAAAGATCATCAGTCAACACCCTAATTAAAGGGTTTTTAGTTCAACTCGTAAGCTAAATGAAAAGGAATTAAATCGTGCAATCCATTCGATAGACTAAATGGAAACTGAAAGTATGTAGATCTAATTAAAAGAAATATGTGATATGCTCTAAAGACCCTGCAAGCTGCAGTAGTCTATTTGTAGCACAGCTTATAGTAGCGTGTTTCGACGTTGCTCAATGACATTGAGGATAGATTAGAACTCTATATGTCCTAATAAGTTTCATACGTAGGCTATGTCTTATTTGTGGGTAATCAAAAATGTATAGACCTAGCTATCAGGCATAAGTGTTCTACAATCTTATTGATACCCTATATTTACTTTTATTTATTTATTTATTTATTCAGGCTAAGTCAGGCCATTTGGCAGTTTCTTTTGCTCTAACAGTCAAACAACAGTCCTACAATTAACCCAGTTGCAATGCCTTATAGGCTAGTCTATACCTAACACAAAAACCTAAATTAAATAAAATAAAAATTCTATAAATTTCAAAATTTATTAGTATATTTAAAGTGTGTTTTTTTCTTTCTGGTGTGTAGTTATGCTTGTTACTAGTAAATTTTTGTTACAGCCTTAAGAATATATTTTTTCCCCTTTAAACCAATGTAAGTATGTCACCCCTCAGTTGAGCTTTGCTCTTTGGGGTAGTATATATATATATATATAATAAAATATTTAAATTATAGGCGTATTAATAAATATAAAATAAATACCACATTAAAGTTTACATTAATGAACACAATTAAAATCTAAATTACTAAGGAACATTAACGATTACTTAATTATAAAACAAAGATAATTTCTTCCAGATCTGGAATTCCAGATGCAGATAAGTGATGAATGATAGACTAATGAATAGGATGATGATCGGTGTAAAGTCACAGAAACTAGGGTAAGCTATACTCTGAGCTTGTGCTTAAGATGTGATGATTGATGATATATGAAAAATTTTGAAAAGGACATTAAGACAATATTTACCTTGATGGAGGCACAATAATGTGAGATTATACTACAAACCATGCCTATCTGTAAACATCAAGTATCACTCATGATAGGGTGACAATACCGGCATGATTTTCCAGGACCACGACCTGTATTTGAGCAGGTCACCAGCATGATGTGTTTGAGTGCTATAGTATTATAAAAAGATTGAGCGAAAAGATTGAGAACGATTGAAAGGATTTTTGTTGCGGCGTGCTATACAAAGCTATGCCGTGAGAACGTGGAGTGTATGTAGCTACGTGTGTGTGTCTGTGGTCTGCATACTGACCGTGCCATGCGGGTATTTCGCCTCTCGCCGCAGCCCCGTGTTTGACACCCGGCTAATCAGTAAACCCCAAGTCACCCACAGTACACAGTAGGCTACATTTTGCTCAGCACATCTTTGTATCTACCCAGTAATATAGATTACATAATAGGCCTATAGTGATAGACTATTTACTCACCTTTACGCCTACTATAGAATAAGATTTTGACCTATAATTAATACTCAATACATAGGTCAGTTCGTCGCTGCTAAGAGAGGATTGCTAATACTTGTCTCAGTGGCATACAGAGCTCAAAATGTGGTATTAATAGCCTATGTGAAACACTCAGACCTTTTTATACAAAAGTCACCGAACCTGCCACTTTCTCACTTCTCAATCTGATAGGCCTATAGTGTAATATTGAGTGCCCATTCAACTGCCTCAACCTCAGGAAAATTGTGTTATTTGTGACAAATGGCATACAATGGCATACGTGGATGGGATAGGCGGCTACTTTAGGCCTACATATTGTAGGTGCCACTTCTTAAGGACTTTTTTCCCAAGAACTATCTCTACCTGCTGCCACCCTAATCCTCTTCGACATTTTAATCAGTGAATAGAAAGGTAATGAGGCGTATTCTCACTAGTCTGCAGTCCAGTACAATGTTGCCAAATACGTACCACAGCACGTTCACTTCACTTGAGAAGTGGGGAATAACAGCGGCAACACTGGGGAAATCCACGTGACTGCCAGAGCACCTGTTCTTTGTCTGTATTGGTGTCGGTGCAGATTTCCGGGTTAGGGAACAATGCTGTTATATCCTATTTTCTTGTAGATAGACGATAGTTTTGAACGAGGTCTTCTTAAAATGACATGAACAGTAGCTATTATCAGTCGATTTCTGAGAAAAAAATAGCAATATGCCTAAATATTTACATGTTAGCAACTGCAAGCGATTTCGTACAATTTTTGGACATCGGTAGGACTATGTTGAAATAAGCCTTTCAGATCAGCCCTGAAATTGAATTCTGTCTTAAGTTAAGTAGGCCTATCTTAAGTAAAGTAAAATATCGATCGAGATAAGTTTATAGGCCTACTGCATTTAAAAATAGTATTTTTTTCTTAAGCCTTTGAGTTAATACCCTACAGCCCTCCATAGAATTAGGCACACGCACTAAGTAATTTAATCTAAACAAAATATTTACAGTAATTTCTGAGAAAATCGGGAATAATTTTTTTTCAGTGAAATTTTAATTTCTCTTAATAGGCCTATACATAAATTAGCAAAATCTAAAATAGATCTTTCGTAACCTCTTTGCTAAAAAAAAAATCGTCATCTTTATTTCCCATAGCACGCAAACTGCTGTTGGTTCAGCGATAATAGTTTGGCATTGCGACCATAGTTTCTATTTGCTGTTTTTAGGCTAAATGAGTAATATGTATGCGATCTAATATGAATATGACTGAGTATATGTGTTAGTTTACATGCATGTGTTCCTCACATGTGTTTTTAAGTTTTTATTTTTTTTCAGGGGACAAATTAAGATATTGCAAGAATAGATTTTCACACAATAAAGGTTGAAATACAAAAAGGATCTGTGTGGTCGCATAAGGACCTAAAAAAGTTGGGGTTTTTACATTCATTTTAAGAACAACCAAGCGTGAGAAAACGCGTTTAGAAGCTAGATAATTAAATACTCGTAGGCCTATAATAAAATCTGAAAATCTGAAGATCTCGGATGTTTATGGGAACCTCAGGAAACTTGCACTGGCATCCCAGTTTGGGATTAGGAAGATAGTTTTTAATTTTCAACACGTGAAGAAGAACAAAGAATCTGCTTAGAGCAGCTGCGAATAGCGGGATGGGGTTTTTTCTAAAACAGGACAATAAAGTGCACAGGAAGACAGTTGGAAACGATAAACAGGAACATGTGCGGATCACCTGCCATAAACCTGCCTGCCTTTCCCTTCTCAAAACATTCCACATGTTTCCAAAACTACCTCTCAGGTCCCCGCGACCTCACCTACAATGCTCGCGGATATGCAAAAGTGGACTAAGTATCACCTTCTCCAACTCTCTCAGTGTTCTTTTACAGCAGCGTATACAGGGGCTTATTTAGCTACTCAAGCGCCCCTAGGCAGAGAAAAAATATTTTCGCCCCCTTATTTCCACATGAATGTACAAAGTAACCTACAATAAGCAGTACTGTAACTGAAATAGTAGGCTAATAATATTAGCAATAATAATAACAATAATATATAATAATAAATAAATAAGTAAATAAATAAACAGGTGCGTATTGTTGTCAATGTTATTAATTTCTATTTCATTGTGCGTTACATTAGTTTACTATTTTGAAGAGTTATGAATAAAATGTTTAATATATTTTAAAAAAACAGTACCAGCTTAAAAGACGCCCCTTCAAATCTGCCGCCCTAGGCAGCTGCCTAGGCTTAAATACGGCACTGAGCGTATAGGCCTACTCGGATAAAACTAGCAATTGTTGTCATTGAGGACCGTTTAGGCCAGTGGTGTTCGACCTTTTACTTCATCTGTCCGTACTATAGACACTATAGGTAGAGGAAGTATTGTGTTCGACCCCCAAATTCGAAGTTGAGCTTTTAACATAGATAGTCTACACGTTTTGAGATCCCTGTATCCAAAAACAGTATTTTCATAAAATGTCTGTGTGCGAACAAACTACCTCTAGAACGGAAAATCGTATGAAAACAAAATTTTGTTATCGGGTAGGCCTCCCTTTTGAGGACTTGACTCGAAGATTGGCGACGACTTTCTCTTATTTTTAGGGTGACTTTTACATGAAGAAAGTTTCGTCTTTCGCAATTTTCTCGAAACCAGCTATAACGAGTTTGTTTAAATTTTGTATATGAGGTGCTTATAGCCTACTGAGAGCTAAAACTTTTATTTGAAACATTTGTTCGAAAAAATTGTCTGAAGGGTAGTTATAGCCTATGTCATCCACTGTTTGTAGAAACTCAGTCTTGACTGGAGAACATCAAAGAATTAATTTTGCAATAAATTTGAAATGTGAAATTGCAATAGATTGAAGCAACTGAAAACGCGCTCTTTGCAATATGGCCTCTTATACTATATCAGAATGTGAAGTAAGAAAGATGTTAGTCTTCTTATTGGCCATGCTTAGAGTAAAGTTACATGAGTGCATTAATCAGATTTTGTTTGGGTTGTGAAACTTTCGGGGCTGCGTTACGACGTGGTATCGACATCCTCTTTATTTTCAGAAACAATTTACACAGAGAATGTCATACAGATTAGGCCTATATTACACGAAGAGGGAAACTTTTATTTGGGCAGAGGAAGTAAAAGTTTCACATAAGATTTTTACTTTTAGTCAAAGCTACTATTAAAAAAAATAGAAAGTTTACTTATTTTTTTAAACAACTTCATACTGAAAACAAAGTAATAATTTAAATTACCTCTTCCTTCATTTCTTTAAATCTTTTTACTTTCTATTAAACTTTTTTTGTTGTTATACTATTTACACTCTAATGTCCATAGGGGAAGGGAGGAGATAACACATACAGTATTGGGAAAAAGACATAGAGGAACTCCCTGGTGAGTGATAAGCATGATGCAGTGACTTCTCCTAAGACAGCACAAACATGTAGAGAAAATATGGTACGTTTTCATTCTTTTGCAAGAGGAGAAACCCTCGAAAAAAACCCACACCCAGATTGTCCACTCAAGGGATTCGAACACGTGACCTCCCACAACTCAGAAAGCCTACACGCAACAATCATTAATACGAGCAACAAGCTGCGTCGAGCAAACAGAAAATAGAACTCTAGGCATGTGAATTGCTTCGCCCTATCGTCCTCCTTAGGCTAATACTATAAGAGGTTATTCAGAATTATGTATGTATCCTTCCAAACTGATGGTGTATACGCGTCTATCATTACACGTATGCCTCCATTGAAGGTAAAATGCCTGGTATTGAACTTCTGGGCGAGGTGTTCAAACTCAACCATACAAGTGAGGGGTACGGCAGGTAAAAAGCTACATCTCATAGGCTGAATCACAGGTAAGCAGGTGGGCTGAAATCTCATTGGATCTCACCTGCGCAGGTACGTCTTCACTCTCCACCTTCTTGTGAAACCTGCCTCTCAGAGCAACTGTGAAGATATCTATGGAGGAATAGGTCTAATTAATGTGTATATTCTCCTTATTCCCTCAAATAAACTTAAATTTAAGTAACCTAAGTATATAACGACTAGGGATTACTTTGGCAACGTATATAATTATATGTTTTATTATTAACTGTACGGATGTAGCACACAGGACACCAGGATACAGTATACCTGGAATGTTGACATAATACTGTGCAGTAAGTGATTCAATATTCTCAAGCTCCAGCTTTTAGCTACATATTCTATGTCAACATTATCTGTTTATTAGTTAGTCGATGTTATTTATATTTTTTATTACTTATATGAATTTTAATTCAGGTCTGATATACTGTGCATCAAATTTACATATATTGTGAAACATATAGGCCTACTGTATGAATGTGTACCAGGGTGCTAATCGCAATGTTAACTTCAACACTACATGTATATTTGTATCTTTCATCTATAAGATTCTAACTTATATAGGCCTATAAAGAAAAGATGTGTGTCTGTTTCTTTTATACAAGTCTGGACCCTGGGCTGGACTCAGCCTCTAATAGAAACTAGTTACAGGAACAATCCTAGGGGTAAGGATGGGCGTGCATAAGAACATCTTCATGTGACAAATGTCTCAAAAGCTGGGAGCCTCATATTTCTGGAACCCTAAGGGCCTCCACCTTACTTTATACGTAAATATAATACAAAATACAGGCCTACAACCCTATATAAAAATTAAAACTACGATAGAATATTTGCATAAACTAGAGTAAACCAGATGATCGTCATCCAACGTAACAAAAATAGATAATCTTCTGCATTGTGCAGAATTATGAGTGCGCCAATAAAGGCGTTTTCTAGAATTCCGTGCAATGCAACAATGCACAAAAGAGTTGTGAACAAGTTTCTTTATCTCTTGCTATTACAGGCTAGTTTTACAAGAAGATGGAGAATGAAAACGTACTGGCGCAGGTGAGAGCCAATGAGACATCGAGCCCACCTTTTTTACCTGTGACGTGGTCTAGCCTATAAGACAAGGGTTTCACACCTGCCTTTCCCCTCACCTGTGAGGGTGGAGTTAACCAAAAACATACCAATAACCACTCACCTGTTCAGGTAAAAACCTGAAACCAGCCAATTACATTCTAAAGAAAATATTTTAGCAGTGAACTGGAGAAAAATGCCACATTTCATGAACTGTGTGGTGTAGGTAAGAATTCTATTACGGTATATAAATTACGAGAAATCGGACACATTTCTTAAAAAAAAAAAAACAAAGGGAAAAATGTATTCCTTATTTATTCTTCTGATAATGTGAAGAAAATAAGAACAGTACGGATAATACTTATGAAGTAAAATGCATTAATCGGATTTTTTATGAGAAAAGTAGCCTACTCTCTTTTGACAAACTTTCTGTTTGTTTTTACTGAAGCAGCAAAGCTGTTAAAATAATAAAAAAATTAGGGAAAGTTGAGGAAAATATGAATAATTAAACGTATGCTGTTAACAAAATACCTATATTCGTGAATCTAAGGTAGTTAAATTTTCAGTAAAAAATCGAGGATAAAGCCGGAAAAATTCTTTAAAAAAATACAGAAAAGATCTAAAAACATGAAAATTCCTAGCATAAATGCTACTGGAATTACATTATCATTGATCATATTCAAGGGGACTCTCTGGGGGTTCGGATCCCCAAAGTATGAGATTTATAAAGCTTTAGTTAGAAAAAATCAATATTCTGTGTCACTCAGGAAGGAAAGATGTCCGTAATTTATGGTCAATCAGTTTAAGATCCCCTCAAATCTAATTTCCAAATATGTGCTTGCTATTGATATATTATTTATTGATTTATTATGGCAGAGCTAAGGCTATTTGACTTCTTTCGTTCTACCAGTCAAAAAATCATCATTATACAAATTATTTTGCATAAATACAGGTTTTATATTAATTACAGGCATATCATAAAATGGAAATACTACAAAGTTTATATTATCTTAGCAAACTAAGGACGGAAAGGAGAGAGAGCACGTTATGCATTTAATCCTGAAAACTATGACAACGCCGATAATATATCAGAAAGGAACAGTGGCGTAGCCAAAAAATAATTTTGGGGAGGGTCGAACGTGCCGGGGGGTTTGGGGCTCTCCCACGGAAAATGTATGAGTAGTAGATTACTGAAAATCACATTTTACGCTATTTTATCAGTGAAATCTTGTTTACAAGCTAACTTAAACAATAAATCGTTGCCTAAGTTATTACTATTTATAATAAAAGTTAAATAACACATGGAGCAGTGGAAATAACTGGCCTAAATTTATAAGTTCATTATTTTATTATTAAACATAATTAAATATTAGACAAAATAGAGCTTAAATAACTTGAATAGAATTTTAGGTCTTGATTTCGGGGGAGGTCCGAACCCCTGGACAACACTATCCCTATGCCACTGGAAATGAACTATTAAGTCTAACATCTTGCTATGGATTTCAGTAAAATGAAGACAGGTGTATAAGCCTATTTTGCATGAAATGAATGGAACTCAGGTCTGTTTTCAATCAGCAGGGGATGCAGAGAGCATCCAATGAGAGAAGAGAAACATTAGTCATGCCTGACAACCTTTCCGACCGGTGTGAAAACTTGAAAGGTTTCAAGGTGGGGGACGAGCTTTCTACCTGCTTGGGAAGCCATCATTTCCAGAATGGCTGCAGTAAAAAGGTGCGCCCCATTATGTCTTATGTCAGGTTTACAACCTGGGTGGGTGTTTTCGGAAATGGCTCACTAACAACGGAGACATTCTTCTGAGCACGAAAACCATTTCCAAGGGAAAATGCCAGCAATATTTTTACAGGTCTACTCTTCTTTTGTGCAGAAGAGCAGGTCATTACTTTGTTCTTGTGTTTGCTAGAGTTTAAATCAATTTGAATCACTATGCTTCTCATTGTGTGTAAAAAAAAATTTCGTCCTTGCTTCACATCTGGCAACACATGAATACAAAATTCAAAATGACTTCACTACAAGAATAGCCATTGTATTTGAAACTAACATACTGACCCCTTTCCATCTTCTGCTTCTAGAGTCATGTGATCCTCGAGAATTGCACGAAACTTCATGGCTCTGTATCGCCGAACTTGCTAATAATACAGGATAATCCATATAAAACTGAACATTTTTAAAGACTTATAACTTCTAAACTAATAATAGCAGACACGTGCAACTGTGCTGAATTACAGAGTATTCTACCTTTGGGAGATTCCTCAGTGTAGGCCTATGTTCTTTTAATTCATGCAACTCTGTATGTTCGTACGCCTGCTTTCTTTGCAGCTCTCTGACATGTGCCATATGAGTAGCCTCTCTCCTGGCTCAACCGGCGCAATGATTTCTTTGGTGAGTTCACATCATTCACACGATCTTGACTCATTGCAGGTATTTTTTCCACAGTCTCGCTGAGGAGAGAGCCTGTTGTTTCCAGTTTTCTTGCCACGGATAAAACTGTTGCCCTTGTTGGAACATTGCGCTCACTGAATTGTCTTCGAAATGCCTGTTGTGTTTCAGTCAATGAATTTGTCTGCCAATATGTTTTCACAAGAAAAATACGCTGCCGAATTGAGAACTGCATTTTCGCTTGTGGCTTTTTTTTTGGGGGGGGGGGCTCCACCACTCTTGTGTAGGCCTAATTAAAGCTTGTGGGTAATGTGATTAGAGCTAGCTGTTTGATTCAGCACTAATAAAACTGTGTAACTATTTGTGTTTTGTCATTTGTCTGTCGGGGGTCGTTTCTCCGATCTGTTATTCACCTAATGAATGAGTAGGCCTAAAAACCCCGAAAAACCCCACTCGGATCGGGTTTCGCTTATGACTGCAAAATCTAGTTGTCAACTATCGTAAGGCAACTCTTGATGGATGGTAGGGGTACCAACATTATTACCAAAATCGATTTTCCCAAAGCCATTGATATAAAACCCAATTTCAATTTTTATAAGTTTCGAGAGGGAAATTGTAAGTCTTTAATCTGTTCAGTTTTATATGGATCACCCTGTATTATGTATTTAAGTTAACGTTAGAATTCATATTATTATTTATTAGGTAAGAAATTTTGTTTCATAGAGATATGTAGGCCTACACTACTCATATAGTCATAGGCCTATGTGTTCACTAATAATTCATTAGTCAGCTGATTGACCTGGAAGTTAAGTCTGAATTGTGTTTGTGTTTTGTTCCTTCTTGCCCTTCTTTTCTGTTTACTTCAAAGCAGCATGGCCTACAAATACCTTCAAAAATGAATAAGGGAATTAGGATTTGCAAGGGATGTTGGATGGAGTTAGCACAGAATATAGCTGAATGGCGGACACAAGTAAGCGCGGCAACGAACCTCCGGGTTCCGTAAAGTGGATAGCACTTCTTTAGCTTGCTTAGGAATTGTCTATTACTATCAAGAAAGTAAGTTAGAGCTCTTTTACCTGCCTGTAAATCTAGATAGCCTATGAACCTGGATCGAACCGGAAACTTCGAGCAGAGAAAGCCAGCGCCATACAGACTACGCCAACTAAACCGACGAAAAACAAAGGAAGTTTCATTAGACTTTAAAAATATTAACGTGTAAAACCCTCGCACTTAACGGAAGTAGCCTACTTGTGTATTTAATTTTTAAAGATGCTGGTGCAATAAATTTCACTAAGCACTGTAATCCACCCCAACCCCCTCGATTCCCTTCTTTGTAATTTTTCCCTGGCGTCTCTATCAGGCATCAAGAACAGGCACTTACATAAGGTAATTGTGTGCAATTAGTTGCCTTTATAAAGCATTAAATCCTATCTGTGATTATAAAAATTACGCGTCTGGGAAAGAAATTAAATTATGTTCCTCATTTCTCTCGGCTTCTCCCTTCTTGAAATCTCTCTTCAACAGGAATTATGTAGTTCGAGGAGAAATAAATTGACTCCCCTTACTGGTTATACCCTTACGTCTTTTAATAAGAATGGGGTTAGATCTTTTACTTCCAATCTGTAGACTTTGTATTCACACTGCATTTTTTCGTGAGAATGATGTTGTCCATCGGCCTGAAGAACCTAAAGGTTTTGACCGATGAAAGTTAATTTCCTCCTAAGAAGGCCTGTGCAATGTTAAGTAGGCCATTCTCATGCCTCTTTTCCTTTTGCAAATTCCGAATGGCCAATATCCTTAAAAATGAATAGCCTACAGCTGTAATATATTTCTAATATTTTTTTAGGATATAGGTAGGCTTGCCAGACGTCCCGGTTTTCAGACAAAATCCCGGTGTCCCGGCCGGTTTACTTCACATCCCGGTAAAAATTAAATTTGATTTTCTAGATGACCAAAAAGTCTAATAAAAGTCCTAGTCAATGAAAAGTACCTACATGTAAATATTGTTCAAATTTTTATTCCTCATTCAAAGTGTTTCTTCTTACTTAAGTAACTTTTAAAGATTAACATGTTAGAAATAAAATGTTTATATTTATATGCTTATTCATTTATTATTACCCCTGGTTTAGGTTCCTAATCAGTAACCATTTATTCATAGCATTGAGAATAAACTACCCGCTAAAACACTCTAAAAACCCGCCAAGGGTGTGTACCCTTGAATACCCGCGACGCTGGGGGGCATTCCGGTGTCCCGGTTGAACATTTCAGAAATCTGGCAAGCCTAGGTATAGGCCTACTTCAGGCTTTTCTATTTATGTCCGTTTTCAGAAATTGGTGGGATATAGGCCTAGTTTTAAAATGAACATTTAGAAGCACTAACTAAAAATTACGTAACAGAATATTATAGCCTAAGCTCAGTTTGAATCCCTAGAAGACGTCCGTTTCAACGATGTCACATTTGGCAGGGTAATAAAATAGCTTAGGCTATGCTTATTTACTTTTAGCCTAAATCCTAAGATTCCTCCATTACATCCCTAGGCACAATAAATCAGTCATCACGGTCTTTACATTGGTAAGGAAATTTAAATTATTTTTATAATTGTAGGTCTACTACTAGACCTACATTGAAATTTATTAAAAAGGCTTAAACAGTCGAACAAGCAAACACACAACAAATAAAATAAATAAATAAGCAATTAAAATGCAAATTAGATGTTTTATTGTAGTTAAGGGGGTAAATATCCCTACACCTAAAACGGTAACTTTTTTCGTTGTAGTTTAAGTCAATTTTCATAATTTAAAACATATTAAACGAAATTCTACATTGCTCTTCGCCTTTTGCAGTGAAGATAATTCCATAAATCTGCTACAGCTGATCTCCCTCCCCCCCCCCCCCGATGAGGAAAATCAAGTAAAAATACTATAGGCCTTTATTAAAATTTGCGTTGGTAAATTTTAAAAACAGCAATTGGTTCAGATCTCACAATGAAATATTTTGAAAGCTGAAAATTATTTTAAAAAAGCCTAATGTATGAATTTTTAGCATTAAGACAAATCTTAGGCGTAAATGTTATTTTCCAAATTCTTAATAACAGGCCCAGAAAATTTTGCCTACAGAATTACAAAAAAAGAACAGGAAAAGATGAAGAAATTGGAGCTTTAAAAGCTTAATTTTATTGAAGTTTCTTTCATATGTCTTAGTAGCCTATAGCCTATTATTTCAAGGGTTTAATATTAGCATCAATAAGATAGACCTAAGGGAATTTATAAATAATTTTTTACCCGGTCTTGCAAATGAACTGAAGGCAGTAGACTAACAACTTTCTTTGATGGATAAAAAATCTCTCTACATCGCATTCCCATTATATTTCACCTTGACACACAATCTACTGCGCTGAAAGTTATCAAAATGTTGTTGTTCCGCTGCTTGACATATTGGAAGTGGTTATTTAGAATAAGGTATTAGCATTCTACTTCTACGTCTGCAAGAAAACAAGAATTCCCCCTCCTCTTTTCCACCAGAACATGAGTAACTTATTAACATGAACAAAACTTCTGTGCCTTGTCAAAACCAGACACCAAAAAATCTTTTCTCAGTCCTGCCTGCATATGATTTCGTGTTTTTACTCAATCCCCGTTTCTTTTCTCTTTTTTCTACCTTACTCTCCTTTTTTCATCTGTCTCATTTTTCTATTTCTCCATCATCAAATAACAAGCATCAGGAGCGTTCAAGAATATAGATGAAGGGTAGAAATGATATAAAAAAGAGCAGAAGTAAATTAAGTTTTGAAAAGTGATATGACAGAACAGAACCTTGAGGAAACAGGTCACAGTTACTGATATCTATCCTGCCCACGTAGCAGACAGAATTATAATGGATATTCCTATGCAGAATAGGACATTGCATTAACTTTACTAAGAAGTAATTATGAAAATGCAATGGAATGATCGTTCTCTCTGTCTTTTTCAACATCTCTTAATTTAACCCTTCAATAGCCTAATGTATCCTTTTGGATAAGCTGTATTAATAAAAAATAAGGGACAATAAATTTAAATTTCATGCAGAATTAGGCCTACTGAAGTTTGTGCAACAAGTTAATTGCTGAAAATATGTGATATTTTTTATTTATTTATTTTATTTTTCAGTCGTGAGAAATTAACCCTCGCCAAATAACGTGTTAAACACCAATAACATTTTCTGTTCACGTCCTTCTGGATTAAGCCTACATACGGCATCCGAGAACGAACCTAGCCTACTTTGTGTTTTTCGTAACTTCGACGTTGTTCGATAATATCGATTAGTAAATCGATGAGTCATAGTAATTTTTATGTTATTTTGAATCGTAATCCGTATTCTTCACCGGATATAGTAAGGGTAATTAAATCACGGAGGATGAAATGGGCTGGACATGTTGCAAGGATGGGGGATGAAAGACATAATTATCTCAAAAGTATTGAACGGGAGACCCGAAGGGAAAATACCACTTGGAAGACCTAGACGTAGGTGGGAGGACAATATTAGAGTGGATTTAAGGGAAGTAGGATTTGCGAGAGATGGTTGGATGGAGTTGGCTCAGGTAAGCGTGGCAATGAACCTTCGGGATCCATAAAATACGTATATAACATTCCTTTAGCTTGCTGAGGAATTGTCTACTGCCGTTGAGTAAGTAAATAAGTAAGTAAATAAACATTGTTTACAGAACTCTCTCCGTCTATGGGAAGTTCCATTAAAATAAAAAATGCCCTAGACAAGAAGTATGATCTCGGTTCTAGGAAAGTTGTTAATTAAGGCTCATTGAAGTAAGTGGAGATTCCCCAATAACAATTTCTAGGTAAACTTTTTTGCTAAGAGCATCTGTGAAGATGCTTCATAATTTTCCAATTAAAAGTATTTAACTTTATAACAGTTTTAATTATGCTGTAAACTTTTTTTTAATTCATCAAAGACAAAGTAGAGTATGATACCGGTAGCTGAAATATTAAATAAATTGAAACAGTGGAACACAAAAGAACAGAGCTGAGAAGAGACAAAAGCAAAGTACAAGAGGGATAACTTATTTGCAATAGACAAAGAAAGAAAAAATAATCCTCATCCACTTGGAGAATGAAGTGCAAACCTTATCCACAAAACAATGAGTAATTTCGAGGAAAAAGGGCATAAACAGGATAGGCTACACACTTATTAAATGGACTACTGGGTTCAGTAGAATATTTGGCTTTGTGTCGTTATCAACAGAGAGGCTTAGAGCAGTGTTTCCCAAACTGTGTTCCGCGGGCCATTAGTGTTCCGTGAGGCGTGTGTAGACCTAAATGTTCCGCGATGGCCTCAGTGATCTTGGCGGTATTACAATTGAAATTCCTTCTATTGTAGTCGTCTCGCTATCATTGTCCCCAGCGATGCTGTCTTTGAAGTATTGTTTGTTTAATGTAAGAAAAAGACACTCGTCAAGTGTTGTCATGTCTAAGCCGGAAACGAGAATCAAAGAAAAGTTTAGATGTTATGTTCCTATTGTTATTGGAATGAGTGGCAACAGAGTATGCAATACAGTAATATAATCCGGCAGACTGCAAAAGGAAATGCCGACGTTTAACTCGCCGAGTGGGGACGGAGAAAACGAGAGCACTATAGCTGATGAAACTTATAGTCCAGTTATTCATTGCATGGCCAGGCGGCTTCAAAGGAATAAACCATTTGCAAAAAGTTTTGCTTTCCGCTGTAGTGTTCTGCTTATGAGCTAGCGCGCCGCTCGTTAGCCGCGGAGGAAAGTAAAACTGATCAGTGATAACACTGTATCGTTAGGATGACTTTGAAATTTGTTTGGTAATAGCTTCCTCAAAATTAAATTGAATTACTTATGGGGAAAAAAAATTGAGCTAGGAGGACATGATAAAACAATTTTCATTGTGCTTTCAGTGTGCTTTCAAATTGTAACATTTATTTTAAACTACTGTATCTAACAAAATTATGATTTTTACAATGAGTAGACCTATGAGTGTTTAATTTATATTCCCTTAAATCGAAAAATGTTCCATGGTTAGAAAAAATTGGGTAAGACTGTCCTAGGCGTCTTTCTTTTCGCATTCGTGCAGGATTTCTCCTAAAAGTGGACAGAACTTCATTTCTTCCGTTGTTTATGGTACACTGAACTGCTGATATGTAAGGAAACAATAAACGAAAACACAGAAGATGCACTTGACCGATAAATTGGATAGATAGCTCAGTGTTGCGGGCAGGGGGCCGATACAAATTGTTATTGTTGCACGTGTTAAACTACAGGAAGTTGCTGGATCCCGCGGTGGCGCCGAGTGAGGGATTGTTTTCATTAATGAGGGGGGGAAGCGAGGGCCATCATAAAATCCTTGATGAGGGCTTTTCAAAAAGCATCAAGAAAGCTACAAAGAAAACACAGGGATGAAAAATACCGTGGAGTCTTTTTTCCTCTTGCCGCCCGTTTAATTTCATTCAAAATTGAAAAATCTTAAAAGCGCGTCATTTTAATTAAAGGAACACTAGTGGGCTACTTGCTTGCTACCCATCTCTTTCCCCGCTCCCCGTCTGCCATTCTCAACCCTTAGCTTTTCTTCTTATATTCGCAACTTTCGCAGAACTTGGGTAATTTCGAGAGACTTGAGGAAAAGGAAAAACACTTGCTTCAGATTCTGAGGACCGCTTTGAACGGAAAGTAAATGTCGTGACTCAATCAATGCTCTCAAGAGACAAATTTACACTGCAGGAATAGGCTATTATACAAAAATTACCCTCTGCATCTTTCTGAGTTCAAGACCAAATAGGTCCTACTACTCTTATGAACTCTGCTCCGGTTATCTCGTTCTTTTTTTATTTCACTTCTATAAAACGTTAACCTGACCAGGTATAAAAATATTTAAACAATATTTACTACCTTTTTCTACGAGGAATAAAATGTGCAAGAATAATATTATGAATAACATAGAAAAAATATCAGCGGTCTAAATGTCTATTTATAGTCTAGGCCTTTTACTCGCACCGGTTATTACTAATAAATAGATAAAAAAAACATATAGCCTAAATTTGGGTAGTAATATATCTTCTGCTGCATTAGTCCACTCTTTTTTCCCCATGGAAATCTAGGTAAACCTACAAAAATAATAAAAAATACAACAAAAATTGAATATTGGTTTTCCATAGATAAGCTAGATAGAATAAATCGTTAAAACCGAAATAAAAAACGAAGGTGAACAGCTGATTGGCAGCCAATTTCAATATATCAGAGCGCCTGGAAAACATTAAGTCAATATAAAATTTGTTTCACTCTTTTTCTTATAAAGGAAAATATCGTATTGAACACTTCCCCCAGAGGACTTTTTTTACATTTAAATGAGTTTTTAAATCAACTGAATAACAACATAAAAAACTCCCAAGGATGTTCATAGGCTATGCTTTTATTCAAGAACAAGTAAATGTATCTATGGAAGGGATATTGAACTTACATAATTTTTCATCCTCGTCTTGTTTCTAATTTGGGTAAAGAACGGGTGGTTCTAAATCGTAATCATCTAGCAGTGTGTGTATTGGGTGGTATTTCACTTTGATCATGTATTAAAATAGGCCTATCTTGTATGCAAATAATAATAATAAGAAGAATAAAATAGGTTCTTCATAGCCTCCCCTTAGCAATACGCCAAGTGATGTAGTTTGTTCATACGAAATCCGGTTATTTCATTTAGTTAGACAAATGCAAAGACCGGCAAATAGAAAATATAGTGTCCATTTATTGTATTACAGCTAAGATTTACTCAAGAATTTATTTAAGCTAAAACTATTGGTCTGGTCTCACAAGATACCCACATTTTAAGGAAGAAAAATGAGATTTAGTGATTCCTACTAAATTTTCCAGAAGATAGGTTTAACTAACAATAAAATTGAATCCACTTGAAAGAAAAAAATAAGGCCAAGTAGCTTGTCACGTAGGCTGTGCTGCCATCTATTGCTGACTGCTTGTAACTCAACCGGAAAATGACTTACTACTTCTCCTTGAGAACACACACAATTTTCATCTGGTAAATATTGCATTTTGTTTCGTTTCCTGGGCACTATCCCCCCCATTTCTTATTTTCTTCTCTCCTCTCTCTCTCTCCCTCCACAATCTACATCTCTTTCTTTCTCCTCAAGAGGGATACACTTGGAATTAAACCTTATGACAAAACAGCTCTTTTCTTACAAAATATATGGCTATTGAATTGCTTTTGCCTCGTAAGGGTGAAGGTGGGATGAGGGAAGATGTCCTTGTTATACGGGGAATAGATGCGCCCCCGATGAATACAGTTCTCTGTTTGACAGGAGGAGAGGGCGAGGTGGAAAATGAGAACAAATGAAAAAGGAATATGAGCCAAGAAAACCTTACATAGCAAAGAAGAAATAAAGTTTTCCTTATTCCATGGATGTATATTTATTTCAACAGGATACATGAGGAAGGCAGTTGTATCAGATATATCTGTTTTAGTGCAGGGCAGGGGAGGGGAGGGGTAAAGTATTGCTTGTAATCACGTGCTCCTAGCAGAGGAGCCAGAAGTTCAATTGCTAGGGGTTCACTGGGATGGAAGAAACAAGTATTTCGAGTATCTTAGACTCCTGTCTTAAGGGCTTTTGCAATGTAAATACAAAAGTAACTAGGGCAGGAACAAATAAATCGGCTCCATAAGTAAAACAGGGTTAGGACACGCTAATTCGTACATTGAATCAGAGGCGTAACGAGGGGGGGTTGGGGGTTTGAAACCCCCCCCCCCCATTGATTAAAAAAAGGAAAATTGTATAATTTGTTTAAGTCTGCTTATAAATTACTTAGGCCTTATTCGAGTATAAGGCGTGGGAAGCTTAAATCTTGTTATTGTACATCTTAATTTTTAAAATTTTCCGGGGGAGGACCCCCGGAAGCTTAAAACTAGTTATTGTAGGCCTACATATTAATTTTTACAATTTTCCGGGGGAGGACCCCCAGACCCCCCTCTCCCTGGGGTGTATTCCAAACCCCCCAGACCCCGCGGATGTTATAACCCCCCCATATGGTCGGCCTGGTTACGCCTATGCATTGAATCGGATCAGACACAGCACTTAGCACCTACCTTAATCCATCAATCTGAAAATGATCGTAATGGATCTATAATTTGAAAATTTATTCCACGAGATGAAATCTGAACTAATCACGTTGATGCTAAGAATGTAAACATTCTATGAGCCTACTACAAACAAAAACACAGAGCAGCCTAATAATCAACCAGGGCCGCAACTAATACGTGGTTTGTAGAATGTACCTATATGACCGCAACTAACCTGTCTAATGCCCGGTTTCTATAACTCGCGAAAAACCTATGGCTAAATTATCCAATGGAAAGAATTTACACAAGAATAACTTTTATAAACTCAAATGATTTAAAGGTAACAATCGCATACACTTGTGGCGAATTTCTAGACAAATGTCCTCTGGGTAAATATGAAAATGAAAGAAAAAATGTTCCCACAAATTCGGGCTAGATCTTTCCAAGGGTAAATCGTCGGGTTAATTTATTCTTTCATGGATGGCTGGATAAAATTTAACCTCTCATAGGATCAATAATAAATAATTTAAACAATGAGAATCAAAGCCTTCTGAATTAAATTAATTGTACAACTCCAAAGTCTTCCTCATTGTATCATTGTGGGTGAATTTGCCCATGGATAATTACCCATAGGTATTTCACGAGTTTATAGAAACCGGGCATAGCCGGGTAAATGATTAGTTCGGCCACAACTCGTACCTATCCGATAGGTACCTATAGAACCACAACGTTTTAAAAATTTATTTTTCATTAAAATCTAACCAAACTAAACATGCATTTTCATATTAATATTTAAAGTGTTAATGGAGACTGCATTTACCGCCGTATCATGGTGCTATTTATAAGCATAACAAAAATATAGGAGTAATGTAGAAAATTATCTCAGACAATTTCAAATACGAGCTACAGTAGTTGACAGTTGACTAAAGGGAATTAATAAAGTTTTTACAATAAGAATACACAGTTTTATAATTGAATTTACTACAAAAATTTATAGGCAACCGAAAGTCAAGTTAAAGTTGCGACTTAACGTTCTGAAACTTATCAAAGGGTTTTAAATATTAAGAAGAATTAATAACTATAGGCTATTTAGGCATATTAGGCATATTTAGGCACTTGTCCCTCCTTAAGTGAATCAAATCAAGTGAAATATCTAGGCATCATAATTGATCGACATTTAAGATGGGACAAGTACATTGAATATTTATGCAATAGGCTACGTAAAGTCATTTATAAATTCGTTATTCTCCGTTCATGTTTACCAGCTCATGTTTTACGTACGATTTATCTAGCCCTAATTCATTCTATTATTCAATATGGCATAATTGGGTGGGGAGGAGTTGCAAAAACGATCCTCAGCCCTTTGCTTTGTCTTCAAAAACGCATCATAAAGATTTGTTTATCTAAGCCTCCTGACTATTCTTCCAAATTATTATTTTCTGAATTTAACGTTTTCACCATAGACCAAATTTACAAGTATGTCATACTGAATTACGAGAAACATCGTGACAATTACAAGTCAGAATCTCACGTATATAACACGCGAAGGAATCGATTTAATTTATTACTTGAACCGAAAAATGTTACAACTGCTGGAGCTAAGCACTGTTCAAGTTTTGGCCCAAGACTATTCATTTATTACCAACCATCCTGATCTAAATAGCTTAAACAACAAACAATTTAGGCCTAAAATTAGAAAATTTTTATAATTATTACTTCTGTTTTCTACTATTGCTGTTATAACATTTTTCATATTAAAATTTAAAATTTGGATAGAACTTAATTTATTTGTTTTTTACTAAAATTTGAACAAATAAATTGTTATGTATTAATATTGTATTACCTTGTACCTTTGTATTGTAAAAGAACATGTTCTAACCTTTTATACATAATATTCTGTCATACTTCTCCAAATTTTGTATCGTTTTAAGTAATTATTTAGTATAAGTTTTTCTCATATATAGAACTGAACCACCCCCGAACACAAGCTCTGCTTCTTCGGATGGTGCATCAACTTTTTATGTATATTTTTCGTGTAATTTGAAACAATAAATTGTAAATTGTAATTGTAAATTATATATTTAGTTTAATTAGCAACACATTCTTACTGTCATTTTATCGGAATAGTAAATTAACAATTACAACTACCACCATATCGAAAGCAATTTCGAGTATCTGAACTAATGTGACTGAGGCTCTATTCTTGTAATAAACATAAGTTATAATGACTAACTTAAAAAAAAAAAAAACTTTGGTAATAAGAACGATCGTGTTACCGCTTTCTGTGCCCAAAGTTGCGGGTTCGATCCCGGGCCAGGTAGATGGCATTTATGTGTGCATAAATGTGACAGGCCCATGTCAGCAGATTTACTGGCATGTAAAAGAACTCCTGCGGAACAAAATTCCGGCACAGCGGCGACGGTCACAGGCCTATGTTGCGGTACATCTCTGTCGTTAAATAACCATATACCAACCAACCAAGAATAATCGCAAATCCATTGATAATCTCTCGTGAAAATACCTACGATAAACAACTTTTAAAGAAAAAAATTACTACAAAAAACACTAAGTCCAGAACCGACATCGATAGGCTATAAAGTCATAAATTCAAAGATTTTCTAAATTACTGATGTTCTGATAATATCAACTTTAAACCGAAAGGCTTTAAGAAGATATTATAAAAGTAGTGTTAAAAGTATCACCTGCAATATCTTTTTTTTTATTATATCATATTATATTGTTATTATTATTAAGCTATAGGGATAATTAGAAGTCTGCCGAAAAATCTCTCTTTGGATGGATCAGTCTCTCAGATCTCGGTGTAGTTGTTTAAAAACACGCGGCAACAGTTTCTTTAGCAGCGACTTGAATTTTTCCCCTCCGCTCCAGATAAGCTGTACGGGTGTGAAACAGAATGCTGCCTACCTAGCAAGGCGGGCGAGCTCGCTAATCCAGGTTTAATGAGCGACGCAGGCGGGCGGGCCCACACCCACGTGAAACTTAATCCGGATTAAATAAAAAACCGTTCTCATTGTGAAGAAGAGAGCTCTCTCAGGTGACTGTAAGCCAGATTAGGGCGCACACGCTGCTGATATCCACGCCTGTTTTGTTTCAATTCTCAAAGACAATAATGACACTTACTGGAGTAAGGGGTACACGTGGGTTTAGCGCTGTATAAGAGTGCTTCATGATCAATACCTTCACAGAAACACGGGAAATTAATGTAAAACATAGAATATTAAATCTGTATTCTATTCTTCATGAGGTAGCCTAATAGGGTGCACGGTGGTATATTATGTAACTACTGCCCGGTTTCTAGAAACTAGTGAATTACCTAAGGGTAAATTATCCATGGACAAATTATTTCCATTTAACCTACAATGATATAATGAGCAAGGCCTTGGAGTTGTACAGTTAATTTAATTCAGAAGGCTTTGATTCTCATTGTTTAAATATTACTATTGATCCTATGAAAGGTTAAATTTTATCCAGCCATCCATGAAAGGATAAATTAACCCGAAGATTTACCCTTGGAAAGATCTAGCCCGAGTTTCTAGGAACATTTTTTCTGTCATTTTCATATTTACCCAGAGGACATTTATCTAGAAACTCGCCACAAGTGTATGTGATTGCTATCTTTAAATTATTTGTGTTGGTGTGGTGTTATTTTTGTGTAAATTCTGTCCATTGGATAATTTACCCATAGGTAATTCGCGAGTTTATAGAAACCGCCCATTAACAGCATAACTAATGATTCAGTTTAGGCCCATAGTAGGGTGCAGGATGGTAAATCATGTAATATAACAGCATAACTAATGATAAATTTTAGGCCCATAGTAGGGTGCAGGATGGTAAATCATGTAATATAACAGCATAACTAATGATAAATTTTAGGCCCACAGTAGGGTGCAGGATGGTAAATTATGTAATTTAACAGCATAACTAATGATAAATTTTAGACCCATAGTAGGGTGCAGGATGGTAAATCATGTAATATAACAGCATAACTAATGATAAATTTTAGGCTCACAGTAGGGTGCAGGATGGTAAATTATGTAATCTAACAGCATAATTAATTATAAATTTTAGGCCCATAGTAGGGTGCAGGATGGTAAATTGTGTAATTTAACAGAATAATTAAATTATGAATTCTAGGCCCATAGTTCCGACCGAGAGAATCTTTACGTAATAACACACAGCGTATAAACAAACCATTTTCCATAACATATAGGCCTAATGTAAAAAAAGAACACATTCTTCAAGATGGCTTATCTAATGCAGGCATGTCGAACTCAAGTATAATTGAGGGCCATCTCCACTTGATCATTTGAAGTCCATGGGCCGCATGCCGAAATGAAAATATAACTTTTGTTCTCAAAAAAATTTAAGAGTGTTTTTATAGTTTGTAAAAATCAAAAACTGACTTTTAAATTTTAATGCACCTTACAATAAAACGCTATCATTCTTGCCATTTGATCCTATTATCCTAAGTCCAACTATCCGGAAAGCTTTGAGGACATATTAAAGTGGTAATTGCAGCAGCGAGCTTTGGGAAACTCTCTTTTAGGGCTGCTGCAAATAAAGCGAAACTTTTGGCCAATAAAATCGACAGTTTGTCAGAAAAACAACTGACTCTGACTGATATGCACAAGATGTGACGTTCTACGTAAGAACAGTATTGTACGAGTACATTTTAGTTTTTTCCCTAAGAAATTATTTTTATATTTTCATTATTTAGCCAATTATCCGGATATTTTATTGAATTTACCTCAATTCACACATGGAACTTCTGAAGAACTTCTCTACACTAATATTGTCTAAGGCCATTAAATGCAAGGATTGATCAAGTAGAAAGACGTCGTCTCCAGGACTGAAACCTTCCACGCTCTATTCCTATTTTTTAAGGAAAGTAATATTTAAGTATCTTGCCCTTACTTCTCTTAACAAGTAACTCCTGGAAGGCGCTCTGTACTTTATTTTGCAAACAGCATTTGTCATCATCGCAACTCCTGACGGCGCTACAACTCCTTGCCCCCACCTCCAAGTCATTCTTTCAGACTCCAGGAGAGAAACTGGAAAACCAAACCAGCAGCAGCCAGTTAAGAGTATTCCGTCAACTTAATCCAATATATATCACCACCATTTATCTTCATTTACTGCCAACTTCATTAACTCAAACTTCCCTCCTTCCACCACCCCCTTCTTGACATACCGTGCTATACCCTCTCCAGGTCTGGAGCGCTAGGACCATTTCCTTCCTTTCCTTCTGCCCTTTTTCGTTTTTTTTTTTTTTTTTTTTTTTCAAATCGACAAAGACCGGGAACTCAACTTCCGTAACAGATCGTGATATTAATTTTTACTTTCTTCCTCCCTCCCCGCTCTTCTCCCCACCCCATAGCCTTCTTGAACAACTTCTGTAAAGAAATATTTCAGACTTGTGTATTTTTCTTAAACACCGTCGTCATGGAGTTAATTTAATTTATACAAATTTTGTTTTCTTGATGTGAGTTGTCTCGTTTATCATAGCCTGTCAACTATTCTTTACTCCTACGCCCTCCGTGACAACTTTTAAGGAGATTATAAATTAATGTCCTCCAAGTAAATAATCCAAAATCGCAAGAACTAAAAATAATGCTTTATAATCCTGGACTTTAAATAAATACATAATAGTCACATGAGTATGACTCAAGTGAAATATCAAAGTGAAAACATCATAATAAGGACAACGGTGAAAATGTGCAGCATAATATAAATCGATTAGGCCTGCTCAGCAAAATGCGTTCGAACAGGCCTACTTCTTAAAAAAAACCTATTAGCAAAACTTGAAGTATACCTCGGCCACATACTCATTAGTAGGATCTAACAAGAATACAGTGTTCATATTCTAATAACGGCACTGCAAATGAAAGGCGTAGGCCTAACCAAAATTTTACAAATATAATTGTTTAATTACTTTGAACGTTAATCAACATAGGCCAGTGATTCCCAAAGTGGGTCCGTGGACCCCCGGGGTCTGCGATGGTGTTTCAGGGGGTCTGCAGGCGGTTCAGGAAGAAATAGTTTATCCCGTAATTTTTTCAAATTACATATCTTTTAAAGCAGCTTCACTGTTCACATTAAGGAGTAAACTCTGTTTGTAATCATTGATAGTGTTATTTTGTCTATTGAACTAAATACATTTGAATCAAAGTATTTATTTAGTTTTTTTTTTCAAAACCTAGAGGGGGTCCGCAAAATTTTAATTTTTTTCAAGGGGTCCGCGGACTGAAAAGTTTGGGAACCACTGACATAGGCCAATAAGATTTTTCTCAATCAGCACAAGGACTCTGCATATTGGTGATGAAAATAAATTTCAGTCCATAGTAATTATAAGAAGTTAGTAGGTTTAGTTCTACAATTATTTTCTGAGATTCGGGCTACATAACTCGCAAAACTCATTACTTCCACTATATTTTATAAGAACACATAGGTCTACTGAAGAAGATCTCGTTTCTAAACTTTAAATTAGGCCTACCTATGTATTCTACAAATGCAAGGCTATCAATGTCCGCGCTTCGACCGATATAACCTTAGTAGTATCCTATACATAGTACAGTCTACTAAGCCTATGCAGCCTATATTAGGCCTATTTTATAAAATGCTTACGAGGTATTAATGTTCCAGCTAGCTAATAAACTAGTCTCTTAAACCAAAATTCTACTAAAAGTTATGAATTTCACTAGTTAATTTTCCAATACAGCTTTCGGGATCAATTTAGTAGCCTACAGGCTGTGATTGGATTATTTTAATTTCGTGCAATTATAAAAAGGTAACATATATTCAAGTGAATACATACCGATAAGGCGGAATGTAGTCTATCTCGATTCAAACAGCATAGTGCCAGTGGCCACCTCACTGTTCTTTGTATAGGAAATTTATTCTGTTCTTACCTGTAATAAAGAGAATACAATAACTTTGTTCAGATTAAAGTATTACAAAGAGAGGTATATATATCGTAATAAAAATAATAATTTAATATTAATCATAATAATAACAATAATAATAATTAACAGAAAACTCATACAGTCACAATACAATAAAAAATAGAATCAACAATTTCGAAATGTAATTCATTAGAATCCTGTAACCCCTATGGTAGAAACTAATGCTACGAAATAGAGTGGGCCAATGTAAAAAAAAATGCACATCCTTAATGAGTAATGGCTAATGACCCCACACTATGAATGAAATAAATTCGTTCTGCACAATTTTTTTTTCCGAGAAAGAGAATTAGGCTAACTTATAGGCCTAAGCGTCGCTTATAACATAATATTAGGCCTACATCTATTCACGACTCAAGAGTTTTATATAGTTTGGTTAATGCTTGTAGTCATCTTTAGTTTACAGAGAAAGTTAAATTTGTTACAGTTATAGAAATTCCTATAGCTGATAAAGTTTTAGATTGTAGGCCTAAATCATGAATGTATTTTAATACTTCAGTCACAGTTTAACATTTTCACTGCCACTGACGTATAAATTTGTCACCACAAAGAATTCCGATAAATTAAACTAGCAGAGTAATGATTTATGTTAGAACATGACGATATTTAATATTGTGTTATGATTATAATTTACCAGAACCGGCTATTCCACTGAACATTTTCTTATTGATTTTAAACTTATAATCCACTGATAATTTCTCTTGAATGAATAATGAAAATTCAACTCTGAAAGTAATTATTATTCGATTCATTAACTTACACAGGACTATAAACTCATCTTTAACTCTTAAACTGATAGGCTAAGATACATTCGTTTGTCTTATATTTTTCTTTAAAGAATTGAAAATAAATTGGAAAAAAATTTTAAATTTCATATAGGCTAAATTATAGAATAAGGAAGTCAGAAGTAAACTTTGGGCCTAATAATCAAGTCCGAGAAGGACTTATATATCACGTGAGAAATTGAGTCTCACCAAATAAAAGTTTAAAATTCCCTAGAATCTAGATTAATGCACTCGCTCGTGCTTTTATCCGTAATTCAAAAGTTTAAAGCTACATTGCCTACAACAAGTTGATAATTCAAGATATCGTGTTATAGAAGAAGTAGGCTACTATCGGTAAGACAAGTCGCCATGGTGACAGAGAGAAATGTGTGAAAATGAAAGTGTTGAACAAGAGAAGATACAAACGTAGGAAATGGACCGGCGGAAAGGTAGAAACTTTGTTTTATTAGTCACGAACTTCAGGAAGGATATTACCTCCTTCCATTCAGAGACAAACAACTATCAAGAAAAGTTGTTTCTATACTGTTTCACGTTGGCTAAAAAAGAATAAAGGAAGGGGAAAAGAATTCCTGTTGTGGTGAAAACTTTCTACGCCGCGAGGGATAGACAACCAGATCTACACCTACATTTCTTTTTAAGTCAAGATAAGGCAAGTTCACATTCCAATTAAACCTTCTAATAATATGATAAATTTAATGTTACTGTAGTAATATAATAAAAACAACTAAGCCTATGGGCATGAAACGTCAGAATAATGCGTTTAATAATAGACAGGCGTAAAAGCATCATTCGAACAAGTACAGAAATTCAAATATCTGGGAGCAACAATTTTATTACAGATACATGTAATATTAAGGCAGAAGTTAAGTGTCAACTAAATCAGAATATTGTTTTTATGCAATTCAGAAACTTTTATCTTCTCGTCTTCTGTCTGAAATCTAAAAATAAAATTTCATAAAAACTTATATCTTGCCGGTTGCATTACATGGATGTGAGACGTGGTCCCTTACTTTTCGGGAAGAAAATAATCTATGTTCGAAAAGAGAAATCCTATTTCTATTCTGTTATATTAACCCTAACCAAGAAATGTGTCTTCAGAGAAGAAAACAAAAACTGAAAACAGAACAATGAACCTTTTCCATGCAGTCAAAGATTGATAATTGACAAACTAAACCACAAGTGAAGATCAAGAAGGGGGGAAAAAAAACTTGTATGCAAATCCTGTTTCTTTTCTTTGCAGTACAGCCACCGACTATCCATGGACTAATGACGAAACCAGTAGAAACTATTTAACGAGAACCTGCAGAAGGCTGTTGTTTAGCTTAAACGCTCTAAATTTAGTTATAGAAATTCCTTATATCTGTAAAATATTCCCATATAAGACACATAATTCCCGTCTAACCTATAGGAGCTAAATGAAATCTCGAGTTCTTATTTATTGTCGCGGAAATAATTTTATGAGCAAAACAAAAGTAGGCAAATTCACAAAAAATATGGTTCCTAAAAATTTGCATTGCAAATCTACAATTAAGAACAAACAAATATGTCCATTCACACAGCCCTCTTGTTTCACAAGTTCAGCTTACAAAAAAACAAAACAAAAAGAAAAGTAGCAGGAAAATACTTATGATGAATGTCTTTACTTTCTATGACAAAAAACAGGACTTCCCTTATCCCAGAAAACTTGCACAACAATGTACTGGAAAAAGTACAAGATGCAAAAAAGGAAGATTGCATATAATAAAATAGAGCAATTAGACACATTATGATACTATGATTATTCAGACATGAAGCCAAGGACGCTTCGTATTCATTTGTCTAATTTGCATATGATTTTTCCCTCTTCGCAGGAGAGAAAAAAGTCCCTCCCCTCATGAGAAAGCTATGAGAATGAAAGAAACTAGCCCAGGGAAAGTTAATAACAGAAATTTGCATAAGTTCCAGTGTTATGACTAAATTTCATCACCTCATTTAACGATCGTTTCATTCTAAGTATTTTTTATTACTTTTCCTTTTTTGTGTCGTCTACTTCTTCGTCTAACTCTTTCCACGCACACGCACCAACATTAATTCACACACTTTTCTCACTGAACTATGTCAGTTTAACAACGACATATGTATCCAGAGTTCACCCAATACCTGGATCATTCCTAATAGCAAACTTCGGAGCATTATCCTGAAGTCAAGTACAATGATATGACTGAAGCACATTGTAAAAGTTTCAATTAATTAATTAATTAATTGCCCTATCTATGTTCCTTCCGCCACCCTACTAGCCTATACGATGTGCATTAAAAACGATTCACGTTACATAAACTAACTGATTGTAAATAAATACAAACTTCAGAGTAATTATCGGTGTGAAATAAACGCACTCAGCAATGCACTCTGATGTTATCTTCCTTCAGTGTTCCTGATGATGGTACTAAGTGCGTTACCGAAAGCTCGGAGTACCATTATATTTATATTAGCGGGATAATTGCCTGAGAATTCGCAATTATTAATACCCATTGGGTAAATTTTAAATGGCAATGGTAACGAAGTTTCTGATGTTTTGTTACAGCTTATCTTCCATCAAAAAATGGCACAGATTCTGAAAGCTTGACAATAGCCATCTTTGGTTCACTTGCCTTATTTTATTTTATTGTTTTACTTTATTTATTATAATTTCGTTTTATCCCATATATTATTTCTTTGTTTAATCAAGATAGGCTACACTAATTCTGGACGAAGGAAGTTGGGTCCCTGGTATAGACACTATGAAGTGAAATGTCTTTATTCGAGAGTTATTTAAAGAGTAACAGTTTGTGAATCAAATCGTATGCCTACATTGCCAATACGATGAGATGATTAACATACTAAATGGCATAATGATAACAATTTAGACTAGAATAATTAATTATATAAATGTTCACATTATAGAGGATTCCTTAGTCATACTTTTCTTCTTTTCCTTAGTTTTATCTCCCCCTTCTAGGGACATTTAAGCGCCCCACGCCGCCCAGGCCTTACAGGGACGCGACCTGTCGAGAGAGGGATTATCTATTGGATCGCATCAATGCTTGCTAACCAGAGAAGGACATGGAGGGCCTAACCGGATGAGTAATCAGCAAAATGCAGAGGCCACATCCGAGACATACCATTCACACACACATTCACTCTGAACATGGCGAGAATGGGATATAGATGATAATGACTAACAGATGGTATCCGGAGACCACAAGGACCTAAAGTTACCCGCCATATGTCTCACAAATGAAGAAAAATCCCAGAAAAATCTACCTAAGTAACTAGTCTCGACCAGGATTCAAACCCGGGCCCGCTGCGTGAGAGGAGCGTTATGCCCAGTATGCCCGTTTCGCCGAGTCAGATGTGAAGTAGTTCTGAGGGTAAAAAAGAATTTAACTTAATATCCGATGAATTAGTCATAGATACTTGGCAACATATCAGACTTTACCTAAGCACCAACGTTATACAATTTGCTTCTTCAGGTAGTGTACACCCCTAATCAAGCTTACCGTATAAATATTATTTAAGGTCTTAATTTCTATCTTCTTAATTAAATAACCTCCAAAAAACAATAAAATGTGTTACTTAAATCGCTGTAGCTCTCAGGTTCTTTGTTAATTCATGCATTTATTCAGCCCCTCACGTGGGGACGCTTGTGATGAAGAAGGAACTGTAAAAAAATACATAATTAGTATTTTATAGCCAGCATTAAGGTCTGCAGTGCTGAGGACAAGTGCTATAATGTTCGCCACTTGCAAGTAGGCCATACAGACAAGAAGGAGCGAAAAGCGTCGTAAAAAATAACATCATGATTATTACAACACGGAACTCGGAGTTGGGTGGAGAGTCTTGATTTCATTTGCAGTTTGCACTCTTTGTACCAGTTTGAACTGGTGCTCACCTTCAATTTGAAACTTATAAATTGCAAATTTTAGTGATTATGTAAGTTATCAACTAGTGACAGATTAATAAAACTTGCAAAATTATTTTAATTTCAAGGAAATATGATGCATTATTTATTTATTTATTGTACTAAGAATATTACAGGCTAATGCCCAATTACAATATTCTCCCTTACATTAATACACCAGATTCTAAAATTAAATATTTAAATTGATGTTCAAAATAATTAAGCTAATGCTATAACAATAAGGAAAAAAACACACAGAAAAGAAAACCAGAGACACAAACAATATGACAATTACACAAGGGAACTTACATAATATGAAAAAACAAATAATAATATAAATAATAATGTAATAGTTTTGGAGGAAAATATACATATCAGAAAGATTCAAGTAAAGAAAATGACATGGAGCAAAATTTAATAATTATTATTTTAAAATTTTAAAATTTTTTTCACATATATTTTTAAACCGCTTATTGTTAGTATTAAAAATATCTATACTGTCCAATTTGTGCAACTGATTGTATAGTCGGAGTACATTATCACAAAACTAAAAAAAATATGCAATATTTGCAAAATGAAACCAATTTTCTGATATTTCCTTCATATCTTATACACATTTTAACACTGGCATGTGATAGAGTGAATTCAAATTCTGAAGCATGCCTACTCTTATAGGAATTTGAGTGTGATACACTTGAAAAGGGAGGTAAATTTGTTAAAGAAAACACATACACACATATACAAGAAGCGTCCATAAAGTTACTTTACCACACGCCATTAACGGAAACAAAATACGATTTAATGGACATATAGGCCTATATTCCAACAGATACAGCAAGTGTTCAGCTATTTTCCAACATATTCGCCATTGGAATTGAAACAGTTGCCATACCATAGAACAACTTTTGAATACCTGTCGTAGAAGTCTGCCGCCAGGGAATTGAACCACTGTGTGACAAACATCTCCTTCTCCCTGTCATTTCCTGTAATTTCTTGAGGTGTAGGAGAAGTTGGAAATCAGTGGGAACGAGGTCCGGACTGTAGGGTGGATGTTTAAACACTTCCTAGCAAGTCTCCTGAAGAAGTTCGGCTGTGAGGTGTTTAAACATCCATCCTAAAGCCCGGACCTCGCTCCCAGTGATTTCCATCTTTCCCTACACACGAAATGACAAAGAATGACAGAGAGGCGAAGGAGGTTGTCAAGCATTGGTTCAAATCCCAGACGGCAGGCTTCTACGACACAGGTATTCAAAAGTTGGTCCCACGGTATGACAAATATTTAAATTTCGGTGGCGAATATGTTGAAAAATAGATAACACTTGCTGTGTCTGTTGCAATAACTATTTACTTGAAATTGTGTTTTGTTTTGGTAAACGGGTCCAGGGAAACTTACCTTATGGACGCGCTTCGTAGGCTATATTAACTTCAGGTTATGACATAAACATGTGATATTGTGTAACAATAGACCTGCCTATTATGTCAAGGTACCTTATGATACATAGGCCTATTTTTGAGGGTAAAAAGCGGAGTTCAATACAGTACAAGAAAACATAATCCTCAACTAATATGAAATATATAAATAATCATAATATTTTATTATTACAAAGAATCTAAGACGGGAATAAAACATTACATTTCCTAGAAAAGTTGTTGCTCCTCTGTATGGGCTAGCGTTAGATCGTTTAGATTCACTCAGAATGGGTTAGGATTGTAATGCAATCATTCCTCTAATAGATCTTCCTAACTGTAATTACTCTTAAATATGACACGCTGATTCAGCTGCCGTGCTACCTAATCCTCGAAATGAAAGTAACATCTGGTATAAGATTCCTTACAATAGCCCCCCACCCCATGACGTCATGGGGCAAGTGTGCCACTGAAATGTCACATATGACACAGCCTGTTTAATTAGGTAAGTGACAAGAAGACATTTTACATGGGTGACAGCGTTTGGGGGATGATGTCTTGGTCGGGAAAGGTCGAGTATAAACTCCCGAGGGGTTTCTTACATTTCAGGATTCAAGAAGGGATTCAACAATTTTGGCGTACTAAAACAGTAACTACGAATATCAAAGGTAGCCCTTCCTTAGGTAGAAGAAATACTAGATTATTATAAATCTGCCCATTCCTTTCACAAAGGGGTGCCTTTTTTTTTATCGAGAGCTTTGGAGTGTTGAGATTTCTTAAATTGTTCTTACAACCGATTTATTTCAGACAAGAAAGAGTCAAGATTTCTTATAATTATATTTGTTGAATCCCATATCCATCGTAACGTTTGAGAAAAGGTATCTCTATGTTATATTTAGTTATAACATTAAGTTATATATTATATTAAGTCATTATATTAAGTTATAACACGTACATTAGGCCTATATACACACAAAATAAATAAGTAGTAAATAAGTAGTAGGCCTATAGGCCTATTAGGGAGTTCATTTGTCCCGCTTTTTTCCAGGCATTCCTGTTTTGCAAAATGTTCCGCTGTCCCGAAAATGTTATTGGGGTAAAGTCAAATGTCCCGCTTTTTTGTGATTCCGATTGACTAGTGTATTTTACGTTACATTAATGAAAGTTTCAACAACAAAGGCCTTGCTCACAGAAAACATAGTTTAATGGAGTATCATGTGGTGACTTTTATGACAAAGTATCAGAAGGAAATACAGTTCTTGATAAAATTCATAAAACTTAAAAGTACATTGACAATTATTAGGCAACTACTTCTGCTGAATAAATATTATCTACAACTGTCTGCAGAAGAAATTTAAGAAGTCATTTAAGTTATCTGGGACAATTTGTGTGCACAAGACAAAGATAAATTTTATTAAGTGTCACTATGGTACTTTATGAGATTGTATATTGGACGGGAAATGTCTGTCCGTCCATCCGAGTGTCTGTACGAGTGATAACTAGAATACTCCTTATCAGATTGGTATAGTCTACGCATTCATAACGTCCATGGGATGAAGCCTAATAATTTATTTTGAACCAAATTGGTTGACCGGTACCGGAGTAATGCCCAATTAGGGGCCTCATTTGAGACAATATTCACCAAATGTAATTCAGTTCTCACGACAACAATATTGTTTGCAGTGTCCATATAGGGTTTTGTTTTTTTCGTAAGCCCTGTTTAATGAATCGATCTGGAGCTTAACTCCGAGACAGATTACAAAAATAATCTCTTTTCCGAGTATCATAATTGCACTTGTCACTGACTAAAAAAAAGCATGACATATAAAGTAAGAACACTTCATCTAGGAATTATGAATATAAAATACAATTTTCCATATATTGACCTATTAACTCCGTCTGGCACTTTATCCATCAGTTTACCATATTATTATTATTATTATTATTATTATTATTATTATTACTATCATCATCATCTTCTTCATCATCAGCGTAATCAAAAGTTATTATTAAGTAAAGTAAAGTGTTCACTATTACAGGTCATGAAGGCCCAGAGGGTTCTAGGAAGATGAGGCTCCTAGATTTTTAGACAATCTTTTCGTGAAGGTGGTAAGGTTGTCAGCCTTACACACCGGACCCTTTTACCCTTAGGAATGCTCTCGGTGCTCATTTTTGTTAGAGGCTGAGCAACCCCAGGGCCATATTGCCACCAGAAGGATTAGGCCAATTGAAAAACTCTAATGAACCCATCGGGGATCGAATCCGCGACCTTTCGGTTTGTAGCGCAGCGCCTCAACCACTACGCTACATTGTTATTATTAAGGTAATACTAAATTTTGTGGATATATTTTGTACCTTTTATTAATTGTCTCAGGGATTTCCCCTTTAAAAAAGTCCCGTTTTAAATAAACATTATATGGACACCTCAGCCTACGTGAGGTGATAGACCACTTAGAATAATGAAGTAATTAGAGAGGCTAATATATAGAGTAAGTGGTATTGGGGTTATACTGTACTTTTAAATTCCTGAGAAGAAACTTTCAGCAACTTTTCGCGGGACATCACTCGTAGCCCACGGCCTAGGAACTAGACCTAATTAATGTTTATCAATACTGAGTATACCATATTTACAACGAAACAAATTCACATTCCACACGACTACACTTAAAAATACGTTAACGTTATCAGCGGCCTAACTCCTTAATTATCAACTGATTTGTGCAAAACGTGCCCATGAATTGTAATTTGAAGCATTATACTTAACACAATAAATTTCTGAACCAACTCCAATTTCCACATGTCTGATTTTCACATTAGCGAAATTTGCTTATTATTGCATTATCAGCTAAAATGACATTTTGTGTGCGTTTCCATAGCGAAAATAAAAAGGCAAAACTACTAAAATAGATTTCCACCCCTCTTAACATTAGTAGCTGTGGCTGAAAGAAATGCTTTCGGAACCATAACCCTCGTTATCCATTACCCATTAAACCTGATTTTCCAAATGCAGCATCAACAGCTATTCTAAACTACGACGAAAATCGAAATCTGTTACAATGCATACAAGCACAGAAGCATAGATAGATAAATGAGCCAAACCAATCATGTCCCATACCACTCTCTTTGCCCTCCACCCCCACCTCTTTCTCTGTCATGAACCTCACTGCTAACTCTCTGAAATATTTCCCGCGTATTTTAACAACCCTATCAACAATATTCAAATTATTATATTCAAACACAGGGGCCAATGTTTAGGGGGTACATGCAATGTATATCTATCATGATACGAAGTGGATAAACAAAACTATAGTCATATATACACATATCGAAAACTAACATAGCGTAAATTATTGTTCCCATGCTTGGTTATTCGACGTTAAAATCTGCTGCTGCAGATTCCACCCCCCAACCCCCCTGTCCGTTATGTTATAGTGATAGGATGCCTGCACCTGCCTTGTTAAACCTAGCGTCCGTTAATGCTCATGCACTCCAACTGGCTGGCTTAATGTGCCTTTGTGCGTGTTTAAAACGGCCTCGGAATCTGGTGCAAGCTACTCTACCTGTAAGCTTATCATTAGGGTTCGGAAATTTAAGGTCGTAAAAAGGTAGAAATATGCAAGAGAATATAACCTTAAAATAGCTAAATATTATTTTTAAAAAGGCAAAATATGACAAACATTTATAGCAGAGCCCCGCTAATCCGGACTAGGTGGGACGGGACCCTGTCCGGATTAAGGGTATATGTACGTGAACAACCACAAAAAGATAAAAAAAATGCAGGTTCTAAAATATTAAAATTTTACAAGAAAATGAACTCAGAAGTGGACAAAAACTACAGGATCCTATAACAAGGCTTACTAGAAATAACTAGCAGGTAAAAGTATAGAAAATTGACCAAGTTAATTTTAAATTACACGTTTCATAGGAGCATGAAAAAAATTAATTCAGATGCACTTATCACTTCCTATAGGCATAACATTTTTTTGGTTTCTCTGACGCCTTTTATTTTTTTAATGCATATAATGAACATATTTTTCTACAAAGTAGACTACTTTTATAAAGCTAAAGTTATTATTTTTAATGCAATTAATTTTTATATATCGCATATAAAATATCTTGAAATTTGATCAATATTTCATGACACATTTTCTTTAATTTTATACCAATGGGCATCATTGTAGTCTACTTTATGCATATATGCATGTAAAATTAGTGTAAAAAATAAAAGTTACCGGGAAATTCAATTTTAAGTTAATAGTGAATAGTAGCTCAGAGCATGTAAACATATTTAAATGTCCATTTAAATGGCACAAATAATTTCTAAACCTATATAAACTATAAATCAATGGATGCAGAAAATTCAGCACAATTTTTTAGTGCTATAAACAAAACAAAACACAAATTTCAAAATAATTCACGTAGGCTACATATACCCTTAAACGGAATTTGCCTTAAATTGGACGTACGAATTGTAGATTGGTAAAGCTATAAAAATATGTATTTTTTCATTAATATAACTTTTACTACAACTCACTTTGTTTTAATAAACTGTGAACTTATGCAGAATTAACAAAACAAAACATCTTTGTGATTAAAATCCCTTCCGGATTAACTGGATGTCCCGATAAGCGGGACTCTACTGTATTTTACGAATCACACAAAGTGTCTACATTATTTGAATACAATTACTAATCATGGTGTTAATTGTGTCCTTTCGTAATGCTGCAGGAAAAAGAGTAAACAAATTAGAGACAAATTTTTATATTGGCATTTTTGAACTACTGTAGAAAGATTTAAGTTTCCCTATTCTCTTATGGTGGGGGGAGGATAAAGTTTCTAATTTTTATAAATGTTGTACACAGATCGTTAATTTTTTTTCCGATAGGCTAAGCTACTACTCTGAACAAATTATTACAGAACACCAGGTAGGCCTATAACAATAAACCCTGTACTATTTACATATAACTTACATTTTTAAAATAAATTGTGTCATTTAAAATGCTACTCATCACCTAAATGTAAGTTACAATTTTCAAACAAATATTTTTCATTTCGTCCACTCTCTCAAATATTTTTTATTTCGCCCACTCTCATAAATAATTTATTAAAAAATAATTTCTTGATCAGTAAGTTACACGAATCAAGTTCTATCAATCAAGTCCAGTCACATGTTGCGTTCACTGATAGCTGTAAGTTTGGTTGAGGACAACCGCATCTGCTTTACAGAAAGTATTACAGCTGCAAAACACAAATCTAAAAACTGATATACGAGCATATTGTCTTTCAGCTGGGACTGACCACGCTGTAATGACAATTGTTGGAAGACAAATTTACCCATGTATTTAGTTCACAGAGAAATGGCTGCCCGGTTTACCGATGCTCTTGACATATTGTGTATAAGCTCGCGCCATTCATTTGCATTTGAATTTGCATTATTAAATTTATTCTAACATGGGAACCTGCCCAGCGGATTCAATGGCTATCATAAAAGCGAGTCAGTATTTGTGATTTGCACTCTCCAGACCGCAGGTTGTAGTTAACGTGTTGGTTGTGATGAACATGCAGAAATAACCGAAAACTGAAATTATTGCATTAGGCTATAAGGACTAAGTTGTTATATTAACTTAAACTTAGCCTATATAAGGAAACTATTTACGCACATAGGCCTACATAAATAAGGGGATACAAAGCGAAATTATAACCATGACGATTCAGTTGCTAATGACAGAGGAAAATAAAGAGGGAGACAGATACAGAGAAAGAAAAGGAGGGCTTAGAAAAATAAAAATAAATTCTTATTCAAGGGTTTTGCTGGAATTATTGTATTACCATTGTATATATTTTGCTTGTAATAAACCAACGAATGTATATAATGCTTTATTACCATACATATGAGCAAGAATAAAAGAAAGAATAGCTCTAAACATAATAAGAAAAAGTGAAAAAGAAATAGTGACTAGGATAAAACAGGCATAGAAGTGATGTAAATAAAACGAGATAGAGGGGAAATTAGGGAGAAATAGTACTAAGGTTACGAAAATCAAATAGAACGAGTAATATTGAAAAAGAGATGAAACGATAAAAAAGTTTGGATGTATAGGCCTATTACATATTATATATATATACTATGTATATAATTTTTTATATAAAGATCTACAGAAAAAATCAGTAACCAAGAGCTAGAGAGAGAGATAGAATGAGTATACTATATAGTGTGACAGAAAGAGAGAGAGAGAAATAAAGAAGGAGAGAGGGATAGGAAGAAAGAGAGAGAGCGAGAGATAAATAATATTAAAATTAAGAGAAGCACAAACAGAATAAAAGGAATAAAATGCAGAAAGTTACATTATGAATGAGAGAGTAAATGGATAAGCAGAAAGTGAAATAGTGAAAGAAGAAAGAATAATCAAATGTGAAGGAATAAGAACATTAGGAGGTAAAAAAAAAAAACATTTCAGACGAAAAGGAATAAGAATGAAAATTATAATATCGACATTCATAGAACAGAAGAAAAAAGCGTGGATAGGAACAATGAACATAAAGGTATAGGCTAGATAGGATGGGAAAACAAAAATGGGTGATAAAGTTTTAGGGGAAGCAAATGTAAGTTACAGCTTAGTTACAAAAGATAATAGAAATAGGAAATTAAAAATATTAAATTTATGTTTTCAGAGTATCTTACAGCACTATTAATCAATTAACAGCATTCTTCAGGTTCTCTAGGGATGCTGCTACTTATTAGGCCTATCCACATCTAACATTAGCTTTATCGCATCACTTTATTGTTGTAATCGAGACACACCGAGTAAGAGCCATATCAGTAACGTTTCAAACACTTTGAGTGGTCAGCATTGATGTCGGACATCTAAGTAGTTTATCTAGCGACACCTCACTTTGGCAGTTTACTACATGGATTATGTCCAGTGCCCTGCCGGAAGCCCTTATCGAGGTTCCAGCTTGCGTCACAAGACAGGTAGGAAGCCGTACAAGGCCGGGGAGGGGATATAAACTGCCCGGTGGCGACGCCATGAAAAGGAAATTAGAAAACGACAAACAGATGTAGGAGGTGACTTTGCTTGGTTTCGCACAGCCTAGAGGGTGGCACAATGACACACAGACAGACCAGGTCGAAGGTAAAGTCATGTACACTCCAATGAAATTCTCAGTAAGCATATGACCCTGTGACCTTTCCCGATTTTAATTTCCCCCTTCACAATTGCTGTTATAATTCTTATTTTTTAAACAAGTCTTCAAGGACGAGCTTAAAAGCTGAGGTAATTTGTCATAAAACTTAACATACAGAACAAAATTTAAATCATTATTATAATTCCCCATTAAATAAATTTCGAAATGATAACACTGTTTCGACATTTTTTACCATGGCATTGTCTCATTGATAGTATTATTCCTTGTGTCTGTATTTACCTAGATTTTTAAAAATATAGGCCTATACATTGTTTTAGATAAATACTCCGCAAAATTTACGAATTTTTTTTTTTTTCATTCATAAAAGTGATTTTACTTAAAGCTTGTTTGTAACGTTTCATTAAAAAAAGTCACAAAAATGGATAATCTTTATTTTATGACAATGTTTGTTAATTACGCTATAAACATTTTAAAATCACTTAAACATTATTTTTTTTACTCCTTTACACCAGTTTTCAGCTTTGTACGCCGACGACACTCGCCTACCCAAGATCGTGCCCAATCCCATTCCAAATATTCGTCTAGACCCCTAATGAACTCTGTAAATATAGCAAACATGCCTAATTCCGCAGTATCTTTTTATTTTATTTATTGCAAAATTGGGAACAGTAGTGGAAATATTTCACCTTATTCATCAAAGAGGGCATCTTCTCTTCTGTTTTATACGTTTTTTTTTTCCATTACTGTTCCTGATTTTGCAGTAAATAAAAAAAATGCGAAATTAGGGGTACTGCGAAATTAGGCACGTCTGCCCTACATACATAAGTGGGCCTACGTATTAAAACACGAGGATTGCATATAACTTATATCCGATGCCTTTCTTATAATATACGTATTTAAGTTCACCAAGTCTTTTGAAGGCATTCATGTAGATAGGTTTGCAGAGAACAGATCTCTGCAGTGAAAACCTTTCAGTTTCAAAATACGCTCTATCCCTATTGCACAGTACATAGGTCCTCCTACAGAGATGAAATGAAGGGAAGTCGTTCAACGACCTCAATCAAGGCAAGCAAAGAAACATGTTCTCAGAAATTGCTTTAATATGTTTCTGCGAACTCGTTTATCTTGTTATAAAATCATCTCCTGCGTTCAATGTAAACTTATCATGGGCAGGGGAAACAAAGGTAGTATGAAACGAGTTTATTCTTAACGAGTTATTCGTTTCAAATGATAAGGATGACGATGATGATTACAATGCTGTTAATCAGTGGCGGACGCAGAATTTTTTTCGTTGGGGATTTGAATAGATAGAAAGAATACTAAAAAAATAATTAACTTACATATATAATTAGTTTATAAAACTGACCACTTAGAGTGCATATATAACCTTTTTCAAATTTCGGGGGGGGGGGGGACCTATCCCCCAATCCCCCCTCTGCGTCCGCCACTGCTGTTAATAATATTAATATTATAATATTAATAATACTATTTTAGCTTAACAATAAACAATAATAACCTTAATTATTGTTATAAAACTCACGTACTCAATGGCAATAGACAACTCCTAAGCAAGCTAAAGGAATGTTGTCTATTTTATGGAACCCGAAGCTCATTGCCGCGCTTACCTGATGAGCCCGCCATTCAACCCTATTCTGTTCCAACTCCCTCCACCTATCCCTCGCAAATCCTACTTCTCTTAAATCTATCCTAATATTGTCCTCCCACCTACGTCTAGATCTTCCAAGTGGTCTTCCAGTCAATATTTTTAAGATATGTCTTAATATGTCTTACCTCCCCCATCCGCGCAACATGTCCAGCCCATTTTATACCCCGTGATTTAATTACCCTTATTATTATTATTATTATTATTATTATTATTATTATTATTATTATTATTATTATTACAATTACTATTATTATTATTATTATTATTATTATTATTATTATTATTATTATTATTATTATTATTATTATTTTAATTTAACTAAATGTATAGGATTGGGTGTTACCCTATTTGGTGTCACGAATGGGAGAAAATAAAAGTACAAAATAAGTGCCACAACCACGTTAAGAAAATGTAGAAATTTGGCCACATTTATCACGGTCGACAAAGTAAGAGATGTAGAAAAAAAGCATGACTAACAATTTCGATGTGTTGATATTTTCTTACCGATGCTCTGAATATATGGTCAAATCAATAGAAAACATCACTTCTTAACGTAAAAAAAATGCACGCTATTGGAACATTGTAAATTACTGGGAGTCATTAAGAATCAGTATGTTCGATGTCCGGATCCGACAGTTAAATTCACTTCCGAGTAAAACTGTTGCAATTTTCGTTTTATGGATCTAAAAATTTAAGTATTATACTGAATAATAAGAAGATAATAATAAATAATTAATAATGAATAATGAATATTAATAATTATATTAATAATATATTAATATAATTAATATTACTATATTAATCATATAGCCTATATAGCAAACATGCCTAATTTCTCAGTAGGCCTACCCCTAATTTCACAGTATCTTTTTATTTTATTTATTGCAAAATTGGGAACAGTAGTGGAAATATTTCATCTTATTCATCAAAGAGGGCATCTTCTCTTCTGTTTTATACATTTTTAAAAATTTTTCCATTACTGTTCCTGATTTTGCAGTAAATAACATAAAAAGATACTGCGAAATTAGGCACGTTTGCCCATTAATAATATTAATATTTAAATTAGTTAATATTAATATGGTGGAGATTATGCATAGATTATTATTAACCATAGGCTTAATAATAATAATAGTAATATTAATAACAACAACAAATCTATCTCATCATCCTTATCATTTTAAATTATTGATATTATAACCCTTATCTGATGGAAATGAAATATTTTGATTACTCAGTGTTACTGGTCTGAAGAATTCATTCAAATCATTCCCCAAATACAACTAGGCTATTGCACTAAAACAGACCTAATTATGAATTTAATATATTGACTACTACTTCATTATAGACACAATTCCCTTCTTCTTGTCATAAATAAAATTTTAACTAAGTTATCAACAATTGCATTAGCATAGTGCCTACCGTGTACAACTGTACAATGGTTTTCGCAAGCTAGCTCTTAAAGCTTTTTCGTGTCTTTTTAGGTACTGGAAAACTTCGCACCTCCTTTTATAACATGATTGAATAGAGGTATAAAAAATAAACAATTGGCACCCCTGAATGAGAAGTGATGTTGCAGAGAAAGAAAGAGATGTTGCAGATGGCAGTAATGGAAAGATTTAATGATGGCTTCCTCCCCGACATGCGCGCGCTCTAGCTTTTAATACGGGAAAAGGTTCCCTGCAAATTACACCAGATTTTAACATTTTCATTTCCAAAATATACTACAAGAGTACAGTCATCTCTCAGGAATTTAGAACACCTGCAGTGCAGTTCCACACATGAATTGTATACAAGTTTTTCGTTTTACAGGTAATGCAACGGGACATGCGATTCATACTGTTCAAAAATCAGGCAGGGAAAAAAATAATTCTAGATTCTTCAAAATATAGCCTATTATAAACAAGGGTATGACAGAAACGTTTTTTTCATTTTTTTTTTTAATGAAACAAATATTAAAATGTTAAGTTATTTTTGTAGACCTCTGTGTACTCTGGTTTTAACTTTCGGTACAATATTTTAGAACAACTATACTTTTCTGGGCCAAACTGGAAGACCCAAATCCTTTTGATAGTTTCAAATTGGAGTGTCTGTAAGAAATAAATAATTCCCATAGTCTTACACTCTTATCGTTATATTTTGAACCACAGTATATATTTCTGTATAAGTTAGGCATTACCAATGGACAGATTCCTCCTTGAATATAGACTCTACGTAGTACTGGCAAACGGAAGAAGTTGCCGACAGATTTAGGAGTACCAACCCCCTGCGTATGGACGGCAAGCCTACTTTAGTCATTTAACTTCGAGGAAACTCCACTGTCCTACATATATATATACATACTGTATATAGCTAAGTTAGGTTTAAATTATTTAAATTACATTTACAAACTTATGTACAAATACAAATACAAAAATACACAAATAAACAACAACAAAATTTACAAATTTCAAAATTAAAGTACAATACTTTTTAAGAAAAAGAAAGAAAGAAAAGAACCAAACATTTATTTAGAAATACACCCGAATGAGCAAACTGCTCGTGCTCCTATTTTTGATATAAAAATCAATTTTCGCTCCTAGTAGCTTAATTGCAGTTTTGGGCGTAGTAAGGTCCATTTGAAAAACGGCTGATCAACACTGTCCTAGATCACAATACACTTACAATTTTCTAAATTCTTTGTGTAATTTTGAATATTTATTTTTATTGCTATATGAACCAATCTCTGTAGACCTATAGCGACAATGTGTGATGACAATGCATGAGCAACTGGTGAAGACTACGAAGTTTGCAACCAATGCCAGTAGTAAGCTATTACATGAGACATAACCGCTCCCACCACTTTCCCCAGAGTCACCCCCACCCCAATAATCTCTGCATAGACTTCTAGCGCCATGATATCCAGCGGCGAGGCCTTGCACTGTGCTGTTCCCAACCCACCCAAATAATTAAGCCTTATGGACAACCAGCGCCATGATATATCATTTAGGTCCTTCTGTCAATCAGTTCATGATGTGAAGTCACCCAGCCTCAATACTTAATGAAAATTAAATTTCCTGGTAAATTATTTACATCATATTAATCATTCCGAATAAAGCGATACTACTGCGGGAGTGTGCATTCAGTAAGACAAGGGAAGACCTCCATCCTTCCATCGAAACTTGAAGAAAATTAAAATTACCTGACACCGTTCTGTTTAAGTCCTTATAACCAATCGTCAATCATAGCGTAATAAGAGGCTGTCCTCACCCAAACCAGTCCTTAACCTAAAATAACATTTAAGGAGGTAGAACAGGACCTGTATAACCAAATAAAATAAATATTGTTAATAACCAAATTATTTCCACAGTCCATTTCTATTCTAAGGATGCACAGCCGTAGTCTCCTGAAGGCGTCGTACTAGCCACCTATTCTAAATAAAGGAAATATAGTTAACCAAATTATTTTCCACAGTCCGTTGCTAGTCTAAGGATGCAGCGCTGTAGTCTCCTGAAGGCATCGTACTAGTCATCCCAGGCCAAATAAAATAAATATTGTTAATAACCACATTTTCCACAATCCGTTGCTAGTCTAAGGATCCAGCGCCGTAGTCTCCTGAAGGCATTGTACTAGCCACTCCAGGCCAAATAAAATAAATATTGTTAATAATCAAATTATTTTCCACAGTCAGTTGCTAGTCTAAGGATGCAGAGCCGTAGTCTCCTGAAGGCATCGTACTAGCCACCCCAGGCCAAATAAAATAAATATTGTTAATAACCAAATTATTTTTCCACAGTCCAGTGCTTGTCTAAGGACGCAGCGCTATATATCTGTACTTCTAAAAGCATCACACTAGCCACCCTTATTGTTGTCAATTCCCAGAACTAACTAAGAAACAGGAAAACACATACGAGTACTTGTAAGTATTAAAGACTTAAAACACCACGCCCGTCAAATATATATAGACGATGTAGGTCTATTATTTTATTCTATACGAATTTATCAAATAAAATTCACATCATATTCATCTGTCAACAAACAGTTGAGAAACGATACGTATTATCCACCGCCGTCTCGAGAATTACACACGAGCAATGCAATCTATAAGGCAGAGGTATTATCAGTGTTTACAGTTAGCTTTGGAACTGCATAATCGAATCTGAGATCATTTTCCCAGGCGGCGCTTTCTAATCGTGGAATGTACTCTAAAGCCGGAATTTTAGCTGTTTCATTAATTATTATTAATGGTTTAGTTTACGAATGATTCGCGTGAAAGTGTTAATAAATTATTATAATGCTTTAATAATTATTATACTCTTAATTTTTAATTTTTAAATTAATTATCGTGGGCGAAGCCGCGGGTACCTGCTAGTACAGTGCAATACAGTCCATTAAATCCCAATTTGAAATATTGTACTGTATTTGCCTCCTAAATATGGAATTACGGTTCGAAATGTAATTTATTTTCTTTGTCAGTTCCCTTAATTTGATCTGAGTTCTTTTCGAAGCAAACTATTGGGTCAAGAATTAATCGTCTTAATAATAATAATAATAAATAATATTTATATTCCTTTTCAGAACGTTTTGAAAAGTGAAGGTATAAATCAAAGTGATGTGAATTTCTCCTTTAAAAGTGTTTTAAAGCGTTCCGTAGTGAGATTATAAGTGTTTACCTATTATTTCTGAGGGTTTAGTGCATAATTGCATGCGTAAAATTAGCTGTTTTCCTGCATATCTAAATAAGGCATGATAGGTGATTTTTTATTTTTATTTCTAAAACTTCAGTGAAAGATGAAACTAAGTTTTTATGAAGGTATCTTAAACACAGAAGGAAAAATGACAAAATTAATAATGTTCGAAGATTGCTTCAAGTAGGTTTCAACTTGCAAGAAATTATCAAACCTTTTCGAAACTTCATGTACTCCTCGGTTGTGCGGCAATTTCTCCGGCAGCTGAGTATTGCACGTAGCCTAGTCGTTCTTAACAGGCGGAGCTCGCTATACTCCTAGGTTGTGCGGCAATTTCTTCGACAGCTGAGTATTGCACGCAGTCTAATCGTTTTTAACAGGCGTAGCCCGCTGTACTGCAAAGTGATATAATTTCCTTTCTGACCGATAGCCCACAGGATATATATTAAATTCAGTCAATTGTTAGACATGTGACTATCGGGATGAAGGGTAATGCAAAATTGACAGCATAAAGTAGATTTCTTTCAGACTATACTCTGGCCCAAGATATATATATATATATATATATATATATATATATATATATATATATATATATATATAAAGGAAATGTAAAATTTGTTAACAATATCTTATTTTACATACAATTAGTCGGCAAATTTTGCAGATTATGGAAACACTAAATGATTATATAACTGTTGATGATTGATTAAGAATGAGGTTTTTATCAATCACTAAGAAAGCATGAAGACAGTTCAATGAAAATTTTAACCGTAATCCGCTTCATTATTGGTTTATGAGCACCAAATTGCAATGACTTTAATGCCCTGTAGCAAACATATTTTACACCACAGAGCAAAAATTTCCTAATAAAAGTTGCTTGTCTATGTTCCCTCTATACACAGGTAAAATATTTCGGTGTTATGCAAATACTCTGTATATAACACACACCTAATCTCTAGTGACATTGTATTATAATTGATATATTTGTGTTACGTAAATATGTTATTATTAACAATCAATAATGATAATTATATAAATTATTTCATTGATGTGTTGTGTTTCTTTTCAAGAATTATGATATTTCACTACTTTCGCTCAAAGCGACTATATATAGTCTACATAAAAAAAAAATGGTGTGTCGGTGATCTGTTTGCTGCATTGTTGCAATTTTCGCGTTTCAACCTGTACACAATGGGACTTATATAAGAACACAAGAGAAAGAGAGACACACTGAGCAATGAAAATTGTGTAGTCTACTTCCAACGGAATGAAAAGCATTCTGTCTCTCATCCCCTTGCCATTTCATCTTTTACTTCCCTCACCTTCCTCTAATTTTTACACCCGCCCCACTCTTCTATATATTCACACCCCACTCCCCCGGCACCTTTAACTTTCATATTATCGGCACACGTTTCGTTTAGAAACGTCACTACAATACGGGCCCCGTAAAAATAATAGGAGAATGAAGGAACAGGAGCGGAGTAGGACGAGGAGGCGAGTATTTAATAATACGACAGCACCAGTAAGGACAGATACAGTGGCGTTCACTTAACTGGGTAATAGACATAACATCTAACTTAGTCTATTTTCCTTTCACTTATTCCATACTGGAAGTTAACTAAAATATTGTATTCAAAATTCGTAATCTACTTTCCACCCGAAATACCTGTATTGAAGTTAGTACAAAAATATTGCTTTTCATAAAATTATCTCTATGGCCTATTTATAATGGCCTACATATACGAGGATGAAAATACAAAACCTCTAGTTCACTGAAATTAAACCTAGTTAGCCTACTACTGCGACTTCACAACAATATAGCCTATTATTTTCATAGAAAACCCTGCACTGGAAATTCAAAGTTTTAAAAATCCTATTCAAAAAAGTTATAGGCTACTGAAAAGAGGCCTATATCTTTTTGTCCTATAATAGACCATGGAATTTATATTGCAAATATTAACAGTTTCTGGCTTTAAATGGTTTACGAAATTCTTTGGCTATTATACAGCATTATCTGTACACTATATCAAACTATTGGACTAATCTATACTGATCATTAGAGTAGGGATGTTTAGCTGTCTGTACAATTCGCGTTGGACGATTTAATATCTTGGACATTAACACTGTGCAAACGGAAAACACATATCCTATCCTCTCAATCAAAGCTGGCTTACCACCGGTTACTTTGCATTGTGGAAACATATAATCGTTACATATATTTTTATTAGTAATAAAGAAAATGGGAAATGTTTCATATACAGCTAAAATTAAAAATGAAATAGGAAAAAAAATTAATTGTTTTGAGGAAATGGATAAAACTTGGCTAGTCAGTTCATTAAACCTATACGAAAAAAACTATAGGCAATTTAAGGAAAGTAGGCTATAAGGAATAGTAAAGTAAACATTTATTAATGCTGACTGAGCTTTTATGTATGACGTAGACCTATGCCCTATAGTGAAAAACTATTTGGTTAATTGGTATACGGTTATTTAACGACGTGGATGAACTGCAACTTAGGCCTGTGACTATCGCCGGAATTTGGTCCCGCAGGATTCTTTTACATGCCAGTAAATCTACTGACATAGGCCTGTCACATTTATGTACGGGTGGGGGTGGTGGGGGGAAGCGGACCGACTAAAATATTTAAGTTGCCGATATGAGCCACTGCGCATGCCTAGCGGCATTCACAGGAAAGCAAGGAGTATATTGAAATTTGTTCTAGTGTCAATAAATTGCTTGAAATGAGAAATAATTTCACGTAATTTGCATTGCTTGTGAAAACAAACGTTTCCGTTGCATCTCTTACATTTATTTTCGTATCACAAGGCTCTGAAATCAGCTACAAGAGTCGGTCCACTTTTTTTCCCTACCTGTACACATAAATGTCATCGACCTGGGACAGGATCGAACCCACAACCTTCAGCACAGAAAGCCAGCACGATACTAACTGGGCCACCCAAGCCAACGAAAAACTACTTGTAACACCGGGGAGAACATTTGTATAATTTCAAGATACAATAATAAATACAATACAATATATTAGTAATAGGATTAACGAAATATTGGGAACGCCACTGGTGGAGCTGAATCATAGTCCACTGTGCTCAAATAAAGGAAATGAATTTTAAAATGAGTAAGAGACAGGTGCTGCTGTATAAGCTGAGATGAAGCACGCAGATGCAAAGCAGAGCTTAAAACAGAAAATGCTTCAATATCACAACAAGAAGTGAATGAGTGCGACTGAGAGGGAAAACGTTAACACCACCCCCCCTACCTCTCCTGAAAAAAGGGGTTTGGCTCAAATAAAGATTTTTAGTACTATAACACTAGCAAAAGAGCTGGCTGTCGTAAATTTTTAAAAACCTTTCTGAAGATTTTATTGAAATGAATTATTAGTGTGGGAGAAAGAGTTAAGTTACAATGTGTGTAACATACGTAGAAATGTGTAGTGGTCTATGCATTGGAATATGCTATACAGAGCAACATGTGTATCTGATGTGTGATGAAGTTACCGATAAATCGTTAGCGTGTAATATGAATAAAATTAGTATCCTCGAAAGATTCACGCCGTTACCTACATTTAGAAGTTTCAAGACAATATTATTATTATTATTATTATTATTATTATTATTATTATTATTATTATTATTATTATTATTATTATTATTATTATTATTAATATTATTATTATTATTAAGATGTCTAATAATGTATTATTATGTAATTCCTGTTGTATATGTCATCTATTATTATTTATTTATTTAATCTCCATTGAGTGAGCCCTAATTTACAATAAGTATGTTAGGGCTATATTTAGTCAATTGAGGTTTCCTGTGTAGATTTAAAGTTCAGGAAGATACATTCATTCCTGTATCATAAATCATTCTAATATTAACTAAGAAGCCTACTGCTTAAAATTTGTAAAAATTGTCTGTAGCTTCTCTAAATAAATAATTGAAATTGAAATTGAAATTAATATTATTATTTATTTATTTATATTAAGGAATATTCCACAATACAATCCTTCATCCCACAACAATCTTCTGCATCCATAAGTCCCTGTCCATAGCATCTTCTTCACTTAACCCTCTTCTCTCCGTACTCCTTTTCACCCCATCTATCCAGCACTCTTTGGGTTTCCCTCTTCTTCTTTTTCATTCTACTTTCCAATCCAAAATGTTCTTGGGTATTCTATCCTCTATCATTCCATACCATTTCAAGCGTCTTTTTTCTACAATTTCCAAGATATTCTTTTCAACTTGCATTATTTCCCTTATTTTATAATTCCGATTTTTTTTCTTTCCTGGATTTTCTTGCTGAACGTCTCCAAAAATCCATTTATAATATCATTAATTTGTTTGCGCGTTTTCTACTTATGGTCCAAGTTTCAGCGCCATATAATGTGCTTTGGAATAATGCTTGATATAGATTATTATTATTACTATCATTGTGGTTGTTGCTGGTTTGATGTATTGAATTAACTTCCGCTTTAATAAACAATCTGGCTATACAGTTTAATAAAAAATGTATCACTAGACGTCCGCTACATAGGCCTAACAATTGAAACATAATGTTAGGGACAAAACTGTAGCATTCTTTACTTAAGGGATAGTCGAATGTTGATACTTGTCCTAGAAACTTGAAATTTTGCACATTTAATTAAACCGTAAAATGAAATTAAAGTTTAAAATTTCACTTGAATATCGTAATTTGTTTTTGAGAAATTAATTCATTTATTTCATTTTTAAATCTAAATTGAAATATATCTCCTCCGAGTATATTGAATTATAAACAAGGTTTTTTCAAGACAGATTCTTATATGCTTGCACTACAAATTTACTGATATGTATGTTTGTATTGTTTATACTTCCGTTTAAAAAATATTTTACCCAGAAAAATGAAAAAAAACTACCTTGGGATTATACTAGGTATGTTTAAAAAAGAATTAAGGCCTAGAAAATATGATTCGACATTTTATTGCATACATGGTAAAGTATATTGTGAAAAAATCCATAGCTATCTCTAACTAAACAGAATTTGAATGTGAGAAAATAACATGCACTAGCAGTTGGAAAAGCACTGAGGTTTAAAAATGGGGTCAGCAGCACGTGTTCCATGCGTGCAAACGGTACAAAATTTCTCCTGACATACTTTAGGGCATACTTCACTTATTGACACTAAAATTTAAAAAAGTTTTTTTTTTACCAAAACTAAAATAAAAACAGATTTTTTAAAACAAAAAATGCAGGGAGCACGTAGTCAGTTATTTTAAAAAATAAAAATAAACAAAATAATAATAATAATAATAATAATAATAATAATAATAATAAAGGTAAAAATTTGTATTTGAAGATGGCTCGATAATAACTACAATGCAATAAATTTATGTAAATCAAATGTTCTGAATAAAAATTTTAGCAACAGCACAAGTACTTCGTGCACAAGATATAAACAAGTTTGTTAGATCTGTTTCTAATAAAAAATATTATTAAATAAATAAAATTTATACACAAAATAAATATATAAATAGCCTATATATAATTATTATATTATTGCATATTACATTATTATATATTATACATATTAAATAAATAAAATAAAAATTTCTTCACTTATAATGGTCATAACTAAAGCCCGGATTTTCATGCACTATCAAACTTAAAAATATGCATGCATTCATGCACTATCATATCTCCAAATATGCACAATGAAGGGCGAAACATGCACTATCAAAAATCCGCACTGTACTGCAATATATTTCAATTTCTCTTAAAACAATATACAACAACGAGGTTTTCCAAATTATCCACACTTAAACTCGTGTGTTTATCAGTTAGGACATTCACAAGAAGTAACAGGTGCATAGACCTACTTAAGGGAAGAAATTTGACTGAGGGTGAGATCGAATTCTATGTATTTTACATTTTCTCCACATAATACGTCTTTCATGTTTTCAGAAGTTTTCGATCAGGGTTTGAACTAAGTACCTTTTTAAGTTTTTCCCTGACTATCACACCCGTTTCTCCACAACACGATTCTAAAGTATTCAAAGTCTTCAACAATGGCTAGTGATTGACAAATTCAAGCAGTGAACATTCTGTTTAGCAGTTTTCTTTCAATGGAAGGTGGTGGGGGTCGGCGAGTCGGAATTTTCTTTTGTAGCCTTGTGTATTATATTACTGTTTATTTAGGGTAAACAGTAGTTTGCACTCTCAAATTCATGCAGGTGGCAGACCCTGTTGCCAAGTCAATCAAAGAACAATGGTAATACAATACTACATTTTTACGTTCTTTGAAAAGCCGAGATTTTAGGGAGGCACATTCATAATATGCATAGTTATGCATAGTAACTTGATATTATGCACTAAAACCAGAAAATGAGGGTTTATAACGCAAAACGCATATTAATGTTGAAAGCTCATCAAATGTCAAGATAGGACCCAATACTTCCTCTACCTAGGCCTATAGCAGGCCCTACCTATGGTACGGCTAGAGAAAGAAAAAATGACTATATGTTGGTGAGTTATAGCCTATTTATGGTTTTTCCAACCTTCGTCTCTGCTTATTCATACAGCACTTACATCTACTCACTATTTATGTCTATGTAAATGTTCAATTTCTTACTAAAAGCTTTATATTTAACATAATATATTTTGTAATGACTTCCATGATTTCTGTAATTTTATATTTTATTATTACTTTACTATTATATTTAAGTGTTCTCAGTATTTTTACATATTTTATTGTTATTATCATTGCTCTGTATGTTTATTGTATTGACTGTCGTATTGTTTTTTACAAAGCAATTGTTTATAGTACTTTTGACTATGTTTACCTATACGTTGTATGGCTCAATGACGTAATAATATAATATAATATAATAATTATATATGATATAACAAATATTATAAAAATATTATAAAAGACTAACTCTTTTTTGAGATAATCTATTTGTAACTGAATTGTAATCTAATTGCTCCATTTGTTTGAATAGGCTGAACATTCGTTATTCCATCTGATCATAACGTTACAACATAATCGCATGAAACTTTCACAACGAATGAATACGGCTGAGTCTAACAACAGGAAAAATTATGAACATACGATTTGCTGAAAACTGGCTAACTACATTGACGTGAATAGATTTTGGGTAATACGACCTTCCCTCAGGCTATTCCAGATTTAAAAAAATAGTTTTAGAAAGAATTTCAAAAGCAAGAAAAGAATGGCGACGTTCAATCGTTCGCCAACTAACATTTTTCAACGTCGCTAAGATTGTGAAACCTTCTACTATAAAAACAAAATTTATTTTCATCACTTGGAATTGGCTTCAATGTGGTATCCACCTGTCCACCATATTATTGTTTTGAGCACGCAATTTATATTTCCGTTTGAAGATTAATACTCCGTATCCCAAAGAGTCGAAGAAGAAAGAAATGTAATTTGAAGGATTATGGGTATAGCCTCGTAATTCGTATTAACGCCTCTATTAAGAGCCGGAAATATGAACAGTATTTTAAACCGAGATGACGTTAGACCTAAGTCTTGAGGTAATCTCACATCGACAAAGATGTACTCACTTATTGATGTTTGCTTTCGTAAATATCTCTACGTTCCATCGCACGCTTCGTTACCTTTTCAAGGAGGATATAATAGTTATTTATACTGCGGTTATGTCAGAAGCCTAAAGCTGTACATTACTCCAGAACTTTAATCGTCACCATAACTTTGTTGCTATGACAACTATAAAAGTTAATAGGTGGCTTTGAATTGAATTAAGAAAGAATTTCTGCTTCCAGAAATAATTAACAATGTAATCTGAAGGATTTATGATTTTCTTTTTGGGAAAGATCACTTTTTATCAGGAATTCAAATGAGAAAATCTCGAATCGTATACCGGTAAACTAGATTAACGCTGCTGTTCTGTTCGGGTCTATATGGCCCGAGATGAATATACATTTCGTTTCTCATTTTTTATGTTTGTGACAATGCAAAAGCAGCAAGTGTTTTAAAAAGTTTTAAAACAGTTTAAATTGTTAGGTCATGAAATGGAATGGTTTCATATGTAACGTTTGGGTCATTATGATCTGACACAAATATAACTGTAATGCAAGATATTTACTTTTTTATTGAAATATTGAACTCTTATTGATATAATGAACATTACTGGTAGTTCCTCAATAAGAACTCAAGGTGGCACATGTGCCGAAATGCACCTTTTTAAAGATTGACACAATTATTGTTTTAGTTTGTTACACATAAACAAATTAAAACAATTGTTTTATTTTTGGACCCACCGAACTTTTTAGTAAGCTGGAAGTGAAATTCACTAAACTTTTCATAAGTAGTATCAATAAGCCGAACTTTAATATTTAGTATCTTAATTATTCTTACGAGAAATAGCCTATTTTTTATTTTTATACTCATATAATTTTACTAAATTAATTTGCTAAAATTAAACACTATTATTTACTGCAAAATGGACATTTCATTTTTACAAAAACCGGACAAGTCCCAACATTTTTAATACAAAATAACTGATTATTTTCAGTAACATAAAACATCCTAACATACCGGTATATATATATATATATGCTATATGTACTGCAAAATAATTGTATAGGAGAGAGATAATAATAAAGCAATGCTTTACGTATTTATGAGGACTTTTAATCCATGTCTTATGATTATCATTCATATAAATCAGTTATTCTAATGACTATTTCCCCATGGAGTTCTTAACTTAAAGCAAACTGATGATGTCTCGTTTAAAATTTTCATATAAGTACTATAAAATTAGCTCTGAAAGGGCTTTTTTAAAATAGGAATATGTAGAATTTAATTCCTAAAAATTAACTTTTTGAACATGTTCAGATTTTGTAATCAACCCCTCACATAATTATTTTAATCATAAACTGTACAAAATATTCCTTGTAATGACTGGTGATAAATCTGTAGCAATTTACACTAGAATAGAGTTTCTATGGGAAAGTATATCTCCCTTATTTACTTTTTCCCCAGTCTCTGCTATCTAGCGAAGTAACCGGAGGGAGGTAGTTTCTTCTTCTTTCAGCGCCACAATTGACGGCTCCCCGCGGGAGCTATTGAAACGTCATTACCGGGATATTGGAGAGAGTATTTACGATCCAGGGAAACCTCCCCCAGCTGGCTGTCTTGCCTAACTAAGTTCTATTTATGTACTTCTCTATGAGCAATGATACAACACTTCCTTTACACAAGTGCGCGGAATCTCAAATCCTAAATCTTATTCAGTGCGGAATAAAAACCAGAAACTGCTGTTATCTGTCTTCTCAATTACTATTACAAAGGAGAATTACCTTCTCTGCAGGTTGATGCATAGGGTAGAAAATTAGAAAACGTAGAAAAAAAAACTATTACGCTGAAGAATTCACTGTATTTTATTTTATTCGCTACTACTGCGGTATGTCCAAAGTAAAAATGGTGCAAAATATGTTGCACAAGCTTTCTAACACATACCTGTCAACGTCTGTATTATTGAGGTGCTTAGGTTGACGAAAGAAACAGATATTTACCATTCAAAAATTAATATAGGCTAGCCTACAACATTCAGGTTTAATTAGATTTAGGGTAGTATTACATTATTGGTATATATATAATATATATTCTCCTTACGGTATCGCACATTATTATTATTATTATTATTATTATTATTATTATTATTGTCATTATCATCATCATGATTAGCATCACCATCATTTTCACGGAATACAGTAAGGGTAATTCACAGAGGATGAAATGGGCTAGACATATTGCACGCATGGGGGAGGAAAGACGTAGGCCTACCGTATGTAAAAAAAAATATTGACTTGGAAACCCGAAGGAAAAGACCACTTGAAATACTAGACGTAAGTGGCATGACAATATTAGAACAGATATAAGGGAAGAAGGAATTGCGAGGGAAAATCGGTTGGCGATACCAGAGAATAGGGTTGAATGGCAGGCTCATGTAAGCGCTGCAATGGACCATCATCTTCCAAACAACATATGTCTATTGCCATTAAGTAGGCCTAATTAATATTATTATTATTATTAACTTATTATTAAATACTCTGTCCATGAATTGGATTTGTCTGAAAATTTCGCTCTCCATATCCATTTATTTTTCTAAGTAACCAATACAGTAAATTGCGAAGGAAATGAATCTTCATCTCACATGATCTGGAGTACCCTCCACCTTTTCTTCGATGGCGTCATGCAGCAGACAAAGTCTTCTTAAGATGTGACTTATCCACCTTGCTTTCCTATGAAGAAATAATTGATCTCTTCTCAGGACTTCTTCATTTGTCACTTCGTCTGTCCACTGTTAACTTTCACTGGTCATAACAGGGGATTCTGTATAATCTATAAAAATTTACACGAACAGTTTTTTCTAACTGTTGGTCATTGAGAAATTACTTTCGCCACCCTGTGGTATTAAAATCCTTTCACGTATTGGATTAACGATCCACAAAAAGCACGCAATTAGGTGAGAAATACATTAAAAGTGTTTAAAAACTTCATTTTCCTATAAGGGTGACTGTTTTGCACGTGATAAATTTTCCACCTTAAACCCTTATACACTTATAGATTACTGGAGATACGAATGCTATGACCATTAAAAGTACGCTATAATTAATATTACAAAAATATTTTTATATATTCTGTTAACAGCATACAGTACAAACATATTTTTACATCAAATTATAAAAACAAAGAGACTAAAATATAATTATAAATTATGATTTCACCAAAATATGACAGTTTTTAAAATGAGACAACAATATCTCAAGTCTATGATAAAAACATTAATATTATTGCGATACAATTGCTAAAAACAGCTATTATACATAAAAAAAAGATCAAATAAATTTTTTATGTATAATAGCTGTTTTTAGCGATTGTATCGCAATAATATTAATGTTTTTATCATAGACTTGAGATATTGTTGTCTCATTTTAAAAACTGTCAAATTTTGGTCAAATCATATTTTATAATTATATTTTAGTCTCTTTGTTTTTATAATTTGATGTAAAAATATGTTTGTACTGTATGCTGTTAACAGAATATATAAAAATATTTTTGTAATATTAATTATAGCGTACTTTTTAATGGCCATAGCATTCGTATCTCCAGTAATCTGTAAGTGTACAAGGGTTTAAGGTGGAATATTTATCACGTGCAAAACATTAAAAGTGATTGATCGACTAGTGTTAGAGCCGAAACGTGTAAAGAAAGGGGGTGCGCCACGGGTTGGGGAACCTGACAAGGGTCATGCAAGGTGACATATAGGGGCAATATCTGGCAAAGCGAGCATCTCAAAAAGTCCTCTCCTGCCAATTATTGATACTTCCCCTGAATTCGAAGGCAGGGAAGAGGGGGGGGGGGATGATGGTCCATCACGAGATGAGTGGCGAGGCGGTCCAGGGCAGTCTGTAAGGATTAATCACCCCAAGATTCCAACAAACAACTTTATAACTCCCTTTTTCTCGCTGCAAACTCCTGGACGACCGACTCTAAATATTTCAATGTCGGACTCATGCTACCCTGGCGCCTCACCGTGGATAGAATATGAACACCTCCCACCAACTCCTGTCAAAACGATATTAATACCTTCTAACTGCAATTCTACTGTCCACTTACTTTATTTTCCCTTTTGTTACTTTCATTTATCTATTACTGTTTCCTGGACTTTTATAAAAACGTCAATAAATCATGTAAGCACAGGAATGGATTTATCAATTACCAGTAGGCTATAGTATATAGAAATGATCCATACTATTGTCTTCAACAACTGAATTTACATGAGAAACAACAATCAAAATTTGTTAGCAGTTATGAATTATAAGCGACTTCCTAACAACCCTGTTTGGAATGCTGGCCCTCGAAGGTTGGGACACACGCGCGCACACCTTGCGCACACACATACCATATGAGATACATTCAAACTAAAAACATGCTGCTGCAGACATATGTTAATGGCGCTCGTTTCAACAGATTTAAGTGGAGAGGACGCGAAAGATTAATGTTATTATAGATTTCAATCTTCTAGTATCCAATTTATTTTCACGATCTGGCTAATGTATCTCAGCCCAACCAGTTTCATCAGGACTCCGGTTTAATAGTGTTTGTGATGTAAAGTACACAATTTTCAAGACTCGGCTTTCAGCACTTGCCGGGCACTAACACAGCAGGAAGTTAGAACCACACACACTAGCATTTACATATAGTGATAACATGCAGATGGCCTAATAACGATTTCTGAATTGCAAAGAAAAACACGTTCTTGCAGTACACGTAGGTCAATGTAGCAAGTTTTCGTACTAATTTGAAAAAAGACTGATGTGAAACTCACACAACTTCCTCTGCCCAAATAAAAAAGTAAGCCTCTTATTATTAGGGCTAGGACTTTTAGGTAAATACATTTTTTTTGCTATTACTTATGATTTCTGGACTTTGTCAAAGTTTCGGTTGTGACCTTTGGATTCAAAATACTGAGTTGCATATCACATAAAAAAAAAAAAAAGATTTTCGATATTTCTTATTTGAATAAATATTTTTGGTAACTTAATTATTTTTACATATTTTACCACATATCAAGTTTAGAAATGAATATTTTGACAGTTTTTGTAATATTTTACCACACATCATGTTTAGAAATGAATATTTTGACAGTTTTTTGTAAAATTGCGCCATATTTTCAATGTGTTGCGTTGTTATGTTCAGTTCAGAGAATAAATCTGTTTCCTCTTACACTGCATTACTAAGTTGGAAACAACAAAACAATTATTGACAGAATCAATAAAAATAAATCAAACACATTGAAAACAAACTTAACAAAATCAGTGGTTCAAAAGCAAACAAAATTAAAGAAAAATTCCTGTCATGCCTAAATAAGAATGAAGGGATACAAGTGTTGCGCAAGATTTCAGAAATTTTAATAGGTAACAGTGTAGAGGACTTGGAGCAGATGGAACATCTGAGTGTCAGTGTTACGAGTTAAAATATTTTCATATTTATAAACATATTTTCGACTTTTTAAACACATAAAAAATAAATATTTTCGTTTTTATAAGCACCTAAAAGTCCGAGCCCTACTTATTATAATATATTATGATGACATTCTCTTCATGTAAATTGGTTGTAAAAATGAAGAGAATGTCGTTACCACATCACATCACATCCCCGAAGGATACATAACCCAGATAAAATATGATATATGATTAATGCACTATTACTTTAAACAGGGCCAATACATGGAATGATAATTCTACTAGTGGTTTACTATAAAGCCCGGGTCTTTAAGCACTTACAGCTTGTAAGTCAGTAGGGCCAATAAATTTTTCTCACTTCACATTCTGATATTATTTAGAATAAGAGGTCATATTGCAAAGAGCGGGTATTCAGAGTGGGTGGCTTATAACTACCCTTCAGATTTTTTTTTTTAGGAAAAAGTTTCAAATAATAGTTTTAGATCTTGGTTTAAGCACCCCATGTACAAAATTTGAAGACAATCATAGACGTTTCTAAGAAAATCGGGAAAAATGAATTTTTTTCATGTCAAGTCTCCTTAAAAATAAGAGAAACTTGTCGCCAATTTTCGTGTCACATCCTCAGAGGGTTCCTAATCCAACTACAAGATTTTGTTTTCATATGATTTTCCGTTCTGGAGCTAAGCGTTCCACAACACACACACACACACACGGACATACATACATACATACATACATACAAGTTTTCGAAAATAGTATTTTTAGATTCAGGAAACCTCAAAACGTATATTTATGTTAAAAACTCAACTTCGAACTTGGGGAACGAAAACAATATTCTTCATCTACCTATGGTATCCATAGTAGCCTACGGGCACAGAAAGTAAAAAGGCAAAGTTAGTTCTTGACGAGGTTGTAATATTTATTACAACAAACGTGAGACAATTCCTAGTTTTGTGTTAAACGGGGCGCTAAAGCTAACGCTGTTTACCGTAAAACCTCAAGTTAAGCGGGGGGGGGGGGGGGATCTAAGAAAAACCTGTTTTTTTTTTTAATGCCTAGGAGATAGTCTATTTTGATATATAAATAACATACCAATCAGCTTAAATAGACTGATTTTAATTCCAAGACCGTTCGAAAATAGAAAAATAGGCGCGGATGCAAATTGAAATAACTTAACAACATTTTACATAAAAACACATGCTTAGCCTTCAATAAAAGCTTATAAACTTCACAACAAATCTGCCAGATGAAATGTCGATAGTTGAAATTCTGCTATTTTTTTAATCTTTAAATTTCCCTTTTTGATTTTTAATCCAATAGGGCCTAACATAACTTATGTAAGTTATACAAATATATACCACCTCATATTTTCCAAAAATCAAAATTTGAAAAAAAGTATCTGGTTGAATAGGTTATTATTATTATTATTATTATTATTATTATTATTATTATTATTATTATTATTATATATTGGTACTTCTGCTTTATGGCAGGTCTATAACCCATGGTGGAATTTCATTCCCCAGCTCTTTCTATCTTCTGCTGCATCTTTTAACTCTCCATGCTTCTTTTTTATTGATATTATCCAGTATCTCAATTCTTTTTCTACCATGTTTTCATTTTTTTTATTTGTCCTTCGATTACATCCAGCAGAAGTCCTGTTCGTTTCATGATGTGTCCTAACCAGTTAGCTTTTCTTTTCCTTACAACTTCCAATAGGCCTATAGGTTACATCTCTTCTGACCTGTTCTTGCTAAAACTTTTCCATTCGTTATCGTCTAGGCCTATCCACCGAATTGTCTCCACTTTTCTCCAATACCACATCTCAAAGCTCTCTAAATACTTCCTTTCCATTTTCCTCAGTGTCCAAGCTTCAACTCCATGCAAAGCTACACTCTACATGACTGTAACATAAACTTCTTTTTTAGCTGAAAATCTAGTTTTCCGGTGAACTTTTGTTGAAAAGAGTTTTGGTTATTGTTACCCTTTCCTTATTTTGTGCAGTGGTCTTTCTCTTGAAATCAAGCTTCCTCAATATCTAAATTGAGGTAAATTCTCTAATACTCCAATAGAATTGTTCATAGAATATCTTCAAGTCGCTTTGAAAATTTTGCACAATTATATTCAATAGTGCCCGAGATATTTCTCCCGAAGACTGAAAATATAAAAATTTTCCTTTGCGATAAAGGGAGAAAGGAATTCAACCACGAGTTAATTTTCCGTGAGCATGGTAACTTTAAAATAGAAGCCTATCATTGTGCCTACGTCAATTATGCTATATCCTGGGAGTAAAGGTGGTCGGTACCTAAGGCTGATAACCTTACCAACTTCACGCGCCGAATATCTAACATCTGGAGCCTCAATCTTCTGGAACTCTTAAGGCCTCCTGGTATGTATAGATAACACTTTACTTTTTACTATTATGTAATGCGTGTAGGATTGCTACACTCGATCTTACGGGATCTTACATATTCGAAAAAAAAATTATATAACTTATATCGTTTTTACCACTTCGTTTCATGCATAACATAAATAAGGGTAGTAAAATCCAGCCTTTCAGATAAAAAGACAAGTTTTAAAAATGCTTGTATTCGCGGTTTAATTATTGACGAATTAGGTCTATTAAAATATTACTAGAATTTCTTAATTCCCCTAAGGAATTTGTAATTAACGTGGATTTGTGAGCGCTGTTTTTCAACACTTAGGAAGAAGCCAGCATAAACTATTAAAGAAGGCACCACCAAAATATAATTAAATCAGTGTAGATGTAAAGTATAATTTAAGAAAGTGCGGTTTTAAGAAGTTAATGTGAAATAAGTTATGTGTGCAAAATGCGTGGGCACACATAAACTAAGTCTTTCATGTTTTACTATCATACCCGGAATTCTTTCATTTAGAAATAAAATACGCATTTAATAAACAAACTATGTAGAACGAAAGTATGTACAGAAAAACATAACTAGCGGCATAAAAAAATACATAAAATACATCTGAAAATCCTTATAAAATTATATTACAGGTAAATAAAAATGAAAACAAGCTTTCACATTAACAGAAACAAGCGATCAAATCAATAGTATGAGCAATTTTAATTTTTTTGAATCTGTATCAGCACCACAAACACAATAAGATTTTAGTGCGTCGTAGAAATCAGGTGACGCTATGCTAGCTTCTTCTGTCAGTATTATCGTCTGTAGTGTCAAGGATGCGGGCCAAAACCATCATGTTTAGGGACACAGAACACACATGCAAACGAAAGAAATAAAAAAAGAAGCTGTAATATAAAAACGAAACGACAGAAAAACGAAGGGAGAGGAAAAAGAAGGATGCTTCTAAATGTTATTACACATAGACTAGATGGAGGTGTTAAAGTCCGGACCCCATGTCCTCCACATGTGTGTGAGAGTGCTGGGCGATGATTGGTTGGACTTGGCCATGATCCCGTTGTTATTAGCGAGTAAAAGAAACGACCGATGACAGAGGGACATAGGATGCTAGCTGGTATAGGTAAATACAATGTGTTCATAGCCAAAGAAAATAAAAGCCAAACGCTCTGCTACTACTGGCTTCAATGTATGCAGCAGAGGACGAGATTGAATTTATCCTGACTGTGAAATGATTTTTATTTATAGGGGACTCAGGCACAAACCTGCTTTTACATTCCATTGCCAAAAAATTGTCTACTCATTAGATTTCTTACATGTTTGTGACGGCCGAATTTTTGTTTGTACTTTGTCATTTTTTTCACGACGTAAAATGGTGACCTTTAATCGAGAATATTCGTGTAATGTTCAAGGATACGTTCAGTGGTTCTTACAAAATTAATTCCTGGACTCTGATCCAGAATAAACAACGTTCTGAATTATGGAAGTAATTTCACTTTAGATCTCGATGACATCTGTAAAGTTATTGTAGGCCATGCAGGATATATGTTCTATGTTGCAGCATGTGTGTTCACACTGTAGGACCTTAGGAAAATCTTTCATCAGAAGCTTTTGTGTAACGTTCATCACGTCCATTTTAAACAACGAAAATACAATGAAGGACAGGAGACGAAGAAAAATGTTTGAAACCAACTCACAAAACACATTAAAAAAAAGTAATTACCATTCGTATTGAAAGAAGCTCTTATTGGATGAACACTTATAATAGATGTGGATTTATCATGAAGCTTTTGACAGTAATGCTAAAAAACTCTGGATTGACAAATCGCCAATGTACCAATGTACCAAGTTGGTTTCATTTAATTAAAGAAACAAAATCGAGAGTAAAATGGTGACAAAATTGTCGGGAAATTCATTAAACATGGATTGATTGGATTAATTTAATTTGTTCTTAGTATATTTATTGGAAAAACCCTTCACGCTGGTAGAACATAAAGTACGATAATTGTATCTGGTGAAATAGTTACGGTATCATGTAAAGATTAGCGCTTATATAAAAAAAAAACGCGCAACTTTTTCATACTAAGTAATCACATCGGTATTTCTGAGACTGAAGAAAGATATATTCGAAGTCTGAAACCGAATTAACCGAACAAAATTAGTCTATTAGAAAAATTCAAATAGTACCTACTCATACAGACCCTAGTGATGCCTTATTTCGACTACTGCGACATCTTGTATGGAGATCTGAGTGTTGAATTGTCACAGAAACTTCAGCGTGTTCATAATACTTGTGTTCGTTTTATCTTTAACATTCGTTTCCATGATCATGTCTCAAAATATTTCAAGCAACTGTCTTGGCTTCGTTTGCATAATAGACGTTTGGTCCACTCTCTGTGCTTATTATACCAAATTCTTAAGTTTTCCATACCTCTTTACTTGGCTCCCCGATTTACATTTCTATCCTCCTACCATAATCATGGTACACGCTCGCAGCACAACTCTCTGTTATCAATTCCTAGTCATCATACAACCTCATACTCTCATTCATTCACCATAGCCACAGCCCGTTCTTGGAATTCCTTGTCACAAGATATTAGGGGTAGTCGGAGTGTACACTCTTTCAAATCTGCGCTTATTAAGCAATTATTGCCCACTGAACAGAACTAGCTCTTTGTAGTCACTCCATCTTTCACTGTATATAACATTACTTAGTCTCCTTATAACGTATCTACAGCTAGACTTAAATTTCCATTATAACATCATTTTACATATTCCTTGTTTTACTTGTAACATTATTACTATTTTCTTTTATGACACTTACGCTCTCTATGAAGCCTGTGCTTTTTATGGAACCTATGCTTTTTACTTATTTAATTTATTATTATGATTAGCCTTAACCTTAGTCTTAGTATTAGTCATAAGTCTCTTATTCACTAATTTGCTATTTATGTAAACCTACATTGTATATATTTTCTGAAACCTGGTTGAGTGGAAGAGAAGGCCTTATGGCCTTAACTCTGCCAGGCAAAATAAATCATTTACTACTACTACTACTACTACCTTCCCCTTTATGTATCGAACATTTCTCCGACATAAGAACTTTGCAGGTAGGCGAAACACTCCCTTGCAGGCGTTTGTAATCTTGACCAAGGAATGAATGACATGAGGTTTACTGGCGTTTGGTCTGAGTATAATATTCTCAGGTTGCTAGCCAGGTGAGTGATTGGAAGAGCTCCGACATTTCAGAGGAACACGCTTTCTCCATCTTCAGGGAGACTGAAGTGTCTCAGTGTCTGAAATGTCGTAGCTATTCTAATCACTCATCTGGCTAGCAACCCGAGAACATTACACCCTTGATCAAGGAATATACCTACTGATAGCACTTTCATCGATGAAAAAATATCCACTTACTTTCAATCAAGTTTTAATTAATGTCATATAATTTCTAGTATTATTTGCCTTCTAGCATTAAAACGAACCGGGCGGACGCTTTTCTGAGGCTATAATTCTCTCTAATAGGAAGCTGATCCGGATCAATCAACTTGCACATAAACGCTAAATAATCGTTATAATGAGAAAAGTGGTCTTATGATATCCCGTTGGGTGCAATATCTATTAGATTAGGCATATGACCTCACCAATACCTTGCTGTTATGGTTTTTTACTAGCGTACAGACGTTTGATTAAGCATATGAGAGGTGTATTAGCAAACCCGGCAATCTCCATTTTGATAAAAGATAGAGATGCTTACTTCTAATGAAAGTTTAATGCATTTCCTGCTACATATTTAGTGTATGTGTTGAAAATATGAGTTCCTCCCTTACGTGAAAATTCTGATATGCAACATTATACACTAAATACGCAGCAGGAAATGCATTAAACTTTTATTAGAAGTTAGCGTCTCTATCTTTTATCAAAATGGAGATTGCCGGGTTTGTTAGTAGACCCCTCATACGTGGCTTATTAAATGCTACAAAATATTACGTGTAAAAAGTTGGCTACCTGTTTCCAACGAAAGGCCTGAAACGAGTTTTCATTTACGCACATAAAAACAAAAATTAATTCACCAATAAGAGTGATGTAACTCAGGAAATAAGCAAAACACCATATCTCCTTTAGATCTTTCTAATTTCGCTAAATATCCGCCACTGACACTCGCCGTGTGTATCCGCCATTATGACAGCAAATCCAGGAAGCATTTCTTGCGCCGCTTTATATAACGAGAGAGTGTGGAAATAATAATAATAAAAAATGCTGCCGTCGTCCTAGTCGACGCTGTCTGGTGGTTGGCGCCAGGGCGTTTAGGCGTTGAGTGACAACAAGTGGCACTCCCCCTCCGTCCTCTTCTGGCAGGTAGCATCACACAAATTAAATTAGCCTCTAACTTATGAGTTGTAACGCTGGAATGCCGGTCTCTCTATCTTTTTTAGTATTTCTTCACTCTCTTTGGTGTTCCTGATCTTGTTAATTTAAGCTTACACAAGATATAATTATGAGTGACTCAAGAATCCAGCACTCAAGAGTGGATACGGGGCTTCAATAGATACAGTCATTACCAGGGCCCGGATTCTGATGACCCAAAATTGTTTGAAAAATGACCTATAAAATGACCCTAAATTTTAAAGAAAATGACTTAATAATTATAAAAAATGACATAAAAACTGATATTTTTTAATAAAAAAATATTATTGTATACACAAAGTTATAGACTAGTTTGTACATAATTGTAAAAACTGTAAATAACTGTAATGTTGTTAATGTTTCTTTTCTCACGGAAATTTATACTGGCACTGAGGTAGGCCTACTGGCGAGTCAAAATTCGGCATTTCCTTTTGTGGTCTGCTGGATTATTATTGTTTAATTGAGGGTGAACAGCAGTAGTTTTCACTCTCAAATCCAAGCAGGTAGCAGACTCTGGTGCCAAATCAATCTAATAACAATAGTAATATAATACAAAATTTTGGCGTTTCTTTGATTCTCATTTCCGACTGAGACATGACAACACTTCAAAGACAGCACCGCTAGCGACGAAAAAAGTTAACACACTCAATGTAAATACATGAAAATGACTAAATAAGGAAGTAAATGACACGAAAATGACAAAATAATGACCTAAAATTTAAATAAATGCCCTAAAAATATAAAATGGCATAAAATGACAAAAAATGACCTAATAAAAATGCATTTCTATAATCTAGAGGCCATGATTAGGTTGGCAATGTCTAAGCAGCATCAATAAAAAGATGACATGTCATTAGAATCCGGGCCCTGGTCATTACCTTCTATGAATTAAAATGACTTTGTTATGTGAAGTAAACTGTAACTACTGTGGAGAAATTTTTACATTACCAGAAGTTATTAAAAATTAGGTTGTATGATATCTTTGAGCTCGGTCAATAAACTTAAGGGGGTTGGTACAGCTTAAACCACTGAAAAATTGAACTTACTGTTGAGCACAGCTCATATGAAGTTCCAAATTGTTACACTGAAAAACCAGGCTTCTAAAAATATACAATTCTTTCCAAATTTTTTATTTGCAAATGATGTACAAATGAATTATTAAAAAAATACAACTTCTTTCTCTGTCAGTATTTAGGGCTTCTCTCTTAACTCAACCATTTTTCAACACTTTCATGTTATTTTGCTTTCATTTTAAACCTTAAAGGTAGATTTAAAAAAATGACCATCAAGTTTGTGACAAGGTAAATGATAAATACGTACTTAGGCTATAAGAGTGGCATGGATCTGTAATTTTTGTAGATTATGTGGAAACATGATCAACAAATTTCGTAAAACTGTCTAGTAGTTTTTTAATTATCAGGAAAATGAATCTGAAAAAATGTATTTTGTAAGAAATGAGTGTAAACTACTTATATTATTATTACACAGGGGGCTGAAAGCAACTTAGGCCTATAGGAAAGCGCAGCATCTTGCATTTAAATTCATAATTAAAAATATATATAATAAATAAATAAATTATTGCAACAAAATTAACTTAAAAGGATGTTGCATACCCTAAAAATTCATTTTAGAAACTTAGGCCTATTTTCTGAAAATGATAAACTGTGCCTAATCCCTTAAATAAAATCAATAAATGAATTATTCCACTTTCTTTTTAACTTACTTCAAGGCCTTTCGGAATTTTGGCATCATCATCAGGGAATCTTTTAAAATGACATTGTTTTACTTTATGTAAGCAATATTTTTATTATATAAGCGCCCGATAACGGGGTGCACTCAGCCTTGTGATTCAAATTGAGGAGCAACTTGATAGAGACATAGCGGCTCCGGTCATGGAAACCACCATTAACGGCCGTGGGCGTCGGCATACTGACCACATGCCCCCCCCCCAATCCTGCCAACAGCCTGTGGTAGATGATGCAGCGGTCTGGTGGTAGGCCAAGTCCCTTCATGGATGTAGCGCCACGGATAAGCACCCGATTATATTATTTGCTGATTGTTAATTATATGTTACATGCACTCTTTCATGGAGTTAGTCACCGCCTGTACTGAACAATAATGAATTACATTTGCATCTCCCTAATTATAAAACCATGCCGACAGCAATACAAGAAGTGGGAATTTGTATTTCCAGATTGAAGACATCAGTAAAGGAGGAAAAACAAACGTTTGTTAAAAAGGTCTTTGTTTCCATGGAGACTCAGAAAGCCTCGACCTTACTTACAAGGTTGTTTTTCTTAATGGGTTTTGGGTGATTAAGAACTGCTCCTCAGTCAGTTTTACAAATGAATTCTTTGTTGTCCTTGCATACAGGAAAGATCATTCATCATATGTCATCAACAACATCAGCTCGAATTTCTTTAAAACATAACGCTCCTGTGAATTCAAGTCAATCTTTTAAAAAAAAGGAAAAACAAATGGAGGAAAAGACACATACACCATTTATTACTTTTAATATTTTCTACTTCCGTTAAGTTTGAAGCTTCTTTGTATATTCGCTCCTTCTTTTATATTTCTCGTTGAGTTGTAAAAAATGGTTTGACGTGTTAACAGACACGGCTCTATGTTTGTAGGTGGCTCCATCCACTGACACGACGACGAATTAGCGCTGTCATCTTCCCTGACTGCTAGGTTTTGTTCTGAGCTTCACTTTTTTCGTTCTTTCTTCCTTTCAGATGGCGGTAAAGGCAAAGATAGAGTTTTCTGAGGCATCACTCAGTTTAAACGTGGACCCTCCTTCCACGAATAAAAAGGAGAAAAAACCAGAAGGTACCTTAATGGAAAGTTTCCACACATGACGTCCTAATTTGTATCGTAAGGACTCTAGTCAACAGGAGAGCGTATGCAGAGAAGTAACTCAGCATAATAATTTACTTCACCTTTTTTAACTAAATTTATATTAACATAAGCATTCATCAAGTGATATCAGCGGGTTTATGAGTTTGAAATCAAGAAAGAAGATTGTGATGGAAAAGATGGTTTCCATACATGGCGATTCTAACGCGTGGATAAAATTCTTCAAATTGTAACATTACCAGTGGCGGACGCAGAAATTTTTTTCGGGGGGGGGGATTTGAATAGGTAGAAAGAATACTAAAAAAAAAATTAATCAACTTACATATACAATTAGTTTATAAAACTGGCCACTTAGAGTACTTTTTTTTTCAAATTTCGGGGGGGGGGGATGTAACCATAGGCGTACCGAGGGGGGGGGGTTTGGGGGTTTGAACCCCCCCCCCCCCCCCCATTGATTAAAAAAAGGAAAATTGTATAATTTTTTAAAGTCTGCCCATAAATTACTTAATACAAGTATAAAGCGTGGGAAGCTTAAAACTCGTTATTTTGCGTCTTAATTTTTAAAATTTTCCGGGGAGGACCCCGGAAGCTTAAAACTCGTTATTTTGCGTCTTAATTTTTAAAATTTTCCGGGGAGACCCCGGAAGCTTAAAAATTGTTATTTTGCATCTTAATTTTTAAAATTTTCCGGGGGAGGACCCCCGGACCCCCCTCTCCCTGGGGGTATTCCAGACCCCGCGGATGTTATAACCCCCCATATGGTCGGCCTGGTTACGCCTATGGATGTAACCCCCCTATCCCCCCCCTGCGTCCGCCACTGAACATTACTCTTAATAATTGTACAGGTCTATCTATACTTTTATGCATTATTTTCGGTGACGTATATATCCGTTAGAAGCAGTGAAGAGGTTAAATCTGCTGGTAAAACATTATAATTGATAACATGATAATTTATTGCTATTCTTCGTACACGCATAGGCCTAACAATGAAAATTACTCGTATAGGCTACCACGAAGATGACATTTTTATCTCAGTCATAGGGTCCAAGTACGGAATTTTCATTTCTTTAAACATTTAAATCACCTTGATAATGTCTTGAAACAGTATTCGCAGCGGAATTATTTATTGAAAGCCATTTTGCATGTCATTAAAAGTAATAGAAAAAGTAAAAAAAAAAAAAAATGAAAAATCTAACAGCTAACAGCACTGAGTCCCAGGAAGCTGATATTGATACTAACTCCATTAGGAACTCCAAATATTGTAGTATGGCTACATAATGAATTAGACCAGCGTTTCTCAATCTATGGTCCGCGAAGATGGTGCAGATGGTCCGCAGACATAATTTTAAAAAATTCATAAAGTAAGTAAAGAAGTAAAAAATTTTCACATACAGTAAAATGGACACTAGATGTCAAAGTTTTTAAAATCTTCGAAAATACAGGTCCTATTGCAAGTTTCCTTACTTTTGCAGTTACGAACCACAGTTTGAAACCCCTGATGCACTGACGTCCCTATTTCATTCAAAACTCTGAAAAAAAAGACTTTCTCGGAATTTGTTATTAGAGGCGCTCTCTTAACAAGGGTTTATTTGTTGGAGGTGCCCGAATGTCTGATACCGGCAAACCTGTGTTATAATTACTAATTATATTATCAAATTGGTAATAAATTTAAGTCTGTTCAGAATATAATTTTACTGTTTACTTCCAATTCAATAACTGTGTTTTCGTCGAATTAAAAAAAATGTATTTATAATTATTTCGTTATAATGACCTATAATTAATATCCCAAATATTAAGAATATCGGCCTACATATAGCCTACTTTTAAAAATGGGATGTAAAATTAGGGGTCCGTAAAGTTTTTTTAGACATTTTAGAGGTCCTCGGGTTCAAAAAGGTTGTGAAACGCTGAATTAGACTATATAATAGTACTATCAGACTCAAATTAGAATACTGTTTATTAATGTGGAATCTAGCTATGTTTAAATACAGACAATTAATAGAGAATTAACTTTTTCTTTTTACAATAACTGTCAGATTGTTTTGATAAATTACTTAATAAAAAAAAAGTTGATACTAACATCAAAAAGGAAAATTATGTTCCACGTTATCGATTTTATAAATTTCATATGCTAACTTTTTTTCATCCCCCCCCAAAAAAATGTGCCTGCTGATTCCCATAATAACTCTTCTCTTTATAATTTACTCCGCCTATACAATAAATTGTATACAGCGGGCAATATAGCCTACATAATTATAATATTTAATAATATTAAATAATTAACGATGAAAGTTTTTAACGATAAATTAATGAATAGGATATTTTGCATACATTCTCTAAATAACAACGTTCTAAGTAATACAATCCTCGCTATACTTTGTAAACTATCATTTGTAATCGGAATTATTGGAATTCTTATTTCATGAAGGAGAAAGAACTGTTCAAAAGGCGTTTCCTGCTTGTAACAGTTTGACATCGTTATCTTAATTGATACATTTCTATTTACTATACCATCTAATGAAACGTAGCACATAGCTGAGTCAAGATATGACAGATAAAAAGATATATGATAGACAAAAAGAGAACAAAACAGCAATATAAGCATGTAGGATGATAAAGACCTAAAACTACAAAAACAAAGTTACTAATTCTGAAGAACTTAATCACTAGTAGATAAAGCAACACTTGAATAATTTTCGGTGTTAAAGAACTGCTTTAATAATGAGACTTCAATTGTATTGCTACTTCAGGCCTATACATAACAGTTAGGAATATACAGAGTGTCGATGAATAGGCCTAACACAGAAATATTTTACTTGTGTATACAGAGGACATAGACAAACAACTTTTGTTAGAAGATGTTTGCTCTATGGATTCAATTTTTCCTCTTACAGCATAACATCTCCCAGGGCATGGCCGCCACTGACTTCTAACATTTAAAAAAATGCAAAACAAGGGAACACTGAAGTTCTGGATTAAAAATGTAATTCAGTGGCGGCCAGTCTTGTTGTAACAAGTTGTCAGTATATTTTGCAGATTATGAAAACTCAATTGTGATAGGCTATAGCTGTGGATGAATTATTAAGAATCAGGTATTTATCGATCACTAGGAAGGCATGAAGTCAATTTTATTTCACTTAATTATTGACTTATGAGCACCAAATTGTATTGAATTTAATGTAGCACATTTTACGTCATAGAGCAAAAATCTTCTAATAAAAATTGATTGTCTATGACCTCTCTATACACAGATAAATTTTTCGGTGTTATTCATTTAACACTCTGTATAGTCTGTTAATAGATACAGAACAGATGGAGATGAAGATAGAAAGAGAAAGACAAATGAAAGTTTCTCCTTCACTTGGATTTGCGTGGAGTTACATGAAGGAAGGCATGACCTGGCCAGGGCTTGGCTTGACGTCTTGGGACCCGAGGAGGATTACCAAGTTGCAAGCTAAGTTTGGTTCAACAGAATACACACAGGTCGGCTTGTTTCCCACATGTTCGATATATCTGTCCATTAAATTGGTGCTACAGTACTTCCTAATTGGGCGAGGCTGGAAGTCAGGCCCGTCTCCCCCGAGAAATAAGATTCTACCTCCACCACGTAGCCGTAGTGGTAGCTTCTTGAAGGGATGAGGTCAACCTTAGAAGCAGAGCACAAGATAATGTCAGAGAGTAATCCTGGCGGAACGCTCTGTCTGAATTAGTTGCCAAGGTCCTTGTTGTCTATGATCAGGGAGTGAGTGCGAGAGGTAATTCACTTACAAGAGCTCCTTGTATCCTAGCTTCTGAATTTCTCACTCGTATGATCGACCTCCGTTGAGGTACTGAGGTTCGCTGCCTTTGCATCTTACCTAGAAATTCACATTCCTTAGAGACTGGAATGGAAATTGGGTAACTAAGACGCAAGTTCTCTGTAGACGCTTGGTTCATCCTTAGTGCCGACTTTATTTTATGCAGTAATAATGATAAAGGATTCTATGCTCCCTTTCAAATGCATCTAAAATAGTTCAACAGTATTATATGTATATAATACCTTACTAATTAAAGTAATAATTAAGGAATCGCGCACAATGTGCATTCGAAAAGAGGAGGCTAAAAACATTTTAATTTTTAATCTTTTCAAAGCTGAATTTAATGTAAGCAATCGTCAAGTAAAATCTTCAGTGGGCAGTAAACTTGAAATAATTAAGGAAACTTTTCGTTAATTAAATGGTTTTACATAAATAAAATTCCAAACATAAAAAAGATAAAAATCCTCACATTTTAATAAAAAAAATATTGCACTATTAACCTCATATCTTTGCTTTTATTGCATTTTTGAGATTACGCATTTATACGTTAGTAATAGTGAAAAAGTTAAGAACATGAAACCCAAACTTAGAACACTGTTTCATCGAAAAAGATGAACTCGTATTGGAAACTCCCGGTTTCAAATCCCAAGGCCGGCTAATATGACCTATTTTATAATGGTTTCCCAGTTAGTCCACTCACCAGGTACTTTTGCCTTGAAAAAGGTCCGAAGTCAATGATTTTTTAAATATATTATATGTGGGCATTCTGTGGTGTAGGATCCAAGTTTTCCAATTCGAGAACCCTGTGCAAAATTCAGGGCAGCCGAAAAACCCCGAAATTTTGGGGATTATTTCAGTGTATTCTTATAACTCCTAAAAAATACATTCTAGCCTGAAACACTCCATTACAAAAGTTAAAGACATAAAATTTCCTATTATTTTCACTATTTACACGTTTTCTAAAACTAAATATGTACCGAGATTTTTCGCTTCAAAGTTTTGAAAAATTGTCAAAATATCGAAAAACTGAACGTTCAATAACCTACGCAATAGAAATCCCATCCTTAATGAGATATTCATTTAAGAATAAAGTACACAATTAATATTGTAAAAAAATGTATTTTATAAAAATATATACTACGTGTGATGATGTGTGGATATATTAACTAAGTAGAAAATGTGTAAATTATTACAAATTATCCAATAATATTGATTCATAAAAGCCTTGTTTCAGGCCTGTACGGCGTTATATACATGATACATCCCCTTATAGCTTCCTAATGCAACCCGCATTACTCTTCTGGTGAAGTAGTTGCTCCCCTGATCTCGTACGGAGTTACATACATGATGAATCGCCTTATAGCTTCCTAATGCAACCCGCATTACTCTTCTGGTGAAGTAGTTGCTGTCCGTGGACTTGTACGGCGCTACTTACATAATAAATTCCCTTATAGCTTCCTCTAGTCCAGTCACCAGGTACTGAAAATCGGGGTTGCCTGGAAAAAGGTGTTATTTAAGAATAAAGTACACAAGTATCGTCGTATAAAAATGTATTTTATACAAATGTAAGGAGTGAATGCTGAAATGGCAGCAAAGGAGGACATCATCGATAAGATCATAGCTCAGGAGGAATTACTGAGAGATGATGCCGATTTGCCATCGGGAACATAGAGGTCAAGGCTTTTATGAATCAATATTAATGGAAAATTTGTAATAATTTACACATTTTCTGCGTAGTTAATATATCCACATATCATCACATGTAGTATACATTTTTATAAAATACATTCTTATGCAACGATAATTGTGTACTTTATTCTTAAATTAACATCTCATTAAGGATGGGATTTCTATTGTGTAGGTTATTGAACGTTATTCGTACAGAAATGTTTAAAGATGAAAGTTACTAGGGAAAATGCTGAATTTTTCGCAGTTTTTCGAAAATTTTGAAATTTTTTCAAAACTTTGATTCGCCATATCTCGGTACATAGCCTATTTGGTTTTAATAAAAAGTGTAAATAGTGCAAATAATAGGAAATTTTATGCTCCTTAACTTTTGTAATCGAGTGTTTTGGGATAGAATGCATTGTTCAGGAGTTATAAGGAAAACACTGAAAAAAGACCCAAAATTTCGGGGTTTTTCGGCTGCCCTGAAGTTCGCACAGGGTTCTCGAATTGGAAAACTTGGATTCTAAACTACAGAATACCCACATATATTTTATTAAAAAATTATTAACTTCGGACCTTTTTCCAGGCAACATCAATTTTCAGTAGGCCTACCTGGTGACTGGACTAAGTGGTAAAGACCGAATGAGTATTTTCTTTTCATGATTTACCCACTATCTGTCATGTATCATAATCATCAAAATTAAATAAGTTATAATTTATAAGTTAAAATGAACACTATGGCCTAAATACTAAGACAATCAAAATGAGTTAGCAAAATTCCCGGGAACTGATATTTAAAAGTCAGGTCTTTGGCGACACATTTTACGATACGACTTAACAACTAAATCAACAGTAAAAATGTAAATTATCCCTATCCAGGCCGTATTATGTTATAGCATCAAGTTGAAAGTCAAAATGTTTCTGATGTAATATCAGATAATCTAAAATAACTTATTTCCCAAAAATGGTACAATATGCTCGTCAAAATATTAAAATATCCTATTAATAATTACAAACAGTTTTTACGTTATAGTATTATCATAGGCCTACAATTAAAATATTAAAATCTTGCGAACCTATGTAGGGTACTTCTTCACTAATTTTGAAAAGGATAAGAATGCATTTCAGCCTAAGTAGACCATCTTCAGTCTTATAACGATTAAATTTAAAACTTAGCTGCTGGTATGTTAAAAATATATGAATAACATATTAGGCTATAACATAAGCATGTAATATTGCAGAGCAAATTGATTTAGACCTAGTATGTAAGGGTACCATTTAAAGGTAAATTATGAAACATAATATGTTGAGGATGTACGGCGGACATCAATATTCTAAGATATTAAAATAGCACGTTAAGTGATGAGCCTATAATGGCATTTATTAAAATACGATTATTTCTATGAAACTCGCTTTGCTCGTATCATAATTTTCATACGAGTATCTTACTGGAATTACCGTGCCATTATAGGCAAGTTGCATAAAACTTATTTGTTCGACCTTAATTAAATGCTTAAGTTTTGAGATTTCAGATTCACTCAAACAAACTGAGATGGCTATCCTTCGCAATCAGCTGTTCTCGTAGTTCTTATCTTTTGCGACAGATGGCAGCTGATGGCGTCTGGTCAAGTCGAAGCTTCTTCTTAGTCTTTTTTTAACCAATGGACTTTTACAACAAGAAATGATTTCAATTTAGAATAATATTAAAATTAACACGAACAGAATTTATTTTATTTTAAATATAGGTAGTTTATAAACGGAATTTTAGTTCCTACTTTCAAGGTTTCAAGATCGTTCCGTGTTAGATAATAATTGATACCATGACAATGTTATAATGAAAATCAGTATCTTAATGGATGTAGGTCTAATTCCGGGGTGCGCGGGCAAAGAAAGTTAAGTCCACCATCCTAAAAAATTGAGATATGTCCATAGAGTTATAGATAAAAGTGTTCTCTACATGTGTGTTAAGTCCAGTTAGCCATAATCAAAATTTTACGGTAGTTATGGATGTGTGCCTCATGGGTTTATCCATCTCTAAAGCTATGTTGGGCTGGTATAGTGTGTTAAGTCACTCTAATTCTCAGTAACAAGAAAGTGGACTTAACTCTCTTTGCCCGCACACCCCGGAATTAAGATACCGTTACGTCACACGTAATGAGCGTAAACTTATTATAGTAGACTATGGTCGAACAAAAATTCCACTTTTGACGTGGACTATTGTTTATTACCATTAATGTAGGCCTAACAAATAATACTGTATCTCATTTAAAATGTAGAACAGGAATAATTATAACTCGAATCGTCGAATGTAACTAGGCGAGAAGAGTAGGCTACGTGTAAAACTCGTATACAAACTGCAAAGGTTATAAACTCCTTCCTCGCCGCGTGTTTTCTACTGGAGAGAACAGAAACCCTGGTGAATAATGCGTTACTCTGTAAAGGTAGGTGTTAAGCTAACGGAGAGAGTACGTAAATTAATGACAAATTGCACTTCATTTTCAGAGACCGCTCTCGCAAATAATGCAGCGTGCTAAATGAGCCTCAAAAGTCCATAAAGCTGTTCATAATACAGTCAACAGTGACTAAGGGGAGGCCTTAGTGTAGGTAACGTTAGGATTCTGTGTGTAGCATACCGCCTGCTATATTAATGTCACTTAGTGTATTAGCACGGCTTGGGACCTCTAGCATGGCAGGGCTGAAAGGGGAGGGGGGTTCAGGTGAAATAACCATTATATAGTAGCTCACGACAGAGTACATTATAAACTTTGTGTGATACCGTACTAACGGCTTTTACCACGTTATAATTTAGGCGTGTTTAAGAGAACTGCTTCCCGGTATGAAAATTGTGTTTGTAACATATAAATTTACGAGTGTTTTGTTAGTATTTAGGTGGTAATTCATTGCTGCCAACCGTGGAAAGTGGTTATTACCTTTGTGCGGCAAAGTCTGTTATGGAGCTAGGAATTAACTGGAGGTGATAGCGCTATATATGGCACTCAGATAAAGGACGAGGAAATTGTTTTCATTGCGTCTGTGTTAGTGACAGCGATACACATGAATGTTTCGAAATTTCCCTCCCTTCTGTTGTTGTATTAGGTATATTAAGTTCTTTTGGTGTGGCATTAACAGCCAATTTAAGCGCTGTTTCCTGCGGATATGACTATACGGTAAATCTCCAGATAAAAATGTTTACAACTATCAGGTATTTTGGCAGAGGTAGACATTTTTGTATCTTTTCATCTACACATGAATACACGATGCAGTTTGTGGATGATAATAACAGTAAAGATGATAATGACATCGAGAACAAATGTTTGGCCGTGTATATCACCATGGGCGTGAAATTTTGTTCGGGGGGGGGGGGGTTCAAAGGGTAAAGTAGCCGGCACTGTGGTTCATGCTTAGTGCGTGGGCCTGGCATGCAAGTGAACCCGGTTCAAGTCCCGAGTTAGGCAGGCGTGTCATTCGTGGTGGACAAACCCGGGCGTAGGGAGTTTTTCTCGAGGGCCTCCAGTTTCCCCCATTCATTCCACCACACTCTCCACCTCATCTTTCACTTTCCCCGTCATCATCATACCATTTCCTTTTCCTGTTTCCGGTATGCCTCGCTCCAGCACCTGTTGTGGTCATGAAGTTACTGGATGGTGTGCCACCAAACTGGGGGTCTATTTCCCAAGAGGTACCGAGGCAGCAGCACACGTGGCATAGAAAAGGTATCTGATCGATTAGGGAAGTTCCGTGGGGCTCGCGATGAGGTCTGTTGATGGGGGGGGGGGGGCCATTGGGCACGCATATCATTCCATTACCGGAGGATAGCACGGTGGGCCGAAAGCTAAAGTCTAAATAAATACTTTCTTTTGACAAAAATTAACATAATACTGCATGATGTATAGGGCACGTTTTTAAAGCCATCTGTAAGTCCACCGGTGAGTGTTCGGAGTTGTATAAAATTATCGTAGCCTATCATGGATTTGCAAGAAGTGGAAATAATAATATACGGTGGGCAGGGAACTAATAACTGAGTGCTACCATTCTTATAAATAATGTTATAAGCATATTAAATTCATTTAAATTAGGTTCCTAACCTCACCGGGCAGTTATGGATAACGTTTGGAGATACTTGGAAACCAACATTAACTGATTTTTATGTGGATTTTTTTCTTTTGTCGTCTTGAAACAAAATCAACTCATCACTTTTCATGTTTATAGGGCTCATACTCTGCTCAAGAGCAGTTCATAGTTTTCGCACGAAAATAAACTCTATTTATGAATGGAAAAAGAAAATCGCACAATTGTGCATCTTTTTGTGCTAGTGGCACTTGTCATCTGCTTCTCTGCTCTGCCATGTCTGTCATCTAAGAAGCATCGTACATAAAGTATGATGAGTCTGATGACAATCAATGAGTTTCAAAACACCGGTGAGTTTAATATCAGTTGAAATTTACTCCATTAAATACACTGACAATAGAAAAAATTGACAAGCAATAGTTCGATACCTACCCTACTGTACAGACACAGATCTCGAACTCCTGATATAGCCCTAAAGGTAAAAGGAGTATAAACACAGCAGAAAAAAAAGTTGATTGCTAAGATTGTAATTTCGTAAATATATATATATTCAAACTCTGCAGGATATTAAGCCGAAATTCAATGAAATTCTGATACCCAAACGACCTCACCACATGGGTAACCAGACCACCGAATCCAAAAGGAATTTTATTCACTATTATTAAGCTGAAGAACTACCAACACCACACCGTTTTGAAATTTGAATCTAAAATAAATTACGATAAATCTTAAATAACACATTGATATGTACGAAATTTAAAAATTTGTGACAACCGAACCAGCGATTTTTTACATTTAATTTCACAATGTTATAATCTTAAAAATATAGCAGACATTTCGGGGGGGGGGGTTTCAACCCCCTGAACCCCCCTTTCGGGGGGGGGGGGTTTCAACCCCCTGAACCCCCCCTTGCCGTACGCCCATGTATATCACCCAATACCATATATACCTAGGTATATATATATACATAAATATAGATGTGTGTGTGTGTGTAAGTTAATTTTTACTTTCAAATGAAATGAAATGAAAATTTGTTTCTGCTATTTTATTTGGGAAATTTACCCTACAAAGATTTCCCGTCTTAAAAAATTACGGTCATCAATTTATCGTGTATATATATATTTTATAAATGTTATATAATATATATATATATATATATATATATATATATATATATACACGAAAAATTTCATACACCTAGCGCCAATGATGTAAAGCCTATACATCTCAAAACATTTGAAAATTCCCGAAAATAAAAGCGTGAAAATTACAAAAAAAATTCGCATGCATGGGATCTACCTAGTACATCATTAATGTGATTTGTAATTTCATTGATTGTTTAATGGCCTGTTTGTTTTGTCTGATATTTAACTTTTAATATATATATATATATATATATATATATATATATGTATATGTGTGTGTGTGAGTGTGTGTGTGTGCATGTGTAAGTTAATTTGTACTTTCAAATGAAATGAAATGAAAATTTGTTTCTGCTAATTTATTTGGTTTAGATTTAAAATTCAGAACACATACTTTATGTGTGTACGTATTTATATAGGTTATATAAAAATAAACAAGCCATTACAAGCCATCAAAGGAAAGCTGTGCACGAAACTTCAAACTTGTACCATTAAAATAGTGAAAAGAAAAATATTTACCCTTCTCCCCTTTAACGTAAAGTTGAATCCAAATTTAGTCAAATTTCTCTCTAAGAAACAAGGAACTGAGTCTTTCGTTCTCCAAATTGCCTGTCGTCGTGTTTTTAAGTTTGTTTTGTAAGATTTAATGTACACACTTCTGCAGATTCATGAATCTACAATTAAATTTAATATAAAGCTATAAATATCCTACCTGAAAAACTTAAAAAAATAAATTAAAAGTACTTGAAGAAGGGAAATTTCCCCTACAAAGATTCACCGTCTTAAAAAATTACGGTCATCAAGGTGGACTAAATAAAATTAACAAAAGATAATCGTCTGAGCATGGAAGAAAATTTCCTGCAGGGAGATATTGTCTATCATTTATCTAGTTTTAACGCTTGACGATTGTGATAATGTCATCGCAACTTGAGAAGCTGGGGAGAAGAAGGAGAAGCTTTTACTTAGATTTGAGAAGGGAAAGAAAGGAAGAAGAGACAGGTGATTAATACTCATGTCAGGATGAGTGATCGGCACGCAGATAGAGCTTCTATTGTTCCTGTTAATAGTAATCATGTTATTCTCTGCTCACTCCCCCCCCCCTTTCTAAACTCGACTTTAACTTATTTTCTCATTCTACTTGAAAAGATGCTTGATACCTATGTAACAGACTGTTGCAGTTGAAGAGGATACTTAGGTCGAAGTACAGCGCAAATCATTTTGGCATGGAAAGATTAAATACTAGAGAAAAGTAACGCACAATGTTTTTTTTACAAAACGTTTAATAGGTACAATATCAAACAAATGCACACATGAAGGGATAACTTTTTTTCTGATTTTTCTATATAGTCTCCAAGTTTCTCAACACATTTCTCCCATCGTAATAACAGTTTCAAATTACCCCGGACATAGAAGTCCGTTCGGTTGGAGTATAGCGATCTGTGGACTGCTGTTTTCACTTCTACATCTGACGCAAAGCGTTTAACGGCCAGGAATTTTTTCATGGGACCAAACAAATGAAAGTCCGACGGTGCAAGGTCTGGACTGTACGGAGAACCAAATTTGTTGAGATATATATATAACTTATGATCATATCCGTGAGTTATTCACTTTAAATTACCTCAAATTAATCGAACATGTTTTTATAATTGCATTGCTAGATCTTCTCTATTCAAAATTCAGGTGTATTTAAAGTTGTCGTTAAAAAAAAACCCCTAGTGACCGCTTCTCATAAAATATTAACAGGCATAAGTTTAACGCAATGGAAATTATTATACCATAGAAAATAAATGAACATCACAACTAAATTTATTTTCTCTTTTACATTAAAGGACACATTACAAAGCGAATACATATTTAATGAAATTCACCATACGATGCACTTGAAAATAAAGACAAATCGAAAGAACAAAAATAAGATATTAAAACAATTTTGTGGCAATTAATTCAGTGGGTAAAAAATAAAAGATAACCTAGAAATACACCATTCTGTAGGTTTACCACACTATATTTTTACAGCTGTACTTTTAATTGCATTTTCCCTTATTTTATTTTCTTATATCTAACCATAAATTAATGAGAGGATTAAACAACAAATGAATAATTACTACATTACAAGCAAGCACTGGTCATCCCTATGGTTTTAAATTAAACAAACTACTTAAATTCATATATTCAGCGGTCTGAGATCGGGTATATTGTATCTGTTAATTCTAGAATGGAAGAAAGAAATACCAGCGGACAAAAGCATATTATGACACTGCTTATTAAAATCTATTAATCTAAGACTATAAGCTTCGGAGGGGATGGAATTTTAGAATTCGATATTGGGGATACTGTGAGAATTTAGAGAGAACATTAAGGGGTTAAATGTAGAATAAGGGGAGCGTGTGAGACGAGAGAGAGGGTGAATGGAGAGACAGAAAGAGATGGTTAGAGAGTGTGACAAGAGAGAGAAAAGAAAGGAAGATAGAAGAGGAGAGAGAGATAATCATATTGGGGGTGAAACTGGTTCAGTGTGTATTAAAAATGTTAGGGAGCCTTAATCTGAGTGTGGCTTTACTTTTTAAATGCTAATTGTTTGAGTCCGGGAACTTATTAGACCGGGCAGGGAAACATAAATTGTACAGACGTAGGTGGTGGTGGTCATACGGTCATAATGGAGAGGGGCCTGCAGACGCCTTAAGGCCACTCTTTACACAGTAATGCAGTGTTTAGTTCTCTGACGTGTTAGATAAAGATACTCTCTGAACTTTATAACTCTGGTGAGGATGATAAGTTGAACGTTCTTATAATGGACAGGAGAAGAGTATATGGTTTAGTTTCCAGTGCAAACATCTTTGTTTTCATTTCCATGAAGTATTTTCCTCAATTTTCTCTTTAAAAAAAAAGCTGTTAACGATTTTCCTTAATTAATAATTAAGGTGAGGATGATATGTTAAACAGTCTTATAATTGAGAGAAGAGTATGTATGTGGTTTAGTTTCCAGTGCAAAAAATTCTTTGTTTTCTTTCAAGAAGTATTTTCCTCAATTTTCTCGAAAAAGGCTCTTAACGATTTTTCTTAATTAATAACTCTGGTAAGGATGATGTGTTAAACAGTCTTATAATTGAGAGGACAAGAGTATGTGGTTTAGTTTCCAGTGCAAAAATAAAAATTCAAGAAGTTTCCTTAATTAACAATGTACAATGTGCTGTTTTTGTAGAAATTGTGTAGTTGAAGTTATAAGTTAAACGTCACATCCAAAATTCTCAAACCTTAGGTCCGATTTCTGTGTGGGCAGAGAGTGAAATGCATAATTTGCTTGGTGACCATTACTCTACGTCAATAAATGAGAAGAAAAACTCCTAAAATCTGATATTAGGGTATAGAAAGAATGCTTTATTTACAAGACTATTTCATTGATATTGAACAATATCATATATTGAACACATATTTGATATTGAACAATAACGTTTAGAAATGCCTCGGATATCGACCTATCACCTATCTTAAAGCCAAATATAATTGTTATAAACACAAGGATGCGAGATTACCTGAAAAAAGTCAGCTCTCTACTAGAAACGTAAGGTAGCAATATGCCGTAATTAATAAGTCACATGCTGCCAGTGAAAAAAAACAAAAAAACACATTATTTTATACAACATAACTTATTTGGAAATTGAAAAAATATAAATGTGCATTGATTAATCACACAATTTCGATTCGGTGCAAGCCAGGTCGTGTGCTCTTATTCTGCTCACAAGTTAGCTGGCTGAATTAGGTTAATTACTTCTCATATCCAATAATGGTAGCTGTTAACTCGAATCAATTCATAGACTGCTCATTCATTTAGTATGCCGTGATCTCACAGCTGAGAGAATATTGATTTCCTTTAAATAACACAGTAAGAAAGTAATGATTATTTATATAATCCTTTACATTTTATTCATGGAATAATCTCAATGAATCCCACTCGACATTACCTTGACTATTCACATGCCGCGTGTTTTATATTGACCAATAACGTTTACTATTATTCCTCGGATGTAGACAAATCACGATCTTATAATATACTTTCCCGGGCCGCAAGAATACAATTTTACCCGATAAAACGTCAGCTCGTTAGTGGACACGCAAGACATTTACGTGCGGTGATTGATAAATCACATACTGCCAGTGAACAGAATGAAAACACACTATTTTATGCAACGTAACTTAATCAGATATTGAAATAATGTAAATTTTTATTGATTAAAAGCACTATTTCGATTCGTTGCAAACCAGTTTGTGTGCTTTTATTGCATTTTGATGTTAACAATCTACACCGACGCTCTCTATTTTCTGGTAGAATTGGTAATTCGAATGTCCGTTTATTTAGTACGCCGTTATCTCACAGTTTGACAGACTATAGACAACAAAGTAAGAAAATAATTATTATTTACAAAATCCGAAGATTATGAATTTCATCAGATAAATTTGCTCGAACATCTCTCGCAAAGATATCGATATTGGCCTATTCATAACCTCTCTTAGGATTACCTATGATAAAACATGCAAAGAAATAATAATCAGCCCAACATATGTAGGCTACAATTAGGTTTATAAAACATAAGTGATGTAGAAATCAACTAGGCCTTAATGTATAGTAGAAGTAAAGAATCTTGGTTCCCGTACTATAGTATGGCAGGCAGGAGGGTTCCTTACGTCTGAACCCAAGTTGACATATAGGCCTATATGGAATCTAAGAATCTTCAGTCGCTGTTATAACCTTAAGTTGCCTTGAGGTCAACAAACTTGGAGAACAGTCGCGTGTGAAAGAAACGCCACTGGAAACAAGACGACTATGACAAAAGAGAATCACTTGATGGCTCTGCGTCCTATGAATACGTGATGGTAAATGACACAGTGGTGTAGTTTTTGTACACAATTTGAAAATGGAAGTGAATGTATTCACGGCTCTGTCATCGCACGCAGCAGCTGTATCGAGAACATGTGTTAGATTTCACGTGAGAATCTTGTGCATGTGCACATGTTCACCGGGAAGGGGGGGGGGAGAGATCCTCCTAATTAGAAGGAAATAAATTGTCAAGTGCTACCGTTCAAATGTTATCACAACATAACTGCAGAACAGAGCTTCGGCTGCTTACTGTAACAAACACTGTAGTAGGCTGTCCTTTTGGAGCACATCTAACATACCAAATAAAAGGGCTAGCTCCTTAAGCCCTTCCACTCGGCTTTTATACAGGGCGTTTCAAAAATACTTTTACAAACTTCGGGCACGGGTTCCTTACACCAAAAGAAGGAAACAAGTTCATATGAACATATGTCCCATAATCCTTGTTTTCTCGTTAGGAACTGTTCAATACATTGGTACACTCATAACACGTCAACACTCAGAACTCATAACAAAATGCTCGAATTGTCCTCCTCTTGTTTCTAGACATGCATGCACTCGTCCAATCATGGACTGTCGCACCCTTTCAAATACTCCGGGATGGTGTCGGATGGTGTCGAATGGTTTCGCAGGCTTCCATGACACGTCGATGAAAAGTTATTATGGGACATATGTTCATATGAACTTTTTCCCTTCTTTTGGTGTAAGGAACCCATGCCCGAAGTTTGTAAAAGTATTTTTGAAACACCCTGTACACACACACACACACACATGTCATCGTCTAGAAAATGGACGGACTGAATAGCCCACAATATTTCGTTGTCGAGTTTTTCTTGGCACCCCTCGGTTCAAAGATATACGGTAATTTTTAGTCAGATGCATAGCCTATCTGTGTGGTGTCTGTAAACAGTATAACTAAAAACAAACAAAAAGTACAAAAGTACATTTTACATTTAGGAAGCATATTTTAGGGATGTGACAAGAATCCTTTCAAGGACTTTCTCTTACTTCCATTAGCATTTTACAGAAGAAAACAGTGTTTTTCGTTATTTTATTGAAAAAGTCTGTAACGATTTTCTTTAAAGTGTGTGCACTGATTGTTTGCACAACGACCTAAAATATTTGTAATATTTTTCAGAGAAGGTCTCTGAAGGGTAGTCGTCATAGGTTAGCCATCTCTCCTTCGATCTCAGTCAGATTTTCCCAGCGAACAAGATGATCTTTGTTCGAAGCTTGGACGATACCGTGCGTGCATTTCCACAAAGCAGCTGCATACTGTCATGTGGGGGAGGGGGGGGGGGAAGTAAAACCCATAATAGGGGTCAAGAAAGTAATTTTTCTGCCAGTCAGATAATTCTGTGCATTTATATAATGACGTCATGTTTGACGTTTTTCGCCTTGAGGAGTCCAACGCTTCTCCGACACATGCGGTATGCAGGTAGCCTAGTCGTCGTCTTGCAGGGGATGATTTGACTATCCCATCATAAGATCCTGTTAGCGACAGGCCAGGAAGTTTTGCTCTATCAGAAGATTACATGCATGCACATATGCTCTAAAATATGTTCTAGAACTGATGAAAAATACTTTACCATCTGTGTCAAAATTTGAAAACTTAAAACTGTAATTATTAAAATATGCTCCATGTCATTTTCTTGATGTAAATCTTTCTTTTATACATACATATTTTTTCCTTCCAAAACTATAATAGGCCTATTATTTATGTTTCTCAATTTGTTCCCTTCAATGTGAAATTTTCATACTGTACGACGTATGTGTCTTTTTTTTTTAGTTGTAGTATTAGTTTAAATATTTTTAGCATTACATTAAAAATCTAATACTAGTGTTGCAATCTTGTAATATTAGTCTCAGTGTTGATGTAACGCCACAGTATTGTAACGCAATTTTGTAAAACTGATGTAATTAGTGTAAGAGAATATTGTAATTGGGCTATAAGCCTGTTATATTCTCAGTATAATAATAAATAAAAAATAACATAAAATCGTTAGTAACTAAGATCCCCAAAAAGGAAACAAAGTTCTGGAACATGCGTACATATATATAACAAAAACTAACTGCTTAGAACACTCTTGCATAAAGCACTAACGTCCCCATTCCATGAAATTGTGGTTTTGAGAATGTCTCATTCCACTGAACAAAGGGAAACATAGCGGGCCACGCATACACACACCTAATATTGCATTGCCTATATATTACAGGCTTGCAATTGGAGTTGTTGAGGTGAAGTACAGCTTCTTAGCCAGAATGTCTACTAGTATAAATCGCAGCTTTCTCTCCTGCAACTTGTACCTACCACACGTAGCTGTCGGAGGTAATTGGTTCGGTGGAGAATTGATACTGTTCTACGTCACATTAACTTGAACAATACTTGCTCTTTGTGACGACCTAACATTCCTTTAATTACATTTTTTTTTTATCAAGATGTCTTTGCCAAACAGTTATAACTTGGTTATGTTTCCTGTTAGTTTATGGTAGGTACTGTTACGAGAGGACCTAATTTTATCTATGGAGAGAGACCCAGTAGATACAGGATTGAGGACAGCCTACATAGGCTGAAATGCATTTAAATACATGGCATCAGTGAGGAAGTATCAAAGACTATTCAGATTTTTAAGCATTTAGTTCTACACTAACAAGTCTTCAATTTAAATTATCTGACAGTGTTTTGTATCGTGTGCCAGAATGACACTTTCAAAGATTGTACGTTGTAATAGTACATCTAGATTATTGTAAACTTCTTTACACTAAACCATTATTTCATATATTCCTAAAAAAATGCTGTTTTTAGACAATTTTATCTTTTTTTTTTCTTATGTACATAATCGATTATAGTTTAAAGTTACCAGGGCGATTGGGTGTAATGCAAGTTATAGAACGGAATGGTATATCATAGCCAAATAGAGAAAGATAAATATGTAAATAAAAAATTAAATTTGTAAAAACTATAACCCTAATGCATCTTCGGGTAAAATAGGGTTTACAAGAAAGTATATACAGTAAATAAATAAGATTGTATGGTGGACGGGATAATGTCTGTCCGTGTGCCTGTACGCGCGCTAACTCTAATACGCTTTAACAGATTTTCATGAAACTTTGTATATACATTTAGCCTATAATGGTCATGGGACGAAGCCTATTGATTTTGGGCCAAATCGGTTGATCGGTACCGGAGTAACAACTAATTAACCTGCACATGATTTTTACATGGCAAATCATCACTATGCTAAAAAGCCACGGTGCACTGCCTTCTTTTGCTAACCATAACCAGGGCCTCCTCAGTTAAGACAGTTTACCTGATTTTATTGAGTTACATAAAATTTATCGGCGTTGTGGAAGGTGATAATTATTAACTCTATAAGAATAGAAACTTAAAAAATTCAGTATATGAAACTATAATTTACAAAATCGGAAGTAACTCAATGGCAAGTGCCACTATTACATCGATACGCTCTGTTTCTTTCATTTCTGGAAACCAAAATTTGTACGGGAAATACTATGTTGGCAAAAACACGCGCTTGAGCAAAATGATTGATCGTTTGTACGCCGCTTCAGAACCGATCCAAAGAAAACAAAAGAAGTATGCGTGCCTTCTCTAGTAAGCCTATTTTACTCATAAGACATATAGACGAGTTGGGCCCTAGTTCATATAACTCGACCGGCGGTACAAATTCGTCAGTATATCACGACAATAAATTATTGTATGTTTCATAAATATTACAAGCTCTCCTTACATTACAGGCAAATTAATGTAAATTGTCAGACTATAAAGAACACTTTTCATAAACGCGACAAACCTAAAGTTTACTATATTACACTGTAGATGACTCTCACATACACGTGCAATAATCGAACTCAAAGTTGAATATTAGGTTAATCCGATGTGTCTCATTTGTATTCTTTCATCACTCTCAATACTCCTAGTGTTGAATATCAGCAACAAAGTTGAAATAAAATAGGTATAATATTCTCAAAAACAATTCGCCACACATTTACATAACCTAGTAAATAATCCTACTTATGAATGATTGCCTAGCACTTCTATCAAGAAAATTCTACATATCTTTTATAAATCTGTAGATATGTTAACAAAAATTAACGTTTTACAAACGGTAGTAGACTGTTTGACCACTTCTTCAGATTTTTACCTGTCAAACTCCAAAGTTTTATGAGGCGACAATTCCTAAAATTGTCATACTAATCTAGAAAAATGTCATGTCATTTTTGTAAGGTCGTCAGCATTTATAAAACACAACATTGTCAAAATTTCAACCTAACAGACAATTTCCTGCCAAATTGTAACTTTTATTAAATAGGGCCCCGGTTTTTGTTTTCTTTAGAATTGGTTATAAAATAGAACTGATGGGTAATGTTGCGATTATTCTCAATGCCGACATACGGCAGTGCATTCATTTTGTTTATTCTTTATTATTAGGGCGCGGAGCAAGTGAAATACTTAAAATCGCTGGCACCAGGACAATCGTCCGGCTGTATTCCTCAAAACCGCAGATTCGGATATGAAGGCCGGTGATCTAGATACGACAGATGCCAAGCAAGCAGAGAACTACAAAGCGATACCTAGAAATGCAGGACGCCAAAGTAAACATGCTTCCACCACACACACAGCCTGCTTGACCCCCCAAACAACCCGCTTTGTCAGTCATCCTGAAAATATTCTAATACATTACATCAGCAAGGACCTCTCCACGAGAAAACCATCTGAATTAGGTAATCAAGTGGTTTCAGCGTCTTTTTATTTCTTATAACCGTACCAAAGACACGAGGGAGAATCAAATGAAAACCGCAATTAATTTTTTTCCCACTATTTTACTGCAGGAAGAATGTTTGCTTGTAAGTAGTGTGCTTTTGTTCATCACGTGACGGGTGGGTCCGTGTGGGGCTATGACGTCATCCAATATGGCGGTAATTCCGGTTCCTGCCACAAGATGGTAGCACTTCCCGTTCAAGATGGCGGTAGCTCCGGTTCCCGTCACAAGATGGCGAGACACCGCCGTTCCGGTTCAAAATGGTGGCGCTTCCGGTTCCTATTCAAAATGGCGGACGGTGTGAGGTTTGAAAATTATATATTGGAAATTCAAAATAGCGGATGGCGGGAGGTTCGAAAATTATATATTGGAAATTTAATATGGCGGACGGCGGGAGGTTTGGAAGTGATATATAGGAAATTCAATCAGTTTTTATCTCACATTTCGAATTTGGGTATAATTAAACATTGGTTAGTGAGTAAAATTTATTCAGCAAGCCTTAACAGGATGAATCACCAGACACGCGTATCACATTACGCAGGGGCCCTAGTGTCTGTGCATTATTATGGTTGTAGGTGAGATACAGCCTATTTAAGTAATTAACAAGACTAGAATGTAAACTTCAAGGTTGCATAAATATCAAACGGATTTCAGGTCAGACAAACAACTCCAAATTCCTGTTTTCTTCGACCATACGATAATACGCTTAATACATGTGACGTACCGGTATCATGATTATATCCATTATGAGTTTCTAATACGGAAAGATCTTGAAATCCTGAGAGCAGCAAATGTTACTGCATAATAAACAACATGTAATTAAAATAAAATAACTTCAGTTAGTGTCAATTCTAATATTATACTCAATTGGGTTAATTTCGTCTTGTAAAAATCCGTTCGTTTCATGAAAAATGACAAGAACAAGCTTCGAGTTGACCGTACATCATCAGCTACCATCTATCGCAGAATACAAGAACTACGAGAACTTGCTAACAGCGGTTGCCGTGGGTCAGCCGATTTAGTTTTCTTTTTATGAATCTAAAATCTCACACTTAGGCCTAAATTTAATTATTGTCGAACAAAAATAGTGGTAGTAACTTGTCTTAAATGTTAATTAAGATACTCTTATGGAAATTTCTTTCTTTATCTTACTTTTACCTCTCCCTTTTAGGATTTAAGCGACCCAAGCCGCCCGGGCCTTACAGGGCCGCGACCTTCCGGGAGAGGGATTATCTTTGGATTACATACATACTTTTTTGACCAGACAAGGACATGGAGGGCCTCCCCGGATGAGTTTTCAGCCCAATGCCGGGGCCACCTCCGAGACAACACGAACACATAGGACGATACACACCATTCACACACACACTCACTCAGAACAAGGCGAGGATGGGGATGATGGCGGCCAGATGATATCCGGGGACCACAAGGGCCTTAAGTTACCTGACATTTGTCTCACAGATGAGGGAAAACCCCGGAAAAACCTCACCTACATAACTTGTCCCGAACAGGAATCTAACCCGGGCCCGCTGCGTGAGAGGAGTGAACGCATCCCCTGAGCCACAACGGTGGACTAGTTTTCTTTTTATGAATCTAAAATCTCAAAACTTAGGCTAATTCGTATCTTAATAAATGTCAATATAGGATCGTTGTTTAAAGTACAAGTTTGGTTCAGGATGGACCAAGATGAGCAGTAGCCTATGAATACTTGAAACAGTATCAGATTTAAAGTGGATTTTGATTAATATTACATTTCAGCTAGTCATATTTTAGAAGCATGACTTAAATATTACGTTATCGAATTTTATTAGCATAACTAAATTATGTTGCTAAAGTAACGTAACAAATGTCAGTGGCGTCTCCTGCATAGGATCACATGAGCACGTGAACCCCCTAATAATTCTTATCTTACCTAATTTTGTCAGTATTATTGAATAAATAATAATTCTTGTATGGTTTGCCGTCTCGCTGTATAGAAAGATGTGTATTTAGTTCCCTTTTGCGGGCTTCCTCGAGGTGGTTCACTAGCTAAGGGGTGAACCTCTTAGTATTGCGTTTTGCATTACCTAAAGTTAGCAGGGGCTCCGCAGCTAGCAAGTGTGACAGGATCACACGTCATTCGTGCACCCGACCTTAAGAGGGCAGCATCGGGCAACGCATCTGATATTTCCCCCTTCAACTGAAGACGGCAACATCGGTAAACGCGGGTAAACGCTAGAGTTCTCCCACGTGTTTTTCTTACAACCCCTCCATCTCATCCAACTTGCGAGCTGCCAGAGGGAACTTGTTTTATGACCCATCCATCTTTGATTTCCTGTTTATTTCCTCTTCATTCCGTCGTTTATTTCACAATTACCTACATCAATATGCCATTATTATAATTATTCGTAAATAAATAAATATTTACTTTAGTACATTGATACATAGCCGAACAGTGATTTCTCTTTCATCCTCAGCTGGAAGGTATAAGTTGCAACCATGTGTTTTGCTCAAAACTTCAAAATATAATTTTTTTTCTGGCCAGCAAAGATTAACAAGCGGGTGGTAGGTGGTCTGCTGTTCCTGTTTGTAGTAAGGGGTGCGAAGTTTACAGTTACATTCTCTCCCAAACAGGAATTCTGTATCAGTTCAATTGGAATTCTCACAGCGTGAAATAGTAGTTTCTTTGTGACGTCGCGATTGTTTGTTTAGTTTAGTAGTGTATATAATATTAATAATTCTAGCGTAGTTTAAAGAATAGTTATAGTCAGGGGCGCCAAGTTTTGAAAAACATTGGGTGGGCTCAAAGATTTTAAAGTTTTCATACACCCGCCCCTTCTTCCCTCTGGTTTATTGTCCCTTGCTGATTTAAGGAATCTTTCTTTATTCATTCTTTTTCTTTGTTCGTTTAACTTTGACTTTCTTCTTTTTCCACTCACCGATATCTTGTACTCCACACTCTTGGCTTGTATCATAATACTTTATCATCTAAATTCAAAATCGAACTTTCCCGGGCTCTCCTTAAGTGTATTTAGAACAGTTATGAGATTAAGTTTTTTCCCCCTGAACGTAAAAAGTCTCTCTTTTTTTTCAAATCGTAAAATATATTTCGGCAGTATCTTAGGAAATTGCATTGACAGAGTAAGCCGTAAATAAATTAATGAACTTAGGAACGATTTCAAACGATCATGAGGGAATTGTAACAAAAGTCCTTAATATGTATGCCAATAACAGCCTGATTTTCGCTTTAGAGCGATTCAACAATTAAATGCGAATTTTAGCATTGACAATAAATAGATATGGTAATGATACACAGTAAATTATTGGGTGGGCTTGAGCCCCACGGGCCCATATAAGTTGGCGCCACTGGTTATAGTAGTTAAAGAGTAGAACAGTATATATAGTTCACTACTATACCATTTGGGAAATGCATTCAATAGGCTAGTTCGTTTTCTACCAGTGAACTTAAAAGTAATTTTGTTTATTAATGTGTGAATACTGTGCAGCACTTGCAATGCTGGCAATAGAGAAACGTCTAGTGCGCGAGAAGAAAGACTTCAACTTTAAAGTTGTCGAGAAGTTCGCTGCACAGAAAGAAAGAAGAGTACATTTTCTCTACAAATGATGAGATTCGTAAGTCCTGTATTTTGTTTTTCTATTTTTAGCCCCATGTGAACACCCAAATATTTAACCCACGTGACGCCACTGACAAATGTTACAAAACTCCTTTACAAATGCACACTAGGAAACTCGCTTACTATTAGGCAGATTTTGGAGAGTGAAAGCTCGAATTTTCCAATCAGGATGTACTGTAAACGACTTGGGGCAACATCTGCCTCACTCGGTTGTCGTGGTAACGAAAACAGCTCAACTCCTGTACCAACCTGTAAGACATGGACACTGACATCCTACTAACTGAGTGCAAGAGAGATTCAAGCGCACCTGCTCGTGAGCCAACAACAACAGGCAGGTGTCGGAATGATCTGAGCGTTACAATGAACCGTATGCTCTCCAGTATAATGTAACAATCGTGTAACGATCATTGTCACTGGTCTGCAATCAGAAACCGATCAGCCATATTATAAAATATGGGAATTTTTCTCTCAAAGAGAGATGTTATAAAACTAGTGTAATTGGAAAGTCAAATAAAAGTTTAAAACCTAGAGTTCACTGAATATTCAGGAATTATGTATGCTTGAAGTTGTTTCATGTGTAAAATTTGTCGACTACTTATTTATTGCGTTGTAGTTATGTTTTTGCCATTTATAGCATTATTTTAACACTCATTAAAACAAGTAGTCAAAAGTAATCAGCTATGTCCTGTTTGATTTGAGAAAATATACATCTTAAGGTACAATTTGGTGCAAGTTTTACGTTAAAAAAACCATGTGTGGTTCATTACTATGTAAAGTAGCAAAAAGTGACTTTTTGTCCCACCCGTAATGGTGATAGTTTTTTTTTATTATTATTGTAAGAGTTAAATAAATGTTGTGTCAATCTGGAAACAGTTTATAATTGTTATTTAATCCCTCATACCTTCATTAATAATAATATCAAAACTCTAACATTAACAGCAGAACAGCAAATGAACTGTTTTTGCACACCATTAAAATAGTTGTCTTAATTATGACCCACCCGTAATAGATTTTGAAAATCAAATTTTAAATATTTAAAATCAATTTTAAATAATTCTTTCCATTTAGTATGTAGGAGAAGCCATAGTAGCCTAAATTTCACAGAATGAGCAGAACCAGTTCTAATTCATTATTTATGACACGTAATGAACAAAAGTAGTTGTAATATGCTAGAAAGTCCCACCCGTAATGATGAAATGGCTGCGATGCCTTTTTGGATCTGATTTAAAATGGTAAGAATGATTTTCACATAACTTATGCTTGAAAAGAATTTTCACAAGATGTTCAAATTCACTCGACATTCATACGACGCATATTTGAAATTAACCAAAACGTCTAGCAATGCCTCGGATATCTGCTATTCGTGTTTAGTTATCTATTACATGCAGTGATTAATACGTCACAGTATTATGCATCGATTATTAAGTCACATGCTGCCTATGAACAAAATAAAAACACATTATATTAAACATTATATTTGGAAATTTAAATAATTTAAACATGCATTGATTAAAGATTAGATTCGGTGCAAGCCATTTCGGCGCCTTTATTCTGCTCTGATGGTAGTTTATCTGAATAAGCTTAACTATTTCTCATAGGCCTACGCATTATTAGTAGCATTGGTTACATTCTGGTAATTCATTCCATTCAGATTGTTCATTCATTTAGAATGCGATGATCTTACAGCTGACAAGATATTGAATTGATTTTAAACAATGCAAGTAAGAAAGTAATTATTATTTATATAGGTCTAATCCGTTAGATTTTATTAATGGAATATTCTTAATAAATCCCACTCGAGATTATGAGTATTGTTAGATAAACTCGTATCTCTAGGATGGACAGGATTACCTATGATAAAATATTTTCGTATAATCCTCTGATGAAACTTATATTAGGTCTTCATTCCAATGTATATCTATTTTCTACTCACGAACACTTATTTTCGGTCAGGAATCGAATCCAAAATTTCTGCTTAGCAAGCAGCTTATCTACCCAGGATCTTATCCGGACAGATGACAATATTCCTCTGATTCGTATAGTCTACGGTATTACATTTTAACGAGGCAAGAATGTAACTTATTTAACTCCGGTACTAATTTTGTTACGAGGAGTTCTACTTATTATTAGCTATACAGGGTGTTAAAGAAAAACACCGAAATATTTTACTGTATATGGAGAGGACATAGACAAGCAACTTTTATTGGGAGATTTTTGCTCTATGACGTAAAATGTACATGCTACAGGCATTAAAGTCATTACAATTTGGTGCTCATAAGTCAATAATTACGCGAAAAAGGGTTAAAATTTTCATTAAACTGACTTCATGCCTTCCTAGTGATCGATAAAAGTCAGATTCTTAATCATTCATCCACAGCTATATCATAATTTAGATATTTCATAATATGCAAAATTTACAGATTAATCACATGACTGGCCACCACTGCATTAGTCTTCTTCTACTGACTACAGTGTAAATGGCAGAATTTTTGTACATAAAGCATATTCATTCGGGTTAGATTCCGAGAAAATAAATCTTTCACATACTATAATAAAAATTACTGCATCTCCTAATTTTCGTATGCCTTAGAACATATAACTTAGTATCCTAATATGTAGGGTTCGGATGTTTATGACTTTAGAAAGTGGAAAATATGACTGAAAATATGCCCTTAAAAATGACGAAATATGACCCCAAAATCCTAAATATGACCCACAAAAGTAACGTATTTTCAAAAAATAAATGTTCCAATTTAAAACGTTTAAAGACACTAAATTCTTACATTACATGAATTCAATCAGATAATCACTTTTTAAAACAATTTTTATTTACAGTTTTACTTGTAATGAACTTATATTTTTAAACTATTTTCTCCTGTTTGCTCGCTTCATCAGCTCCAAAACTCGTAATATTTTGTAGACCTTGCGTGTCCCTATAAAATATGAACAATTGCATCAATTAAAAGAATTAAGGGGCCTATTAACATAAACATTAAATGAATGAAATAAATTTAAAATTTAACTCGACCATGTAGTACATAGGCTATACACTGTATAATTGTGCTCTTTTACCGAATATATGACTGAAATACGACGATAAATTACAAATATGGCCAAAACATGACCAAGACCACAAAAATGACCAAAATATGACTTCATATGCAAAATAAAAACGGCCCTATTAGGATAACAAGCGTGCAATTCGTGTTTAATTTCTTTGCGGCGAGATCGGAGTTCAGGATAAAAATATGACATGCCATGAACATCCGAATCCTAGTAGTATGTAAAAGTCTATGGGTAGTATAATTATGTAATATGTTGAATACGTAACAAGTTACTTGATCTGTCCTCGAGCATGAGCTTCTGCTCTTTCGGAGTATCAGGACCAACTTACGTATAACGCAGGACATTAACTAGGGGCAAAGAGCGCTGCTGTCGAAGTTTACGTCCGCATATACGGTAGGTCCTTGCACGGAGTGAGAGGAGGTAAGGAGAAGTAACCAACATGTAATTAACAGTGTATACCGTCTTTTAGAAAAAAACTTGCAGTTCTGGCTTACATTTTAATCCTGAAGTGGAGCTATCGAACCATGAGTTACTACACTAATACTTAATGGTGGTGTCCGCAGCACGACACAAATGACTACTCATCAGATTATAGGCGACTGACATTTCATGCAGAAGGTACTGCACAGTGCGATATTTGCCCTGATTTAAATCACTCTAGTGATACATATTATTTATTTATTTAAAATTAATTATAAAAATGTAACTGCGGAGTTTATAAATAAACGAAGTTAGTTTAAAGAACTACTTCGTACTGAATACCAGGAAGCTAACAATGAGTGCTGTGGCTGTTAAGCCATTTATTGTTTCGAGTAAACGAGGAGCCAGGTCAGCAGGTGGGACCTCTCCCACAGCTTCCTGACAGGAGCCCTACCGCTCTGTTGTGTACAGTCCCTGCTCACCTTACATTCAATTTCCAGACGTGATCGAGGCAAGAAGTCCTGGATTCAAATCTAAACTTTATGGCCAGCAAATTTCACTTGCATTTTTTCGTGGTTTCTTTATTCGCAAAGCCAAACGCCGGACTTGTAGGATTTGTTTACTTTCCATTACTCATTGTCGCTATGTCATCCAATATCACAATTGTTTAACCTGAATATCAATCAAGTACACGTCAATTGATGCACACGAATTAATTATTACTACTGGCTAACCTAACACGTGATATGACCATTATTTTTTTGACATATTTATTGCAGGCCCTACTAAGAAAATTACAAAACAGTCCACTGGATTCGACATTGTCATTTTACCAGTAGATATCTTAAAAACACAATAACACTTTTTTACTTGGAGGCATCTGTAGACATACAGACGGTACTGCTAAATACATATAAATTTATTTTCTTCTCTACAAAAAGAGAAAGATAAAAAAACACTAGAAATAAGAGGAAAAAAGACAATTTTCTAACATACTCATCAAAATACGTCCCCTTAAAAGTTCGCACTGTAAAATCATTAGGCCACTATTCTAATGGTATCGCTGTTATAAAAAAGGAACATTAAATAATTAATAAAACCGAGCTTATGAGGGATTATATGACCATTAAATTGAGGTGGTTGTTAATTTTTTAATGGTAGCCTAGGCCTATATACCGGTACCGGTTTTCTTCGTAAATCTAAGAACTGCAATAATTCAAATTTTAACATGTAGTTGTGGGAAAATAGTGCAATATATTTTGGACAGTTTATTTCATTAATGCATTATTATTATTATTATTATTATTATTATTATTATTATTATTATATTATTATTTTCTTATATAAATTGTTTACTTACTAAAAACACAATAAAACGACATTTTAGTTGGTCGAATGATGTAATGTTAACGAAATGCAGACAGGCGGAAAGGCGACAAACATGATGTTTATTTCTGGACAAAGAGATTATCATGCAGGGGTCATTAGAGACTTCGTTTTACAGCTTTAAAGAAACTTTATGTCTGGTTTAGGTCATAAAGTGACACCTTCTCGTTTTACAAATTTCCACGCTGGCACTTGCATCTGTCTCCGAGCCTAATTAACAGGTCGTTTCAGTAAACACAACTTCCTACTTACAACAGGACCGCCCTGCACCGCACCGGAAGTGACGTCATCTTACCTGGAAAATATAAACCAGCGTTAATGCAGAATAACATTATGTGTGAGAAGGATGTTCGATAGCTCTTTGTACATTGGAACTTTTTTCATTAATAAGTTATTATAATGTATTATAATTAGGGGGCGGATTTCTATGACCTAAAAAATAGGATATATGCATGCATTTATGACCTGAAAAACATTAAAATATGACCAATAAAATTTAAAATATGACTTTGCCACTTACACATTGTGTATATTAGTTTTAAGTTTTATTACAATTCATTTTATTAAAATATAATGTCAATTATTTAAAATATCTGTAAATTCTCAAAAAGTATCATTATAGTGCAAAATGTACAAAATATGATATGAAACTTCAAAATTTCTTTAATATGCACACAAATATTCCAAAAATATGACCTAAATATGCATATTCATACTAAATATGCTAAAATAGTTGAAAATTTCCTAATTATGCAGTTATATGCACAATAAAAGCCGTTCCATTTTCACCAGGATGCTTGGAATCGAGTTTAAATTAGTCGGAAACCTGAAATAATGCAAAAGGGAAAAATATGACATGTCATAGAAATCCACCCCCCTAATTATAATGTATTATAGCTCAAGGGAGGCGTTGGCCTAGCTATTATTAACATAATAAATGTTGTTTTAGTTTATGGCCTATTTTCATTGCAATTTTATACAGTAATAATACAGACTAATATCCTTTTCTGCTCAGAAACATAGATTTTAACTGCACTGAAGCGAAATGCAATAAACATTTAACTTTTCCGGAGATGTTTAAATTCGTGGCGTAGTGCAATATCGATATCATCGAAAGTAAAATATCGATGCCAAAATATCGATAACCCATTCCCCCCCCCCCTCATTTCACAGTTGTAAGTTTTAACTACTTCAAGTCTATTTCTGTCAGTGCGTCGTCTGCAACCTCCATCTCTTTAGCCAGAGGTATTATTGGTAATTTCATCATCCTCAAACACTGAAATTCAATAAAGAAAAGTTTTGACATTATATTAGATTTTTTAAACTATTCCGTCAAAGCACAAAATAGGCTACACTAACAATCCATTAAAACCATATTTTTTCCCCCATTTAAAAGATTAAAAATCCAGAAAATTTAACGGGAATTTCACTAGGCTAGCAACACTGTTTCATCCTCCAAGTTTCTATACGGAGCCTGGCACGCCCGGTAGAAGTGGAATGGTATTGGAAATGAATGCGTAACACGCATTCGAAGGTGGATGCTGTGTTTATTTTGAAAGGTGTTGTACAAACAAATCCCGCAGGCACCGCTGCCTTCTGAAGTTTCATTCCCAACACGCTCAGGAAGCTTCTGTTTATATTACCACCATTTCTAAATCGATCAACTCCGATTCAAAATATTATCTTACTGTAATAGCTTCCCATTCATTCATTCCACAGCATTTCAAAGAGAGGGAAGAGCAAGAAATGATTTTTCAGTAGTATCATTCAAGAAAACTATTAATGTTTGATTTTCATTTTGTGCTCTAACCTGCCTAAACACAACCCCGAATATTATTTTAATTTAATAGTTTTCTGTATTTATACATATAACATAAGGTAATAACAGATTATAGTTGTACAATTTTGACGTAAATACTATTTCAAACTCAGAGAAGTTCAGACAGATAAAAGCAAACATTACTTTTTATATTATGGTCCCATACATATTACTTCCTCTGCCCGTACCATAGGTACTATAGGTAGAGGAAGTATTGTTTTCGACCCCAAAATTCGAAGTTGAGTTTTTAGCATATATACACGTTTCAAGGCCCCCTGAATCCAAAAATACTATTTTTGGAAACATGTCTGTGTGTCTGTCTGTGTGGAAGTTTGTAAACAGGCTAGCTCCGAAACGGAGAATTGTATGAAAACAAAATTTCGTATTTGGATTAGGTACCTTCTGAAGATGTGATTCGTAGATTGGCGACAAATTTCCCTTATTTTTAAGGGTACTTTACATGAAGAAATTTTAGTTTTTCGCGATTTTCTCGAAAACGGCTCTAACGATTTTCTTTAAATTTTGCACATGGGTTGCTTATACTAAGAGCTAAAACTTTTATTAGAAACATTTTTTCGAGAAAATTCTCTGAGGGTAGTTACAAGCCACCCACTGTTCACCCACTGTTTGTAGAAAGATTGTCTTACGTGATGAACAACTGAATTCGCGCTCTTTCACGGCCTCTTTTCTATATAAGAATGTGAAGTGAGAAAGATGTGTTGTTGGCCATGCATAGAGTAAAGATGTATCTGAGGGAAATATTCGATAAATTTCGGAAATTATATTTTACGGCAGAAAGTTCAATAAACGTCTGCAGTCATTTGTTCTTTTTTTTAAGTTTGTTATATAGACTGCGCTTTTAGTCGCATCATTGAAAGAAGAAGTATTTATAGGATAATCAGCGTAAAATTGTGTCTTGCGATTCTGTACAAGGATATGTGAATACTGTTAACTTTTATTTGGGCAGAGGAAGTTATGTGACTTTCACATCAGATTTTTTTAAGATACAAAACATGCGAAAATGATTAAAACTAGAAACTGGATAAGAAAGAATAATTAGAATATTTACACAAAAAAACTATATATACAGACAGTTGCTGATGTGTCCTTTGCTTATTTATCAATTGGGAACACGGACGTGACATTAATAAAGGCACTCGTTATGTGAGGGCCATATGGCAGGTGGAAACATACATCTGGGATAATTTATTTTGCTCCAGTAGAGGAAACCAACACACGAAACGTGTTTCAATAAACAAATTTTGGCAAAGCCTCTTTTTATATCGGTGTCCATCCAGTCACTAGACAGCCAACAACACAGTGCTATTCTTTATAAACTGCCTTCAGAACAACAGTCTCTCTGTATATTCCACCTTTACACATTTCCTTGCGGAAAAATACAGGCAAGAGCTTTCTCTTTTCTTTTTATAAACCTAGGGCCTGTTCACTCCAACGCATTTTGCTGGCGGACTTTTATTATTATTATTATTATTATTATTATTATTATTATTATTATTATTATTATTATTATTATTATTTAGTATCCAAAAGTTTAACGTTATTTTACCCTAGGGTATATTAAGGTTGTAGCTATTTACAAACAAAAGATATAATACATCTTTAATAATAAACCGTAACATATGGATATTAATTATAGTGCATGAAATGGCTAAAAATATGTGGTTGTAGTAATTTACAAATATTATAATAAACTATTAAGTTCTTAAGTAATATATGAATAGTATTTCAAATCGTTAACAGTAGAAGCTTATAGCTATTTACAGAAACATAATACATTTCTAATTACTAAAGCATAATACTATTTATAATGCATGAAATAGCTAGTAATATCAAAATATTATAGGAGAAAAAATTCCTCTGACATTGGGATTTGAACCTAGGACCTTCGGCTTCCATCTGGCGCTGTGAATTGAACTCTGGCTTAGTTGGTAGAGCAGTGGCACTGACAGCCAAAAGTCCTGGGTTAAAATATCAGTGTCAGAGGAATTTTTCTCCTATAATATTCTCATGTAATGTCCAACAGAGACAATAATCTGTGGTTCATGAATGCATATATATCCATAGTAATATCAGGTTATTTGCAATATAATGGCGTACTATTAGCCACTTGATGAATTGTTCTGGAGGGGTAGGCTAGTCGTTCTTGTATACATATAAGAGAAGATCCTACTGGAGGCTGAAGAATTTCTATATTAGGGAAACCTCAAATCATAGGACTACGGATTCTATTGTTACTGTAACCCGACATGAAACTTAAGACCACTTGGGCCTTTAGTATCCTTCTGACAGGAACTGTCAACAATGACCCATCCAAGTGGTTCTCCCTGGCTAATGTAGCTTAAGCCAATAATCAGTTTGGAACTGGACTCATATTTTTTCACTTACATTTTTACTTTTTTTTACATGCAACTGATACAAACCATAAATTATGTAGCATAATTTAAGCATAATTTATTAATGGCGCCTATAACAAAACGAAGGAAGCAACAAATGAGGCAATGTGAAGAAGAATGGTACAAACAAGGGGCAAAAAGGAATAATAGAATATACGGAATTAACACACAAAAAGAATCTGAGCTACAAATGAAGAAATAAAGAATGGATATAAGATGACATGAAAGAAGGAAGAAATGAATAAATACATCCAGAGAAGGAGAGAGAACGACAGCAACAGCGAGAGAGGTGGTTGAGGTATTTATGGTGTCTGTTAATTTCAACTGATATTAAATTTTAATTAATATGATACAATATGAATAGTGGCGATGAATCATGGTTAAACCAAATTTTGGTAACCATTTGTTTGACGTGTGTACCTAGGGTCGCCCATTTTTGATGTTCGAATTTACCTTAAAAGGTTTAAAAAAGTATTAATTTGAAAGAAAACTTTTTATGCTTGAAATAGTATTTTTTTCACCAACGCCAAGCGAATTCCCAGCTTCAAAAAACTTAAAAAGTTACGTAGTTAATAGTTATTTATGATATATGTTTCTAAAGTGTAGCCTATATTTTTTGGAATGAAGGTGAGTTTAAAGCGAGGCGAAGCCGAGTTTCTTAAATAAACGAGCTCGAAAAAGAAATTGAAACGTAAATCATACAATTCTTTTCTACAATATCAAAAAATTTACAGTAAATGAATATAAGTTATGTTTGAATTTTTTAAAATTCCAAATAGTTTATGACGTAGGTCTAACTATTTCATGACATCTTTGCATTATTTAGGTTAGAAAGTAAAATTAATTATAGTGCATAAAAAGGTACTAATAGGAACTTTACCCACTAACGTAGAAAAATAATAATGAAATATCGGTGTCGAAACTGGGGAAACCATGAAAAAGACGAATTAAATCGGCCGGTTACGGGGTATGAACTCAGGATCTCATGAAAGAGAGTCCAGACACGCGGAGAACATTACGGAGGTACAATTGACAAAGGCAGCTGCCATAACATTCCTCCTTCGATCATTACCAACAGCATGTTAATCTGCTTTCTTTTAGTTTTAATTAACTTACTTACGAAGACGTTAAAGCCGCTACCAACAAAAACTCTTCTTTTCGTTTCAGAATCTTTGAAAAGATTCTCCTGCATGAGGGGGTTATGTTTCGAAATGGGCAAAGAATAGAAATGAGGAGGGTTGGAGAAAGGCAATAACTGTATGACAACGAGGACAGTCTACTTATATAACAAGTTCTAAATTGAAAATTGTCCTTTGAGCAACTCCTATAAGGGTTCATAATATTCGCCAAGTTCCGACTCTACAACACAAGCAGGAACTGATGATGGCGTAACTATTACGCCGAAATGTATATTCAGTATTTAAACAACAATACAACACACTGGACATCCAATTCTACAAGAAAAATTCACAAAATAATCAAGAAAGGAACACTCCACAAGCCTGAAGATTTGGACATTGCCGTCATATATGGTGTAAAGACTCCCGACAATAGGGAAATTTCATTTTATATACACATTTTAGTATATTTTTACAATATAGACCTGTGTAATGTGTGACTAATTTTAATCTGTACATATTTTTAATGGTATTTTAATGCTTCTATACATAAATATCATTGTCACAGTGTGTTGTATGTTTATTATAATATCAGAGGGTATAAGGAGGTAAATTCTGTTCAAAATAATCCTCCCTCTGCAGCAAACATGAAATTTATCAATTCTTATAAGGAAATCTATCTGTTTCAACATAGGTTGCTTCCTGACTTTTTGTCTTCTCCTACGTCCGTTTATTTTAAATTAAACCTAACATAAGACCTACTTTATTTTAAGTATGTACTGACTAAACTTCCATCTCAATACACAAGTAAAACGAATGGTGGTTTGTCCTGTTTAATTTAACGGTGGATGTGCATTGCCACTTACGACGTCTGATCGTCGCGGTGTGACAAGGATTTTGTCCCACAGAAGTCCTTTAAATGTTACAGATATGTCGCATTTAACACAATAAATGCCTCACTTGAGCCTGGATCGAACACGTGAAATTGGGAAAAGAAAGGCAGTGATTAACCAACTGCTCCACCCACGCCGACCAAATGTCCGTTGCAGAAAATTGTTAATAAATACTGTTAAAATTTTTGTATGTTGAATAATATCACTGAACTCTATAAAAAAATATATATATTATACCTTTCACTTAACTTTTTTTACTTCCTCTGACCGTACCATAGGTGCTATAGGTAGAGAAAGTATTGTGTTCAACCCCAAAATTCGAAGTTTTAACATCAATACACGTTTTGAGGATCCCTGAACCAAGAAATAGTGTTTTCAGAAACATGTATGCGTGTCTGTGTGTTGATCTGTGAACAGCCCAGCTCCAAAACGGAAAATCGCATGAAAACCAAAATTTTTATTAGGGACCTTATGGGGATGTGACACGAAGACTGGAGACGACTTTCTCTTATTTCTAAGGTGACTTTACATGAAAAAATTTAGTTTTCGCGATTTTTTCGAAAACGGCTCTAACGACTTTGTTTAAATCTTGTCCACGTGATTCTTATACCAAGAGCTAAACTTTTTATTTGAATTCTTTTTCGAAAAAAATTATCTAAAGGGTAGTTATAAGACACCCACTGTTTGTAGACTCTCAGTCTTGCCTGGTGAACAATAAAACTTTGCATCAGGTTGAAAACAACTGAATACACACTCTTTGCAGTACGACCTCTTATTCTATATAAAAAAAGTGAAGGCCATGCTTAGAGTAAAGACAGTTACTTGAGTGCATTAATAATATTTTATTTGGGTTATGTATCCTTCGGGGATGCGATGTAGTAACAACATTCTCTTAATTTTTATAACCAATTTACACGAAGAAAGCGAATATATTATACTAAGAGGAAAACTTTTATTGGGCAAAGGAAGTTATGTGAGTTTCACATCAGATTTTTTTTACAATCTTTTCACTATCTTCACAATTTATTTAGCTCATTAATCAGTGGCCAATCCAGTGTAAGAATATGTGCAATATCACACAACGCAAGTATTTCTGGTCATACCTTTATCGTTTTATTTTTTCTCTTTAATTTTTAACCCGCCTACGTGCACTTGCTTGTATGGAATTTCAGAAGGACTGAACACTGAAACATTCATACTTGCAGCTTCGGCGAAAGCCAAATACAAGGTGCACTTTAAGCTCCGCCCACACAATATTCACATTTTGTTTCTTAGCGAGGCAGGGTGACCAACTATCCTTATCTATTGTCGCCGACACTCCCGACCGTACCAAATATTAAAACTGCGAGAGTGCCCCTTGCACCAAATATTAACAATTCTAGAGTGCCCCTTGTATCAAATATTAAAAATGCGTGTGTAAGTGCCTTATACCCACAGGTTTGCCTTGTACCCAACGGTTTGTTAGTCTGTTCATCCTCGAAGAATTCGCTAGATCGTGGTATAAGGAACTGCTTCACTGGGGGTGGGTTGGGCAGGATATGTCTCATGCGAAGGTGCACCTTATATTTGTTCTTCCCCGCAGCTTCTTTGATTAAGAGCTATTAATTATCGAACGCAGCGACTGGCTAGGCTATACCATGGGTGCGCTTCTGTGGCACATCGTGTCACTGTGCTGTAGGGGAATTTCTCCCACTACAGTCGCCCTTGACGTCAGCATAAAGCAGTTTCGACGTGACACTGAACATGAAGAACAGGTTTCTTACGTCACAGCAAGTCCCATCCAAGGGATGGGAACTAAAACGTTTCTCCTCAGTTGCTCACCTATGGGCTATACAGTACAGCTTATAAGTTGCATACATGGAAAAGGGCATATGAAAATAATATACAATTTTATGTGTGGTGATCTTGATATATAATAGACTGACAATATTAACAACACTAGATTGTGCAGTAGCAAAGCATTTTCACTGCTACTGATGTGCAAATGCGTCACCTCAAAAACTAATAGGCCTATATAAACCGATGTATGGAAATAATAGAGTAATTTTTCTATGTAAAATGAAAGGATATTTTACACCCGTGTTGCTATTATCATGTATGGAAACCATCTATTCTGCTGAAATTTTCCTCACAGGTTTTAAGTTTAGAGCCCAGTGATGAATTCACTTGATGACTGTATATGTTAATACATAAATTCAACTCTGAAAAGGTTGAACAAAATAATCGTCTGTCTTAACAGAATTCTAGGCTCTGTAATTTTTTTTTTTTTCGCCGGAAACAAATGATTTAAAGTTCATTAGGACAGGATTCATCTGCACTGAAATTTAACGGCCTATCATTGAAGGCAATTCTACAAGTTTTGGAATGGAAAACCTAGGTATAAAGAATATTTAGTAAGAATAGAAGATTGTAAATAAATATAATATCAATGATTCAGCCTTTTTATTCGCTAAATAACAGCAACAAATAAATTCGAGATTCGGATTTGCTCAAGATAAATTATCTTTACATTAGCTACGATAATACGTTTCGGCACTTACTGTGACAACTTCGTTAAGAGTAATTGGTTTGTAATAAGTAATTGAAATGTCAGACTTTGTTACATAAGAAGCTTTTCGTAAATATCTTAACACTAGGCTACAATACAATTCAACCAGAATCACGATTTTTTTTACGAAATGGACTATATTGGTTATAATTCCATAGTTGCTCTCTGTGTGTTATTAAGGATCCGGTAACTTCTCGAATATATATATATATCCATTAAATTCATGGGTTTTGTGCTAGAATTATTTTAGTTAAAAGGACGTCACTTCAATAAGTTATTTCTTACTGTAGCAAACTTAAATTTTAGAAAAAATACAATATTCACATTATCTACCGTTACCATTCAGCTAAAATTAAGCGATTATATTAATATAAATGCATTATTACATAATTCTCACAATAGTTCTGTGATAAGTAGGCCTAGCCATTCTAAAATTTTCAAGCTAAAATTCGTTAATTGCAGTCTGTGAATTCAAGATTTGTGTAAAATGTGATTACTGAATAATTCTTGAGTGTATTTACGAGCTTCCAAACTCATTTAAATACATTACCAGAGAAAATAAACATTCCATTCTAATTAGGAAAACATGACTTAATTTGCTATTGAAATAAAAAAATCGTGAATGAACGTACATCTAAACAAAGCGTGAGTGATTCCTGAGCAGAAGTAGCAGAAAAAGTATTTCAAACAAGTTAAAAACGTATTAGTCTATTTTTTTTATAGATTTTATGGGTCGCGAACATTTTGGATAACGTAGCTTAGCTTTATTAAATTCTACCCATTTAAGGATTTTTAAAAATTTCTTTATTTATCTCATACATTGCATAAGAAGAACTGATCGTAGACTACAAGATAAAGTTTAGAGTAGATTTCCCTTTGAAATAAAGACAAAACAGCGAGCTTTGTGAGAAGAAATTAAAGCATCTTTTTCTTTTTGTTTGTTAGTCCGCTAAAAAATACTGCAAACCACTTCAGAGGCAAGGTATTGCATTATCCACTCCGGAGTTAAGTAAACTGCACAATAAAGTACGTTGGAAGGTAAGAGATACCGGAAGACATTCTTTTCCACTGGCCCACGACTGTACAAGGGTTGTTTTAATCCCATACGATTCTTTATATAATTAAGTATATTTGTTTTCCTTCTCCTTGCCGCTTGGCTGTGCCACAATGGACTGCAGTTTTCCCTTTATCCCCCCCCAACCAAGCCGTCCATTAGTGAGCTTCAACTCTCTCTACACGGCTACACTCCCTGCACCTTGTGAAGAAATCATTTCTAGCTTTATGAAAGATTTCATAGGCCTATAGCACAGGGTCAACTTCACATAAAAAATAACTGCAACCTGCTTTACAGCTTTTCAGACTAAATTTAATCTTCTTTAAAATTCTTCATACATTTAATAAATTTTAATTAAGCTTACGGGTCATTCCATATTAAATCAACAAATGGGCGTTGCCGCACCATTTTTGATTTTGATGAAATTTGGTAGGTGATGTGTACCAGTCTTCTGAGCCATAAAACAAATCTTGTTATACCTCGAAAAAATTTTACTCCTGAGATATAGGCATTTGTTTGGGACATGAACAAGCAAAAAATGTAATTTCAGACCCATTTTCTGAAAGCCGTAGAATTTCTATTTGAATCAGTAGGATGATCAAATAGGGCTCATTGGAAAGCTTAAAGAATGGACTTTCATTTGTGCATACTAAATTAGATTTAAGTTAAGTCTAAACAGACGTTTGTAGGGTTCTAATCTTCGTTCGTGAACTGTTGTTTTGCGTAACTTTAGACATTAAAAAAACAATGAAGGACTTGGAGTAACAGGCCAATTTTTTTTCCTGTTACACCTATATATGAGGAGTATGTGTAGGAAAAAACCTGAGCTGTTACTGGTGGTCCTTCACCCTGAAAAATTTGCTTAAACTTCGAAAAAAATGTAAATCGGGCTTTTTCTCGGTCCCAAAAAGTAATGTGGGACAGGTGATAAAAATCTGAAAATGCCAAGATGAGAAGCCCTTATAGTGTACTTTAAAATAAAAACAAAATCATTTTGTGACCCGAAGGGATAGAGGAGCTACAAGCCTTTGAAATACCAAGAAAACAACACTTGACCGCTACTGAAAGTAGGCTAAGCAGATAGGATAATTACCACAAAATTTAATTTAAATTTACATAAAATATAAAACATTTATTTACAAATGAGAATTTTCCTCAGTCATACAAATTTCTGATTTTTTGTAATTTTTCTAACAATTTTTCACATTTGACTTCTTTTTAAGCTACATTGATGGCAATTTCAAGTACTGTATTTAGAAACCATTCTTATCCTGGTTTATTAGGTGTAGGTACTGCATTAAACTCTAACTCTTCTATTCAGTATACTGAATTATATGTTAACTGTTATAATAGGATAAGTTCTGGACACGCACTGTTCATTGGAGTCTGGTTGCTGACCAAGTCATGTTTGAATATGCATAGCTTCATATGTTCCACTATCCACTTACTCAGCTGACTCATAGCAAGTAGGTTGTGTTTGTGCTTCATTATCTTTTGATTAGTTTATTTATTTTTTAAATTATTACTATTGTTATTTTGTGCTGAATACATGCTATTGAAATTGTTACCAGTATATTACTATGATTGAGTGTTCTTGTACTGTTGGCATCTTCAGAGGAGAGGAATCTCATAAATTATCTTACTCTAGGTCTTCAGTACTCAATACTATTTCCGAGTTCACTGAAGAACAAAAAAACATTATTTTCAATTAGAACTGGTTGCGAAGATATAAAATGTTTCACAAGGCTGAATTTTTGGACAGATACTTCCAAATCTTGTGTATGGTCTTGCTCTGACCCCTACAGTGTTCACTCAAAACCTATTAAAAATATCTTTCAGATAAATATCAATGACACTTTCCATGTGCAGTCCTGAGCTGAAATTAATCACAGAGACCGGTACTGACAGTACTGACAGTGAAGATGAATGCCCAGACATTTATGAACCTGAAGCCATTCTTGTTGAAACAGTTAATGATGCTTGTTCAGTCCTTGGTATTTCTCCTGTTAAGGTGCAGAAGCTGTCAGTTGAAGCTAGACCCTCAGTGTTAACAAATAAAGTTAGTAAGATAGTCAAATCTATAACAGGAAAGTTAAGCAAGTCTTTTGATTTGAACATTTCAACTGATAATGAGGAATTTTCAATGAACCTGCAGCCTGCCAGTTTAGCAAATGAGTACAAGCAACTAATTCACAAGATTAAAGGGAAAAAAATGAAAGTTGCATCAACTACTAAAGAACGTTGTAAGTTTAGCTCCTGGAGTAGTTGGAGTATTAGTATAGTTCAGAGTGAGTTTAATGTCAGCCAATACTTAGCCCGCCAGTCAAGAAATTTAGTGAAAAAGAACGGGATTTTGCCACAGAATAAGGAGAACAGGACTAGGAATAAACTTGATGAAGTTCAGTCAAAACTGTACAAGACTTCTACGAAAAAGATGAGTACAGCAGAATGATGCCAAGGAAAAGGGACTGTGTATCTGTTAGAGGACCTAATGGAGAAAAAGGTTAACATACAGAAAAGGTTAATGTGATGTGACCTTAAAGAGCTTTAGGCAGCTTTTAATGTTTAATGCATTACCTACATCCAAAAAAAACAGGATAAGAATGGTTTCTAAACACAATAGTTGAAAATACAGTAGGCCTACTTGAAATTGCTATCAATGTAGCTTAAAAAGAAGTCAAATGTGAAAAATTGCTAGAAAAATTACAAAAAATCAGAAATTTGTATGACTGAGGAAAATTCTCATTTGTAAATAAATGTTTTATATTTTAAGTAAATTTAAATTAAATTTTGTGGTAATTATCCTATCTGCTTAGCCTATTTTCAGTAGCGGCCAAGTGTTGTTTTCTTGATATTTCGAAGGCTTGTAGCTCCTCTATCCCTTCGGGTCACAAAATGATTTTGTTTTTATTTTAAAGTACACTATAAGGGCTTCTCATCTTGGCATTTTCAGATTTTTATCACCTGTCCCACATTACTTTTTGGGACCGAGAAAAAGCCAGATTTACATTTTTTCCGAAGTTTAAGCAATTTTTTCAGGGTGAAGGACCACCAGTAACAGCTCAGTTTTTTTCCTACACATACTCCTCATACATAAGTGTAACAAGAAAAAAAAATTGGCCTGTTACTCTAAGTCCTTCATTGTTTTTTTAATGCCTAAAGTTACGCAAAACGACAGTTCACGAACGAAGATTTGAGCCCTAGGAACGTCTGTTTAGACTTAACTTAAATCAAATTTAGTGTGCACAAATGAAAGTCCATTCTTTAAGCTTTCCAATGAGCCCTATTTGATCATCCTACTGATTCAAATAGAAATTCTACGGCTTTCAGAAAATAGGTCTGAAATTATATTTTTTGCTTGTTCGTGTTCCAAACAAATGTCTATATCTCAGGAGTAAATTTTTTTAGAGGTATAACAAGATTTGCTTAGAGGTTCAGAAGACTGGTACACATCACCTACCAAATTTCATCAAAATCAAAAATGGTGCGGCAAGAAATTTTCTTAAAATTTGTTGATTTAATATGGAATGACCCTTACATAATATTCCCGTGTGCTCAGGGCCGCAGCAAGGTCCTTTTGCGCCCTTGGCGAGTTTGACAAATCTGCGCCCTCCAATACTGGGGGTCTGAACAATTTTTTTTTTTTAATTTCTGTAAAATTGTTTATTTTAATATAAAAACACTGTTGTTATCAAAGAAAACCTGAACCTCAATTTGAAAATGAACTAAGTGTTGGACTTGCAAGGTACTAAAGCCTTTTTTTTTAATTTCTGTAAAATTGTTTATTTTAATATAAAAACACTGTTGTTATCAAAGAAAACCTGAACCTCAATTTGAAAATGAACTAAGTGTTGGACTTGCAAGGTACTAAAGCCTTATTTTCAGACGATTGAAACTACTTAAAAAAAATTAAATTATAAAAGCTAGTATCAAAAGTCGGTATATCTTTCCATACTGTTCATGATTTATGTAATCAAACTCTGTCAATAATTGAATAACGTTGCATGACTGCTTTTTGTTTGTAGACAATCGTCATAATACTACAGATAGTTCACGTGCAGTAATTTTTAATAATCTGAAAGATTTCTTCCATTAAGTGGAATTTTTATTGCTTGATAAATTGCACCAGTCTAAAAAGGCGGGATTTTTCGTGGTTAATTTTGCGCTCTCTTTGTACCTGCGCCCTTGGCGGGGGCCCATCTCGCCACCGCCTAGCTACGGCCCTGCGTGTGCTGCCAAATCCTGATTTATCAATTTCCTGTATTACACATTACATACCGTGCTAAAAGTTATCTACCAATTAATATTCAACAAAGCTTGTGCATTGGGTACTTTTTTTTTATCATATCGTAAAATTGATAAGCCTAACAGTGTGAAAAATAGCTTTTCCTTTTTTCGAAGTAGGCAAAAGCTATACAAAGTAAACTTTTCTACATAAATAAGATTATAAACAATTTTTTTTTAAATCTTTAAAAATGTTATTGACTTCAGGAGTACAAAAACTCACTGCATATAAATAATTGTATTTCATAAGTTATACTTTATTTCATTCTGATATGTTATTATTATGATCTCTAAGAAACTATTTAATTATATACCCCACAGACTGTTAGAACTTTTCCCACTTTGCTCTTCAATATTCTAGGATACAGATTTCAAGATTTATATATATATATTTGTGTTATATGTTTGTGTTTATTAAAATAAACTGAACTATCCCTTAAGACAAGCATCTTGCTCATTTGGGTAATTAACTAATGTAAGCTTATCTCAAATAATTTATTAGGCCAATATTTAAATAAATAAAAAAATACATAAATAATAGCAGAAATAATAACTAATACTATAATAGCTTCCATTTCCATCCTATATTTAAACATTCTAAATAAAAAATACGTGACTAAAATATTTGACATGTTAACAAACATTTTGCATGAAAATGAAGCAAAATCGCAAATTCAGTACTTACTTTTCTTTAAAAATATACTGGTTTAAAAATCGCGTTCACATGCGAATTTTTTCTGGTAAAAAGTTGTTGCTATCATTCTTTACAGACCGTACTTTTTTATCCCTCATAATCCTGCAAGAATACAACTCCCCCCCTCCCTTACAACAGAGTCAAAGAACGCGCAGTCTATTAAGAGTCCGTATTAAAGAAGGTCTTCGCTGAGCCCGCATCGAGACCGACCCACCTTTAACTAATTGTACACGAGAAGAAAAAGAAGAAGAAAAGACTAATTGGTGCACCCTAATCCTTCCTTTGTTAAGCAAACTTATCAATCCTACAAGAACATTAACATTTCAAGCCTTAATCTTTACAAACGAATTATATACAATATAAAGAACAAGTTATTTACGAAGGGTCAGATTAATTCTTATGTCTTTTGACAATAGAAAGTTATCTACTTTCATACATGGCTTCAAATAATGAAATTTAAAGAAATAATTAAGAACCAAGGAAAAGGAAGGAGCAAAAAGTATAATTAATGTTGACTTGACTATGTCTGCTTCGAAGAGGGTTGCGGTAGATATGACGAAGAAAAGGTTTAAGACTGCGCCGGTTATGGATGGAAATGATTATGCCTATGTGTATGACAATGACGGCGACGAACATTATATTAACCAGAGTACACCCATGCGAAATATTCGTACTTCCCCTTTTTCAAAAAAGTAAGAAAACCCGGAATTTAGTTACAGTAGAATCCCGCTGTTGCGAACTCCGCTATTCCGAAAATCCGCCTATTCCGAACAGAGTTCAGAAAAAATACCGATATTTTAAACTTAAAAACAGGTGAAATTAAAAAGACGTTCGTCAAAAAAGGTACATTTATTGTTGTACTAAGAAGTTAAATAGAGACATACATAGAGCCTAAGCTTGATGAAAACGCCTGAAACCAAATTGGATTGAAAGCTGGTTACTTACAGGATACGGCGCGGCGGCTCCATTTATGCAATTCCCCGCACTTAATCTACGCCTTAACAAGTCAGTACGTTGATATTATTCATGAAATCCGCCTATTCCGAATTCCCGCTAAACCGAACGATGTTCGGTCCCAATTAGTTCGGAATAGCGGGACTCTACTGTAGTTAATTAGGTCCACCGTTATAGACTACAGTGTTTTATAATGACGTAAATCCTTAAAATATATGCAGATATCACAGAATGCACTGGCAATTAATGATGTTTGTAATGTGATTCACTGAACAGTCCGAATTTTTAGGTTTTTATAAACTCTATATCCGTTTTTAAATACATTTACTTACTTACTTACTTACTCAATGGCCAAAAACGGTTCCATAGCAAACTAAAGGAATATTTATTTTATGGAACCAGAAGGTTCATTCCTGCGCTTACTTGAGTCCGCCATTCAACCCTATTCTGTGCTAACTCCATCCAATTATCCCTCCCAAATCCTACTACCCTTAAATCCGTTATAAGATTGTCCTCCCATCTACGTCTAGGTCTTCCACGTGGTCTTTTCCCTTCAGGTCTCCCAGTCAATACTTTTGAGATATGTGTGCCACTTTTGGGTCACTATTACATATGTCGGAAGCTTAGAACATATGATTTATGAAGTAGATCGGGTTTCGACCATTTTTAGCCAACTCTGTGACGCTACTGTTTAAACTTTATGACTGGGCGCCCATTATTCCCTTAATGAAACACAGAAATGAGTAATAGCAATTACAAGAAAACCTAGGAAATCAGCAAAATGCATAAAAAGAATTGGAATTTTCTAGAAAAACTTTATTCATAAATATAACATTTTTGGAATGTAGAATTGGAAAAGATATATTATATGTGTAAAAACGACAACTCTCAGCTTATGTACAAACTGCAATAAATACCAATAATTTAATAATGTAAAATTCTTAACACTTTCTTAACATTGAAAATCTAAAACCCATTTGAGTTCATAAAGCCTGCACATAAGTATTCTGAAACAGTCCCAAACTTTATCCCTTAATGTTAATCACCCTGTATTAAATAATAATTAGTGTCTATTTAAATCACTCTGTAGGCCTATCTAATAGAGAAATTTCCAAATGACCAGAAAAAGCGGAAATATTGGTCATGCCAATAGATACGAACTCATAGAATCATACTAATCCCTCAATTGAATCTTTAGTCCTTTTTTCTATATGAATTTAGCCCTTCTATTTAAAATTTAACAACCCATATTTCACTCTCTATCATGTTATTACGTGGTAACTGCTGTAACTTTAATTATTGCCTGAACGCAGGAGAACATGAGAAAACGAAAGAAACGGACGGAAATGAATATACTGAAGGACAAGATATGACAAAATTTGAATATGAATAGTTACATGGTGAATGGCGTAATTTCAAAATCCAAAAGTAGAAACCGGTATAATGACTTTACTAATGCAGTTTAATAAATACCACAACGAAATTTAGATTGCCAAAAATTGGGTGAGCACAGAATTAATAATAATTTGTTAAATTAAGTTAAAGTAGAAAAGAAACGGTCTCACTCGAAAAAGCCGTGGAGAACAATCATCGTCTTCACGGCAGAAAACGCCCACCAGAATCACTCGAACTTAGTTTACATGTTATCTTCACAAGCACATGATCCCAACTGCCGTCACGTAACACCGCTCTCACCTCCCTGAATGCGCTCACCACGTTCAACAGCATTCACATTTTGGCAGAACGAATTCCTACCATGCCGAGAAATACGGGGAAAATCAGGACACCTATGTATAGCCTCTTTCGGGGGTCTACTGGGACAATTCCTCAGAATGTGCCCAGGCCTATGGCAATAAAAACATGACCTGCTTTCGGATGTACTGACAGATGGCCTGAATCCCTGACGATTACTTACTGTAAGGCAGGGTTCACACTCAGGCGATAAGCGATAAGCGATATACGATACGCGACACGCACGGACAGATACTTGAAATCTAAAGGGAGGCGATAAAAAAGGTTCACACTCACGCGATAGCGCAACATATCGCAAGTGCTATATCGCTCGAAGTGCAGCATGCTGATCGCCTGAGCGATTTGTTGCTTACGATATTGTAACTTTTGTAGTGAAGATTGTGTTCCCACCACATTTTAGGTAGATTTCGAAGAAAAATCTACCTATTGCAATCGATACCATGTCATGACTTTCGAAAAATTCTTTCATATATTTACGTTTCATGCCTCCAAGTACGAAACCACAGCCCGTTCAAAAAAAAAAAAAAAAAAGTGATATATATATATATATATATCTTTACACGCTAGCAGCCATAATTTTGAAGATATTTGAAACAAATTTTATTATGTTATTTCTAGGCCCAATAGTTCGGACAAGTTCGTTAATGACCAAATTTGGCCCCAGGAGAGGGTCGGGGAGGGGTAGAAATTTTGAAATATGTATATCTCGGCTCCTATGAAGTATAGAGGGAAACTTTGTTTGAATAAATTAGAGAACTCCCTATGGAGTTCACAGTGACACCAACGATTCGGGAGTTTTGGTGGTACGAGTTGGGGTGGTTGGTTGGGGGATGGAAGTTCGAAATTTTTGAAACCACGTCTTATGGGGTATCGTTGAAAAGCGCTTGATGAGTACTCTACAAATCAGTAACTGGTTTCTCGATAGCTCTCATATAAGGCGATATTTAGCACATCGAAATCTACCTCAGCCTGTAGGCCTGTCTAAAGGGAATTTTTATCGCCCAGGTCACGCCGATTTATCGCTCGCTGTGTGAACCTTCCTAGCAATATATCGCCGCAACAAAGTCCTTCCGATAAATCGCTTATCGCCTCAGTGTGAACGCTGCCTAACAGATGGCACAGGCATATCCCTATAACGCGGATTTTCAGTTCTCAACCCATCAGATACGCCAACAGATTTAAGCTTGGCGCACAAAAGATTTAACTCATGAAAATTTGTAGGCTTCTCTTCAAAACTAACCAAACTCCTAAGTCTTCGGGGACATACCATCTAAGATGTGTTGAACAATTTGGACTTCCGGTTCTATCAGTCGAAAAACTTCGGCATAACACCTAATACTCTGGACATAATCACAGAACGGTTCATTTTCTGCCTGCACGCGATAATACAATTTATACAAATATCGCCATCTGTCTCTAGATGAAAAATAATAGTCAAGCAAACCTCCTTGGAATTCCAGTAAGTCCTTATTTTCCTTCACGGCTCTACCAGCTAGCTCCTTTAGACTTCCTTTCAAATTCGCGAAACATAACGACAGAATCTGTTTGACATTAAATCCAAAAATTTCAGTTTGGCACCTAAGTTCTGTCAAAAATATTAAGAACCTAACAACCTCATCCAAGGAGTGGTCGCTAAAATTCTCTAACTGGCTTATTAACTTACCAAGCGGATGGGGTAATTTAGCAAAATCGTTACACCCTTCAAAACCCAAATTGTGAACAATGGGCGTAGGTGAATGCTGAAGTTCTTTAATACTAACAGAATCATTCGCAAAAAATGTTTTACGAGAAATTCCCAAACCTCTCATTACATTTCCAGCTAATTGATATCTAATTTTGTCTTTTTCCAAATAAATCTCCTGGACGAGTAGCCAAAGCGATTTACTATATTCCGAAGATATATCTGATTGTAATAGATCCTGTATTCTATTTAAAATGTGGTCCAATTTTGCCTGCAAACGTTGCACCTGTTTTTGAGATAGCTCACATTCCTCACCTAGTTCCCGACATTGCTCGAAAATTTCTTCCGTCTTAGCAATAAGGGTCGGTACCTCAGTCTGTGGCTTAATATGTTGTAAATTCTTAATATCAACAGGAATAATCAAATTATCTTTCAATATCTTTGTTAAATTTGGGACGGAATCGTCTGGATCCACTGTGATCCCACGGATTGATAATTCAAAAAGAAGATCGGCTTTCAAAAGAAACTCAAGTGGTACGTATGTTCGGTTACTCATAATGACTGCACCAAAGAATACAAAACAATGAAATACCAAATCACGATCAGAACAGAAGTATAATATCCCTTAATTTGAGTTACAGAATTTAAATTAAAAATACAAAATGACTGTTAGGTTTCGGAAATATGTCAATGAAATTAAGTTTCAGAATTTACGTTAAGAATACCAAATGACTGTTAGGTTTCGGAAATATAATATCAATGAAATTAAGTTTCAGAATTTAAGTTAAGAATACCAAATGACTGTTAGGTTTCGGAAATATAACATCAATGAAATTAAGTTTCAGAATTTAAGTTAAGAATACCAAATGACTGTTAGGTTTCGGAAATATAATATCAATGAAATTAAGTTTCAAAACTTCAGTTAAGAATACAAAATCGCGGTGAAGGTAGAAGTATAGTATCAGTGAATTTAAATTTCAATTAGTATAGCCATACAATCCTTTATTCCAAAAGTTTACCCAAAGTCCGTTTAAATCACTTCAAAATAATACAGTTATCATGAAGCATGGAAAAATAGGCTTGGTGAAATATTCAAGAAAAAGAAATCCAAAATTCCCAAAGTACTCGGGAAGCAAAGTTTTAAATATATTATCTTTATGTTAGGGTTGAAAATTACCACTGAAAAATCACTTCTGTAGCAAAATTATAAAAATCAATGCTGTAGCAATAGCAAAGTTGAAAAACAGAACTACTCAACATGCCGGTACCAAAATTGTATGTTAATATACACCCAATATACCGTAATAATATTTAATATAAAACAAGAAAAGCTGAACTACCATAAATGCCGATACAAAATGCAGATCCAGCCTACCCTTAGGAACGAGATCAAAATCTACGTGGTTGAAATACAGTTGATATTTAAAAAAAAAAAAAAAAAAAAAAAAAAAAAAAAAAATCCAAATTTGAAAAGAAAGCAATTCTTGAAAAATGTACTAAAGGAAAACAGAGCGCAAATTTAGAAAAATGGGGTCAAAAAACCTAACCACGATGTGCGCTGTGACGCTACTGTTTAAACTTTATGACTGGGCGCCCATTATTCCCTTAATGAAACACAGAAATGATTAATAGCAATTACAAGAAAACCTAGGAAATCAGCAAAATGCATAAAAAGAATTGGAATTTTCTAGAAAAACTTTATTCATAAATATAACATTTTTGGAATGTGGAATTGGAAAAGATATATTATACGTGTAAAAACGACAACTCTCAGCTTATGTACAAACTGCAATAAATACCAATAATTTAATATTGTAAAATTCTTAACACTTTCTGAACATTGAAAATCTAAACCCCATTTGAGTTCATAAAGCCTGCACATAGGTATTCTGAAACAGTCCCAAACTTTATCCCTTAATGTTAATCACCCTGTATTAAATAATAATTAATGTCTATCTAAATCACTCTGTATCTAATAGAGAAATTTCCAAATGACTAGAAAAAGCAGAAATATTGGTCATGCCAATAGATACGAACTCATAGAATCATACTAATCCCTCAATTGAATCTTAAGTCCTTTTTTCTATATGAATTTAGCCCTTCTATTTAAAATTTAACAACCCATATTTCACTCTCTATCATGTTATTACGTGGTAACTGCTGTAACTTTAATTATTGCCTGAACGCAGGAGAACATGAGAAAACGAAAGAAACGGACGGAAATGAATATACTGACGGACAAGACATGACAAAATTTGAATATGAATAGTTACATGGTGAATGGCGTAATTTCAAAATCCAAAAGTACAAACCGGTATAATGACTTTACTAATACCACAACGAAATTTAGATTGCCAAAAATTGGGTGAGCACAGAATTAATAATAATTTGTCAAATGAAGTTAAAGTAGAAAAGAAACGGTCTCACCCGAAAAAGCCGTGGAGAACAGTCATCGTCTTCACGGCAGAAAACGCCCACCAGAATCACTCGAACTTAGTTTACATGTTATCTTCACAAGCACATAATCCCAACTGCCGTCACGTAACACCGCTCTCACCTCCCTTGCGTTCCTAAAGATGGCAGTGCGGTCGCGGACTACTTTCATGAACACGCTAAACCACGCTGTTTTAACTGGGCGCGTTTACTGATTTGACATTATTTCAGGGTTCATTTTCAGCTGGCTAATTTAGAAACATTTATTATTTCAAATTATTTCAAAATTCACGGCTCATATGTCTTTCCTCCCCAAGCGTGCAACATGTCCAGCCCATTTCATCCTTCGCGATTTAATTACCCTTACTATATCCGGTGAAGCGTACAGGTCCTGAAGCTCGTCATTATGCAATTTTAAATACATTAAAATAGTTTATTTTTTATTTTTTTAAATTTTCATACTTTTTTTAAAGCTTTACTTTAATAACTATTACACAATTCACTGCCGTCATGAGAACTGCAGTTATTCAGTGTAATATTTTCAGAAATTATATAATTTCTTAAGGGAAGGAGCAGCTTTTTTTTTAATTTTAATGTTGACCGCGTTACTTTCCGGGATAAACTTGATAAGCGTGCAAAATGTTGAGCAAATTCCTCATGAAAAGTAGATTTGTATAGGGAGCATACACACCCACATATCCACATACACACTTTCGATATCATATAGCTTACATTCCTGAACAGTGTAATATAATTATTTATTACGTTAACTTTCATGTTTGATCATGTGGCAAATTATGGCGTAAACATAAACATAAAAAATTAATCTATAACTGCATAAATCGGTCACATCCAGAAATAGTAAATAATAAATATGAAAAATCTTATTTCATAGGTTATAATTTAGTTCACTCTGTAATTATTAGATATTTTTAGGCTTTTATAACACGATTTTAGCCATCTTAATAAAACACTAATATTAACACCAAAAAATGTTTCATAATTTTGACACAGACCCTCCTATGCTTCTCTGTCGTCGGTTGGCAACTTTTTTTTTAAAGTTGACAATGGATTACTTGCAGATTTCAAAGTATTGAAGACGGCTCAAGTTTCATTTCCTGCGAAGGCGAGCGGCACACTTCCGAGTTACAAAGAAATGGGACAAAGTGACAAATACATTGTCAATTTCAGTGCGTTCTGCAAATATATTTTTATTACGTCTTTTCTTAAAATGCATAAATTCACATATTTACTTACCTTTGCATTAATTCGAAAATCTATTTAAAAATCGTGTTTTTTTAAAAGTCCTCTTTAGCCCCTATTTTTTCAGCAAAAATCCCTTCTGGTCTCTAGTTTTTAAGCAAAAGTTTTCTTTAACCCTATTTTTTCAGCAAAAGTCCTCTTTAGCCCCTTTTAGGCCCTTTAGTATGATTTAGCCGTTATTAGGTTCTATAAGATTAATATATTCGGAAGCTAGGGTATGAAACGGAAAAATACGTTAAAATGTTCTAATTGGAAAGTTGGGGGAAAAAATAAAAAATAAATCCGGTTATAACTCAAAATTTCAATTTTGTTCTTCCCACTTTGTATTTTTTTCTGTTCTTTCTTTTTTATTGTCTTCTAGATATTGATTTCGAGTTAGAGTTATATTTTGTCTTTTGTACTTGTATTTAATTGTGTTTTAATTTTGTAATATAAATAACTGAACTGCACTCTTTTGTTACGTAAGATTTATATTACATACGAATCAAGGATTTAGAAAATTTATATATATATTTATGTATCTCTGAGACTAGGGCAGAAAATCGATTAAATTTAATCTATTAATGGACTGATTAATCGACAAACAGGTCGGTATTTTAAACAAAACCGAAGTGTACATTTAATATTGTTTTACACGTTTAATAACTACTTCACTACAGATAACCAGAAGAAACCCTGAATTAATGAATACCATTATTGGTTAACTAGTGAAAAAATATATACATTTCCGGTTACTTTTTCAGACAAGCCTTGCAAAATTAAACTACCCTTCACCTGAATAACGGGAATTGTTTGGACACAATAGGCTGAATGACATATGAAGGCCGGAGAAGCGAGAGAAAGGAGTTTGGTCATTTGACCCATTTCTCGAAAAAGATTTCAGAATTCGACTAAACCGATTAATCGGAAAATGTAATTGATCGACGATTAATTGTTTAATCGATTAATCGAGCCGATTTTCATCCGGATGACCTAAGATTTTGAAGCCGAACACAATACTGCCTCTAGTCTACCTATGGTAGGGACAGAGGAAGTAATAATAGCCCTTGGAAAATTGTAAACATATCTTTCATTAGGTAACATTAGTCAAGGTAATAAACCAATTTTTCAACTTTCAAATCTCGTAGCCAGAATACTGTGCAATAATATGTTCAAGATTTCAATCAAACCATTTGTCTTCAGATATGTTCCCGGTTAATATAATCGGGTTTCCAGCAAGGAGAATATTAACTTGCTCCGTGTTGTAGGAGTGTTGAACATAATTTCTTTCCTATTAATAGGCTTCCTACACTCTCTGCTTCCGTCACATAAACCACATCATAAGTGGAGTTTTGTGCTATTTTCATGATTACGTTGGGTCACCCGGCAACATGCCAGCATATGCAACCACACAAATCCGCTATACTCCGTTCACGGCATCTTTCATTCAGTATTTTCATGCTTTTTCATTCTTTCGAAGTACATGTTTGCACTTACTAAGGAACTATGTGTTTACAAATTTTCGTACAGGTCATGGTCAATTTGGATGTACTTGAAAGATTTGAAATAAACGCAATATTGAATGGAAATTACTGCATTTGTGAGAATATTTTTTTTAAACTGCTGAGCAACCTATTTACTGTTTGATACCTCCACTTTTGACCATAAAAGGCAAAATTTATTATGGTATTTAAATTATTGTGGACTTGAATTTATTATACTACAGCACCCTACTAAAAGTCTTGTTTTCAAGTATAACAAAGTATTTATTCATATTATATACAAATAATTATAAAATATCAATTTTTTGTATTACTCTACAGTGAGAGTTTCAATTTTATTATTATAATAGGCTGTATATTCATAATATTGTTACATTATTTCAAAGTTATAGATGAAGCGGTAATTATACTTTATTGGATATTTTCTATTTCTGTTTATTTGTTGTTGCTTGCATGTAATTATTTTTTTTTTCAGACTGTTATATGGTGATATTCAGACTTTATTATATACTTTATGTGTTTTTATATCTCAACTACAGCCCTAGCATGCATAATGTGAATTAGGCTGAAGATGGGCTCAGAGCTGGAGTCCAAAAGCTCGGAACCTTATAAAACTTCGACATATGGCTGAAAACTAACGTTAAGCATGTTCTCTCTCGAGTGGCTTAATAATAATACTATAATAATAATGCTATAATAATAATACCGCATTTTACGGACCATAAGACGCACCTTAATTTTAGGATGGAAATTTAAAGGAAAAGAAATTTAATATGATTCTAAACGAAACATTTTAAAGGGACTACTATAGGCTACTTCATTATATAAACAAATTATAACCTTGTATAATGGAATCGGTGTAAATTACTTCTAACTTAAGACATGCGTTGTACGAAAATATCTTCTGTATAGGTGACATTGCATAAATTTTAACAACTGAACTGATTTCTCGTGAAATACTGAAAATATTTTTAAACCCTTTAACCCTCAATTCAGCACACGGCAAGTGTGACGGGACAAGGCTATTTAGAGGTCATTGAATTAATTTAAACCATCCGGCGAAGACAACTCGTTTTGTATAAAAGAACTCAACATTCCTTTCTTTCGCATTCTATAACTGGCTTCCTGCTATCTTCATTTTACCATTGTGACAAGTGGACTGATGTACAGTCTGTGTTAAAATTTGTAACTGTCTTATTGTTTACAACACCTTGTGTATAACTATTGTATTCTGGCCATATTTACCATAATTTTAATTTTTTTAGTGTACTTCGGACCATTAGACGCAGGCAACTTTTAAGGCTCAGTTTTCAAGGTAAAAAAAGTGCGTCTTATGGTCCGTAAAATACGGTAATATTTAAAAACTGTAAAATGTAATTGAATAAAACTTGAACTTAAATAGGCATATCTCTTTTAGAAGAGAAAAACAATTTTTCATGTAAAGAGTAGTCAGTCATCTCCACAACCTTTCCAATGTTTTTACCTAGCAGACATAATACTGTGAACAGACTCTAGACTTTGCAAGATGCTGGGAAATATCATTGTCACCTCTGTTTTCATATTTAATTATGTTTAACGGACAAATGGAACTTGACTGTTAAGAGCTGTGCTCGGTTGTATCTGTCAAATGGAGTACGTTTAACATGTAAGTAAGAAGCAATTATGCAAAAATTACAATGGCCATTTAATTTCAATAATAACTATTCTTGGCACCGCACGTTACTGGCGCTGATGAGGTTGCGGACTTTCAGAAATGGGACAATTGCATCTTCCTAATTAATATTTGAAGGCTGTTATGAAGTCACTAACTTATTTACCTGGCACTACACACCTGACGTTAATAACGTGTAGTAAGTGAATATGGTAGGTACGTGTAATTGGGTAATTGAACATTTTCAGTGAGATAGCATAATTTAATTCTTTCAGACATAATTTACTCGCAAAAAGATTTCGTATTTAACACTTGGATAAAAAAACAACTATTTTGAGACTGCCATTTGGAGCTATAACATAGACCAAACTATAAAGAGTACAGTAGAGTATTTATTTTGTACATAGGTATGTGCATAATATGGGTATACATGTCATAATAATAATAACACAGAAATTACAGTTCATAAACAATTATTCAAAACTTAGTAACAGAATAACATTTTTAAAGCAAAATCCTTTTCACAGCAATTTTAAAACTATTATAAGGCAACTCTTTAACTTCCTGAGGTAATTTATTAAAAAAAAAACGTTATATGCATAGGCCTATGCAGGGGACTTTTCAAATTTCGTGAGTCTGTGACGTAATTGTGATTAAATGACAATTCCTAATTTCATATGTGTGATGGTGAGATTGTTTATAAAAATTATGTTCATGTAATTTAAACAGAGTCAAGCATTTAAAAATGTATATACGTACATGGAAATGGTAAAATATTGAACCTAATGAAATACTGTTTACATGTTACTCTACTACTAAGATTAAAAATAGTTCTCAAAACTCTCCTCTGAGCAATAAAAACCCTATTAAAATTAACACTATTGCCCCATAAAAACACACCATAATTTAAATATGAGAAAACTAATGCACATTACACATCTATCAGAGGTTTAATATGAAATATGTCTCTTAATTGCAGAATAGCAAAATTAGCATTATTAATTTTATTTATAACAAAATCAGAATTATCATTAAAATTTAATAAACTGTCAATTGTAATGCCTAGAAATTTGAATTTCTTTTGATAATGAATAATTGAAGAATGAAGAAACAGCTAAAATCAGTGTTATTAGTAGGAGGCGGATTTCTATGACCTAAAAAATAGGATATATGCATGCATTTATGACCTGAAAAACATTAAAATATGACCAATAAATTTTAAAATATGACTTTACCACTTACACATTGTGTATATTTGTTTAAAGGTTTATTACAATTCATTTTATTAAAATATAATGTCAATTATTTAAAGTATCTGTCAAAAAGTATCATTATAATGCAAAATTTACAAAATATGATATGATACTTCAAAATTTCTTTAATATGCACACAAATATGCCAAAAATATGACCTAAATATGCACATTCATACTAAATATGCTACAATAGTTGAAAATTTCCTAAATAAGCAGTTATATGCACAATAAAAGCCGTTCCATTTTCACCAGGATACTTGGAATCGGGTTTAAATTAGTCGGAAACCTGAAATAATGCAAAAGGGAAAAATATGACATGTCATAGAAATCCGCCCCCTAGTTATCAGTATATGCCGCAATAATAATATTTACGCACCTGCATCAGGCTACATCTCGCTAACGGAGCATGGAGATATAATTAATCGTTTGTTGAAACTGAATTCAAGACCACGGAATCAAAAGATGGCATTACTGACAGGAACACGACTTGGTCATTCCCTGTATCCACGCTATGGAATACAAAACACCAGTGGAGTTCAAACACTCTGGTGTAAAGGTTATTCAGGGTCACCATGTGGTTCAGAGGAAAATAAAATTCACTTCAAACCACGTGTGACGGTCAGCCAGTATAAAGAGAAAAATCGTGAATCTTTCCTTTAATCATTATTATAATTGTACGGAAGAATGCTTTAGTTTTGAAACAAATTTCGTACAAATGTCTACAATTGTTGGTTCATACTGCAATTATCACAAATAAAAATAACAACGAAATTGCACAGGTCAGATAATGCAAGCTCCAAGCTTTAAGCAAAGCACTCTGTTACCTTCGGGGAAAATACGTTCAGTAATTACCGACAATTCTTCTACAGTACTACTCTATTCACATATGGTGTATATAACATCTACTACATTACATAAGAAAACTCTAAGATAATTAAAACTCTTTAACATTCATAATATATAAGATATGATAATAAAAAAATACAGGTATTATAAAGTTATCTAGTAAATTCTTTGTCAGCACCCTATCCCATCAATATCGAAAAAAGTACTTGTTCATCAAGGTGGAGAATATTTCATAATTACAAACATACTACTAGCACTGGAGGAAAAAATGAAATTAATCAATTTCTTCAGTGATTCTGAAGAGGGAATACTGTTGCTGAATTTCTTAAATTTTTGAACAGACACTGTTTTACAGCTTTTATGCCTGAGAACTGTTGACATACATCCCAACTTGATAAGCTATCTATGCAATTTGCTAAATTGTTAATTATACTCGTCCTAAAGTAATTTTACCCATTGTAAGAAACAAAGCAAAAATATGGGTATGAAAGGAGGGGAGTAAGAAAAAGGGGCATAGCTAAGTGCGCACAACGGTTAGGAAAATTACTATTATGACCATCCAGTGACCCTTGAATTGCGAACGCAGTTTATGTGGGGGAGGGGCTACTTTATTTGTGCACAAACAAAAACATCGTCAGATAGAACAACAAATTCATACGAGTCTTTGCTAAGATGTTCATTGCTTCACATCCACGTACAAACAAAAGTACAACAATCAAATACCCTGCATATCCCAATCCACTTTCTTGAAGATACCGCTCAGTTTTAAATGAAGCTAATACAACTTAACGACTGACTGACAGAGAATCAACGTAGAGCCTAAACTATAAGAAGTAGAGACTTGAAATTTTTATAGTACCTTCGTTTCATAATGCAGGTGCATAATAAGAAGGGATTTTGCAAAATTTTTATTTGAAATGGCAAAAATTAAATGTTTTTGAGGAGACAAAATATATTTTAACACATAATCATCAAATCAAAATCACATTCCATGTACAGTTCACATGACAACAGTGTATTGTTGGCAGTGCTCACAGGTAGCTTTGGCAGTGCATGATACGGGACTTGGACAAATTAGAGAAGCTATCGATATAATTCATTACAGTAAATAAATATCGAAGAATGAAATTCACGAAAATTATGCACAAAGTGATGCAGTCACATAACTTCCTCTGCCCTGGACATAGACAATGCCATTTTCTCACTTCGCAGTTTGATGTAAAATAAAAGGTCGTATTGCGAGGACAGCTTAATCCAGCTGTCTCAGTCTGAGTGTGTGTCAACGAGTAGCCTAAGTTATATCCACTGATAGGCCTACGTTATTCATAGCTGTAGGCTTTGTATTTTTAGTTGAGAAATATGGATGCCCTAAGCATGTAGGCATAACAAGAGAAAAACTAGGATGGCACACTTTTAGTCCTATGACTTATGACTTATTTCCTGTATTTCCTAAGTGGAGCATAGGGCATCAATGAACTTCCGCCAACGAACTCTGTTCTGCGCCAGGGTCCTAATCTCGGTCCATGTCTTCCCTCCTTTCTTGAATCCTTCTTCCATTACACTCCTCCTCCAAGTGTTCTTTGGTCTACCTCTTCTCCTGCTACCTTGCGGGTTCCATTCCAGGGCTTGCCTTGCTATATTGTCTTTATCCCTCCGTAAGGTGTGCCCAATCCACTTCCACTTTCTACGGCGCATCTCGATGCCAACGGGGGTTTGTTTTGTTCTTCTCCACAACTCTTCATATTATGTCCCAGGTTTTGGGGCAGAAAAGTATGAAAGTGATATTGAATTTATTTTTAATTTCAGCCCCGAAACGGTTGTATGGTAAAATGAGAGTGAGAAATAAAATATTCCGTAAAGACAATACAATTTTATATACCGGAATTTCTGTTTCTTCTTATTTCAACTCCTACCAGGCATGGTGTGTAGAAGTAATGGGGTGCAAAGTGCTACATTCTCTGAGCCATAAATAGCTACATAAAGCGTGTTCTGATGTAATAATTTGAGTGTGATAAGTCGTTCTTCCTTATTTAAAATTCTAAAGACCTATGCAAGGACTTAGAGTTTGAAAATCGAAAGTAATTCATAAGTTAATATCGAATTAGATACTTGCACATTGTGCGCTATTCTCCATTATTAAAAATATCGAATTAGATTATAAAAAAATCCAAGCGATACTCGGATTACAAGAAATAACAGGATTGTAGTATTGCTTTGGCAATAGAATTAGGCCAGTATGATTTGTATGTTATGTCAGGGAATTCCTGCAGCGAATTTCTGTGGTTTATATTCTGTAGATAATCTATCGTTTGAAATGTTAAAAAATGGTATATTTATCGAAGTACAGTGTAATAAAACTCACCACATAAAACTACTAAGTACTCAAATAAATAATCTGTGAGGTACCTACACAATTAAAACAAAAATTACAATTAATGAAAAAGTTGTGAACAGTTATGATTCCTGGATCAGTCACCCATAGGGTAAATAGAGTTCGTATGTAAAGCGGCTTTGTCCTGACTGACAGAGAATCAACGTAGAGCCTAAACTATAATAGGTAGAGATTTGAAGTTCTCATAATACCTTAGTTTCATAATGTTAAGTGCACAATGAGAAACGATCTAGCAAAATTTTGATGAGTAATGCCAAAAATCAAATGTTTTCGAGGAGGCGAAATACGTTCCGAAACACACGAGCAATTCGATTGTTGTGGAAAATGTCAGCATGACAATATTCAAATGTGAAATTAATTCAAGGTGGCCTTGCTCGGTAGCTATCTTGATTCATTTGTTTACGATTCACAGAAATCTGTTTTACACAGAATAGAAAGGGATCATGAATGCACGCTTAAGAAAACATTGAATGATTTGTACGAAACTATCTGTGCGGGATATTTTTTTTTTTTGGCTAGGGAACTCGAATCTGAGGTCTTCCCCCTCCCCGGGCGGTGCACTTTATTCGTGAAATATATACATATACTCAGTGCTTTAGTTGGAAAATATTTTATGGGGGTACTCACCTTCCATAGAACGCATAGGCCTATCTATTGCGAATTTAATAGTGTTTGTCATTATTAACAAATACACTCTCGTGAATTGGACATTTAATAAGTACAGGGTGCGGCATTTATCGTTTCCCATTTTCAAAACCATGTAGCACATTTATCTAACAAAGAAATAAGTTACATTGAACATTTTTTAATGCCTTACAATCTTGGATTTGCAATTCTGGTCTTACTTTCTGAATATGATGTCTTTGAGATGCCCTCCATTAATTTCAACACGTTGCTGCAATCTCCCTCGTACACTGGCCATTACGCGATGTGTGGTGTCTTGCGTAGCATTGGCAATTTCCTGCTGAATTGCATTTTTAAGACTGTTAATGTCAGGGAGGGCATGAGCGAAAACTTTAGACTTCAGATAGCCCCACAGAATGAAATCTGATGCAGTAAGGCCGGGAGATTTGGAGGGCCATTGGATATCACCAAACCTGGAAAGAATTCGGCCGGGGAAAGCAGCATGTAGCGAGTCCATTGAAGGACCTGCAGTATGGGCTGTAGCACCATCCTGTTGAAACCACAATCTCTCAATATCCAAGTTAACAATGTGTAAATTCTGGTAGGAAGAAAGTTTGCAGCATGTGATTATAATGTTCAGAGTTGACAGTCACCGAAGGACCATTATCGCTCTCAAAGAAAATAAGGGCCAATAATACCCTGTGCTGCATTGGCACACCACATCACGACCTTAGGACTCTGAGGTGGGCGCTTGTGGATTATGCGTGGATTTGCAGAAAATTGCAAATGTTACGCAAGACACCACACGATACGTAATGGCCAGTGTACGAGGGAGATTGCAGCAACGTGTTGAAATTAATGGAGGCCATCTTAAAGACATCATATTCAAAAAGTAAGACCAGAATTGCAAATCCAAGACTGTAAGGCATTCAAAAATGTTCAATGTAACTTATTTCTTTATTAAATAAATGCGTTACATGGTTTTGAAAATGGGAAACTTCAAATGCCGCACCCTGTATTTTAGGACAATATCGTTCCTGTACTGCCAGTACGACGTACCGGAGCACATATTTTTCCCGGTATGGTAGAAGGAAAATAATTTTATAGCGTACCGGTGCGTCTGACTGACTTAATGACTGACAGAGAATCAAAATAGAGCCTATACTATAACAGGAAGAGACTTGGAATTTTGACAGTAGGGCCTACCTTCGTTTCATAATTTAAGTGTACCTAAGGAAAGATTTTTATTTTTTTTATTTTAAATGCCAAAAATAAAATGTTTTCGAGGATACTTAATACCTTTTTACACAGAATTATCAAATCCCAATCACGTTCCATGCACAGTTCACATGATAACAGTGCATTGTTGGCAGTGCTCAGAAAGCTTTGGAAATAAATGATATGAGACTTTGAGAAATTAGAGAAGCTATCGATATAATTCATTGGTGTAAATAAATATTGAAGAATGAAATCCACGAAAATAATGTACAATGTGATGCAGTCACATACTTTTCTCTACCCTGGACATAGAAAATACCATACGTGTGGTAATACGTATATTATTATATCCCAGGTTTTTGGGGAGGGAAGTATGAAAGTGATATTAAATTTCTTTTTAGTTTCATCCCTGAAACGGTTGTATGGTAACACGACTGTGAGAAATAAAATATTCCGCAAAGACAATACAAGTTTATGTTACCGGAATTTCTGTTTCTTCTTATTTCAATTGCTACCAGGCTTGGTGTGTAGAAGCGATGGGATGCAAAATTCTACATCCTCTATGGCCATAAAAAGCTATATCAAGCATTTTCTGAGGAAATAGTTTGAGTGTGATAAGTCGTTCTTAATTTCAAATTCTAGATACCTATATAAGGACCTAGAATTTGAAAATCGAAAATCGTTCATAAGGTAATTTTGAATTACAAAATACAAAACCCGGGCGACGCCGGGCCTTTTAAGCTAGTAAATATATAAAATAAAGAAAATATTAAAATAAAGAAATAAACTAATTCCACAGTGTACATTTTAGGGCTGGATAAAGGTCACATACGGTTCTGTTTAACATGCACAACACATTCCAGGTACAGACTAGAGAGACGCATTGTAATGATGATTTATTTAAATTAAACCCGCCACATGTCATTTTAATGAGTTATATTTTGTGTAACGAGCGGAGTAATAATACTGTTAAAATGTAGGGCATGCTAGCGCTGCATTGTCTGCCAGTCTATTATATTATAGTCATCATATCGGGTCTTTGTGCGTCAAATAAGCCATACATTCAATATAGATGGCAGTTTTTAAATATTTACCTGTCATTCTCAATATCAGTGATTGAGGTAATCACATGAAATGCAGTGTAATTTCTAAACAATACAATTTACACACACCCGCTAATGTAATAATATTTTTGCATTTCAGTGAACTATAAGTCGACAGACATGTCATTATATCCTTTTATTAGGTAACAACATTTGATTAATTGATTACTGACAGGTTCCCTGTCTCGTGTAAATGAATATTGCTTAAATTTGTTAATTTCTTAGTTTTAGGTTTAAATTTTAGTGTATATTATATTATATTATATTATAATTATACACAAACACACACCCAATTATATGTAATTTTAAATTCACTTTGCTTTCTCTGTACATCATTGGACGCATTTTTGTCTTATGTTTTAATATAGGTATATCAATTGTATTATTGTTATTATTATGTACGGTATCTATTGCATTTGTTTATTGTAGGTATTCCTTCAATGTATTTTATATTTATCCTGGTTAAGTGGAAGATAAGGCCCTATGGCCTTAACTCTGCCAGGCAAAACACAGATGCAAAATAAAACATTATTATTATTATTATTATTATTATTATTATATTATTTCCAAAGCCTACTATAGTTTGAGGAAGTATCCGCGGGGATTTTCGTGACAGGAGCCGCTACTTCTTCATCAAATAGCTCCTCAGTTGGTGCCACGAGACTGAGTGAACTCTGTTCCAGACCTCCATGGAAACATAGAGAATCCAAATAAAAGATGAAAATTCATCAAAACGGACGAGAGAAGAAACATGTTGTAGTAAAGATACTGTAATGCAAGATGAGAATGAGAAGCGGCGGGTGGTAAGTCAATCAAGGAGAAAAGAAAATAAATGAATAGCCTATGGTTGATTTTTAAATATTCGAATTGAACAAACGCACGTGAATTATCAGGTATGTGCTTTTTATTTTTATTTTTTTCATAAATTGGTCTTTAATCTAGAAGCCCGGAATTCTGTGACGATCCCATGAAGCTAATTCTTAATAAACGAATACAAAAAGTAAACAATAAAATTGATTTTTAAGTTATAAATTTTGCACCTTTTTAGATGAAGATGTTTTAGAACATCACCGAGTAATATATCTGAATTGGAAGGTCGCGGGTTCGATTCCCGATGAGGTCGTTGGAGTTTTTCAAATGGCCTAATCCTTCTGATGGCACTCTGGCCCTGGGGTCGACTCAGCCTCCAACAGAAATGAGTACCAGGAGCAATCCTGGTGGAAAGGCGGCCGGTGCGTAAGGCTGACAACCTTACCACCTTCGTGTGCCGAATGTCTAAACTCTGGGAGCCTCAACCTTTTGGAACCCTCTGGGCCTCCATGGCCTGTATAGGGAGCACTTTACTTTTTAATATATCTGGTGTAACTCAAGAGAAGATGTGTCACATAAAGAAAAGTTTTACACTATTTAAGGTAGTTGATCAGCTTCATATTTTCATATTTTCATTTAAGGAGAAGGACCACGAAAACTACATTCACTTCATAACATAGACTATTCTATAAATTACTTTCATAGTAATAATAATTGCATAACACATAAGAAGATAGCAACAGAGTGTATTTTATCCAAGAATACATATAACTACGGACACCCATAGACATATGTTTGATATTTTATAAGAAATGACAAGTATTTTAATATTCTACTAGTGTAATTTTCATGAATGTTTTTAATTTTTAAATCATATTTTAGTTATTGTGTTCATGTCAACTTTGTAGATTTTATTTTTTATCGTTGCAAACAATTTAATTGACAATACAGTGAGCTCAATGTTATTTCACTGTTATCTTTTATTAAGTGATAGACCAAATAATACAATATACGTACTTTTACAACAATACAATAAATGTTAATTTTAAAACAACGTGTTTTTAATTAACTGGTCTCCCATTTCTCATGTAGACTTCAGCTGCTTGTTTTTTAAAAATCTGGTGGTATATAAGCGGACCTTGTCTAAACATCTAAACTATTTAAGGTATTTCTATTATTTACTGAATTCTAAAATCTCAACAGTTGATTCGTGAGTGATAACGCCACACTAAGTTATAGGAATTAAATAAAAACAACGACTCTTCCATCCCTTTCTAGACTGGTTGTATAGCCTATAGCAAGTCACAGACTGTAGCTTCTGTAATCCTGGTTACTAATTAATTCTGTGGTTACAGGCTGGCAGAACATGACGATAATTACTAGTACACGGATTTGTTAACACGTTTAGTAGGATCCCTGCTCAGGTGGCTGAGCTGATTATCACGGGATTCGAAGCTGGCACTGTTAAGGTAATGGACTGCACCGACACACAATGACCTCATCATCAGCATATAATGGTGTTCCAAGAGACCTCACTGCTAAGACGTATCGCTCCTATGCAGTCCCCTAACATCTCCATTTAGGCCTATACCATGCATCTCACTACAGGAAAGAACATTGGACTGGTAATGCCCACACAAATAAGTTAAGTCACAAAGTTACCAAAGTAAATAAAATACTGGTTCTAAATACACCAATTCCACTAAAAGTTTGAAAGTTTATACAAGATGCTTAATATAGCCTAGGACAAATCCTAAGGTTTTCGAAAAGAATAAAACAATGATTTGTAATCAGTGATGGGAAAAGTACAAAAAGAAAGTAATTGGGCTGAATTACAATTACCTGAGAGACATTTTACTTAATTACAATTACAAATTACTTTTTCAAAAAGTAATCAGTAAAATTACAATTACATTTACAATTTGCCTACTTTACAAAATGGCAGAACCTAAAAATTCCTTGTTTTTGGTTTGTTTTGGGTACAAATTATTAATGAACAAACAAAAAATAACATCAATGAGAATATTTTCGGAAACATTGAGTAACTTTTTGTTAATATTAACTCTAACTTGGATATTAGTTGCAAAAACAGTACTGATGACGATATAGCAAGTTAGAATTATACTAATACTAACGCTACTAAATTGTAACAATTACAGTTTTATTTCCAGAAGTAAATTACAAGTAGAAATTACATTTTTTTAAAAGTATTGATTACAAGTAAGTGGGACCAAAAAAGGAATTGTTACTGTAATCCGATTACTTTTACACCAATTCCAATAGAGGTTTGAAATTTTCCATATGGATAATAAAATCGCATTTATATGACATAACATAGATTAATTCACAGACATATCTAGGTTAAGGTAACCATGTTCGGCTGGAGGAATATTTTTAATTCCTTTAATAGTATTTCTGACGTGGGTAGCAAATAGTCCTTTCTTGCGTTTTAGCCTTAAATGTATCTTCAAGACTATTCTTTTCCCCTTTAGAATAATCCTGATAAAGGTAAGAACAACTTTTGTAGCTAATATTATTTCAATTTTATTGTAACGTTCACTGAGATAAAACAGAAAATTTTATGTATTAGCTGACAGATGATGGAATAAACACGTTCGGGAGACAAGCAGAGTGTCTTTTCGATGCCTGCAGGAATATTGGATTGGAAATTACAATAGAAAATGGTTTAGTTTAAGAATGATTCGCGTGCAAGTGTTAATAAATATAATGCTTTAATAATTATTATACTATTCATTTTTAATTTTACAATTAATTATCGTGGGCGAAGCCGCGGGCACCTCCTACAAACTATCAGAACAGCAAATAAAGCATTCGAACAAGTACAGAAATTCAAATTTATGGGAGCAATAATCACAGATACAAATAATAGGAGTATTAAGGTAGAAGTTTTAGAAGATTAACGTTTGCATACACTGGCAATTAGAAGCACACTAATGTTGACAAATAGTTTCAGCAGCTCCCGTTCCAAACGGCATAAAATTTTACAAAATTATACTTAGGCCATGCTTTATTTTTTGACACTAAAAGTTAAAAATGGCTAAATAAACATTTCTGTCATCCCTTAACTTAAAAACTTCTTGCCTGATCCAAATTATCGTGCAGCAAAAAGTTACCATGAATTTTGCAGTAACCCTCGAATAACCTACAAACCATGAACATGTCATTTCTTCCGCTTACTTTCAGCGATTTAAAAATTAATTTCCCTTTTCAAAAAGCTTGCAGTTATCCTGGTCATATAGGTATGTAACTTCCTAGAGCGTGAACATTGCTGAACTACGTGCCAACTAATCTGTGGCCTTTGATTTCATTACGCTCTGTGTGGAAATTAAATTTATAACCTGACCCATGAATATTTGTGCAAGTCATGTAGATGATCCATCTTATCTTTGCTATTTAAGCCCGTTATTCCCGTAAAATATGGGAGGGGAAATGCCACGTCAAACTGAACGCGCGCGGGGTGGTTCCACATCCCTCCCCATCTAAACCAAATCAAATTAATTCCAGATATCACGAGTCCTATGCTGACACATCACATTACAATATCACATACACACTCGTATGCTAGCCAGACATGGCCCTCTATGAAAAGAAACCAGACAGCACAGAAAAAATTACTATAGCAAATGAGCGTTATGTTAGAAAGGTGAACTCTTCCTTTGGATTATGTGTATTATTTTTTTTTTAAATCAGGCTGTGTTTATACTCCTTTTAGCTTCGATGCCATATCAGGAGTTCGGGATCTGTGTCTGTGCAGTAGTGTAGGCCATGGAACTATTGCCTGCCAATTGTTTCCACTGTCGGTGTATTTTAATGGAGTAAATTTCAACTGATATTAATTTAAATGGATATGGTATAAAATGAAATGGTGAGGATGATTCATGGTATGTAAATATCCAATTTGGCATTTGCCTTAACGACTAGAGACAAGGAAAACCCCATGTCAAATTGGCCGGCCACGGGATTTGAATCTGGGATCTCCCGGTTTAGGCTAGGCCTATGTGTTGTTCATGAAATAATGAGTAAAAATATTGGGAAAATGTGGCAACTAGTAAAATACATTTTAATACTTCTTCATCACAGTTGCCGACTTAAGTAGGCCTCTAGGCCTATACTTCAATAAGATTCCTTCCAAATTGTACATAACCATCTTCAGAACGTCAAGTGAAAAAATGAAATAAAATAAATTTAAGTTTAGGATAGCTGTCCCAATACTGATTGATTTTTTCTTCAATATTGAAAGAAAAACTTTATTTTATTTTGAATACATTGACTTCTAGATTTATTGATAAGATGAATCGTGAGGGTTTCCCCTGTTAATTAGCTCACCTATTCTGAATTTTCTCTCTTTCGCCTCATTTTCCGTCATTTGTAAATTTTCATGTAACTTATTGTGATCAGCCCTAAAATATATTTCGAGTTTCATCATTAATACAAAACTTGAGGTCTCGTGAGTCCAAGTATGTTATTTTTCAAAACAAACAGCATAGCTGAAATACGATAAATCGTATAAAGATGAAGCTTAAAATTGAATTACGAATTTTTCTGGGAATTTTATACGTAACATGTCGAAGAATTTCTGTTACTCTTCTAAAAATGGTTACAGCGATTTTGACATGTGTGTACACAGCCTATATAAAGAACTGAAACGTTTGATTGGCATTTCGGCATTGCCATGGCGAAACCTGATTTGTCAAGGGATGACCGTAAGTGTTGAGAGTGGTTTTCTAAACTCCTGTCCTATAGACTTAAAATTTTGCACACTTAACTAAAATATAATCCTAAACTACAGATTGAAATTTCATTATAATATCTCCATTAGTTTTTTAGATATTAATTAATGTAATTGATTATTTTAATCAAGATTGAAATCTATCTGCTCAGACAGATATTAAAATATAAACATGATTTTTTATGTAAGATTCATCGAAGGTTGCTTTACAAATTTTCTGATGGATTTTTTAAAAAATATTGCTTATACTTTTTATTTTTAAAATGTTACCCAGAAAAATGATAAAATCTGCCCTGGAATTATACAAAATACTCTTTTATGAAACAAATAAGGCCTGTATAGAAAACCTGATTAGACTTTATTGCACACATTGTAAAGTACATTGTGAAATATTTTCACAGCTGTGTCTCTATTTTTGTGGGAGAAGACAGATTTTGAATGTGACAAATTAAATGCAAATTGAAACTGAAAAAAACTGCGATTAAAGTTTTCTTGCACTATCAGTTGAAAGCGCACCGTTAAATGTACCTGTTCCATGCGTCCAAACGGCCTAAAATTTTGCAAGCGATAAGTTATTTTAGGGTTTGTTTGATTTTTTTACACTTAAGTTGCTTTGTTTTGAAAATCAAAATGACTAAACCCTGTAAACACTTAACCAAGTGGCTCCAATATAGCCATCACGATGTGATAAGAGCAACTAATATCTCCTCCCGGCTGAAGAGAGTTGTCAGATTCAGATAATAAATTGTGTCCAATATTTCAGGCAGAGAGAAAAATTATTATTCTATATCCCATTTAAGAGCGATTCTGTTCAAAACAAAGAGGCGTGGCTGTCATAGTCCGCACGTGAGAACGCATGACATCACCGTGTTAGTGGTAGTTTGTTTATTCTCAGTACAACTCACTCGCAGGGTCTTCGTGAACAATTCATTCTTTGTTTTGTTTGCTATTTGATATACTATAATGATGACGATGCCAGTGAGAGTTTGTTATTTCAAGTGTAAATGTTGATATTATTGTTGCATGAACTTGCGAACACTACTTCTGTACTAGCAAGCTACTCCCTGGTAATGGCGCATGCTAATGACTTTAACCAATCACGTCATGTCACATGATGCGAATTTTCCGTGAACTCTCTGTGAGTTCTCCTCCCCTTTGTTTTGAACAGGATCAAACTAGAGTGAGACAAATTATACAAAAGAGACAAATGTGGCAAATATATGAGACAAATATGATCAAAATATGGCAAGCAGGGGAATTATAATATGAAAAAACCTTTATTCTATCTTATGATAACAATAACATTACGAGAACGACTGTACTTGGCTCTCCCTTGTAAAGTATCCATGACAGAAACACACACATACACACTCGGAAAGAATATAGGTAGCAACGTCGTCGGTAAGTGACAGCGACTCGTCCAAGCGTACGAGGATATGTCGGGATGCCAAAACTGCGCGTTGCATTTGTCATTTGTTATTGCACATGATTTCACATGAGCACTGCCAACCCATGCAAGAACACAGAATTATTAAAACCTCTCCCCATCCCCACGGCAAGTGAGCAGCCACTTACCACTGATTGGTTAACACGCCGCTCATCTAGAAAGAAAAGCCAATGCGTAACGAGATACGTCTAGAAAGTGACAGCTTACTTTACCCATGGCCAACTGCTATTTTTTTTAATTGTCAGCATGCCATGGCTTACTAAATCATTAGCAAAGAGTATAACCAATGTTAGGTAGGCCTACAAAACTCCAGTGTGGAGCTAGACTTCGCACGATGAAATCCTTTACCAATAATCTGGTTTGGAAAACCGTGATTCGGATTCCATTTCAAAGGATTTAATATGTTATCAATTATCAAGAGAATTTATATGAGAGAAGGCCAAAAAAATCGCAATCTTTTGCGATGTACGAAACACAGTCTATTTTTTCTTCGACAATAATGTGTTATTTACGATAAGACGTCATAGGCCTACACGTCATACTCATTTATAGATCTAAAATAAAGTTCAACACAACGATAACTTTTTTACACTTATGTCTAAACATAGTAATATGATATACTTACTTACTCAATGGAAATAGACAATTCCTAAGCAAGCTAAAGGAATATTATCTATTTTATGAAATCCGAAGGTTCATTGCCGCGCTTACCTGAGCCCGCCATTCAGCCCTATTCTGTGCTAATCATCCAACCATCCCTCTCAAATCCTACTTCTCTTATATCTATCTTAATATTGCCCTCCCACCTACGTCTAAGTCTTCCAAGTGGTCTTTTCCCTTCGGGTCTCCCTGTCATTATTTTTGAGATATGTCTTTTTCCCCCCATGCGCACAACAAGTCCAGCCCATTTCATCCTCCGTGATTTAATTACCCTTACTATATCCCGTGACGAGTACCGGTTATGAAGCTCGTTGTTATGGAGTTTTCTCCAGTCCCCATTTTCATCTTTCTTAGGCCCAAACATTTTCCTGAGCACCCTGTTTTCGAATACTCTCAGATTATATTCTTTCCGAAGAGTAAGCGACCATGTCTGATCAGGGCCGTATTTCTAAATAGGCTAAGTAGGCTGCAGCCTAGAGGGGCAATTTTTCAGGGGCGGCAGTTCGGCAATTTATTCAAAAATTAAAATGATGTATTTCAGACGTTAATAATATTTTTCGTACGATTTTAAGAATGCATGTTACTTAAAAATATGTTTTATTCCTTCTACATAACCTACTTTCTAAAACTTTAACATAATACAAATTCACAGCACTTAATCTTGAATTATAACTTTCTTGTAGTGCAAACTTAATTCAAATTGAACACAGTTCTTCAATTACGCAAAAGATAGTCGTTAGCATTATAATATAAAAATATTTAAAATAATGATCACTGATTTCAAGAACAAATTAATCAATTAATTTCGAAATCCATTTCATTTTTTAATGAATCTTAAAAGAAGTAAGAAAAAAAAGATAACTAATTTGATTATATAATTTATTATGTAAACCATTAACATTGTAGTTTTATCTATAAAATAAATTAACTTTATGTTTAAAAAAAGATGAAAACACCAATGAACTCTATAATTTTGTTGTATAAAACAAATATATAAAGCAAATATGAACTATAGAGAGGGCGGCAAATGGACTTTAGCCTATAGGTGGCATACTCTTAAATTTGGCCCTGTGTCTGATATGAAGTCAATATTTATACTCTAGGCCTACATATATTGGACATTTAGAGAACGATAAAGTCTTACATAATATAACACTGTAATTATAAATAATGCACTGACTTTATCCTTCATCGTATAAGTAACCAAATTAAAACGTTTCCACTGTATAGAACAGATTTCACAAATTTCAATTTTGTCATTTAGATGTTTTATGCTATCACCGATAACTTTTATGCTAAGGTAGCTGATATAGAGTTATAGTATTTATAACCGTAAAAGTTAGGCCTATGGAAGAGAAATTTATTAATCTCACATAGATATATGTTTAAGTTGCAAATTAGTTTTGTCTAAACTCTCTTTCATTTCCGCCAGCTCAAGATTTTGAAAACAGCCACCAAAGTAAAAAAAAAAATTCTAGATACAAATAATTTGTACTTTAACATGAATGTACCATTAATATTAATCTGTCATTACATAAAATAAATGGTGTGTGTAATGTGCAATCATTGTAACTCGATATTTATAACTGAAACACCGTAGTACAAACAAAGTCAAATAACGGAGAATTGTGGGTACTAATAATATTACTTACATTATAAGTCGTTTAAATTGACTATTATTTGAAAATGAGATGTTGAGGCACGAAAACTTAAAGCATGAGTGGTCCAATTTTTCACGAGGTGACAACGTCTGGCCTACAATGGTTTATCTTATCTTAGTAATTACTCAAATAATTTTTAGTTTTAGTATACTGACTTATATAACGTAGTGATTAATTTTTATGCAGACTGCTATATTTTCGCGTGGAAATAAACACTAATTGTAACATATACGAGAATGAAGTTTTTCCTGAAGAAGAAACTTGTGGGACACGAAAAAAAGAAAGCTAAGGTTAAGGTGTACAATCAGGGGCAGTTGAACTACTATTATCATTGTACTGTTATTTTCGCAGCGAATAAAATATTATGTAAAACAAAAAGGGAATTATTTGTGAACAAATTCTATAAAATGAACAACTGTAGCTACGAAATAATAATTTCACTTGTGAATAAAGACCAATATATATTTAAATGTACACAAGTCTGTGGGATAAGATAGAATACTAAAATTGCAATAATAAAAGTATATAGTGTCTTTCAGTATCAGAATAAAATATGCTGTATTCATCTCTTTTTTTTTTACAAAGCAGACTTGTAAATATTTGATAACGGAATTTCCCATTCTTCACTAGAGTAAATCTAGTTAACTTACAACAAACAGACGCTGCGTGTTCATGGGCGATGCACGATCTAGGTGCAGTGGGATTTCAAAGTAATTGAAAAAAAGACGGTCGTCGTGTGATTGTTTGCAACAGGTTAGTCAACAGCGGAGTAATTTGCGGTTGAAAGGTTTCCTAGGCAACTGGGAGCTTTTTTACAGGCTTCACCTCGACACCCATGTTTGGCGTGAAACACAGAACGCGGATTCCAGAACATTCCACCACTGCTGAATATTTATTCTTTAGCACAACTTCAATTTAGAATTCAGCGAACACTGAATTTAGTATACCTATTATTCCTTTAACGAAACGCTATTAACTGAGAGAATATAATAAAATTATTAGAGACGGTATTTACCGAAGATTTTGGGTATGGAAAGACAGGACTTTTGTATGATTTTTAAAAATAGACCTTTCAGCATTGACATAAAATTATGAATATTTGTTTTCCATAACCAAAAATGGAAGACTTGCTATTTCATATCTGAATTGAATCTAAACGAATTCTTAGGTTTCCGTACAAGTTATCGTATGGAAAATACTATTTTATTGACTTTAATATATGAGAAGCCTTTACAAATTTCAATGTCATGAAACTAAATTTGCTTTATTTTATTCACAACAATAATGCTAAAGTGTGCAATTATTATATTTTACACATGACAATGACAATTTTTCCTATTTTTAGTCAACTTATTTTTCCTTAAATAAGAAGTAAACTAATAAACAATTCATAAAAAGTAGTATTAGTTTCGTATTAAATTAACAACGCTGCCTACAAAATTTCAGTAATTTACATAAAAATTTATTCAAGCTAAAAATACAATTTAAAATGTAAGTTAAGGGAAACGAACCATAAATTTATTGAAGAAGAAATGACAGGGATAAAATTAAATATACAATCGAATCGACCCATTCTCGTTTGCAATCTAAAATATTGGAGATATATCCGTATTTTTTCCAATAAATTAAGGTCGAGACAAAACAATAAAACTAATATATATATATATATATCTTAAATGGTGTAGGCCTACAAGACTATTTAAGTAAGTTACACACTTACCGAGCTCTGCGTAGGACAGACTCAATTTGGAACTCTGGGTTCGAAGAAACTTCTTATTTCACTTACCTGAAATAAAGAGGAAAATATAAATGAAGCAAAACATGAATTTATATTCACACTTAACATATAGGATATAGACGGCTTAGTTCACACATGTGTTAAGTACAATTTTGTGGTTAAATGTGTTAAATGCACATTTGGAAGCTCTTGACTCTAATGTGACAATCGAAAATGAGAAGCTTACTATAGTTTCGGAAGGGGGAAAATGTGGTTGTTATTTTTCCTGATTGCACATTCGTGATATTTAGGTATTAAATTAGATTTACGCATAATGGCATTTGACACATGTGTGGATTAAGTCATCGATAGACTATTTATTTACCTAGTACATATAGGCCAAGGCCTATATACCTAACGTCAGCGTTATGCATCATGCACAGATAATTATTATTACCCAGGCAGCGTGGACACACTTCAGGCTAATCCTCAGGAAGGATTTGGCAAGACCATCGTAGACAAAACTAATTGTGCACCGGAATCTTCGTCCCAGAAAGGAGGCACTGTGCATGATTAGAACAGGTTTACGCGCTTGTGCTTCCATCCTAGGATTTAAAAGATAACTGTGATTCATTATTTTTTAAATAATTTTTATTGCTAACAATGTCCCTGAAGATACCGAAAGATGAATTGCCACATGCATGAGTGTATATTGTGCTAACCACGTTACACTCATCCCCTCTCAAAAGCACCTCATCTTGCTATAAGCACACAGATCTTAGTATTACCAGTTTTAGGGACCACATGTCTTCTTCCACTTAACTGCATAAAGAACTCGGGCCTTGTTTGGAGCAGACAACAATAAAATATTATTTCGCGTAGGAAGTATAGTGAGAGGTCATGCTTTGCTTGCAATAAAAACTTTATTTCTGAATTGTCAAAGAAACGATCGAGCGGAAATATTAGTAGACCGCAAAGTGGTTACCTTCACTAACGCACATATCATCTATATTAGGCCTATATTCCCGATATTTAGTACCCCGAAGCATTTTGATTGACGCTCGAAGACAGCCAATCAGCGGCCGAGCTGCCACAAACCGATAAATGAATTACATTTTTTTTTTTAAGTGAATAGGCTACTGGGTTCCCTAAGGTAAGGCATTAATCGAAAGACTTTAAAATGTAAAAATGTTATATTTTAAATTCGAAACGTTTGGTTTCCATATATCGATCCAAGCTCCATAAGCGATTCATTCAACGAACAATTTATAACAATGAAGCAAAGTTAAAATGCTAGCGATAATGGTCAACTTTGAAGCTAAAATTGATGTTAAATCTACACTAAACTTTAATATATTATTTATATATTTAATATAATGTGAGTAGTAATGCCAGTAGTAATGTATTCGCTGACGGATTGTTCACAACTTCAAGATAGTTTCGCTCCACCGAAATGATAAAGAAACGATATAACCTTTTTAGGCATTTGTTATGTGATTATAAACAACTGTATAATGGCCAACCTAATTACTTAGCTAAATTCTGGTTTTTCTGGCTTTTGTCAAGATGTGAGAAAATGCTATAGTTTCGCACAGGGTTACTCTAATATCAATAAAGATTTTATGGTTTAGGAACAGCGCTATTGTAGTCTCTTGATGAAAAATAGTGATATGGGAAGAGGTCATCTGAACAAAGTCAAGAGAATACAATATGTCATTCAATGTACATTTCATTCAATTTAATGCACAATAACCTCCACTGGTTGCCCATTAAAACATATGTAGGCCTATCCATTAATTAGATTTGTCATAGAAATGCACCAAGCTTGCTTACAGCAATTTTTGTACCAATATTGACTACGAGAATCAATCGACCTAGAGATATAACACTTTCTACACCAATATCTATGCATTCAGGTAGTTTTTATATGACTGTGAAGGATTGTATTGTATTCTCTCACCAGTGTCTGATTCCCAGCAGAAAGAATCTGTGGAGAAAGGACTTCTTAGAGACTCTGAAGATACAGCACCGCGCAGTAAACAGAGAATTTATTCAATAAATTGAATTGAGTCTGGATTGAAAGATGGGGGAAGGGCGATAGGCAACAGAAGGGGCACTTCGATTGATTTAAAATACCTTCTCAAACCTATCCTCTCAGCGCCTTTGTACATTCATTTTTTCAGCTTCTTCTTTAATGCATTCAAGTTAGATAGCGTGTATATTTGTTGAAGGGCTGAAGGATAAATATATTCTTCCCCACTGTCAAAAGTAGTTGACAATATTAAGAATTACGTTTCTTATTTCATGGTAATACTTTCCCATGTAATACCATTAATCAATGGTATTGCATTAAATGTAATTTTACCAACCAGTGAATTTATTTTGAATGAAAAATAATCATATAGGCCTACAATACCACAAATATGTTAGCCTTTCGTAATAATTATTTATTGATCATATATATATATATATATATATAAATATGTATCATATTATATGTATCCATATATATAATATGTGTATATATATAGCTCTACAGACACCGTTCATTAAAAAAAATACACAGAAATGTTGAACAGATGAAATGTGGAAGAGGAAAGAACAAAGAGAAGAAAATTAAACTGTGTTGAAACTGAGGAATATGAGAAGAAGTTGGAAATCTGCGGTAAAAGAGAAAAGACAAAATTAGAAAAGTGATATAAAAGTTAAACAGAAAAAGTAAAACAAAACACATTTAGATTAAAAGAAAAACAGTCCCAGACATGAATTAACTGATTATTAAAATATACAAATTGTGAGGTTAATGTAAAAGAAAGTTATTATATGGAAAAGACAAAAAGGAAAGGAAGAAAATGTAAGACGAAATGTTTGACAACACTGAAAAAGATCAGCAGAAGATAAAGGACATAAATTCGTGAATCTCGGACAGATGTATTATGACTTACGATGAAGGGGATGTATACCCCTGGAGGACCAGCATCATAAAGCTCTTGAGTCGGGTTGCTCAACAAAGCCAATTGAGAGATACCCTGCTAATGGCACATTACATTGTTACCTTCCATTCTGTCTCTCGAGTACTGCTACTGTGTTGTAGCCAGGGGATCCCATGCTGGTGGTGGCTATAGTGCCTAGAATCCAGCCATGTCGCGATGATAAAGAATAGAGAAAATCCTCAGAGGACAGCTGCCTTTAATCAAGTATGAAAATTGACACGGCCTTTATAATTAAACATATATCAATTTTACAAAATTCAAATTATTTATATTCTGTCTTTCTCTCGCTCTCGATCTCTCTGCATTTGTTTTGTACGCTATCATTTATAGGCGACTTTATTATGGTGATATCACGAGCATGGTCTCTGAAAAGCCGCGCGAATGTTTAAAACACAATGTACTAATTTTCTTTCCTTATCTTGGTTTTACCTCTCCCTTTTAGGATTTAAGCGACCCAAGTCGCCCGGGCCTTACAAGGCCGCGACCTGTCGGGAGAGGGATATCTTTGGATCACATACATAGGCCTACTGTTTTGACCAGACAAGGGCATGAAGGGCCTCCCCGGATGAGTGATCAGCCCACCTACGTAACTTGTCCCGACCACGAATCGAACCCGGGCCCGCTGCCTGAGAGAGGCGAACGCATCCCCTACGCCACAGCGGACACAATGTACTGTCTAGCGGTGAGCGGAAGGCCGAGCTGATGGCATAGTGGGGGAAAGACAAAGCATGTAAATGCAATTGCTAAGTAAGGTAGTGGGGGAACGCTAGCTCGGCCTTCAGCTCGCCACTAGACAGTAGGCTACTAACAGTAGTTAATAATAATAAATGCACTTATATGACCTAAGGACCATATGCGAGATCTCGTGGATAGTATCGTTGACTACGAGGAGATCGATCTCTGGTACAGACTCGGATATTTCTCAGGTAGGTCTGGAACTTGGTGGCCCCAGCCTCGTGATAAGAACTGAGGAGCTAATTGTTTAATAAGTAGCGGCTCCGGTCTTGAAAACCGTAGATAGATCTAGCCTTGGTAGATTACGCAGCGGTCAGAAGGTAGGCTTGGTCCTTAAACAAAATATAATACATGGAATTTTGGTCTTACCAATTCTATTTCAAGCGAATTTACAGTTTAAATTTGAGCCAAACTGAATGAAAATAGCAAACTGTACTAAATTCGTGAATCCTTTGCTGTAATGGTTAGTTGAACTTTGAATTTTTTTCAACCGCATTGATTAATTAATTCGTTAATTAAATTTAATTAGATTAATTAGATTAATTATATTTAATTAGATTAAGAGAGTATGTGCTATTAATAGGGCAAACCACTCAATGAAATAAAATATTATTGACGATTTTGGCTACTTCTAATGGAATGAAGTAGAGATTGAGTCCAGTGCCGGTAGATAGCAAGTCTGAGTAGATCTGTATCCTTCCTTTCCTTCTCTTCTCCCCGCCTGTCATACACCGCCACTATGATGGATAACTCCTGGGCATCAATTAAGATTAAACTCCAACAATACCTATTTAGGGGGGAAAAGCTCCCTCTTCAGAGCACTCGGGTCTGGAGAAAGACGAGTGGCGACATAGTATAGGTAGCGACACAAATGTATACACAGTCCAAACCCCTGGGGATTGTGGAGTGGCAATTTTAATGAGTAATGCTTGTTATGTAATAAAAATATGGAGAAGGCAGTCTTGAGAAATTCGGAAACTCGTTTAACGATAACAAGTCACCAGCAGGTTCGCTAAATGTTAGAATAATTTATTTAACAGTAAAATTTGAACATTAATAAATTAACACTGACATCGTTTCTACATAAATTACATGAATACATATTTTGAATATATTGTTAGGCGTACCGGTAGTAAGTAAATAACTAAAACGACTTAAACGATCCTTATGCTGTCGTATGGGCATACAAATTCGAAATGAGAGAATTAAAACGAACCACAGATTCCTGAATCATCATACATAAACAATTAAAACGACTGGTAATTAAAAAGCTAAAAATCCGTCTTCGAGGTGTATTTCACGATTAAAGCGCACCGCCCGGAAAAAAAGACTTCAAATTCGAGATCCACAGTCCAGAAAACCCCTACATAGTGAGTTTCGTCCGAATCATTCAATATTTTCGCATTTAGGATGCATTCTGTCCACCTATGTAAAAAGATTTTCAGATCTCTGCGTATCGTACTATTTTAACACATATATATAAACAAATCGAAGTGTTATGTTGCTATGGTAGCAGAGCGAGGCCATCTGCAATTAATTTTGTAATTGAAATGTATTAGCCAAAACTGGTATTTTGGTAGCACAAAAATCTCGTCTTCTGCCAGTTTTTCGCTCATGACTCACAAACGAAACCGAAAATTAAAAATCCGGCTTCGAGATGCTCTCAGTTCATGTATGTTAAAAATCTAAAATTTCTCCGTGCTGGGGTTTTGGCTGGGCATAGCAGACAGACCGAGACCTCTTATTATGATACGTAAATTTATTGACGAAACTGTGAACTTCCTGTTGACTTTGAAATTACGTTTGTAAGTAGACTAATATATTATTTTCTTTATCAATACTATTAAATACTCCACACTAATTTATTTTTGGTCTTTTAAACACCAACAGAGAACTCGAAATCGCAAGCTGGGAGTCCAGTAGTCAATTATGCTGTAATCTATACGAAACTTTGAATCAATCACATAAAACTTGTACCTTGTAAAAGGTAGTCGGAACCTTTTTTTATTTCGGAACAATGATTAAAATGGTTAAAACTTGATCAGTTTATCCTCACAGTTACTTAAAATTCGTGTTTTCCGAAAGACGTAACAAACACCGGTAAATAAGCAGAGGGCTTATCACTTATGTCAAGGGCGATGATATTAATAACTGAATATGACATTTAGGGGAGTCAGCGTCCCGTGTACCGCTACTGTATATGATAAAAGCCAAACGGGAAGGGGGTTAGGAGAGTAAAGGGTGAATGATATGTGGGTGGGTTTCACCCCTCACACAGGACAGAACAAGGGGTGGGTGGGGGTGGGACCTTGATGGTATAATGCATACACCAAGAAAGCACTTTAACGTATTGAGTTTGCGAAAGAGAAGAGAGGGTAGGATGAGGTTAGACACTGAAGCGTGTGTGTGTGTGTCACCGCGTCTCGCGGGCTTTTCTTTTGAACATTTTTTGGAGTAGTAGGGGCTGTATCGGAGGACGACATAAGCAATATTCCCTGAAAAGATCCAGTGGCTACGCATCTCACTTTGGGATTATTTTTCTTTCCGCTTCTCTCCTTTATTTTCTGCTTCTCTTTATTTTTCAGAGCTTGTTCAAGGAATAACACTAAATTTGTTCTGTCTCAAGAGGTGAATGGCAGCACAATCTTAATACAAACTCTGCAAAATTAGTGAAACATCATGGAAATTCTTGAGTAAAAGAAAATGTAATGGAAATTTTCAAATAAACATTGGACATTTTTAAAGAAATTTTGGGAGTTTTTTTTTTTTTTTAATAAAGTTGATAGGGAATATTTTTCAAACAAGTTCTTTTCTAAATTTGTAACTTTTCGTGATTCCATGCTATATTCATTAAAAGGCAAGTCTTAAATTGACTGAATAAGGGTGTTTCTTATTATTAGAGTGGCATACCTGATGTCAGATTTGTAGCCTCTGGTCGAGGGTGTGACAACAAGCTACCTTAGTAGAGAAAAGTCCACGACACCTTTCAAACTGTTTGCTCGCGTAAGAATTTTCAATTTCCTATCAATATCCATGAAGATATCAGACCACGCCTAGCTGGACACTTGCATGACCGCAATGCTATCCATAATATTTGCACTGCTTGCAGCAAGGGCTTAAGTAACAATTCCAGACAACAGCAAGATTTTCGTAACATACGAATTTTGATAGGAATGTATAAGTGCGTCTATATTAAAGGAAGAAGAAAGAAAGACAGAGAGAAGGAAAGAAGGAACGAAGGGAGAAAAATAAATAGGGAATGGAACTTAGAAAAAAAGGATACGAAAGACTGGAAGAAAGAAAGAAGGATAGGAAGAAAGACAAAGAAAGTAAAGAATAATAAATGAATAAATAAAAGGACGATTAAAAGAAAAGGAGTAAGGGGAAGAGGATTAGGGGAGAATTGTAGAAAGCTGGAAAGGGAGAGAACAGAGGGAATGAGAGAGGATGATAGAAGGAAACAATTCAAGAGACAAAAGGAGATAACACATGAAAATGTTCAGGCAGGTTTAAGGGAGCAACCTAAAAATTATGTGCATAATAAATTGTCTATGTATAGGCTAGAAATTCTATATAATAATAAAAAATCTGATGAGAATCACACGACTTCCTCTACCCAAGTAAAGGTTTTAGTTCTCAGTGTAGCCTAATACATTATAATTAGGACCCGGATTCTTAGGTTTTAGACTATTTTGTTCCTTACTAACTAAGTGCCATACTTAACATAATATTATCCGTTTCATTGTCATGGTAGTCACATATTCCAATCTTATAGAACCTAAAAATGGCCAAACAAGATGTAGGCTAAAAACTAAAAATGGCTAAAAATATTGAATTAATGTAATTATTATTGTTCTTCTAAAAATACTTTTAAATATCAGCCTACATTTTGCATCTTGCGCATTGTTACCAATTCATTTGTAGAGAAAATATAGCATAATTGCCATTTTGTACACCTATTGTCCCGGTAATCGTTAGTGCAGAAAATCAGGTTCTTTTAAAGCAAACTATATGCATTCATAAGATGTTACACTTTCAGTTTATTCACAGCGTTTGCTCCAGCAAGACGCCTTAAAGTAGAGTATTCTGAAAGTTGGTTGATTCATTGAAAAACGTTCTGTTGAGTTTATCTGGTAGAGTTGAAAATAACAGGGTTAATTCTAAAATTACCTGTGCTCTATAAACTACAAAACTGTGTTAAAATCAAGCAAAAAGAGTTCCTATAGTTTTGTAGTTCAGAGCCATGAAACTTGTAAGCAAAAATATAATATAATATGTTATATATTTTTATATCAATGTGTTTATTGTATTTTTTAAAGTGAGACTAAAAAAAATGTCTGAAAATGGTAAACATCTAAAATAAAACTATTTTAATGTTTAAATACTAATACAGGATTTACAAAAACCTAAAAATCCGGGTCTTAATTATACTCACTCGATAATAAAAAAACATTACATAAAACTGAGTTGATTTTTAAATTTAATTATTTAATTAATTTAGCCTGGTAGAGATAAGACCATCAGGTATTCTCTTCCTCTCTGCCAGGATTCCAAAACCTGCAATGCTACATATTACAAGAAAAATTCAATAACAAAAAGAAAATATCACTAAACTCAGGATATAACATAATAATAAATTAATAATAATAACAATAATAAATATAATAAAACGCTATACAATAATAATAATAAAATATGGAATCTAGTAATTATGGTTATGATTAAAATTAAAGTTGAGTGTATATGAACAAATTTTTATTTTGCCTAAAGAATGTAGTATCTGATAAATAGGGATTCAGATGAAATTGATGGAATTATTCTAACTTAGAACAGAGTTAGCTAAGAACGTAAAGATCCACGTGCCACTCTTGACCTGACGGTGACACATGCCGGAGTTTCACCTCTGCAGTGCTCCAGCAGTCAGCGCTGGAACATATGAAATCCCTGCCTGACAACAAGTTTTACTGCGGTCGGTCATCTCCACTTCTGTCCATCTTTATAGCCATGTTTTATTAAGCAAAGTGTTTTCAATTTTAAAACCCTCTCTCCTCTCAGTTGGCAAACCGCAACGTCGTTTACCCGCACGAAGCCAAAGCAAAGGCGGCCCACTAACCGGTAGGCTAGCATAATTGGTATAGTAGGTATATAGACTGTGTCCATTATAGCAGAGATCTCATTTAATAACATTTTTAAAAATACACTTTTCCCTGCAAGCTTTCCGAACAAAGTAAATGTTTAAATGCCAGCCTGTCTGGAACCCTATAGCCCCCTATGTTGGGGCGAAGGGGCCTCCAAGTGGAGGTTTCATTACCTATAATAATAATTTTGTTACGCTTATTTTCCGAGAGAGGGCAGAGGGACAGGTTGTAAGCCCATCGCCTCTCAACCCCCCCTCAGGAAACTAAGGTATTACTTGGACGCGAAAGGGCCGAGAAATTTTGTCCAGAGGCGCTCTAATTTAGGCTTGGAGTCCTTTTACGTGCCGTAAATCAACGACACGGGCCCCCCGGCTTAAAGTCCCTCCCGGAGGACTCCGTGCCCAGGATTTTTACGCCCTGAAAACCCCATCGACCGCGGCCGGGTTTGATCCCGCGGCCTTCGGATCTAGAAGCGGGCATTCTACCTCTAGCCTAGAATATACAAATAGATTGTGAAGTGAGACTATGAAAGATTAATGTAAAAAATAATTAGTTACCTACTACACATGGCATGTAGTGCCATTAGACAGGGAAAGTTTTGTGCTTTAACCATGTTAATTTTAACCTAAAAGGAGTCTGAATTTATTCGAAGTGTAGGCCTATTCCTAAAATTGTAATATGTTGAGGTATTATGCTAAGATTAACTTGTAAATATTATGCTTCAGCACATGGAATACATTTTAGAATGTAGATTTTTTATACTGGATTTTACCATATTAGGCTAAACGGCAAGATTATGATCTTTTTCTGCAACCCTACCTCGCAGCACCGCTCTTTTAAATTATTGAGAAAAAATGGCCTAGTGGCGGATGAGATAGTGGATGCGAACGGCGAAGACACCATTCTCCGATTTTGCCTTGGTCTAGGTACAATGTATCGAGAGAAGTGTAAATTAATTTTATCTTCAGAAAAAAATAGCGGCACTTGTCAAGTTCCACTTCGAGCAATGAATGTAATAGCCAAGAAAGTAAGAAAATAACAGCGATTAAACCAACTATATGTTTTACAATGTGCTGTGAAACGACTAGTGACCCACTGTCCCACATTGATGACATCAAAGCGATAAGCTTTGGCTACAGTAGATATAAATTTATGTCTTTCTGGTTGTTAACCTCTAACTTTTCTCAAGTTCTGTGTGAACTATTGCCATCCTTATGTTATTTCAAACTGTATGAGTACAGTCGTACTTGAATTCTGAGAGCACCTTTAAAGTCTGACAGACTAATAATATAATCCATGTGGAGCCTGTATCTTTTATACAAGAAGGAATAAGAGTAGAATCGGGCTCACCCGAGTTTTCCTTCCACTGAATAATAAAAGACCCTTGCACCAAACATAATTTGTCACAACTATAAACAACAAAATAATATTTCATAATAAAATAAAATACCCTTGCACCAAAAATCATATTTCACAATTATAGGAGTGGGAGTGAAAACTCGGGTGAGCCCGATTCTACCTTTTTCCCTACAATAAATTTACACTATACCCAGTCGAGGGGGAAGTATTCTATAGTAATAAACTCTGCCTAAGCAATTCACAAGACGTGTGACTCAGTATTGGCAAGTTGCACACAATTTTCACAGCCTCAGCTTTCTTTGAATTTTTACTAATATGGAAAATCCTTTTTAAAGTAATCATACCCACATTATGAATTTATCTACATTTCAGCTAGTACGAATTGGTAGTTTATCTATTGGCTTCCACACAACATCATTGAGAGACCGTAGGCAAGGAAAACGGTAGAACTGGTTTACAAGCAGATTTCTTGTTTACCATGTCTTATCAGTGCCATCTACACTCTCTATGCTGAGTAAAGGAAGGAGGATGGTCCCTGATTGTAGTAGTATGTCACTTCATCAGCCGGTACAGATTTGCCTAGGTTTGCTTAGTATGTATGTTATTTTTATTTATCCAGGAATCTGCATGGACAGAACTTTTGGAAGAGCTATTAGGGTGTATTACGTTCCATTCACGTTATGTGATTCTAATAAAATTGTGACCCATGACCGAGTGCATTAGCAAGCAGGCAGGCAGACAGTTTGATTCAGACCGGTGGAGTGAGTGAGGTACACAACACACACCTGCCCTCAAAATCCTGAGTTCCTCGTTCCCGCCTATTAGCCTCACAATGAAGGAACACAACACACACTTGCCCTGAGTTCCTCGTCCATGTATTAGTCTCACAATTGAAATTTAATTTCGAAAGAAAGGAATGTCATTAGAACCTACGTTCATTTGCTATGATATTGGTATTCAATACTTTCTTTTTACTCTACTGTACGTTGTGTTTGCTTACCTCAGCCTTGTGAACTGTGAAGTGGAATCTTTCCCAGGCAAATACTCCCTCCACTGAACCATTCATCCACACTGACTTGAACACACGACAACTAGAAACATCGCACTAAAAGAATACGTAACACGGAGACACATTCTGTATTCCTAATAAGTTAAAAACCTTTCCAAATTTTCACTGACACACCCTCGATGTAAGCCATACACGGCCATTACATAACACTCGAAAATGTGCTCTAATCGATCTGCAGGTGCATATCGATTGGAAGGATTATACGCATCGATATGATCAGTGCAATGCCATCTATTAACAGAGTCGCCAAATTACAGTATATAACTATGATGGAGTTGTTATATGTGCATCACAACCAAGTAAATAAATGTTCCAGTCGTCTTGTAAGATATAACTCCGGAACATTAATACTGTTAATGAAAACATAAACAGAAACGCGTGGTTTGTGTTTATTCAGTCTCACGCAGTTCTGAATTATGAATATTCTCTGATTTATGTCTTGGATTAGGATTACTTTGGAAAAAATAAGACACGTGAACTTTACGAATAAAACCACAACAAAAACAATCCAATATAAGTTTACTTTTAATTTATTTATTTATTATATTACATATTGTTACTTATTAATTATTATATACTGAAAACCTTTTATATTATAAATATAAGCGTTCATATGTTGGCTATAATAAATGTTATTATATTACACATTATTAAATATTATTAATACTATTATTTATTATTATTATTATTATTATTATTATTATTATTATTTCATAGCCACAGATGAGCAAAGTTCGTGTCTATGGGCTACAATAACAGACATATCTGTTAATAAGAAAGAAAAGAGAACATATACTTTTTTAAAAAATATGACACAGTCTGAACATAATCCTGAATTAAATAATCTGAATTACAATTACAATTTAAGAGAATTATTAAATTTATTATATGAATTGGCCTATTTATTTTTCATGTTACTTTTTTAATAATCGATTTTTTAAATAAAATTTGTGACCAAAGTCAATTCAAGTATTGCCAAGTACTGTGCGCATGCATCGTGTACTAGGCAATAGACTATGCATGCGCACAATGTAATTTTTCAGCGCAAGCATCATGGTACTTGACAGTACATGACTTAGCTTTAGGAACAAACTTTATATATCATTGTAAATTCGATTTCACATTTATTTTAAAAAAAAAATTGTTTTTATTGAATGTACTTATATCCATTTCAGAACTATCCCGAACACGAGCTAATGCTCATTCGGGTGGCGTCGTAATGGAAAAAAATGGGAAAAAATTGTAAACAACCTTTTATATGTAACTTTTAAGATATTAAAAATAAACATAACTTCAAAATAAAATTTAAATAAATTTAAATTAAATCATTTACAAATACTTAAGATGTTTATCGTTAACTAAACGCCGGTACTTACTTCAGAGTCTCTCATGTAAACTGTAAATGTAATTGTAAATGTAAATATTATGATAATTTAATTGTATTAAGTTACAGTTTATTTGTAGCAATTATACTAAAATAAAATGAGGTAAATTTATAAAAAAAAAAGTGCCAGATAAATTAAACAGGCTATATTTAGGAAACTATTGATTTTTAGACCACAGTTTCTTAAGAAAGTTTGATCATGCTAAGATTTAAATGGGATAATTATAATTTAACGGAACGAATTTAGCCTACAACAAATTCTTCACGTCAACACTATTCCTTCATTTTTGTCAAAATTACAAGGCCTATTGGACATATTTTGTTTTTTAAATAATAAAAAACACCTGACAATATCTTCCAGTTCCTTTTTAGATATTCCGATATCAAATAAGAATTGCTGTTTATTAATCATTATAGACTTTTTCAATTGACATGTTATACACGTATAAATTGAAATTCAACTATTTAACTATTTATAGGTTTTTTAATTGGTGCAAGGAGTCAACAGCAAGTTCACTTAGCACTTACCCCACAAGTAGAATTTTATTCTTACAAAGTTTCTTTCCTAGCCTCTAGTTGACAGGGCTTGATAAATTTTTCACAAAAAAATATCATCTTGTTCTTATTTTGTATTTAAAATATGTTATGTTTTGTTATTACAGAGAAGTTAGAATCAAATACGAGATGAAAAATGTACGAAAAATGTTTAAATTATCGATTTCAGATGGAAGTTTTAATTCTTAACCTGAATAATGAATATTTCTCATGACTGATTATAAGCCTTATTTTTATGCATTACAACTGTGAAGACAGAACATTCCGGAGCCCTTTAACTTGATATATAAGTTACACTTGACTATGGCATAGCTGAACGCCACAGGAAGAGTACATTTCATTTGATTCGCTTGCAGACTGCGATGGAGACATAGGCAGTTGTCTCTCCCCTCCGATATGCCATCGTGTTATTGTATTGGACACAGCCCACAGGTCAATCTGCCAAGGAATATTGAATGCAGACTCAGCTGGAAAAAGAAAACTCATCCCTCTGCTTATACAATAGATCCCACCCTCACTTATCCAGGTACGGAATATCTCTACTGACAGCAGGACATTATAAAATCTCCCCTAAGGAATACAACTTATCCCCCTCCAAGAGGAAACGTCATCTCAAATACAATCAAGAAAATGACGGCCACAAGAAAATACTAGATTTTGAAAGAGTATTCTATTCTATCGTGTGCACATCATGGATTGTGATTATTATATAATGCTATGTTTACTCCGATTAGAATGGAAAACTCATGTGGTGGTTTCTCACTACCTTTCCAAATGTGTATTTATAATGTAGCATTAAATCATGGAAATATTACTGATCCGATACTGGAAGAAGTAAAAAGAAAATCGCGACATGCATTTAGTCAGAATGAATAGAACCGATACCTTTCATCACTCATCCTCTAACAGGGTATTACATTAAAAAAGGAAATATAGGAAAAAAAGAAAGAAAAATTATAACTTTACACAATAGACATTAATATGGTATTATGGTTTGGGTAACTCGACTCATGTTAATAAGGTATTTATTCCCCAGAAGAGGTCCACCAGAATTTTAACCATTTCTTCAAACACAGAACATTGTAAACCTTTATTTATGGGTGAAACGCTCATAACTGTTATTTCACTGTATATTCTGGAACTTTTACTATACGTTACAGATAACATACATCTGTATAAACCTAGATATACTATATATTCTTGTGCCACTAGACATATTGGAGGAGTTTAACATACCGACCTGTTGACTGTAGCCTATTTTACATTGTCTAATTTTGAGATTATGTCTACTAAAGTTGCAAACAAGTTTCCAGCTGATGTATATGAACAGATCCCTTTTTAAAAGAACTATCTCTGGTTGGCTGACCACGAATGTATTTTATAACAAAAATTTATTTTTTAACTGTGATCTAGTTGACTTAATTTTATAGTTCTTATATTTTATCTTATGACAATGTCTATACACTCTGTTTTCCACAACTTTGCAATTAAATTAAAAAGAGCAATGTAAGTAAGAGAGCAGTGAAACTGAAAAATATAAGTTTGAGGAAATAATGGCAATAAAATATTAGAACTCTAAAATTGCAGCTTGAGGAAATAATGGCAATAAAAGATTAGAGCTCTAAAAGTGCAGCTTGTCTGCTTAGTGTCACTCATATGATAAGGATAGGAACTACATGATCTTGAGGTGATAGGATATGGAAAGGGACTTATGAACTAAATAATGATGGCTGTAAAGAAACGTATCTTTTATCATTATTAATACTGGACTCTAATAAGATTAATCATATCTTTCGCAACATCTCCCCTGTGCTTAAACACACATATGCTAATTATGTGTTATAGTGTCTCAAAGATGTCTACTGGAAAAACGACCAGTATTAAAACCGGTAAACTTCACTTGTAACTTTTCTTAGTACAATAAATATATCACTCATCCTTCACACACCAGATTCCCTTAATATTTTATATGCAAATAAGCTTATGCAGAAAACTAAAGTTATTCTGAAAAGGTTACCAAATTATGCGGTATATCAGTTTATTTTTCATACTTTATAACTCAGCAATATATACGATAAAGAATATTATGTTCAATTTTTTTTTACTACGGAAGAAAAAAATATTTTTTATAAAATATTGTTCACGTATGTCCAGATTTCTAACCTTTTAAATCAGGAGACAAATTTTCCGAAATACTATCGAAATCTAGCTTTTTGTTTCCAGAATTCTAACAAGCAGCTCAATTCGAGAAAATAACTTGAAGTAATAATCTAGTCTCATCAAGGAAATAAAATGAGTACAGGGTGGCATTTTGCGTGTGAAATAGCACTTTGCCCATCAGGAGAGCCCACAACGTAGGACTGTTAACATCGAAATAAAAAGCAAATTAATTACCAGAACTACGTTTTTTGTTTTTTTATTTTATTTACTCTTTTAAATTATTACAGAAAGAGTTATATAAGTTACCCCAAAGGAACAAAACTCGTGTTTGGGGTCAGTATAACAAGGCTTCCTTTGTACTTGAAGTTTAAAATAGTTACGATATAGGCCTAAGTGGTAAAAGATTCTATTTTGCGAAACGAGCTCGTAAGGGCGAGCAAAATAAAATCATCTTAGCATGTGTCTCATATACACTATTTTTAGAAAGCCGTTAATATTTGCGAAATAAAAATAAATAGTAGATTTATTCTAATCACTCACGTACCGGTATCGTGAAACCATATTAAAGTCCCGAGCTGCCATCTACTGCCGCATACAAACATGCACATGCGCAGACAGAGGTTACTGATTTTCTGGTGCAGGGCTGCCAATATAAGGAGTGGAGTCAACAACGCTTTTCAACCCCCAAGTACGTCGATTTTTCGACCACTGTGAGACATTAAACATTTAAAAGGCGTAATGAATTTTAACATTTTTAATTTTTATCAAACTGAGTCTATTTAATAATCTTATAACTTATTCTTAACTAAAAAAGCATTTTGCATGTGATTGAAACCAAAGTTGGTTATAACCAGGGCCCGGATTCTAATGAGATGTCATCCTTTTATTGATGCTGCATAGACATTGCCAACTTGTAGATAAATCCTAATCATGACCTCTAGATTACAGAAATGCATTTTTATTAGGTCATTTTTTGTCATTTTATGCCATTTTAAATTTTTAGGGCATTTATTTCAATTTTAGGTCATTATTTTGTCATTTTCGTGTCATTTTCTTCCTTATTTAGTCATTTTCATGTATTTACATTGATAGTCTTACTAATAATCCAGTTGTAACATTTATACCAGGAATATACACAGCTGAGGAAAGAAAGAGTACTAATAATCGTTGCACAATGCTGAATGTGTGCAACCTTTACACAGCCTAGCCCCCTTGTTTAAACTTGACGTAAATAATCAAGATGGCCGATCTGCGTAACAGCCGGTCGCTTCGTAGATGTCTGAGATTGAATTTTGAGGTTATGCATCCATTCTTAAGGTAACTTGTTATGAAACATTCTGGGCTACTTTTGCGGAATTATAAACATTGTTCCTTGTTTGCGGGACATATTTCCATACTTGTACCCATGATTACAGCTTTCTGAAAACAATATAATGAAATACTGAAACTACAATTAGTCTGCAGACGATCCACCGTTGTTTGCCGCTGCACCGATAGATGGCGTTCAGCAGTCCCTTCATAGCCAGGAGCTAGTAACGTCACAAATAGAGTGACGTATTTGATGACGTTGGACGTACAAACCCGATGTAAACTCGGCAGTTACACACTCGTTATTGGTAATGCGGCTTATGCAGAACTTACACGGTGAACAACCAAACAACCGTTCAACGCAGATATAAGCAGCTTTTATTAGTAAGGCTGTGAGTGTATTAACTTTTTCTTCGTCGCTAGCGGTGCTGTCTTTGGTGTGTTGTTTGTTTAATGCAAGAAGGAAAAATTCTGTTTTAAAGTGTTGTCATGTCTCAGTCGGAAATGAGAATCAAAGAAACGCCAAAATTTTGTATTATATTAGGCCTACTATTGTTATTAGACTGCTTGGATTTGAGAGTGCAAACTACTGTTTACCCTCAATAAACAACAAGATAATCCGGCAGACCACAAAAGGAAATGCCGAATTTTGTCTCGCCAGTGCCTCAGTGCCAGTATAAATTTCTATGAGAAAAGAACATTTACAACATTATAGTTATTTACAGGTTTTACAATGATGTACAAATTAGTCTATAACTTCGTCTGTAGAATAGTAATTTTTTATGAAGAAAATGTGAGTTTTTAGGTCATTTTTTATGATTATTAAGTCATTTTCTTTAAAATTTAGGGTCATTTTATAGGTCATTTTTCAAACAATTGTAGGTCATCAGAATCCGGGCCCTGGTTATAACAGATTTAACAATACACTAATGTGCAACTTTTATTTCGTGTGTCTTGTGGTAACATTTCTATTTTTTAATTCAAGCTGTCTAAAAATAATTTATTCTGTAGCAAAAAAACATTTAAGTTACATTAACATTAATGTAACAGACACAGCTATGTAGGCCTAAATTATTTTCGAAGCTTCCCTTGAGTTTTTTTTTTTAAACGGTTGCAGTAGTTTCCACTTTATACTGTAAATTTCATAGCAAAAAGCTGTTCAAATTGAACAGTGAAATTTCATAGGCTCTTAATGAGGCTTCACCAATAAGAATACTCTGCTGCCGAATTCAAATCAGCATAAGAGTTCTTTGAAATCAATTGACTTGTAAAGGATCTCTGAAAGATCAAAGGACTGAAAATTACCTCGATTATTGGATATCAGAACTTCATTTGTGTTGCTTGTGATGTGCTCATGTTATTTGTATCTGACTGAAGGATCCGTATGCAAAGAAAACTTGCATGCTGCCTCATATGACATACAGAAGGGTGACGAGAAAAGTGCTTTGATTTAACTCACGTTTTCATATTGGCGGCAGCTTTAAATCAAAGGGTGCAGAAGAGGCAGCATGCGTGAGAATACGTGATATTGTCACTTTAGTACTGTTCGCAATTCAAAAGGAAACCGGTTTTATTAACACATCATATGAACGCCTTTTTCTTTTTTTATACCAGGAGGTATTATTGTATTCTGTCCTTTGCAAAAAGATGCAATCACATATTAAAAACTGTTCCTGTATACCCTTAGCAACCAGGGAAGGCGGTTGAGGCCAGGTAGATTCCTTCACCCACAGGCACCCTTACATTTACACGGGCAGGAGATTTAGGACCAACCGTAATTTCCTCCCCATGAGTCACCTAGTCTACTTCAATCAATCAATCTTGGATTTTTTTAATACGTCATTTTATCTTAAAATGTTTGTTATATATCAATTCTACACATAATTACAAGAAAAATGACACCAAACAATGTATAATTTACTTTAATAGGAACATAGGACTTGAAAGCAGTTTTCTCGTAACTTTTATTTATGTATTTGTTATAGATGTTCCTGTTAAAGTAAATTATACACTGTTTGGTGTCATTTTTCTTGTAATTATGTGTAGAATTGATATATAACAAACATTTTAAGATAAAATGACATATTAAAAAAATCCAAGATTGATTGATTGATTGAAGTAGACTAGGTGACTCATGGGGAGGAAATTACGGTTGGTCCTAAATCTCCTGCCCGTGTAAATGTGAGGGTGCCTGTGGGTGAAGGAATCTACCTGGCCTCAACCGCCTTCCCTGGTTGCTAAGGGTATAGATGAGTATGAAGAAGAGGCTAGCTAACGTCTACAACAGTGTTTCTCGAAATATTTTTCATCGCGGAAATAATTTTTAAATTTATCTGCTTATAGGCTTATATCAGTGGTTTCTAAACTTATAATGCGCAAGGACCTCTTTTAAAAACAAAAACCTGATCATGACACCCCAAGTGAAATAACTCTACGTAACTGCATAATATAAAAATTACAAATTTAACTTTGATGTTCTGCATGGTAAATGATGACGTAAAATATAATATAAATAAAATATTAAGTTATTTAAAGTGGTATTTATTCAAAGATTAACTATTGCTTTAAAATGCCGAAAAAACACATTCATATTTTTTTTCAATGAGACAGTAAAACTGATGAGATGATGTGAGATTATTTATCTTAGGCTTTATGTTTGTGCTTTATGTAGGCCTAAGTGTCCAGAATGACATGAATAACTATGGCCAAAATAAAAACTTTATGCTATAAGAACACCACATCAAAGGCAGTGTGAACAGTTGACATTGTCAAACAATATCCTGTTATACTGAATAGACTATGCAAAATGCTTCTGAAAAATAGGTCCTTCGCAAAGGTTTATCACTAGAGACTTAGCGACTTAAAAAATTCAGAATAGGAAGGCTAAAAGGCATTTAAAAATGCAGAATAGGCAGGTAAAATAGACGCTAAAAGTCAAAGTACGTACTAAAACCTTTACAGCTGCATGCAAAAGGAGAAAAAAGGCCGAGGAATATGCGCACATTTGGATCTCTCTTATTACAAATTTAAATAGGCTAAAAACTTAAATCATGCAGTATTTAACCAAAATAACTTGACATGATACATGTAGATTAACACAATACCAAAATACTGTATGAACAATATGCTACTTTCATTAGTGTACTGTACCACTTTCAACTCAAAATACCTTGTGCCAATCATTAACAGACACTTTATTCATTACACATACGCTATAAGAAGATTCTTTTTCAAATATTCCATTTTCAGGTTATACCTCCTATCAGGGAGGAAGTGTGACAATCAAGAGAAATCCGGTAGAAGCACTTCTACTTAAACCTCGTCATCATAGGCCTATGTTAATTTACAAAGGCAACTGAGAGTGGTTACAGGAAATTTAAGTAATGTAGGCTTATAACATGACATGAGATCATGAGATGCAAATTGCATGCGTTTGAACCGTTTTTATCTAATTTTTCAATAAAATGCAGTTTTTCAATCGCGGAAAAGCGGAAATAGGCATTTATAAGCATTATAAGTTGAAATAGGCAAAATAGGCAGATTTAACATTATGAAAAACAGCTCTAAGGGTAGTGGACTGAGCTTATATTAAGTCATTTTTATATCTATAGTGCGTTTCACGTACGAGTTGGCCAATCGTGCGGGAATTGACCTAGGCTAATAGCCACATACTGTTGGAAGAACTTAAAGCCAATATCACAAGAGAAATGAACTCTATCTCGGAAACTGAACTTATGCGCATGAAGGAAAATTGACTTTAAAAAATGCCAATGTTGTGTGGATGCAAGAGGAGAATATTTCCAACATCTCTTCTGATGAGGTACGTGGTTATTTTCATTGCAATTTTAATTGTACTGTGAGAACCTGAAATACTACACCGTTATTTGCGTAGATATTTCACCCGATCGCTCGGGAGTTAGAGCTGTGGCCCCCGCGACGCAGAAACCCGCATGATCGGCCAACTCATATGTGAAACGTACTGTGTAACTGTTAAGAATAGGCATTTTGCCTCAGATTCTGTCTCTATTTATTACTATTATCTTTCACGGTGACTAACACAGACCGCCATAGGCGTAACCAGGCCGACCATATGGGGGGGGGTTATAACATCTGGGGGTATGGAATACCCCCCAGGGAAAGGGGGGTCCGGGGGTCCCCCCCGGAAAATTTTAAAATTTATGATGCAAAATAACGAATTTTAAGCTTCCGGGGGTCCTCCCCTGGAAAATTTTAAAAATTAAGACGCAAAATAACGAGTTTTAAGCTTCCCACGCTTTATACTTGTATTAAGTAATTTATGGGCAGACTTAAAAAAAATTATACAATTTTCCTTTTTTTCATCAATGGGGGGGGGGGGGTTCAAACCCCCAAACCCCCCCCCCTCGGTACGCCTATGCAGACCGCCAAAAATATCGAAACTAAAACTTTCCTCCCGGACAGATTTATGCAACAAACGGGCTTATCAAATAGACTTAGATGATAATGATACAGTCGAAAGTTAAATACGTGCTTCTTAAAAAATACACAGGATGCGAGACTCCCCTCTGTGGACTTGCGAAATAAACTAATAAAGTTCTACATATATGGAAATACAGGGAAGACAAAGAATTGATTGATTAAGTATAAGCGAAATGTCAAACAAGGAAAACGTTGTAAGCCAGTGAGGCAGAGCGTCCCTGGCAGGAAGCGGAATATCACGCGCGTGTGTATACTGTGTGTTTCTCTGTCCTCGTCTTATTTTATTAGAGCGTATACCTTACCAGTGGCTTTGATTAAATTTCGATCTTGTGAATAGGTTCCCGCTCGCTACTGAAGGAATTTACACACCCAGGAGGGAAGGGGGGACAAAGCACAATGTTCCATTTCACGGGGCCGTCTTGTTAACGTCCTATACCGACTGAGTATTCACATACCTGCAAAACTGCACTATAGTCCTCACATTATGCAGATTTTTTCGTAACATATTTTGTAATGCGAATGTGCCTCTTTTGGTCAGGGGCAGCAGAAAGAACTCTTAGTCGCAATAGATAATTCCTAAGCAATTGGTAAATTTCATTTTTGACTGAAGAGGGAGATTTATTTTGAACAGTTTTTTCCCTCCTTATTCCCTCTAATAATAACAACAATACAACACACTGTGTGAGTATATATATATATAATGTCTATAATTGTGCTACTCAATATAAGCTCATGTCTAACAAATCAATAAACTAGGTCTACCCTTAAGTGTCACAGTATGTTGTATTGTTATTATTAGAGGGAATAAGGAGGAAAAATACTGGTAAAAAAAGCTAAAGCAATATTATCTATTTGATGGAACCCAGAGGTTCATTGCCGCGCTTACCTGTGTTTGTCATTCAACCCTATTCTGTGCTAAGTCCATCCAACCATCCCACCAAATCCTACTTCCCTTAAATCTATCCTTACATTGTCCTCCCGCCTACGTCTAGGTCTTCCAAGTGGTCTGAATTGATTCTCCTACGTATGAAGAACCCAGTCCATAATATTGATGGTTATCATTCCCTTTCCCATGGAAAAAGGTTTACGCGTCTTTCTGTATTGAACCTTCACCCTCCCATCTAACTTCCTGTCCTGCTACTACATCTAACCTGTATTTTTTAATTCTCTAGTTACTGATTTAAGCGCTTCAAGCCTATACAAGCTCCTAACATTCCACGTTCTATGTCTACAATTCCTACGATTTTTAGACTCCCTCAGTGTAGTCCCTACCCAGAGATCCGAACGAGGGACTATTTTAACTCCAGAAAATTTTTACACTGGCAGGATCCATAAATCAAGAGAATTGTTAGGTAACGTTTTAAATTTACGCTCATGCTTCTTGCATTATTCGACTAGAGTGAAGTATTCGGTTGATAGTGGTTTAAGGGATGACATAAGTGTTGATTAGCCATTTCGGTCGAAAAGTGTGATTTTTTAATTTTATAATACCATAAAGTATAACTGTGCAAAATTTTATGCCGTTTCAACGCATGTAACAGATGCTGCTGACACTCAGTGAGCTTCCAACCGCCAGACATGCAAATTTTAATTGCCTGTTTTCTAAGTTGTATTTTGCCATATTCAAAATCTATCTCCTCCCACAAAAATAGAGGTAGGCCTATAGCTGTGAAATTTTTACACATAGTACTTTACAATGTGTATAATAAAATGTCTACTCATATTTTCTGTATAGGCCTTAGTTCTTTTTAACAAAATAGTGCAATCATAAGCTTTTAAAAATTTCCATTTTTTTAACAAAACGTATAAAAGATTCAGATTCACATTTTAATATCTGTGGAGAAAATATATTTCAATTTTGATTAAAAATAAAATTTTAAACTTCAAAATTCTGCTTGAGTTTTAATTAAATGTGGATTTCATTTTTCATTATTTATTTACACAAATGAATTATATCGATAGCTTCTCTAATTTTTCAGAGTCCCATATCATGCACTTCCGAAGCTACCTGTGAACACTGCCAACAATACTGTACACTGTAGTCATGAGAACCGTCGATGCAATGTGATTTGTATGTGATGAATTCTTTGTAATAAGGCATTTGGCATTTGATTTTTTATTTTTGGAATTTAGAATAAAAATTTTGCGAAATCCTTTCTTAGTGTGGGCTTACATTACGAAACGAAGGTCCTGTCGAAATTCCAAGTCTCTAGCCTATAGTTAAGGATCTACGTTGATTCTCTGTGAGTCAGTCAGTCAGTCAGTCAGTCAGTCAATCAGTCAGTCAGTCAGTCAGGACAAAGCCGCTTATATATACAGAGGTTAATGGGATAAGTAATAAGAGAAATAGACTATAGTAAATATAAAAAATAACATTTATTAAGTCTTCATGGGCTTCAAGCCATGTCACAATAATTTCATTCTAGCTAGCGACAATCATATAGTATATTGCGATAAAGTGCCGTAAGCGATGCATACGGATCGAGGAAAGAGTTTGAAAAAACGAGGCACTCGCGCCTAGTTTTTTCAATTTTCAGAGATCCGTTATGCGCTTATGGCACGAGTATTGCATGCTATTTTTTGCACGATGATTATTTATATCAATGTAATTATATTAATTGTGGTATTACCTGAAAATATTATGTATATACATTCTTGAAGATACCCTAGATGTTTATTTCAGAAAGTGATTCGCATGTGTTTGTTGATATGGGAACCGAATATTTGTCCTGGGGGGCCTTGTCCATAAAAGGCTTGTAGGCCTATTATGATGTGCCGTAAGTCAATTCTTACCGCACGAAAACTCTTACCGCACATAGCAACAAGATTGCGTGTGGGAATGTCAACTTACGATCCACGGCAACAACATTCGTAAGTACCACTAATTAGTTAAGTCGTGCAAAAAATATAAAGGTTTCTTCTTCTTCTTAATCATTTTAAACACCGAAAAATAAAATGTAATTAACGATAACAGACCAGCCATGAAATCCTTACAATATAATCTAAAATGCTATTTACTATCGCAGGTTCAGATGGCCATATAATCATCACCTTAGTCTATAACCTCTCTATTTTTAAATATGTATTTATTTACTACAAATTTGTGCTACGTTAGAAAAAAATACAGTGTAGCCTATCCATAAGTTCCTAAGGTAATCTGTACATGCTGTAGGCCTATATGCTCTACTTCGCCATGATTCTTTTCCGCATTCATTAAAAAACACATATTAGAAACTTATTTTTAAATAACTATTGTTTAAATATAACTCACTCTCGATTCACTCTCGATTTTAGGCTCTCAAAAAATAGTTTTAGGCACCAAAAATAGGCTATTAAGACAAGTAAATAGGCTTTTAAAAGAGAGAATAGGCACTTAAAATATGCTTTAAAAATATGTAAGTAGACAGAAAAGAGACTTTAAAATACTACAATATGCAATTAAACTGTAATGGGATCTTTTTTTTTTTTCTTTTTTTTTTTTTTTTGCTTTAAGAAACATAGTATACCTATTCTTAACAGAAATAATTGCAAAATTAAGACAGAATTAAAAATACATTAATTTTATCAAAAAAAGTTTTGGATTATATGAAAAATTGACACAGTATGTCCCTTCTTACTAAATACCTGCTACTTGTTGTTTTGAGCTAATCCTCCCCGTCAGTCAGCATTCCTTTGGCGACAATTGTTTGGGAAAATCAAGTTTCTGTGAAAAACCCACCGTCTGCTGTTCTGCTCTTCACTCAGGGATGTCCACTACATGATTGTAAATGTTACAGAAGTTGAATTTTATTTTAAATGTGCAAAATAAGCATTTTAGGCATTAAAATAGTAAAAATAGGCTCCATAAGTCCAAATAGGCATTTTAGGGCACTATAAAACTCTATATGAGTGATTTATCATGAAATGTCAACATATCTACAAATTTTCATGTTATTTCATAAGGAACAAAATAGGCATTTGCCTTAAAATCCCAGGTATACTTATTACTAGGGGGCGGATTTCTATGACATGTCGTATTTTTCCCCTTTGCATTATTTCAGGTTTCCGACTAATTTAAACCCGATTCCAAGCATCCTGGTGAAAATGGAACGGCTTTTATTGTGCATATAACTACATATTTAGGAAACTTTCAACTATTGTAGAATATTTAGTACGAATATGCAAATTTAGGTCATATTTTTTACATATTTGTGTGCATATTAAAGACATTTTGAAGTTTTATATCATATGTTGTAAATTTTGCATTATAATGATACTTTTTGAGAGTTTACAGATATTTTAAATAATTAACATTATATTTTAATAAAATGAATTGTAATGAAACTTTTAAAAAATATACACAATGTGTAAGTGGTAAAGTCATGTTTTAAATTTTATTGGTCATATTTTAATGTTTTTTAGGTCATAAATGCATGCATATATCCTATTTTTTAGGTCATAGAAATCCGCCCCTACTTATTACATTACTATTTCTTGATAGGTCTATTCTTTTGCTGTGTAAAATTGCTAAATAATTTTCTTGGGCATTTACAATTTTAGCATTTGTACCTAAGTCCTACATACGTCATTTTTGCAGCGAGGTGATAGAGAAGGAATCGGATCGCAGAGACAATCGAATGGCGCTGAGGCCAAGCCTGCATGAAGAGTTGAGAACGAATTGGGAATGATCGCATAGTCCGGACGGGACTCGACTAAATGGTGATGTATGTGACGTGGCACGGAGGGCAAATTAGTTGGTGCCAGCGACAGAAAACAACACAAAGTACAGTACTGTGTGCCCGTGACGTCCAAACAGGGGGTTCCTCCTCACATGGCACATGAAGGTACTTCAAGCGGCGACGATTCCAGTTCTGACTCCTCCAGCAAATCCAGATTATATAATATGTATTTGCTAAGAACCCGATTTTTAATATTCGATAGGCATAATGCTCATTTATAACATTTTTCCTTCCTGATATATCCTTTGTTGTCTTCGAATACATTATTATACATTATTACTTACTCATATTATTAAAGTTTAATTCTGTATTATTGATAACTAGGGGGCGGATTTCTATGACCTAAAAAATAGGATATATGCATGCATTTATGACCTAAAAAGCATTAAAATATGATCAATAAAATTTAAAATATGACTTTACCACTTGCACATTATGTATATTTTGTAAGTTTCATTACAATTCATTTTATTAAAATATAATGTTGGTTATTTTAAATATCTGTAAATTCTCAAAAAGTATCAGTATAATGCAAAATTTACAAATTATGATATGAAACTTCAAAATTTCTTTAATATGCACACAAATATGCCAAAAATATGACCTAAATATGCATATTCACACTAAGTATGCTGCAATAGTTGAAAATTCCCTAAATATGCAGTTATATGCACAATAAAAGCCGTTCCATTTTCACCAGGATGCTCGGAATCGGGTTTAAATTAGTCGGAAACCTGAAATAATGCAAAGGGAAAAAATATGACATGTCATAGAAATCCGCCCGCTAATGATAACCATTTCATGATTACTTGTATGTTTTGAAATAGGCCTTCTTGTTTTCTGGGACTCCATCCGAAACATTTGAAACCATTTATATGGCCATTTTTAAAATAATGTACATAACATTTTGCGTTTATGAATGATTTCTTTAATTTATTTAGCGTAATTCTTGCTTCCTTGTTTGGTTTAAAGTTTTATTTTCTTTGCTTGTAATTAATATATATTTTGTTTCTTTCCCTGTTTTCAATGTGAATTTAATTTTGTTCTGGGGGTTTCCCCCTTCGTTTAATTGATATGGCAATTAGGGTCCTGTGCAAAATAACAATTATTATTACCATCCACGAATAAAAAATAACATTATTATTATTATTATTGGATCTCCGAAGTTGTAAACCCTACTTTACTTTGTATGCTAGGCCTGAATTGAATATAAAAATAAATAGTTAGGGCCTACTTCTTACATTGTACAGTGATGACTGCAAACCCGGATATTTAGGTTTTTATAAACTCTTCATTCGTCTTACTTAATGTCTTATTTTATAGTTTTTTTACCGTTTTCAGGCAACTATTTAAAAGTTCCACTTTCGTAACTACAATAAACACACTGAAACATAACATATTGAATGTATTATTATTTTTAGTAGAAATTGTCATGGCTCCGAACCACAAAAGTATAGAAACATTTTCAACAGTTGTAGGACTAGTTTATAGGGCACATTTTATTTAACAATAAACCCTCTCTATCCATATATAGTATCCATATAAACTCAACAAGAACGTTTCTCAATCAAAGAACCAACTTTTATAACACTTTTCTTCCGGCGTAATGCTGGAGCAAATACTCTGAATAAACTGCAAGTGAAAGGTTTTTAGGAAGAGGCTACTTTTAATTTGCTTCTAAAGAAACCGGAAATTTCGGTTCACTAACGATTTTCTTTACAGGGAGAATGGAGTACAAAATTACAAAATGCAATGCTTCATAATTTCTCCTACAAATAAAAAACGTCGGGACTCGTATGCTGTTAAAATTGAAGTTTTGACGCATTAGTTCACAAGTTTCCTATAAAAATCACAAAATACAGGTCATTTTCGGAACATATGAGGCCATGCGGCCGGAGGGAAAATATGAACAAGGAGGGAAAAAATGAACAACGCGGAAAGCGCAACACACGGTATTAAACTTAATGCATTGTCATAATTCATTTTGCTTTGTGTCATCGCCACATACAAATGCTAACGTGAGAGAAAGTGTAGGTAGGGCTGTAATTGACCTGCATTTTTCGGTCTCTGAAGCAGCGAGAAGGTTCCATAGGCCTATTTATGAAAGAGCAGCTCAGAGGTGGGAAGTTTACTATAATGCGACCGGAAGTTTTCATAGCAAACGTTGATCTGGCCGGACGCGTATTTCGATGCTAAGATTGGTTGCAGAAGTTGAGCGTAAGGTATTGATTTTGCACTAGAAGTACCGGTATTATAAAATAAAATCTTAAAAAAATGCTCCTTGAATAAACATATTCCTCGCGAATCTATTAATTATTAATATTATAAAAATTTGCAACCAAGAATATGGCGGATTTGAGGCATATAGCCACAGCCTTCTATACATGTTTGTTTTGGAACAAAACTGACTAAATAATCAAGAAAATACATGGATAGACAAGAGGCGTGTGTGAACCTAACCTTAAGTCTTCCTGTACATGCGCATATGCTCGTTCGTGATACTTAATCAAATACCGCCCGACGTTTTTTATTTGACCGACTGTACTGGAAACAATAAGGAAGATGCAAAATGTAGTGAGACATATTAGTATAACGATAATAATTATGCTATATTCATTACATATAATTAGTAAGGATTTTATAGTATTTTAATTAAAACCAGTTTTAATCATTTTCCTTTTTAATGTCTTATGTAGCCATTTTGAGGATTTATAATATGTGACTAAATTATTGCCATGACATTATTTTAAAATAGCACAGTCACCTAGCAAAGAACAAACTTATTTAAAACCTAAGAATCCAGGCCATAATTCCTTTATAAAGTTTAGAAAATGTCAGTGATAAAATAATAGTTCATTTAGACAGCATTTCATTAGTAATGCTTGGATTAGAGGCAGAACTTGAACGATGTTATTATTCTTATCATATTGATGACTGTTATCATATTGCTATCGTATCGTTCGTTGTCAGGTCCCTTCAACATGCACCACTGTATATCTCTTACATTTCGTATGAAGTTTATTTCTGTTATACAATCTATTTTTTTCATGTAAACATAGGAAGCTGTAATTGTTTCTGTTAACACCATTAATGTATATAACTTAAATTAAATATTGTGGGGGGATAAACTGTAGGATCAAATGTTTAAAGCAATCTTGATAGAATGCCATTACACAAAAGAGAAATCCTTTCGTCAGCAGAAAATCTATTTCGAATCACAAGGTAGCAATACAATGATTTCATTATGTGTGTTTCTCCTTCTCTTTAGCATTTCCTACCAATTTTCTCTGTAGAGACCGGACATTCCAATCTTACAGAACCTCTTTTTCCCCCTCTCACAGTAACCCTTAACTTCAAGGAAATTAGCTTTTTAAGCAATGAGCCGAGAAAAGGGTGAGGGTTAACTACAAAAAAAGAAGTGTGTTTGTTCAAAACAAGGTGGTCATAAACATGTCGTTTGCTTGAGTTATTTCCTTATTAAAACAAATATATGATAAGCAGTGGCGCTGCCTGACGGAAATGAGTGAAGTTATCCAAAGAACTAAACAGTCTGCCACCTAATTATGGAAGCAGAAACAAAGGGAAAACATGCTAATATGTGAAGACGCCATTCTTATTTGACACCTGATATATGTTGTATAAATATGTGAATTAGATATAGGTGCATTAGTTAGGAATTAAATAAATATTCAAACTACTGGAGAAGTGGATTGTATTTTAACTTTTCACAGCTACAGACGTACAAATTGCGCATCTCGAAACTGAATAAAAGCAGAGATATAAGACTAATACTTATAATACTTGATAATGTTATACTTGATGCATAATACTTGATGTAAAATGTAAGGATTTTTACCCACATGTTAAGTCTGCCATTGAAAGAAATATCTATTTTTTTTTAAATTTACCTAATCGATTTTTTAACTTAGAGCCCGCTGATGAATTTACTTGATCATTGCTTATAAGGGTATATAAATTAAGCTCCAGAAAGGTTAAGAATATTTTCTAGACGAGAGCTGTATCAGAGGCCAATACCTTTCAGTTTTTATATTTTATTTGTAATACAAATTTGGAATGGAAGCCTAAAAATATTAATGTCAATAAGACGTTCTGCTACAAAATGCGGAGGTGTTTAATAAATTCCAATAAAATAATAGAACCAATAGAACTAAGTAAATTCTGTTTTAAGAATTAAAAGAATTTAACAATTTCTATTTTCATCTGTAGTCAAAGTTCATTTTAATTTTGATCCTCGATTTTATTAACAACGGTAAGTTATTAAACATTTTCACGTGATTTTTTCATTATAGCCTATTAAATGTACAGACATCTTTTACTTCACAAAAATTCCATAATATCCTAAAAATTATAATAAGTTACATATAGCAGCATTATATCTATGTCATATTTATTGTGTTTAGGGGGCGGATTTCTATGGCATGCCATATTTTTCCCCTTTGCATTATTTCGGGTTTCCGACTAATTTAAACCCGATTCCAAGCATCCTGGTGAAAATGGAACGGCTTTCATTGTGCATGTAATTGCATATTTAGGGAATTTTCAACTATTGTAGCATATTTAATATGAATATGCATATTTAGGTCATATTTTTGGCATATCTGTGTGCATATTAAAGAAATTTTGAAGTTTCATATCATATTTTGTAAATTTTGCATTATAATGAGACCTTTTGAGAATTTACAGATATTTTAAATAATTAACATTATATTTTAATAAAATGAATTGTAATGAAACTTAAAAATAAAAAAAAGCACAATGTCTAAGTCGTAAAGTCATATTTTAAATTTTGTTGGTCATATTTTAATGTTTTTTAGGTCATAAATGCATGCATATATCCTATTTTTTAGGTCATAGAAATCCGCCCCCTACTTATAACAAAACCCAACATTTAATGAGTAATTAAAGCCTATAAGAAATATGAAAATTGATTTGAGCAGCCCACATGTGATAAAATATTTATATAAGTAACAAAACTACCTTATTATTGCTGTGGTTAAGCTTGCTCAATACTTACCCATAGGTCTATTAATCTGTTTTTATATCAATAAATGGAAATGTGATAGGATAGAGATGAATCTACTAATTCACATTTTTTACGTTAATTTAAAAGGGGAATGTTGAACTTTGGATGGGAAGTTAGGAAGATTTTATTTGCATCACATTCTATAATAGAACAGAATCTCTTTCGGGCTTCTCTATTACATGGACATGGAGTTAAGTCACAGTAAGCTTCCACAGTTTTCTTAATTTCCCGTAAGAATAGCAGTGTCCTGTAAAACAGTGTAGGTGTAAATATTATGGAACCTGGCAAAAGGGGAGCTTTTAAGAGAAGACGTCCAGTGCTCCCACCGCACCTTGCCAATCAGCATGCAGCGCCCCTGGTGACCTGACCTCTGCACTGTGTCTACTCACCTCCACTGCTACTACCCTTACATCACTACCATTGCGAGCAGCATCTAAAGATTACATTTTAAAATACATGCCAGTGTAAAGACTGTCTTCAGGGACATCAGGACTGAGTCTTGAAAATTCTGTAGTTTTCAATCAATAGCTTAGAAATTTTCTGGGCAAGCAGGTATTTTGAAACAAGCGTGTTCAAATTTCATTATGTTTTCTGTATTAGGTCTTTAGATACAATTTTCAGTAAAAATCTATTGACAGAAGGCTGCAAATCCAGCCCACAACATAATTTCCACAAATCATGCAGAAAATCACCTGAAGATGATGTATTAGCATCGAAACGCGTAGTAGGAAGAGGGTAGTATCTGCATTTTAATACAAGACTTTTATTTTATGCCTTGAAATACATTTTTTAACAGTTTTAAGAATTTTTAGCAATACTTTTAACTAATTTAATGTATGTATCGCAAGTGTTTATACCTCTTGACTAGTAGCTTACGCTACGTAGGCCTATATCTGTTGAATGTTTTACAATAAGTTATGTTTTCAAAGTAGGCTAAACAATTTTCAAGGTTTTATGTACTGAGCACAGGTGGAAATTGTAATTTATAAACAAGATACAATTTTGTTTAAACTTACATGACGATCTTTGTACGCAATTTTAAGAAATTTTAAAATATAAAAATTAACGTATACGGTAGAACCTCCATTCTTCGGACTAACTGGGACCGGAGGTGACCCACCAACGAAAATCCTGTTTATAGAAAAATAATGGTAAATTGCCTTGGAGTTGTACAGTTAATTTAATTCAAAAGGCTTTGATTCTCATTGTTTAAATTATTATTGATCCTATGAGAGGTTAAATTTTATCCAGCTATCCATGAAAGGATAAATTAACCCGACGATTTAAACCTTGGAAAGATCTAGCCCGAGTTTGTAGGAACATTTTTCTGTCATTTTCATATTTACCCAGAAGACATTTATCTAGAAACTCGCCACAAGTGTATGTGATTTAAAAAAAAATGATTTATAACAGCATGTTCCATTGCTTAGGCTATGTGTTTGCAATACTACATCCTATGTCTTCATTACAAGTATTAATAAATTGTATAAAAGTATCTACAGTGTTAAGTACATTCAATCATTATAAGTTTGTTTGCTAATTCTAATAAATTGCAATTTTGTTATAAAATTCTATCATTGTAAATCTTTGTTATCTAAACCTGTGTTATTATCTATAATGAACTTAAGTCTATTGAGTGTATAAAGCATTTATGATGTATAGTATTTCAAAATGAGTTCATCTGGAGGAACCGGATTGTTACCTTTAAATTATTTGAGTTTATAAAAGTTATTCTTGTGTAAATTCTGTCCATTGGATAATTTACCCATAGGTATTTCGCGAGTTTATAGAAACCGGGCATAAGTGTGTTTAATATCTCAAGATAACAGTGTAGTCGTCATGAAGATGATCCAATATGAAATAATTTTGCGTGGGGAAAGGAGAAATACTTTTATTTCTGTTTAGTATACTTGTACTGACCTCGTTGCAAAGCTTGGTACTAAGAAGATTAAAATAGTCCGGGTTAATATATTTCCAGAAATTTCAGCTCACACAGATTAAAATTGACTTGAATGTTGTTTCTCTCTAAATAGAGTACGCTGTGGAACTCGCAACGACTCCATTACCGTTCCCCTATGTGCAGAGCATTATTTATCTTAGCTAAATGTTTCAATCCAGAAATGTCATGCAGCTGTAATTGGGAAATAGCATCCGTGTGTTACAAAACCTTACACAGTGCATTATTAACCACAATTCACCTTTTTTGAACATGCTTCATCTCTGCAAATCCAATTATAAGTTCACACGAAAAACAATGCAATTAGAATACATAACTTATCTTTTAAAAAAAAATCTTTTTATACCAAAGATTTTTTGTTTAGCTGCATTTATGTTAGAGCATATCCTCATATAGTATAAAAGTACACATTTAATTCTTTTGTTCCCTATATAGGCTGTGGAAACCCTGAGGTTTGTAGAATTGAGGCTCCAAGATTTTAGACATTCGGTATGTGAAGGTGTTAGGGTTGTCAGCCTTTACCCCAGGATTGCTCCTGGTAGTCGTTCCACATAAATAAAACACTTAAAACATTTTTAAACAATGTAATGGATCATGTAGGTAACTGTGTGATAAACAATTGAAATTGTAGCAAATACAAGCAGATACCATTAGCGTAGGTTGTTAGAGTGACCAGTGCTGCCACCACGCGATAGTGGCGTAGGCTGGAAGCAGGTTTACCACATACGTGGGTACACGTCATTAACTATTAAATGTCTGTGTACTGTAGGTGTTTTCCTTATTTTTAAACATTCAAATTGTGTCAGTGGGAAGAATCCATTATAAAATCGGATTGAACAATTTCGGTGTGTTTGGACATGATTAGCAGATGATTTATTTTTTGAATAATTAATTCAAATTCTACTATTACAGAGAGATTTGAAACCGAAAGTAGGCTAAGTTTTACTGAGTTACGAAAATAGACCACCGTCAGATCAATACTTTAATGTTGCTACAGTTTAATGGACTGTGGTGATCACTAAATTTATCGGAAAATATAGCCTACACTTGTAGGCCTGTTAACTGTTCAATAGACCTACGAGTAGAATTAATAATATGTCTTCTTTATTTTGGCCCACTCCCATAAAAGAGTGCCGATCAATGGCATAAACATAAAAAAAATAATTTATTTAAAAGGCACTACATAGCCCTATCTGCATTTCATATAATTTACATCTTCAAGATCCAACCGTCCTTCAAGTAAAGAATTATTTGAATTAATATTCCTGAGGTTTTGTTATTATTATATTTTCATTGACTATTATTATTGTTCTTGGCAGCATCATCATTCAAAATCATCATAATCACTGAAAAAATGTGTCACATTTCAAACATTTCGATAGGATCGTCACTGAACTAAATTATTTTATACGTGGTCGTTCATTTCTTCGTAAATATGAGAGATTGCAATTTAAATTAGATGCAATTTAAGTTAGATTAGTCAACTAAACACACAGTATGGAAGATAGCCTACTTCTCCTAAGTCTAATAATATTTATTTCTGATTAGGCCTAGGCCTATTATTCCAAATAATAACAGAATACAATTACTGAAAATTTATGGTTTACAATTCTGAGAGATTTAGTTGGGTTTTAACTAAGCATGATGTTCAAAGTTTTTTTATTTTATTTATTTATTTATTTATTTATTGTATGCAGAGTTTTCTTTCTCGCTAGTTGTTTCTAAAGAGCCGTTTAAACATAAGAACTGTGAAATCTTTTGATATTTCATGTATTGACTTTTATGAGAGAATAGGCGTACTGAAAGAAGCAATAAATTTAACAGTACCGGTAAAGATAATTCTGTTACTGTATAACTATAATCATAAGCACATTAATCTTTTTATTTAACTTATGTTAAAATAATTGACGCGTTTTTGTACCTTTCCTTAAGGAGATATCATGCCGTTATTTAAATATATAGGCTATACACAAACCAAGAAAACACCATCTACTTGAGAGATCTAAAGTCTGACTTTGCCTAGTAAATAGTTGATTTTAAAAAGTCGAAATCGGCTGAATGGTTGAGTAAAATCTTGAAATTCAGTAATTTACAAGTAGGCCTATTGGATGAGTATATACAAACCAATGCTATTTTAAGATCACATGGCATTCAATAACTTAAGCATTTTCTCCCTTAACCTGGTCAGATACAATGGAGACCGCACTGGAATATAACGCCACTGGTAGCATTTACAACTACGCAGTGCAGGAGTAGTAAAGCATACACTTTTTTTTCTGGTGAGCTGCACGAATTAGATGCACAGTGGCTAAAGCCATAAAGTTACGACTTTTAATGATCTTCTCAACATCTAAATATAAATCCGGGGATTCCCCTGCTCAAAAACGTGAGTTCTGGTTCAAACTGCCACATTAAACTATCTTCTTATTTTCCTTTTAAATCTTACTTTTCACTCCCCGCACAAACTTTCCAATAACCGGTGACTCTAAGCGAATACAAATCGCAGAGATCCCTAAAGCTTATCCCCTTTCCCTCGGTAGGAAAGAAGTTACAACTCTAACCTATTTTCTTGTAACTAACTTTTCCCATAAAACTAAATTTTCTTGGGTATATATTCAAATATTAATGGTTTGCTTTCCAGGAGAGAATATGTTTTAATTTCTTTAAAGTAAACGTGTCAACTTAAATCTCCATAGTTGCACAGTTAGTTACAAAGAAACGTTAAAGACAGTTGCAATGCTATGAATTTGTAATGCTTCTTAAATGAAGTAAAAGAAAAAAGTTTGTTTTCTATGGTTTATCGATAGGCTAAAGCCGCTTCTGGCGATGAGCATTAAAATGAATGGTACAGTAATAAATGACATGGTCACTAGAATTGGGAAAATGAATTGCTATAAATGGGAAATCGAAACAGTGAAAAGTATCATCCCATGGTATGTGCTGTTTGTGTACAAATAAATAAAAGTAAATTTGTATCGTGCAAGAAGGGTAGATTCCTGTGAAAAATGAAGCAACGCCAGGCAAACTGTAGCACATTCAATAAAAGATAGGCCTATATTATAATATGGAGGAAAATATACACCGCGAAATGTTGAGAGCTTTATTTAATTTAATTTAATTTAATAAATTAATTAATTAATTTACATCTCTCTCTCTCTCTTTGCTCTCTTAAATTATTTATTACTTCTGATGGTCTGTCACATAGAACTAGTTTTCGGCCCTCGACTTGACAATTCTAAAATAAAATTACTTCCAGGTTAGGCCACATGTAGTTATGGATTCTTTAAATCTAGAAATTTAAAAAAAAGCATATAAACTGTTAATTTTCATCCCTTTTAAATTAGTTTTTGTTTGCCATTTGGGCTGCTCCGTCTTTATAGTACTACTAATCACGATAATTATTGCTTATTTTTCATTATTATAACTGTTAACTTATTGCTTTTATCACTTGCGTCATGCCATTATTGTCAGCTTTGGCCATTCTACCCTGCTATTTTTTCATTATATTAATTCATCTTTTCCCGCTGTGGCGTAGGGGATGCGTTCGCTCCTCTCAGGCAGCGGGCCCGGGTTCGAATCCTGGTCGGGACGTTACCTAGGAGGGGTCTTTCTGGAGTTTTTCCTGTGAGACAAATGTCGGGTAACTTTAGGCCCTTGTGGTCCCAATATCATCTGGCCGACATTATCATCTTCATCCCATGGAGTGAGTGAGTGAGTGTGTGAATGGTGTGTCTCGTCCTATGTGTTCGTGTTGTCTCAGAGGTAGCCCCGGCATTGGGCTGATCACTCATCCGGGGAGGCCCTCCATGCCCTTGTCTGGACAAAAAAGTATGTACGTGATCCATAGATAATCCTTCTCCCGACAGGTCGCGGCGCCGTAAGGCCCGGGCGGCATGGATCACTTAAATCCTAAAAGGGAGTGGTAAAACTTTCTTTTTCTTAGTTTTAAAAACAGCTAGATTAACATTATACTTCTATTGTAAAACATATATGAATGTAGCACTGGAATTGCCTCCGAGCACAAGCTCCTGCTCTTTCGGGATTTCAGGACCAACCTATGTGTAATTTAAGAGGCCTAATTTATCACAGAATTGGAATATCCAAAATACGTCCGCCTATGGTTCCACGACATCTTGTTTTGTTATTATCTCCTCGAGGAAATGAAATGATCGCAACTTGTGTGGTGTTTTCTTAGCGTCTGCATAATATATCTTACGAGAATGTCTACTAAAGCAGAGTTTATGATTCTGGCTGTGTCACTCAATGGGTTTTATAGTAAGCATTGTAAATAGTATTGGCGCGAATTAATGGCAATTGAGGGCGCTTTATTTTTAACTTGCATGGCGTGTGTTCTCGGAACATCACAGCAAAGGGATCCACTCTTCTTGTCGACTGCCGTCTAACCTCTATCAGAGAACTGTACGGTTCACATGCATAGTTCAAGGTATAAGTTAACGTTAAGTAAGCTTAGCAGCTATATGGTCATCATAGGATCTTCATACGCTTAAGAATATTACATTCTATGAAAATAATAGTGTTTGTTCGGTGTATAGGCTATGTTGAAACTTGGAAGTTGCCTCTATCCCTAGTAAAGCCAGCTGTCGTAGTACGGTCATATTTCCACATAATTCATTCCACAAAGGCTTTGTAATTTTAAATAATAATAAATTTAAATCGTACGTACTTTTTAACGTGACTATCTAGCTCATGAATCGGTGATCAATCCAGTTTTTGAATATGTGGAATTTCAAGCAGTCGCAAATGTCTATCATAATTTTACCGTTTTATTATTATCATCTTCATTTTTATGCATCTAAGTGCACTTGTGTTTTATGTAAATTCACAAAAACTGAATTCTGAAACATCTTCATACCGTACTTCTTTTATAAAAAAACAATAATAATCACTGAACAGAGAGATTGGGTATACGAGTATATAAGCTGCATAGCCTATAAGGAAAGGGAGATTTGTAAATAATATATAATTTTATAACCATGATTACAATATTAATAACACAATGTTATTAGTAGCCTAGTAGCAAGGAGTTTCACCTATGAAAACTAAAAATGGCACAAACTTTATAGGAGAAGATACATTTTCAAAGTACTATACGAAAAAAAAAAAAACCTTAAGAAGTTAAAAGAAACTGTAAGACAATCATGCAATTCATACGTCGGATTACATACCGTCAATCTATAAGAAAAGGTTGTAGAAAAGTTCTAGCATAAGAGACTTTTAACCATCTCATCCCTCAATGACTGTTGGGAAAATCGCTATCCACATGGTATCAAGGAATCTGAGATGTGCACGAGCCACCCCTGATAGCACCCCGTGACGACAAAAGGGACTCCCTGCTGTTTGGGCCAGAGCCAATCCAGTCCGCACACTCTCACCTCACCAGATGCTTCTAACTGGAGGTAAATTGATTGCTTCAAACATATTACATAATTCATACATCTACTGCAATAAATTCAAGTCAATCCTCTAGAATTCAACATGAAATAGGCATGGATTTAAATTACTACATTTGGTGACGAGGGTATTACAAACACTTGGGTTCAGTTTATAGCTATTCATATAATTCAATTGACTGTTAATAAATTTTATTCTAATGAGGGTTACAATTAATAGGGTTGGGTTTTTATCATAGGTTATCCCAGGAGATATTACGAGTATATCGATATATCGATATATTTATCTAATGAAACTCGTAATTTATGATTATAAAAGTTGCACATACGGTTCAAATAGAAATCAGTGTGTTCAGCTTATCCTTGCTCGTGTCAAAATAAAAAACACTATTACACTGTGATTTTAAAAAGACTATTCAACTCATACGCTGCGTGTTTGATATTGACCAATAACGTTTAGCAATTCCTCGGATATAGACCAATCACGGCCGTTTATCTTGCAATATTCTTGTAGGAATCGCGAGGATGGTGTTTTATCGTGACTATTCCACTCATATGCCGCGTGTTTTATATTGACCAATAACGTTTAGCAAATCCTCGGATATAGACCAATCACGGCCGTTTATCTTACAATATTCTTGTAGGAATCGCGAGGATAGCATTTTATCGGGTAAAACACGCTGTTCGTTACTGAACTGTAACAGTATCGGTATGCAGTGAAACTAGATTACGTCATCCATTGTCGGCGCTAAATTGAAAACATAAATGGCAGCCTCAAGTTTGGTAATGCATCTGTTGACGAAATTGACATTATTATAAAGGAAGCTAGGCCACAAAATACCGAAAGAAATAGAAAATGCATATGGATTCAGTTCCAAAAGTTTTGTGAGGAACGTAAGTACGAATTGACTAAAGAAACTGAAATGCAACAGATTGCTCATGTATTAAAATTACGTTCTTGAATTAAAATGTGTCTTTATTTCGTATCTTGATTTTTAGGTTAACTACGGCATTTTATCAATATACGTTGGTAGTGGTTCACTACGGTATTTTGTCAATATACGTTGGTAGCATTGATTAGTATTCCATTATGGAGACTGTTCATTTATTTAGTATGCCGTGATCTGACAACTGACAGTATTAATGATTTCATTTTAAACTAACAAGAAGAAAGTAATTATTATTCATGTAATCTATTACATTTTATTCGTGAAATAGTCTTAATAAATCCAACTCGAGGTTACGAGTTTCATAAGATAAATTCGTAACCTCTCGTGGGATTGCCTATGATAAAACCGTCTGGTCGCTACTGGAGACGCAAGTATCAGTGTGCAGTGATTAATAGTCAGATGCTGCCACTAAGCGGCACGAAAATAGATTATTTTATACAACATAACTTGCTTGGAAATTGAAATAATAGAAATGTACATTGATTAAGAACACAATTTCGATTCGGTGCAAGCCAGTTCGTGTGCTTTTATTCTGTTCTGCTGTTAGCTTAACTGAATGAAGTTAACTATGTCTTATATGCACTGGTGGTAGCACTGATTACACCAAGGCAGATCGAATCGATTCATGGATGGTTGATTCACAGTATGCCGTGATCTCGCAGCTGTTAGTTTTGTTTTTGTAGAACAAAGCACGAAAGTAATTATTAATTGTATAATCTGTTGGTTTTTTATTCATGGAATAGTCTTAATAAATCGAACTCGAGTTGACGAGTTGCATCAGATAAATTCATTTCATCAGATAAATTCGTTTATTTATCAATAAACTCGTCAATTCTTGTGGGATTATCTATGATAAAACACTCGTAAAGATGGATCATCACGCATGAACAGAACATACTTACAATGGAAGAAGTTGGAATTCTTCGGGTTTTACCATTCTGAACAACACAGCAACACCAATTTTCGCTTTTCTCTTCTCTCCATTTTGTTCATTATCATCATCTTTAAAAATATATATTCTGGGTATTGCATGTTAATCTCAAATCCACACTCCTTGAACTTCTGATGAAGCGACTTATACCAGTGTCTGTTTTCTTATAGTTGTTGGTTATTGAGCAACGGCGTTGTACTGCTACTTGTTCCTGTGACTGTTTTGCCGGAACTTTGTCTCGCGGGTATTTTTTACATACACGTAAACCTAATTCTACTGACATGGTACTGCTTGCATTTGTGCACAAATAAATTCGGTGTTTATCGGAACTGAACCGGCGAACTTCGGAATGGAAAGCTGGCGCCTAAGATTATCACTTTAACCATTTTAATAACGCTAGATTTAGCCTACTATTAAAATGATTAAAACATGGTTAGTTAAAAAAAAATGTTGCTCCCTAATGCAGGCTGGATAAAACAACCTTTTTAATTTATTTGTTTATTTATTTTTATTTATCAATAAAGACCCCAAAGAGCAACAATGCCCATAACTAGGTGCAGTACTTTATAATACACAGAGAACAACACCACACTTTTTCATATGTAATAGCGAAACTTAGGCTAGGATTAGGATGCCAAATTATGTGATTTTGACGATTCTATAAACCTTAAGCGTGGCCTACGTCTTAAGATTTCACTTTTATGAGAACTATTATTCTGCATTATTTTCAAGTGCTTACTGGGGTTCAGATGGAGATTAATCGATAGAGGCTGCTTGAGGTAAGATAAGTGGAGATGAAGGAAGAGGTCGCCTGAGAACAGGAGACTGTGCCTGATGAAGATTTGTGATGCGGGGCAGCGCGGGGCCCTTAATTCATCCCAGCGAGTAACACTACAGCAGAGCCACACAAATGAAATGGACCAAGGTGACGTCATAACTCATACAACACTGCTGCTACAGTGGTGGCTTGTGCAAAATGAGAATGATCTCACTTTCCTCAATCTTTCTCCCATTCACAAAATCACACACACATAGGCTACTTACATTATATATATATATATATATATATTAGTTTGATACTACAAACGTATTGTATCAATATTCCAGTCACATTCTGCCAGTGAACAGAATAAAACACATTTTATACAACATACTTTATTCGGAAATTGAAATGATATAAATGTCTATTGATTAAAATCACAATTTCGATTTAGTGCAAGTCAATTCGTGTGATTTAATTCTGTCATTATGTTACTTTAGCAGAATTAAATTTACTATTTCTCATATGGATTACTGGTAGTGTAGATTCATCGATCATTTACTTTGGCGTGAACTCACTGTTGAGAGAATATTGACTGATTTTAAACCACACAAGTAAGAAATTAATAAATTTCATTCCGCTAGTGCTAATCTTAATAAGATATTTGTAAAAGTTCAGCCTAAAAGCACTAGTATGTACACCTCCTATTAAAAAATCTGAATGCTGGAACGAAGATTACATTGTTTACCTAGATAATATAAAATATTGCAGTGGCAAAATTCACAAAATTCACTGAACATTAGGCTGAACACCACCATTAACGGCCGTGGGTGTCGGCATGCTGACCACATGCCCCCCAATCCTGCCATCTGCCTACGGGAGAAGACGCAGCGGTCGGGTGGTAGGCCAAGTCCCTCCACGGATGTAGCGCCACGGAGTTTAGTTTAGTATGTCTTATCTTACAAGTAAGAAAACTATTATTTTGTATATAATCAGACTTCGTGTCGCAAATCTATCGGATAAACTCCTAAGCTTTACTGTCTGCTTCTTGAAGGGTTCCAAGTGTTATATTATGCTGCAAGTAAAGCATAAACATCACAGAAGCTCGGAAAAAAATTTACAAATATCTGTTAAGATTTTCTCTAGAAAAGTCGTTCCATGATGATGATGTAACTTTCCGTTCTTCTAATTGTATGATACTCGAGATATATTTAAATTTTGATGTTATGAAGATCGTACAGCTCTGATATTTGAGACAAGGAGTAGGAAATCGATCATAACCTAGGAATAATCGAATTTGCAGTTGTTGAAAACATTACGCCAATTCTGCACTGGACCATTCGACAAATCCATAACGCCTTCATTTCAGCACAGGTCGTAGTTATTTATGGACAATAAAACTGGTAGGGAAGATTCTCCCCAAACAAACAGGCTGTTAAGATATAATTTAATTTTTCATCATAATGGCTATAAGAAATGGGGGAGACCAAGGCAGCGGAACCGAACAGGAAGAAGCAGGAAGCGAAGTCCTTTGTGTTCCTAGTCTTCCTGCTGGACCAAGCCACAAGACAACAGGAGGGACATCATCTACTTGCAAAGGACGATTTGGTACAGGCGCATCCAAAATTCAGCATAGTGCTGCTCTTACATTCTACCTATGGCTTTTATATCACAGAAATCATTTACATCTAGGCTCTATCGCACCTATTTACCCTATATTTCAGTGACGGGGAGCGCTACAAACCGGAAGGTCGCGGGTTCGGTTACCGATGAGGCCTTTGAGATTTTTCAATTGGCCTAATCCTTCTGGTGGCACTATGGCCCTGGGTTTGACTCAGCCTCTAACAGAAATGAGTACCAGGATTATTCCTGGGGATAAAATAACGGCCGGTGCATATGGCTGACAACCTTGCCACCTTCATGTGCCGTATGTCACAATATGGGAGCCTTAACCTCTGGAAATCCTTCGGGTCTCCATGGCCCATACAGGAATCACTTTACCCTACTTTAATTCAGTGAAAGGGGGGGGGGGCAGAGGCCCTTGGACAGGTTCAACGCGGCCCGTGACAGGAAAGGAGCAGAAAAGTATATTTTTTACTTGAATGCTTTTCCTTCTACTGCATACCCCCATGGTGAATTTTAACCGAACTTCAAGACTTTTAGCGTTGAACAAGCATTGAATATTTTCTTCATTCCATCTACTGTGGACTGCAAACAGTAAAATCGGGCATTTAGCACAAATTAATTCGTTTGCAAAGTAACACTAAATTGTTGCTTGAAACTTGAATTCTACAAGTCCTTACCGAAATCAAGTTCCAAAATATTTAATTCTCTAGAACAGAAAGTTTTCGCCGTAGGCCTATTTGCATCTTCATATGAGCGTGAACAAGTGTTTAATTCTTCGAAGATTCGAAAAAGTGTGTTAGAAACAAACTGACAATATACTTTTTACTTCATTCTCGAGGCTCCAGTTTGTTAATGAAAATTGTACCATTTCAGCACTTCAATAAACTATTTCGGCCGGCCTGTGAAATTTTTCTGTCATTTGGTACGCTTCCATAGAAGTTTTTACATCAATGCTATATGAATTTAGTCCTTGTATTTTTTTCTTCTAATGCTGATGCTTCTTTATATGGGCTTGTATTCGTGGCGAAGCATTCCCAGATGACAGGAAATCCCAATACTACGAAAGTTATTAAGGCAGTCTCTAGGAGCTACGACTTAAGCTGAAAGAGTTGGGAAATGGTGTAAATACTGGTTCACACGAGATTCATGTTAATTTAGTTACATTTATGTCATAACAATAAGAAGTTAATATTAGAAGATGGGGAGCCCATGAACCACTTGAAAACGTGGTAAGGCTTATTGCAATTTAACAAGATGAAATCTAAGATTCGGGAACAATGTCCCCTCTTGGTCATTTCTGAAGATTCCATTTGAACTAAAAATCGTTTACCCTCGTCCTGCTTTGAACCCGAGACATTCGGGTTCAGATGAAAGCAAAGACATGGGACTTCTCTTGAACCGCTTGTAATGTTATTGGTCACCAAAAATTACTCTACATTAACCTAAATGATCCAGCTTTAATTCAAGGTCAAGAAAAAAAATCTGATCATATAAATATTGTGTTAAAATTATCTGAAGTTTTAACTAATGTGTTTATGTACAACCTAGGACCGAGTTTTCAAAATTCCACATTCTTAAATGAATTTATTAATTTTTTTATAATATCGATCAACCCTATCGATAATAATATAACCCACGAAATCTCAGTGCAATTAGACGAACAGTACTGACAAGGAATTTGAATTATTTTTAACATTCAAAAGTACAGGAAAAAATTTTACAAGTGCATTAAGTTTTGCTACTTTGATAAATTATGTGATAATTGTCAATCAAATTTGTGAAAAAGTATTGTTCATGGAATGTTTTGAAGTTGTGGAAATGCAGTGTTGAGAAAACTTGTTTTAAAAAGTCATGAAAGTATTTGTCTAACCATTTGAACGTTAGAAGGGGTGAGTGTAAAACAAAGTCTCCTTGTAAGGTTCACGGAACATTCTTTCCTTAAAAGGGAAACATATTTTCACTGATTTTTAGCAAAGATTCAGTCCCAATGTCCCTTAAACAGTTAAAGATGCACAGACACTCTACAAATGGTTCATAATTACCGTAAAAGATAAATGTTACTTCAGTATTTCGGAAAAGTAATGAATCTAGACCATAGGCGTACCGAGGGGGGGGTTTTGGGGGTTTGAACCCCCCCCCCCCATTGATTAAAAAAAGGAAAATTGTATCATTTTTTAAAGTCTGCCCATAAATTACTTAATACGAGTATTTAGCGTGGGAAGCTTAAAACTCGTTATTTTGCGTCTTAATTTTTAAAATTTTCCGGGGGAGGACCCCGGAAGCTTAAAACTCGTTATTTTGCGTCTTAATTTTTAAAATTTTCCGGGGGAAGCCCCGGAAGCTTAAAACTTGTTATTTTGTGTCTTGATTTTTTAAATTTTCGGGGGGAGGACCCCCGGAAGCTTAAAACTCGTTATTTTGCATCTTAATTTTTAAAATTTTCCGGGGGAGGACCCCCGGACCCCCTCTCCCTGGATGTTATAACCCCCCCCATATGGTCGGCCTGGTTACGCCTATGATCTAGACTGTGGTCAAGAATCAGTTTCTGGAAATTATTGCTTTAGATTTTTTTTTAGATACGCAAAAAATCCTTATGATCGAAAACGAATGATTATAAATATTATTGGGCACTGTATGTTAAACATGTGTACACTGTACTGTTGTCTACTTGTACACATATTTTTTACAATAGTTCATAACCAATTTGTTTTATGTTTTAAAAGAGATGAACACTGTAATTATTGTAAAAAAGTTAATTCACACAGTCTCCTTTTCACTGCTACTGACGTATAGATGGATCGCCTTAAATATTATGTAAAAGCATAAATATAATATCAGTACAATAATGCTTTATGTTAAAATGCAAATATTTTTATTCCCATGTTATTATTGTCATTCATGAAACCAACTATTCTAATGAAATTTTCTGCAACAATTTCAAACGTAAAGCTCCCTGGTGTTTTTACTTGATGACTGCTTTATTACCTATGCATAAATTCAACTCCCCAAAGGGTCATGAAAATAACAGATCGTTTTTTTCCTTCGTGGAATTATGATTATGATTAAATAATAAATAAATAAATAAATAAATAAGCCCGTCACAATCCCTTATAGGGCAAGGGCCTCCTACCATGGTAGGGCTGGCTCTGTTTTACTCTCCCAAGGTGAGCTATTTCCTTGGAGAGTTGGGTTTTTGCCTCCTGGTGGGTTAAGACCTATATATTAACAACACTTTCCTAGGACACTGTTTTCCTAATGAATTAAATGCTCTATCATTTGTTTTCAGTTCACTTTTTCTGTGACCTATCCTGAACATCTCGTTTCTGCCTGAACTCTTCTTCCTTTCCTAGATCACTGTTTTCCTATGATTATGATTATTATTATTATTTATTCTACTATGATTGATGAAGAAAAAATGTATATTCTTATCATAGCTTTAATAATGAATAAACTATCATTATCAATTAAAAATTTTAATTTGAGGTCTGTAGCTGAGTAATGCAAGAACAGAATCACATATAAATACAGCAAAGCGTAATTTTGTTTTCTTCTTTCACAAATCCTTCGGTGGTGAGCTGAGTGGAAATAGAAGGTTTTAATGTGGAATGGATACTATGAAATAGCTCTGTGGCTAAAATCAGGTACAAAAAAAGTCTTGCGAGACTTCCAAGTCGCGGTTAGTAAAAAAATCTCAAGATACTCTTTTTTTAAGCAATCATGATACATCGCGGAGGCCATGAAAGCAGTTCCTTGTTGCGGGTCATCCTGTGAGGAGAAGAGGTGCGGAAGTCGCAGTGCAAGACAGCAAGAGGGGACATGCTTCCTCTGTTGCCCCTAGCAACTCTTTCCGGAAGATGAATTATTGTCCCTTGCCACTTTCTTACCTCTACACAGATTCACTTGACAAGGAAACAATGCACTGCTTTCATTTGTTGTTAATACAAGAAAGTCTGTGCATCTTCTCGTCAGAGGGACAGTCTCATAAGTCATTATCAGCATCTGTTTCAGTAAGTTTGTCATTTGAACTTAATCGTAAAATTATCAGTTTTTTTTAAGGCTCAAGTATATTAACTTCTTTATACATACTTTAATTTATAACTCAACATGTAAAACAGCTATTTATGATACAAGTTTCAAAAAATGTATCTTTGGGGTCGAAGAATAGATAGGAATGAATTTATAGTAAATAAATATTTAAATTTCATTACTGTACCTAAATATTTCAAAAATAGAAAGGTTATGTAACCTATTCATAGTCGTCTGAACCTGCGATCGTCAATTGCATTTTTTAATTAAGTTATAAAATAACGTTTACAATGTCGTCTGAAAATATGAACGAAATTGCATTTGTTTTTAGGTAGGGGCCTACGTGAAGTTAACAACAGTTCGCAAAGAGATACTTTGATTTCTGATTACCGTAGGCAATGGTATTTTAAAGGTTCTTCTAAGGCACTAAAACGAATTAACCAAATTGACCTGTACCCATTACTATACGAAAATATATTAACAGCTTAAGATCCTTGTTAAGGGGCCGAACAAGTGAAAAAAATTGACAAGATTATTAAAGATTTACTTTTGAATTATTTGGCATTCAAAATGTTGATGTAATCATTATAATTGTATCCACAAAACCGTTTTCGTCACGTGACTTTTAAATGCCTTTGAATCATAAGCGCAGCTTTCCTCGGATTTTTTATCCATTAGTTTTAAAATTAGCATTGGAATCCTCCATTCCCAAGGTCACAATAAATCATGATAAAGAATCCTGAAAACCTGCATAGTTATGTATAAGATCATGATTCCAGGTCGACATTAAACTTGTACTATTTCTCTGTTTTAATTACATTTAAAAAATTTCAACGGTTCAAATGTTTCTAACGATAACATTTTAAGCTAACACAGTGGAATTCTTTTAATAGTATATGCAAATTCAAACGTTCTATGCACAAATTACTCTTAGATAACTCATAAGTGTGATGATTTTTTAACAACATCCTTTTTTTATCATTCTATCTAGCTTGGCTATATAAAGATTCCTAATTTCAGACTTCATGGAAAAATAAACAAAATTGTGTCGTGAGTAGAAAATAAAAAAAGTTAAAATTTCATTTTTAATAAATTTTTATTTTTATTCCCATGTTATTATTGTCATTCATGGAAACCAACTATTCTACTGAAATTTTCTGCAACAATTTCAAAAGTCAAGCTCCCATTGCTATCTATAAAACTGTTTAATTTCGCGAAAATTAAGACTTCTATAAATACGCCAATAAATATAAATATACGCCTATAAATACACATCAAATTTAATCACTTATGGTTAATCCCCCCCTCCAACTTGATTGGTCGGTCCCATTAAGTTACCATCCTTGAAATCTTTGCCTGATTACTTCGACGTCATAGTTTATCAGATTACTAATTACGTACACCAATTACAAAGTGAAAACTTTAGCAATAGTAGGCCTATTTAATTCACCATGCCAGGTTTTTACAACCGGAGTGTACTATGATAGTTGATTATACGAGCAGGTTAATTCGGGTAAATTGGATCCATTAGGAACCATCCGGTTGGTCTACAGTCTGACAGACAAGCCGCCAAGAAATGTCTCCCCACTTTTTAACCTTTAATTAAGGGGCCCCTACTACATGCCACGTCATCCACCATCATGGCGGTTACCCGAACAAGCATCACCTTAAGCGCCCTGGAATTCTTTCTCTCCTATTCAAGTAGGCATCTAACATATGAGGTACATTCTCTGTATAGTTCCAATTGAAACTTACCACACGAGGCGTCAACCACGAGAGATCGAGGGATACTTCAGTGCAGTGTTTCTCAACCTTTTTGAACCCGAGGACCTCTAAATGTCTAAAAAAAAATTACGGACCCCTAATTTTACATCCCATTTTTAAAGGAAGGCCTATATTCTTAATATCTGGGGTATTAAGTATAGGTCATTATCAGTGGCGGACGCAGGAATTTTTTTCGGGGGGGGGGATTTGAATAGGTAGAAAGAATACTAAAAAAAATTAATCAACCTTACATATACGATTAGTTTATAAAACTGGCCACTTAGAGTACATTTTTAAAATTTCGGGGGGGCCCCCTATCCCCCCCCTGCGTCCGCCACTGGTCATTATAACGAAATATGTGAAAACATTTTACTACTTTACTTTCCACTTGCTTTATGATATTTTTTAAATTATGTCTGAGGACCATCTGCACCACCTTTGCGGAGCACTGGTGGTCCGCGGACCATAGGTTGAGAAACGCTGCTTCAATGGGTACAAATTTTGATGCTCAATGTTTGATTTCCACTAAATAGGATTTTCATAGGCAAAGATTTTGTTTGTTTATGATTCTTTAGAACGGTTCTACACTGCAACCTGAGCGAATAATCGTCGCTGGTGTGCAGAATTTTTGTCCTGCATGATATTTTTGGGGGTTGATAGATGAATATATTCTGTCCACTCCGTATACGGAGTAAGGGTTCACTGCCGAAGACAAATTTAGGCACGCTTCTTTTCGCAAGCCCACCACATCGACGACCAGCTATAGGAAATTAAGACATTCCTCGGACGTGAAAGGACTGGGGAGTTTCTTTCTTTTTTAAATCAACAACACGAGATTTACTTTTCATGTTTAACCTTTTTTAAATATTCTAATAAGTTTTTATTTATTTATTCCATCTGCGTAAAACACTATACAATACAAACACAACACAAAGTGAATGTCTTTTTAAAAAACTATGATCGAAATATAAAAAATTGCCTTCAATTTTGGAATCCTGGTAATGACTGCAGAGTCGAAAGGCCTACGCGAAGGATTTTACAATAAACTTTTAATAAGAAGTCTGAGCTTCTGGAATCAATTCTACATAATTATGTTCACTGCTCAGAGTATCGTGACCCCGTCGACTATCGATACTCCAGGAAGGATATATTACTGTCTCTTTATTTTTGACATATTTAGTTATATGTTACATATCCAGTTAAAATAATCACATATATTTACATGTTTTATACATTTTTAACCCATTTATTTCACTGAGAGTGTGGATTAGGCGATAGCGTCTAGGGTCGCACTCGGAAGGTCCCGAGTACAAACTCCGTTCAGTTGACTAAGGTCATTTTCAAAATTTCCCCCGTCATGAAGGCAAATGCCGGCTTACCATGAATTTCTGCCAGTATTTATTTCTATACAATACTCATAAAAATCGAAAATCAGTCAAAATTATCAGAATTAATAACACATCAACATTCGATAACGAAATAATGACAGTGCATCAATAATACAATGAGTGGAAAAAATTGAAGCGTTTAGTTTTATAAGGGTCTACGTGCCAAAATCATTATTTTTTTCAGTCGATAATTTTAAATGGATCTTTGTACCCAGACCAATGCATTTCAGAAGGGTTCAAGGTCCAGGGAAAGTCACGTTAGTAGCATTAAATTCCACGATAAAGTGGTGAGTCTATCTCCGGCACGTCTTTCTGTGGGTCTATGTCTTGTTTTCTACACAATCATGATTTTGGCACTTAGATCCTTATAAAACTAAACGCTTCAATTGTATCTCTCTATGAGAATTCAAAAAGTGGAGGTAGGCTAAGCCATTTAATGTGGTACATGTGGTTATATTTATTTAAAAAAAAATGGTAGTTTTACCAATCTAAAACTTGTATTACAACACAGTACGTGAATTGTAAGGAAAATTCCGTTTAATCCGGACTTTCGGTGATCCGGACAGGTCCGGTCTCAACTAATTCAGATTAGAATTGAGAACATGGGATATGCAACAGAATATTTTATAAGCGAGAAAGAAATTACAGCAGACGAAATTCCAACCTAAATGTGCTGTTATTTCTGAGTGAACAAGATGATTAGGCCTATGAGAGAAGAGATGCTCTTGCATGAGAGGTACAGTAACAGAGCCGAGCGCTTGATTGAGGAGGTCTTGCTCGGAAAGAGGTCAGGTGCTGGGTCACACCTGCTCCAACGACGTCACAGTTCCTCATAAAACTCCAGTTAACGTTCCTAATGAAGAGTTCACGTGAACACAGCCTGTGTGCTATCTGAGGCACTGTAGGAAATGTATGATTTATAAAAAGCGTATGTTGAAATAGCTTAAATCATAATTATATTTTTAGTATGACATATATTTAGAGATAATATTTTTAATAAATGGCAGAAACATATAAATTTTGCTCTTTGTTTTTTTGTTCCTTCGTTTGTTGGTTTGTCTGTTATACTACGAATCACGTGAAAACCAAGTAATTATTTTTATGAATTGCGGTGTACATAGGCCTACCTACTTTATGCCAGTATGATTGGCATTTTAAGATTTTTGTTTTCAATATTCATGTTGGGAATAATTATAACATCTTATTTGAAAGTTAAAAGATTAATAGAGTATAAAAGATTAAAAGTTAAAAGATTATTTAAAACAACTAGTCAATGAGACATATAATAATAATAATAATAATAATAATAATAATAATAATAACAATAATAATAACAATAATAATAATAATAATAATAATTATTATTATTATTATTATTATTATTATTATTATTATTTAATGTTGTCAATATCATGAACGATGCATACACAAAGTCAAGTAGCACTAAAATTACATATAAATATTTGGAGATGAATCTATAGTAAGATATTTTTAACTAACCATTGGAGTAACTTCTCTTAAATTTAACAATACAAGACCATATAGAAGGGCATAGGCTATATATATCGTGGAAAGCTATGCCTTCAAGTCAAACTAGCGGCATGATCATCAATACGGTAATTATGTCTTGTGCAGTAATTATAATAATCAGATCTCCACTAATATGCTTTTAATTAGACTTAATTTTAATTAGGCTATGATATATAGCCTACATATATAATTATATTTCGTATGTATTTGTATCTGAAAGAGTTTTGACAGTTGTTAACATATAAGTACACCTTGTTTACTTATAAAAGTTAAATAGATATAATTATATCGATATAACTTATATAAGTTAACCATCAAAGCTCTTTCAAACACATAGGCCTACAATACACATTCTATTTGGAAGTAAAGGGTTGCGAGTGGAAGGCTGGGAGTCTCGTACGTAATTTCATGACCTTAGAACTTTGTTTCGATAGATTATTATGGTACAGTACACTGCCTTATTACTTGTGATAGCCAAGGGGACGTCTGTGTGGAAATTAATACGGAGATCTTGGCGCCTTCTAAATTTATAACAACCTTGAATTAGGCACGCCTTGTTTAAACAATGACATCAGACATCTTCCCCAAGTATTAAATACCTTCATCATAGCATCTGGCGACACCCTACAATTAGACCACCCTGTGTACCAACATACTCCGCTTTGTCAGCTCTTCTCTCCACCGCCAATTAAACCCCTTGTCAGCCACGTTAATACGGAAATGAGTCAAGGAATATTGTTACAAGAATTAAAATATTAATGTTCACATCCTGAAAGAATTAATTATACACACACTATTCAGTGAACAATAAGAAAAGTGAAGCAAGATACTCCTTATACAGACAGTGAGTCTGGAGGTTGATGCTTCTGGATTTTTAGACATTCGGCCAGGGTCGGATCCAGAACTTACTGCATGGGGGACATAAAGTTTGCAATTACTGTGGGGTGTGAGGGGTAAGGAAAATCCCTAAAAAAGAGGGGGCAAAAATTATTTTTTTCGTCCTGTGGGTGTTTTCTCCAAATTTCTCAACAGACGAAAACTCTTTGAGAAATTTCTCGGTTTTACACATTAGACTACATAATAATTAAAATCATTAATCAAATATCAGACTTTTACCTTTGTATGTAAGTTCTTGTCTGAAATAGTTCACAAGATAAAGAAGTGCTGTCTTGTGAGTTGTCATGGCTTGTCTACGCATTTGACACAAGGCATCGAGAATGGGTTGCAAAATTCGAAGTCCAGTATGAGCGATAAAAGCCATAACTTATCAAGCGTTTTCTGAGCAAATAGTTTGAGTGTGATAAGTCGTTCTTCTTCGCTTCAAACTCTAGATCCCTATATATAAGGACTTAGTCTATAGCTTGGAAATCAAAAGTACTCCATAATTTAATTTTGAATTACACGCAAAATACAAAACGCGGGAGACACCTGACCTTTTAAGCTAGTTGTATTGTGAATACAAGAACAAGATCGATTATAGTTCATTTAACTTTCCTTATAATTCATAGGGGTCTTAAAAGGCCATTTCACTTTGAGGGTCATTCGCGCGCACAAACACACACACACAAACACACATGCACACATGGGTTTAGTGGTTTAAGTGGAAAACGTTATTAAGTGAAAAACAATTCGACTTTTTTGAACTCTTTATTAAAAGCAAAGTTAGGGTTTCCCCTTGTAAGTACCTCTATGACGGCAACTGGCGACAGACCACCCTGATCACACACGCAACGAAAATTGAGTTTTTTTTCTTCTTAACTAATTCCGTCATGCGGGTTTCATTATTACGTCTGTCAGATATTCAACACAGTGGCAACAGTGTACGTAAAATTCCCTGTCCGCCCGGTTGGCCCTTAATTGATCTGACCTGAGTCAAACTCGCCCTACATCACTGAGGTGAAGGTACAGTCCCCATCCAGGACAACTAGAACTTCAGTAAGATAATAAGTGATATTTTAAGGGAAACCATACGACTTCTCTATAGCTAACCCTTTTGAATTTGCTAAAATTTACCCCTAACAAGACTTGTCGATAATTATTTTCAAACACGTTGTGATAAACCTCTTATACAAGTTGGCTGCCAATCCTCTGGCCAATATACGACTTTCTCATAGCCATTCCAGATTTCGTAATAAGACCTGTGTATTTTAAAGGGCAATTAAATCACGGAGGGTGAAATGGGCTGGATATGTTGCGCGCATGGGGGGAGGACACGTCTAAAAAGTATTGACTGAGAGACCCGAAGGGAAAAGACCACTTGGAAGACTTAGACGTAGGTGGGAGGACAATATTAGAATAGATTTAAGGGGAAGTAGGATTTGCGAGGGATGGTTAGATGGAGTTAGCATGACGGGTTGAATGACGGGCTCATGTAAGCGCGGCACTGAACCTCCAGGTTCCATAATATCGATCATATTCCTTTGGATTTCTTAAGAATAGTCTGCTACCATTGAGCAAGTAAATTCGTAGTTTAAAATCCCTAAGTTAAAAAATGTGTTCTTTAATGTGTGACATCGATACTCTGCGATCGTCCATTAGAGAACTACAAATTCTTACGGATGGAATAGAGAAATGTGCCATTAGATAGCAATGTATTGTGCCATGGATTAAACAGGAGAGATACGAATAAAATTCATTACACCAATCAAATTTAGCCTAATATAAAGTAATAAACATATTTTAATTTGAAGATTTAGTATAGGCCTAAGGGAAATAATGCCATTTTAGCGTAATTGGCTAATGAAAATAAGGGGTTCTATGAAATATTGTTCAAAATAGCATAGGCCTATACTTAAAACACAAAAATACGAAGGTACTATAGAAATTATATTTCATGCGATTTACGCTTATTGTTTTTTTAATTTCTTTACATAGTCATTTTACACTAAGTACAAAATTATGGATATTTTTAAAAGCTATGACGATTGAATAAATCCAGGAACACATGACATAATAAATTAACAATTTTAATATTATAGGAATCTTAGAAAAATTACAAAATGCAGGTTTTTTTTAACGACAGATTTTCATGAGATAATTGATTTCTTTTTTAAAATAATGGCGAATATCCTCTCACAACATTATTAGGTAAAATAAAGTTGCATGATGAATACTAAACTCCGTGGCGCTACATCCCTGGAGGGAATGGGCACCTCTATCGTTTTTTAATTATTAAATACTCGAAACTTAATAACAAAAACTAAGCCAAAAGAGTTTCGCTTGAGATCTGTTTATTGAGCAATCACACCTCACTGGAATTCAAGGAAGCACGTAATTTAAGAAATCTCTGTTGGCAGAATTCAACATACTCGCTTCTATCCACACAGTAATTAAACGGGTCTCGATAAACAGAAAGCATTGGCGACCTCATCATATCTTGGCAGATGCACATTGCAACTACAATGAAATGTATTTCTGAAATCAGTCGGCAAGCCAAGATAAATACAACTGGAGTTATTGCCACCTAACATGCTTGTATATATATAGAGAGTATTGGACCTCCATGCGAGCTACATGTAAAACTTTCAATTACAGTCCTATTAATATCTCGATTAAATAAATTCAAGCCTATCATTAAGGAAATTAATTATTTCATACATTCACTATCCTCACTATAAAACATTCAACACTCCGCTTACATCAGTGGAAGACAGCTTCGTTCAGTGATGACGTTTGTGAAGGAAGTGCACGGCGTCACTGTGTATGACGTCATGCAAAAGCGCTCCATTGTCACAATACTAATGCCCCTCTTCCCCCCTGTTCAATGGTGCCTACATTTCACAAACTTCTCGCAGAAGTTTTTCGCGTGAAATAGGAGTCGACTGCACTGACGTCACATAACAGCCTTCTGTCCTCGCCTGGCTTAGATTAACCCATTCCAAGCTTTGGACGACCCACTGTGTCATAACTTCACTGATACTCAACTGTTGGAATAATAATAATCTAGTGATTTTAAAATCCAACATAAAGAATAGTCTGCTTGAAAATACAGTTTTAGGAAAAGTGTGCCACTGAGGCAATTCCAACTAAGGAATAGCGTAGACCAAGTCTATACAAGTGGTACAGTATTATAATGCAGAGAGTAAAGGAGTGGAGTTGGATGAGGCATGGAAGTATCTTTCCTCGTTTTCCTTAGTGACATGCCTGTTCTAGGTTCTAGGCCTAATTAGTTTTTCAGTTCATAAGCCACTATAAATAAATCGTGATAAATCCTTATAAAACTATTTTAAATACGTTTAAATGTGTCCTTTTACAATATTTACCATAACTCAAATCAAATAGGCCCTACCCTAAAGTTAATTAACTATAAACAATAGTTAAATTATAAACAATAGTAATTGTTATGTTATGAAGATGTGGAATCGCTCAATCGCTTAGTCGAAGATTTCTATGAAATGGACCAATAAATTAATCATAATTTCATCTGGAGTGCCCATATGGAACCTTTCGGATATAATTGTTTACAGATGAATGTTTGCAATGTTTACAATGAATAACGTATCAGTGGATATAATTGTTTACAGACTTCTGACATAGCATACTCGCAAACCCTTCGTTGGCACAAATTCAGGCTGAACAACTGAAAATGCTGTCCCCGCAATACGACCTCTTATTCTAAATCTAAATGTGAAGTGAGAAAATTATATTCTCCATGCTTAGTGTAGAGAAAGTTATGTGACTGCATCACACCCGATGTTTATTTACGTCGATTTCATTCACAATAATCGATTTACAGGAATGAATTTTATCGATAACCTCTCTAATTAACTGTAAAAGCCCACTCCATGGTTCAATTACTTGCAACTTCCAAACCCTTATGTGAACACTGCATACAATATGGTTGTCATGATAAGTGAATTCAGTATAATACTTTCAGAAATTATATAATTTTTCAAGGGAAGGGATAGTTTGTTCGAATTTTAATGTTGATTGAACTGGGTATGTGTGAAATTTCGAGCAAATTGGTCAAATCATACATTTTCAGGATTAAGAATGTCATGAAAATAAAATATCTAACAGGGCTAGGAACTCTATGTTCTATCCTGTAATAACAGTGTCCTTGTCTCATGTAACAAGATTCTGATTGAGAAAGACAAGTTATTCTTCGATAACCGGTACCAAATGTTTCTCATCAATATTGGATTAGATAGAAGAGATGAGAAGTGAAGATGTCAGAGCCTCCTGGTGTCGGATGCGGAACTGTACGCGAGGACATCTGCCGCTCGCGACCCGCAGGCACAAACAATTATTTATCGATCCTTATTACAAGTCAGCGCGGGAAAACGACGCTCAATTCAACGCTATAAAACGAAATAAAAAGCAAAAAACAAACATAGAAGTCGACGTGAGGGGCGGTTTTGAAGATTTGAGGGGAAATTTCAACCCCCGCAACGTAGTTTGGCATTTCGCGAGCCCTTTACTGTATCTCTCAGCATGGGAGACGCAGCATCGAGTTCCAGAGATTCCCGCTGGGCGGCGCCTCTTGTCACCATTCAACATCCTCGGTTTGCTTCTCGTTCCTTATGCATTTAACGCACTGAAGAACTTGTGCTCAAACGCTATATTATATATAACATAATTTCTAACACGCTCGTATAAGACAGGGGTGGCAAAATGCCATGAACACCACAGAAGTAAGATAACCGTAGTCTTCACCGAATCGTATAATGTGAATATTAACCTTGGGCTCGTGCGGTTAGTCTTACATCTTATTTTACAAGACGTTATTCATAGTGTAACAAACATTTTCACTATTCGACTGTTTCCAGTGATTTTTAAAACTATTTCCAACTGCTGATTGAATATAACTCGCAGTCATGCCTTAGGGTATCTATTTTAATTAAAGAACCGCTTCAAGTAACAAATAATTCACAATTAAATCATTCTGGATCCTTGTTTTGGATTGTCTTGCTGAATACCCATTTTTATAAATAATAATTATAATAATAATGAAATAATAATAATAATTAAACCTCAAAATTGAGGGTGATTTTATTAAGTGTAATATTATTAGTATTTGAAGAAAAAATAGCAACTTAAAACGTTTGCAAAGGATATTCTTACAGTCTGTTCAGTCTGCACAAAGCTCTTAGTTTTCTTTCTTAAGCGTTGAAAACATTTTTTTGGTACTTACGGAGGGGAAACATTTACCTATTTAATAAACATTTTGCATGTGATCAATAGGCTTCAAATTACGAGGGAGAATCAAATGAAAACGATTAATTTTTTTCCCACTATTTTTCTGCAGGAAGACTGTTTGCTTGTACATTATTTTTCTACATAGTCCCCTCCCAGTTCAATGCACTTACGTCCCTAGTTTTTGAGCAAAGTCCTCCATAGCCCCTTTTAGGCTTTTCAGTCCGATTTAGCCCCTTTTAGGTTCTACAAGATTCATATATTTGCAAGCAGGGGGCATGAAACGGAAAAATACGTTAAAATGTTCTAATTAGGAAGCTGGGTAAAAAAATAGGTTAAAACCTTCAAATCCGGGCCCCCTTTATAAGCATTACACTACAGTAAGTTAAAATATTGTTTATATTTGAAATATTATCATAATGCCCTTAATTCCACCATATAACATAATAATTCAAAATTCTAATTTTAACTCTGCGTCAAGAGTGCCAAATTTAAAATCGGGACCGATTCCCACCCGGGGCAAATTTTCCTCTACAGAAAATAAACAAATTAATTTACTCATAATTCTCAAAGCGTTATACGGTACATGATAAACATTCACAAGTAAATATTTATCGTGAGTAAATATCATTTTTTATTTTTTTTTTGTATAGAGCTGTTAACATCATGGCTGTTACACAAGACGTACAAACATCACTACAATACACAAATATTTCCTACACTTAAATCTAATTTTGTATAAGAGTTAATATTTCACCTTTGGTATTTTCGCCCCAACAAACCAATTTTGAGTCCATTATGGCCTATAATTTTAAATATCAAACATTATAAACAATATAAATCATGGTCCACTATCTTTAAGTTATCTTCACTTTCGTGTAATGTTTACCTAGTTATATCCCAGTGTAACAGAAAGCAAAAATATTTGTGTCTTAAAAATGTAAATACGTCCATAATTTCTTGTAAAGTGATAAAGTAGCTACTACTGAGAGATTCGTGAGAGGAAAGGAAAGTTAGAAAGAGATAGAAGCAGGGAATGAGCGTTAGAAAGAATGAGAGACACACAGAGAGAAAGAGAAAAGTGTAGCGATGATGAAGTACAATTACTCCATGTTTTTATGCACCGCTACAGAAGTTTCTGGGTTTAATTTCCTGCCTCAAAGACGAAGCTAAGGTTTGTAACATGACAACGTTAATTATGTTCTGCTTGCTTTCGTAGAGTACTCTTCTTTCAAGTTAGCATTTAAAATTTATTAAAGGCGCTTTCATGGGTGGGAAAGATAAAATAAATCTGACTACTATAGCAACCAAAATCCACTACAAGCTGATTTATAGATTGTAGCAAATTTTAAAACGGCACTTGTATGAGATGATACCAGAATCTTTCATCAGGAGGCGGTATCCTGAAGGGAAATCAAAGAGAAAATAATGTTTATGAGCAGAGTATGTTTAGATATATAAAACAAGAGTTCTGCTTATAGAATTCTATTTGAAGCACTCACGTAACTTTCAAAACTTTTCTATACTTCGTATGGCGACATAGAGCATGCAATTGCCCAAGTCTCATTCAGGGCCGTATTCGCGAGGCAAGACTAAAAAAATGTGAGTTTGTTGGCGAAATGGTAGCTTAACTACCTTCAGAGAATTTATGTGAATAAATTAAAATTTATTAAATTATAATTTAGTATGTCATAACTTCACTTTTTAAATCGTTAAAGAGTGTTTTAGAGAAAAAAAAATTCACGTCAAGTAGTAATACTAGTAATTCTGTGAACAGGCGTAAAAGACCTCTTATCAAAAAAATTAATCTCTATCTCTTTTATATATATATAACAAGAGTACATATAGGCTATAAAACAAGCATATATATATATATATGAACTAATGACAGTTAGAGCCTAAACTATAATAGGTAGAGACTTGGAATTTTGACAGTACTTTCGTTACATAATGTAAGTGCTCACTAAGACACTATTTTGGAAAATTTTGATTTTAAATGGCAAAAATAAAATGTTTTAGAGGAGACTTTTTTTTTAAGTTTCACTGTAATATAAATATTGTATATTGTATACTTATATTACAGTGAAACTTAAAAAAAAATTGCACATAGCACATTACAATTTTAATTTGTGAATTTAAATTTATAATAGGCCTAGTTCCTTAAGAATATTATTGACTTGTCAAAGTTTTAACTTGACATACATGTAAAAGCTTTTATAATTTTAATTATAAATAAGTTTCGTCTTTTAGATTTTAACCATTATTGACACAGCGTATTATATAGCCTCATAATACAGGTATTCTGATCAAGTATTGGGAATTAATATAGGTCTATAACTTCAAGTTACAAAGAAGGTTATATCCTGTATTTAGTTAATAAAATATATTTATATTATTGAATAATTTATATCTTCTCACGTAATCCTAAAGCTGACTTATTGAGGGAATAAGGTGGTAATTTTAACTTGATAATATAACATTTCCATTAAAGGATCAATATGAAATTCATTAATTTATAATAAATAAGAATAAATAAATAAATAAATAAATAAGAATAAGAATAAATAAGAATAGGAATAAGAAGCCATTCCGAATACTCTCCTCTGTAGGAGGCAACAAGTCCTGCTGACCAGGCTGCGGATTGGCCACTTCAAACTTAGGATGGCTATCTTATGAAGAAATCTATTAAGGATCCTAGCCCGAAATGTAATGGGGATGTAACTTCCTCCCATCTTATTCTGGAATGTCCACGGTTATTGCATGTAAGGCGTCTGTTAAATATCAAAGGAGACTTATACAATATATTTAAAAATGATGAAGGATGCCTTAAGGTTATCTTACTTTTGTAACTGTCACAGTTAAAATCATTCATATAATGTCAAATCAATTCATAGTTTGTCAGTAATTGCTAATTTACTTCCAGTCCTTTTTATGTTTAATATGTTGTTCTTCTTACTAAATTTAAAGTTGCATATATGTTTTTCTTCATACTTCACTTCTTGTAGCACTTGTTCAATATAAATGTATTAATTATTGTGGTCGCTGGTGACCCTGGCAGTTAAAAAGAGACCTTAAATAAATAAATTTAAAAAAAGAATAAGAAATAAGAATAAATAAGAACCTTCTTGAATAATCAGTCCTACGTTTAGAGAAAGTAACCCCTTCCGAGATACGAGAACGTTACCTTCAGGAATTAACTTGACGGAGCATACATACATGAGGGGCGCCTCGCTCTCTGTAACACACAAGAAGCGCGCATCCTCACCAGGTGGATTTTCTCTTGATTTATTTACTCGCATCAAGCTCAATTTCAAAGCAGGAGCTCCTCTAATTATAATTAAATTAACCGCATAGAGGACCGGAATCCGTCGCTACCTTATATTATAATGTACACTCGCTGCACAAATAAACTTGGCACCGGCTCTCAACAGAGCACCTCCCTGTTCACTCGCGGTCATCCGAAACACCGGTGTAAACATCCGGGCCTACTCCCTGATTTGTAAACGTCAAGAGAGACTTTTTCCAGGAAATGATTGTTAAAGTTGGAACCAGAGAGCTCGCGCAAACCGAGCAGAAAATGTTTAAGTTACACTTCAAAGTGCAGGATAAAATCCTAGATTCATATCCAGGAATTACTTGCCAGGTAAGAAACAACACGTCTCGCTGTGTCATGTATCAAAGAGGAGTTCTATGAAATGAAATAAGGGTCTTCAGAGTAAAATAATTTTTCACACAAACCATTAAGTATTCTATACAATTAGGCATGTAGTCGAACACAAAAATGTTGCACGTATCTGAAGCAAAAAAGTAGTATAATTTAATTTTCCCAACCAAAACGATAGGTCTATGTTAATTATGCTTCCTTTATACAGTCAACCCTCGATAAAATGCCACCATCCGTTCTCTAACATTTAGTGGCACAAAGCGAGGGTGGCACTAAAAAGAAATTTAATTGTTAAAATAAAAATGACATAATATAGTGTTGTATTACTTGACTGTACTGTATTATGAAAGACATCCAAATAGAGAACTTTAGCACAAAATAAAACACTGTAAAGTAACTCAACTTATTACAGTATATATCCAGTGCTACAGTACACAAAGGGGTTAAAATCATGTGGGTAAGTGATTATGAATACAGTACAGTATCTTTATTCCTTGTTAAAAAAAAGTAACTGATTAACTGTAGTGTAGTGTTTAACAGCTGAATGGACACTGAACTGAAAGAAGTGAACTTTTGGAATGTCTCATTGTATGAAGGGCTCTTTCTACCTGCTCCACCCTCACACATGCTGTCTGTACGACTTCTGAACATAGCTTCCTCATCCCACCAGACTACCTTGACAGTTAGTGGCAGGAGAACACTCACTTCTTGGAAGTACAGTACAGAATGTTTCTTAAATAATCTTCCTAACATTCACGCCAGTTTTAAAAGAATTCTGCAAATGAAAAACAGTCACTGCAAGCTATATTTTGTAAAAATCATGTTTTATATTCACTGGCACTAAATGAATTGGCACAGTAACGAGGTTTCTTATGTATTTTATATGGGAGAAGATCTGATCGCTTGCATTTATTGGCGCAGTGCGAGGATGGAACTGTAAAGGGGGGTATTATATCGAGGGTTGACTGTACATAATATGACTTAGGTTTGTAAATAACATTCCCCTGTCTTTTTTCTTTTATACTGGGAGCAAGATAAAATTAGGGCATTACGGTGTAGACACCCGGTAAATGTTCGCAACCGTCGTTAAATAAACACGAACAAACTAATTTCTATTAAAAAAACAATGAGGTGGCCGAGAAGGTAGCTGCTAGTAAATTTAACTTTCATTAATGCTTATTATATCCCGCGAGGTCTCATAATTATTGTTGCTGACCAGGGAACCTGATTTTGATCGCCGGTATGTTTTCGGGTTTTTCTGAAATAGGAAGTATCGAAGATACATCGCCTTGTGAGAGCCATCAGTTAAATAAATAACTCTTCCGGTCATGAAAACATTCAAAAACAAACATTGGCATTACTAAGTTATTGCTATTTACCGATGAAGTCTAAATACAAACGACGCAGCGATCGAAGGGTAGACTCTATCCCATCTGGGATGTAGCAGCACGGAGTTATTTCTTTTACAGTACACAACCCCTTTTCGAAAGTGGCGACATTTGCTCGACAAATTTTCTTCGATTGCTGGTATGTCAATCACACCTAGAATTTCAATTTTCCGTACGCCAAATATCCGGATCGATTTTACGAAAATTTCCTAGGTTTTCTATTTTAGGTCTTCCAGGCTTGCTGTTTGGGTTTAAATGGTTGAGGCTTTTGTTCTTTAAATATAATTTTGATTTAAATATTTGCAACTTTTGTTTCTTTAATGCACTATGCTATGGCACTTTCACAATACAATTTTGCTTCCGGCAGCCACTCCACGGAAAGTGAGCCTGAAGTGTCCAGCTCGTAACAACCTTTTAATATTAATTTAAAATATATGTCATCACTGAAACATTATGAAATTAATTTTCAGTACTAGTCTACTGAAGAACTAATTCTCAAAATTAATAGCAAAATGTTTCAGTGATGACTTATATTTTAAAATAATATTAAAAGGTTCTTACGGTCTGGACACTTCAGGCTCGCTTTCCGTGGAATGGCTGAAGGGTACTTTTCAGTTATGACCCAATTTTACGAATTTCTGCTAATACGGATCATGACATTCCTCAATTAATACGGATAATTGGAGTTCAAATGCAGTAAGCCTATTAAAATAAGAAAATAAAGACAGTCCCTAGTTCTCAGTGTAGTCAGTATTGCGGGCTAGTATCGCAAGAAATCCAAGGGGTTGAACATCGCTGATTTAAATCTTTGCATTTCTTAAGGCTGCCGGCAATTTCAGCCCAAGGATTATTGCAAGTTGCAGTTTTTGAAATTAATACGTTATTCTACATAACTGTATCATTCTGAATATTTCTTATTACTTACGACCTGCGCACTACATATTTCAAATGTTTTATTTTCCTCAAAGAGCCGACTCGATTAAACAGATTTATGAAGTAGTTAGAATTTAGGCAAATGCGAGCAATTAGTATTATAGAAATCATCAGGTGCAGTTTAAAACGTTTGGCAACACTGAATCCACCATTTCTCAGCCATCTGGATCGTAAACCATGTTAATATAAATGCATTATGACAGGTTGGCAAATAAATGTTGTAGAGGGATTGAGTTATAACCCTGATTTTAATTATGGAATTGAGAAATGTTCATTACGCAATATGTACGAACAAACCAGCCACTTTATACCTTACCAAATAACAGACATTGCTAAATGTATTTCTTGAACTCCGGACAAATATGCAACGAATGCCATGCAAAAACAGGACTAGCCAGTAATTTTAGATAATACTCATTAATATTATCTTTTCTCTTTAGACCAGGCTCATAGCCAGGGTTAAGTTTTCGAGAGAGCAAATCAAATTTCAGAGGGGGCCGTGAGGTTTAGCATATATATATTTCAGAGGGGATATGGCAGTTTATATATATAAACGGCCATATCCCCTCTTAAATTTGATTTGCCCTCTCGAAAACTTAACCCTGACTATAGGCCTGGTCTAAAGAGAAAAGATAATGTTAATGAGCATTATCTAAACTTACTGGCTAGTCCTATTTTCTGTAGTACATACACACAAAATAAAATAAAATATATAGGCCTATAATAATACAATATAAGATTAGGCCTACAGTTTTCAAATATATGACTAAATATTAAGGACGATCAATATTACGTCCCTGCCTTATGAGAGAATAATCTGCAATGATTGTACTGAAATCCTAAAACAAATAATTACGGACTATCATACTTCAAACTAAATTTTTTAAAGTTTAAGGATAGCACTACAATCATTGCAGATAATTCTATCAATAACCATGACAGGGACGTAATATTTGTCGTCCTTGATATTTAGTCATATTGGCCTAGTTGAAAATTGTAACCTTATAAAGTATTATATATATATATATATATATTTTTTTTTTTTTTATTTGACTTGGTATACAGACTATGCACTGCATACTTATATATTGCTTGTGACTAAATATCACATTAAAAACATCATTTAACTCAAAGGAGTTTCTATTGTTATTTCATAGAAATATAGTGCACACTAAATAAGATTAATGGTCAATTAGGAGGACCTATTCAATATATTGCTTAGTAGGCCAACTTAATTCACTCATAGTTGATTTTTCTTAATAATTTCGGAAGTTGTGCTAAAGAGACTGAAAACAACCCTACTATTTAATTCATTTATAGTTAATTTTTCTTGTTAATTTAGGAAGGTGCGTTAAAGGGATTGAGACCACAAGCTACTATTTAATTCGTACCAGAGCATCCCCCCCGAGTCTTGACAAGTTGCTTACTTAAGAGAACTAGTGCACTCAGCCCCTTCCCTACTCCTCTACTGTACACTGTCTTAAGGCGGCAAAGGAGTTCATAAATATCTACATCATAATAATACACTACCACAAGCAAGTACAAGGAGGAGGAGAGGGGCGTTTGAAATTAGCTTGTTTGTTTCGCGAGCAAAAGGCGTCGTCCTCATCCGTTTCGTTTTACACTGCAGAAGAGTATCTGTAAGTTACTCTGGGAGAACTCGTCTTACTGTCTCGCATCTCCATTCTTCAGCTACAACTAACAATTGTCTCTAAATTAAGCGTGTTGATAGCAATGTTCCTGCAATGTTTTGTGTAGGAGCAGGGAGCTTAGAATTCGTGAGGGTATGGAGAGAAAAAGGACGAAAGGATTTACACTGACTATTCCACTCATACGCCGCGTGTTTGATATTGACCAATAACGTTTAGCAATTCCTCGGATATAGACCAATCACGGCCATTTACCCAGTGGCGTAGGAAGGGGGGTGCGGGGGGTGCGGGCCGCCCCGGGTGCCATCACCCGAGGGGGTGACAAAATAAAAATATTATTTAAAACAATTAAATAAGCTTAACAACTATCTACAAGTCAACATGCGTATTGAAACTTCTTTTAGTTTTAAATGCAGTCAACAAACGCGGCTGAACTGGCCGCTGTGTTGATACGAACAATAATATTATGGTTAGGGAGAGGGGTGTTTATTTCTACCGATGCTTCTCACTGCAGTTTTATTAATTATTTAAATGAGACTTCAACAATCGGCGATATTTTATATCACTCAAGCCGCAACCAATTCTACCCGCTGCGGCAGTCATGACTTTGACGAAAATAAACTTCGAATGTCGGTTGACTCCGAAGTCTCCGGCAATCTAGATTTTGAACTGGTAGGCTATGTGCGCATATTTAAGAATAGATTATTAATAATACAGTTCCGTAAAATACTTACATTACTTGATTATGAAATTTATTAGGATCAGAGGCGTGATTAAAAAAAAGGAGAATTGTATATTTTTTTAAGTCTGTTTATAAATTACTTAATACGAGTATAAAGCGTGGGAAGCTTAAAACTCGTTGTTGTACATCTTAATTTTTAAAATTTTCCGGGGGAGGACCCCCGGACCCCCCTCTCCCTGAGGGGTATTCCATACTCCCCAGACCCCGCGGATGTTATAACCCTCCCCCATATGGTCGGCCTGGTTACGCCTATGATTAGGATCAACCTATTAAAAAAATCTGATGTATAATTCACATAACTTCCTCTGCTCAAATAAAAGCCTCTCCTTAAAAATAAGAGAAAGTCGTCGCTAATCTTCGTTGTTACATCCCCAAAAGGTACCTAACCCAAATACAAAATTTTGTTTTCGTACGATTTTCCGTTGCAAGAGGCCGTATTGGAAAGAGCGCGTATTCAGAGTGGGTGGCTTATAACTACCCTTCAGAGAATTATTTCGAAAAAGTGTTTCAAATAAAAGCTTTAGCTCTTAGTATAAGAAACCCACGGGCAAAATTTAAAGAAAAACGTTAGAGCCGTTTTCGAAAGAAAAAACTTTCTTTATGCAAAAATAAGGAAAACTCTTATCCAATCTTCGGTTCACATTTTGAAAGGTACCTGACATAAATACAAAATTTTGTCCTTTTATCAAAATTCAACTTTCCAAAATTCGAGATTTCGCTTGGAAAACAAAATATAAAAAGTCACTCCAAAAATAAAACTTTGCACAATTTCGGGGGTGTATTTTGGCCTAGAAATGTGTGAAACAAAAGATGTTCGCTTTATTGATGGTTATGCCCACAATTCGTGAATCTGCCGCTCACGAAAACAATGCATATCTGTCTGTCTATAACGTACTTTATATTAATAATAATAACAAAATAATAACATTAATAATAATAATAATAATAATAATAATAATAATAGCATTAATTGTCGTTTAACAGCAAAATGTGCTTGATATGTATGTCTCCTTAATCCTAAAAAATTCGCTGAATTAGGTTAACTATGTCTTATTTGCACCATTGGAAGCACTGGTTACAACATGGCGACAACATGGTAACTCGAATCGCTTTATGGATGGTTGATTCATAGTATGCCATGATTTTGGAGATTAGTTTTGTTTTTATATAACAAAGTAATTATTACTAATTTTGTATAATCCGTTGAGTTTACGAGTTACATCAGATAAATTCGTTGCAGCTTCATCTTTCGATAAACTATTAAACTCTCGTGGGATTACCTTTGACTATCCAAAAAATAACACTTGGAACGGTCCCATCTTTTCATAATTTAAATGGGGGGGGGGTGAAAAGAAATTTTCCGCACCGGGTACCACCTAAGTTTGCTACGCCACTGCATTTACCTTACAATATTCTTGTAGGAATCGCGAGGATGTCGTTTTATCGGGTAAAATTGTCTGCTCGTTACTGGACAAGTAAGCATCAGTGTGCAGTGATTAATACATCACAAGCTGCCACTAAGCAGCAGGAAAACATATTATTTAATAAACATAACTTGATTAGAAATTGAAATAATAGAAATGTACATTGATTAAAAACACAATTCGATTCGGTGCAAGCCAGTTCGTGTGCTTTGATTCTGTTCTGCTGTTAGCTTACCTGAATGAAGTTAACTATGTCTTATAGCACCATTGGTAGCACTGATCACACAACATGGTAACTCGAATTGATTCATGGATGGTTGATTCATAGTATTCCGTGATCTCGCAGCGTTAGTTTTGTTTTTATACAACAAACCTTGAAAGTAATTATTATTTTATAATCCGTTACATTTTTATTCATGGAATAGTGTTAATAAATCCAACACGAGTTGACGAGTTTCATCAGATAAATTCGCTCCTGCTGCGCAGTCGAGAATCTATCGATAAACTCAACTCTCGTGGGATTACCTATGAAAAAACTGACAAACAGAAAAAATGTAATGTGAAAAACTCACAAGACTTTCTCTACCTTAAACTGGATTTATCGCATCTCATTTTGATATAGAGCTTGATTGTCTAAAATCATATTGGTTGTAGCGTTGAGCTCGATCAGTAAAATAATTATATAAAACCTTAATCTCAACCTTATTTATTTACTTACTTATTTAGCCTATACCTTTCGGTTTCATACAACCATCTTCAGGGCATCTTGTTATGTAGAATTACTTATAAAAATAATAAAGCTGTTTTAATAAAGGCTTCACTGTTTATTATAATCACTAAAACTTAAAAGGTCTTAAAACATAATTAAAATTCACTTCTTCTTCATCAGAAAGTTTATTTCAAACTTTCAATTTTTGATTGTTCAAAGACTGATCAACAGCCTAAAGAATGCATGGTCTGTATCAACGTTTTTTAAAAATTTGAACTGTCCTAGGAAAAAACATATATATCTCCCATTCATCATATTAATTTTGTGCAAATGAGTGCAAAGTATGCAACTTCACATCTTGTATTGCGTATTATTAGTTATATCATAACTTTTTTTTTATGTCTATATCTTCCGTATTCTCAACCTCCAAGCTTCTCTATCCTTCCATAGATTCTCAGGAATGTCTTTTCCTCCGTGTCTTCTTGTAGCCCAATAAACCATGTCTTCTATGGTCTGTCCCTCTTCTGTTTCTCCTGCCCATCCTTCTCACATCCGTGTCCATACCATTATGAGTTGCTTTCCTTTAATTTTATCTGCTATAATGTGTTGCACTTCCATTTGTTCTCTCTTTATTTTCTTTCCCCCCCCATTTCTAGTTCTCTCCATCCTAGAAGTTCTATGTGTTTTTTCTCGCAAAATTCACTTCTGTTGCTAATAACTTTCTTTTCTATCACTTTTTATTTGGCCAAATTTCTGAACCACATTTTCTTAACTAATGAATCATAAATATACTGTTTTTTCCTTCCTTATTAGTTATAACGTTCTTATAAATCCAACCCCCTCCCCCAAATACCTAAGAATATCCATCTACATTATCTTAATTTCGCAGTCAAAGACAATGAACAGAAATAACTATTTCAGAAATATGCTCAACTGTTGTGGAGAACTAGTTTTCTACTTTCCAGGCTCACAAAAGTACCGTTCAATATTTACTCGCAAATTATGTTTTCTAAATGCCAGTTAGGCAATAAATATTTAGGCAGATGTAAAGAGATTTTGTCTATCATTACTTAAAAATGGAACAACACTACGGTATGAAACATCGGAAAAAAAACGCCCTTCAAATCTGGCTAAATTCCTAGAGAATTTTATTGAAGAGCGCTAAGAAAATGTCAAGATATACTTCCATGAATTATGATGCTATAAATCACAAAGAAGAAGTAAGTCCTTCTGATATGGGTTACACTAACCGCAACTTAATATCTTGCAAAGTTTAATTTTTTTTTAGAGGGATTTAATAAGAAATTATTTAAGCCAATCTATGTGCAGTTATTTTTTTAAGTCGACAATTTTTCCTATGCTACATAAGAATTAATTTCATTAGACATGGATATAAAGAGGCTGAAAACCTTTTACTTTACTGTCCATCCTTTTCTTAAACACAAAGAAATGACGTATGAAAGATTAAATGAGCTAAATTTCCGGAGCCTTTTCGCAAATATAAATTTTGCAGTATTAGCTTAAAGGCCCATTCCTTATGCGACCTAGAACATGTACACATTTATTTTACTTTCAGTTTGTCCAATAGCCTATGCGTTATAAATAACTTGTTGATCCTCAAAATATCATTCAGCTCACTAAAATGAGCTCACTCTAAAAAACAAATTCTGAAAATTCTGCATCATCTCTAACTCCTAGAATAAATGGCATGGGGACAGACTTTCATATTCAAAATTCAACATTGCCATTTTCGTTATTTTAAACTAAAACAACAAATTGTTTTTCAGAATTTTCTTGACACTTGCGGTTATAGGCCTATATTATTTGTATTATGAAATATCTCTATTTTTTCAATAAAAAGATTAAACATAGAGGTCTAAGGATTCTATGCATATAACTTTTCCAGCTGGAAATAAGCAGCACAACAAGGTAGTAGAAACAGTTTTCAGTAGAAGGAAAGACTGAAGTTCTATAATTTGTATTTCTTGCCTATTTACATACATTAGTCGTGTGTATTCTGCAGTGAAGAAGACGTTGACACATTACCTTCTTCAGTAACTGAAAACGCGGTGAGAAGAAGAGAGGGAACGAATAAGAAGGTAAGAAAAGGGGAAGAAAGACGCCGCTAAGAAGCAAGGACTATCTCGAGTAATTAAACTAGAGTTGCTCCAGAAGACATAATAATCATCATCATCTGTACAGAAAGTGTTTTTGGTGCAGAAGCAAGCTTAATTCTGTTATACGCTACAGATACAAGGGAAAATGTATGTATTATTTCTTCCTCTATATGCATGTATGGAGAAATAACAAACCAGCAGATAACAACGTTATTATTTTGCATCAGTCGTTTGTTTGTATATACTTGCTAGTTAGAATTTCAATTCCACGTGGTTTTGAACTTGTGTCTTTGTCAAATTGAAAATTATGCATTCCTTGCAAGCTAGATGAACAGGTTTGTAATTCTTAATCATGGAAATCCTTAGAAATGTTTTGATAGAGTTCATATATCCCACGCCTTTCATATTTTGCGTATGTATTATTTTCAGTCTGTCTTAATTGTCGTTCCTTAGGAATGTAGTTTAAATTACATTTACGTCAGATTTTACTATTCTTGTCTATAGGCCTACGTTCGACATATTCCTAAGAATTAAAAACATACTGCCGCTGTGCTACAAACCGGAAGGTTGCGGGTCCGATTCCTGATGAGGTTGTTGGAGTTTTTCAATTGGCCTAAACCTTCTGGTGGCACTATGTCTCTGAGGTCGACTCAGCCTCTAACAAAAATGAGTACCAAAAGCAATCCTGAGGGTAAATTTGGCTGACAACTTTACCACCTTCACGAGCCGAATGTCCAAAATCTGGGAGCCTCATCCTCTTGGAAAACTCTGGGCCTCCAAGGCCTGTATAGGAATCAAAAACATACTGCAAGGTGCCGCTAACCTTAAACAATAAAACTAGTGAAAATTTGTTTTATGCTCAATAATAAATTATTATTATTATTATTATTATTAACGCCTATGTGATTTTCTGAGTCTGTAAATCTCCACGAGAGCCTGCAGATTAGAAATATATGCAATTAAGATTGTAAATATTTTAAAAAAAGTTTATATTACGTTTAATTAAATTTTGGTGTTGATACTTAATTAGAATATATTCTTATAAAAATCGTAAAAATCCTACCTGATGGTTTACAAGAGAGCCACCAATTAAAAATTTTACTTACAATTTTCGTTTACAATTTGCACTTGTCACAGATCTTTATTTATTTATTATATAATATTTTTACACAATTATGCAAAATGCCTATGTTTTTATTTGTATAATATTTAGCAGCTTTAATAATATATAGACACAAGTCAATTTAATAAATATAGCTCATGGTTTATAAAAGAGCCTACATTTAAAAATTTTATGTACAATTTTCTTTGCGCTATACTTATTAAGTTAAGTTGATGACATAGACAACATACTTGTCACTCAACTTCAAGTGATACGAGAGAATAAGGTAAAAAATTATGAAATCTGCTATAGTCCAGTTACTCATTGCATACCCAGGCGGCTTCCTTTCGTTAGGAGGAAAAGTTTGCCGACAGCTCAACCCATGTTCTTTGTTTTACCGCACCAATCAGCTAGTTACCCCAGCCAATCAAAATCTAAGAATGTCCTGTGGCGATTTTGACAGCTACTCGTCTACTCCGCGTGGAGTGAATACGTTGTTGCAAGATCAAGTTACAGTAAACAATAACACGTGTGAATTGAATAAAGCGAAGGAAGAACTGAGGTCAGTGATAACAATGAGAGAATATTGCAACGTTGCTTTTGTTTTGGATAGCGGAAGCCCAAGACCGATTTAGTCAGATCAATTAACATAAAGAAACACCGAAACCTTTGAAGCCGACTGGCCATCCAATGAGTAACTGCAGTATACATGTAAATAACCCTCATTTACCCTCATATATACCACAATAAAATAAAATTTATCAACCTTGGAAGATAAGCCTACGAATTTCTCAAGATCTACAAGCAATACAGCTCTAATACGGTGTTACAAAATCGTCCTGGTGTATCAAATTGTAAGAACAGTATATCACTAGAGTTCCAGCATTTACAGCACTTTTGCCAAAAACCTTCCCCTCACGGACAGTATAGCGAATATATTCAAGAGGTTGTGGAGACAAGACATGAGATATGTCTGGAGCAAAACACTGACTCAATTCTAACAAAGTAGCAGCAAAGAGTATAAGCAAAAGCAGCATGGGGTTTGGAAAGGAAGGGGTAGTAGATGTGTTTTAGGTACAGTTACTTCTACAGTGGAGGAGGAGGAAGGAGAATATGTGGAAGAGGTTTACGTTATATTATCTGAAGAGAGAGAGAGAGAGAGAGAGAGAGAGAGAGATAGAGAGACTAGAGCATTAAATTAACTCCAGCATGCAAACTGTGTGTGTCTGTCTTTGCTGCTCTCCTCAGATGCAAAGTGTTATATTGTTGGGATATGTGTGTGTGAGTCTCCATTTCGTGGATTTCAAACAGTCCACATCATGCCCCTCCCCAACAGTTTGGTTCAAATTTTTATGTTATTTAACGACGGTTGTGTACCGGAATTTAAATCTGTAACAGTCGCTATTGTTCCGACATTTATCCCATGGGAGTTCTGCTAACATGGGACTCATTTATGCATGACATCGATCTCGGCTGGAAATCGAATCCGCGAACGGGGAAGAGAAAGTCAGTATCCAACCAACTGTTCTATTCAAACAGATGGATACTCCAGAACTGACCTACAAGAGACCCAGTATTCTACAAGGGTAACATGACTTAAGACAAGTTTTTCACGTATAAAATAAATTACTATAAAAAAATATGTTTCTTTACCAAATTGCAGATATTTTCAATTAAGATTTGACTATATCTTAAAGCAATTTTGAAAAGGGGCTGAAACCCCTAGAAATTTCGAAATTTTAACCGATGCAGAAATGTATTTTTGAGTTTAATTAATATTGCGATAGGTATAAAAATTATTTGAAATTTGAATGTAACTCTCAAACAAAAATTGGGTATCAAAAAGGCTTAATGCAAGCCTTCATTGAAAAATCTGAACTCTTCAGTTTCTAATCAATTAGTGTGAAATTTTAAACACATTCTTAGGGTCAATACCTTATACGTATAACTGTCTCCAAGTTTTCGTGATGTTTCTGCAAACTGTTTCGAAGTTATTAATGATTTTAAAAAAACTTACAATAAATATAATAAGACATTTTTAGGGTCAAAATACAAAACGTTAACGTAATTTGTGACAATAAGTGGTTCTTTAAAACCTGTATGGGTCCTTAGGAAATAATAATACCACTTCAATTACAAGTCTGTAGGCAATATAAAAAATTTGGAAAAATAATTTTGTTATTCTATCCTACATCTTGCAATAATAATTAAATAATTAATACTTAAATACCTCGATCTCAACATTTTTTATTTATTCAGTCTAGGCCTTTCAGTCTCATACAACCATCTTATTTTGTGGACTTCCTTTTAAAAAGAGTGAAGAAGTTTTAATAAAGGCGTCCATGCAACACAGAAGACAGAAGAAGTGAATTTCATCAAAATTTTAAAGAATTTATAAGTTTTAGTGACGGTTCAATAAACATGATTTTAATACTACATTGGAGACGATACATTCTTTTTCTTATATATTCGATAACCGAGTCATATATCCATGTGGAGTAGTGTGGTGTGGATAATGCGAAACCATCCTTTTGCTGTGTCAGAGAGAGATGGCAAAGCTGTTTTCCACTGTGTGTTGGGGACATTATAATATGGCAACTGGTCCGGAATCCTTCAGACTATGGGATACTACTTTCCGACGTTTGTTTTGGCCATGACGACCCCTGCGTGAGCGAAGTATAATAATGCGCAGAAACTCAACCCCCTCCCACCGCTTCTCTTTCTCAAGGGCGATAATTCATGCAGGGTTATAAGCTGGCACTTGTGATAGAAATAGAAACTTCGTGTGTACTTGTAGTGTATACAGTATATCATGAATACGTTGCAGGGGGCTGCTGTACTCGTACATCCGGAAATTCTCTACAGGAGGTCCCTGCTCGCCAAACATTTAACAACTTTAATTTCTGATATGCATAAGTACTAGACAAGACAAGCAACTTCTATACAACATACAACTACTATGTTATTCCGGTAGGTTTTACACTTAAATTGTTTCAGGTCTATAAGGAAGAGGGGACCAAGAACAGATCCTTGCGGAAGACTCTAGAAGGAGAAGCAGAAACTTCGGCGTTTAAATTCACAATGAATAATATCTGGGAATACATTACCAGTACATGGACTACATGGTTCAACAAATGCCTCCATTACTTAAAAAGTTAAATTTTCCCATAAATATAAAGAGCGGGGAATTGTGCAAAACGAATTTAGAGGCAAGAACTATGCCTGTAATTTAAAATTTCAATAAGGTCAGGGAAACAGGTGAACCAACGATTTATATAGCATTTTCAACTTTCCTATTGTCACTTTCCGTGCAGTACATTCATTCCAATTTACAGTTTTTAACGAGATTTAAAACTGTAAGAAGCACTCCCAGGTTCACGAAAAGGTTTGACAACCACAAGCTGGGTAAGTGACATAGGACGAGACGAACTTTATTAAAAAACAAAAAAAAGTAATAATAAAAAAAAAATACCACTAAGGTTGTGTAACTGCATGATAACTGTAGAAGCAACCTGTGATAATATCAGATGACTCTCCAGACGTGTTTTATGAGCCGTCTGGCTCAAGCTATTAGACCGGGAAATCGAGACTGATTTCATTTGACTGCTCCAGAATATCTTAACCCTTGCTCATTTACATTTTCATTACATGTATCGCGCATGTACCAATAGGCTTAATTGCTATAATTTTACAGATCTAGTGATACTATCGGCAATGTAACTAGGAATCGCAGACGCCTTCATAATTTTTAAGTATATATATTTATATATATATATGCACTTTTATTCAATGTTAAAATTTTTAATCATCGATTATGTGACTTTTATGAACATGGTCGACGCGGCAAATGCTTTAGACAGTGGAATGGGTAGACAATGTCCGCTCTGTTTCACTCTAGAGCATTAATCGTATCTACGTGTGAGTGAGACAGAGATGCTTAGGACCTGTTCTAGCCTGGACAACACCTACCCACTGTCTGAAACGTCTATACAGCGGACTACACAGTACAAAATTATAGCATAACTGTTATACAAGTGGTTACACACTTTAGTGCCCATAGCTTCCCAATTGAAATGACTTGCCCTTATGAAGATGCTATTCTCAGAACACGCTGGGGATGCTGCTGAAGATGGACATGTGTGCTGTAATGTGACCTGCCTGTGTTACGCTGACTCATCCTGCTAATTGGATTGACCTTGATGACGTCATGTGCTGGAATGTGAGTACGTTGCTTCAACAAGCATTAGAAAAAAACGCGATCACGAAAACAGACAGCTTACACACGTTGACTGAATAGAGCAACTCAAATATCTTCCAGGTTTTATTTTTCTTAAAAATTCCAGAATTCAGTTATATTTTAGAATCAGCAAAATAAATTCACTTACTTTCTATAAAGGTGACCTTAAAGTTCTCATCTTGAAAAAATATAGTTCTTAGAATTGTTTTGATTTGGCTGTGTCCAATTGGCACCCTTAATTTAAGGCAGGATTTTCTCCTTGAACTATTTTAAAATGAATTATTAACCTTTACAATGTAGATAACACAGGTATAATGGCGGTCATGAAGATTAAAAACGTTACCTATCTATTTTGGTCCAAGTTTTAAAACATCCACCTAAATAGCTAGAGGCCCGAAAAGTAGCTTATATTGTTACCAAGGATGAGAAATAGAGGCCTGAATATACCTTATACGCTACTATATTAATTTAAATATAGATGAGGAGGTTCTTTTAAAAATTGTATTTTGAATTTAACTCAAACTATAATTTTAATTAAAGTACAGTACTGACAGATTTAAAATTTGGAGAACATCTTTCAAAACGTTAAGCTCCCTACTTTAAAGTTACAATTTTATCAGTGTAATCAATTCTGGAGAACAATGTACCCAAAACGTGGCCGTATACAAAACCCAAATTTGATCTGATTACTCACATTTGTTCCAAAATAAACTCGCTACTGCAACTAATAAAAAAAATTATTTTGAAATTAGAAGAACAAGCTCAAGAATAAGAAAAGTATTAATATCGATAGTATCTCTCCGAAATGAAAACATATTTGTAATGTAAGGCTACCTCGCAATCATGATCAGTAATAAAAGAACTTCCATTGCATAATACAGGACTGTAAGCATTTCATTGCCTGCAGCTCTATTGACAAACTCGGAAAAATGAAAGCGAAATTATCTTTTAGCCTACTATGAACTGCTAAAAGCTTAATAAACGTCTAAACGTTAACAATCTAACTCAAATAACACAGATAATAGACGAAATACGAAATCCTACTAGGATCAATCATGTACTTAAAAGTCATCTATTTATCCCTTAAAAAGCTTAACTAATTATCTAAACCATAACAATGTAATATATATAAGTTTATGATCTAATTCAATTTTACTTATTTTAATGTTTGTAATTTTTATTTTGTCTTTTACGCCAACTCGCACATGCGGTAACTTGTTGACCTAACGACTCAATATACAGAACAGTTCGAAAAATTCGTCAAACTTCTTTTATGTCTGTTAGCATCTTTCTCAAAGACATATTCCTCATGTTTTCAACTTAATACTAGGGACATGTTTCAATAAGTCTTGCTAAATTACGTAGGCCCTATCTTTTTTCAGTTTGTAAATAAAACACAATTAAGATTCGATAAAATTAAAAGCTTCCAAGAAAAGGAAGCAGCAATCTAGGACATCTGATAAAAAAAAAAAGTATGACACTCTGCAATTTCTATTCATTTACAGACAAATTACGGTCTGTTTTTACAACCCACTTCTAAATAAAGTGACAAGAATCAAATAAGTCACTGTTTTCAACACATGATAATGTATTCAGTACTTTCTATTTCAACTAATTATATATTCATAGAAAAAAGTTCTGGAAGGGTTTGAGTAAAAAGAAAAAATTATGAGAATCTAGAACGTTGCCAAAATGTTGACCACCAGTACGATGTTTTCCCTACGAGTTGGCGTCCACTATGGAAACAGTTGACAAGGGGATTTAAACGGCACAGCACAACAAAACAAATGAACAAATAAACAATGATACAGCTGGAAAAACAAAGCATAAAGTCTCTGCCTTCTGTCCACTGCCACAAAAAGTGATAACCAAGTTCATAATGAATCGCATGCCTAGTGTTTATAATAGGGGGCAGTGCATAAAAATTACGATTTCACTGAATAAATAGAGAAACAAAAAGATACCCTTTATTTGAAGCTTAAATAAAAACTAGAAAATTACTCAAATAAATCCGCGATGCGTTATATGAATTGCTAGTGTGTTAACATAGAGGACAGTGTGAACTAATTTAGCAAATTGTCACAATTTTCGCGTCTTATATATCTTTTTCTGTGTGTTTAGGGCTATATATGATCCATTATGTTTGAAACGAAGGACAATATCTATGTAGACAATAAATTCTACAAATACTTTGAAGGTAAATCTATACACAATGTCAATTACCTCAGTTCGTGCGTAACTAGTAGCAAACAGCATTCATAAATGGAAGTGTATCAAGCACTTCCAAAGCTACCTGTGGCCACTGCCAACAATACACGAGAACTGTACATGGAATGTGACTTGTATTTGATATTTTTTTGTAAAAAGTTATTTCTTATCCTACAAAACATTTTATTCTTGGCATTTAAAATCAAAATTTTGCAAAATCCTTTCTCAGTGTGCACTTACATTATGAAACGAAGGTACTATCAAAATTTCAAGTCTCTACCTCTCGCACATTAGACTCTACGTTGATACTCTGTCAGTCAGTCATTCTTTAAGTCAGTCAGGACAAAGCCTCTTATAATATACAGTACTAGCTTAAAAGACCCGGCGTCGCCCGGGTTTTGTATTTTGTAATTGGAAATTAACTTATGAAGGATTTTCAATTTTAAATTCTAGGTCCTTATATAGGCATTTATAATTTGAAATAGGAAGAACGACTTATTACACTCAAACTATTCCCTCAGAAAACGCTTGATATAGTTTTTTATGGCTCATAGAGGATCTAGAATTTTGCATCCCATCGCTTGTACAGTGCACAGCAAGCCTGGTAGAGGTTTAAATAAGAAGAAACAGAAATTCCTGTAACATAAAATTGTAATATCGAGGCGGGAAATTTCCCACTCTTATGTTACCATAAAGCCGTTTTGCGGATGAAATTAAACAGAAAGCATTATCACTTTCATACTTTTCTCTCCAAAAACCTGCGATATAATATAATAATATACACATTACCATACCTCGTTTTGTTTTCTCTATGTCCAGGGTAGAGAAAGTTATGTGATTCCATTATTTTAGTGGATTTCATTCTGTAATATTTATTTATAACATGAATTATTTTGATAACTTCTCTTGTTTGTCAAAAGTGCATTTCATTTGTTTTTTCCAAGCCCACCTGATACCATTTGGCAACAATATATTCTGTGATTTGGAATTGATAATTATATGTAAAAAGGATTAAGTAATTTCAAAAACATTTAATTTTTGGCATTTAGAATCAGAATTTTTCAAAATCCTTTCTTAGTGAGCACCTACATTATGCAACGAAGGTACTGTCAAAATTCCAAGTCTCTACCTGTTATAGTTTAGGCTGTACGTTGATTCCTGTCATTCAGTCATTCATTCAGTCAGTCAGGACAAAGCCTTTTATATATATAGAGATAGAGATGTTTCTACTATAGTGTTTTTCATCCACTTCCTGTTAATGCTACCAACCTATCTTACCGCACTCAATACCGCACTACTGACCTCTCAGGCGCGTCATTTTACCAAACCCTACGTCAGGGCCCAAGATTTAATATCAAGCGATAAGTTGCGCTATTTTTAACACAAAAACAATTAATGCTAATTTTAATTTTTTTTAAATGGCGAATATGCTATTCCACCCATTAACCTTTAATACAGTAGAACTCCAATTATCGAGATTAATCGGAAACGCACCCGATCCGAATAACCGGTTAAATGGATAACTCATAAGAAATGAAATTTCTTAAAATAAAAAAAATAAAATAAAAAAATAAAAATAAAAAAAAATAAAAAAAAAAAAATAAATTATACTGTACTGTACTTGCATAAAGTGTCAAATCTTGAGAATATCGGTCGGAGTCAGTTGCTTTGCCGATGTCGATTTTGTCGGCTAAAGTTTTGCTTTTTTGCAAATAACCGGCCCTGAAAGAGGATATCCCAATGCTCGCTACTGCACAAACCACTTGAATACGACCTCAAAGCGATCCGGAAAGTAGGAGCTCGGATAATTGGAGTTGTACTGATAGATATTCCGCCATGTATGTAAAATAGATCGCGTGAAATACGCAAAACCGATGTGTTTGTTATAATAAAGGCAAGTACAGGAATTCCCGGCAACGCACGGCAATGGTCGCTAGAGGCACAACTCAAGCGCCTGCAATGATATGTTTCGAGCACACGCAATACACAAACAGAGAAGTAGTTGCCGCATGTAGCCTACAAGGGGCAAAAAGCAATCGCTGCACTAGTGCTTCCGATGATGAGACGATGGCGACAGTTTGGGTGATAGGCATAAGGAAAAAGGTTCTTTATATTTTTGGGCTTGAAATATTAAACATTTTATTTTTCTTCTAGTAAAACAGGTGCTGACGTAAAGCAAACATTGCATTAAACCTTGAGATTTTATGAACAGTTTTCACTCCTTATAAATGATTTGGGTTCTTTCCGAAATCAACGTTTTAAAAAAAATAGTCTGTATGCATTTTGTCACTCTGTTCCGAGTCAAGAGCTTCATTTAGAATGACTATTTATCGAATAATATGTAATAGTTAATAAAATATACTGAAATTGAATTATTAGAATGTCATTTTAGATATCACAGTTCTATTGAAAGGAATTCATGACATACAATCAACGTGAATGTATTTTATGAAGAAAAATAAACTCCGTGGCGCTGCATCCCAGAAGGGACAAGGCCTACCACCCGAACGCTGCGTCATCTGCCATAGGCAGTTAATGGTGGTTTCCATGACCGGAGCCGCTACTTCTCTATCAAGTAGCTCCTCAATTCGAATCAGTAAAACTCCAATTATCCGAATTAATCGGAAACGCACCCGATCCGAATAACCAAATATCCGATTAAGTGGAAAACTCATAAGAAAAACTAAATTGTACAGTACTGTACTTCGATATTTATTTATTTAATTATAATTGAGCATGTCGGTCAGAATCAGTATTGCCGGTCAATTTTGACGGCTAAAAGTCTTGCTTTTCGCAAATAATCGACCCTGAAAGAGGATTTCCCAATGCTCGCTATTGCACAAACAACTTGAATACGACCTCAAAGCGATTCGGATAGTAGGAGTTCGGATAATCGGAGTTACACTGATAGATATTCCGCCATGTCTGTAAAATAGATCGCATGAAATACGCAAAACCGATGTGTTTGTTATAATAAAGGCAAATACAGGAATTCCCGGGAATGCGCCGCATTAGCCGCTAAGGGCACAACTCAAGCGCCTGCAATGATATGTTTCGAGCACACGCAATACACAAATGGAGAAGTAGTTGCCGCATGTAGCCTACAAGGGGCAAAAAGCAATCGCTACACTAATGCTTCCGATGATGAGACGATGTCGGTTTGGCTTAGAGGCATGGGAGTAAAGTTCTTGATTTTCTCCGGCTTTAAATATTTAACTTTTTACTTTCTCTACCAATAAAACAGGTGCTGATGTAAAGCAAATATTGCATTTAGACCTTGAGATTTTATGAAGAGTTTTCAATCTCTATGCATGATTTTGAGTTCGTTCCGAAATTACCGTATTTTTTTAAGTGAAACTTCTTTAGCCGCGCTAGGAGTAAATCGAGAGCTAACCCAAACTTGCGTTACGGACAAAATCGTCACGAAATTGTCACAAAATCGTCATGAAATTGTTACGCTCAAAACCGTCACAAAATTATTGGGGCGGAACGGAACGGACTGCACAGAAAACAATCAACTCAATGATTAGCCATAATTTAAAAAAAAAATAAAATAAAAAACTCCAAAAATCCAAAATTTAAAAAATAAAAAATCCAAAAATCCGAAAAACCCAAAATTTAAAAATCCAAAAATCCAATTTTAAAAAACTCAAAATTAAAAATTGAAAAACCAAATTTAAAAATCCAAAAAATTAAAAAATTAAAAGATCCAAAATTTAAAAAATCCAAAATTCCAAAATCGAAAATTTAAAAAATCCAAAATTAAAAATTAAAAAAGTCCAAAAACCCGATATTAAAAAGTACAACGATCCAAAATTGAAAAAAATCTAATAATCCATAATTGAAAAAATCCAAAAATTTAAACAAGTCACTTTTATCGTGTGGCGTTCTGCGCAAACTTTTTTTACTTAGTCGGCCATAGACCAATTTTCCCGAATTCGTTGTCTTGTTTTATCGTTTGTTTACTTTCTTTCTGCATCACACATAAACAACCTTGCCCGAGGCGGGACTCGAACCCACAGTCTCCTTCGCCGCAGCTCCAAAGCAGCATGCTTTAGATACCACGGCTAATGAGATTGGCATAAGTGCAATCGACCTGGGCCGGGATCGAACCAGCAACCTTGGCACAGAAAGCCAGCGCGATACTAACTGCGCCACCCAGGCCGACTTTCGGTACCATGCCATGACTTTCGAAAAATTCTTTCATATCTTTACATTTCATGCCTCCCTAAGTACGAAACCACCGCCCATTTAAATATAGCCTATATATATATTAATTTTGAAGATATTTGAACCAAAATTTATTATGTTATTTCTAGGCCTAATAGTTCCGGCAAATTCGTTAATGAGCAAAATTGTCCCAAGGGGGGGATCGGGGGAGGGGGTTGAAATTTTGAAAAATTTATATCTCGGCCCCTATGTAGTATAGAGGGAAACTTTGTTTGAATAAATTAGTGTACTCCCTATGGACTTCACAGTGACACCAACCATTCGGGGGTTTTGGGGGGTAAGAGTGTGGATGGGGGAAGAAAAATAGAAATTTTTAAAACCGCGTCTTGTGGAGTATCGTTGAAAATCTCTTGATGAGTACTCTACAAATCAACAACTAGTTTCTCGATAGCTCGCAAATATGGCGAGATTTGAATGTTTTAAAAAGTGCTCTTTCCTCTTTTTTGCAGTTATTATTGCGGATTTGTCAAGCCAAGGCTAAAGAAGAAGAGTGGTGCGCAGCAACAATAAATTAAACGACAAGCACTTCGAAATCTACCTCAGCCTGTAGGCCTCCCTAAAGGGATTTTGTTAAAAAATAGACTGTGTTTGTTTTGCCAGTCTGTTCCAAATCACGAGCTGCATTTATAATGGCACAAGAAGTAGATACAGGACTATGTCATGAAGAAATAAGAATAAGACAAGTTGGAAATTAGCAAAATTCATGTTCATAGTGCACAGACATTGCCTTGTTTCTAAAAAGTTATTGGACGTTATAAACAAGTTTCTTAGAAACATTCATTCATGATACAAAACAGTCGTTGTAGTTTGGTATTCAAATTTATCAGAGAGACAGAGGCATCTGTGCGAGTGCCATGCAAAGTAGTAGTATTAATGTAGCCTTCCCGAGTTCATGGCAACCGATTTGAACAGCTGAGATTGAGGTGTAAACAGGGGGAACAGCCAAGTGGTGGTCCTCTTTCTTCAGACTATTTCTCATTTTGTACTAGCTTATACCCTTAGCAAACAGGGAAGGCGTGTGGGGCCAGGTAGGTTCCTTCACCCACAAGCACCTTCACATTTACAAGCGCAGGGGATTAGGACCGACCGTAATTTCCGCCCCATAAGTCACCTAGTCTACTTCAATCAATCAATCTTAGATTTTTTTAATATGTCATTTTATCTTAAAATGTTCTACACATAATTACAAGAAAAAATGACACCAATTTACTTTAATATGAACATTTACGAGTCGGCTTAGTGATTTGTTAGAAATGTTCACACCTAAAGTTTGTTGAATGGAGTATATCACTGACTTAACCGCAACCCCCCCCCCCCCCCAAAAAAAAGCAATTCATCCAATGTAGTTTCTTAACACTGAAGTGACGACAATATAGACGCCAAATCCTCTTCCTTGTCATTTTTTGCGGTTTATTTTATGTTGTTTGTCCGCATCGGAATAAAAAACAGGATAATTTTAGTGTTGACTAACACGATTAGGGTGGCACCATTGGGTGAGAGAATCAAACATAAAAATCATGTAAATGGACTCTTGTTTCTCACACCAGGGAGCAGCACTGTCCATTTCATTCAGCGAAGCAACACGACAGAGGCTTATTATATTCCCAAATGTGACGTCACGGACAGATGACAACATAAAACATTGACCCGGTGGTATAAAAAATGTTCTCAATTATTAAGTGTGTGTTTTTAAATGTGTTTCATGCTTCGGATCTCTATTATCACTAGATGTGACATCATTCGTGTTTACAGTAGGCATGACTAATGTGGAATATAAATAAACGATGTTAACCATGGTGCTTTGTTTAATTCCCTGAGAATGTTTGAAAGTGACAGCTGAAAAATTAAAAAAAAAATTGAATATACAAAATTCGATCTTCAGTTTCTAACAGCGCAATTCATTTTCTAATCTGTGCTTAGCTTAACGTCCCATTACTAGGATTTTCAACAATTTTTACTGAATGGGGTACTCCACCTAAATTTGCATATTATTGCTACCCTTTTGATAATGGCAAATAACATATTTGGTAACAACTAGGGCCCGGATTTGAAGGTTTTAACCTATTTTTCCCCAGCTTCCTAAGTAGAACATTTTAACGTATTTTTTCCATTTCGTACCCATAGCTTCCGAATATATGAAAGAACCTAAAAAGGGCTAAATCGGACTGAAGGGCCTAAAAGGGGCTAAAGAGGACTTTTACTGAAAAAACTAGGGGCTAAAGAGGACTTTTGCTGAAAAACTAGGAGCTAAAGAGGACTTTTGCTGAAAAACTAGGGGCTAAAGAGGACTTTTGCTGAAAAACTAGGAGCTAAAGAGGACTTTTGCTGAAAAACTAGGGGCTAAAGAGGACTTTTCAGAATAACACTAATTTTAAATAGATTTTCCAATTAATGCAAAGGAAAATAAATAATGTGAATTTGTCCATTTTAAGAAAAGACATAATAAAAATAAATTTATACAACACACTGAAATTAACAATATACATGCCACTTTATCGCTTGTATTTGTAACTCGAAAATGTGCCACTTCGCCGTCGCAGGATATGAAACTTGAGTCGTCTTCAATACTTTGAGATCTGCAAGTAATCCATTGTCGCTTCAACTTTCAAACAACAAGTTGCCGACGACGACAGAGAAGTGAAGGAGGATCTGTGTCAAAATTATAAAACAATTTTCGCTGCTAATATTAGTGTTTTATTAAGACGGCTAAAATCGTTTGTTTGAAACCTAAAAAAGGGCTATGCCACGAAAATAAAAGGCTAAAATACCTTTTATAAAAGCCTAAAAATCCGGCCCCTAGTAATAACATATTTTAAAATATAGACTATATGAACAAAAGAAGTTCATAAGTATGTGACCAGAGGAGCAATACATAATGGTGTGGTTATCAACAAGTTTAATTGAAATAATAAGTAAAATAAGTATAAAACATTTAACGGAAAATGTAGGACTAACATTATACTACTCCTCATTCAAGTTTAAACGTTAGTACATACATGACTCATTTTTTAATTGTTTTCGTTTTTATCTTTCTTTTCCGGCAAGGTCAATAAAAAGAATTTAGCTCTATACAATACACTTTTTAAAATATTACCAATTCTCTGAATGCAATTAATTTCCTGGTTGTATTAACTGTTCTCCTTTCTATAATGTAGGCGAATACTCATAATTTTCTATTTTAATTTTTTTAAAGCTAGAAGGAGCACATTTTGTGGTGTGGTAATGCGGTGGCTACTGGTCACTGTGAGACTATAACGCTGAAGGTACTCAGAGGTATGTTGATTGGGCCTAATATGCGAACTCGGAGTGCAAATACCGAAGTATAGACCTCGTTTATACTAAATATCAAGCCTCCAGGTCAGAAACGAATAATATAAATCTACGACTTTTAATTGTGGAATGTTTTTGTTATTAAATATTTTTTCCTACATGATCTCCTTTAAGTCTAGTAGTAATAAAGGCATCAGGTATTCCAGACACGTGGCTCTGAAAGGAGAGTTCTGCCTTCTACTTTTCTTTATTGTGACCACAAGCAGGGAGAGGGAGAGATGATGAAACGGTCCAGCAGAGCTGAGTCTGCAGCATCCAGCATCTTTTCAATATCTCACCTACACCCCATTCCGGACAGGTGCTTCCGCCAAGTGCTGTGACTGATACCAAGTGTGTGTGTGAAGAAGGTGATGCATCTTACCTGAAAGAAAGAAGAAAATATAATTAACATAAATCAGGAAGCATTTGATCTGTTATTAAATTTAAATAATTTTATTGAAGAACCACTTTGTAGTTTTTGAGTTAATGCAATACTTCTTTTTGCATTTGCATTTTTTTAGTTAAGTAGTACTCAGTCTATTATGCTTTCGGTAGCGAAAGAACTTAGCATTCTTGTTGATATGTGTACATGTATTATTCTAATTATTTTATCATATTGACAAGAATACTACATCTACACCAGCATAACAAGATGCTCTGAAGATATCAGAAGAATGCCGAAAGGCCTAATTTTAATTTAATTTATTTTAATTTATTCAAGATATTCTGCGGCCCAAAAAGTACAAGGCCTTCCTGCACCACGGCTTCTGCGGGGACCGCCACCAATTGTGACAATAGAAAATCTATTTACCGACCGAGGTGGCCAAGATGGTCTTAGCCTCGCATTCTGGAGATCTCAGATTCTTATCGGGTGGCCTGCCAATTTGACATGAGTTTTTTTAATGGTCTCCCCAGTCGTAAAGGCAAATGCCGAACTGGATATTTAATTACCATGACCCATTCTCGCTATTTCATCATGTATCGTATTCAATGAAATTAATATCAGTTGGAATTCTTGACGCCAAAAAATACACCAACAATTTAAATAGTTGAGAAACAATAGTTCCACGGTCTACCAGTACACACACAGAACCTGAACTCCTAATATGGCCTCGAGGCTCAAAGGAGTATAAATAAAGCAGAATTTAAAAAATCCATTTGCAAACTGTACTCATCAATTTCGCCGAAGTACGTCTGTCTGAATATCTCAATTTATTTAGTTTTATCACTGGAGATGTGCAGCTCTTTTACACGCGTGGGTGTAGTAAGGAGGTCAGGGTAAATTATTTTCACATATTTCAATTTTACTTCCTTTAGATTTAATTCGTTCCTTCCTATCTCCTTTCCCATTTGTTTCCCTTGAACCCTTTCCCTAGCGAAATTTGCTTCTTCACCTTATTGGAAGGGGATGTAATTAGTGTAATAGAGTAATACATAATCCAGACTTCTCCTGCTGGCTATGCATCACGCGCTGTAAAGATTCTCTTGGTCAGTGCAGCTATATAAGAAGGGATCCCTGCCTGCTAACCATATATCTGATTCCACGAACCCTACGTCTCTATTAATTTCTTGTTCAAGTTATCCGATGCTACCTATACTGTGTTCAAAACGTCCAATGTAAATGGTATCTATTTATTGGAATAAGAACATTTTCATGTTGACGTTTTTGTGTACAGCAATCATCTTAAATAAATGTACAATACTTCACATAGGATGTAATTATTTTCTTAGAGTCTAAACAACAAATTTCAACGCTAATATTGTTATACAAAGACATTTTTGGGATGAAGCAATAAGGGAAAAGAATCAAAGAATACATACCAATATACATGAGTTTTACTTAGTAAGTGTACTTGGGTGTATTTTTCTGTCAAGAAAGTTATTAAATAAAAAGCTGAACAAATCTGAATTTCATATTTTAAGTTTTGTAATCTTCCGAGGGTCTGACTCGGAACTTTTAGCTTATTTCTTTATATCCTACCAGCTAGTCCAGTTAGATTTTTATACCATTCGAATTCCCTTGAAAAAAGCTTTAATAATGTTGTCAAAACTTAAATAGGCCTATATGTTAGAAGTATAAGTATTTTAAGCTTAATTAAAAATATTATTTGGTTAAAGCTCTCCGAAGGGAAGTATGAGGAAGAAAAGTATTTCACAATACTTTGGATGCTTCAACTATAGGCTTATTGAATTTTCGTAATTAGATTAATTGTGTACATGTTAAGCAAATACAATTTTACAATAAAGAAAACATAGGCATAGGCATAGGAGTTTTGTTGGTGTGCAAAGAATATATTTCTGGGTCAACTGTGTAACAGAACAATTGTAAGGATCGACTGGTTCATCTTTCTTTAAAGTATGGGAAGTACTGCGACTTATATCTGTGACCAACGCCTCTGTGCTGGAATTTTGTTCCGCAGGAGTCTTTTTTACATCCCTATAAACACACAGACATGCGCCTACCATATTTATGAACACATAAATGCCATCAACCTGGACCCCAGGATCGAACCCGCTACCATGGGCACAGAAGCCCAGCCCCATAATGACTGAGCCATCCAGCCGAATTGTAAGGGTAATATGGATAAATGACCCTATATTATAAGTTTATAACCACTTGAATATCGTCAGGTTATGAACTAAGGCTTCTCTTTTACAGAAAATTAAAACTCCAGTCTAAAAATAAAAGATTATGATTGTTGTAGGTCTACTAAGCTCTGTTTATTCATCGGTTTAATCAGCGTATTGAAGGAAGTATGTGCAGTAATTTATAAGAGTCATAGCTAAGTTCACGTAATTGGGTGTGTTTCGAGTTATGGAGATGACCTTGCTTGTTATTCCAGCCAACTGTCCTGCAACTGTTTTTCTGGCTCCAGTGAATCTTAATGGAAGAGGTAAAAACACTGTACCAGATCTAGAATTGTTCTCAATGTTAAGTATTTCAACAAGAAACGCAATTCCCAGTAATGGAAGTAGACTCACCGTGTTATTTATGACTTGCCTGCCTATATCACGCAGGTTAGGTCTAAACTACAAGGGAGTTATTTATTAACATAATTTCCATTGACTCAACCATTAACAAATCATTTTTCGGGTGATGCAGATATATGGCCTATGTGTTTCTACCCATGAAGTGGGCTACACAGACTCAGATTCAGATTTATTTGCCTTCGAGGCCCTTAGGGTTCCAGCAGAGTGAGGTTCCAAGATTTTTAGACATTCGGCACATGAAGGTGATAAAGTTGTCAGCCATACCCACCAACCGCCTTTACTCCCAGGATTGCTCATAGTACTTATTTCTGTTAGAGGCTGAGTCGACCCCAGGGCTATAGTGCCACCAGAAGGATTAGGCCAATTGAAAAATCCCAATAATTTTATTTGACTAACTGCCGTTACATAAAAACAGACTGACATATCAAAGAGGTATTTACAATATTTACCACATAAACATATAAATTGACTCCCAAACATAGGCTACAAGTAAATAAATTATATAGGCTATTCTTATTATTAGCCTTTCACAACAAATTCAAAAATAAGTATACTACAAATGATCAGGAGCATTCTACTTATTAAAATTATTATTATTATTATTATTATTATTATTATTATTATTATTATTATTATTATATACACACACACATACAAATGTGATTTCGAACGCTACCCGAAGAAGCAAAGCTTGTGCTCGGGGGCGGTTCAGTCCAATACAACAAAGCAACTCAGACTAAAATAATTAATTATTTACTAGAAAGAATGTTCCTCCTTTTTCAATATATTTTATTTAGGTCTAACACTGGAGACAGCATCTTTATATTAACCCACGTTGAAAGCGGAAATAAAAGATTTGCCTGTTTCTTTGTTTCATTAATTATTTCAATAAAATTTAGCCTATGCCTTCTCGACCTATAAATGGAAAAGCGTCGATGGCCATTCAAAGCAGTGCACCTCTTAGACGAAATAAACTAGGTCTGTATGGAGCCTAAGTAGACAGCAAATCTGAGCTTATAGCATTCCACTATTACCAAATACCAATTAACTTATATGGAACTTCATATTTAATCTATAGTACACAGCAAAGCTAGTAGAGATATGCTTTTCACTTTCATGTAGTTTATTCCTTCAATCGGTCCAGGCCATTTCTCACATCAAAGACACTTAGGGCTCAGATTACTACAGTAAGTAAGTAGACAGGAAGGATTGTTAGTATAAAATAATTAATTAATTGCAGCAAAATAGCCATTTACAGTTTTCAGAATCACATGTTTGCATATTCACTTATTGATTTAATTCTTTTCGGGATTGTTCTATGTAGTATCGCTTACAGCTTTTTTACACAGTTCACATACACACGCAATGTTTGGGTCATTAAAATTCTTGTCTCTACAGATTAGATGATGAAAACTGTGGGTAGATAATCTAGTCATGATATAGCCTATCTAGTATATTGTTTGTATTGAGCTATTGCAAAATTCAAACCACATTCTTAAAATAAACTATATTTTTTTCTTACAAAACATTACTGGAGTCCTGCTTCCATTTAGAGCAGGCGTATTATTTTTTGTATTTCAATTACCTTTGTAAAATGACCTCAACGATTTATAACACAATTTTCCTCCAGTCTGGCCAAGATCTCCAGGTGTAGAGAACTCTTGTAGCAGCCTGTGAAGTTGATAACGCCAGGAAATAAATTAGGGGTGTAGACCGGTAAACAAGGAGGAGGGAGCACTAAGTAGCAAGCAGGTCTGCAGGGACGTTGTATTAATAGAGACTGGATTATTCCAATTAGCACAAAGTGACGGTGAAGCTGCTGCAGCTCTAATTGCCGCTACACACTTTCCCTAAAGAAGCTTACAGTACACAGGTTGCTATGGTAAACAATATCCATACACAAGTAACTACTGCCCCAGAAAATTGCTGCCAAGTTTCGTACTCAGATATCAAGTAAATTCAATTCTGTTCTTAGTCGTTCAATCAGTTGTACCATTAAGATGGAACGTACCCCCCAAATACTGTAGTGTGCTACATTTGAAATCTTATGCCAGAATCTCTCGTCGTTAAGTGTCAGTTTGATTACTATGAACATTATCTTGGTTATTATTATTATTATTATTATTATTATTATTATTATTATTATTATTTGGTAATACTTACAATGATTATCATTATTATTATTATTATTATTATTATTATTGCAATATTAACATTTTGTTTTAAACACAAACATCATGTACGTTATGCAAAAATATAGGCCTATCTGAAGGGGTTTACATGGTTAACTCATGCACCAATCTTCCAATGAAGAAACTTCACCCAGTCAGTTATCTATCGGTGCTATCTTGTCGAATATCGTGTGTAAGTTGTTTAATAACTGTCGCACTAGATGTGTGGTTTTTTCGGTAATAATTAATTATTAAAGATCCAGAAGGTCAAGAATAGGCCTAAACTTGACAATGCAATCAAATCATACTATGAAGGCCTATTTAAGTATTAAATGGTTATGGTATGTCTCCATTTAATAATGCATTTATCAATAAATTTACTGGGAAGAGTAAGGAAATATCGTTAAGTTATCGATATAATTTGAATTCTCTATGTTACTTTCGTTGGTTTTAGTTCCCTGTGTCCCAACCAGTCGTTGCTCCACCTCTTCTAGTAATATGTACTTAACTTAATTTAACAATTTCTTATAAATTAGTTGGTGCTTTGCAAAAATACAAACTAGGGGTATTTAATATTTTTTTTAAATAGAGGGATAATGAGACAGCTCGTCTTCCCCCGCTCGGGCCCGGGATCGAATCTAGGTGATTCCACGTGGAATTTGAGGTCGGGGCAGGTTTCCTCGGTGTGTTCCTGTTTCCCCTGCCATATATCATTCCAACAGAGCTCCATTCATCATACTGTGACCATTGGTTGCAATAAAGGAATTTATTTATTAAATAGGGGGATAATTCAGTTAAATAATGTTTATATAATATGTATGTATTTATTTACTGTACTTAATTTTGAATATTTAAAATGGTTAAATGGTGTAATATTTTATTTAAAAAAACAGACAGAAGACGGGGTAGTTCGTAAATCCCAAAAATCTGTATTCCTACACCATTTTGAAACAATAATGGCGGCTAAAATACTTAATTTGCCTACTGCCTTCAGATTTGAAATGTCATGCTCTGACAAAGAATACATAAATATATAAAATAATGTAAATTAGCCTAATGAAATGTGTAGATTTCTTTAGACTGTTCAATAAGAGCAGACATTAACAAACAAATTATATCGCCCACTTTTAGGAATACGTGATTTATATGATCCACTCTTATAGATGAAATTCTAGGTTACCATGTGTATTTATTTTTGTTTAAATAATTATTTGGAAGTTAATAACTTGTAGACTGAATACGCCACTGTCCACAATGGAGGTGTACTGTATTTACATGCCGAGGCAACACAAACTCCCAAGTCGCAAGCAATTAACCTTTAACCAAACACCTTGACTTAATGTAACATGGCATCCTAACAACTAAGACACACACCTATTCAAATGCACGCTCTCCAGAAATTAGCTTACAAACTCAATACCAACAATAAACCAGAATAACAGGGCCCTTCGCAAGGTTCCATATAGATCGGTCCCCTGCAGGCAGGGGATAACACCACCAGTTATCAGCCACCATTCATACTGGAGTGCTCATTACCTATACAATAACAATAACAGTAATAACAGGAAATTGTAGATATTAAATAAGTTATAATAATAATCAGCCCAAATACCATCTTCAGAAAAAAATATGCTGGTGTCGAAATCATCCCGTCTTTAAGTCAATGAGCAGCACAATGCGAAAGCGAAATTCTTTTCTAAATTCTTCCCAAATATTTTGCGTCCAGAATCGAGAATAGTGATGGGGTGTCTGCAATAGGTACTTTTTTTGGTCCTCCACAACCCCCAGAGCACTCGTCCACAGTCCATACTCCAGTCCCAACAGCTTTTCGGCGAAGTTGTTCTATTGCTTCATTTTCCCTTCTTGTATGTCCTAAATCAATGGGGAAATGTGTGTTGAGCTGACTGTTTAGAACTAATAGAACTATGTATTTTAACTATGTTCAGCCATCTGTCTCCCGGGGGTCGTGTCTCCGATCCGGTATTCACCTGACAGAGTGAGGGAAAGCCCGAGAAAACGTCATTCGGATCGGTTACTAAGAGGGTTGACCCTCTTAGTGGCGGCCTGGCACTTAGGGCAACTGCCCATTTTGTGCTCGGTTTTCCCAAGAGCCTGAGCATTCTCCTAGGGTGCGTCTCACTGTTAGTCTCAATTCCTGTTCTTCTAGGCATAATCTATTCCCTGTTGTTTTTTGACACCTATTGCAAGTTTCGCGAAGTCTTCAAATGCTTCGCTCGCTGAATTCGTCGTCCAGAATTTGAGCTCTGACGACCATTTTTTTCCTGCTTGCTTTCTAACTGGATAAGGTTCGTCGTGCCTCTCTATTTCTAGCGAACGTACACAATGCATGGTATATAGCATAGGGTTCACAGTCTTCACAGTAACAGAGGTACCCTTCTGCTACACTGAACCTATTTAGGTTTGCTGTAAAGTATCCGTGCCCCGAGAAGAACTGTGATGTCGCGAATCCATCGTTATATGTTTCAGTTTGAGTCTATCTCGAACGCTGGGGAAGTAATCTTTCGTGATTAGACTCTTTGAGGTATGCCTCCAATGTCTTTCCCACATGGTAACTGTGTGGGCTCTAAGTCGGGAGTTAAGCTCCGTTTTGCTCGGTGTGTTATAAATTTCGGGCGTGATTTCTATTTCACCAATCCTCGTTGTAAAGTGTTTCCTAAATCTGCAGGCGTTAGCCGTTTTCTCTACTAGAAAAGTCCGCTGGTATTTCTCCAGCTATGACTGCTATTGCATCATTCGACATAGTTGAATAGGGACTTGACACTCTAAGTAAAGCTTTCCTTTGGGCTGATATTAATTTATTATTTTGTCGCACTGTTTAGGTACGGCGCCCAACCGTGAGCTGCGTACGTTATGAGAGCTTCAAATGCTGCGACTGTTCACAATCAAGACGCATATCAGCAGTAGATCTCGTTCTATAGGGACTACCGTACATTTGTTTCAGAAAGTTATAAACTAGGAGCGTTTAAGGATGGTAATATTTCCCGAAAAGCGCCGACTAACTTGTAAAAAATGTATTGAACTTTTAATTGGCCTTCAACCTGTGAACAAGACAATAACCGAATTAATTCGTAACTAATCATAATACTTTGTAAATCTAAATCTGTATTCATTAACAAAAGCAAGGAATCTGGAATTCAGTTTCTTCAAGGAACACGCGGTCCTCTTATGAAATCATTTTGTAATTTCACAACAGGGGAATTTGTAACAGAGATGTGGAAAGGAAGAAATTAATCAAGAAGTAATTAGAATTTCCAATACAGCAAGTAGAGACGACGGAGAGCACAATGCATATGTATGTGGCACAGCAGTTCCAGTCTTCTTGGCATCACTCATCAAGGCAACTACTGCCGACTGGTGGAGGAAACAGGAACCAAACAACAAGGTGCCACGGCCTAATTTATTCAGTGTATTAGAAACATTATTACAAGTCAAACATGAGTTTTCGAAGTCAGCTGAGAAATGGGAATGTGCTCAGAATATCTCACCTGCTACTGTCTTCATATTTCGTTGAGTGCTTGAAATGCTATTAATTTATCCTACAATTTAATGTAAATGACAGCTTCAGGCCTAAAATCAACAAAAGTCAGTGTTTTCTTAATTTTTTCACTGCTATTGACATATATTCGTCACATTAATTTTTTATCAAAGCAGAAAGGGCCTATCTGAAAGGCGCGCATGGGAGAGGAAAGACATATTTAAAAAGATTGATTGGGAGACCCGAAGGAAAAAAGACCACTTGGAAGACCTAGACGCAGGGGGGGAGGACAATATTAGGGTATATTTAAGGGAAGTAGGATTTTAAAGGGATGGTTGGATGGAATTAGCACAGAATAGGATTGAATGACGGGCTCAGGTAAGCGCGGCAGTGAACCTCCAGGATCCATAAAATAGATAATATTAATTTAGCTTGATTAGGAATTGTCTATTGCCATTGAATAAGTAAGTAAAATAGGGACTATAATAGGTTATAAGGTCAACAAAATGGTCCTTAATAGAAAATATGAGGATTTTCTATCCACTAGTTAGAATTGTCATTTACGGAAACCAGCTATTTCACTAAAATTTTTCTCGTTGATTTCAAACTTAGAGTTCACTGATGGTTTCATTTGATGGTTATTTATATTATTACATAAATTCAGCTCTGAAAGGATTAAAATATAACTGCTGCGTGAGCTGTGATATCAACTACAGATGATTTAGGCCTGAAGCTATGTTTAAGTGTAAGATTCTGGAATAATTTGAACTTTTCGATGTGCATCTTAAAAAAAAATCTCAAAAACGGATTACCGATCAAGGAACGTTTAAACCAAGAATGCAGTAACTCAGTGAAGTACCGGTCAAGAAAAGCAAAGAGACGCACTTTTGATAGGTGTTACTAAAATAAAAGAAAGGTTAAATAGATAGAAACAAAGTAGATTAAAAGTCTTCGGAATACAAAAAAACAAAACAAGAGAGAACGAATAAGCATGGTTTTTATTTTTAAACAAATTAAGACGACTTGGAAACTTCACACTTCACAATTTACCTCTAATTGCAAAACATTATCAGTTATCAAAATATCATTGTTTGGATAACATGATGTGCCTTCGGGGGTAGGCACATGTAGGCTACTTCGTGAATTAGTGAAGTCTGAAGTATTTCACGTCATTTAAAAATATATTACATTGCTTCACAATCAAAAAGTTCCATTGATAGGCCTAATAAAAGGTTAGACAGTACTTTATGAATTCTTTCTGTCTACAAGAAATAAATTATTGAATTTAATATACAATATAATGTGTAATATAATATATAATGTAAGGTAATATACAAAGTGTACCCAAAAGACGCATGGGCTTTCAGTAAAGTAGTTCGAAATGCATTTCTGAGAAGTGGATCAGATACACTACAGAAAATTTTTACTTTAAAGTTAAAATTAATGTTAAAACTACATTAAACTTCAATTAGATTAGCTTAATAGTATATTGCGATACAAGTGCCGTAAGGCACGTTTACGGGTCGAGGAAACAGATTGAAAACCCGAGGCGCAGCCGAGGGTTTTTAATTTTTCGAGACCCGTAAATGCCTTTACGGCCCGTGTGTTGCATGCTATTTTTTGCACGATGATTATTTATATCAATTTAATTATATTAATTGTGATATTACCTGAAAATATTATGTAAATACATTCTTGAAAATAGATGTTTATTTCAGAAAGTGATTCGCATGTGTTTGTTGTTATGGGAACCGAATATTTGTCCTGGGGGCCGTGCCCATAAAGGCTTGTATTATGAAGTGTATCGTAATGAATTATGACGTAGCGCTTGGACCGTAAGTAATTTAACCTCATCGCAACCGTCCTTAGCAACAAGACTGTGTGGGAATGTCAACTTACGAGCCATGTAAACAACGTTCGTAAGTACCACTTACTAGCTAAGGAGTGCAAAAACATCTTTAAACACTCCTTACTTATTTATGTGGCAGTAGGCTACTAATGTATTCGCTGACGGATTGTCTACAACTTGAAGGTAGTTTCTCTGCAGTGTCTTAATATAACCTGTACGGTCGTGATAAAGCTACAGTATAACCTATATGTTCAGCGAATTATAGCTTATACGAACATAATTTATTGCCAGGACGTTCTGTGAAATCAGCATATATTTTAATGTATTTATTATGTGACTTTGTCCCTTTAATGATGAACCTAATTGCTTAGATAAATTCCAATTTTTGTGACTTTTGTCAAAAAGGGGGAGGTGCGAAAGTGTCGCTATAGGCTTAAGATAAAATCTCATCATGCATAAAAATGTACAGTATTGGTACTGTATTAAAAAGGAAGAAATGCACTTGAATAAGAGAGCGATATCCTACAAATGAAGATAAATGTGGTAAGTAAATAATTAATTTGAGGCGAACATCCTAAGGTACAGAATGTCGTTCGAGGTTCTCATCAGACAACAGAATACGCACTTTATACCTTCTATGAAACATCAACAAGGCTCTTTCGTGGCTTCCACTCCAAACTTCAATCTGTAATACAAAGTTGTTATTAATTCCAGCCCCCCACCCCACACCACTAGATGCCAAATTCCTACACAAGTCTCCCTCTTCATTTCTTCCCTTGTCAAACATGGCACTTCTTGGTTTTTCGCCTCCTTGTTGTCGGCGTAATAAGATTTCTGTTGTTGTCATAGAAACGCAACCACAAGAATGAAACTGAGGATTCACTTATTTTCATAAGAGAATAAATAATCAAGAACAATTTGAATTATAACAATGAAGATGATCTATTCTGTAATCAGAAACATATACAGGCAGCATCTGCTTCTTGTGAAGCTCCTTCGCACTTGCAAATTTAATTTTCCAACATCTGCCTAAGAAAACAAAAGATATGCTTGTTATAATCCGTCCTTTACAAATATACCTTCCCTGTGAAATGCACTGTATATTAATACAGCGGTACAGAATTACATGAAAACTTGCAAGTCACGCCAGAAGGCCTATATTATGGTAAATACTAACACATGAGGGACTACGCTTTTTTTTAATCATATAGCAGGGTTATTGAACTGTTTTGTAATAAACTTAGATTATTTCAACAGGAAATTCAATCCATCGATGACAAAATGTGAATGTAGTAGGACTATGTAAATCAGGAAGCTGAAGTAACAGTAGAAGTTATACAAAAATCAAGGAAGTTGAACAACACGCAGCAATATCAATCAAACTGAATGTGTCACATCTTTCAACTTTCAATCAATCAACTTGGAAGGAGCATCGGGATATAATCTGAGACAGAAAATGTTATTAGCTTATTTGTGTTAGAGCAAGAAGTATTTCATTGAAGGTCGATCTACAGTGTAGTAGATACGTTTGGGCTAAAATTTGCAAACTACTATGGTCTGATTCTGTTAAGAGTTTGATGAACATTCATCGTAGACCAATGTAGACGCTTCTCTCAGTTACACCTACATTTCTAGGGATACCAGCATCATGGTCTAGAAATCACAAATGTGAAGTCCCAAGTGCCTACATTCCCCGATTCTGTCACGTGAATTTGTAAATTTCCTGCATAAGTTTCCAAGACGACTTTGATAAGTTTTGTACAGCATGAAATCTTCAGGTAAGCTATATAACCTCGCTCAATTCATGACTTCAGTGAAAAAAAGGTAAAATACAAAAAAATCCTTAAAGGATACTGACGAAACTGACAAAAAAATTCCAGCTAACTTAGTATATATGACAACCAATAATCGTCTTGCTTTGAAGATACAACCACTCCCATATTTTGCAAAGGTTTAAGATATTTTTACTGCACATAATTCAACCAAATATACTTTTAAAAGTACCGTACCGGTACTTAAATGATGACCGAAATGCTGAAAGTGGCTTTCTAAACTATTTGTCTTGGAAACTTGAAATTTTGCATACAACTTAAACACCATTTGAGTTTAAAATTTCATTTTAATATTTCATTTTGTTTTTGACATATTTTAAATGTTTTTTTTTTAATCAAAATAGAAATCTATTTCCTGCGAAAGATATTAAATTAAGAATTTCATTTTTTATGTGCGATTTTTATGCTTGCTTTATAAATGTACTGATGTTTATAAATAAAGAAAAAACCCTAGAAGAAATTAGAAGCTTCGGAAAGTTTGCATTCACTCGACTGTATCCTACCGCAACTTTTCCAAAAACATACAACAGCTTTAGGTATAAGGAAAATAATGTGACCTTATTTCTAAAATGTATCATTCCCAAGGCCTATAGGAAGCTGCACGTACAAGTAAATCGGATCAATGATGCTCGAGTTATAGGCCTACAGATACATTCAGACAAACAGATCTTGTGTTTTAAGGATCAATAAATTTATTTTATTTTATACATAATTAATTGCGAACAGAAAAATTAACACTTGCTGTTGTTATGTTGGTGAGGGCCGCTTAAAAATTACCCGTACGATTTTTTGCTCAGTCCGTTCTGAATCCAACAATTACACACACAAAAAAAAACTCCTCGCCAAATCGCACATGTTACACTTATCCATTGAACTTCTGAAATTAATTACATCAAGCACACTTGCTGACTTATATGCCTTCTCTCAGTAATGATGGGAAATTATTATTTACAACTGTAAAGAGTTGTTTTGATGAAGCTTGCACTGACAGACATCATCTGAGCAGATGCAAGCATTTAGATGAGAAACTGGTGCGAAGAAAAAAGGTAGAAAAGCTAGTGTTAGGTATTCAAACCTATCTGTTAAGCTGCACAGATTATAATTTGCAGTGTCTAGAAACCTGTACTGAAAATGACGCTGTCGAAGGACAGAACTGGCAGATGGAGGTACAACTCTGAAGAAGTGTTACAAGGTACTGAAATTAATTTCGTAAATTACACTGACGAAAGGATATGTGTCTGGAAGATAAATCTGTATCCTTGTCAACATCTTCAGATTTGTCACTTTGCTAAGAAAAATACACTTATTTATGTGAATAACCCAGTAACATCGACGTAAATAAGTATGTGTGTGTGTTTGTGCAACCTCATTTATAACTTGATGGTGTAATCACAATACGATTTTCCGGCATGTATGTCCCATTATTTGATAACGACACTTATTTTTGGATATTTAAAAACACGTAGGCCTATCAATGCCGAAAACTAGACATCACTTTTACCGACGAACACAATAGGTTACCGGATTTTACCTCCACAACTCGTATCATAGCTACTATAGGTACAGGCAGTAAGATATATGCATATGTATTCATGTACCACAGATTATTGTCTCTGTTGGACATTACATGATATTATAGGAGAAAAATTCCTCTGACACTGGGACTTGAACCCAGAATCTTTGAACTGATCTACGCCAGAGTTCAATTCACAGCGCCAGATAGAACCTCTCTCCTACGACTGACTGCCCTTAATGGTCTACCTCACAGAGAGACAAGTTATGTCATATGCAAAAGGGTACTGTGAGGCACACTAATTAGTGATTTTGTGATCGGGCTTCCACTGTTATTGTACAGTACAGTGAATGTTACTGTACAATAACAGATAGGTACTTTTTTCCCTTTATAGAACAAAAATTTTTACTTTCAAATCCGGTTTCTGTTAATAATATAGGCTCTTGTAAAGAAGGTTCGGCCATAGGGCCTCTAAGATTAAGCCTTGCCTTTAAAAAGATTCAATAAGGAAAAGACAGGCTATTATGAATGAAAAATTGCTGCCAAGATATCTTAAGTCTTCAGCTTTTATTCCCTACCTTCCTTTCCTTATACAGATACGAACAATAAGGATTGGACACCCTTCCAAAATTCCTAATGTTGCCAATGTAGCACAAAAAGTGCTCGGAGATAAAGGTGAGTTAAAGAATCGATTCGTAGAGTCAATAAAACATTCACCCCCAAGTAGCATGGCCAGTAGGCTCAAGAAACCGTTATAGAGATGGAATGCGACGACTTTCAGGAAACTGTAATATATCCTCATTCCGCTTGACATTTCCTTATGTAAAATGAAGCAAATGAAACAGCCTTTATCGATAAATTGAATATGAATGGTCTTTTGATATAAAACGGTGCTCAGATTAACATATTTATAAACAAACGTCAAATGATTTGCATTTCTAAGACCAAGACGAGTAAACTTACACAGTAGAGTCCCGCTATTCCGAGCTAATTGGGACCGAACACCGTTCGGTTTAGCGGGAATTCGGAATAGGCGGATTTCATTAATAATATCAACGTATTAACTTGTTAAGGCGTAAATTAAGTGCGGGGAATTGTATAAATGGAGCCGACATGTGCTGTAAGTAACCAGCTTTCATTCCAATTTGGTTTCTGGCGTTTTCATCAAGCTTAGGCTCTATGTATGTCTCTGTTGAACTTCTTTGTATAACAATAAATTACGTTTTTTCACGAACGTCCTTTTAATTTCACCTGTTTTTAAGTTTAAAAAATCTGTATTTTTTCTGAACTCTGTTCGGACTAGGCGAATTTTCGGAATAGCGGGGTTCGAAATAGCAGGACTCTACTGTATTTATATTTAGGAATATTATCTACTATGTCTACTATGCAGCCATATTAGGCCTATTATTAACCTTCTTCATTGACACATGAAAACCTCAGGGTAACTTTCCTTATCGACTGCAATAAGGTAAGATTATCCCCCTCCCAAATTGGTTTATTTGATTTTTCTTAATTTATTTTTGCATATATTGGTGCATATTTTTAAAATTATTCATGCATACTTCCACGCATATTTTATTATTTTATTATGCATACAAATCCGGGCTCTAATTATCAACAATATGACGAAGATGATGAAAATGCCTTGTACGACAATACCTTAATAATAACTTATATAGGCTAATAACTTAACATCAGAGAGAAGAAAGAAGTACCATTACAATTACTATAACCGACCACAATTAGCCAATAATTATTTTGTGAAAGTTAACTAGCCTAAGCACTACAAAGAAGCAAATTAAAAATATGACCATCTGACGATCAGTATCATTCCACCGGAATAACATTATCCCAGGCTGTGTTTAACAGAAGGCCATGAATGTACTATTGCATTGAATTACTGGTGGCCTGTATTTTTGTGGCATGGAGTGTACAAATTCCCAAACCCTTTTACCCATGTCTCATCGTTATTCGACTACTAATAATCGGACGAAAACACGAATATACACAGTGTAAATGCATGAACGGTGGCACAACTGACTCGTGGGACAGGACCATCATGATTGACACATATATTGTCTGGTTGGAATGCCATCTACCGGTAACCAGGGCGAAAACTTGACGTGTGTTTGTTAGCAACAATGGGCATTGCACAGTGTACCTCCATTGTTCAAACCGCGGGGGTGAGGTGAGGGTTACACCGAATAGCCCAAAACAATAATGAAAACAATAGGAGTATCGGCGAGTGAAGGTTTGTGAAATTGTGGACTCTGGAAAGAGACAGAGTGAATTGGGGGGATGAATTTAAGGGGAGGGGTTGTATTTTACGATTCGCTAGGAAAATCAGAGCAAACATGCATTGCATTTGGAACCACGTACACACACAAATGTATGTGTATGTGTTTTGAAATCTCACCACTACCACCAACTACCTACTAACAGCCATGAATATGTATAGAGAAATTTATGGCCAGTTGCACAAACCAAATAAATGCATACCTGGCATTTTGGAAAAGGAAAAGGGGTGGTATGAGGGACAGATGACGAAGTGTTGGAGTAGGGGAAGATATTCCCGCTAGGAGGTGATATGACTGGCTGGTGTGTATTCCTATATATAATTTCGTCATCATATATGTAGTTGACGCTGAAATTTTGGGAATTTCTATCTGTTCATCCATGTAGTTAAGGCATCTGTACCACACACTTCGTAATAGTACAGTTGACATGGATGCCTTTTTTAAAACCCCTCTCCACTTTGAAAAGCTCCCCCTGTCTAATTGGTGGTTAGGAACGTGGACAGTACAGCAGTATATTACCCGGCAAGCCTTTATTTTGGGGCTCTGCCGCTCTAAATGTATGGTTGGATTGTTGTTTGTTGTGAACAATTGGTCTTCACCCCATGAACAGCCGTTGTTAAACTACGAGATGATGTGCAGCATGATTCATTATGCTGATTAATTCTCTCAACTCTGCAGCTTTCATTTTTACCTCTTTAGAACAAGTTGGACTCTTGTGTTCCTAACACAATCTGGCGTAAATTTACACCATTTGGCATTTATTCTTACAGCGGTACTTGTGAAATCTGCACAATCCGTTAGAAGCAGACACTGTGACAAAACATGAAAGTGGTTTTCTTCAACTATGGGAAATATAGAAAGAAACAGAATCATTTTAAGGAGACGCTTTGGTAGGGTTCGGTTAAATAATTCGAAAGTAAGGTTTTTAGAATAATTCCCGATACTCCGAGATAAAACGGAGCTTCCACACATTAAACTGAATTGAGTAAAATATAAATTTAGTGCCATGAGTAGGGACCGGATTTGAAGGTTTTAAACTATTTCCCCCCTCCCCAGCTTCCTAATTAGAACATTTCAATGTACTTTTCCGTTTCATGCCCCTTGCTTCCGAATATATGAATCTAGAGAACCTAAAAAGGGCTAATTTGGACTGAAGGGCCTAAAAGGGGCTAAAGAGGACTTTTGCAGAAAAACACGATTTTTAGATACATTTTCCACTTAATGCAAAGGAAAATAAATATGTGAATTAGTGCGTTTTAAGAAAAGACATAATAAAAATAAATTTATACAACGCGCTGAAATTAACAATGTAGGCCTATATGTCGCTTTGTCATTGTAACTCGAAAATGTGCCGCTTCAACATCGCAATCTCAATTGTTTATGGTATTTTTCTTGTGCCGATATAAGAAATTGTTCCTAGTTTACTTTGTTATAAAAAATTTAAAAATTAAAAAATAAAAATAGAATAACCGGTCAAAATTAAAATACAATTTTCGGTGTTAATATTAGTGTTCATTATATGTTTTATTAAGACGGTTAAAATTGTTTGTTTAAGGCTAAAAATCCGGGCCCTAGACATGAGATTTCTGTATGAACCCAGGCTTATCTATTCATTAAAGTTATACAATATTAATTATACCAAAACAGAACTGTTTAAAGCATAAAAAAAGACTACAGTAATCACGGATGTATCCAGGATTTTGGTTTGGGAGAGGCCCACCGGGGGAACTGGGGGTACTTCACGTTTTTTATTGTTCCAAACGAACATTTTGAAAACAGCATTAAAATGAAATTTCAAGGTTTAATTTTAAGCTGTTAGGAATAAATAGGCCTACTGTTAGTCTAATATAAAATGCCATAAGGGGAATAAAATACTTAATTTAAGAATACAATAATACCTAGTTAGAAGTACATTTTAATTTAGGAAATGTTCGTGATTTTTTTTTTTTCATTCATTTCGGTGATAGGACCTGACAGTAATTACAAAACAGATATACATAACCTCAAAATGTATGCCTGTGGGATATATCTGAAATGGTAATTTTATTTTGTGTAATAAGCCATGTAAATCAGGATCCCTGCTATTTTACTGTAAAAGTGCAATGATTGAAACATGTTGGATGCAAATTCGAAAAGTGGTTGCGGTGTTGAAGAAACACCTCGGGGGTGCCACTAATTAGTAGAGAGTATGTAAAACCAGTGTGGTTTTACCGTGTGCTGAATCTACATGTATCAAAGTGTGGGAAACCGCCACGGCCCGACCACTGTTACAAAACATGTCCTCTGATTGCGAAGCTACTCAAAAGCAAACGCCGCCAAACGGCAATTTTAAAGAACGCAAATCCTGGTACCTTAATATGTACTATGAGATTTTAATTTTTCAAATACCGGTAAATTTACAATTCAGTTTGTGTTACAGGATCCTGTAAGTAAGTAATTTATTGTCACAAACATTTACAAAACAGCTTAAAAGCTGGTAAACTGGCGACAAAAAAAAAACAAAAACAAAAACAAACAAACAAACAAAAAACAAAAACAAAATGGTATAATACTAGTACTATATATACAAATACAGATTTTGAAAAATGTAAAATATGAGGTGAAACATTTTTTTTAAATAACCGTATAAATTATACATTTTTGTCCAGAAAAAATTCACTTATTGAATAGTAAGCTTCCTCCAATTTTTTTTTTTTTTTTAAGTTTTGCTTTAAATTGTTTATCATTCAAGTTACATTCATAATTCCGTATGTGTAAGAGTGTTCATTAAAATGATGTTTCAAAATGTTTAAATTGGCTGTCAAATTAACAATGTAACGGCAATGACACAAGTGGGAATATTCTGCATACTTAATTTAGGATTAAGGTTAATAGGAAGTCACTGCAAACAGATCATACAACTTACCTAAAAATATAATAGGCCTGCCTCTAGTGAAGTTATCATAAAGGCCTATATCAATATTCATATTTTGCAATGTTAGCCTATAGGCCTAATGGTTAGGGTCCTCTGCTACCTAAGTATGCAATTCTGGGTCTTCCTTCCAAGCAACGCGGTGTTTTTCAAGTCTATGGGTACATGAGTATCTAAATCCCATACTATCTTTTATTTTTCCATTTAATTGTTAGAACTTACTGTTAAAAACTAATATGAATGCCTAAATTATTTATGATTTTATTTCATATATTATATGAATATATAGGCTAATAATATATGAAATATACAAAAAAACCGTCCTCATAAATATTGTATTTTTCCATTTAATTGTTAGAACTTACTGTAAAAAACTAATATGAATGCCTAAATTATTTATGATTTTAAGTTATATATTATATGAATATATAGGCTAGTAATATATGAAATATTAAAAAAACCGTGCTCATAAATAAGTTATTGTATGACTTATTTTTAAATTATGATTTAATTTCTTAAATTGTGCATGTAAAAATGCATTATTATTTCTGGGCATATAACTGTCACATTCAAAGATAAGGTAGCAACCAAAGGAGAAAATTCTATTATTATTTAATGCTCTATTATAATTATAATGCTCAATCACCAATCGCGCAATCAGTGCCGCTTTGCAGTAAATCAGCCGTCTTGACTTTCAAATCGGCGAATGTTTCTGAATGAATATCAAGACTGATTAAACACCTAGAGGAATTTAAATAACATATTTTATCTCAGAATTGAAGGGGAAGCTGTGCTTCCAGCGGTTCTACGGACGCTACGCCACTGCTTTAAAGGTTCTTTTTCTTCAGCCTATATCTCGATTATAGGGCCTATACATTTTATGTGAAGAGGTCTCCTAAGACTACACCTCTGTACGGCAACTTCATTTGGAATCTCATCACGACTCTACATTGAAGAAAGGGTGAAGGTAACACAATTATAACCTGGGAGTATATTTATTATTTATCTTTGTGTCAGGGGTCCGGAGCATATGAAGAAAGTTTGAGAGGGAGGTGTGGGGGCGAAGAAGGGCGCAGTCCACACGCAGGCCAGACATTGCAATCAGAACCCGGGATATGAAGTTCCTCTTACAACACCTGAGTCTCAATGTTCTCCCCAACTCAATGTAAAAACGTAGCAACTCTCAGCAATCAATACAGCTTATTCCGTATTTTACGGACCATAAGACGCACTTTTTTTACTTTGAAAACCGAGCCTTGAATGTTGGGTGCGTCTAATGGTCCGAAATACAATAAAAAAATAAAATTATGGTAAATATTGCTGGAATTCCATAGTTATAAAGAAGGTGTTGTAACCGAAAAGATATTTACAAACTTTGGCACAGAAAAAAGGGATGTTGAGTACTTTTATATAAAAGTAGTTGTCTCTGCCGGGTGGTTTAAATAAAGGCAATGACCTGTAAACAGCCTTGTCCCGTTACACTTATCGTATGCTGAATTGAGGGTTAGAGGGTGTAAAAGTATTTCCCGTATTTTATGAGAAATCAGTTCAGTTGTTAAAATATACGCGATGCCACCTGTGCAGAAGAGATTTTTGTACAACGCAGGTTTTAAGTTAGTAGTGATTTACACTGTACAAGGTTATAATTTGTTTATGCAATGAAGTATAGTATTACCTTTTGAAATTTTTCATTTAGAATCACATTAAATTTCTTTTCCTTTAAATTTCCATCCTAAAACCAAAGTGCGTCTTATGGTCCGGAGCGTCTTATAGGCCTAGTCCGTAGAATACGGTACTTAATTCTTCTAAGCATGATTCGATATTAGTAAGTGCAACACCAAAGTATCGGTAATTTTAAATGGTTGATTTTGTTTAGTTAAGTACTGTATTATCCTCTTTTATGAAAATATTATAGGAGAAAAATTCCTCTGACACCGGGATTTGAACACAGGACCTTTTGCTATCCGTGCCAATCCTCTATCAACTGAGCTAAGCCAGAGTTCACTTCACAGCGCCAGATGGAACCTCTCTCCTATGACTGACTGCCCTTAATGGTCTACCTCACTGACAGACAAGTTATGTAATTTGCTATACTGTGGGGCACACTAATTAGTGAATTTTGTGATCGGGCTTCCAGTGTTATTGTACAGTTAACATTTAAGTTGGATATATTATATGCATTCGTGAACCACAGATTATTGTCTCTGTTGGACATTACATGAGAATATTATAGGAGGAATTTTTCTAATATAATATTCTCATGTAGGCCTAATGTCCAAAAGACAATAATCTGAGGCTCATGAATGCATTATATATATATATGTGTGTGTTATGTAGGCCTAAATGTGTCATGTAGGCTATATATATATATAGTGCTAAAATTTATCTGCATTTACATTGGATTTGTTTACTTGTAGGTACCTACAAAGCGACTAGTTCATTAATTCTACAAATAGGGCTGGTTTACTCCTTATACCGCTTTAGCAAGAAGGGAAGTATGCAGACCTCCTTTCCATCTGCCAACAAGCCTGTCATTCCAGATAACACACCTTACAGCATCGCAGAATAAAGTATACCACGCTTTCCAAATCCAATTCCTCTTCGCAATATCATAGATTGCAAGGAAACATGCCCAGCGTTTTAATTCTAACAAGAGTACTTCTCAAAATTCCCCACACACACGCTTACACACACATAGTGACAAGAATATTTATTCCCCTTTCCAAGCCAAACCTCCTGAATAAGAAAATAACTACACAATAAATTTCTAAATTATCGTGTTCAGAGATAAGTCAAACGCATAAACCTACTTTCTGTGGAATTCCAGAGAGAAGATAAGCCTATATAAATTGCAGAGTAAGAAACCTGACGAAAATGTATCATTTAGAAGCTGCGTGGATTTATCTAAGTTGTGATTTAACTGTACAATTGAAAACCTAAGAAAAACACAGTATAAGTTAGTAGGCCTACATCTTTATCTTTTCTCTATTTATTTTCCGGTTTGAGAACTTAACCATCTATAAATAAGGCACGTACTCATATAGGCCTACCGCCACTCCATTGTACGAGGCGTGTTTTTAAAGTAAGTACCGATAGGCTATATATTTTTTTTAAAATAACAGAACATTATTTTCCAAATACCTCATATCATTCATTACCTTACAACTTTCACTGCTTCTCCACATAGGCACCGCCGTTATACAGGCACCTGTCGTAACGGGAAACTAATTTTTGTATGCCTTCGTCAAAGAATTATACCGCCTGTGATGAAAGCCAAGTCTGCACTTCTTGTTTCACATCATCATCGTCGTTGAAATGTTTTCCACCAAGGAATTTCTTCAGATGAAAAAACTTGACATACTTGATACATTACCAGGCATAAAGGCCTAAAGACGTTTTTCTGAGATTGGTTTTAAAATTCCAACTAGATACAGAAGAATACTTGTTAGGTGATTTAGTAGAGATGTTTGTTAGTCTATAGGCTGTACGATTTTAACTGCGTATTTATTCTGACCGGTAGGTCTATAGGCCCATTAATGATTTCTGGCTAAAATATACAAAGATATAAAGAAGATTCTACAAAGTTATTCGTTATGCAAAGGCCTACTAAATACTAACAATTGCCTGGGATAAGTGTTGGGCCTACTGATATGGGATAATGTTATAAATAAGGGTTAAAGTGAAGAAAAACAGAAAATCATAACTTATTTGTAACCCACTTTACTATCGAAATCAGGTACATTTACATAACACAAGTGATAATATTAAGATTGCACCTAGATCCTAAAAATTTGTCGTACTAAGGCGTTTAAAAACAGGTTCCGCGAATTTAGGCATCTTCTTAAAAATGATCATGTAGTATATATCATAGCTGGATGATAGGAATGTTCCCGATTATATTTATAGCAATTAATTTTTTTCGGTATTCGAATCAATAATTAATTTCAAAACAGATGCAAGGCTCCTTATTCAAAATGGTTAATCTACCTTGCAAGACCATGGTGAAGCCTATTCTAACAGCCTGTAGAATCACGGTAAGCATAGGCTTGCATGGGAAAATCGCTTAGGCCTTCCCTTTGCACAGTGCTCATATTATGTGCCATATGTGACACGCACACAACAGGTTGGTTGTGGCCTGCGCAGTGCAGCAAGTCGACTCGCGACCTAGTGAGGGCAGAGTATCATCCTCAGGGAGTCTGTTTTAACGACCCCTAGAGGGTAGCACTGTCTTGCCGCTTCTGCTGATCTGAAATCACAATTGAAATGTAAGACCTCATAAACCTGATGCCTCTGATTTTAAAATAAGTTACATCATTCAGTACAGAGACTTCCTTTACGACAATTTAATAGCATTTAATGTATATTCTCTTAAATGCAGTATTTTCTTAATGGGAATAGTATTTTAGTTATTGGCTATTACGAATATTCAGCAGTTTTAAGTTAAAGTAAAAAAATATTTTTTAAAAGTATTTCATAATTTGGGGGTACGCCGTAGCGTAGTGGTTGAGGCGCTGCGCTACAAACCGGAAGGTTGCGGGTTCGATCCCAGATGAGGTCATTGGAGTTTTTCAATTGGCCTAATCCTTCTGGTGGTACTATGGCCCTGGGGTCGACTCAGCCTCTAACATACATGAGTACCGGGAGCATTCCTGGGGGTAAAAGCGGCCGGTGCGTAAGGCTGACAACATTACCACCTTCATGTGCCGATTGTCTAAAAATCTGGGAACCTCAACTCCTGGAACCCTCTGGGCCTGCATGGCCTGTAATAGGGAATACTTTACTTTACTTTTACTTATCAATATCCCATACAAATACTTTAGCCTAATCTAATATTTTGTTATACACGCCATTTACAAGTAATGCAGAATATAGAATTCCCTTTATAGTTAATTTTTAGTACCCTCAACGCGAGATTATTGTTTCAGGAGTGTGGAAAAATTGCATAATGCTATATTCACCCGTATTTTGTATTACTGGCTACTGCGTACTTTTTACAAAATGTAGACTGCCTATAAAGTCTATCATGAATTTATTTTGTTAATGAAGCTGTTGATATTTTTACCCATTATTATTACTATAAGTTAAGATAAATACTATGAACATAATTAAAATAACGTCTAACTGTATTTCATTCATGGAGTAGAAGATGTTCCTTGCATGTATTAACGTAGCGTCTCTGAGAGATACGGAAGTCAAACACTCAATGTCGAAGTTCAACTTCCTTCAAGTGTATGCAAATCACAGGAACATGTAGCCATCTCCGAGCAAGAATAACACTCAAAACCTGAGGTAATCTCATTCCAAAAATCACTCAATTAACCTCAAGCAAATGGGAAAAGTACTTTTAAACTCTAGAAAAAAAGTTGGAGATTTTCGTTATGTCTTTTTAACTGTTTTAGAACGTTCACACTTACAGACAGCCGTAAGAAAAAAATTAGGAAAGAAAAAGGAGAAGTGGGAAAGGAACTTTGTTATTAAGTTAACCATCAAAATTAAATTTGAATTCAAAATGGCAAGAGTTTCTTATGTAAATTAAATGGTCTAGTTTTATATGGACCTACAGTCGATTGTTTGAAGTGTTTGAAGAAAGGGTAATTAGTAAGGAGTTATTATGGCCAGCAACATCTCCAGATCTTACTGTATGTGATTTTTATTTTGGGGGAACCTTAAAAAATAAATTGTACAAGAACAACCCTCATACAGTACAATTCAACAACTGAAAGAGAACATAAGAAGAGAAATTGCAGCAATTTCACAAGAATTCATGTGTGTGAATGTAAACTTTCTTAAAAGATGTTGGAAATACGTGGCGGCAGACAAAGATCATTTTCAACATCTTCTATGACAAAGGAAGGTGATTATTCTAACTGTAGGCCTATTTCAGAAATCCGTGCGCTCGAATTGAGAGGTTATGTCCATGATCCTTTACCTGTTAGGCCTACTGTAAAATACTGTACTTGGAATATTTAATTCGTTGATACAAAATTATGTATAGATATAAATTAATGCTTATTGTGGGCTTAGTTGAGGTTACGTCAAGTAAACGTTACTTTACTTTTTTACGTGAAAAACTGTAAAATAAATTCTAATTGCACTCAATGTAATGACTTCGTACGGTTATTGCTATATAGGCCTATTAAACTAGTTACAGGTAGATTGTATCACTTTCCTTCTTCTGTTGGAATATTGAAGAAACCACTACATAGGATACCTCTATTAGGCTGTGCGATTCGTAGACTACTAGACTATTTCCTACTAGACCTACTAGATTATTAAAGAGACGCCAAAGGGCACGACAGAATGCAATTCAAGTGCGCGTTTAAAAATCGCCGCGTTGAAATTTGTTTACTTTTTCCACTAGGCCTACAAGATCCCCCATGGAATTCGATTTCTCCCGAAATTTGTGCGAAAACTTACGTTAGCTGCAGAGATAAATATTTGCTTTTTAGTTTAAAAATCACAACTAATGTTCTAGATCAGCGTTTCTCAACCTTTTTGAACCCGAGGACCTCTAAAGTGCCTAAAAAATTTTACGGACCCCTAATTTTACAACCCATTTTTAAAAGAAGGCCTATATTCTTAATATTTAGGGTATTAATTATAGGTGATTATAACGAAATATGTGAAAAGATTTTACTTCTTTACTTTCCACTTGCTATATATATTTTTTAATTATGTCTGCGGACCATCTGCACCATCTTCGCGGACCACCAGTGGTCCGCGGACCATAGGTTGATTAACGCTGTTCTAGATAGATTCCTACTATAACATTTTTGCTAATTGTAGCCAGTAAGCGAATCTAAAATTACAAGCCCCTTCAAAGAGGTTCTAGAATTCATCCAAGGAAGTTGTAATTGACATTGCAATAAAATAGATAATACACTACATGTAGCCATAGGCGTAGCCAGGCCGACCATATGGGGGGGGGTTATAACATCCGCGGGGTCTGGCGAGTATGGAAGGAGAGGGGGGTCCGGGGGCCCTCCCCCGGAAAATTTTAAAAATTAAGATGCAAAATAACGAGTTTTAAGCTTCCGGGGGTTCTCCCACGGAAAATTTTAAAAATTAAGATGCAAAATAACAAGTTTTAAGCTTCCGGGGTTCCTTCCCCGGAGAATTTTAAAAATTAAGACGCAAAATAACGAGTTTTAAGCTTCCCACGCTTTATACTTGTATTAAGCAATTTATGGGCAGACTTAAAAAAATTATACAATTTTCCATTTTTTATTCAATGGGGGGGGTTCAAACCCCCAAAACCCCCCCCTCGCTACGCCTATGCATGTAGCCTACCACCACGCTTTGAGATGTTCCAATTTGACCACAAGAGTTAACACAGTGAAAATATTATTATAAGTTACGAAAACTAAATTATTTATAACCTAATCACGTGATCCCAAACCTACTAGTCCCACCGACTTCTTAATATGAACTTTTAATCTGTATAAATTTGAGACTAACAACAACAATGGACGGACCTTTAAAATGAGAGTAACGCAGCTTCGGGAATATACAGATTGTATAGTCTGTAAGTTCAAGGAAGGTATTCGTAATGCAATAATTGTCAACTAAGCTAAAATAATCTTAAAACATTCGAGATGTTTTAAAATAGACTTATGCCCTTCAGTTGCATCAAGTCAGCTCGTAACTTCTTTTAAAGCCACCCTGAAATTCAATGAGGATTATTCAAGCCCAACATTACAAGATAGACTACAGTACAAATGTTTCAACCCATTTTATAAATGAATCACGATATCTATTATTCAAAGAGATACCGAAGAATACAAAATACAATTTATTTAACAGTGAGAGGGTTTTATAAATCGTAGTACCACATCATAAATAAGGGGATCGGGCCTTCCGTTTATAGAATATGTCGAAACATATTCTCTACAAAACTCTCTGGTTTCGAAACAAAACCTCAGTGCCCTTTCTTTATTCAAATTGTGTTATGTATTACGAAGGAATGAAGAGAGGGAAGGCATGTCCAACTTATGCACAGACCATAGTGCTAAGTATAGCCTACTGGTGCCAAGTTTTTCTTCGGATCTCCCTCTGCGCCCCATTTTAAACTTTTTGGGGTTGAAATAAATTCACTTCTCACTATCATAAATTGTGGAATTTGTTACTTGGAATAAGTTGTTTTCTTTCGGTTTTTCTAGTTACTTTACTTTGTGGTTTGCACTCACACAAAGAGAGTACGAGTATATGTGGTGGAGGGGTGAGAGAAAGAAGTCACGAGTGTTTTGTTTTCTAACTCCTTTTTTTTTTTCTTCAATTTCTGCACAATGTCTAGTTTCTGCTCGGATCCCTGGTCATTATATTAACCGTACAGAATCGTAAACAAAACTTGTAATAATTAATTATACAAAAGGCGGGGGACTGGAGAAAAACTTTGGCTAGTAACTCGCTCAACACGCGAGCGCATGATTACAAAAGCAGCTCTCAAAGTGGCCGTGGATGTAGCCCATGTGCGAATGCTGATGTAAAGAAATTGCTTCCAGAACTCTCATTATAAAGGGAACTCTTAGGTTATGATTCACTAGTTTATTCTTTGACGATGGTGTGCTAAATACTCAAAAGATCATTAAAAATCACAAATCTTATGTGAAACATAATCCTCTGCCAAAATAAAAGGTTTGCATCTCAGTATAAGTTATTAGGTATGTTCACTTTTGGAAAAAAAGTTTCCCTTTCGGTCGATTTAAAATAATTCTTTCAAATGCAGAATTGTGCAAATCTTTCACCAAACTGTATTACGACAAAAAAACTTTGCCACTAAATTTGGGAACAGGTAACAAACTATCTGACCAAAAATGACTATGAGCTTGATTCTTGTACCGTACTTGCTGAAGATAGCTTCAGATGCAATAGATCTCATAAAAAAACTAAACATTTTCACGAGCATTGTGTTCTCTGCCTCCTGTCAAATGACGCCTGGGAAGAAAGAAAAGATTCTCTTCACATACAATTACCTTATCCTGCATAACATAACCAATAATAAATTTCTAGCAGCCCATAAAACCAGTTTATAAACGCCAGGCGTTTCTATTCATCATGGCTGAGAGGTAGCCTAGGAGACTGCATTAAATAGTGCAGTTTATTTATAAACCCTGGATGACACAATAGGAAATTTCATATGAAATTGAAAGCTAAAGATAAGAAAAGAAAGAATGGTGGGAAGGGAGGAAGGCTAAGATACGTTTCGCCCCTTTTATAACATAAATTGAATTTCAAATAAGTTGGCTGATAAAATTCAAATATGACCGGGACTTCATGGTATGGGAGGTCTTGTACAGTTAACACAAGACATTGCAGATGTAGACTACGATAAGAACGAAGGGGGCGGGGTACCTCAGCCAGTAAAGAACGCGCCAATTTCTTTCAGGAAGATGAAAAAAGAAAAATTATTTACAGGCACAGATTTATGAATCGCAGAGATAAGTGTATTAGTATAGCAGGGATGTACAAAAACAACCAGCAGTTTTTTAATGCACGCTTAGCCCCTTAGGCTATATAGGCTGTGAGAACGAATTGGCCTGCATATACAGGATGTTCAAAAATGCGATTCCCAAACTGCTAGGGGTGATAGGGGAGACCAAAACATATGTATTTTGTTAGGACGAAAAGTCGGAAACTCACACTGAGTCGCTCCCTAATACCTCGCTAATGGCTCTGCAATGAGGTGCATTGCGGTCACTTTGAACGTTTAGGCCTATTGTAACTGTACCCAATTCTCACAATAAAGTAATGACAAACATATCATATTTCTTTATAATCAGTAGAGACGAGACTTTCATGCAAATGCATGTTTTTATGAGAACTTAGGACATAGCTCAAACTGAGTACTTACCCATGTCATTACTTTCTGGTTCCAAATATGCATACTTTTTCCGTGCATGTTTGCATGTTTTGACCTTTTTGGAGGAAAAAACATGCATAAAGCATATTTAGGGCATTTTTGGCTAAATCATGCATATAATATACATTATATTCAGTTTAAATGCATGTTTTCTGGGTTTTCAAGAAAGTGACATCGTGGCAAAGTTTCCCTATCTTCGATTTTTATTACCCATTTTTACAGACGTTTGTGAAGTGGTGCGAGATGTGCGAAAAGGAATTTGACCTTGCCTTTGTCCACCCCCATCTATTTCCGGCCCACACTTGGGGTGCATTGTACTTTGTCGGGGCTCGGGAAACCTGCAGTATCTTTACAGTGTGTCCAGTGGTTAGTGTGATTGTCTGTTCTGTGATTTTACTATGCCTCCAGCTAAATGTTCTAAAAGCGATCTATTATAATTTCAGAGAAAGTGTACTAAAAAATTTCATATTGGGCCATAAATGTTAGTGCATATTTTAGTGTATTTTTCCCTTGATAGTGCATGTTTCATGGTTTGATAATGCATGAATGCATGCATATTTCGCAATTTTATAGTGCATGAAAGTCTCGTCTCTAATAATCAGTAATGCCCGATTACTTCCACACAACTGTACTAGCAGCACACGTTTCGTACTCAATCAATATGAGTTTCTGACCCATGGTCCTCTATCAAAATGAGTATTTCCGGTATCGAATTTTTCAACACCCAGTATAGGCTACGTACACAAAATAAACTGTTTGAAAGTGTGATTTTCTTCTTTCCAAATTGCTCGGATTGATCATTATCAATGTTTTCTAACCACATGATCAACACTGGCAACAATGAGAACAAAAAGTATAACTAAATAAATAACTACGGTAAATATAAATACATACATATCCAGAGTGGAAGGAGCATAACTGTGCGGATTCAAGGGACAGTAATTATCATTAAAATAGACTAAATAAAATACCAATTTTGCATTCTGTGACTAGTTTATGAATTATGAAATAGGCCTAATTATACTGTCGAAACTTCCATGGAAAGGCCACAGCGTCAAATAGCTTTTTCCGGCAGAAATGACCATTCTCACGCCAACAAACACTTTCCAATAGAAGATCATACCCAAATACCACAAAAATGAAAATAAATAAATTACCATTAGTTTTAATAGTTTCAATAAAATATTAATATTGTAAACCAAAATTAAAGTTCCCCTTGGTACAGGTATGAAAACAAATTTCTTTTTCACGTTGCCCTACGTTCCGGATCTTTTGGACCATAAATAACATTTATATTTTCATTTGCACAAAAGCTGCCAACGAAAAAAGGAGGATTGATTCCTTATTCTTTCTTCTGGCGTGGATAGTACATCGAGTAAAGCACGGTTAAAGCTAATGAAATCTGCTGAGTACACTCCAAATAAATAAATAAACAATTTATAAGAAATTAGGAAGAAAGTTACGTAAAGAAAACGGAATTAGTAGCCTATATAAATAATAAAAGCAATGAAAGCAACGAAGAATGGAAGAGGACTAAAAAGGGAGTAGTCCTAATTTTAATCTGGTGAAAGGAATAAAGTGCATATAAAATGAGGAAGTACAAAATATAAACAAGCCATGAAAGGAAAAAAGGAGTAGGCCTAATAAAAATAATCTCCTTAGAAGTAAGACTTATTACTATTTCTTATAATTATTTAAAATTATCTCTAAACCCATAAAAATATAGTCTCATAGTCCAATCTTAAAAAAAAAAACATAATAATGGCTAAATAAAATGTTAAAAACTAAAAATGGCTAAAATTGCTTTTTAAAATACCTAACAGACTAATCACATGTAATTAGTTTAATTATTAGGCTATTGTTCTACTAAAATTAGGTTTTAAATATCTGTCTACATTTTGAATCTTGCTCCTTATTTCCAGTAGGCCTACATTATTTTGTAAGATAAAATATAGAAACGCTTTTTTGTAATTTCGTCATTTTGTACCGCATTGTCCCGGTAAAGAAATCGTTACTGAACGAAATCCCCGGTTTCTTTAGCAGCAAATTAAAGGCATTCTTAAGAATCTTACACTTGCAGTTTATTCACAGTGTTTGCTCCAGCAAGACGCGAAAAGTGAAAATTGAAAAACGTTATTGCTAAGTTTATGTGGTGGAATTGAAAATGATTGGGTAATTCTAAATTTATCAAAAAGTATTCCCATAGTTTTGTGGTTCAGAACTATGAAAAATAAAATGAATTAATATGTTTTATCAAGGTGTTTATTGTGCTTATTATAGTAAAACTAAAAAAAAATCTGAAAATGTAAAAAAAAAAAACTAAAATATAACTATTTTAATGTTTAAAAACTTACAAAAAGGGTTTATAAAACCTAAAAATCCGGGTCCTAAATATCACTGACCATACCAATCTGAAGAAAGGTGTCCAATCCTTTGAAAATGTAGGCCTAATGGCATAGGGATTAGAGATTGGGAGGCATAGGGGATGGCCGGCCATTGGTCAGGGAGTCACTGAGGCGGGCAGTCCCGTGTTACGGGGTTGTAAATCACGCTGCTGACTCCCCTAACACATCAAGCCAGGGGTAATCAAAATATATTGATATTTATACAGAAGTAATGCATTAATACTTTTGTTGATCATTAAAAGAGCAGACAGATGGCTCTCATACATTCAGCTCTGTCTAAACACTGCATTACAGTGCAAACTCTGGCGCACTGAATTTATCTAATCGTTTTTAAACTTGGATGTAACTTTTCCAACAATATAATCCTGATTTATTATGCCAATTGAAATAACGCAGGTAAACACCTGAAGAATAATGTTCACCATAATGTTCGTAAAGCTACAGTAGGTCTGCGTACATGGATAAAATTATCACCAGACTAAAAGCAATTTTACGGAATAATGTAGCATAGACCTAATATTAGTACAGTATTATGCTACCAGACAGTGATGTCAGAACTATTTGCAATAACTTTTGATGGCACGAAGTTCTCGGCATGAAAGCACTCGGAAGTTGATGATCTAAAAATGATTGAAAAATGACCTATAAAATGATCTTAAATTTTTGAAAAATGACATGAAAATTTGTAAAAATTACTTAACATTTCTAAATATGTATTTTAAAAAGAGAATAACCTATGCAGTAGTATGATAATAAAAAGTAATGAACAAACTACAAGATTTAGCCTAAGTGTTTTATATTACCTCTTTTATTACTTTATTTTTTATTATTTATAATTTATAATTTATTATTTATATTTTTTTTATTACTTTATTATTTATTTTTTCTTTTTTTTTTAACGATAAGGATGCCAAATCAATGCGCATTTAACTTTCTGGAGGTAAGGAATTATGAGACTCCTTTGTCGGTAATTTTGAAAAAGTTCGTACTGAAGACAAAACGGGGAAAAATGCATCGAAAGAATGAAAATTTCCTAAAAAATGACCAGTAGAAAATAAAATGCCGAAAAACGCAAAAAAAAAATAATAATAATAATAAATGCCAAATAAAAGTAGGCTACTTTTGTTCCTTTTGAGGCGAGACGAATTGATGTCTCTTGATGAAATTTCATCAAGTTCCGAACTTGAATAAAAACAAGAAGACAGTTCATTGGTGTTTGCATTACGTGTTGCTGCGGGCGGCCGATAGTCGCGACAGTATACAGTATTTTGCCCATCCATCTTAAAGCAGGTGTTGAAAAAGCTGTCCCCTCTTATCTCTTATCTATACGTATCTGCAATTTAACAATTAAAAAACCCCAAGAAACCCTTAATTCCACCAGGCAAAAAAAGTATTCTATTATTTTTTTAAGGATTATTCTCAAGAAAAAGAAAGAATTGAGGGTAGGCAGTATTATAGTGCAACAGATCAAATCTCGTTAATAAAATAATAGTAGCGTAAAGCTAAGGTCTAGTGCGACGCAAAAAAATGCCAAATAAAAATAGGCTACTTTCGCCAGAAATTGCGGAATTACTTTAAAAGATAGTTTTAAAATGGAATTGGATCTACCAAACAATAAAATTTCAGGGAGTGGTGAGTGGATGGTACGACATATATCCAAGTATATGCCGTAATGTTAATTAGCTTCTGCTTTCGTGAATGCGTGCAGTCTATTATCTATTTTGGTACTTTTTAATTAGGCTACATATTTATTTAATTCTGCCATTTACTTCAGAGGGATATTTATTATGTGAAGTACTTGAAATTTAAACACTGATTAACAGACACATTATAGAAATTCATCTGATTATAATAGCCGAATGGAACCTAAAGAGCTAAATTCTGGCCGTTCTAAGAAAAGAACCTGAAGTAAACAAAAACAAGTAATTTATATCTGTCTCACTCTAGCACATTACTCGTATGACTTAAGAGTGGGACAGACTTACTGGTTTTTGTTTACTTCAGGTTTCCTTCTTAGCTTGTCTCAGGTATAGTAATGTTAACTTATCTATTTATATTATCTATTTATAAGATACATGGTTAAAAACAATAAGTCTTACTTGTGGTTACTGATACAGGAAAATAATAATATGCTCTCATTCCAATCAATATACTAGATGTTTAAGGAACATGACAATATATAATGATCGCAGCTTATGACGTGTGCAGAATGAACTGCATCCTCTGTAAGATGCTTTGTCCAAATTTATAGCCATAGGCTAATATTACGTAGTCCTATGTATATTGACTTCTGTTTTCAAACCCAGGTTACAAGTTTGATCTACAATGGCATCCCCTTAAACATTAAATATGACAAAATGTTGGTAGCTTAAAGTTCACTTAACGCTAATGCCATTACGACGTGTAGTGTACACCCCTAGACAACAAGTCTACAAGCTGGAACGGACCGACGAAGCAGGAAAGAGAAAGTAAAGTAGAATGAGGGACAGAGGGAGAGAGAGAGAGAGAGAGAGAGAGAGAGAGAACGAGATAGTGGGAGAGAGAGATGGCTACAACTCAGCGAATCACTGACATCAGAACAATCCTACTGTGATCAACTGATTCTAGTCTACCTAGCAACATATTACTTCCATGATAAATCGTATAGGTCTACCTCCACCAAGAATTGTCCAGTCTGGTACAATATTAACCCTATAATAACTGTTAAACGATTCAATTCACGTGATCATTGATAAAACCCACAAAAATGTGTACAATAAAATTGATTCAGCATTTAAAATTGTTACTTGTAGGCCTATACAGATATTTGAAATGAGAAAGTTATGTCAGTGTGAGAGATATTTGAGGGGAGAAAGTTGAATTGCTCATACTTTGGAATAGAGAGATTTATTTAAGTGTCATGCTTTGGGGTAGAGAAAGTTATGTTAGTATATCAGACATTTGAAGTGAGAAAGTTGTATTGCCCATACTTTGGGATAGAGAAATTCATATGAGTGTGACAAATATTTGAAATTAAAAAGTTTTTTTTGCTCATGCTTTTGAAACGGAAAGTTATCTGAGTTTGTCATGCTTTGGGATAGAGAAAATTATGAGAGTGTATCAGACAATGGAAGTGAGAAAGTTGTATTGCTCATTATTTGGGATAGAGAAAGTTATGCGAGTATGACATAGGCTATATTTGAAGTGAGAATGTAAATTGTGCCGGTCTCGAGGTGTTGACTGTCCAATGTAGTGTAAGAAACCGCCCAACCATCCGGGTGATATTGGCCTTATAAAGCAAATTCCAACCAATCACAATCTTTATCCTAATCAATCAATCAAAGTTTGCCCACTATGGGTTTCTGATCACTGGACATCCTTTTTAAGCTTGAATAGAAAATGTGTGGGAAATATTCCTGTAACTTATCTTGATACTCTAAATCACAAATAGGCCATATCTCCATATCTCCAAATCTCCTTTTTAATAACGCTCTGTATATCGATCAAAATTCCAGCACAGCCAAAATATGCAAAGTCTGTACATATAGGCTATGAACATAAATTTAGGCTTGTAAGCTAATAGAAATACCAACAACTTAAAACCACATATCTTTTTGTGTGTGTCCTCTGGTGGCTCATGGATTAGGACATTTCGTCAGATGTAACGACTGTAAAATGCTCTCCAGCTACATGGAAGTCAAGGGAGGGGATGGGACGGGATAAATGACCACCAGTACAGAAATTAAATATGTTTGAAGAACCACTATTGTCTATTTAGGTTAATTATGGTTGAAGGGTCATGATTAAGGGTGGTTTGGGGAATGGGGTTGGACAGAGAAAGCGTGATTGTATTGTCAGGGTGACCACTAAAAATTTCCATAAACATAAACACAGAAAATACAACAAGGGCCATGGTACGGGGAATGTGTAGACTGTTTTAGATATAAAAACACTTGCATTACCCCAAATGTTACAAGCACCCCTTGTCACCCCCACAGAATAAAAATAAAAATAAATGCACAAGTTGGACAAGAGTTGCAGAGAAACTGACATGTCCATAAAAATTAAAACAGACCACTACATGCTTGTTAGGTCCCTTCAATTTTAGTGTCAGAAGTTTCGTAAGCCACATTTTTCGCCCAGCAATATGGTTCCCTAGCTACACATCATGTAAATGAGGTTAAATGAGTTCTAGATTTGAACTGTGAAGGCCTAAATGACTGTGAAGCATTAGAGATTCCCACAACAGAAAGCAAATTGGTTAGTCTAAGAAGCAGAAGGAACAGCCGACAAGGTTGGTCATAGATGACTGGAGAGAGGTTATCTAAATGAAAGTTGTCTGTAATAACTTACTAGGCCTGTAAGCCAGAGGTAACAATTTCAATCCTCTACAGGTAGGCTATTGCAGCTAGACTTAAGATGTTCGCCTAACCAATAGCCTACTGATTTAATTAAAAATTGACAGAATTCATTTTATAAATGTATTGTGTGTAGTCCTATGCAGTCTATTTCATACTCTTACAAACTAATTACTGATCTGTTCCCCCTCTTTCGGGTTCACAGTTATAATTATAAGCGACATATTAAATACTCACAATTAAATTATATTTACATTGTATGTTTTGTTTTTGTAATCTGTTTCACTAATGGCGTCATCGTTAAATAAAATTATTAAAACTTAAATAACAATAAATTATTTTTAAAAATGTAAGTTACGCTCCAAAATACAATCTTAGATGAGAGGTTAAATTTACAGACTACCTTGCTAATTACGTAAGTAATAGACTAACAGCTGTTCTCACACAAATCTCCTAAAAACAAATCGTTGAACATTTCCGACAGGCCAACCTCAAAATGTTTTCTTTAATAACTTAGGCCTAATAATTTTTGAAAGGTTCATTAATATAATGTTCATTAATAATATAAGGTTCATTACTAGGGGGCGGATATCTATGACCTAAAAAATAGGATATATGCATGCATTTATGACCTAAAAAAACATTAAAATATGACCAATAAAATTTAAAATATGACTTTACCACTTACATATTGTGTCTATTTTTTTAAGTTTCATTACAATTCATTTTATTAAAATATAATCTTAATTGTTTAAAATATCTGTAAATTCTCAAAAAGTATCATTATAATGCAAAATTTACGAAATATATGGAACTTCAAAATTTCTTTAATATGCACACAAATATGCCAAAAATAGCCTATGACCTAAACATGCATATTCATACTAAATATGCTATAATAGTTGAAAATTTCCTAAATATGCAGTTATATGCACAATAAAAGCCGTTCCATTTTTACCAGGATGCTTGGAACCGGGTTTAAATTAGTCGGAGGCAAAAATATGACATGTCATAGAAATCCGCCCCCTATTCATTACAATCTTTGGAAGGTTTCCTGGACAAAATATCTTCAGTAAATTCATATTAAAAAAAAAGTCAATGTTTTAGGTCATAATCTGTGTCATAGGTCGATTTATGCAGTTTCATAATGTAGGTTGGCCTATATTTTAGGCCGTAATAGTAACCGCCAGAAAAACAATCGTCTTAAATCGTGAAAACTAATAAAATTAGCTTTATAACAACTTGTAAGTTAACATTGTTAGCAATAACGGTCCAATACGGATGGGATAACTTATAGGTCAGATAACGCAAACTAAAGATACTGTACCAGAAAACACCAGTTTTGATCGGTAAATTGCATTTAGGTCTACGTTGAAAGGGCTAGTAACACAGGCAAATGTGGGGCACAAAAACAGCAAAAATTAAACGAGTCGCACTAATTTGTAGCTCAGGTTGGTTGGCATTGTTGAAGTTGTAAAACAATTTTCAAAAATCGTGCAGTTGTTGACTGAACACACTCTCAATTCAAATAGCAAGCAATTGTGTATCGTTGTTAACGTGTATCGAAATGCAAAAGAGGGTGTGGACATATATCTGCTGTTACACGTGAACACACATACAAATCCATGTTTTAACCATCTATTCCGCTCATCCCATCCCCCCCCCCTGTACACCTCTTCCAGTTCCTAACAGGCCTATAGACTATTGCATTCATCTTGTCATATTGCGATGTCAATTTTGGGTCAACGTGACTTGGTCGGTTATCATATTAAACATAATTAATAAGGAGACAGGCCTATAATCTAAAAAGTGGGATCAAAATACCTACAAAACAGAGAAATACTTTCACACACCAAAAATTCAGCACTCTGGGCCTGAGTAGGGCGTTTACTTACATCCCCATCATAGATAGGACTGATCTTAGTATTCCTGATATATTTTTTTCCAAAAAAGTAAATTGATTATGCAGAAATACAACGAAAGGGACAAAGTTTCCATTGCTTAAGACAATAACACGAAATTAGGCCTAATTATTGTAGTATTTGAGCCTTTTGAAAAGATGTACAAAGAAAAAAAATAATTGTGATCGCCAAGAACCATCATTTTAAAGCCTACAAGATAGTATTGAGGCTCACACATTAAAAAGGCAGCATTTATTGCTATTAATTTAAGAAAGTATTCTAAATAGCCTACCTGTTGTTTACATCTATAAACATTTCATAGTAAGGAAATAATATAATTTATTAGAGCAAAGAGCTCCCTTATTTCATGTTTTGGAGGCATCCTTTTGGAGATTGAGCAAGATTTTCTGACAATCGGTAGGCCTACATAAAGATGGTAACAGCCCAACACCCCGGACCCATTTAGCATTGCATTGCTTCTGGTGCTCTTTCTGTATTCGAACTCAGGAAAGTAGCTACTTAGGTTATAACTACTTATGCCTATAGGCCCTATATGGACCTACATAAGTGCCAAAAATTACAAGCAATTAATTTTAAAATTTTATTTAATCCCTTCTTTGTTACTGGTGTAAAAATTCGTCACAGCAAAAAAAAAAAAAAAAAAAAAATTAAATTAATAGAGTAGGCCCTATATTTGTGTTAAAATGAGGATTTTTAATTCCTGTGTTACGGTTGTCAGTCATGGAATTGTAAACCAGCTATTTTGCTAAATTATTTCGCATTGATATCAAACCTATAGCCTATGGCCTACACAGAAGCCTTTGCTATTTACACAATTATTATGGCTCCCAAATAAAGAAGTCATAATTATTATAAAACATAGGTTTTGGCTAAATCGAGTCCAAACCAGCTACTAGGGTTGCAATAATGAATATAACAACAATATTGTAGGCATAAGATGTACTTACTCTAATATGTTATTGTTATCTACCCTTGGAATGGACCCTTGGAAGAGCTTACCTGGAACAAAAAAATACATTAATAAAATACGCCTATTCAACAATAGGTTAAGTTCGGCTACATATAAATCATTAATATTGTTATAGTAATATAGTTACTAGCTATGTACCGTGAAAGGTACCGTTTACTCAGACTAGAGGTAACGTAACTAAGCTGTGCAGATTAAAGGTTACATGTGTAGATAAGTTAGGTCATAACTCATAACACTAAAATAAACATAAAACTTATTTCCATTTTGTGATCAAGTCCTTGGTTAAAAGAGGCAATTAGGGTAATAATCTCGCGCTGATAGATAAGCAATTCAGAGGCAAGGATCTGCCACTCTGCAGTAAGGCACTTGTAATGGCGTTGCCAAATTTTGTGGAGAAGATGTGGCCAAAGTAGTAGGTCTAATCCTTGTATTTAATTTGCTGAAAACTATGAACTTTATTGAAACACTGCAAAGGGGAAAATACGTAGCCTATAGTAGAGATAGGCTAACACTTATCAAGAAAAGCATGATTAAAGTTTAGGGACAACACATTTTTTTTACCGAGAAAAATAATCACAAGAAAAATGTTTTTGAACTTTTTGTATCTTTCTACCGAAGGAGCAAGTTGTTAAAATCTGCACCGATTTCCATATTGGGCTTGAAATTGCCGAGAAAACAGTTTGACTTCAGAACAGACTAATAAGAATTACGAGATTCTAGAGCGCTTTTATTCCCACGCTACATCCAGAACGACATTGGCCAACTCTCTATTCTCCTCAGCACTGCATCTAATAGGCCTACGCACTAAAACAATCTCAGTAGTGTGGGCAAGAATTTCCATGTTAAAAAAGAATAATAATAGCCACTAGAAAACCAGCAGAGCTCTTCTCTATTATGTTCCGTATAACAATACTACTTAAAAAAATTTTATTGTGCTGTTCCCATCTCATAACATAACTTGTTTACGTGAGGGGGAGAGGGGTCAGTAGAGGTCAAAACAAGAGAGGGGAGGTAAAGCTAGTCTAGTTAAAAAAAACACACCTATAAAATAGTTTTGCATGTATCATTCAAAAGCCTAGCTACTAACTTACATTACATAGCTACCTACACATACAGTGGACTGTGGCTTCCATGGACACTTAAAAACATAAATTATTGTAACTCTCGCTTGTGTGTATATGGACCCCCTTCTCCCTTCTGTTACTGGTTTACACGGGTTCCCTTGATTTGCATACAGCCGTGTGTTGACAGAAATGAAAACATCACACACACGGAAATAAAACACACACCCACATGGATGCAAACAGATGAATAAACAGTGTTTCCTAGCTACTGAATGTAAAGTACAAGCTTTCTAATCGTTGAGACAAATTACATTGTTACAAAGTTTTATTGTGTGCAGATCTTTTCCACTTAAAAATAAAGTGGATTAAGCAAGTTGAAAATTAAACAGTTCAGGACTCTACAGGATAATGCCTGAAGTTGTAAAATCATTAAACGGGATTTTATACAGCCTATGGGCATTAAGTGTTAGGCAATAAAGAATAAAATAATAATATATTATTACGAAAAGCATTAGTGTCTGTATGGAAGATGTGTAAAATTCTCTTGGGGGGGGGGGGGAGTAGTAAAGTAACAGTCGAGGCATAAAATCTCTATAATCAAACAAGTTGATACCTTTGGTCCATCTGTATTTTATTTTTCTAGGCTCCTACTATAATTTAGCATGATGCGCTATATTCTAGGCGTTAGACAATGGTAAAATAATATGTAGCCTATAACATAAATTATAAGAGAAAATTAATTATGATTACTAGTAAGCCTATCTTACAATTTGATGTAATAGCCCTTAATGTACTAAACTGCACCAGAACTGTTTTCTGCCAGCTCACTTTGATATAATGTTCAAACGCTTTGCGATTGGTACGTTACTTCCTCCTACACGAATCCAGGTGTAACTGAATCTACCTGTCCCCCACGCACCAATGAAAACTCTTGAGTCACTCCTATTGTTACAGAGAAGATACCTGTAAAACCACCTGCTGCATCTCTTCAGGTGATTGGTGTTTTCCTAACTCCCACAAAAACGCCAGGTGATATCCATTTCCCCACCAATAGCAAGACTTTAGTTACGTACACACCTACGTATCTACCTGGCAAGGCCAATCATACTCCAGGAAGAATTATAAATCATTCCTTATAATAAATAAAAGAAAGAAGTGGTGCCAAATATGGGTGTAAAATGGATGGGACTTAAGGTTAGTGCTCTAAAATGACTGTTGCAACAACAGAACAAACAACAATTCAAAGACAGCATTTATTTTCATTGTTATGAAATTATTGTTTGTAGGCCTAATTTAATAGATACGAATAAACAGGCTTGAGTTTAAGATTTTTTCCAGAACCAGGACAATTGGTTGTTAAGTTTACCACCTTCCAAAAGTTGAATTTTCACAATTTTTATAACATGCAGTAACCTTTAGTTCAATTTGGTGCAAAAATTATTTAAATATCTGTATTATTTTTAAAGTTATTAATTTATACTCAAGATACTGCACTTTGCTATACTCAAGATACTTTTCAGTCACCTGCGTAATCTACGCAAACCACATTTAGACCGTTTCCCATATAGCTAAGTTATTTAAAAAACTGAACAGAATTTTACGAAATTTGTTGTGCAAGGTGCCATAACTTATAGGCTATACAAAATTTACAAAAATTACCAGAACCATGTCGCCTACAAAAATAATTTGGAGGCTAAAATAACCTCCCATGAAAATGTTTTACAACATTTTAAACAAAGATAAGGTAAGTTATATGATCTAACTATTCTACTGATGGAGGTTATTTTTGTATATTTATCTTTAAGATTTAAAATAAGAAATTATATTAACCATACTCAACAGACTCACAACGAAGAAGTCACGAGAAGAAGATGTAGGCCTATTATAACTGAAGGTGATTCAGTGCTAATGGTTTTGTAAAACTTAATTATTAAAAATGTGACAAGATATAAGGCAATAGTTATAGTTTTTAATTAGGCCTATTGAGGCATCCCTCCAGTAAAAGATGCCCTGAAGCTGGCGGAAATACGGCGAAAGGCCTTGGCAAAGATTAAAATATCGTTGAGTTGCTGGGATAAAGTCCATTTTTATTGTATTTTAAGGAATAATAATGTTAAAAACTGAGTTAAGAGGGCAACGCTAAATTCTGACATGGAAAGTAGCTACCTTTTGGAATAATTAATTTATAAGTTTTACTACATGTACAACATTTTACGTGGTCCCTTACTCTTCAAAAAGAACACAATCTGAGAGTATTAGAAAACAGGGTGCTTGGGAAAGTGTTCGAACCTAAGAGAGCTGAAAACGGGGACTGGAGGGAAATGCACAATAACGTGCTTCATAACCTGAACTCTTCACTGGATATAATAAGGGTAATTAAATCATGGAGGATGTAATGGGTTTGGCATGTTGCGCGCATGGGGGGAAGAAAAACATAGGTCTATTTAAAAAATATTGACTGGGAGACCCCGAAGGGAAAAGACAACTTGGAAGACGTAGACGTGGGTGGGAGAACAATATTCGAATGGATTTAAAGGAAGTAGGATTTGCGAGGGTGGTTGGATGGAATTAGCAGAGAATAGGGTTGAATGGCGGGCTCGTGTAGGTCGAGGCGCAGCAATGGACCTCCGGGTTCTACAAAATAGATAATATTCTTTTTGCTTGCTTAGGAGTTGTCTATCGCCATTGAGTAGGTAAGTAGCCTGTGTTAAGCAAATGAAAGTGATTTTGCTACCATGTAAATACATGATTAACACGTACAATCTCACAGAATAGTAAGTTGGAATAACATGAATATAGGCCTAGGCCTATAGCGTAGACCTACTGAACATACAAATTAGAATTAGAATGTAAATAACGTAAATAACTTACATAATAAATATTGTGTTTTCCATAAAGGTGGTTCCTTAAAATGAGCTACTGAATACTTTATTATCTTAGTAACAATTTGGGACTTAATTGTTTTTTTTATTTGAGACCTAAGAGAGATGAAAATGGATACTGGAGAAAACTGCAAAACTACGAGCTTCATGACCTGTACACTTCACCGGATAAAGTAAGGGTAATTAAATCATGGAGGATGAAATGGGCTGGACATGTTGCGCGTATGGGGGAGGAAAGACATATCTCAAAGGTACTGACTGGGAGACACGAAGGGAAAAGTCCACTTAGAAGACCTAGACATAGATGGGAGGGCAATATTAGGATAGATTTAAGTGAATTAGGATTTGAGAGGGATGGCTTGATGGAGTTAGCATAGAATAGGGTTGAATGGCGGGCTCAGTTAGCGCGGAGGGGTTAAATGGCGGGCTCAGTTAGCGCGGCAATGAACCTTCGGGTTTCATAAAATAGATAATATTCCTTTAGCTATTCCCTTCTCTATTGACATTGAGTAAGTAAAAAAGTATAGCCTATCTTCCCCACCAAGTAAGAAAATTTATTGAAAAGTTCCCCTTGTACAAAGAGGAGACCATTGTCATAGGCCTAATGAGTGAAGCTAGCTCAAAGTGAGCAATAAATTACACACAGAACTAAAGGCCAATTCAATGTTAAGATTATACTCTCATGATTGTAACTTAGGCTACTTGTCTTCAAACATTTCAAATACAAACTGTACAAGTGAGCAAAATTCGATGGTCTTATAGGCCCTATAATATAAACAAATACTGCGTAAAATAAATCTTAGGCTACGTATAGTTTCTTTGAAGTGTAAAGAATTGAAAAAGCGAAGCAGTAACACTAAGAGATTATCGGAAAAAATACACTTTCTAGTCGTAGAAACAGAAAAGATGCAATATAACATAGAATTCTTGGGTGGCTTGAAAACTGTTGTTTGTACATAAAATATTTCTGCACTCGCTCTTGTAGAGCATGTTTCCTAATTATTCAGGATGTAATAAAGTAACCTCTTAGACAAGCTGACCCTATTACACAACTGTTTGAAACACACCACTCCAGCTTTCTGTGTGTTTCTAAGAAGTCAAAGTATTGCAATAAATAATGCGCTGTGCACTGTTTCCTTCGACTGAAAACGCAATTCTTTTGAGAAATCTCTTAAGTGTCGACCCAAAGAACTCAAGAAAAAGGCTGTCGTCAGGAAGAAACAACATTATCAACAAATCAAGCCTGATGGCAATGTGGAGCTCCTTTCACTGGTGCTGTTGAAGTAATAATTGGTTTCTTGTGTTTTTAAGGTCGTATTTAACAATGTTACTGAACATATTTTATGTTGTAGACTCGATAAACCTCACCGAAAATCCTGAATAGCTGCGATCCAGAATGTACGCAAGAAATAATTCTATTAGTAGGCCTAGTAGCCTGGTGAAGAGAGCGCAATTTCCGGTCGCCAGATCACCATTGGCGACCAAAATTCTGAAGTAGGCGACCATCTTTAGTCATTATAGGTCTTCGCCTAAGCTTAAACAACTTATTGTAAGCCTATTCGACTTAGGCCTGCTGTTTGATAAAACTGTAATGGAACTGTATTTTAAAAGCACTTTTTTTTTCATACTAGACCACACGATCTAAAATATTTCTTCACTCTGCATTCTGCAGTTGTATTAACTCATGGTTATGTAGGTTCATAGCTTTTATTTTATGCTGTTTTATTAAAAATGCAAAATAAATTATCCAATAAAGTAAATTAGCGAAATAAACTATCCAATAAAATACATTATTCATTTAAGAAGTAAAAAAGATCTTACGTCTGCAGGTAAAGCTATAAGAAAATGATACTTGTGTCTGTAATGCATGCAATGGGAATATCTGGTTAGTATCGACGCAGTTTCCCACCAATACGCAGCACCGTTTCCTTTAATAATGACTTGGCAGAATGATATAAATAATAATTCGTTTCTTTCACCTCAGAATTTTTCTCTTGCTCTTTTATGACGTTTCCTACGGCCTACGGCGTAGGCCCTACCAATATTTCATAATAGACTAAACATATCCTACCAGAAAGAAGACCCTTGCCATATTAATTTACACGACTATAGAAAAACAGAAAAAGTATGGCTATATTTTAATATTTTTGTTTACACATTAGGTCAACTGCTGTTGCGCAAGGGATGCTCTCCTCCCAAGGTTCGATTCCCGGTCAGGACAAGTTTCCTAGGTGTTTTTTTTTCTGTGGGGAATTCCTCACCTGTGAGATGGATGTCGGGAAATTTTAGTCCTTTATAGTTCCCGCCGAATATCGTTTGGTTGTCATTGTTCTCTTCATCCCATCTGCTTGTGTGTATGTGTGTGCGCTCGGTCCTGTAAGGCTCGAGAGGCGTAGGCCGCGTAAGAGCCTCTACAACGGAGGAGCTTAATCTGAGATAAGGGAAAAAAATACCGATAGCTTACACATAGAATCTGGTCCTCTTCACTGTCCAGAGTTTTAGGCCTACTCAGGACTCGCTCTTTGCAACACGGCATCTTATCCTAGGCCTATATCACAATGTGAAGTGAGAAAGATGTAGGCCTATTGCCAGGTTTCATTTGTGTTGTGAATCCTCCGGGGATGCGATGCACTTTGGTAAAGACATTCTCTTCATTTTCATAACCAATTTACATGAAGAGAATGTCCTACTGCACACATATTATCATCATCATCATCATCATCTCCTTGCACGTATTAGGCTTTTTCATGTGCCTGTTACGCCTCCAGTTATCAGCTTAGTTGGTCAATCCATATTTTCCTAGGTCTACCTACATTTCTATTACCAGTTACATTATAATTTAATACTCTATTTGTCAACCTTTTGTCTTCCATTCGTTGGACATGCATGAACCATTTCTCTCTATTACATTTTATTTTATTATTTAAACTTTCCAAATTAAGTTGTTGTCGTATATTTTCATTTCGTATTTTATCGATAGCCTACGTCTTACATTCATTGTAGATCTCAAAAATGTCCTTTCAGCAGCTTGAATTCGCTCTTCATCTTTCTTTAGCATGACCCAATTTTTAGAATCATACATAGGCCTAAGAATCGGAATAGCAACTGTTTCATAAAACTTAATTTGAGTGTCAATTCTGCTTTTATTTCTCAATGTTCTATTAATTGTGCCACATATCCTCTTGAATTTTATTATTTTATCTTCTATATCTCTGTTTTCATCTATGTTTATATGATAGCCTAGAAAATTAAAATTTTTTACCTGTTCAATAATTCTATTATTAATAACTATTTTACTTCTAATAGGACATTTTCCAACAAAAGCCATTAGGCCTACTTTCGTTTTATCTATAAGAAATAATAAAATTATATTCCTTTACGATTATATTTAGTTCATATGCTGCTTTTTGTAGTATATTTTCACTTCTTGCTATTATAACTGCTATTGCTTGCTATTAGTATACAATAACATTTAGGAATTGATGCTAATTAGTAATATATATTTTAATTTTCATTATATTTTGTAATAACTAAGAATGTATTTGTTTAGACTTTCATTTTTTATATTTCTTTATTTTTAGTAATTTGTATGATATATTCATATTATTCAAGTACTTATGTTCGAATTTTTTTTTGTATTTAATGTACCGGTACGTTTCTTGTATTCATGTATATCAGTTCTTTTTTAATTTATTACTAATCATTATTATTATTATCATTATGCATTTCATGTTTTTGCCCTAGCTGAGTGGTAGAGATGGCCTTATGGCCTTAACTCCGCCAGGTTAAATAAATAAAAAATAAAATAAAAAATAATTATTTAATATAATTTAATATAATTCATACTTAGAGACAAACCTTTTATTTTGGCAAAAAAAGTTATGTGTTTCACGTCAGATAACTCTGTTTTCGGTTTTATGTTGATCGATTTAACTTTCTTGCCGCGGGTTTTATCGTTCTGTAACAACATTATCGTGAGAGTAATGAAATGAGAATCTACCTTTCCACCGTCTCTTGCATTTTTAATAAGCGTGTCTCTTCAGAGTGCAGTTGTGTTGGGGTTGCAGAGATTGCCTTCTGGTACAGTTTACCTACCTACTTTTAATTCCCAGTCAACTTACAAGTGGATTAAAAATTCACCTTTACTGAGTCCATTAACTTTCCAGCTTCAGATTACAAGCTGTATCTGAAAAGGGAAACTTCCTGGAATTAGGCCTACTTTCTTAGAATTAAGGTGCAACGACAAACTTATGCTTAACCTAGGCTTTATCAGGCGGCCAGTACTATTGAAAATACTAGCAGAGTTTGGTTGCCTATGCTATTTTACACAATTTTAATGGATAGAATATGCAGTCTTTTGCGGCTATAGTCTAAGAGACTCCTAAGATAATTGACGCTTAATTTTCTTGCGGGTAAGTTACGTGTAGCCTGGTTGTTATTAGCCCTTCTTTCTTGTGGGTCTATCAGTAAATATAGGCCTATACAAAGACACAAGTCTTAACAAAGCTGAGGTAAGATTTTAAGATTATCCAACTTTTTCATAGTAAACATAGGCCAGACGCCTAGCTAAAGATGCATTTCCAGTTACATATTATATTTATGTGTAGGCTGTCTGGAGGAACATTTCTAAACCTAATAAAGTATGGCAATGAATGATTGGCCTACACTTTTCTTTAAGTCACAGTTAGGCTGTATTGATGCCTGAAGCTAGGTTTAAGGATCCCGGTTTTTTGTTTGTTTGTTTGTTTTTTTCCAAAATATCATAGTGTAGCTTAATTGAAATTTTCTCTGCGAGATACCCATAAGTTTTGTTCGCTAAGTGATCATAGACGTCACAGAAGGCAAGAAAAAATTTTACAGTTGTTTCAACCTGATGCAAAGCTTTATTGTTCACCAGACAAGACGGAGTTTCTACAAACAGTGGGGGCTTTTAACTATTGTAAAGACAATTTTTGCGGAAAAAAGTTCCAAGAAGTTTCAGAAGTAAGCCTACAAAATTAAAAAAAAATCGTTAAAATAGTTTTCGAGAAAATAGCGAAAACAAAATTGTCTTCAGTTGTTATTAGCCTACAAGTAAGAGAAAGTCACCCCCAATCTTCGTGTTATATCCCCAGAAGGTACATACCCCCCCCCCCAAAAAAAAGTTTTCATCGATTTTTCGTTGTGGAGAAAAGTTGTTCACACAGACACAGGCATAGACATGTTTATGAAAATAGCTTTTTTAGATTCAAGGCACCTTAAAATTTGCATTTATGTTAAAAATCGACTTCGAATTTCGGGGTCAAACACAATAGGCCAACTTCCTGTACCTATACAATCTATGGTAAGGGCAGAGGAAGTAGGCTAATAACTTAATTTTAAAAGATAATAATGATAGAATGTAATGAGATGTTCAAGGGCTTTAGGCCTACCTGTTTATTACAAGATAAAATACCGCTTAAAACTAGGGATAAAATTCTAGAGTTCCGGGGACAGCATGAGCAGCCCCTTCCTTCAAGAAGAATGGCGAGCCACACGCTAACCATGAACAAGCAAATAGGCTAAACAAACTGATAATTTCACAGTGTGCCAACGCCCAACGATGTTTAAGTGTCTTTGGACAACGAGATCATATTTTAGACCTTAGTTTAGTATGTTATAAATAAAACTGTGCAATAAACAATAATGAGTAGGCCTAGATTATGTCAGATGCATTATGCAATGGGACATTATCACAAATGTCAAATTACGCCGGGAAAGATTTAAATAATAGGTCTAATAATATTAATTATTATTAGAGATGGGTCAATACCAGATTTTGTCGATTCTTGGTACCATCCTATGTTTTTCTAGTTCTCGATATTCGATAGGCCTACTTCGATAATACATTTATTCTTGAAATAAAATACAACATTAAGTTATTTATTAAATATGCATTTTTATGTTAAATTTTCAATATTTGTAGGCCTATAATTGTAAATTAAATTAAAATATTGTGATACGTATGCCTGCATAAGTTATTGGCACCAGATTATCTGCAGAAATTCGAATAATAAGAACCTAATAATAATAAAAATAACCTAATATAATAATAATAATAATAATAATAATAATAGTCACAATCATAATGAAAATGTGAAGCCACTACCATCATGTCGATGCGAAGTCTCACTGTTTTCCATCATCTGGAAGAATCATCTATGAACGGTTCTCTTTGTTGCCAGTTTACTGGAAATTGGAGAACGAATTTGTGGCTTGGATTATGTGGTTAATTCCTCAAAGAAAATTAGCCTCCACCTTCATTTCTCCTTTACCCCCTCTTCAGTCTTCCTCTTCATTTTACCTATACACCCTACCCTGGAGCTACTGTGTTTTAAACCCTCCTCCTACATTTCTACCAACCAAAATCCGCTGGCATTTAAATTATTCATTTAATCAAATACATCCCTTGGTTTTAGAGGTTTGGTAAGATAGCTTCCTGTGCTCCCTACGTGTGGTAACTTCAAGGAAATAATTTCAGACTTGCATAATAGCACAAAGTGACTTCGGTAGCCATTATAATGTGGATAAAAGTTTTTCTTAACTAAGGAACTCAGATTATGAATAGGCCTGATAAAAGAGATTTAGAAAAACGTTGACGTGAAAGATTTCCAAATTATCATAATATTCTTAGTTCTACTATGCCGGATTTAAATACTTTCAAATCAATCTGGGAAATTAAACTTCAAGACACTGTAACTACTTGTAATTTGGTACACATATAGCCTTTAGGCTTTAAACCACAGCAAAATTCCAAAAAGTTTTTTTTTTTAATTTTTACCCCTAAATCCCCGAAAAAGGGCTCGGTTTCCATGGCAACGGTAGACAACAATATTACCTACAGTGTTCACACAGGGCTCTGAAAGTTTAGAAAATAATTATTTCTGTAAACCTAACGGGGTGGTCGAGATAGTAACGTCTTGGACTCGCATTTTGAAGTCTCAGGTTCATAATAATTAATTCCAATTAACATATTTTGTCCAGAACTAACAAATTTTTTTTCTATCTGTGAAAGACATTTCATAATTTATATTCTTTAATCATAACTCGTAGAGGAAATCTCGCATTTTTACTTGTGTCTTTCTATGATTTTCCAGGTCGTAAAAGCAATGCTAAATTGAATATTTACATAGATAGGCTATGAAATCTACGAAAATAAAATATTTAGCCAATACAGCAGACTAAATACACGCACTCTATCTCCCATAGATCTTTTAAAAAAAAAACCTTTCCCGAGAACTTCAGCGGGGATTTGGGGTCGAATTTCAGCGGGGATTTGGGGTCGAATTTCAGCGGGGGTTTGGGGGCGAACTCCCAATGAGCGAAGCTATTTTTAATATAAAATCTTATCGAATGAATGAAAACTTCATTTCCACTGGAATACCCTATTCAAATCAGAGGAGGCTTTGGTGATACGCAATTTAAGCAGGTGGACTGCTTATTCATTCCCAAGGGGGCTTTGCATATAAAACACAATCTTATGTTTACAGGTGTACGTGTGTTTAAAATAGATAGCACTACCTTACGCCCGAAGTAGCAACAATACTTAAATATGAAAGGGCAATCACTTTAATGGGCACATCTCTATGCATTATTAAACAACAGCTGAGAAAGAGGGGGAAACCGAGGATTTGGATCTGTGTCGAGACATGCCTTTTTATACAAGTAGTAGGGGGGATGAAACCATCGAATAAAATATTAATTCCGATTTTCAAGAGAGAAAAAAAAATAACACCTAAGCAGGAACAAGAGCTAATCTAAACTTTCTTGCTCACCTACAAACTTGAACATTATTTTTAAAGAAACTTTTTTCCAACGAAATCTGCTGCCAGTTATTAAAATGGAGCAACGGCTGCAGGAAGGGCATTTAAAATTCACAAGTAATTACTAGGTAACTGTGTATTTTCACGTTGTAATTATTCAAAACGCCATCATCAGGTGGAGCGATAAAAAATATTACTTTGCAAGTCTTCGCCAGAAGATGCAAACGACATGAAAATTTAATTCATAACCTGTGGCAAGCTGTCCCTAAGGAAGAAAGGCTATTCTGCTACCATAACAGTTAAAAAGAGATAAAAATATATCGCAAAATGGTTTATCTTGCAGTTATTTTACTGCTGGAAAGTAACTCATCAACAGTTAGCTGCCTTCTGAAAAATTTAGTACGGAAGATGTTCATACACGAAGAGTTACAGCTATGGCTTTGACCCTTAACAATAAATTTATTGTAGTCCCTTAGTAAGAAAACGCATTACCAGTGCAGAATAGTAGGGTTATCTAAAAGCCTATCATATTTAGACTCTTGTTTCAGTGCACATCCAACGCCACCTATTAACAAGACCGTATTCAATTGTGAAATTGAAGTTGGCCTTGTTCGGCTGACATACTTAATTCAATTGTTTATAACATCATGACACGCAGAGACCTGATATTTTTATGTAGGGGGACAGAATCGGGAAAAGAAACTCACTATGCGTTTTGGGGGGGGGGGGAGGAGGGGGATAGGGAACTCGAATCTGAGATTTTTTCCTGGTGGCTTAATTTAATCGTGAAATGCACCTCGAAGTAGGGGTTGCTTCTTAATTATTAATATTTCAATTGATTCGTTTGTTCGTATAATTATTATATTTATTACCTAAAACAATATAATTCAGAACAAAATAATGTAGGCTAATTTCTACAATTTATGTAAAAACGATCTCAGGGATAAACAGGGAATTTTTTCAATTATTTTTTAAGTAAAACTTCTTTAGTGGCGGTAGAGGGTGAATCGGGAAAATCAGTCACACTAAAACCGTCACGAAATCAGTCACAATCAGTCACGAAATCAGTCACACTCAAAACCGAACGAAATTACTGTGCGGACTGCACAGAAAACAATCAACTCAATGATTAGGAGTAATTAAAGGAAATTTTTCAGACCTTACTTCCTCAATGTCAATAGACAATTCCTAAGCAATCTAAAGGTAGGCTATATTGTCTATTTTATGGAACCCGGAGGTTCATTACCGCGCAAATCCAAAATTAAAAAATACAAATTTCCAAAATTAAAAAAAAAAAAAATTATAACATTCAAAAATCCAAAATTTAATAAATAAAATTAAAAATGTAAAAATCCAAAAATCAAAATTTAAAAAATATAAAATAAACAATTCAAAGATCGAAAATTTAAAAAATCCAAAATTAAAAATTCAAAGATCCAAAATTAAAAATCCAAAATCCAAAATTAAAAAGTCCAAAAACCCAATATTAAAAAGTCCAATAATGCAAAATTGAAAATATCCAATAATAAAAAATTGAAAAAATAAAATAAAATAAAGTTTTACTTCTGTCGCGTGGCGTTCGACGCACTCTTTTTTTCTGTTAAATAAATTATTTAAATAAAACATCTAGCAGTTGAGTAAATAATCGCAGACGAAGCCACGGCACCTCCTGGTAAGCCTATGTTTAATTATGACCATTTAGCTCATATGTCTTTCTTTCGATTTGGACCAATAACATTAAGAACGAGTTTGAGATCAGCGAAGCACAGATCTGATTCGCTCAATATTTATAGGCCTATAGGCCTAATTTGCTTTATTACCTCTTACAAAAGTGATAAAGACACGTCCTATTTTCTTTATATTCTAATGAATTCGGAGATTCAGTAGATAGTGACTTATGAATAGGCCTACGTCACTATTGTCGCAGTACGTTTATTTCTAAAATAAAGTGAATACTACGCTTACATCTGTTCTGGAATCAGCATTGTAATATTTTATAGGTATTGTATTTCATAGTTCAACAACGTTGGCATTTAGTAATTGTAATCACCTTTTGCAGACCTAAAGCATAACCTCAACAGTATGAATGAACACTGGTCAAACGATAGTGCTACAAACTTAAACGTAAATAACAAAAAAAAAAAGTCAGTATTAGATTCGCGAATATGATTGGGTATATGTCTATAGAGAAGAAGAGGAGGATATTCTTTGTACTTTTGGTATTACCCATTACTATGATAATCTACAGGTCTCTAGTTACAGGTTTGTGACGCTAAATATATCCTATTGCTATCATTGATGAACATTTAGAATATGATTATAGAGACACAGATATCTGCACTTATAGCACAGAAAAGTCAGTATCTTTCTTCTCATTTGATATGAATTTATATGAACGTAAAAATCCTTCAAGTAACAGATGAGTTACATTCTCATGAAACTATGAATAAGAGACTGATACTTAATTACACAGTTATAATTAATTATGTAGGCGTAGATTTTAGTTCGATAAAACACTGTGTACGAAAACTAATCTGATCTGTCCAATTCATATCTGCGAGTTTTTTTTGTTTATTTATTATTTCCTATTTTGTTCTTTTGGGGCTTAGCCCACAACACATTTTCTGACGGTTAATGTGGCCCTCTAAGAAAAGTTTGGCCACCCCTGGCCTAAGGTACACTAAAAGAAGGGGAAAAAACGCAGAATTGAACCTATTATCAGCGGATATAAAACCTACTAATTAGACATACACATACATGTTAAGCAAAATGTTCAGAGAATTCAGCATCACAATCCTTGCCCACCTTCAGGAACATCGAAGAGATGACACCATACTCGTATTCCTCAACTTCATCAGCGTAAATCTGAGTTGACTCCCTGTTCCAGTTTCTAAAGTCCATAGGCCTACGGAATAATTAAGGCAAGTCCCCACCCCCGTGTCCATTCGTAAAAATGGTTCAATATGATCACAAGTACTTCCCAACGTGAAGAGATCCTTTGACGTCGTTCAAATCATCATTATCATTATCATCAACATCATCATTGTCTCGACGTTCTTCAGATGCCATTCATCAAGATCATTAGAAATGCAATATTTCGGGTCAGAGTAATATTCTACATATTGAACAAATCGGAAAAGTATGACGCCATGTTGATAAATGAATGGACGCTACCCCCCCCCCCCCATATGTTTCCAAACACTCAACACGTGGTTCTCAGACGCCATTTAACTAGACGCTGCTGCCACACCTCGGCAGTTAACGCAACTACTACTGCTACGTCAAATGGAAGTTGCATGAATCTTTTTCAAAATACGTTCAAAGGGAAGGAGGGGAGAAAGAGGGAAAGGGTTACGTGCCACCATGCAATCCTAATTTCCATGATACCAAAACACCGAATGCATTTACGAAAAAGTAGCCTTTGGTAAATTAGTACTGTTGGTGAATCAATACAACTTACATAAACTACTGTATGAGTGGAAGAAGAGAACAGAACATTTATTAATGGCGGAGGGAGGGAGATAAGCGTACGTGGGATGGAAATTTCCCCGTCCCATTATCTTAATATGTTCCATATATATATTACTGCGCTTGTGATTAGAGATTCACGCTCAGAACAATTTACTAGGAACAAGAATGTGCATGTGGAATACTGTAAATATAGCCTAATTAATCTGGAATTATAACTCGTACAATTTGGGCATAATCAAGACATATATGCCTAAAACAGGCTTATTGTACTTTAAAATTGATAGGAAAATTGTTTAAAGTCTAGTTAGGTCTATTAGTAATAAAATCATTAACATTATTAATGTATTAACATTAGACTACTTCTGTTGTTATTCTTTTGGAAGTTTTCGTAAGCTACGTTTATTATTATAATCATTATTATTACTATAATTGCCAGTAGACTTATAATCTTTATTGACGTCACGTTTGCTGTAGGACTATGATGTATTGTTATGATTAATTCTAAGATTGATTTCCCTTCAGTACTACAATCACTCCTAAAAGTAGGGTTATTGTTATTATTGCTAATATTTTTATTAGCATTAGTATTTTTGTTATTCTTGGTTGTAACCACAGTGAAGCAAGCATAAATTATTACTATTAATATTATTATTATTGCTAATAAAATATAGCAAAATATTACCGTGTTCCAGAAGATGTCAAAAGGTAGTAAGTTAATACGATAAAGAAAAAAAAAATTAATATAGAAGAAAATACAAATGCAATCAAAGCATTTTTGTTGCATGCGCAATAAAACTGTTTTAAGTCTTTCTTCAATTTTTTTTATACTGTGCAAATGTTCCTGATATGTTGAGGTAGGTCACTCCTGAATCTCACCGGTACCACAGCCAATTACTGATATTAATATAGCTTTCTTGTTAGCAGACTTATTATGATTGAGATTGGTTGCTTATGTTATTGATTTATTGCCATTATTTTTGTTCCTGACGTTGCTAGTATTTTTCTTAATACAAATACGTAAAGCCATAACCTAAATCACTTCCAACTTCTAAGATTCACTAGGAACAGAATGATCCAAAGAGTAAGCCTACGTCATCAGCTGTAGCCTGAAGACGCCAAGCGTGGCCGTGGTTATGGTTATGGGTGTCACTTTTTGTGTCAAGGTTAGCTACTGTTTTGTTTCCGTGATATTGAAAATTGATTTCTCACAGATTTGAGCTACTATGAATGTTACTGTAGGTTATACAGAGCACGCAGTTAACGAAAAAATGTACGGAACTGCATGACTTCCATTAGCTTTCTGATTCAAACCAACTGGTCTTACTACACGAAGGGCTATTATGGTCAATCTTACCTCTTTGTGGCCTTCTCCGTATTAGGAACTGTTTCCGCCGACTAGCCATGATCACATAAACCGTTTATTAATTATGAAAACACACTTTACCACACTGGAGAGAAGGGATGCTGGGTTGCACTAAGAGTCAACGCTTTGTAGCACGCGGACCGTACTAGGAAACTGATGAATTGCTTATCGTCCCCCCTCCTGCACACACGGTGGAGGGAGGAACGGGGGTGGGGGTGTGTGTAGCAAAGGGTAGTTCACTGTGTTATTGGGGAGAGGTGTTGGACCAAGCCAGTATCACGGGGTTGCCAGATGTGGTCTTAAAACAGCTGAGACATTGATTTTGTTTCCTTTTCGGTTGTAGAAACCTAATGTCTTTTATGTGACACTAACATTGTGTACTTTCTTGCAAATTCACATGCAAAAATATGCGGTGATCTGAAGTCATGACTCATGAGTTGAGTTCGGATGTTTATGACATGTCATATTTTTATCCTGACCTCCGTTCTCGTCGCAAACACGAATTGCATGCTTGTTATCCTAATCGGCCCGTTTTAATTTTGCACATAAAGTCATATTTTGGCCATATTTGTAATGCACTATCATAATTCAGTTATAAATTCGGTAAAGGAGAACAATTATACAGTGTATGTACCACACAGTTAACGTTGACCGGTAACGAGGCCTGACCGGTAACGGGGCAATCTCCCCTATACCAAGGAGGTCAATCTAAAAAATATATATACAACACCAGATGAAAAGAAGCACCGAGCACGACAATCTCCGATGGCGAAACTGTCGATATATTATAATCTCTACATAATAAAATATCGATTCTCCGGCATATGCTTTCTCTTACAGTGACACAAACAGAAACGTGGTGAATCTTTAGCAGAGCATAGTAGGTCTGGACTTAGCCTATAATCGAATTGTCTTGTTAGAGGACCTCAAGACTATGTTTGGGACGAGCAAAATCATTCGTTGTTTCGTGTGAACTATTAACATAGTAGGCTATATGTTCAAGTGGTGTAGGCCTAATAGAAGTAGGCCTAATAGAAGTAGGCCTAATAGAAGTAGGCCTTCCGCTTGTTATATTGCCGTTGGTCTATGAAGTAAGTGCAACTAAATTGGACTAAGCCGGTTTGATAGTTTGGCTGAAAAAAGCCGTAACTACATAAATAAAATAAGTAATTCAAGCCTCTTTAATTTTTAGAGTAGCCTAAATAAGATGCCCACCCAAAACCTAGTTTAAAAGAAGAAATGCTTGGTACAAAAAATTGTTGTTACAGGACTACTTAGAAAGTATAACAATAATTTAAAATTCTGTAATTTAAGTTTATTTATTGGCACATTAGAATCCCACATGTACGCGAACATACTACACGTTTTTATTAAGATACGTGTATGTTTACGAAACGAGCAAAGTTCGAGTATCTTAATTGCCATTATAGGCAAGTTACATACGACTATTTTTATTCGACCATAATTAGCTAAAATATTTGAATTCTTGATTTTATATTCACTGAAACAAACGCGCGCGCTGTCCTTCGCATCGGCTGGTTGCCGTAGTTTTTGTCTTCTACAACAGTAGGCAGCTTACAGCATCGGTCAAATCGAAGCTTCCTTTTGCTCGTTTTCTTGAAACCAACCAACGGATTTTGATAACACGAAATGAAATTCATTATAGTGTGATATTAAAGTTAACACGAAGATAACTGTTTTAAATACAGGCTATTAAGGCCTATTACGCAATTTTCAGCTGATACTCTCAAGGTCTGAAGATCGTTCCGTGTTCGATAATAATCGATAACACACCGAATGTGTCAAAATGGAAGTCTCTATCGTTATTGATATCATTATGATACCGCTACATCACACGTAATAAGCGTATTATAGTTGGTCAAACAAAACATTATACTGTAGTTTAGAATACTGGATTAATACCACATGCATATAGCTATGATAATGCAGCAGGGTATATTTATTCGGGCACAGTAATGATTACTTTAATGCCGGAATCGCGAATATCTATTTATGGCCTGGTGAATATTAGAGCACCTAATGACCTTTGATACCCACTTATCTATAGACCTTTGCACCAAACAATGGCATGCATCTTATTCTTGGCCCCGTTGTATTTGCAAAATTGATCACACCGATCGAATTTAAATATACGAGTAGAATCTACATCAATCACTTTATCATCTTAACGACTTTTAAAATAATTGTACCGAAATGGTACATAGCCTATATATATATATAACTTACATATGAGCCTATATACGTATCATTTCGTTACAACTAGGCCTATATATAGGCCTATACCGTATGATTTTTAATTTATGAATAAATAGTTATTGTTGTTATTTAATTATTTTGGCGATGATGGAAAATCTCAGGAGCTTTAAACTTAAACTGAAAGAGTATTTGTATGAGAAGATATTTTATTCTTTTAAGGATTTTTTTACATAAATGATTTTTGCAGTCACTGTACCCTTATTTGTCCTAAATAATATTGACAATGTCTATCTATACAATGTATACGTACAGATGTAATAAATTATTATTATTATTATTATTATTATTATTATTATTATTATTGTAAGCTGTGACTCTTGCTATGGCTAATAAATTGATTCATTGAAGGGTTAAATTACCTGGACTTAGTGTCATGCATAAATACGCTATGAGAGTTCCCTTCCGCGAAGAGATAAGTTAGTAGGCCTACGTGTTAGTTGAGTTACGAAATTACCCTGTTGCATATTGCTACACTCAAAATTAAACACAGATAGCGTTTTAATCTTTATATTTACGTAAGAGGGTCAGTCCTGCACCCTCGAGATACCTATACGTTGTATAAACATTTACAAATGGAAGGAAACGGTGAAGTAAGGAACCTTCCAGTCACTATTGTTCTACTGAAAATTAAGATATGCTGTAAACAGAATAATGCAAATAGCACATGTACGCACATAACCTATTAGGAGACTAACACTAGAATGAAAAATAGATTTGCTAAGGCTCAGTTTCCTTAAAGAAAGTTTAAAAAAAGTAATTATCTGAATTTTGATTACATCTTCAGTCATTAGGCCACTTACCAAACAAGGATTAAATTATAGGCCAATGCATTGTTAACAAAAGGACTATTATTTTTCCAAGAACTCCCAGAATTTAAGTCTAGCAATACCACTTATGACCAAGGTAAAAACTTTTTTTTGAAAGGGGCCTACAAATCTTTATTAAAAAAAATGGAGACAGCCTTAAAACATTTCTAGTAATTATTTGAAGAGATGACTAAACGTTCCTGTGGGCATGAGAGGTAAATAAACAATTCATGTTTTCATTTGTATTAAAAATTTAATTTCAATTTGACTTTCAATTGTAGCGAAACATTCAAGTATTATTTTATTAACAGTTACCAGCTATCACGTGATTTTTCCGTGGTAATGACACACCTTTTATTTCACAAAAAGTGCTTTATTGTATTAAACAATTACAATATAACTTATATTATTATGAGTTCTATTGTCCACCGCAGCTGGGGCGGTGGGGGTTTTCCTCGCCTATGAGGGATATTCCATCAATCATTTACTATGTATTTAGACATAAAATGTATGATAATTCGAGATGGATGAAACCGAGACTGCCTCGAACCACAGAAAACTCGGACTTAATAGCCTGTGAACAAGAAATATTTATTTGCCGTACCTTAAATAATAATTAAGCTTAAGTTAGTAATTTAGAAATTAATAATATAAGATCGTAGGCTTCCGCGGCCCGAGTAGACAATAAAATCTTCTTGGCTTCCGGGTATCTGCCGCGTCATACTTGAGAAATCTGCCGACGTTTCGACCATCTTGCCGTGGTCTTTATCAAGGCTACTGCAGCTCGCACCGAGCAGATTTCTCAAGTATGACGCGGCAGATACCCGGAAGCCAAGAAGATTTTAGAAATTAATTTTCAAGTATTTTTTAACTACTTAATTTTTTTTTAATGTAGAGACTATTTCGGTGGTGTTGAAAACAAAACACTAATTTCATTAAATAAAAAAAAATTGAAACCAGAATTGATACGTGATCTTACAATAATCATTACTTCATTCGATAATTTTCTTACGGAGTTCACTCTACATTGGCCAAATAGATCGTTGTTCATACACAGTATGAGGCTCGACCAGACACATAAAGCTGTTTTTTCTTTACATCTCACAACTATAACAAAAAAATAGCTAATTTAAGAGATACGTGGTCTCTCCATTCCTAATCTTGTTACATCCTCGTCGGTGTCTAACCTCATATAAGGCACACGCGCACTAAAAACTGACAAATTATTAATTGATCTATTAAATGTTAATTCAAATTTATCACTACGGATTTATGGGAATATCGAACTGTCGAGACTCAAAATACAGAGACACTGATGCAAAAGAGATCCCTGAGTTATTTCTCAACTTTTAAAACGTACTGTTGTGTTATTATACGTAAACATAGTTACGTATTTTCCTGTTTGTTCTCCTCTTAACACTCGTTCCGAGACCGCTTCTATGCTATGGCATTTTTAAAAATCCACCACACCTAAACCAAGTGAAACAATGCACCCTGAAATGACGTGCACAAAAAAATGCACCAGCAAGATTTTTCACAGGTCAAAATACTTGTATGCTATCATACCACCCTATTATACCGTGAACTGTAATGCATTTTTAGAATGTTTTGCTAGAAAAAATATGCGCAGTGAATTTTAAAAATTATCCGTAGCTGCTGAATGTTTTTTATGTTGTCCACATTATTAATCTCGCCATTTTTTATTTAGTATACAGACACATGTGCATCCATGTATGTCTTTCGATAGCGAATGACACCAAGATAAAAAAAATACTGTAACAAAAAACCTATACAACACACCGTTCCGACCTGACCTCCCTGAAATTGAAGTTTAAACGTGATGTCCAGCTCGCAGATGCCTATCTCAGATATGTAGCTCTCAGTGCAACAGTGATCCAAGTGCACTTTGAAGTATGAGCCTAATCCGTAAAGCACATTGTAATGCAGTTTGTTATGTGTATTTACATGGCCCTATATACTTTTTCTTAAAAGAGAATTACCATACAAATATAAGAAATCTCCCATATTTCCTCGTGTATTCCCGAATCGCCGTCAAATTCTTGAAGTTTATACCCCGTAAATTTGCATGGCGCACTGGTATTGTAGGTTGCATGTTACTGTTGTTTGAGGGGTGGTACAGATTTTACTGTATTCTGCTATGATACAGTATGTGGCCCTTAAGGAATAGTGGTGTGTTTGTCGTCAGAAAATGGATAATGAAAGGAATCCTCGTTGGCTTACTATTGTACATATGACGTCCTTGTAATAGAGAACCAGCGCCTTCCCCGTTGTAGAAACGTTTATACGATCTACGCCGCCCGGGCCTTATAGGACCGCGACCCTTCTGCGGAAGGAGCTTCTATGGATCACATACATTTTATTTTTCCAGTAAAGGACATGGATGAGTGATCAGTCCAATGACGGGCCACCTCCAAGACAACACGAACACACAGAACAAGACACACCACACACACTCTAATGTGGATGTGATGAAATTTACAATGACGGTCAGATGATATCCCAGGACCACGAGGGCCTAAAATTTCCTCGGCACTAGTCTTACAGGTGAGGAAAACTCCCGTCTAGGAAACTTCTCCCGGCCAGGAATCGAACTTAGGCCCGCTGCGTGAGGAGAGCGAACACATTCCCCTAGGCCACAGTGGTGGACCGATTAAAGTATTATTAGAGTAAAATAACATAATATGATGGCTCTTTCCACAATTGTGAAATTTTGACATTAAAGATAATCAAAGTGAATTTTCTTTCTTCAGTAACAGGCCTACAGAAAGTTTGTCCGCTTATTCAATAGAAATACTAATAACTACTATCATAGTACTGAGTCAGTAGTGAATATTACTACATACTCTGTTATTTTTAAAAATTATCCTTCAATTTTTAACATCCTAAAAATTTTTGTGGAGGGGGCAAAAGAAAATATTTGTGAAGGGACATATTGTCAGCACACCCACTTCTCTTGGTTACATAATGTAATAAAAATTGGGACCTTTCGAGCTTACCTCATGATTTGTATAGTCTATGTGCATTTAGCCTATATGTGTTATGTATATAGGCCATTATGTAAGTACAGTACGTCTACAGTACAGGCCATATTTTATACTCGACACTACTCACATAGATGCTCAATATAGCTACTGGATGAAGTATTGTCATTTGAAGGCGAGACTCCCTTGAATAAGACATCGCCCTTTAAAATAATATACCTATTTCGATAGTTAACTGTCCAGGCTTCTGAGCATCTACCTGAGCAGTATCAGGTTTAAAAAAATTACTTTAGTTACACAGTAACTTATTAACAACTTTCTTTATAACTGGTAGCTATCTGAAGTTTATATTTCCATTGAGACATTCAACATTTTGTTCAGGTTATTTTTACTCTACTATAATATTGATTTCCCTTTTTTAATTCCATGGATTTTTTATATTTAGGCCTATAAGCCTAAGTAACAAATTGTAAAGATTTTTTCTTCGACCGCTATGTCGTATGGAGACGACGCATGCAATAGAGAGTACGTTATCATTAGCTTAGTTAATTATAACTTATAATGTTAGCCTAAAATGAAAAATTTGCGTTGCTGACCTTCTACCTCTACTGGCTTGTAATCTTCATACCAAAACACTGGAATCTTAATGGAAACCACTCACCTGAAAAAAGAAAGATAAGCTGCATTATCAAATTTGCATTATATATTCCAATAAGAACAAATAAATAATGAAACAGGCCTATGTAATGTGACCGATTTTGTTAAAAATAAAAATCAGGTAAACTGATGTAAAAAAGTGCCAGTATGTTTTTGTTTAATCAGTTATGACTGCAATTATGATATGCAGAATATGTTTTTTTTTTTTTTTTTAAATTGATTTCCAAGTTAAGCTCCAGATTTATTCATTAAGCAGGGCTTACGGAAGAAGAAAGGTCTACCATCTCGGCCACCTGGGTCATTTTAACGGTCTAGTTGGATAAGCGCATGTAAAACAATAGTGTTTTTTGTCATAGCTACCTGTATTTTAATTTCAAAGGCCTTATAAGATCACAGTAAAACAATAGGCTATGTTGTCAAGATAACTGATTTTCATTTTTTTTATAAATTCTTTCGAATACGTATATTGCCATAAAATAGGCACTAAATTGAGCATTACTCCAACCGATTTTATCCATTATGAATAGACGTCTTCCCATGGACATTGTAAATGTGTATACCAAGTTTCATAAAAATCCGGTAAAGCGTATTTGAGTTACCGCGTCTTTAAAATATACAGTAAATTGGGTTTTACTCCGGTACCGGTCAACAGATTAGGTTCAAATTCAATAGGGCACTTCTCATGGACGTCATAAATGGGTATACCAAGTTTCATGGAAATCCGTTACAGCGTATTTGAGTGATGGCGCCTTTCTATGAGAAAGGCGCCATAATCTATAAAATAGGCACTAAATTGGGCATTACTCCGGTACCGGTGAACCGATTTGGTTCAATATCAATAGGGTTCTTCCCATCGACATTATGAATGTTTATACCAAGTTTTATGAAAATCCGAAAAAGCGTACTTGAGTTATGGTGCGTAAAGACGCACGGACAGACGAACAGACGGACAGACAGACGGACAGACAGACAGACAGACGGACATACATTTTTCCGTCCCCCACACAATCTCATAAAGTACCATACTGGCACTTAATAAAGGAACAATAAACCAATGTGAAATAGGCCTACCTTTTGTATAGGCCTATGTAAAAACTTGAGGTAATTTCGAAGTAACAAGATTATATATATATATATATATGCAAAAATAAATCTCTATTTATATATATATATATATATATTTATATGTATTTGTAAATATAAATAAATCTATATATATATATATATAATAATAATAATAAATATTTTATTGTCGTTAAGCCAGAAGCAATAGACAAAGTCAAAGAACAAGAATATACAACAAATGCACTAAGTGAAGAAATCATGAGAAATTATAAAAGATTTACATTAGAAATGCCCTAAACATGTAAACAAGACCAAACATCCCAACACATGCTATTATAATATCAATAGAAAATTACAAAAATATTTACAAAGAAAATAACATTAATAAACAGTAGTTTATAATGAACTGATATTAATTTAACATAAGCAAGTTTACAATACAGAATGTGTGACATCACATTATGGGAAATAAGGATAGAGATGTGTGATAGGAAATTAGAACTTTATATGTAATAGGAAATTAGAACTTTAGTCTACTGTCAATGTTGTGTCAAGAAAATTTTGCAACGAATAAAAAGGTGTTGTAATCAGCAAGTTATATAATGCTTTTTTAAAAGAATTTAACGGTTTATTTGTTAAAGTTAATGGTAGTTTATTATATAATTTTAAACCTAAAATTTCATACATATAGGCCTATATGAAATATACAGTTATACATATATATAATAAATCTTTCCCGAACAGTCCACCAAAAATGTAAAAATAAATAACATTTTTAAAAGTACACAACAATATAATTCAATTAAAAATTTTCGCATAGAACATGATCTTCTTGATTAAGACTTCCCTTAATCCCGATAACATGTAAATATAATTTGTAATCCAATTACAATTGACAGCCTAAATCAAATTGGCATTTTAACTCGAAACCTTCGGAATACAATTCCACGGAGTTACCATTTTGGGCAGGATCAAATTCCACATTTACATAGTCAAGTTCCGCATACAAGATGTTGCAGTTTAATAATACAAGTAAATTTCGCAACAAATATTTTCAGTTGTCTAATATCAATAGACAATTTCCGCACAATTTGAAGTTTACCACTTACCAGTAGCAAATAAAGTGAAAACTAGTTTTTTTTAGTTCAACTTTATTGATACTCCTTTGAGAATCGAGGCCAAATCAGGAGTTCAGATTCTGAGTATATGTCAGTAGGCCATGCAACTATTGATGCTCAGCTATTTTCTATTGTCGATATAATCCATGGCGACAGCAAATTTTAATTGATATTAATTTCAATGAATATGATACAGAATGAAATTGCGAGAACGAGTCATGGTAAATAAATATCCAATTCGGCATTTTGCCTTTACGTCTGGGAAACAATGAAAACACCCATGTCAAATTGGCCGGCCACGGAATTTGAACCTACAGCCATTTCATAAAATATGGGAATTTTTCCCTCAAAGAGAGAAGTTATAAAATTATTGTAATTATTGTAATTATTGTGGGTGGTCAAAAATAAGTTTAAAACCTCAAATTATCTAAATTTTAAGGACTTGGATGTATTTAAAGTGGTTTCATGTGTAAAATCTGTCGATTTACTTATTTATTGCGTTGAGTTACTTTTTTGCCATTTTTAGCATGATTTTAACACTCTTTAATACCAAGTAGTCAAGAGTAATCACCTATGTCCATTTTCATTTGAGAAAATATACATCTTAAGGTACAATTTGGTATAAGATTAACTTCAAAAAATATGTGTGGATAATTACTATGTAAAATAACAAACAAGTGAATTTTTGTCCCACCCGTAACAGTGATAGTTTTGTTAAATTATTGATGAGTTAAATTTAATGTTCTGACAACCTGGAAACAGTTTATAATTTGTATTGACTCCCTCATACCTTCATTAATAACAACATTAAGACCCTAACAGTAATAGCAGAACGGAAAATGAGCTTTTGTTTTGCATCATTAAAATCAGTGTTCAAATTATGTCCCACCCATAACAGATTTTGAAAAACAAATTTAAAATATTTAAAATAAATTTTAAATAATGCTTTGCATGCAGTGTGGAGAAGGCATTGTAAATTTTACAGAATGTGAAGAACCAATTCTAGTTTATTATTTATGATATGTAATAAACAAAAATAGTTTTTATAATTTGCTAGAATGTCCCACCCGTAATTATGAAATGGCTGCCTACCTCCCGAATCTAGTTATGTTTTTGAAAGAATAATAAATAATGAATACTAAATAACTCTAATTTTTTATTTTTTATTTGAATATAATGTTAGTTACAGACATTTTTTCTTGACTTTTTAATTGTATTTTAGAATTTATATTTAGCATGGGCCCTACTTACCGATCTAGTTTAATAACTGTATGTCCTATTACTTCGGATAATAAATCAGTATTTGGGTCAAGGTCTAAGTAAGTTTATTAAAACACTTGTCTAATGGGATTACATGATACACTTTATGTCTGAAGTAATGTTTATGTAAGATAAGATTAGCCTGCTGACCTACACCAAACATGAAACCTTAAGCAAGGTGCAAGGTATGAAGGACGCGCACTTTGTAACGTAGTTTACTATCTGTAGCCATAATCACCATCTTCATATGTTCGAAATAAGCTTAATACATTTTCGTTAGTGTATGCATTTAGACCAGTGGTTTCCAAACCGTAAGTATACGTAACCCCAACAGAAACATGAAGGCATGTTAAATACAATTATTTCACTGCATACCTTGTTATGGGCCTAGTAGGCCTATAATAGAGGTCACATTGTAGGGAGTGCGTACTTTGTTGTTTCAGCTCATTCAAATGCTTGTTCGCAAAGTTGTAATGCAAACCTGAATTTGTGTAAACGATGGCTGGCTTATAACTACCTTGCAGAGAATTTTTCGAAAAACAGATTCAAATAAAACTTTAACCCTCCTAAGCACCTCAGGTACAAAATTAAAACTATGTCGTTAGAGAGAAAATAGCGAAAAATGCAATTTCTGCGTGCAGTGGTAGGCCTAGCAAAATTAAGAACAAGTCATCGCCAGCCATCCTATCACATCCCCAGAGGGATAGCCCCTCCCCAAAGTAATCTTTAATATTGAACTCTCAACGTTTTAACTGCAAATGTGCAAGGGTTTCAAAGGGATGAAAATGGCATAACCTATGCCGAAATGCATCCCCAGAAGTAGATATGCGTACAAAGAAGAAGGATCAGCATTTCTTTACTCAGCAAGAATCTTTTATTGTACTTTTTGGTTCGACCATACTATAATATGTTTATTACGTATGACGTAACGGTCATATTTACTTCGTATCATAAATACACAATTTTTTAAATGTTGACTATATACAATGTATAATAAATATTGTAAAAGGCATTTGAACACGATATTTATAAATAATTAACTTCATTTCCTTAATGGTCTATTAATTAAGTAGTTTGTATTGATTTTTCCAACTTAACGACCATTAAGTAGCTTATAGTAAACACACTCTTCCATATAAATATATATTTTGACTGTTTTATGGACACATGTACTATTATAATTTTACTTGCAATTTTTAAATGCATTACACATGACAAGGATCTCGTTGCACTGCTTTAATACAATCAGTAAAATTTTACATGTAATTTTATGTATACTCTTATATACTCTCAAATTTTTATGTACAATATTTAAATACCAGTTTATGACTGTTTATTTATTTAATAAACATATATTTACCATAAGCGAGTTCTATCGTTGTTTATATGGAAGAGTGAGTGTTTATATGGAAGCTAGTTAATGGTCGTTAAAGGCGGAAAAATCAATACTAACTACTTGATGATATTTATAGCCTATAAGATAATATTTGTAGACTTTTTTTTAGGCAAAAGAGTATAAGTCAAAACATTTTTCAGGAGAGAATTTTATTTACACATTATCTCATTTTTTTTTTTTTTTTACTTATACTCTTTTGCCTTGACAGTATAAATTTTGTAGAGGGTATAAGGTTTTAAATTGCAACACATTTTAATTTCTATTTTTAGTTCACTACAACTAAATGATTAAGGCAGTAAGTGTAATGCTTCTCCTCGCTAGAATCAGACCAATCGAGACTCGGTGAGCGTTGTATGATGAGTGAATGTTCACGTGGCGGTCAAATTGATTCCATTAGGACAAGTGTGAGTGTAGTTAATGTGAACAACCTGTCAACTCACTAATTGTAGGTCGACTGCAAGCCTCAACCTTCAAGAGTCCATTGACTTCCAAATTACTGACAGGTTGTGTTGACTTTAGCTACAGTAATGTATTCCCAATTGTTCTTCTGGTCACATCCCTAATGTAGCATTGTCACACATGCTTCACGTCCATCCAACTGAAATCCTGTATTGCAGCCACTGCTGTAGTCTACGTGTCGGATTTGTGTTTTACAGAATGGACGTTATCAAGGATAAATTCAATACTTGTGTTACAAAAGATGGCCATCAGAATTACGAATTTCAGTTGTTACTATGATCATTGTAAACCTCTGTTCATAAAAAAGCATTTTGACAGTCATTAATCAGTATATATTTTATTTTATTTATTTATATTTATTTACTCTTTTAAATTAATACAGAAAGAGTTACATAAGTTACCCCAAAGGAGCAAAGCTCGTGTTTGGGGTTAGTTCCTTTTAAATTACATCAGTTAAAAATAAAAATATAAATACAAAATACAAATAACATGTAATGAATACAGGTACAATACAATCAATTTAAACTAAAAATACAATAAAATATAGTGATAGGCCTACTAGTACCATTCAGAAAAAGGAAAGAAGAGCATATAAATCATTACAAAAGGGAAAGTGTGAAATGTGGTTAATATTAATTAATATATATATATATATATATATATATATATATATGTTTAGTTTATATATGTATAGGCCTATATGTTTAGTTTATGTTAAACAGAGGCATAGTAGCTAACTAACAGGTGATCAAGTTCATAGTTACAATACTAGGTGGAAAATTCAATTTTATCCTGAACAGAACAGACTCAAATGTACAATTCTTCTTTCAATTCTGTTTCTGCACGTATATTTAACTTGTTGCCTCGCATTGCTATACACGCTAACTTTAAGAATTTTAAAATAATTGTTCATCAATGGCTGATTGTTAACCCATTTTATAGTTTAGCTAAATTTATGAATCAGACCACTCTGCTATTACATTCTAATTGTTATTCTATTTTATTTTATTTTGTATATGGTGACGAGATCTATACGAATTTCGTTCTTTGATCAAACAAAATATAAATAAATAAATAAATAATAATAATAATAATAATAATAATAATAATAATAATAATAAAAATCACAATTTCACAGTGTTGTGCAACTTCTAATGAACAGTGTTATTTCAACTTTTTTTTCAGGAGTATTACTTTTAAAATTCGATAGCGTTATTAAAAGTAAGCGAACCTAAAGTAAAAGAAGACCAGAAATACGCTACACTATCTGAATCCAAGAAAATAATTTTGTGTAGGGCCTATGTGCGTCCATGTGTGGTTGTGTTGAGTTGTTTGCATGTGGAAAAGAACGAAAATTATTAGAGATAGAAATTTTTTTGCTTGATTTCAGATTTCAAGGGTACAATGGGGTAATTTTTTGTTATGCTAACGACTTCTTTACCTTAAGGCGTGTTTTGTGAATTACACAAGAAATTTGCTTAAACTTTAAATATTTATTAAAGTAGGCCTAAGTTTATGCGATTGAGAATCTTTTTGTAGTAAACATATTATTACTTAAAACACAGTAGGCCTACCGAAGATTAAAATGTTTGTAATGCATATTTTGAAAACGTAATTTTTCCAAGTCTGGCATTAACGATTTTGAAGTACAGTAGAACCGCGGTTATCCGAGCCCCGACTAACCGAGTTCCGGGTTAACCGAGGTAGTCAACGAACAAACAAAAAAAGTTCGGAAGTTCGTTTTGCGGTAGATGCGTTAAAGTAACCGCGCAAAGTTTGTATTTTATTTTTATTTGTACGTTAGTTTTTCATTTGATAATACAGTAGATGCCGTTTTTCACATCTTTGATCACGTTTTCGTTCATTTCACCAGTTTACCATACGTTTCTCTCTTGATTTTTGACAGAGTCCGTGTTATCTGAGTTTTCGCTTATCCGAGGTACCCTCGGTTCACATTACTTCGGATAATCGAGGCTCTACTGTACTGAAGTAGCCTATATTAGTATTTTTTTATATTTCGGTTGTGTTTATATTCCTTTTAGCTGCCATGCCATATCAGAAGTTCGGGTCGTGTGTCTATACAGTAGGGTAGGCCCTGGAACTATTGTTTGTCAATCATTTATATTATTGGTGTAATTTTATGGGAAAACCATGAAAAAAAAACCCATGTCAAATTGGCCGGCCATGGGATTTGAACCTGGAACCTCCCGAATGCGAGTCTAAGACGTTACTATATTCGTATTGTGATTCCACATAGACCTTAGGCCTATTATTAAACTTATTTTCCTAAAATAAGGATGGGGCTTGTTGATATAGTCGTAAAAAATATCGTAGTTATTCTCATAGGTTATCGGAATAAAAAAAATATTTTCGTAATTAAATAAAAATGATAAAAGTAGGTCCCGCATGTAGCTACGTCAATGACAATCCGTTATGAAAAAAAGAGTTGGCTCCGGATATCTGAAAGATAATCCATTACTCACAAGTGGGTGGCTATATTTCACAGAATATCACAGAGCAGAAGTTGTGGACGGAGGAACCTATAAATTGTTAGAGAGAACATTCAAAATTCTTTCCTGGGCAGGAGCGCCACCTGCACAGACCAAACTTTCCCTCAGTGTTACTCGAGAGAAGAGCAAGTTGTAGTTTCCAGACTATACCTGCTTCTGCTTGAACACAACAATTTTTTGCACTGTTTCGAAGCAAAACGAGGGTATGAAGTGGGATGAGGTGGATCAAAAGTTTAGCAATATCCAAACTGGTCCATATTCTAACCTGCACAACCTATTCTCCTCCAAAAAAAAGTTGATGGAGGTTGGTGGGACCCCTTGTGAGTTATGACAATATTTTCCCCAAAACACAGTGGACGTGAGGAGAAATTCTGATATCAGTTTGCCGAGGTTGGTAACGTCAGGTTCTGTGGTCAGTCGGCTACAAACGACCCTTCGCCTCCCACATATTTATGTTACTACAGATGTCTTGTCCAGGCGTCCAGTTTCTTATATAAGATCAGGTACAATATATTCCCGCAACTCTGTTCTATGCTATAGCATATTTACTACCCTCAATTCTTTCTGATCCAATACTACAAAGGAATATTGCCACTTTCTTTACAGATCCTGCAGCTGTTCTGAATGTTTATATTGGCTTTAAGAAGTACCGTATCCTTAAAACTTAGAACAGTAAAATAATATGATACAAAATACTTTTACGTCTATGTAGCTAACTTATAACTTAATATGTAAGGTGTGTTTAAAAAAAAAAAACTGTGAGACACTCATATGATTTTCTCACCTTCGAGTGTTTCTTGTTTAACATTTCGGCAGAAAGGAATTTAACCGAATTTAATCGAATTTAACTTGATATTTAATGTCAATATAGAATATTTTACTTTCATTAATCCAAAAACTCCGGCACACTGGCGACAGTCACAGACCAAAGTTGTAAGCATAAAACCAACTTATCGAATTTTCGCCTGATTTTCCTTGAATGGTAAAGCAATTATAAATTTTAAAACACCTTATGATTTCTATTATAAACTAGTAATGATACTGAAGTTTTTTTTTTTGAACAGTTTTGGTTAGGGAAGTCTTTAATTGCACTTAAGATGTTTCTATTTATTCGAAAAAAAGTCCATCAAGAACATCATAAGAGACAAGTCTATAAGGTACATTTAAAATAATCGCGTGTTTTTAAATATTTGATGTTCTTCTATCACAGTTAGACATATTTCAATAATTTTCTAACACTATAATTAGAATCATTAGAACAATTTTCTGGGCTTATGGGTCGCAATAACTTTACCGACTTACTTTTCATTTTATCACACACACGTACACTTATTTTTATATAAATTAATAAGGATTGAACACTGGGGAATCTTTATTGGTTCTTTGACCTAGATTAATTAATAACTGAACACAGCGATTGGGTACCGGTGAGACTCCTTTAGTGTAAAGAAGTAGTTTTTTAGTGCCACAGAAAGGCTGGTCCGAGGTACTTTTTTGTAAGTCATCCTGTAACAGGAGGCCCTTACCTGCACTGGGATGTCATGATATCATTGGACTAATAATAATAATAATAATAATAATAATAATAATAATAATAATAATAGGCTTAATAATAATAACAATAATATTTTATATAATTCATTAATATTAATATATTATATATTATGTAGCCTATATATTATATATGTTATATAATAGTATATAATAGTATATTATATTATTATATTATTATAATCTGCATATGAACAAGAGGAGATAATATCATATTATGAACATAATGTATAATTCATTTTATGCTTGACGAAGCATATTAAATCTCGCATAACAATTACTTCAATATTGATAGGACTGTTTTATTAATAGTAGCGAGGAGTTTAATCTAAAAAATTACGTAGCCGGTGAACCGTGTTGGTAATAGTTTATTTTTAAAAAATTATCTGTCTCAAGAGAAATCTCGAATTTTTAGTACCTTCTCTCAAAATTTGAAATAAATTTTATTTGGAGAGGTAGCACAAAAAATATCCTAGTGTATGTGGTAGATGTGGGTATTAGTAGGCTTACTAATAATTTCATATACGATTTATCTAAGAATTCCAATAATTAGGAACGCTATTGAGAAATTCATGATAAATTTAAAAATTCCTAATATGGTTTAAAAGATATTAAAACGCTTCTTTTTTTTTTAAGAGCTTCATAATATGTACATAATACAGATGAACCTTGCCAGATTTCACTTACATAGGTGTGTATGATCCTGTAACATATAATTTTATGTAAAATTTTATCTAGTCAAATTTTATGCTAGTCAAAGGTGTATCTTCCCCCTTAAGTATACTACTGACAGTGGTCTATGGTAGAGAAAGAAAAAGCACCCGCTATTTGTACAAACTACCAATAAATATACCCATATTATAGGCCTATGTTTTGCACAACATCCCTCAAAATCGGACACCAACCCTAAGAATACAATTAGAAAATTATTTTCTTTCCTATGCAAGAAAGATGAACTCTCTAGCTCCAGGATTTTTCCATCTTACAATATGAAATTCACATTTCTTTCTAAAGTGCATTCATTACTTCTGACATTCTTTTCGACTTTAAAAAGAATGAAATCCAGAGCTGGGGTTTGGGTGAGAAAAGGGGGGCACAGATATCGGAAATGTCACTTTAATTCTTCTTCTTACTTCTTTTCTTTGAGCTCCACGTCATAGATAGAAAAGTTTCTTTTAGTTTATGCCAATTAACATCTGCCGGGAATGAAGGAAAATATAGCTGGAGGTGGCTGAGCAAAGTGTTGAGAGGGTTGCCTATGTGTGTGATGGAGGGGGTTATCACAGTAAAACATGGAATTTCAATTTTTCCTCCACTGGTGTGCTTTTAGTTAATCCTAGGAGGAGGAAGGTGACGTCGAGGGGGTTTGCAGTTACCACCTGCCGATGTACACGGTGGTCCATTTCAGTTTTCCCACCACTTTCCCCATCCCTCTTAGCTCTTCTGTCACCAGTAAACAACCATTTCCAATTTTCTTTTCCTTCTCGTCTCCGAATAAAAGGAAAAGGTTTACAAACAATACAGGGAATGACGAGTCTTCTCGGTAGAAACAATACACCATCCACCCAACATCTCCCCACTTTCTTTTACAAATACCTAAACAAGCGGAGGCGAATGTTCGCTTGGAAATGTGTCAATTTTTTCTTGAAAGACATTTCCCAGATAGTTTTATATGACAAACGTAAATTGAACATTTTGCAATTGTTGAGGTATATTTATTATTATTATTATTATGTTACTATTTAATTATTACCTATATCAATATTACAGATTATTATTAACTAATCCCTTTTATCCTAGAAATCACGTTACGCTCACAAAAGATGTAACTCGTAGTTTTGAAGCTAGTTTTAAGCTAGTTTTCAAAATTAAGTTCATTAACAAAACACATTATCTAGTTAATGGTATGCTTTCAATTAAAGACACTGGAGAAAGTTGCATTTTATTATAGAGAGGAAAATCTGTACCTACTGGACGGGATTCAAACCCAGGTTTTTCACTCGGTAGCCTACATTGACGTGAAAACCATGCGGATCCTCAAGAAAGCACTACAGTATATTCAATTCCATTATAAAAATTACAGACCCCAAACCTCATTACAGACATTAACACATTTATAGGTCAAACCCACTTGAATATCATTTTATTACAGGATTTATTTCTAAAAAAAATCAAATGAATGAGTTTTTTAAAGGTACGTCACATCAGGATGTTACAAGTATTTCATTTCAGGCTGCCGAAAAGATCTATCTTCGTGTTTAAACATTTCACGTTAAAAATAGAGTTAGTGTAATATCCACTTTATTCCAATATATAGCGTATGCATTTCTCTAGCACTAGCAAATATTACAATTTCTAGTTTATTATCTTCGTGTTTAAACATTTCACGTTAAAAATAGAGTTAGTGTAATATCCATTTTATTCCAAAATGTATCCATCGTAAACCACAATGTGCGCCAATAGCTACTGAACTTATTTATGCAGAAATTAGAGATGAGGGTAACAGTATTATTTTTCACCTGTGTAGGAAGAAATACAGCTTCCACGATCCAGAAGGCAACGGATTATGCAATTTCATAAATTTTCTTCTACGTATTTATATGGGAGATCTTATACTTTCTGATAGGAGGGCTGTCTACAGGGGAGGAAACGTTTAGTTTTCTATTGAATAAGGAATCTATCTCTTAAGAACCTGCCTTTGATACCGGAAATTTCATTCAATTTCCATATAGCATATTCCGTAGCAGCGGGTTTGAAGAGGGGTGGAAGGGCGGTAAAATCCTCCCTCCATGACGGTAGCGTAATACTTCCCCTCCCCCAGCCAAACCAGCCCTCAATGGGCAACAACTTCAATATCAAAAGTTCCTGAAATCATTTCCCATCTCTGCACAAAGTTTTATATATAATATATTTTTTTATTTCTCTTTCTTTCTTCAAATCACTTTCTCTTTTTCACTAGCGCACGACTTTCTCCTTTCTTCGAGTCAAGACGTCAGCAACAAATGTCGGATGTGCGGGAATTCAGAAATATGCATAAATTTGTAACCTACAACTCTTTCCGTGTAATTTCAGCTTAGTCGTGGTGAGCAAAAGTGAATTACAGTCCAATGTCGATTTACAAAATGACAATTATATTTAATAGGAAGGTTACTTGCCTTCAAGCTTTATACTGTAGTCTAGGCCTATATCATAGCTAAGGGGCAGATGTTGATGAAATGTAATTTTTTTCCTTTTCTCTTAGAAAAATGCCTAGTGGTATAAATGTAGGCTACAATGAAAGTTGTAACGAAATAGAATAATAGATTTTTATGTTGCAATTTTTGCATTTTCCCTGATTTGAATTTACAATCACTATTTCAAGTTATTTGTCACTTTTAGGACATTTTAGGTAGATTTCGAAAAAAATATACCTATTGCAATCGATACCATGTCATGACTTTCGAACAATTCTTTCATATCTTTACGTTTCATGCCTCCCTAAGTACGAAACCACAGCCGTTAAAAAAAAAAAAAGTGATATTTATATATACCGTATAGCCTATAAGATATTTGAACCAAATTTTATTATGTTATTTCTAGGCCCAATTGTTCGGACAAGTTCGTTAATGAGCAAAATTGGCCCAAGGGGAGGGTCGGGGGAGGGGGGTTGAAATTTTGAAAAATTTATATCTCGGCTCCTATGAAGTATAGAGGAAAAATTTTGTTTGAATAAATTCACAGTGACACCAACGATTCGGGGGTTTTGGGGGTACGAGTGGGGGATGGAAATTCGAAATATTTGAAACCACGTCTTATGGGGTATCGTTAAAAAGCTCTTGATGAGTACTCTACAAATCAGTAACTAGTTTTTCGATAGCTCTCATATAAGGCGAGATTTAGCACTTCGAAATCTACCCCAGCCTGTAGGCCTGCCTAAAGGGAATTTTTTAATACTTTTATGGATTTTACAAGAAATATAAATGTATAGCCTATTAAAGTATTTTGGGATATTTTTTATAGCCGAATGAAGTGACCAGCATTATCGGTAGTTATACTGTATAAAAATAGCAAATCATATCCAGGAGACAGAACTAACCCTACCTTTGTCCTTCAATTCAGTATAAAATTAAAAAAGAGATGCAATTCTTAACATCAATAAATTAAATTAAATATCCTACATTGTATTGCTATATTAAATTACGACACTTAGAAAAATCTTGGCTATATTAGTCTACCTATAAACCCAAACATTATCTTCATTACGGTTATAATATAGAGCAGCATCACGTATAAATTGTGCCAACTGACCTCTTGGATGTGGAACAAAATACATAGCGAGGTCACTTGGAAAGGCCGGTTAATCATATTATTATTAATTCAAATTACCTAAAACAGAAGCTATTATGTAATTATAAGTTAGATTTCAGCTTTTAGTACAGCTAAATTATTTACACGAACATCAGCGCAAGGTGTAGACTCTGCCATGACCAGTCGTTGAAAATGTCGGACAATAAGTGAGGGTGGCATAGGAGAAGGGAAAGGAAAAGGTATTAGAGGTGAGCTTGAAAATGACATGCCCCAACATAACCTACAGGAGATCCACTCGCAGCATCCTTCATCTCTCTCTCTTGGGTACAGTCTCTCTCAAAACATCTCACGTATTTCACTCCAATATCTATATGTATTGTGAAATATTATAGTTAGGCACAGTATGTTATAATTTTACAACTTCCAGTATTAGGTATAATATATCCTTGTTATCAACAATAACAATAATTAGTTATTACATTGTGTTATATTGTTACGGTAGATGGCTCCTAGCTGGAATAAAAGGAGAAAATAATATCACTGGCATTGCGGTACTGCTAGTCAATAACTAGTTTAAAACTATTAATTTATTTGTGTGTATATATATATATAGCCTATATATATGTATATGTATATGTACAGTATATATATTTGCTTTACATTAGTATTAGTTTAGGCCTATGTCATAATCTCAATTTAAAAGTGTTGTAAAGTCAAATGATATAAAACAAAACTTATTTCCTAAAATAGTACAATATACTTGTCAAAGAAATTAAAATATAAAAGTTACAAGAAGCCTTTACGTTATAATCCTGTCAAAAAATTAAAATTTTGAAATCTTGTGTATCTATTAGCTTCACTGCTGAAAAAGCGGAGGATTTGTATACATTTCGACCTCAATATATCCTTCGTGAACTGGGGCTGTCCTTACCCCGTTGTTTTCAACCTGAGCACAATTATTCACGAAGGACTGAAGATGACCTATTGAGGTAGAAATGTATACATATCATCCATTTTATCGAGAGTGAAGAGGATTCTACAACGGATATAAATTACGTATTCTGTATATAATGATTTCATTTGTGATAATAACTTAAGATTAGCATATCTACAGCCTATATTTATCGTTGATCACTATGTAGAAATATGTAGAATCTCTTTTACGACTATGCTCATGAGAGGCCAGGGCCGTGGAAAGAAAGCAAGGCCCCCAGGGACAAATTTTCCAGGGTCCCCGTCAAATATTAAATTCTCTACCCAATTTGCCCTTTATAATGTATGCAACAAAAAATTATGTAATGATATTACACAATTATCAAGTGCCAGAATGGTACCGGTACTTTATGAGATTGTTTGGTAGACAGGAAAATATCTGTACTTCTGACTGTCTGTCTGTCCGTGTGCCTGTAAGCGCGATAACTCAAATACGCTTTATCGGATTTTCATAAAACGTGGTTTACCATTTATAACGCCCATGGGACGAAGCCTATTGATTTTAAACCAAATGGAAATGGAAAAATGCATTAAAATTCCTAATTAGGAGCAATTTTATATGTATGCACCAGTTTAATCTTTTAAAAATTATGATTTTAAGTGCCGAACGCTAGTGAGGCCTACTGTTGAGTCCAAATGGATTTATGCTTCTACTATTAAAAAATAGCAATTTTTCTTCAAGAATAATCCGTTTCAGAATAACTGATTAATTCCGTGTCACCGTTATAGGCCTACGATAGGACAATGCAGATAAAATGAACACATAACACCTAACTTAAGCTGTTTTTTACTTGTAACCAATTTTATTTTAGAGTAAATTTACAAAGTAAAAAATAAAACCTGGTCGGTCGGGCCCCCTTTTGGGGCCCAGGCCCCGGGACTGCAGCCCCGGCTGCCCCTCCCTCTCGTCGGGCCTGTGAGAGGCAATGACGGTTTCCAAGAGTTTTTAGCTTTTTTCTCTAACTTCTTTGGACAAATTGTTGATATCTCAAGAAAACGTCCTCAGAGTTGGAAACTATTTGGGTTTTACAAAGTCGCTGCTATAACACGAAATTATCTATTCCCACGCTTGTGATTTCTTAAAACTGTTAGAAACCACTGCAGAAACAAGATCACTGTACGCTTTTGAAGTCCTCTTGGTGTGGTTTAAACCTGATACTGACATGGAGCCGTGACCTATTACACAAACCTCGACTTGGTGAGAAAATATAGGTTTAGGTCTGGCTAAAGGATACTGCCAGAAGTCGACTAAAGAAATTTAGGTCTAGGAGCTCATCAACAATAAGCAAAGCACAACTGAGTTATCTCCAGTTTTGCCGTACACTGTACTCTTCTTCATCTTCTTTCTCAGCCATCACCAACAGCATCCTCCCCCTCTTGCCGTACCTTTTCCTCCCTTCCTTTTCTCACAACCTGGCGTATACCAGAGGCGGCTTCACACCCCCAACCCCCGCACCCTTGGCAGGAAACTCAATAATGCTCTGCAGCAGGTGCAAAGGAGAGGTGTCAGACACAGGGGTCGCCTCCCCTTACCTAATAAATGAGGTAATTTCTACACTTACAGGGGAGGAGGGAGGGAGACAGTCTGACAGGGTAGGTTGGTTAAGCTACAAGCCACCGATTCCACCCATCCTCTCTCTCTCTCTCTCTCTCTCTCTCTCTCTCTCTCTCTCTCTCTCTCTTTTGGTAGATCTCCTAACCTACACATCTATTCCAACGAACGTCTCAAAAATACTCTATCTCTCTCTCTTTGCCTGAATCTCCAGTACTTGACGGCCATGATTGATGGCGTACACTCAACCTAACAAACACCACTACAACCAATTACTCATTCACTAAAGAGAGACAATGCCATCCGTCCGTCAACAGAGAAGGAAATCTCTCATCATCGCAAAAACCTTGCCCTTTTCAATCCCAGTTTTAATCAGGCGAGTTATGGGCAGTTTTTACAGAGGTTGAGGAAAGATGATGATGATGATAATAATAATAATAATAATAGGTAAAGATTAATAACAATAATAATGATAATAATAATAGTAATAATAATACGAAGGTACTGATGATAATGAGAGGGATTATAAACCGAGCCGAACTACTGCAGGAGACTTGCTAGGGGTGTTTAAACATCCACCCTACAGCCCGGACTTCGCTCCCAGTGATTTCCATCTTTTCCTACACCTCACGAAATGACAAATAATGACAGAGAGGCGGACATGGTTGCCACACAATGGTTCAAATCCCAGGCGGCAGACTTCTCCGACACAGGTGTTCAAACGTTGGTCCCACGGTATGTATATTCCGGTGGCGAATATGTTGAAAAATAGCTGAACACTTGCTGTATCTATTGCAATAAACATTTCCATGAAATTGAGTTTTGTTTCTGTAAACGGCCCCAGGGAAACTTACTTTATGGACGGCCCTAGTAATTTTAAACGGTTTGGGCTGCAAACATAAGGAAAATATTACGACATTTTAATACTATATTCCGCTAATAGAAAAAGTTACCATAGGCCTACTATGAAAAGACAGCGAAACAAATGGAGAACCTGTCGGCTGTTGGAACCAGGAGCAGGACTCTTGGTAAATTTCAGAGAGAAGTCAACATATTAATTCTAAACAATGTAATTTAGTTTGTTTTTCATCGTAGTAGCCTAACTAGAAATCTTAACTGGAGCTCTTTTTGATACTTGTAACCCGTAGCCTAACTTCTTGTAACTATACGTTTTTCTCTTTAGTATTCGTTAGTATAATTTTAAATATCTTATGTTATAATCATATTTATTTTCTTTAGTATTTTTATTTTTTGTAACTTAATGTTTTATAGCACTCTAAACATTGTAATAATTTATAAATTAATCTTAAATTTACATTAGGCATATAACAAACTTATAGAGTGGTTTGGCTTAGATGTTTTTAATAGCTATGTTAGTGTTTTGTATTTAAGTATTAAGTATTAATTAATTATCTATAATATGTAGGCCTATATGTATTACGTAATTGTAATGTAGTTTTTGACTGGTAGAGCGGAAGAGAAGGCCAAATGGCCTGAGCTCTGTCAGAATAAATAAAAAGAAGAAAAAAAAAAAAAGAAAAGAGGCGTTAGTTTCAGTGATGGGACCAAAATCAGTTTAAAGTTGTCCGGTATGTATAAACAGCTACCGTTCCCGATTTACTTACATCATTTTCCCGTTCCTCTCTTTCGTCCACGTAGACAACCCTTAAGCCTATAGTAAAAGTAGATCTATACCAAAAAAAAAATGGAGATATGCTCCACTCTAGCAGGGAGCAGTTGAGGGGACGAAAGGATCGACAGATGTGCGACTCACGTAAACCAACAAGGAACCTCATCTCTATTGTATCGTATCAGTTATCCTATAACCCTCAGGCTCATTACGTGCAGTTTTACCACCCGCCGCGGCGAATTCAGGTGATGGGGGGAGGGGGTGCATTCACGTGTCATTCTCGTGCGAACCCCCAGGCCAGATTGCAAAAACTAAAGGTACATACTACATATATCGCGGCACACTTTTGTTCAATAGACATCATTTTAGCCCCGGGCCTACCAGATAAGCCAATCTACTCACTGCATCCATATTGAACTATCTGAATCAGATGAGAAAACATCTTATTCATCTCAAACGGCCTGAATGAAATCAAAATTGGTTTTTGCATACTAAATTTATTGCGATCCCTGCCTGGCAAAGAAGCAAGAATATTGGTAGCCACTTATTTAACGTTAGAATTCAGAGGCGTAACGAGGGGGGTTTGGGGGTTTGAACCCCCCCCCCCCCATTGATTAAAAAAAGGAAAATTGTATAATTTTTTTAAGTCTGCTTATAAATTATTTAATACGAGTATAAAGCGTGGGAAGCTTAAAACTCGTTATTCCATACCCCCCAGATGTTATAACCCCCCCATATGGTCGGCCTGGTTACGCCTATGCTATAATTACCTAATAAGTTATTCGTACCCTTCTCAAAGTCGACTTATTGGAGCGAAGTGAATGAAGCTCAATAATTCTTTCCAGAAATTGCAATGATTTAGAAAAGCCATCAAGTTTTGAATAGTTTAACTGATCCCTAACAAATGTTGTATAATGTTTGAGGAAGTGGAAAAGCTAGATTAATAAATGAATATTTCTCTAATAAAAAGAGCAGTCAGAGAATTAGGCTACTACACAAACTGTGCCATAATTGAAGTAGGCTTATATTGCGTTCATAGCCAGATAATGCGTGTCTTCTTTTTCGTCGTCATGGGCAGTGCCCTAGTAATCAATCAATGACGGTCTACATAATTGTATTTAATTATATGAACGAATTTAATGATTCTGAAGTGACGAATCCCAATAAATCGAAGATTCTGTACGAAAAGCGCTACAAGCGGGTGTGAGTATTCGGACAACCATAATAAGCAGGGTATGGCTTTGAGAAGATAGGTATTTCTTTTTTTTTTAACTTAGGCCTAAGTGCACCGGACACAGATTCCAAGGTTTTGCTGTAACTTTTCCCGTGTTATACTTACTTACTTACTTGCTTACTTAGTTACAGCTACTCAAAGGCGATAATCAATTCCTAAGTAAGCTAAAAGAATATTCTCTATTTTATGGAATCCGGAGGTTCATTGGCGCGCTTACATGAGCCCGCCAATCAACCCTATTCTGTGCAAACTCCATCCAAATCCTACTTCCTTTAGGTCTTTTCTAATATTTTCACACATTCACGTCTAGGTTTTCCAAGGTGTTCTCTTCCCTTCGGGTCTCCCAGTCAATATGTTTTAGATAATTATGTCTTTCCTCTCTCATGCGCGCAATATCCCCAGCTCATTTCATCCTCTGTTATTTAACTGCCCTTACTATATTCGGTTAAGAGTACAGGTTATGAAGCTCGTCATTATGCAGTTTTCTCCAGTCCCCACATTCATCTCAATAAGATCCAAAGATTTCCCTAAGCACTCTGTTTTCAAACATTCTCAGATTATGTTATTTCCGAAGAGTAAGAGACCATGTCTTACATATAAGTTCCATTTCTGTGTTTTGTCCACATTGTAACGCTGTTAGGAATATGACTGAGAAGAGTCATAAATAGGGTTCGGATATTTATGACATGTCATATTTTTATCCTGATTTCCATTCTCGCCACAAACCTAAATTAAACAAGGATTGCACATTTGTTATCCTAATCGAACCGTTTTTATTTTGCATATAAAGTTATATTTTGGTCATTTTCATGGTCTTGGTCATATTTCGGTCATATTTATAATTTAACGTCATATTACAATTATAAATTTAGTAAAAGAGCACGATTATGCAGTATTTGCACTAAATTATCGACTTAATTTTGTTCCGAAAAAGTATCACTAATATTTTACTGTAACTGAAATATGAAGGGACAATAACATGTAACAGCACAACTACCTCTTCCTCCTTGTTAACAACTTCCAGTAGACATGTTTTAGAAAGTATTTTCAGTTCAAATTTGCAGTGGTATCCAGAAACATTTACAGATTAGATGTTATTTCCAAGTAAAACTGTCAAGCACTCGTAAAATTGCTAAAAAGTGATCATCTAACTGAATTCATGTGATCTGATAATTTAGTGTCGTTAAACGTTTTAAATTAGAACATTTATTTTTAGATAATACGTTCTTTTATAAGGTCATATTTAAGATTTTTGGGTCATATTTAGTCATTTTAAGGTCATATTTGCAGTCATATTTTCCACTTTTTTAGGTCATAAACATGTGAACCCTAGTTATAAATGTATAACTCGAAGTTAATGTTGTGTCAGGCCCATCCACACTCTGACATGTGTGTACCTGGTGAAGTGGATGCTGTGGGCGAACTGATGCAGCGGATGTAAGCAATTGTAGCGCAGGATGCAAGGTAAAGTATCTCTGCTAGGTACATTGGAGGGGAGATTCATGTCCTCACACCACAACCTCTATTGTGTCCGCCACATAGAGATTCAAACTCCCGTGAAAGAAGTCGCCTGATTTGATGGATAAACGTTTGCGAATTGTTAAATAAGCAGATGAAAATCTTTTGAAAGGGTGGGATTGGGGTGGTGAGCGGCCAACAAAAGAACTTGGTTTCGATCAATATAACTGTACCGGTCTCTACCTTTAATCCAAACCAGCACAAAGGCTCTTAATTGCTTCTTGCGCTGATTTACTCGATTCAATCGCTATAACAATGTTGGGTATTATTACATCGTTATCGGAACCGGTTAAGTAATGTATTTCAAGTCTCCAGAGTAGCTCTACACTTTAGAAACAGTATAAGAGGTAACAACTTCAAATATTTTATCAAACAAATCGTAAAGCTTGAATTTGTCATTAACTATAGTGATAAAAAACTTATGCAAATTTGTACAGCGAAAGAAAAAGCGGACCGACTAAAATACCTAAGTTGCCGATATGAGCCACTGCGCATGCCTAGCGGCATTCACAGAATAGCAGGGAATGTATTGAAATTTGTTCTACAGCCGATAAATTGCTTGAATTGAGAAATAATTTCACTTAATTTGCATTGCTTGTGAAAACAAACGTTTCCGTTACATCTCTTACAGTTATTTACGTATCACAAGGCTCTGAAATCAGCTACAAGAGTTGGTCTGCTTTTTTTTCCCTACATGTACATTTCGGTCTTTTCCTCAAACTGCATTGTAATCTAAACACAATTTTAGTTAATAACTTTACTTTCCATGTTATTCTCTTAGAGCTGCCCCAATGGGTGAGTGGTAGACTGCTCGCTTTCCATCCCTCAGACCGGGGATCGACACTCACACATTATTAATAGGGGCCGTATTTTTTGGTAACAACGATAAGCGCGAAATTTTATAAAACAGCCTCCCTTAGCTATATTTAGCTTTTATATGCTTAAAATACCAATATGAACCAAATTGAATCCACGAAATATCGCGAAATTTACTCGATTCCGCGAAATTTGTCTATAAGCGCGAAATATGCCCCTTCTGTCCGTAAAGTGAGAAATTAGCATGAAAATGTGCCTTAAAATCACAATATTGTGTTTTGATGTACTGTATTTTTTATTTCTTAGCAGCATGCTTTTTTCTGCTGTTCTGTTGCTGTCGAAGATTTACCGATATATCGTTATTTGTGATCGATTACAAAGATTGCAGAATTTACGCAAAGATTATCTGTGACCTGGTTTGTACTGTTGAGTAGGCCTACACTCCTTTCCTGCTATGTCTTTGCCAAGTTAGCGATGCCTATGATCGATTACAGCAGAAAAGTGTAGAATGTTTGTTACTTGTATTCCACAGATTTCGCCTTTTATCTACATTAGTATGGTTGGCACTTCTGTTTGCAAATGGCTATCTGATGGTGTTTAGTAGAAATTACGATAATATTTTTCGTCATTATATTTGAACATTAACTCTAATGCCTAAATCGAAAGTTACTTCAGTTCATACAAGGGCAGAAGAATATGGAAATGGGGGGGGGGGGGTGTTAGTTCATGTAAATAAAGAATCAAAGTTTATCATTGCGCAATGCTCCCAATGTAGTATAAGTAATTTATTTCACGAAATACCCACCGAAATAGAAGGAAGTTAACACCGAAATCAGCCATTTTATTTCACCAATAAATCAGGGCCCTAATTATTAATGCTCAATTGGGTGTTAAATTAAATTATGTATTTTATTTATGTTGTATTTGATTGAATAAATTTGAAATTCGAAATTTGATTACCCTACGTATCCAGTTTATTTCGTCTGCATTAAATAGCTAGGCCTCTAAAAATTCTCATAACAATTTGAACATTTTACATATGACGTTCTAACAGCTACCACTATCAAGTATTAAGAAAAAACTGGAGAAAGGAGTTTTTCCTTAAAAACGAAATCATGACAATATCGACATCAAATGTGATACCTGAACAACTATTACACTAAATTACTCTTTGACATCATAAGTGCTTCATGTTTCAGGCTTAGTTATGTTTTATTTATTTCGTCTGAGTTCAACAAGCATACATGTAACTTATCCTACTAGAAAGGGCTGATATAATTATTTATTTCACGAAATAAACAATCTTTAAGGTAGCCTATAGGCCTTCAACATTTTATATCTTCTTTACCTGAGTATATAAAACAAGTTTCTGGCTTGGAAAGGTGAAGTCAGACTGAAAAATTCAATGCCATAGCCGGGATTTGAACCAGGGCCTTCGGCTCTCCTTGCCGCTGCTCTTACCACCTAAGCTATCATGGCAACATGTCGGTACATCATTAAATTCTCCGACTGACTCACATATCCCAGTATACCACCAGACGTTCTCAATATGAGATAGGCTACCAACCCAGTGGCGACTTACAAACTTGTAAGTGCTTTAAGACCCGGGCTTTATAGTAAACTGTAGGTCACACGGCCAGTGTGAAAGTAGGGAAATTAATTTTCAATTAGGTGCCCTTCAAATCGGACCAAGGGAATTTGAGAGCTTAGATCGATCACATCTTTATGAACGCATTCACTCACAGTTAATAGATATTTGGCAGCAAAAATGGGTAGTTGCCCAAAATGGTAGAATCACTCGTGACTTTTTCCCAAATATCAGAAATAGACTTAAAATGCCATGGATTAAATTGGACCACTTCGTCACACAGGTATTAACTGGCCACGGCAACTTTGCCGCTAACTTAATCCGTTTCAATCTCACAGACGACGATCTATGCGCTTGTGAGGACAGCGAACCAGACACCATGTATCATATGCTGTATACTTGTCCTCGATATCGAGAAGCTCGACTACTCCTCCACGAAGCCGCTAGGGCAGAAGAGGAAGCCTGGGCACCGGACCTCACGTTCTGGACGCGTAAAAACACCTTCCCAGCCCTTAAAACCTTTGCAAAAACAGCACTTCTCGAAAAGTCTATAGTAAATTAACACACCAAAGTAGACGGTCATTTGGCCACTGCTCCAGTCCGAACGAGGTTTTTGAGGGGTTTCCCTCGTTCTTAGGCGAATGCCGGACTGGTCAATAATCCCCTCAAACAGATACACGCACTACAAATCTCTAGAATGCATAACTACATGTCACTAAAAAGAAACACACTCGGAAATATTGCACATAAGACCTATCCGCACTTAGGTCTATCCTGCGCCAAAGTACAAAGACACAAGTACTCAGCCCAAACACGTCACACCATCAACATCCCCTACGGATGTACATAAGGGCACAATAGGTATACACACATCACATATGGTTACCAAAATTTGGTCTGACCGGAGGTTTAGGCTTAATTGCTTGGCACTCCGGGGGTAAGGGTGGGCACAAAAAAAAAAAAAAAAAGTCCAAGTTTCTGGTTTATTTCTAAGTTCCCAATATTGTCAACGAAAGAGTGAGAAATGTGGACACTTCAAGTTTTGAGAAAAAAAATGTAAGATAGTTTCAAGTTATGAGAAAAAAATTCAAGATAGTTTCAATTTGTTTAAATTCTTGCGTTCCTTTTTTCGAATTTCGGATTCACCAGCTTTCATTTTACAAGTAAAGAAAGGTTATAGTTTCAATTCACATTTCTATCTTCGTACTATCGTGAACAATAAAATTGAAATAAATAATGAGAACAATATATCAACGGATAATTAATAAACCTTTACATACCAAATCAATGTTGCAGGTTTAATGACTCGAAATTTTGTCATTGGTAGTCTTATCAGCAGATTTTATTGGATAGGCCTAATAACAAATTTACACATTCACAAATTCACGCAACCTGCGAGACTACTACAATAAATTAATGGCTCAATGCACAGAGTGGCTATCCTTTTGATACCGTGTTTTGACTATTCGGTCCGGTTTTGAAGTTCTTTGAAACACAGAGTAGTGTGATTTTCCGAAACAATTAGAATTTACGACAGCTTTCACCACGATGTTTGTTAAAAGAAGCGGATGATACGTGAAGTCCATTTAAAAATAAAACTGTTTGTTATGTGGGCCGTCTTCTGTGTTAGCGTAGGAATTCAATGCACTATTTTTACTGGCGGAAGGGTGGAGCTGCAATATTGAAAAGGAAAGCAAAAAGAATCGATTTTGTAAACAGTGAAATCCAATAAATGATGTTGTGGTTTGGTAAATACACTTTACCTGGAAATGCCTCTTGTTTTATTTTATTTTCTCTTTTTTTCTCATCCACATCACAATCGCTATATTGTCTTTGTTCCGAAGTTTATCGCCCTTTTTTCCACCTCCACACTCAATTCTCTACAACCCTTTCTTCCTAGCTGCATTGTTGGGGGATTTCTGCAATCTGTCCAGGGCAGTTTTCTTGTCTTCAATCATTCCATGCCTTACCTTCGCTGTGTTTTATCTTACATTGCCGTGCGGGTGGCTAGAGGGTTGCACTTTCCACTCAGTTACATTTCTCCATTACCTGGCTCCATCAACCAGGCAAGGGGTGGCACGAGAGGGGATTGCTATCAGAGGACTACCCCGTGTTTGCTTGTTGCAACTCTTCTTTCTTTCTTTCTTTCTTCTTGACTGCTTTCTTTTACCAAGAGGTCTTCCTCGTTGCCAAGAACTTCTACCCCCTTCCCTCCAAAACATTCGTTTCTTTTTTCTTTCCAAGTCACACAACTTTTTAAGGATCCACGATGCGTCTTCCCTCCACCCCATCTTCTCCTAAAGTAGAAACGTTGAATATTTTTCATGCCTTACCTTACGTCAAACGAAACATAACACTCGCATACTTTGATTATAAATTTTGCTTCTTTTTATCCTACCTTGCTCGCGCCATTGAGTTATGTTCCATGTCATAAAGCAGAACATTCCCCATCCGGTTGCCGTAACAAGTTTTCGGAAGCTGGATGATGTAGATTTTGGTTTGAGCTTCTTCTACAGTTTTATATTCATAGAATTTAAGTTTTGCACTTATTCAAAAATCAGTTCATCTTCAATTATCAGTAATGAATTGAAAATCAAACAAAATAAATTCAACCCTAAAAGAGGAAACTGAATAATTAACAGAACAGTGTGATAAGTGACATTAATGCTAAATTTAATAGGCGGTGCAATTTCAAAATGAACACAGAAGATATTTCCCAGTTGTCTGTTGCTATTGGTGCTAAGTAACGGACTGAAATTGAACTAAAGACATAGAGAGTAATTCGAGATAAATGTTTCCCTTCAAACTTGGAAAATCTGACTTACTTGGGAGCGATACTTGAACTTTAATAGAGCTCCTATCGTGGACACCATCCTTACCGGCTGCAGCCTTCAAATTAGAGAATCATAAACTGGCCTGGTTAAAATATTAGGTTTATCATCTTCCTATTATTATTAGAAACACGGGTATAGCAGTGTTGTAAAACTTGGAAAAGGGCAAGAAAAAATTAACAGTTTTATTTTTAACACAGGGTAGACTACATTTCAGTGATATGGGGTTGTCCTTTTGCCGTATCAAGATTGTACAGGTTCTATTTTTAAAAAGATTATTATGTTCAGAAAAGACACGTGAGGAGGGGCCAAGAAGGGAGCATGTTCCTTCCATCTTAATCTCCCTTAGTAAAAGAAATCTGAAACATTTACATATAAACCGACTTGCGTGTAAATTAGTTTATGATTTTGGTTTTTGGAGTGAACTGGTACCTTTATTTCCATTAAAATTATAATAATAAAAGTTATTCGGCGCGCAAATATTTTACGACAGTGGTATGGGGAGAAAATGCCCCCTCTAGAATCGGTCGTTAAGTAAAGAAGCATGGCATTGTAGATAACTTAACTCGGCTTTACCATTATCAATATATGGATTGTCGGAAGTTGGCAACACTTGCATTTGGTTGTAATCGGAACGGTAGGCTTAGAACTATGTAATTTGAATCCCAGAGTGCAGCGTTAAGGCTTGTTATAAAGAATCATATCTAGAAGTTGAGATATTCTTTTGGTACTGTATATTATCAACATCCGCTAGAGCACGTTCCAATAATTCTTTTCAACAGAAGTTAGACAAACGCAATTGCATTATGAAGCTATTAGGCTACAAGAGTTACAAGAGAGTTTAGACTGGACTAAAATAAAAGAAGTTGATGCAAGTAAGATGTGCATGCCAAAGCGTTCACGGTGACGTGGAGTCCGTGTAACAAAGCATGTAACGACGTGCTATACGAATGTAAATAAAGTATTCATTGTATTATTCGGAAGCTATTAATGCCCGTCTCGATTCGCTTCACCCCATTCGCTAGTTGCTACAGCATCTGAGGCGCCAAAGCACGATGCTAACTTTATATTAATAACCAGGATCATCAGTCGGGTTTTACCCTGGTGTTAAGGAACCTATTCATGTTTTCTTTTTTCTTTAGTTCACAATGCTATAAATATGCTGCAGCAACGTACTTTCTACCAGCTTTTTACTGTTTTCGCATATAATGCTTCGTTAAGAAATGTTAAACAAATGCATTACTTTTTCCTACATGTTACTTAGTAGGAAAGGTGAAGAGTTTTAGACCATTAAGACTTCACTTTCAACAATTCCTCTACAACTCATGCACTAAAAGTATGAAACATATTGAAAGAAATATAGGAATTGAAGAACCTAAGTATTAAAAAAACGTAAAATCTGATTTTAAATTATGCCTAGGCCTATTTGTTCTGCCATATTATCAGTTTATTAAAAAATAAGGAATAAATAAATAAAGTTATAACGTTGTAAAAATATATGTCGTCGTGGCATTGAAAATTAAATTATACATGTTTCAAGAATGATCCTACAAATAGTTCTAGTTTTTTTATATGATTTCTTTGAAGGGTAATTAAAAGCCACTCATCTCATCCATAAATTCAAGGGTAGATTAAATCATGTTTGAACCACACTCGATTCTTTTTCCCGTTTAATCTGATAAAATGCCAACATACTGTTGTCTACTGGTATAATAACCCCAGAATTCGCAAAGAGTGAGCCAAATTGGTATTTGTTTCATTCGAATTTGTATTATTCAATCAGATACTCATTATGAATTCTATCTACTCTCTCTTTAGATAAAGAAATTTGAGAGGGCCTATTTGAGAAATTTCCCCCTATTTTTGTACTTTTTTTCCAGATTTCCTTGAAGTTAGATGAACTCGTCTATAGTCATTTTTACCCTTCCTTCGTAAGGTGCAAACCTATATAGTTGCTAACCCCTGAGGCAAATCCCTGGTCATCTATCATCCTTTCTCCCCAGCCAGCCAGTCACTCAGACACGGCCCTTTCGATCCCGTTGCTGCCCTCTCAGACACGCTAAGTAGCTCTATCTATCACCACCACACTACGCGCAGGTGTACCAATATTTCCACAGCAATTTCTTTCATCATGCAGAACCACCTTCACTTCCATCACCATTTCTCTTCCAGACTTATTGCTAGGTTTACCTTCTCCGGCGACGTTTTGTCACCAAGAATACTTTCTTTCCCTCTTCTCAATAAGCAGAATTTGGTTCCGAAATGGAGGGTCTTATGCCAAAGTGAACTAACTACGAATTGTGAGATTTGCTCCTCTCTTCTTTAATACATTGTGGATGGTGACATCTAGTGTGTGGACCAATGCACTAAGTCGTCAGCTCAAAGCACTGAAAGTAGATCTAACTGTTAGCATTCTTGAAAATGAGGTAGGCTATATGGATAGATACATTATGCCTATGCATTTATGAACAACAGATTATTGTCTCTGTTGGACATTACATGATTCCTCTGGCACTGGGATTTGGACCCAGGACCTTTGGCTATCCATGCCACTGCTCTATCAACTGAGCTAAGCCAGAGTTCATTTCACAGCACCAGATGGAACCTCTCTCCTACGACTGATTGCCCTTAATGGTCTACTACACTGGCAGACAAGTTATGTCATTTGCAGTATTGTGAGGCACACTAATTTGTGATTTTTGTGAGGTATAGGGACTTTGTTCTGCTGGCGAAGTGATTACCGTTGTTAGTTCACTCTGGCATCAAGCCCATCGAATGTACAGCTGTCATATGGGACTGGTCGACTGTCCGACTGTCCCTTCCTAACTTCTGAATATATAATTTATTACTTTTGCTCCATTACGTAAACCCGGGGGGCAGAGCATGATCTACAAACTTCTTTGGTAGATGGTAGGGTTGAGACATGTGGTCAGCATGCCTACTCTGATGTTTAAGGTCCGGAAATTAATGCTCCAATGAGAAGACAGAATATGCGCGCAAATATTTTCTAAAATGTGTAAAATATGCTCTGGAAACAAGTGAAGAATGCTCTAACATTTAAGTAATTTTAATACTCTAACTAGTTTAGTGGTAGAGCATCGGAATGGATAGCCGAAGGTTCTAATTCCTAACCTATTCTCACTGGATACTTAATTTTTTGAATATTTTAAAATTTAAACTGCCAAAGCTAATTGCATTAATGAAATACTTAATAGTGCGAAATAGTTCTTCTAAACTATTTATTCATAATGATTGACTTAAGCCATTCAACTAACAACAGTTGAGTTGACTTTTAAAGTTTTTGGCATGCAGTTATATTTCAGTCATCAGATAACGAGGGAAATTTTGATTGTGTTGTCCTGCATACCTTGCCCGTGTGGCTGTCAACAGGCTCGTATATATTGGTCCGGTTTTAGAAATATCCTACACCTCTTTCCTGTCGTAACCAAGTCGTCTGTCATTGTGTTTGGGAGTCCATCAACTGTTAGCGAGAAAACAAATTAGTTTGGTGTTGTATTAGTCTTTTAAACACTTCTCAACTAAAGGTAAGCAAAACCTTCCTGTGTATGTCAACAAAGGTGTATCTTAGTATGAGTGAGTGATGTCTTCGGAAGTGAAAAATAATTTTGTAGAACATAATAATTCACAAAATACACAGTTCACAAAGCTTTCAATATTTAGGTATTAACCAATTGAATTTGAATTTATATATATCATAATTAGACAGAAAGGCAAGAAATATTATTGTTTGTGGCTATACTTCCGAACATGAGCTCTGTTCAATATGGAAGATGGCCTACTGTGCTACTAATTGGCTGAGTTAGTCTATTCCCTTGCATCTGTATTAAATAAAAATTTAATTTACATTTCTTTTATATTTTGAATGTCTTTTTTTATTTGTTTGTTTGATCGATTAGCTACGGAGCCTTCCTACAGAATGCAAAAAATAGTATACATCCCTCTCATATTTGTACAACAATCTGGGACAAATACGGTATTTGATTTTTTTAGAATCCAGCTTTATTTATACTCCTTTTAACATCGAGGTAATTTAAGGAATTCAGGTTCTATGTGTAGGCCTGTAACTATTGTTGCGCAAATGTTTTCTATTGTTGATGTGTTTATGGCATCTATTAATTTAAATTGATATTCAATTTGAATATGATACAGGATGGAATAGCGGCGATGAGTCATGGTAAGTAAATATCAAATTCGGCATTTGCCTTTTCGTCTACGGAAAGCATGAAAAAAAAAAGTCAAATTGTCCTCCAACGGCGTTTGAAACCGGGACCTTCCGATTGCTAGGATAAGACTCTACCATCTCGGCCACCTCACTCGGCTTGAATTTTTCGTTTGTTTAAACCGAAGGAACAAGCTTCTGAAATGTGTACAATTTTACCTCTCCATCCTGTGTTGTGACTCAATAAATTGCATTGTAGACCTATTGTTCAAAGGCTTAATGCATTGGGTTGTTTTTGGCTATTTTAGCCACATAGCACTGGAGCATGTAATGATTAATAAACTCATACAGTTAGGGCCTACAGGTTACCCAGTCACATAAAACTATAATTTGTTGAATCACGTATCTTTGTTTCTCTATACACATTTATGATAGCTGGTCATGAAAATTTAAGCTATGTACCGTATTTTACGGACCATAAGACGCATAGGGGTAACCAGGCCGATCATATGGGGGGGGTTATAACATCCGGGGGGGTCTGGGGGGTATGGAATACCCCCTAGGGAGAGGGGGGTTCGGGGGCCCGCCCCCCCGGAAATTTTTAAAAATTAAGATGCACAACAACGAGTTTTAAGCTTCCCACGTTTTATACTCGTAGGCCTATCAAGTAATTTATAAGCAGACTTAAAAAAATTGTACAATTTTCCTTTTTTTAATCAATGGGGAGGGGATTCAAACCCCCAAAACCCCCCCTCGTTATGCCTCTGATAAGACGCACCTATTTACTTTGAAAACGGAGCCTTGAAAGTTGGGTGCGTCTAATGGTCTGAAGTATATTAAAAAAATTAAAATTATGGTAAATATTGTCTGAATACAAGGTGTTTTAAACGATAAGATTGTTACAAATTTTGACAGACTGTAGGCCTACTTCAGAGCACTTGTCACAGTCGTAAAATGAGGGCATACAATGCGAAAAAAGGAATGTTGAGTTCTTTTATACGAAAGGAGTTGTCTCTGCCGGGTGGTTTAAATGAAAGCAATGACCTCTAAACAGCCTTGTCAGATTACACTTACCGTATGCTGAATTGAGGATTAGAGGGTGTAAAAGTATTTTCAGTCTTTCATGAAAAATCAGTTCAGTAGTTAAAATTTATTCAATGCCACCTATACAGAAGAGATTTTCGTACAACGCAGGTTTTAAGTTAGAAGTGATTTACACTGATTCCATTGTAGAAGGTTATAATTTGTTTATGCAATGACGTGTATTATTCCCTTTAATATTTTTGGTTTAGAATCACATTAAATTTCTTTTCCTTTAAATTTCCATCCGAAAATCAAGGTGCGTCTTATGGTCCGGAGCGTCTTATGGTACGTAAAATACGGTATTTATCACACATAAAGGAAAATACGTATTCCATCATTTCAAGTATAGTATGTACCTTATTCCGGTTTGTTTCCAGGCAACCATTAGTCGAGGAAACTCGAGTAGGGTATTTTACTATTCTTACTTTTTCATTGCTACTGACGTATAAATTCGTCCCTTCAAAAACTGTACAAAACCAGAAATTTAGGAGTTATAGAGTGATAATATACGTAAAATATGAGGATTTTTATTCCTGTGTTATGTTTGTAATTTAAAGAAACCGACTATATTACTGAAATTTTTCCATTGATTTCAAACTTAGATCCCACTGATGATTTTACTTGATGATTGCTTATATCAATGTATACTTTCAGTCTTGTAAAGAAGGGTTCCTGAGAATAACTCCTCAAGCTGAGCGTTTGTACTTCTCCCTACTGAAAGGAATTTTAGCTTCACTAGATGTTAATTATTTTAAAAACCGTACTTGAGTAATATAGCAATATGAAACTTTTAACTAGACGAGATTCATTTTTACCTAAAGAAAAAATTAAAGTGGTACATAATCTGGTTATACGTAAGAAAAGCTTCAAACTTTCTTTCACTCTATAATGATAACAAACCGTACAGCTAATTTGGATGAGGGCTTAATACCATCAAGGTAAAAATCTCTTAATACATTAACTTGTTAAGGGAAGAGAAAGTAGCTGATCACGAAGCAACTTTGCTTTTTATACCAAGATATGAGCTACAAGAGGAGGTAACTTTTGCTCTTCGCTTCAACCCCTCCTCCATACCATTCTTTCCTAAGTATAACGTGTAATTACCACTAAAGTATTCAATTACAAGTTTGCCAACTTGAATTAATGAAACAAGGCTACTTTTACTTACTTTTTAATCGTGTTCCTGTCTGTGCAATAGCGTGTTATAAGTTTATCCCTTCTATATTAGTGTTTCAAGTAGTGATGGGAGTTTTCGAGTGAAAAAATCGGAATTATTCGAATCTTGAAGGTTCTAGAGGTATCAAGTATCGCATAAAAAGTATTCGAATGATTTAATGCTAGGAGAAGCGTGAACTGAGGACGTCTTCTCAAGTATTTGAGAAGTCGCATCACTTCGGCTGTCTTCGTTTCCGCAGTATAAGTATTGCAATTTGCAGGTAAGGAAGGTTTAATATATGAAGGCACAGCTACCATGCGCACAGTTCTGCCAAACTGCCGATTCCTAACAGAAAATCTCAGGGCAGATGAGACAGGGTACTATTCTTATTGATTTTTTACTGTGTGAAAGCTAGTAGTGCAATGAGATTAACGCAATATCTTACGACGCTGCGTGGAACTAACACGTCCATTGAGCCACACCCATTGCGTGAACCAGTCAGAGTAGATCTTGTAACACGATGAAATTGTCGAACTAAACATTTGGGTAACAAGTTGAGTTATCAATAGAGTCTGTTTTTAGTAGTTCTACTTCTCTGCTACCGAATGGAGTTCTCATATCTTGGATTTTGCTTTTATCCGATAACTTTTCATTCGAATGATCACTCGATTTTTGGTAATTCTCGAGAACAGATTACTCGCTTCTCAATATCAATCGATTCTGCCAATCACGAGTTTCAAGGGTGAAATGAAATTATTGCTCAGAAGCAAGTCTAATAAGTTAGTAAGAATGATAAAAATACAATAAAACTCAATCAAGACTAACTGGGGGGATAAGTTGAGCGATTTAACAGAAGTTCGGATTAACTTAAATAATTAAGAACAGTAAAAATTGAACTATAACTACCCTTTACATAATTTCTACAAAAATAGGCTATTCCACATAAATATTGGTTCTTTCTACAAGCGTTAATGTATAAAATTGAAGTAAACATATATTTTTAGCTATTCGCGAAAACCTAATTTACCTTAGATAGGCTAAAATGGTAGGTAGTAAAAGCAAAAGAATGCAATCAAAAGGCTTCATGTGACACTTTAGAGGGATATTTAACCAAAATAATAAATTTAGTTTTTATATGAATTTTCATTTTTACGCTATGTTGCCTACAGACAGATCAACACACAAGAGAAATTTTTTTAAAAATGGTAAGTTACTTTTTTAACTCAGAGAACACTGAAAAGTTTACAACGAATTTCAGGTTCGAACACAATACTTAATTCTCACAATACTTTATATTTCTAAAGTATTTTTTAAATATAATATTACTAAAAGTTAATGCCACACACATAAATAATCTATCATTTAGCCCAAATTCTAACACTTTCAATTTCTCCCTCAACAAAAGGCTCTAACACACATCGCGAATTCATTGTTATCTTGTTTATATTTTGTGATCTAGCTTACAAGCTGTGATAGAAAAGTGTGATAGAACAGTAAGAAGAAAAGACGAAGAAACAAAAAAGATGACTGGCGATTTAGGGAATTCCTGAAAACGTATTTTAGAGAATCCCTCGATTTTTTTTAGGCAATAATTGTGGCTTGGTTCTGAAAGGGCCAATGTCATAAAACTTTTGTTGTTGTTGAGATAACTGACTTTGAAGCTTTTATAGAAGTAACATTTTTTGCTGAGAACTTCCGACATTTGCCTCCAATATTAATAGCAACAGACATTGGTAGTTTTATTATACGAAAGATAAAGACTAGCCGAGCTCAATAATGCATAGATATCATTTTTGCAAGAAACTGACATTGGCCCTTTTAGAACCAAGCCACAGTAAAATTATTTGGTTGATAAAACGCAATGCAAGTTGTTACAATAATATTATTTATATATTATATATCATTTGGTTGTTGAAACGCAATGCAAGTTGTTACAATAAACAAGGTTTATGCTAATTATTAAGAATTAATAGAATATCGTAATAAAATTTATGGTTTTAAACAGGACATTCTAGTTGAACGGATGTCCACTTAGGCCTATAAACTTTCCACGTTTAACTTAATTGACAGCAGAATATGTTATGCATGTGTTTCCATAGTACTAATATTATTTTCCTTTTTACAGTGAAACTTTGTTGTTCATAGTGAGCCGTGAAGTATTGACACGTGCTGTCGTACGTCACAACAATATTTCACTCGTCACATGTCACTTAGTACAAGAATTCCTAACAGAGATTTATGCGGAACGCTCTACAACAAATAACAACTCACTTAGCACATAAAACACTGAGTCTAAACATGTAGAGTAAGATTACCTCCACAACGTCTCTGGGTTTTTACGTATATATCTTAGGAGCGAGTCTCACCGCTCGTAGAGTTCCTGGCTAGGGGAGGTAGCTGCACCCTGATTGGATCAGCTCTCCTATCCCACTCCACGTGTTGTCTGTCTCTCTCGCAGCGGCATCACCCCTCCACTCAACTATTATTGTATTTTCTACTTCTACGACGACATGCTGCATGATGTTCACTCTCTGCCCAGCGGTAGCTTACTGATCTTACGCGCACCGAATTCGCGCATCTTGGTAACGAGACGTAACGAGAAGCTCGCTGGCTGGGTTTGTCTTCAAGGCCAGAGACTTTGTGGGAATAATCCAACTCTACTGCATCTCGTGGGGAAAAGTGATAAAACTAATATTATACATTCCGAAGTTGGGGGCAAAGCACAAGATCCCAGTGCCATCTAGAAGGCAGAGACGGAACTTCGCGGCCTGGTTCAATGAACAATCTTTATCTTCGCTTTAATTCAGGGTCATAGGTCAAATATTATATAGCGATTAGAACTATTTAGAGTGAACTGCACACATTTTTGAAGTGTGCTCAAAGTTTACTATAATAACATAAAACAGTGAAAGTGAAAAATAGCTAACATTTTCAGGGATCACTGGTCACATTGTGTATAATAAATAACAAAATAAAATAAAACTCAAATAAAATATTGGTGAAAATATAATTTTCGGAAAAAATCTAAGTATTTTAAAATCCGTTTTACTCAACACATGTTACCCATTCAATCGTGATTTTACACGTAGGCCTAATTACATTATATAGACTAAGCTACTAACCAAAAATAATAATTAGTATTAACTGATTTACCTCTTCAAAAAAAACCTGTCTACTTTATCAAAAACCGAAAGAGATACAGTTTGATGTTCTCTTATTAGCTTAGGCCTATGTGGAGGAAAAATGCATGAATAAGACTAGACCTACTATGTGAAAACAGAGCTAGAAATATTAAAACCTATTGTTTGCGAAAACCATAATTTTTTCACGGTTATTGCACTAGGGTATTTTTTATAGTCTAATATATAATACGATGAATGCTATTTTTCTTCAAACGTCCTGAAATTTGCGCTGATAGTCCAATTAATCTTCCAGTCTGTAGATTATAGCCTACTAAACTCAACTTGACTTATCTGAAGATATTTTTCCACGACAGATCTCCTTTGAATTTATTTTCTTAGAGTAATACTTTAAAGTAAATATGAATGCTTGCATAAATGGTTGAGGTACTATGCTACAAAGTGAAGGTTTCCCATTTGATGCCCGGTGAGATAGTCTGGATTTTTCATTTTGTCTCTGATGGTATTACTCTGATTCTAACATAAATGACTATCTTGGGCAATCTTGGGATTAAAAAGATTATCTAAAAATGAATATCGAGGAACCTTAAGGGTATCCGTGGCCTATATAACATGGAGCTCTTTACTTCGTTACTTTATTATTTGGTACACAATAAAAAAAAAGTACAGTGTGTCCAGAAATTACTTATCTTTGTGACAGAAGTTAAACAAATTATTTTTTGTTATTCTTAAGAGAGTGTAAATAACGTTTAGCATCCTGGAGAGGGTACCTATTGTAACGTGGAATAGGCAGAAGTCATCGCGTTATGACATTCGGATGCAATTTAATTGCGATTCCATCAAGATGGACTCATAGACAAAACAATCTGCATGTTGGATGCATAGATCCCAGAAGTGTCCGGCACATTCCCTGGTCCTCATACTTAGGGACTGTTTTGTGTGAGAATTTAAAAAAAAATTGTGCTTACAACATTCTGAAAGCTCAGCCGCTGTTATAGCACCCACCCATAATGCTTCAGAACTACTTTCGAGTCACTATCAAAAGATAGGAAATTAATTACGACGTAAGGTGATGAAAGCAATGTGTAAACAAACATATTCCACGAAAACATTGCCACTAAAATCACACTTTCAGCAAAATATATAGGCTATGCTATTTTATTTCTGAACACACTGTATTTCCAGTAAGTTTTGTTTTCTGAAAAATTTTGATAAGAAATGTTCCATGAAACATACTAAAATGTAGGTAAATTAACGATTAGAAGTGAGCTTTCATTGGATTCTGATGTTTTTATATAGACTTCTGTTTGCCACTAAGACTTACTTAAAAAAAATTGTTATCGAATTTTTACACGGAAACCTGAACACTAGCACAACGTGTAAGTATTAAATAAAAAAAAAAAAATTAAATAGGCCTAAATCGAGGAAAATGTTCGTCTTCCATTCTCATAATTACCACGCTGATTTCTAAATAAAAACATCACAATTGTAGACAAATGTAAAGATAGTTATTTGTAATGAATATCTACTTCCTCATACTTCATGACAGGGATTTAGGGGGACAAAAGACGGCTTCTTGAAGCGCTCGCCCCTCTTCTTAATCCATTACGTAAACAGTGACCGCTGTGCCGCCGCCATTGATTTGCGATTCTGAATCAAGAAACCGCCCTGCAGCTATAGGAATAGCAAGCTCCCATTTCCATTTCGTTTTCATCCTCATTGTTCTTGCACGTCATGTTTAAAGCGTGATAGGCCGTAACAATAGGACGCTTAGGCGATTGACAGAACCACTTTCCTGTATATCTAGGCCTGTGCCTAGTATTTGCAAATAAAGTGTAGGCCTACAAAACAAAAACTTGAAGTCTTAGAATAACTCGCAACAAGCTTTGCTTTTTTTCTGGAGGCGTTGAAATTTACATTTGTAAACATTTTGTAATGTAGGCCTAATAGGCTATAAATTTATTTATTACTTACTTAATCTCTTATTATTACTTATTATTATAAGTTATAAGCCTCTGTTCCTTGGGGTGAAGGCGGCCGACAACCTTACCACCTTCATGTGCCGAATGCCTAAAATCTGGGAGCCTCAACCTTCTGGACCCCTCTGGAATCACAGTTATGTGCAATGGAGGCACCTGCCAGTCATTAACATGGAACTGTTATTAATATATCCTTGTAGTCTGCGTATATTAGTTTGTTTCGTACCTTCAAAAATGAAATAATTTAACGAGTTTTTAAGTCGTATGAAAATCAATTCCATTTTATAATTATAACCATGTGTAAAATAGAGTAAAGTGATCCCTGTACAAGTCATAAAGACCCTTATGGTGCCAGGAGAGCGAGGCTCTCAGATTATTTAGACATTGTTTAGAGCACAAGCCTTACTTTTTTTCTAGCGGGGTTGGAATTTACATTTGTAATCATTTATAATGTAATATATACTAATAAATTTATTTATTACTTATTTATTTATTTATTTATTTGGCGCATGAAGGTGGTAAGATTGTCAGCCCTACGTACCACAAGGTCATCACATCGGGAGGATCGAAGCCGTGACCTTCCGGTTTTTACCGCAGTGCCTCATCCAAGTATGCAACGGCTTACTCCCATAAAACAAGTGTACCTTTTCGAAATGAAACAGAAGAAGAAGAAGAAGAAGAAGAAGAAACTTCGAAAAGTTCCGGCATAGGCAGTTATTTATTTGAATCACTGAAAGAATGTCGACTTCCTGCAGTAGTCCTGCCAAAACTTTTGGAATATATGGGCGTGTGGAAGTATACAAAAATTACTTTCCACTTTTCTTTAAATCGCATAGGTAAAGAAGGCCATGGATGTAATCTGTCATATTATACTGACTTATAGGTTATTTACATACTGTAACATAAATTATTTAAAAAAAAATAGGCTAGGAACCCTATTTTTGATGACAAGCAGTCATCCACGAATATCGTCAAACAAGAACTTCTTGTAAGTTACTGCCATAACTTACATCGTAGGGATTACATTAAAACGAATATGGAGAGAAGAAACATATGTCTACTCAGAATTATTGATTTCTGCAAAAAAGTTCTAATCGCCCTTTACCTCTTGGTAATAAATTTCCGAATTCATAAAAAATTGACAGTATTGAATGCATTCATTCGATATGTTTTCTGAAAGGATGACAATAATTTCTGGAGACAGGAGAAGGACTAACTTTATAAACAGAGTGTGCACTTCAAAGAACGTGTCGGATTTATAGCAAGTTATTGTTTAGTTACTCAGGTGTGTAAGAAGCCAAGTGCATCTCGCCTCACACTGGGTGTTCAAGAAACTCTTGAACTATAAACTGTACTCTAAATTTCTTATGAAACTACAATATCCAGTCAGCCTCTAAAGGAGGAAAAAAAGGTTCCATTGTATTTTTAAAAATTTTATTTCAGTCAAGAGACCTACAGCTTATAAAATGACATAAGCAATCGTAAAGTGAAATCATCAGTGGGGTCTACGTATGAAATCGATTAGAAAAATTGGAGTGGAATAGATGGTCTCGAAAAATGACAATTGAGTACCTGGGTTCAAGACTAGTGTTAGCTGTTATTGCATAAATGCGTGCATCGTATTCTTCGAACCTTCGACTATCTACTCTTTAAAAATTAATTCTGTATCTCGTCTGTAGACGGTAGGAGATCCCTGTAAACATCGTGCGCGTAAGTCAGTTGGTAATAGAAGCAGTACGAAGCCACGCGTCATTAGAAGTCACAATGGTTGAGCGAAACGGAAGACTCCGACGACCGTATTACCAGGAGTAAATCCTGCTATTGTCATTGTGCAAATTTCAAAAACCAAAAAAATGGCTGGATGGCGTGAATGTGGAATGAGTAAACAATAGTGTTATAAATGACATTTTCAACATTGAATCTGGTGCCTAAAAATGTAAAAATTAATGAATAAGGACAGTAAGTCTTCCATGAACAACAGAGTTAATTGTATTTTTTTAACGAAATGTATTTGTTGTTCGATCGTTATATTTGACATGAACATATTTACGTGTTTGAGGTGATGAATTTATATTTCAGTAGAGGTGAAAAGCTTAAACCAAGTACACTCTAATAGTTGTATTGGTTAAACCCCATTCGTTATTATAATAATAATTCTTTACTGCAACCAAATGGTCATACTATGAAGAATGGAACAACGTTGGAATGATTTATATGGCAGGGAAAACAGGTTGCAGCCAGAGAAAACTTGCCCTGACCCCACTTTGCCCACCACAATGGATCCATCGAGATTAGATCCCGGGTCCCAGCGGTGGAAGGCGAGCAGTCTAACCACTCAGCCATAGGAGCAGCCTCATTTCATTAAATAAAGAAGATTCAACATTTTAGGTGCTCTCGTCATTGCACAGCGATGACTTCTCTGACAGGTATGTACTGCTGAGCAGTATCAAATGTTACAAAGGGTAATTCCGCTTTACGAGGTAGTTGAACGTGCCTGTATGTAGAATACCAGAGTTTTGTGTAATACGACTTTAGACACGTGCCATCTGTCAAAACAGTCTTGCTGATACGTTAGACTCATAATTAGGTAACACAGTTTGCTAAATCGGGAAGGTGTTTCACTTCATATTATACCCGTGGCAGTCAAAGGAGTTAAAAAGCAAATACAAAAATAAATGTGACACACTCATATGACCTTCTTTACACTAAGAAAAGATTTGCTATTTTCTCGCTTCACATTCCGGCATAGGACTGAAGGATGGGGTGTGAATTCCGTTATTTATCTCCTCACGCCAATATAGTTGGCCACAAAGTAGGCTCAACGAATTATGATTTATGGAACTACCTAAATACTAATGACAAGATGTTTCTAACAAAATTTTCGTGTCTCATCAAAATTTAAACAAAATAATTGGGGAAATTTTAGAAAAAAATAGGAAAAGCCTAACAAATCAATTACAGTGATAGGATTTTTTTTCGAGCTATCCTGTTTACAAAAATATGCGCAATAATTTAATAGTACTTGCGAATCCAGGAGACCCCTGAAGATGTATTTTCCTCGAAAGCTAGATATCGAATGTGGGGGTAGAAAACAATACTTTCAGTTGTGAGTGTACGCGAAAGCATTACAAAATAATGCTATTACTTGGCGGGGATGAAATAATTAGAGAAAGAGAACCAAATTGATACTGAAACAATAAAATATTCTGTAGGGATTTTTGGAACCAACTTTATGGGTAATACAGTGCTTAATTATGTATATATTTACATTCTAATTAAGTTATTTTAGGCCTATTATTTTCACGTATTTCTTTGTTTATTTCTAATCGCCATATTATTTTAATGTGGATATCCACGAAGGCCTATTAACAGATGTACTTAACCTTTTCAGAGCAAATTTATGCACTATCAAGGAAAGCATCAAGTGAAATCATCAGTTCGAAATCGATTAAAAAAATGTTTGTGCAGTAACTGTTTTCTTTAAATGACAATCCTAACACATACATAAAAATCCTCACATTTTACATAAAGCAATACAGTATTAATTGTAATCTCTGCTTTTATACAATTATTAAGGCGAAGCAAATATACGTCTGTAGCAGTGAAAAGGTTAACACAGCTAACAAGAAAATAATATTAATTTTACATTTCATAAACTTAACTTGTCCTTTTAAAACAATAGAAGAACAGAATAGTGTTTCTCTACAAAGATTAAGATAAGTTACTCATTCTGTTATCATGTTTACATGCAGAAGCAAAATTCTAATCGATCTGAATCCGATCCGAATCGAATACATTCCCTGTTTGCATGGAAAGTTCTAAGAATATAGGCCCTACTGAGATTTTTCTACCAGTGGCTAACTTTACAATGTGTGACGCTGTGTGGCTACGAAAATAATCTCATTTATTCCGTGTGACAAAAAATGTGTGCGTTAAAACTATTAATCATTTTTGGTCGATCTAAGAAAAATAGGACGTAAATGAGTAAAACAACAATTCATAGGCCTACTACAGCGTTAATTAGGCAAATAGTGTCAGATCGTGAAATAAATTATTATAATTGTAGTAAAGCATTGTGCAAGTTGGCCGTTGAACATTAAAACTCATTCCGATTAAGTAAATGTTTTCTTCCTAATTGTAGCCTACATCTTTTCAACACAAAATATTTCAAGGTACTGAGGGACATTTTTGTCCACCCTCCTGATCCAACTTCGACATGGCAGATGTGAGAAAGACACGAGCAGTGGTCATCTTATCACCAATCTGATCATCGCCACTTACAACTGCAAGCCCGTATCTGTCACCTGGTCACTTGAATTAGAATGAATAGGCTATACCCTATACGAATGTAGGGGCGGGTTCAGTTCCAAAATATCCCAAGTGATATAAATCTAATTTTAGTTGGATACTTACTCTGGGAGCAATAATTACATACACAAATAATATTAAGGTAGAAGGTAAGAATCGACCAAAATCGGGAAATGCTTTTTTTTTATTCAATTCAGAAACTTCTCGTCTTCTTAAAAAAATCTAAAATAAAAATTTATAAGACACTTATCCTGCCGGTTGTATTATATGGATGTGAGACATGGTCCCTTACACATCGGGAAGAACATAATCTGAGTGTTCGAAAACATGGTGCTTAGGAAAATATTCAAACCTAAGAGGGAGGAAAATGGAAACTGGAGAAAATTGCATAGGTCGAAATGACGAGCTTCATGACCTGTACTCTTCACCGAATTAAAATAAGGGTAATTAATGCATCTAGGATGAAATTGGTTGGACAAGATGCGCGCATGGGGAGTTAAGATATATGTCAAAAATACTGGCTGGGAAACACGATAGAAAAATACCTCTAGGAACACCTAAATGTAGGAAAGAAGACAATATAAGAATAGATTTAAGGGCAGTATGATTTGCGAGGGATGACTGGATTGAGTTAGCAAAAAACAGGGTTGAACGGAGGGCTCATGTAAGCGCGGCAATGAACCTCCGGGTTCCAGAAAATAGATAATATTTAGCTTGCCGCCAATCAACCCAATTCTGTGCTAACTTCAACCATCCCTCGAAATCTTACCATAGGTTACCATAGGTACTAGCCTAGGTAGACGAAGTATTGCTTTCGACACTGAAATTCGAAGTTGAGTTTTTAGCATACATACACGTTTTGAAATCTCCTGAATCCAAAAATACCATTTTCGGAAACGTCTGTGTGTGTGTGTGTGTGTGAACAGCCTAGTTCCAGAACGGAAAATCGTATGAAAACAAAATTGTGTATTTGGGTCAGGAATCTTCTGAAGATGTGACACGAAGATTCGCGACAAGTTTCTCTTAGCTATTCTTAAGTAGTGATGAGCAAATGCAAGACCAAGACCAAGACTAAGGCGGTCTTGGTCTTGGTCTTGGTCTCGCACACTCAGTCTTGGTCTTGGTCTCGCATCGGTAACCCTGGTCTTGGTCTTGGTCTTGGTCTTGCATACTCGGTCTTGGTCTTGGTCTCGGTCTTGCATACTCGGTCTTGGTCTTGTTGCAAGAGTCTTGCATTTTTCTTTTACGCATCTTACTGTGATTGATGGAGTTTACGTGATTTACAGTTACACCGATTACATGTGTGTTATTGCTTGCGAAAGTAACGAAAGCTAATTGCTTTTAGTTGCTTGAACCGTGAAAACAGTAACAAAACAACTGAAAGCTATTTCATCTTTAGCCATTAGTTATTAAGTGACAGAATGGTACTTTATGAAATTTGTGTGGGGGACGGGAAAATGTCTGTCCGTCTGTCTGTCTGTCCATGTGTCAGTACTCGCGATAACTCAAATGCGCTTTATTGGATTTTCATGAAACTTGGTATACGCACTTACAACATCCATAGGAAGAAGTCTATTTATTTTCGCTGTTGCGTTTCTACTGGCTGCAACCCCTGCAAGTGATTAGCAAAATACCTTCCTTTCAACTTGCAAGCAGTCGCACAGACGAGTTACACGTTTTCATTCCTTAGAAAGTAGAAACAGCTATCGTTTCGTTGTGTTGTTGATTGTTGTAACGTAGTGTTTCAACATGAAACAAAAACGAGTAACCGTAACAAAACAAGGTCTGTGTGGCGTTACTTTACATATAAGAGATCAATTTTATAAAATGACTGTAAATGGATATACCATTAAAATGGTTTGTGTCCCGTTCCTATTTTAAAATTTGAAGAGTTCAGACTACAGTATAGTAGGATTAAGCCACCCACACAGCAAGGCCCATTTAATGTCCCGGTCAAGTACATATTTAGAAATCAGTTTCCCGGGGGTCCTAAACTGATGAACCAGATATTACTGACATCTTCTCTTCCTAAGTAATACAAAAAATATTTTTTTAACTAATACTTTAAAAATCTCATATTTGGGTGGGGGGGGGGTGCGGTCCGGACCCACGTCCTTGCCTCCTGTCTATTGCCTTGCCTCTTGTCTATTTTAAATTCATAAAAAATTGTTGGTCTATACCTATCAAATTTTGCTGTTTTATTGCCATTGATATGCATATTTTAGAATTTAAAAAATGTTTAATTGGGAATAGGTGGAGCAGTTGATTTATACAAGCATTAAAACTATCCGTCGACCGGTGTCTGAAATTTCTTATATATAAATATTAACAATAACAAGTTATGTCCAAAAAATTAAGTACAATGTCATTTGAAACGTAATATATTTTTTTGGGGTAAAACTTAAAAAGGTATTAACAGTATATGCATTTAAAACGTGTTGGATTTTTACTTTGCATTTTATTTCCTTATAGTGACTTGTTCTTTTTCTGTTACATGTAAACATTAATTTAGGTATTGGTTAAGAATTTCAATGTATTTAACTTTTTTATTAAGTAATTTCATTTAAAGTACTAATCAAGAAGATTCATTATTATGCTTGTATCAATGTGAGAAAACATTTTAACAGTTTTTCCAAGTTAAGGTAATTAGAAAGACCGCTGTGTGGGTTATGTTGGCACTGAAGTCATAAAACTACCCTGCCACTATTCAGCAGGTAGCCAAAAGTTTGTTACTCACTCCACTATCCCACTGGTTGGAGTAGGGTGTATAGAAAAATGGGGGAAAACCAGAATTTCGAGGTTTAAATAATCGCCAGATGTGTTTAAGCAGTCATATTGTCGTTTAGGAAAGAGATGTTTCGGCTTCTTACTGTAAATGGTGTTTATGTTAAGTCCTGATTATACAAATTCGTGAAGTGAGTAACCTTTCATAATAGTATGTTTCTATCTCTTTCTGTTCAATTACTGACTTCTGCCAAACATCTTCTGTCTCAATTTTCTGATCCGTGCCAACTCACAACAAACAGACTTTAGTGTCGGCATTACACCATGTCATAAATTTCTCAAGGGTCGGCGTAGCATATCTTTCAAATGAAGGTATGTGATTTACAATTGTCCTTGGAGACAATTTTCCTCTTTGCTATTTGGGAGGAATGTATTGTTCCTACCCCAAGAAGTAGTTTAAAACAAGTTCTCTGCAGGGCCGTGGAGAGAAAGCAAAGGACCTCAGTAAAAAATTTCCCGGGCCCCGTCAAATATTAATTTCACCACTGAAACCCAAAGTATGCAGCAAAAAGATTGTATAAAAATATTACATAAATATTATATAATGTATGTAATGGTATGTAAGTATCCTATTACTTGAAGACATATGATATTTTTGTTAATCACTAAAAAGTTAGTCATATTTTACAAAAAATAAAACCATGTAAGTTTAAAAGCTTTTCAGTTGTACACACAGAGGTAATAATACGTGTTTTGGCAAAATGCTATCAATAATCATAAAAACTAATCACTGTACAACTAGTGTCTTACTTTTCAACTATAAATAACAACATTTAAATTATATATCGGTACCCAACTATGTTTAATCACTATGAAAAATTTGCTTGTTTTGAACTGAAGATAAGATAAACATATACGATTGACAATAAAACTTGACACAATGACATAAGAACTCTTATTAAGTACCAGAATGGTACTTTATGAGATCATGTGGGGGACGGGAAAATGGCTGTCCGTCCGTGTCTCTCCGTCAGTCTGTCCGTGTGCCTGTATGCGCGATAACTCAAATAAGCTTTATCGGATTTTCATGAAATTTGATATACATATTTATAACGTCCATAGAAAGAAGCCTATTAATTTTGTACCAAATCGCTTGACCGGTACCGGAGTAACGACTGATTAACGGCCACATGCTTATTAAATGGCAAATCATCACTATACTACAAAGCCGCTTAGCTAATCACTGAGGGCCTTCACCACAATGCAGTCAGATGTTTGTAAATTTATTATATCACATCTTGCTTTAGATGTGAGGCATTCGTTCTGTTGTTATCCCACTTATTCCTCCACATGTGTTTAACGAACTTTCTCAAGAGTTCGGTCTAAAACTATATAGTTTCTGAAAAAAAAAGACCAATTAACTACATCTGGCACTTTTTTGTATCAGTTTACCTGATTTTTAATTATATTATGGCACAGTCTATCTTATGCCGATATCAGACAAAGGTTGAGCTAATAAAGTATTCAAAAGGAAAAATGTTATTGTTACTGAGACATGTAATAGGCTATACTACAAAGTAATTATTAAAAGAATGTCTTAAGAATCCACCGTCTTAAAAAATAGCTTTCCTAGCTTTTTACTTTGCAAAAGTATCAATAATACTATTATAATTCAGTTGTCTAGCAAAGATATCTCCAAAAACGTCAATGCTATAAGAGGTCATGAATTTCCTAGGAATCCCGGGGATAATTTTGCAGAGATATGTACCAATTTTATATGTATTCTATGTATCAAAATTAATCATTTGAAAATTATTATTTTAAATGCCGAACGTTAGTGAGGCATACTGTTGAGTCCAAAAGGATTTCTGCTTCTACTTTTAAAAAAATAATTTTTCTCCAAGAATAATCCGCTTCAGATTACCTGATTAATTCCGTGTCACCGTTATGCGACAGGACAATGCAGATAAAAAATAAACACATAAAACATAGCTTAAGCTGTTTGTTGACTTATAAAACATTTAATTTTAGAGTAAATTAGAAAGTAAAAAATAAAACCTGGTCGGCCGGGCCGGGGCCCCAAGTCTTTAGTCTCGGCTGCTCCCCCTCTCGTCCTTGCCAGCCTAGCCGAAACAGTTCCAACAAAAATGCAAGTGAAACCGGTCTTTTGCAACCGTTTCATAAAACTGTTATGTGCGCGTAACAGTTTCGGCTACAACCTTTATCTAGAAACAGCTTATTTTCCCACCTCTACCGGTAACGGTAACGGCACCTTTCAGTAGTGGTTGCTGGCTTGCTGCGTACACAATCGAGCATTTAAAACATTTTAAATATAGCAAGACTGCAAGAGTCTTGCAGTTCGGTCTTGGTCTTGCCCGAGTCTTGCAGACTTGGTCTCGGTCTTGGTCTTGGTCTTGCACACTCGGTCTTGGTCTTGGTCTTGCTAACGCAGATGCGGTCTTGGTCTTGGTCTTGCATTTTCTGCAAGACCAAGACCAAGACTGCAAGACCAAGACTGGTCTCGCTCATCACTATTCTTAAGGTGATTTTACATGAAGAAATTTTCGTTTTTCGCGATTTTCTTGAAATCGGCTCTAATGGTTTTCTTACATGGATTGCTTATACTAGGAGCTAAAACTTTCACTTGAAACTTTTTTTGAAAAAATTGTCTGAATGGTAGTTTTTATGTGCCCACTCTGAATATGCGCACTTTTCAATACGGCCTCTTGTAACGGAAAATCGTACGAAAACAAAATTTTGTATTTGGGTTAGGTACTTTTTGAGGATGTGACATGAAGATTGGTGACGAGTTTCTGTTATTTTTAAGGGGACTTTATATGAAGAAAATTCGTTTGTCGCGATTTTCTCGAAAACAGCTCTTACGATTGTGTTTAAATTTTACGCATGGGGTGTTTTACTAAGACCTAAAAATTTATTTGAAACATTTTTTCGAAAAAATTATCTGAAGGGTAGTTATAAGCCACCCACTCAGAATACGTGTTCTTTGCAAATGGCCTCTTGTTCTATATTAGAATGTGAAGTGACAAACATGTATTGGTCATGCTTAAAGTAAAGAAAGTTACGAGAATATATTAATCAGATTTTGTGTTATGTATCCTTCGGGGATGCGATGTAATCAATTTACAACCAATTTACATGAAGAGAATCTACTCTTATACAATTCAACGGCCCTAAATAGCGTGCTTGCTCGCTCGCCCGCTTCGTGAGACATCGGGTATACTCGGCGATGTTCGTCTCTCGCAGTGTAAACTTTCATGACGACTACAAAATTAGGTAAACCGCTATTATATAAGGCCTAAGTGAAATGAACACAATGAACAAATATTCTAATTTTATTTGTACTTACAATTTTCATAGCTTTGAACCACAAACATTTTTAATAATCTACCAGTGTAAATTTCTTAAAAATCCTGGAGTCAATGAATAATGGCGGGCGAAGCCGGGGTCAACAGCTGTAAAATATTGATGCTTTTATCTCTTGAAATATCGCTGATAATAATAATCCAAACAAACCATTCCTTCCCTTGAAACTATAATTTCTGAAAATTACACTGAATTGATCAAATAAAATTCATATCATATTCATGTCAATAAACACTTGAGAAACAATACGTATTATGTGTTCACACTCTGCCTTCTATATCTTAAGAAATAAAGAAGGCAGTGGTTCACAGGTTCCTTTGGAACTGCATAATCGATTCTGATATAGTTTTCGCAGGGGGCGCTTTCTAATTGTAGAATGTACTGTGAAGCCGGAATTTTAGCTGTTTCATTAATTATTAATGGCTTAGTTTATGAATGATTCGCGTGCAAGTGTTAATAAATATAATGCTTTAATAATTATTATACTCTTAATTTTTAATTTTTAATTTTTAATTTTTAAATGAATTATCGTGGGCGAAGCCACGGGCACCTCCTAGTCTCATACATAATAATTGTATTATACTAAGAGACAAACTTTTATTTGGGCAGAGGAAGTTATGTGAATTTCACAACAGATTTTTTAGTAGACCGCTTGAGACAAAGACCGCTGAGAAAACTCTTTCTTATTTCGTGGGCTGGTTCCAGGTGAAGACAGCATGGGAGTGAAGGTGTGTGGTCCATATGCAGACTCTCACAGAGGCAGGCTCCAGTCAGGCTGGCTTGCTCTAACAAGACGCCACAGACGGCAGATATTTTTACCAGCACACCTGGATTGCGTATACATTTCCTCATGCTCCAGCAATATATGTCGCGATAAACTTTCCTGCCACACCATGCACCGTAGGCCTACTCAACATCACCATTCTTTTTCATAAGGCACCTTAAGCTCACTTCAATTTGGTGGATCACATATTTTATTAAAATGCGTTCTGATGTATTCAAGATTAGCGATGAATGAATAAAAAAAAAAAACTGTTGGTCTAACTTTGTACTCCGTGAAAGATATGGAAGATATCTGAAAACAATGTATTTTTTCTACGATAGTATTTTTCTTTATCAATTTCCTATTCAAGCTATCATGGTGGAAACCCGAACTTCCTGCACCCAGTGCCTACCTGCGTATTTTTTCTCCTTACATAAATGTGAATTATTTATACCAACGCCTCTAACTTTTGATACTACGTTTATTATTGCTGCATGGAATACGAGGGTGGCTCGAAAAGTAAAGCACAATATATATATTAGGGCTGAAAGTCGATTAAAATTTCTAATCGAGTTATCGCTTGACTTTAATCGATTAATCGGCCGATTAATCGACTGATTAATCGACAAACAGGTCGGTATTCTAAACTAAACAAAAGTGTACATTAATATTGTTTTACACGTTTAATAACTACTACACTATAGATAATCAGAAGAAATCCTGAATTAATGAATACCATTATTAGTTCATTAGAGAAAAAATATATACAAAACTTACATTTCCGGTTAATTTTTCAGCCAAGACTTGAGACACGCGAGTTTGTTGACTAAACTACCCTTCAGGTTTCTGAATAACGGGAATTGTTTGGACACAATGGGCCAAATGACACAAGATGTGCCAAGGCCGGAGAAGCGAGAGAAAGGAGTTTGGTCATTCGACCCATTTCTCGAAAAAAGTTTTTCAGAATTCGATTAAACCGATTAATCGCAAAATGTAATTGATCGACGATTAAATGTTTAATCGATTAATCTGTACAGCCCTAATATATATATATTTTTTTTTACAAAAAGTTTAAAAGGTACAATTACAAATAAATGCACACATGAAGGGACATCTTTTATTTATTTTTCTATTTAGTCGCCAAGTTTCTCAGCACATTTCTCCCATCGTGATACATATCTATTAAATTTAACAGTGGAGTATGCTGAGAGATCAGGATATTTTCTGATCATTGAGTTAAAGAAGCGTAGACCAAAATTAATGCTATGTTTTATTCCTGCCGATGTGAGACTTTTGGGTTCTGATAGGATAAATTTGTATTTCGTCTAGTTTTGTAAACGTGATCACTGGAAGAGGATTTTAACTGCATCGACCTTAACATAGCATATTATTAAGTTAATGGCCCTACAGGTCGCGAAGTTACACAAGCAATGAATGCACACGTACGTACACCTATTTATCTATTTATACGCACATGTAAGATCTTAATGAACACGAGCTCTTGCACAAGACATTGGTAATAATTATGTCACGTTATTCATAACATATTATGTCATGTTGCATCATACCTTGTATAAGCATAATGTTGTTCCCCGTGATATAATAATAACAATATGAAGGACAGAAAAAAACAGATATTGTCACGTTTTACGAGTTATGAAAGGGATTAAAGATGATGTGCTGAGAGCTTATTGCAACTCTCAAAGAAGGCAATAACAGCAGACATATTTTAATGAATGCAATAAACTGGTAAACTGCGGCCCGCGTGCCAAATCCGGCGCTCTACAATATGTGACATTTGAATTTATTTGATACTACCATTGCCATGTCACTCTCAAGACCACATAAAAAGAGAAAAATGGACCAATGATAGATTGCTTGTAGGTCTAATACATAGGTTTTTATATACAAACTCGCTTCGCTCGTTGGGGGCTCCGCCCCCGATTAAAGAATATAAATTAATTGTTATGAACCTGAGACTTCAGAATGTGAGTCCAAGACGTTACTATATCGACCACCCCGTTAGGTTTTTCAGAGCCCTACGTGAACACTGTTTGATAATACCATTGACATGGAAACCGAGCCCTTTTTCGTGGGTTTTTAGGGCTAAAAATAAAAAAAATAAACTTTTTGGAATTTTCCTGTGGTTTACAGCCTAAAAGCTATATGTGTACCAAATTTCAAGTTTCTAGCTCATCTGGAAATGGGCAAACATTAATGTCAGTGAGTGAGTGCCTAATTAAAGAACTGTTATAAATAGCTGACCAACGTAAGCAACGGTTATAACAAGATTATAAAAATATGCTTCTAATCATACGCTTTGCAAAAACTTAACATTCTGCTGCGAGTAAAATAGTAACTATTGCAACTGTTACAAATTCAAGTTTTAAATCAACCAACTGTGACTGGACTTTTAGGAGATCTTTATACTACATTTGTAATAAGATATTTGTACTATTTTTTATTTATTTTAACTGCTTTTACTTATTGTAATTTGTGAATATATATACTAGCAGTGATCTGTATTTTACTCTGTTAGATAGTTTCTTCTGACAATTTTAATGTATAGATATCTTATAGGCCTATAATTTATTAGATTAATTATAGATCGTCCAAATTTTATAAACTATAATTTTGATTGTGCTTGGGACTAAGTTAGAGTTTCTAACAATACCAATAAGAAAGAGTACCAATCCTACCATTTTGGTGTATAATTATAAACATATTTTTTTAACATTGTAGACTATAGGCCTAATACATATCTATATATTTATATGTAATTCTTCACTTGTTTGTATATATAAAAACCTGTGTATTACAAACAAACTATCGTTATTTTTTTGAAAAATGTGTACACTTAACTTGTTGTTAGTGTTCAATCAGGTTGCAACTTTAACAAACTTTTTTTTTTTCATTTAGTAATAGAAATTTATCATCGATACGAACAACAGCCCAAGCTTGGAAAAAATTAATCCCAGAAAGTCAGAAGAAAGTTCATTAGCAATTACAATTAGTATTTAATTAGTATTTAATCTACCGAATTAAGATCAGGTAAATCAAATAAATTGATTTGTAGATCAATAGTCAGGATGATAGTTAGTTTTATATTGTGAAGTAAAAAGTATTACAATACACTTTCAATCAGAACAAATTGATATGCATTGTCAATAGGTTTAATAATAGAAATTTGCATCTCTCAAACGTAGATTAGAATGTAACCATGGCAACGAGAAATACCTTCACTTTAATGAGATTTAAGGATAACAAAATCTAGTGATTGCAAAGCCCCTAATGAACTGAAATAAAAACAAAAGCCTGCTTTTAACGACTCAAAGAAATTTAACGACACTCATTAAAATTGGCCGTTAAAATAAATCACAGTTTAAGTGAAAGACGCATGAATTCAAAACAGAGCCATGAAGATATGAGTGAAGACAGAGAGTTGAGGACACATAATACAGAGTTGGAGCTGTTAAAACTACGAGTCGTCTGTCCCCTTCCGCACCTTAACGGTGCTTATTAGCTAATCGATAGTTTTAAACATCGACTGCTACCGGTGGCTGATCCTCGACCATTAAATAGCTGAGTATCGTTTATATGGGCCAAGACCTTTACCGGGATTGCCTATAAACTACCGACTCGGTATAAAACGCCATGGAAACAAAGTGAGTTGGAAATCGTCTCCCTTTTATCCACCCACTAACCTGCTCCAACCCCTTAAATTTGTTGCAGTGAAGAACATCATTATGAGGAAAGTATTTAAATCAATTCCAAGTTCTAATTGAGATCAGAGGTGTTAAGTATTGGTTCCCCGTGATTTTATAAATTGATGAATAACGGTATAGATTGTAAAGGTTTAAAGAGTCAACTGAAGATTATTAAATTGTTTAAAAAGAAAGAAATGAATCCCTTGTTCTTTATTAGTTCTTTGTAGTGATTTTACTTTTTAAAATTTTATCCTGCATATCGCTTAAAATGCTGAGTACTTTTTGTTAGGCAATCTACAGTTGTTTTAGAAAGAATAATAATAAATAAAAAATTAACAAGATGCATTATTAAAAATAAACAATGTAATAAATAGGCGAATAATAGTTATAAAACTACACAAATGAGACAAATTAGATTTTATCCAAGCTCAGAAGTGATTAGCACGCAAAATATAGTTGAATGTTCTCTAGTATCTTCTACGAACATATGGAATCTACTTACTTATTTGTATAATACAACATTTTATCAAAAAGCTTTTGTTAAAAACGTATGATTAATAAATACTTGTTTTATTTTAGTCATGAGTATTACCTAATTCTATTTTAATAACGGTTCAATTTTCTTCCATTGAAAGAATAAAATGTCACCATAAAAACAAAATGATAAAAAATTAACACTTGAAAAGGATATATTGAAGGAAAATAATTATGCTGCAAATTGACACTGTGGATGAAGCTAAGAAAGTTGCATATAAGCAAGTGTGACTGCCCAGATTTTATCTATAGGCCTAATCGAAAACCAATAACAGTGTCAGAAATAAATTTACATATAACTCGTATGCCTACATCTTACGGATATTCGACAACACTGATTTTGATTTTATATTACGTTTAACCTTCTTCAGTGTTAGAAAAACTGGGTGATAGTATAAATTTTATTTGTTTCAAATTCGGCAGACTAACTTCTTCAACAGCGAACGCCATTAGGTTCAACACATTTTTACTTTCTCTACCTGTAGGCCTATGATATGTATTGGTACTATAGGTGAAGAATTATTGTGTTCAACCCAGAAATTCGATGTCGAGCTTCCAGCACACACACACACACACACACACATATATATATATTTTGAGGTCTCCTGAATCCAGAAATATAATTTTCACAAACGTGTCTGTATGTCTATGAAGAACAGTATAGCTCGAAACGAAGAAAATTAAAGTATAAAAGCGTTATAATTGGGTTATATATCACCTGGGATGTGAGACAAAGCTTGGAAACGACTTGACATAAAAAAAGTTTTAAGTTTTCATGATTTTACCCAAAACGGTTTAAATTTTCTTCACAAGATGCACATACCTAGAGTTATAATTTTTATTTGAAACATTTTCCCGCAAAGGTAAGTGAGAAGGTACGAACTCCGCCTCTCACGTGGCGAATAATACACGTTTGCTTGAGGATGAGATGACTGAATATGTACTCTCTCCAAATCGACCTCTTATCATATTATATAAGAATACCAAGTGAGGGAATGATACTGCCCCTTCTTAGGGTGGAGGAAGTTATGTATCTCATCAGACATTTTTGGTAAAATGTATTGGGACAAAAAATCGTCCATTCTTGACATGACAAAGTCACATCTCACACACTAGACTTTTTACTGTGGGAAAAACATCTGAACACATTAACAGAACATAATCAGTGAAATTCAGATTTCTTGACCACGTTTTCTCTCCAACTTTGCAGCACTGTACGACGACATCAACTCCACCCTAAATTATAGAACATAAAAAAAGTTCCTAAAAAGGTAAGAGGTGCAATTCCCATCGTACGAAGTAGTCGGTGGGGAATTAACTAGAAGAGGGGAGGGGAGAAATTAGCACAGTAAAGGATCGCTTATGGCTAGAATTAAGGGCTACTTTGTTCGCCAGTTAGCTTTTTATGTATACGTGAATGAGCTCAGAAAATTTAGCGAGGAAAAAATAGAATAATAATATAAAAAGAGGCAGTGAAGAGAATTTGAGTAGGCTGTAAGGGATGAGGTGATACAGAAAGGTACGCTCATCTCGTCTACTAACTAAGTTAAAGAGTATGTATAATGGAAAGTTAACTCAATTTTATTTTCCCCGTGCTCTTGCTAAAAAAAAGATGATTTTTTCCTGTGGTTGAGCTTGCAGTCTTCATTAGCGTGAAAGAATACTGTTAAAACACCTAAGTGAAACAAAAGAAGCAGTCAAAAGGCGGGAAAAGTAGTTGCCAAGAGATTCTTATTAAGACAAAAGAAAAGCACAACATTCACAAAGATAGCAGAACGGAGGTGAGATCAGTCAATTTGAAGTCTTTTCCTTCAAAGCTTTCACCTGGTTAAGACGTTAGGAATAAAATTAGAACTCTAGTCCAGTGTTACCCAGACTGTGTTCCGTGAGACGTCTGTAAGTGTTCCGCGATGGTCTCAGTGGCATTACTACTGTATTCAAATTCTTTCTGGGTGCTGATGCTTAATTTTCATTACCCTGTGGCTTGGTTCTAAAAGGGCCAATGACGTAAAACTTGCTTTTGAGATAACTTACTTTGAAGCCCTTATACAGGGTGTTAATGAATAACACCGAATATTTTGCCTGTGTATAGAGGAGACATACACAAGCAACTTTTAATAGGAGATATTTGCTCTATGGATTCAATTTTTCCTGTTACAGCATAAAATATCCCAGGCATGGCCGCCACTGACGTCTAACATTCGAAAAAAATGCAAAACAAAGGAACTTCGTTCCTAACACTGTAGTTATGAACAAAAGAACTAATGCAGTGGCGGCCATTCATGTGTTTGGTCTGTAAATATTGCAGATTATGAAAACTCTAAATTATGATATAACTTTTGATGAATGATTAAGAGTTAGGTTTTTGTCGATCACTAAAAAGGCATAAAGTCAATTTAATGAATATTTTAACCCCGTTTTGCTTAATTATTGACTCATGGCTTGAATGTCCTGTAGCATACAGGTTTACGTCATAAAGCAAAAATCTCGTAATAAAAGTTTCTTGTCTATTTCACCGCTGTACACAGGTAAAATATTTCGGTTTTATTCATTAATACCCTGTTGAAGTAACATTTTTTGCTGAGAACTTCTGACATTGACCTTTAAGCTTTCTGTATTATGTCTATTAATAGCACCAGACATTGGCAGTTTTAGTATACGAAAGATAAAGAGTAGGCGAGCTCAATAATGCATAAAACTCATTTTTGCAAGAAATTGACATTGGCCCTTTTAGAATCAAGCCCAGCCTACCAAACGTACAATGTAACAACTAAATTGGCACTTCTGTTTATTACAAAATCTGTATTCATTGTTGCGATGAGTTAGCGTCGATGGCTTCCGTTCCCTTCTGCTACTTTCAACAATGATAAAATAAAGTTAAATGCTTTTTTTTTTTTTGTGATATATCTGTACGAAAAGGGAAGTTCGTTTTACGCTTCAACGAAAATAAAGTACAGAAAATAGCCGCTTAAACCATTACTCCCATTTAAGAAAATCTGTGATAGTAAACAGGAAATTATCAATCATACTGAATTTCCAGATTCAGATTTTATTGTTGATTTTGAAATTCGTTTGATTACTGATTTTTGAAAGTTGAATCACTTCGAAAACGACAAGTCTGGGCTAGGAAATCATAGTGAAACAAATTATGTTTTATTATTTTTAACGTCAGTAGGCTATGTTTTTAATTTTCTAACGTTTATTTTAAGCTATCGCAAAGAAAGTTAATGATTTTCTTGCTGTGAGTATGAGTGTTCCATATATGCTATATTCCCTTAAACAAAAAGTGTTACATTGCCTCCCCCCCCAAAAAAACTTGGGAAACACTGCTCTAATGTTAGGGTATAAAAACAAAGTGTTACATGACCAAAAAAGTGTGTGAAACACTGTTCTAGTGACAGGAGGATCGAAAAACTGGGTATCTTCTCTGTACACCTGAACAGCGGTTGTCATTTCGAGAGACGAGTATGCCAATAACTAAGCGATTGGTCTGAAAGAAACAGTGTCTCTGCTATATCAGTAACAGTTACTTACTGGAGCCTTATAACTCCACAAAGTTTATGAGAAAATAAAATTTCGGCCGAATGTTTTAATGTGTTTCCAAAGGAATTTCACGATTTATAATCGTGCACGAATAGCGGCAATAGATGCAGACATATCTGAGTCAGCAAAGAATTTCTGGTGTTTCTAATTTTGCAAATATGTAGTTAAGAGCACTTGCTGGGATGGGACTGTAAAACAGAAAGACATAAATACAGTACAGGGCTTGTGGGCAGCTAACTGGCGCCGTTTGACTCCACTTCCAATTGTTTCGATCAGCATAAACATTTTAACAGTTCACTAATCACATCTGCAGCTGATGTAGCTCACCCAAAATACAACAGTGCTGCACTTAACGCATACTGTAATGTTAAACTACTGCAATGTTTCATGCTAGATGTATATACATAGTGGGAAATGCAGGAGGATGAACTTGAAAAAACACAACTTCCTCTGCCCAAATAAAAGTTTTGCCTCTTCGTATAGCCTAAAACAATATTATATATGACATTCTCTTCATGTGAATTTGTTGTTGAAATGAAGAGAATGTCTTTACCACAGCCTCAAAGGATACACAACTCAAATAAAATCTGATTAACGCACTCACGTAACTTTCTTTACAATAAACTATAAAGCATGGGCAATATACCTTTCTCACTCGTATTATGAAATAGAATAAGAGCGTGTATTCAATTGCTTCAAACTATCGTACAGCCATGTTTTCTTTATTAATAAGTTTAATAAGATACAAAGCTTTCTTGTTCAGTAAAATTTAAAAATTCTGCTTTGATTTCCATTCGGACAACCTTCAGTCCATGTATGTTAAAAATTTCAAATCTCTGCAGGCTTATTTGACTGGAAATCGCTCACAAACAAGCGAAAGCAGGCTGACAGGAAAATACCTCCTTTTAATTAAATAGACATCGATCATACTACATTTACTACTAAAACAATTACTGGAAATTTAATACATAGCCTATAATAAAAACAACAATATTTTCAAGCAGATTTTAGATTAAACAGCTCCTAATATTGTTCTTATGTCAGACCTAGATACTAGTAAGTTATGCAGGTAATTTTTCGAGTTTATATGAGTCTTTTTTGCACGTGACACAGATTTTTCTCGTCTGTGACAATGAAGAACTTGATAGACTTGAGCTGTCGTAAAGAACTCAACCTCACATGATGAAATGAGCAGAACTATTATTATTATTATTATTATTATTATTATTATTAATTTATTTATTTATTTATTTTTAGCAGGTTAATTTCAATTGGGGTAAGTATTGGAAGGAACACGTGTCCCTCTTCCCCCCTCTAATGGTACCCCTGCACTGACAACGACGTCAATCACGGATAAAAAAGGAAATAATTTAAAATAAATTAAAAAGTGGAATTATTGCAAAACAGGGAATATATAAATTATGGAAAAACGAATAAACTCATTTAATATCTGTAGAATGCTTTGATTATTTATTACACCTCGTAAGACAGGAATCAAACGTCAGTGTTCTGTTCCTAAATGGTGGAAAATGGGAAGACAAAGAAACCACCATCTATTCAAAATGTGGCACCCTAAAGTAGAGCAGGAGATGTAAATCTGCCCAGTTTTTTGAATAAGTCACGAACGAACCTAATCGTGCAAGACATCACACTAGTACCGTACCTTACTGGTAAGTCCAGATTTAACTATTTAAATTAATAGATGCTTAGGCTACATGAAGCCAGGTAAAGCTTCCAGTTTCCCACGCCAGGCCCCTTTGTCATCGCAATCACTGCTAAGCCTAGCCTCAAGGCGGAACACTCTCTCCCATACACAGTGTGACGTCAATCTAGTAATGGATGCTTTCTCATGTACCAACACCTGGCATCACAATCAGATTTACAGATACCAATTCTCATCTTGTTACTCTATGTGTCTCAGTTAGTTGCCTGCTGACCCAAATTCAAATTCGGACGAGTGTGTTAAATAGAAAGACTGAAATAAAACTTAAGGTATTAGTAACGGGTGTCCCAAAATTAACGCAAGATTTGAATTTGCCGCCATTTGTGCAGTAAATTGTTGGCAACCCTGAAAAAAATTGACAGTTGAGAGTTTAGGGTTAGGGTTAGATTTGAATTTGCCGCCATTTGTGCAGTAAATTGTTGGCAACCCTGAAAAAAAAATTGACAGCTGAGAGTTTAGGGTTAGTAAAAGTGGAGCGTTACCACAGATATATACAGATATATAGAGATAGATCGGCAATGGTGTATGCTTTACTATTGGCGGCAGTGAAGCCACGTTGATGCACGGACCGCCATATTACTACACTGTAGCAGCTGATCGAGTACAAGCCACAAGAGCGTTACAGCGATGTGAATTTTAGCATTTTAGCTAATAATGTAATTGGACTGAGGAGTATAAATACTTTTTCTAAAATGGTAAATACCTGTGTGGTATTTGGGTGTAATTTTTCTTACTACGGCAGAAAGAAACAAGGAAAGGAACACGTTTCAATACATTCGTAAGTAGGCCTTTCATTATTATTGTTAGCCCAGGGGTGCCCACAGGGGGGGGGGGGTTAAGACGCAGACTGCGTCATTGAAATTTCTGGGGGGGGGGGCAAAATATTATAATTTATGAATTTTCTGGGAGGGGGTTGAAAATTGTTGCAAAATTATAGTTTTATATGTTAAAAATAAACACAGTCAAGTTCTATAACTTCAAAAGGTCTCTTCTAATTCTTTATAAAGATAAAGATGAAGAATTTCGACAGCCACGGGCGCCCATACCCGGGGGCGGGGGCGCAAGGAAAAATGTATATTAATAATTATTATAGTCAGGTGTTTTTCTTTTAAGACAATTATTTGAATTGCAGAAGTTTTACCAAATCAACAACATGGAAGCAGAATCCACAGTGGATTAGAAAAGGGGGGTTTAGGGGGTTTGGACCCCCAAAAATCAAAACTTAAATTTCTATATTTATATTTTAAAAAAATTATTTAATTAAACAAGATTTGTTGGTGTGTCAAATATGATATAGCAGTTATTTTCTTTTCATAACATAATGAGTAGGCCTATTATGTCCACTGTTCCATGTGTTATTCAACTTTTCTTATAAATAGTAATAAGTATTATAACTTAGGTAACAATTTATTGTTTAAGTTGCCATGTCTTAGAGTATAGTAAACAAATTTGCTAACTAGTTTTTCAGTGTTAAAATAGCGTAAAATGTGCTTTTCATTAGTTCAACATTTAAAAATTTCCCGGGGGTGGACACCCGACTTAGGTAATATTTTCTTGTTTACATTGGCATGTCTTAGAGTATGGTAAACAAATTTCCTAACTAGTTTTTGAGTCCTAAAATAGCGTAAAATGTGATTTTCATTAGTTCAGTACCGTACTTAAAAATTTTCCGGGGGTGGACCCCCACTTAGGTAATGATTTGTTATTTACATTGGCATGTCTTCGAGTATGGTAAACAAATTTCCGTTTTTCTGTGCTAAAATAGCGTAAAATGTGATTTTCATTAGTTCAATATTTAAAACGTTTTTCTGGGGATGGACCCCCAACCCCCTTCTTGGGGGTATTCCAAACCCCCCCCCGGCACTTCCGACCCTCCCCGCAATTATTTTATGGCTACGTCATTGTTGCACTTATTATATTATTAATATAACGTTACAAAGTGGCCCAAGAAGTTAAAGCGACAAAAAATTAATTAATTAAAAAAATTGCCCAAAATAGAAAATATTATATGGGCGCCCTTGTCGACATCCAATTGGGTTGAGGGTGAGCAATGAAGTTTGGGGGGGTGAGCAGTGAAGTTTGGGGGTGAGTCATGACGTTTGGGGGTGGACACCCCTGGTTAGCCATTTCATGCATTATACATGCTTTAGTTTCTAGGAATGTATTATATGGTTGTAAATAACCATAACCTAATATTGTTAACTATTTCATACACTGTAAATAGTCATATATTACTTTAGCATTTAGAAATTGCAAATAAACTTAACCTAAATTTATGCGTATTTTTTGCATTGTAAATAATATTATGCTTTAATTACGAGGAATGTTTTATATTTTTATAAATAACTGTAAGCATACATTGATAGCTATTTGTTGTATTATTCATACTTCCTTAAGAGTTTTTTTAAATTTTGGATTTTTTATATTGTATCTCTAATATTTTTTTGTTTTGGATTCTTTAAATTTTGGATTTTAGAATTTTTTATTTTTTGAATTTTTTAAATTTTAGATTTTTTATTTTTAAGATTTTGGATATTTGGATTTTTTACTTCGGATTGTTTTTTAAAATTTGGATTTTATAAATTTTGTATCTTTGAATTTTTTAATTTTGGAATTTTTGATTTTTTAATTTTATATTTTAAATTTATTTTTATTTTTTAATTTCGAATTTTTAGACTTAAAATTTTGGATTTTCGATTTTTTAATTTGAATTCTTTTATTTTTTAAATTTTGGAATTTTCGGTTAGCCTATATTAAAATTAGGATAAGTATAATTATTGAGTTGATTGTTTTCTGTGCAGTCCGTTCCGTCACACCAAACGAATTTCGTGACGATTTTGTCCGTAACGCAAGCTCTGGATTTAATCCTACCGCGGCTAAAGAAGTTTCACATCAAAAACCTAATTTTTAGCAAGTAATAGGAACCAATACTTGAGATAAATAGCAAGAGAACGTGCTTTTTCAATGTGGTTTCAGTATGTTCACTAGTGGATACAAAATTTTCAATAGAAAATTGTGAAAATAGACTTTAATCTAAGTTCTCGTGATAGTTTCCCATTGAATTACGTGTAGTTCAATGAGTGTCTTCAGGTGAGGCAAGATGGCGGCATAGCGCAAGGCTAGGCTTCACCGCCGTGACCCAGATTGCCGGGCTGTGAGCGTTACACGATACAACGATTAGATTTCTTTTTCATGGGGTTATTTGAAGACAAAGGTCTATGTCAACAAGCCCACCCGTGCATTACAGGAGGAAATTAAACACTGCATCAGTGAAATTCAGCCACATTTATGCAGAATTTCGACAAAAGAGTATGTGCCAGCAAAGCCGTTTAGGCCATTTGCCCGATGTGTTATTCCATAAATAACCCTATCCTATGTACTTTATGATTCAATAAAAAAATATATATATAACAATCTAAAGACTAAAACTGTTTTTTCTATTTAATTCAAATCTTGCGTTAATTTTGGGACATCCTTTATAAATGCATGTTTTAAGTCCCATTGCTCTGAAATGGCTATTTATGTATCAAGTACGCAAGGCAAGGTTTAGCGGACGAATCTAGTATTTCGGACGAGGCTTAGCCGAGTCTGAAATACGGGATGAGTCAGTTCAGGTTTTTGTATACGAGGTGCATACAATAGTTTTTAGTAAAAAATATATAATTTCACAACTAAATAGCTCAGTTTTTCACTCTTTTTCTATAATCCTTCATAAAGAAAGCAAATAGATATGGAGCTCATACCAACAGTGTAACTTGGCACTAATTATTTTTCTTAAAAATGCTTTTAAAAACATTAAGATAAAGCATTGTTAAAAGAAGCAATTCATATAAGAGGCTCATCCGAATTTGTTCTTTTCAAATATAGCCTACTGGTGTAGTGGTATAGTCCAGTTATTCATTGCATGGCCAGGCGGCTTCCTTTAACAAGGAGGAAAAGTTTGCCGACAGCTCAATCCATGTTCTTTATTTTTACGGCACCAATCAGCTAGCCCAGCCATTCAAAATCTAACAATGTCCTGCGACAGCTATGACAGCTACTCGTCAACCCCATGTGGAGTGAAACGCGAGGTTGCAATTTAAAGTGAACAATAACATATTATGTGAATTGATTAAAGCGAGGGAAGAACTAAGGTCAGTGATAACAACGAGAGAAAGTTGCAACGATGCTTTTGTTTTGGAAAGCGGAAACCAAGGACGATTTAGCGAGATCAATATTATTATAAAGAAACACCGACTTAATGGTTTATTCCTTTGAAGCCGCCTGGCCATGCAATGAATAACTGGACTATATAAGGTATGGCGTGCTAATGGAGACTCCTTTAATGAGGCTTCAATATAAATTATTATTATCATTATCATCATCATCATCATCATCATCAATTTTTTCCTTGAATACAAGATATCCGAATGACAAGGTTTACGATCCTTAATAATATTAACCTATAAGTTACACACAAAACATACAAAAATAAACTTCCCTGGAGGACACTATAGAGACATCTTTAGCGACCTAGAACTCTTTTTTTTAGAAACTATCTGAAGGGTAGTTATAAACTTGCCATTTTTTGCACCACAAGGACTTTTTAAGTCGTACCTTGCGTAAGCCTGAGACAACTGTTCCCGTAATGCAAGCTCGTCACAATGAGAACCGAAACATTGGAAAATCTTTGCTAAGGAAATGGAAAGAAACACCAGAGAGCAGAAAATATGTTCAGTTCAATACAATAAAGTAACTAAGACTAAAATAAAAAATTGACTAATTACTAATTCAAAAAATTGATATACAAAACATAGAAAGGTATGAGTTAATATTATTTTTGCACGACTTAACTAATTAGTGGTACTTACTAATATTGTTGCCGTGGATCGTAAGTTGACATTCCCACACGCAATCTTGTTGCTATGGAAACAAAACAAATTTCCGTGCGGTAAGAATTTACTTACGCCACACATCATAATAAAAGCCTTTATGGACAAGGCCCCCCAGGACAAATATTCGGTTCCCATAACAAAAAACACATGCGAATCACTTTCTGAAATAAACATCTATCTTTTTAATAATGTATATAACTTACATAATATTTTCAGGTAATATCTCAATTAATATATTAAATTGATATAAATAATCATCGTGCAAAAAATAGCATGCAATACTCGTGCCGTAAGCGCATAATGGACCTCGGAAAATTGAAACTCTTTCCTCAATCCGTATGCATAGCTTACGGCACTTGTATCGCAAAAAACTATTACAGTAAAGTAAGGACAAAACATGTTATATTTACAACAATGGAAATGTACGAATAAATATATGTTTTAATTATTTTTTTGATAAATAAATAATTTAAATAAAGTAACTAGCAGTTAAGTCAATAATCGCGGCCGAAGTCGCGGGCACCTCCTAGTATTAGGCCCCTACCTACATACCAGCATAGTGAGAGAGGAACTTCACGAGATATGACATTGGGAGGTGGCCTTGCTCCTTGGAATATTCGACCTCGAGGGCAGTCAGGAGCGGGTATAATAAAGGCCAGGCTCGGACAATACCGGTCTAACAATAGGTGGAGTAATCTGCCTTCATTAGAGGAGGATGGCCTCTCATTCTGTCCTTTTGCTCGGGGCTTCTTATATTCAATTCCAATCGTTTAACCGCGTAGACTACAGCCCACATCACAAAACATAAGTCTGTGTGAGCTAAGTCATCAACTCAACAGGGGTTGCCGCCCCATGACTACCCCTATACCTCCTCCAAATTGCAATTTATATCAGCCTAGAGCTTATGGTCTAAAAAGATTGTACAAAGCAGATATGGAAGTAAAAATAATAGGGAAAAACCAAATATAAGGTTCACCTTCGCATGAAACATGTCCCTCCCAGCGCACCCTCAATGAAGCACTTTCTTTTATACCACGATCTAGCGAATTCTTCGAGGATGAACAGGCTGAAAAACTGTTGGGTACAAGGCAAACCTGTGGGTACAAGGCACTTACTCTCGCATTTTTAATATTTGGTACAAGGGGCACTCTCGTAGTTTTAATATTTGGTACAAGGGGCACTCTCGCATTTTTAATATTTGGTAGGGTCGGCGACAATATACAAGGATAGTTGGACACCCTGCTGTGCTGCTTCGCTGAGAAATAAAATGTGAATATCAAGTGGGCAGAGCTTAAAGTGCACCTTGAAAATAAGGAAACATGGCCTAATATCTTCTAATATCTGGGAGCCTTTACTTTTCATACAAGCAATCATCAAGTGAAATCATCACTGAGCTTTAAGTTTAGAATTGATGTGGATAATTTTAGTTGAAGAGCTGGTACCCACGAATGACAATCATAACAAGAGGGAAATAATCCTTATATTTCACATAAAACAATGGTCTATTAAGCTTATATTTCTACTTATGTACAGTACTTTTAGATGTCGAATTTGTAGGTCAGTAGCAGCGAAAAGGTTAAAAATCAAGATTATATATTATTTTTTTATTGAATTTAAAATTTCCTGAATTATTTATCTAGTTTACTATTTTGGTCTCGTTACTTTCCTTTTTTCTTTATCACACAAACACCCATGTCAGAGTCGGGACTCCAACCCACAGCCTCCTTCACATGTTTTGGGGTCCCATCAGTAAAAATGAGGGATTTTTGCAAACAACTTGTATCTGATTTTTCCAAGTCTGACCGAGGGCAACAAAGCTCAAAAATGAAAATTCAGGAGAAAATTAAATTAATATTTAACAATAGGCCTATCACGGGCGCCACTACTTTACTTTACTTTACTTTACTTTAGTGATATTTTAAAAGGATAGCAGTACCGTAATTGTTGTGTCCCACTTTATTATAATATAGGCCTAGGCCTACACTAATTTAGGCTTGGATTTCCTCAACGTGCCATGAATCTAAGACCTGAGACTTACGGTTTATGATCACTCTCGACTTCGGCCAGATTTGGAACCGCGACATTCGGACCTAGAGGTGGGCATACAAATTTTAGTTTATTCATGCATAAAAGCTTAAACAGAAAATTAGGAAGTATACCTAAAAATGTTAAGAAACAGCTTAGCTAGAGGTAGTTTATTATTGTTTATTTTTCTCTACGTATTGAGAAATTTGCACTGCATCTCTTACTTACTTACTCAATGGGAATAGACAATTCTTAAGCGAGCTAAAGGAATATTATAGGCCTATATTTTATGGAACCTGGAGGTTCAATGCCGCGCTTACATGAGCCCGCCATCAAACCCTATTCTGTGCTAACTCCATCCAACCATCCCTCGCAAATCCTACTTCCCTTAAATCTATTCTAATATTGTCCTCCTGCGTACGCCTAGGTCTTCCAAGTGGTCTCTTTCCTTCGATATCTCTATGAAAATAAAACGAAAATACTCATAAGTTCTTCGGTCGAAGCACGATTTCGTCTTTCACGTAACTTAAGCACCGTATTACAGCACTTAACAATGAGTTGCAATTGCATCGTTCTCCCCCCCCCCCCCCCCCCGAAGAAAACATTCCACAGGAGCAGCATTCACTTCTCGTGGTTTGAGTAGCACTTCACTCATTTTGCATTGTGTTCCGTCTATTATGACATCTATACTTAGTAGGCTATAGATGTAATACATAAATGTTCTGCTGTTTTCTTATCCTCTAAGACACCTGCCTTTCATTGGATAAAATTTATAGCTTCTTTACACTCCATTGGCAACTTTATTTCTTGATCGAAATAACCATTAGGGCAATAGATGGGAAAATAAGGATGAATGAAGACAAATAGTTATTTATGATGAAAGACTGTTATATAGAACTTAACAGACTAGCATGAAGTTAACAAAACGAACGGCGGGTTTTCTTATTCGTGTGAGCCTGTTAAGTTCTTATAACAGCCGAACATCGTAAGACGTTTTAGGTTATTTTGAATCGTAAATTTTACAAAGAAAATAATTTCAGTTCGCTTGTGCTTAGAATATCAATCGAAAAACTTTTTGGCAATTTCGTACTGTAGTGGAATTCAGGCTCTTTTGGTTGGCAACAATTTGTTTGAAACAAATCACACACGAAAACGGTTGAACAACGCAGAAACATTTGCGTAAAAGAATGACCTATTTGTCAAGAACGTATATCTTTTTTTAAGTTATAGAAAAGGCAAATATTTAAAATCCTTCACTGCGATAAGAAATTGCAGACTTTGAATGGCAGGAGAGAAATGAAGGTCGAAAGTATTTTTTCACCAAAGTATTTTTTGTGTTGGCCAAATGTTTGTGTTTTGCCAAAGCATTTAAACTGCCGGTATCTAGAATATGGACAAACTTTTAACTGTCGAAATAGTTATGTATGTTATTTTGAATTGTAAACGTGCCTAAATAATAGATACAGGATAATAGGAGTATAAGGAGTGGTTGGTTAAAATGAAGGAAAATGACCATTTTAATTTTAAGGGAAGAGAACGGAAGTGACATCCGGTATTATCCTCTATATAATCGCTATAACGTTCTAGCACCTTTTTGTTTACCTATAACGAGATCAGCCCGTAAAAGGGAACTTCACTTGGAGAGAATTTTTAATTGTGTTAAGCAATGCTTACGATCCAAAAGAATCTATCTGAATCATCCATAAACCCCTTTAAGAGGTAAGTTTATATGTATATTAATAAAAGCAATCGAGTAAAATCATCAGTGAGCTTCAAGTTTTAAATCAATTAGGAGAATTTCAATGGAACACCTGGTCTCCTTGAAAGATGATCAAAAAACGTGAGTAAAATCCTCTCATTTTACATAAAGCATTACTCCATTAGTTTTATACCTTTGCGTTTATACAGATTTTTGGGGTGACGCATTTATACGTCAATAGCAATGAAAATGTTAATTTACCAGGTATTTTAAATTTCACATATTCTTCATTGTATCACATTAGGGTATATTGGGATACAAGTGCCGTAAGCGGTGCATACGGATCGAGGAAAGAGTTTGAAAAAACGAGGCGCTTTTTTCAATTTCCGAGATCCGTTATGCGCTTACGGCACGAGTATTGCATGCTATTTTTCGCACGATGATTTTTTATATCAGTTTAATTATATTAATTGAGATATTACCTGAAAATATTATGTATAGGCCTATACATTATTGAGATAGATGTTTATTTCAGAAAGTGATTCGCACGTGTTTGTTGTTATGGGAACCGAATGTTTGCCCTGAGGGCCTTGTCCATAAAGGCTTGTATTATGATGAGTGCCGTAAGTAAATTCTTACCGCACGGAAATTTGTTTTGTTTCCATAGCAACAAGATTGCGTGCGGGAATGTCCTTACGATCCACGGCAACAATATTCGTAAGTACCACTAATTAGTTAAGTCGTGCAAAAAAATTATTTTGAAAAGCAGTAGAGCGTGCTTTCAGTTCTAAGAAAAGCTGCATATTTAAACTATTTCGAAGAACTGGGTTTTGTAAATATTCTCATAGAACGCAACTCCTCAATGATTTCTCTGAAAAAGTTTTTCAGAAACATAAGATTTAAAATAAAGGTCCTTTTTCAGAATTTGTGGAAGTAGTCTGTCCTATAAAATAGAAGCTGCGGTGAGAATAACATCAAAAACAGTATGACCGATTAACCGGTAAATAAAAATAGTACTGTTTTCCTCCAGTTTTACGATACGTTTTGGTATCCTGTAATACGATTAGCCTATAGCCCTATAGGAACTTTCACACAAATATTGGTTGCTATAGCAACGTAGGTAATCGCATTTACAATGACGGCAGGGAATAGGGAATAATAAAAATAGTAACTTTCCCGGCCAATATGATAATCTCGTGGAGGTTTAAATTGCAACTTGAGGCCATGGAATCGGGTATAGCTTCTTGAAATAATAGGGTCACTTAAAGGTAGGGAGAGAAGGCAGATAACGATTGAAAATATTGCCCTTCACCGCAGGTTATGCAGATGTGGTCTGGAGAGATTTCGGACTAGACTACCGGGGTTGACGCTTACTCTCTCCTATCTACAATGCCTGCAGGAACCTCTCAACGGATTCGCAGCTGTAAAAGTGACCTATGTCCAATGCACTGAGTAAACATTCGGGAAGATGAAAGTGGAATTATTAAATTGTACTGTGAAGGAAAATACAATCGGGAGGAAGGCAGAAAGTCGTTTCGATGCCTGCAGGAATGTTGGATCGAAAATTAATACAGAAAAATAAAATTAAGTAGAGTATACGGTCAATAAACGACATGAATTAATATATGTAGATTTGTCCTCCTTATACCATAAATTTAGCCTAGGATATATAGGGAATGTTGCCAATAACATTTAAAATATATAATTTAATAGATTGGTTTACTCATTTAAAAATTTTACCCACATGAGATTATTCTATAATACTAAAAAAATTATCCACGTTTCATCCCCTGTCACGATGAATTTCAAAAACTCGTTCCCGTGTCGAGTGACTTTAATCTTTTTCGGCATCTGAAGAAAGATCTGGGAGGACACAGCTTCCACACCAACGAAGAATTTCAAAACACTTCAAAATATAAAATTATATGTATAACATTATATGTACTCAAAATGAACCTTTTACTGTTAGCAATGTATTTTATGGCGTGGAAGGTTAAAAATAAAATTGTGAATGCTACAAAAATTGTTGAATTGTTGCTGAATTTCATTCTAATCGCGAATTTATTCAAGTCAGAACCATTATTATGTGCCAGAACTGTACTTTCTGAGACTGTGTGGTGGGCGGGAAAATGTCTGTCCGTGTGTCTGTAAGCGCGAAAACTCAAATACGCTTTATAGGATTAAATGAAACTGGTATGCGCATTTATATTGTCCAGGGGAAGAAGCCTATTTGTTTTTGGACCAAATCAGTTGACTGATACCGGAGAAAAGCCCAATTCAGTGCCTATTTTACGGTAATATATTAGACAGAATTTATCAAATGCAAATCAGTTCTCACGACAACATAGTCTATTGCTTACAGTGTTCATATACGGCTGTGGAAGTTCCAATACAGTTAACTTTGACAAATAACAGTACCCACATATTCCTTATTCAAATGCTGATGCAATGAAGTCCAGAAAGAAATTTCAGTGAAGACAGAAGCATTTTGTCGGAAGTTTGAAAATCGTAACGATAAGTTTGACATAATAGAATAAAATAAAATGAATTCTTAGTGATTTATTTAGGTCTGTTTGGATGGGACTTTGTATTGAGTTTCACACAGAATTTTCCTTAGAAATGTTAGGCTCTTTTCCCTGAAGCTTTTTTGAGAAAGTAACTCATAAGCGCACAAATAGCAATTCATCTAAGTTATGTCGTGAAGTGATACCGTTATTTGGGATCGTTCCATCCCCATGTAGAATACAATGGCCTTGCCACAAAATCGTCTTCCCTGCAGCATCCCTTATATCACCCTTATCCAAAATGCAGAAATTGTAGGAAGCGTCTCCCCAGCACTTCAGTCAAATAAAGGCATGAGCTCGCGTCCTACCTGACTGAAACCACCCCCCCTCCACCCCCGGTTCATTACGTAGTATTCACATACACAATCTGGCCGCCGCTCCCAGTGGGGCAAACTACCCTGGAGCCGTGCGTATGTGTGCGCCTCTCCATCTGTGACCAAGGATCCCTCTCTTACGTGCGAGATGATGCTGAAGGCAAGGGGAGACAGACAAGCTGGACGATTACTCTGTTATTGCTCCACTATTCTGGCATAAACACCACCTCCAGGTTTCTCTCTCTGTCTCAATTCTCCACCCCTCCCTCTTTACATGACATCTAACCGAAGAACCTGATATGGTAATTCATGAATGAGAACTATTTATTCAGTGGACAGTGGACTATAGAATGTCTGAAATTCAGCGCAGGAACAACTGATTGTGAGGAATAAGACTGCATATTATTCTAGAACTGGAAAATCATATTTAACATAGGCTATACTGATATACAATGTTGGCAGCAGTGGTATCGAGGTAGCGTGCCCGCCTCTAGATCTGCAAGTCGCGGGATCAAACCCGGCCACGAAAAAATCCTGAGAACAGATTCCTCCGGGGGGGACTTTAAGCTGAGAGGCCCGTGTCTTAGATTTAAGGCACGTAAAAGAACTCCCAGCCTAAATTAGAGCCTCTGGACAAAATTTCTCGACCCTTTCACGTCCAAGTAATACCTTAGTTTCCGGAGGGGGATTGAGTTACGATGGGCTCTGCCCTCTCTCGGAAAATAAGCGTAACAAAATTATTGAAATATTGAATTTCATTGAAATGTTGAAAACCAGATGTACAACTAGATCTGGAGTTAGCTCCTGAAGATGGTGCAAGTTTTAGGATGGATCCAGACTAGCTTCCAATGAAGCTATATTGTTTATTATATATAAACAAAAATAATTATTGCAATTGTGATCTTTTCCCTATTACAATACTAATAATAAAAAATTCTTGATTACAATAGAATATTCACAACCAAGAATCAATTAACATTATTTTAATAAATATTAATAGGCCTACACAATAATTATGTAATAATTAAGTTACACAACCCTGTTACTTCATGTGATACTGAACAGAGTTTTACTGAGTACAAAGCAATTTTCAGAGACAGTAAACGTTGTTTCAGTTTAAACCACTGCTTCAAAATAAGCCATTCTCATTAAAATATTAAGATGTGACCCCCCCCCCCCCAGATTGTAGCAAGAGCTAAAACAATCCCAGTTATATATGCAGGAAGGTTAAACTTTTCTTTTGTGACTCCTTCAAATTGTTGAGTGTGTGGCATGCATTCTTTTTTTTCTATGACTTTCATGTTTAAGCAATAAACCTTTATTTGCTTTCATTTTATAATAATATAACGTCAATAATATAAGGTGTTTTTATATAATTTTGAGCGACTAAAAAAAATAGTCCATACTTTACTCAATATTTGAGGAATTTTAGTCCACATGTATGTACAAATTTAACCATTTTTTATTATATACAAATCCTAACTTATTATATATAAGTAGTATATGATTAGTAAAGAGGAAAATACTGGATACTCAAAGTAATAGATAAACGAACGAAAACTTGAGTATTATGTTATGGGAATTGACGTATAAAATAATGGATGGTGTCGGATCCACAATATTAAGCAGAATATTCTCTCTTAAGAGACAGAATATGATACGACCCCTTGAACCTGCAGAATTGCTCTGTTCTTGGTTTTTCTCCAGAGTTGGCAGTCGGTCAGGGTACCTGCATTACATCTCGATCTGATAGGGTGGACGTCTCTGAGTCTCTAGATTGCCCTGGGAGACCCTAAGGTGATGTAAAGGGTTGAGCTCTAGAGGGGAGACTCACTCCATTCTTCACAAGCAGGGATATCCCCGTCTATATTACCATCAAGAACAAAGAGTGGGAGAATGATAAATGCAGGAAATATTGATGATGAACAAGAAAGAGGAAGAATAAACAAAGGGCCAAAAACACAATGAATAAACATAAACCTATGTTTTTATCAATATCTTTAGGGTCGTTATTATAAACAAGATTTAAACGTTCTGTAATGTTTAAACTTTAGTTTTTCTTGCTTTTCCGTATTATAAACCTTAATCTCCGGTTAAACTTGAGATTAACTTGACTGGCACTTATCTTCCGTTTAACTAGAAGTTAAGGCTTTGTACGAAAGTAGTGATCTACCTATATTGCGGAGGTATTCATGGAAATGCTTAGCTATGATGGAGAGGGTATTCACATAATTGAAAGACTTCGAAGATTAAGATTTTTTCGAGATAGATCTAAACACCTTCAGGTGTGGTATGAATTTGAGGGTAACTGACAGAGACTGTCCTAACCTTATTTAATCAAATTCTAAATATGATCCAACACGAAACGAGAAGGTAAGAACTGTAAAACCTTGTGTAATGTAATCACATTCCCTTAATAAACTGTGCCCTTCGGTAGATTCACAAGAAGTTATATTTCTTTGGTGGGAAAGTTAGTAGCCTACATTATTTTTGTTAATTCCTAGCAATTTCGCTACAAACAAGTAAAATCTATCATATTTTTTGTGCGTTAACAGCATTTTCTACTAGGCCTATATAAAATTATCAGCAGTCTTCTTTTTTCAGTGAACAGGACCACCAACACCATTGCACTATGGTTTACCTTAACCAGAATATTATAAAACGGCACCTGCAGTTAAACCTTAAGTTCAGTTTAACTTAACCTGAAGATAAACTACGTATATAATACCATAGATCTTTACATATAAACAGATCATTACTGGTGTAATATTGTAAATACACTTTTATACTGAAACATCCACTTATTTTTACATATTATTGATCCTTTTTACTTTTTAATAAAGACTAACAATTTATGTAATTGTGTTTAAAGTACATGTTTATATATAAATTTAAATTGTAATAATGTAAATGAAAATTGATCAATGTATGTATGATTGTTCTATAATGTAATAAATTTTAATGATTATAGGTCTAATTGATATATACAATATAATTCGTTTTCAGCAAAGAATCTAGAATGGTATATTGGCGGAGTAATCCAATACAATTGACTTGTTCACACAGAGACACCTAAGCAAAACACCTTCCCCCTCTGAAAAAGTATTGTAGGACTCAGGGACTGAAAAACGTGTATTCATGCTGAAAATTCGAAATCGAATTTCAGGGTCGAACACAATGCTTCCCCTGCCTCATTCCAGAAAGTACATGTGTAGAGTGATGAAACTAGAAAATGTTTACACCCCTGAAGCAGAATGCGGGTATGATAGGTGAGGTAGCGGGATTGCTATTACTCATACGAGTACACAAGGGATTTGAACCCGGTGCCTGGAGCGGGGAACAGATGGGTATGTCACCTTCCACTGGGGCAAGTATTCAACAAAAGCTTTAATTACAGCCCCCCCGTAATCCACACCCTCCGGCTGCCGAGATCTTCACACACACACACGGACACACGGACTCTCTACTCAGCTGGTCCAATTTATTGATGAGATTGAGAGAGACCTGACCTAATTGCGCTACCATATAGACTGAAAACTCTGTTAGGTGTTAGACAATATGTAGACAAATGGTTAAATAAGATTTGCAGACACCCATTTAGAAAGTTGGATAAATATACACAGAAGAAATAATCACATTGATATAACCTACTTACAAACAGACAAGTCTTGTCGGAACAGACGCGGACGATGTGAATTAGCGACCAAATTTTACTTTACTTACCCATGAAATAGACTACATGATTAAGCCCGCTACACAGGATGGAAGAATAATAATTTACCATTAAGTGGATTTTACTGATATAACACTGAGGTACCGAAATTGGAATGATCGATGCACTCATAATAATCAACACCACCGCTAGAGTACACTGTATGCAATCTATACCATCACCGCAAGAGTATATTGTATACAGTTTATACCACGACTGTATAGAGCTGCATAAAGCAACACAAATAACCTTAACCAAAATTAAAAATTAAATTTCGACCTAACCGACTGTGCTATCAAGAATGAAATTTGATATAGATCAAGAGGAACGTATGGTGAAGATGTCAGACCTGTAGGCCAAATTGTCTCCGAGGAGTAAGTGAGCATATACACATCTCACATAGCATGGAAGTATAAGCATAGATAGACTTAGGCTGTCTCTATAAGAAGGGTTAGTGATTGGCTGTTTGATTTGAACATCCGACGTAATTTTGTAACGGTGCCTTCTGATTGGTTGAATTAGGGGTAAGCTCCGTCAAACGTGGCCCGGACGAAATTGCAGGTGACAGGAGGCTGTGGAAAGGCTACCACATACGGAAAGAAAAATAAGTTATCTAAAGGCCTACTATATTAACTTTCTCTAACGTATACGAATTAGGTACCATAAGCACACGAAGAATAATTCCATCTGATCCTCAAATTCGATACCAAATTTTTACCACAAATGGGATAGAGAAAGCAACATAAGTGTCTGACATCCGATTCTTTTGACATAGCCAATAGCCATGCTAGTTCTTCACACTGCAGACTGTCGCTTTTAAAATGGGAAGAAAAATACTAGGAATAACATGGAGAGATAGAATTTCCAACGATTCCCAAAAGTCACAAACGTCACCCAAAGAGCTACCAGACTGAAGTGGAAATAAGAGGACACTTTGTGCGAATGAAGGACGAAAGATGGACGTACAAAACCACCACGTGGGATCCATAGAAGCAGACCAAGACGCAGCACAATCAGGGTCTAATATAGCAAGGGACAGAAGAACGTGGAAAGCAATTTTGGAAGTCGACTCCAAAATGGAATCAGTGACAACTTACAACCAACACATCAGTAGTGCCACACCAAACAGAGCAATTAAAAATTTGTGTGCACTGTGTAGTCAACACAAAATAGGGACACAGTTCACAACGAACGCATCGCAGAATTGATAGACCTACATAGACAACCTTATCGCGGAATAGCTCACCGCGCTAGGGAACCGAGAGCTACTCTCTAGCAGGGGACCGTTTCCCTTCACGAAACAAACCAGGTTATTATTATTATTATTATTATTATTATTATTATTATTATTATTATTATTATTATTAATGCAAACTAATGTATTAATGGTATGATATATATTCTGTAGTGCTAAAGAAACAAGAAATTCCATCGAGAGTTTACTCTCTTATACGGTAACACCTACAGTAGAAACTGCGATTAAGTCAAGATATCCTTACAACAACAAAAAAAGGATGATCTATTTAAAACTTAGCAACCGCCCTTTTATCGCCAGGTACTATAGAGGAAGGCTGTAATATATGTTTGATAATAGCTCAAGATGCATATTAGGGTTGGTGACGGCAATCTTTTGAGAGCGTCTGCACTAGACAGAGCAATTTCGTCGCCATATCCGCGACCTGAGGGTAAGAGGGGAGGTGTTGCAGGAAGACGAGTGAAATTTGCCAGCTAATCTCAAGCACGGCATCTCCGTCTCCAGCGTCGTCCTCTTGCACTCCAAGTGAAGCCAAATTCCGAACCTGACGGTAGGGGCAACTAAGTCGAAGGGGGAAAAAAATCATGTCATATAATAGTACATTACGCAACAAGCCCTTAATGGCATTTAATAAGATACGAGTTATGTTAATTAAACGAGCGGAGCGAGTTTCATAATTCTCACACGAGTCTCTTCATTACCCTTACATGCAAATTGAATCCGACTGTTTTTTGTTCAACCATAATTAGTCTAAATGCTTAAATTTCGAGATTCTAGATTCATCAAACAAACGGAGACGGCTGAACTAGGCAACCAGCTGATATTAAGTTCTCATGGTCCTCATCTTTTGCAATGGCAGCTGATGGCATGCGGTCAAGTCGAAGTTTCTTCTTGGCCGTTTTAATTGCAACCAACGGACTTTCATAGCACAAAATGAACTCAATTTTGTATAATATTAAAATTAATTCGAACAGAATTTATTTTATTTTAAATACAGGTTGCTTATTACGCAGTTTCATTTGCTGCTCTCAAAGAATCAAGATCGTTCCATGCTCTATATCAATCGATACCACACGAGTGTTTCCCTAAAAATCTGCGCTTTAATTGATGTCATTAAGATAGGCTACTGTTAAGTCAAATACAATAAGTGTGTTATACGGTCGAAAAAATATAGGCTAACACTAAATGTATATATATATATATATATATATATATATATATATATATATATAGGCAAAGTTAGGCAGAGTTATGTTACGCTATTCCTTACTGCAGATTCGAACTTAAAAATGCAGGAAAACGACACTTCAGTCTTCAAAATAAAATAAAAAATAAATTAAAAAATAAAAAAATTGGCACAATTTGCAAAAATAGGCGCCAACCCCTCTTTAGGGCATTTATGATACTACAAAAGAGCTTACAATGGGTCTCATTTCCACTTAATCGCAAAGATCTGCATTACTTATTTTCCACATGATTTTCCTCAAGGACCAAGAAGGCATTCATATCATACATGACCAACTTAACTTTTTAGGTCTTGCCTTGTGATTTCTTTTTCATTGTCTGCTAGTGCTTAGTCTAACGATTTAATCTCAAGAGCTCCCTGGCACAGCGGTTTACAATTTATTTTTTCTACCGTAGGTCCTTAAGTGAGTGAAAAATTGTTTAAAGTCATCTTGATGGTGGGTCGCGGAAACCGGCGTGAGATGTCATGAAATAGTTCACATAGCCTACACAAACGAGTCTAAAACCTGTATAGGACTAAGGCACTAGAGTAACCGAAAAGGAAAATTGCTTTAATTTGTGTAGAATGTATGTATGGTTATACCATTTATTCTTATTCCAAAGATCTATTTCATTCAAGACTGAATAAAAATTACATTTTTGTTACTATTTCGTAACTGAATATGTAACCCTGTTTGGAATCTTCATTAATAGGACTGGAGTCCGTTCCCACGCCAGCCGCCGTAGTGGAGTTGAAGGTAGAGGGTGCCGTCCCTACTTGCGCCCGGGGCAGGCATTGAAGAAGCGTCGGACTGCACGGCAGTTCGGGGATTACACTCTACAAAGGAGGGAGGTCCATTAAACCTCCCCAGTGATCATAGGGCCTACAGATTCCAAACGAATCGGTAATCCTATTTCTTATTTCTCGATGGAAAACTTATTATTACGTACACGGATCTCCAATATGTAACAAACGCTAAAAAACTAGTGCAATATTGAACTTAAAACTTGACTTTTACATTTGCACTCAGTAAATTCTAGGCTAATATCCTTCAGGAATAAGAAAAAAATCGTTCGGATGTTCAATTCTGCAATAAATTATCAGTAACTTTCGTTCTAACATGCTATACGTAGCCTATATTTACATTCGGAGCTAATACTCAAGTTTATTCCCACTTAATTACCCTGAATATTCATGAAATTAAAACTATGAACTGTAGAAAATATTAATCACACTTAAAATTATAATTAATTCATAGAATTAAATATTTTTTTATATTAAATAAATGACCGACCACCGGTGTGGTTTTGTGGTTAGCGTCGCTGACTACAGATCCGTAGGCCCGGATTCGATCCCCGGTACCTCCTCGGATTTTTCTGAGGTAGGGAGGTCTGGAACGGGGTTCACTCAGCCTCGTGATTCAAATTGAGGAGCTACTTGATAGAGAAATAGCGGCTCCGGTCAAGAAAACCACCATTAACGACCGTGGGTGTCGGCATGCTGACCACACGCCCCCAATCCTGCCATCTGCCTAAGGTAGATGACGCAGAGGTCGGGTGGTAGGCCAAGTTCATTCAGGGATGTAGCGCCACGGAGTTTTAATCAATTAAATACACTTCACTCGTACTTTTCTCGATATATTTAGATCTATCCATCATCAGGCTTTGAACATTGTGACAGTCGCTATTTCAGTCTGAACAGTGAATGGTAAATGCGATCATAGGCGTACCGAGGGGGGGGGGTTTGGGGGTTTGAACCCCCCCCCCATTGATTAAAAAAAGGAAAATTGTATAATTTTTTAAGTCTGCCCATAAATTACTTAACACAAGTATAAAGCGTGGGAAGCTTAAAACTCGTTATTTTGCGTCTTAATTTTTAAAATTTTCCGGGAGAGGACCCCCGGAAGCTTAAAACTCGTTATTTTGCATCTTAATTATTAAAATTTTCCGGGGGAGGACCCCCCTCTCCCTGGGGGGTACGCCTATTCCATTCCCCACGGATGTTATAACCCCCCCCCCCATATGGTCGGCCTGGTTACGCCTATGAATGCGATTAAGCAACAAGTGATAATTATGGAAATCTTATTTATAAAGAATACTAATGAACTCAAATATCAGTGATTAATTAATCGATGGCACTGATCTAAAATAGTTATAAATTGTAATTAAATGTATCAAGATTATTCTCTTCTTTGATATCGTTACGATATCGTTGCTACTTGACTTTTGGGAGCCACAAACTAAGGGACGAGCTTTGAAAAGAGCCGCATTTAATTTAGTGAGAAGTAGAACCTAGAGTCGATTCTAATAGTATTTTAGTTTATAAACATATAGGTTGTATAGGGTAAATCCGGGTGAGATGGCCATGCTTTTTTAAATGCTCAATAACTCGAAGGATTTTCATGATAATTCGTGTGCAAAATGTTCAATTAGGTCCTTGGATGTCCACATTCTCATAACATATGGTTTTATGGAGAAAAAAAGTAATTTAGGGTGAGAAATCCCAACATTTAAAAAAATGGTACGTTGGGCATCTCACCCGAGGTGTCAGGGGGAGACGGCCATAGGACATAGGGACAGTTGGCTGCACCATTTTCGAAGCTAGAAAGTACAGGTAACAAGTAGAAAGACTATACAGCTTACTTCTATAAATATATACAAACAAAATAAACTTAAGTGCCAAAATAAGTTATCTTAACGTAAAAATAAACATATTTTCGAAAACAGAATCAATTCTGAGTAATTGAAAAGTTCTGATACATTTCTGAAAAGATAACTAAACTCTACTGCATGCCACTACATCCGTTGGAGGGGAAAGGCATACCACCTAACCTCTACATCATTTATCTCCATCTTTCAACTTCGGTAGTTGATGACAGGATCGAGAGCACCTATTATGGAGCCTCCTTTGGCATAAATACATGAGTCCAATCTACTTTTTAAGCACATAAATAATTTTGAAAATGAATTTAATAATTTATTTAATTAGGGGTACACTGTCAAAGTCGTTTTTATTTGCATACATCTTTCTGGATTTTCGAAATTGTTTCATTAAGGTTAATATGTTCGTTTATATCATTTCCATAGCAATAAAAATAAATAAGTAATTGAGAATCGATGGAAATTAGTCTTAAGTGAAAATTTTTTCATTTCGTGTTAGAAAAAATCAGAAGATCTTGAAAATATGGCTCTAAAGTTGGTGGCCAACTCTCCCGGAAAAAAGTGGGCCATCTATCCTATTTGTAAAGGTGAAATGGCCATAGTCAGTAGTTAAAAATGGAAAAGTTTAGAACAGAACACGTAATACAGGTGAAATATATAAGGTTCGCTCACCTCACACAGTATGTATCGTTTAACTGTTAGTAATAATGTCGGACTTCTGCTTATTTCATTCAATATACAAAAAATAAATGGACAGTTAGAAAACAATAATGTTAAATCAATCGCGAATTTCTAAATATAAACAGCGCAGGTGTTCAACAATCGACTCTTAGTATCAAAAGCTTGCCGTCTGCCAAGTTACGTTCAAATATGTTTATCGGCCTTGAAATCAGAGCGATTGGTCGTCTCCCCCGCGTGGCCGTCTCTCCCGGAATTACCCTACCATTATAGATTCACACTTAACGTGTTTATAGTTATTACATAAAAACCATAAATTGTTTACACATTTTCAGCTGTCACTTGAGCTATTAGCTGCTTGAAATCTGGAAGGTGACTAGTTAAGGCAGTTCACACAAGTTTAATCAGCTAGATGCTTAAATTTGATGAATTTAGGTGCTAAGTACAATGACTCACAAGAGTAGGATGCCCTGAAAATGCAGATAGGCCTAAGTCTTTTAGCATATTCTTCGATTCTTTCGTTCGAGTATTTGTCCCTAAAATTGAATGGATAAACAACCTCTAAGTTTTAATTGTTTTAGTCCTACGTTCTCCTGAATCACTGGTTGATCCAACTCTACAGAACAATTAGCCTCAAAACGGGGGCAACCAATCTTCATTACTTCAACAAGAAAATTATTTTTAAAAATGGGTAACTTATTCATAATGGTGTCAGAATTTTTTAGAGTAGCTTTATAAGAATGAGCAAAGATCCGCATGCGGCTTGCAAGCCGCGCTGTGGCACCCTTGGCTTAGTATGTCTTTCATCACAAGGGCAGTAAATAATTATACTAAAATACTTACAACGAATAAAGAACAGGCGATTTAAATCCAAAATTTTCTTACCTGAAACAAACAGAATACATTGTTAGTCACTTATTTATTGCATTGATATACAGTGTATTATTTAGACCAACTTGATAAGTAATACATATAAGGGGAGCACAATAAATGTGTAGGGAAAGGAAGGAACAGCATATTGCTGAAAACAGTCCAAAACACAAAAAACAAATGCAAGATGATGAAGAGAAGAACACGGGGGCTAAAATTTGAGAATTAAAAAAGAAGAAACAGAGGAAAGCACTAGACGACAGGTGATTATTGACGGAAAAGGAGTCAACAAAACGGCAACATAAAAATATTTTGGAAAATGAGGAAAATAAATTTAACACGTCTGAAAATACATAAATAAATAAATAAATAACAGAGCTAAGCTTTCTATTTTTCATAAGAGTTCAATATTGATAAATAGGGATGAGCATCGGTAGTTGAAACATCGATATTCACCATCGATGTGACGATAACATCGAGCTGAAAACATAGATGGATATTAATGGTTTCAGTAATGGTTTCAGAAAATTAGGCGAAAATAGGTTGCTGTAAATAAAATTATATCTTAGAACCAAGGTAGGACTATTAATCTCTTTTTATTATAAAAACATCGATGACGGGAAGAAGCATCGATGTAGAAAAACATCGGTTGTTTCCCATCGATGTAAAAAACATCGATCATCGACAGAAAACATTGGCCATGAAAGAAATAATTTTATAAATTTATTTTCGTATAATAGGATAGGAAAGGCATACATTATAAAAAAAGTTTAACCTCTGAAGTTTCTACACAAACGGAATTAGTCGAAATGGACCGGATTCAGAGAAAGACTTCGCGATGGGTGGTAGAGACCTGTTCCGTGTAAAGACTAATTAAATTACTTTGGGGTGACTGGTAAAACAATGAGCAGGTTTGCACTTCCTGCGAGATAACCGCCCACATATCCGGGCAGGCAGCATCCGGCTCTGGATCACATCTTATCCCCCGAGAGATGCCCACGGGAAGTGACCAATTAGCAGTCATTCCATTCTTCAGTTCCATGTATTTGGATTGATGGTTTCATAACTCAGATCAAAATCGTAGAGTGAATTCCTAACTTCCTTTTAATCTCGTTACAGGATGTAGAGGTAGAAGAAAAACATACCAGAAACCATATAATTTGCATGATTTTGATTTGAAAATTAAGTATGATTTAAACCATTCAATGATAGCCGCTGAACACGTATAATCCAACTGTATTACAATTTAATTGTATTATTCATAAAACATCCATGCCACAAATTGAAATGCCGTATATATGCCTATTATTAGTTTTGAAGCGACATGGAAGAATAATACAGAATGAGAAGTGTATTTCGGATCAGTTTTCATTAATTTGTATAATTGATTAAATTCGTGATTCATGGTCGTTTTCTGCATGTAGAATGTAAGAGGCACTTTGTGGTTTAGCTTCTTTAAATATAAAGCGCAGCGAGCAGATTGAAATAGTAAATAAAAAAATTAAGGTATGGAATGAAATTAAGATTTAGGATGTTCTGGAGGGAAATTATTTAGTATTAATATTTTTTTGGCAGGAAGTATCCTGAAATAATAAAATAATTAAGTACTTTCTGGAAGGCATAAATTATGGCGACCTAGTAGTAATGTTGAATTTAGTACACTTTGGAAAGAAATATTTTACGTATAGGCCTACATTTCTTGCGGATACAGTATGTTTTGGAAAGAAAAACAGATTTTATAACCCAATGTCCATGCTTTTAGTACGAACTGCCCAGATTTTCTAGCAAGAAATCGATGTAACTCAAAGCAATGTATTCAAAGCCTTACCTACATATTTTTTAAATGGATATAGCATCTTTTGGAATTCACCTTCTGATTTGGAGGACCAAGAAGAAGTGGAAGTTATGAGTGAAACGGTTTCTCTGAACTCTTCTTGAGGTGTATGACAGGGTATGAAGCACTTCTACTTCACTGAGGACACACGAATTACGTAAGAAAATCAAGACTTAATGAAATTACTGTAGAATTATCACAACTGAACTTTAGAACTTTGAAGAGAGGTCTTCACATACATCTTCCGACATCACTGCACTCCAAGGAGTCTGCCAGCTCGTTGTGGCCATACCTGGCAGAGCTTCATAGTTATGGCGGTTAGTTAAGTAGAAAATTCTTCATGATTTAAGTAGCTCTTCACTTTCACAATAGCCTACTAAACGCACCTCGTTGCTCATCTTTCTACCTCGAAAACATTTGAGAAGGTACCTGGGACAACAAGGTTTCAGATCCGAAATTCACTAAAATCAATTCTTCCTAACATTATTATGAAACAGGCAATTATTAAAATTAATCTAGCTACCAAAGCAGAGCCCTGAGAAGCATCCTTTCTAATGGTTGATTATGAACATGACCCTTGGAATTGATTGATAAAGTTCGCTAATCCAAAGACTTACAAGTATTTCGAACTGCAACATTGACCATCCATGCCGGACAAGGTAGACACGTATAATACAGTACAAACGGAATGGGAGATAAAGAGGGAATTGCAATAAGCACAGCGAAAGGGAAGACTGTTTAAACGTTGACAGATGGCGTGGACTGAGAAGTACGAGGAGGATGGGGTTAAAAGGTCTTCTATTGCAAAGTTACCCCCCACATCAGCAGATCTGGGGATGGAGAGAAATGGAGACGTGATCAATCAATGTGTTGTAGAGGGCAGGAGTCCCTCAAGGGACAGTGCTACACTCATTCAAAGTGGACATCCGTCATCTCAAAAGTGTGATACTACAAGACTAGAATCGATACAGAGACTCCTGTGTACTTCCAAGGTGATTCAAGTAACATTAGTGCCCCATCAGTAGATAACGCTAAAATCGACTTGTCGGAGTTTGAAAACACTGAATAGCCAGGAGAAAACATATGCTGTACGTCAAATTTGAGTGTTCGAATTTATACTTTGGTCAGAGTCTTTTGAGACAGTGAAATGAGTAGACATGGTCATAGGCGTAACCAGGCCGACCATATGGGGGGGTTATAATATCTTGAGAGGGGGTTCCGGGGTCCTCCCCCGGAAAAATTTTAAAAATTAAGGTGCACAATAACGCTTTAAACTCATAATAAGTAATTTATAAGCAGATTTTTAAAAAAGGTGATATATCACAATAATGAAATAAATAGTATTATTTTCCCTTTTTTAATCAATGGGGGGGGGGGGTTCAAACCCCCAAAAACCCCCCTCGTTACGCTTATGGACATGGCCCCCCTTGAACTGGCTCTCAAGTAAACAAAAACGTCTGTCTTACTCTAGCACATTACTCGTTTCTACGTAAGAGTGGGACAGACTTTTTAAATATTTGTTGTTTTTTTTTATTTTTAATTTTACAAATTACAAAAATACAAATTATTACAAATACAAATAATATAAACACAATTACTTGTTTACATTAGCGCCGGTTCTAGAGGAGAAAATATCTACCCATTCCACTGTCCCAAAAGACTCTGACCAAAGTATAAATTCGAACACTCTAATAGCCTATATCCAATATGCTAGGTAATAATGGTTATTTATGATACAAGAGTGGTAAAAGAGGGATTTTATTTGCGAGTAGATACGTTTTGCGAAACGAACCCATAAGGGTGAATGTAGCAATCCTAAATGAAAATAAAATCACTCTACCATGCAGACGCGCATGCGCAGGCAGAAGTTACTGATTTTCTGGCACACGTCTGTTAAAATGAAAAAGTCAACAATGCTTTTCAATCAGAAGCTTGGCGATTTTTGCGACCACCATGAGAGTTAACATTTAAGAAGGAATAATGAATTTTAATTTTTTTCAATTATAGAAATATTCTTAATGAAAAGAATATTTTCTATAGCCAAAGTTCGTTACAGTCGAATTTTAGCATTAGTGCGAAAATGTGCTACGTTTACTTCGTGTGTCATGTGTTAGAAGTTACATTTTTAATTCACGCTGTGTAATATTTTTTAAATAAAACAAGTTTCAAGTTTGTCCACCGCTGTGGCGTAGGGGATGTGTTCGATCCTTTCACGCAACGGGCACGGATTTGAATCCTGGTCGGGACAAGTTACCTAGATGGGGGTTTTCCGGGGTTTTTCTCACCTGTGAGATAAATGTCGGGTAATTTTAAGCCTTTGGTCCCCGAATATCATCTGGCCGTCATTATCATCTTCATCCCATCCTAGCCTTGTTCGGAGTGAATGTGTGTGTGAGTGGTGTGTCTCGTCCTGTGTGTTCGTGTTGTCTCGGAGGTGGCCCCGGCATTAGGGCTGATCACTCATCCGGGGAGGCCCTCCATGTCCTTGTCTGGTCAAGAAAGATGTATGTGATCCAGAGATATTTATTCCCTCTCCCGACAGTTTGCCGCCCTGTAAGGCCCGGGAGATAGAGATAGATAGAAGTTTCAAGTTTACCTTTCGAAACACACGTCTCACAATAAATAAATTAATTAGATTTTACGCAATCAATTTATGAAATCGGGACAATCATTCTTTACTTGCCCTGAACATACTATAGTCTATATTGTTTAATTGTTCTAGAATAGACTGAAGGGGGTACGCCGTAGCGTAGTGGTCGAGGCGCTACGCTACAGACCGGAAGGTCGCGGGTTCGATTTCCGATGAGGTAGTTGGAGTTTTAAATTGGCCTAATCCTTTTGGTGGCACTATGGCCCTGGGGTCGACTCAGCCTCTAACAGAAATGAGTACCAGGAGCAATCCTGGGGGTAAAGGCGGCCGGTGCGTAAGGCTGGCAACCTTACCACCTTCACGTGCCGAATGTCCAAAATCTGGGAGCCTCAACCTCCTGGAACCCTCTGGGCCTCCATGGCCTGTATAGGGATCACTTTACTTTACTTTAGATTAGACTGAAGAATTACAGTATTAAAAAGCGGACAAATCCTTTTCAGTCAGTACGTAGTCCTACACATTTTCAGTAAATAGTCGCCCTGCAAAGTCTATTTGTGGGGTACTATTGCCATCGTGTGTATTTGAACACCCCTGTATTCAAGAATGTGACAAACAGGCCAAATACATTAAGGAGACATATTAAGTGCACTTGTTAAAACACCCACCTTAATTTAAAGGCATTTTTCATTTTTACCTGAGCGATAAAGTTGTTCCATGTTTATAATGTATCTTTCATGGGAAACTCCGCTTTCGCATTTCGTCTTGGCAGGAAAGGGAAGAGGCGAAGTGCCAGAAATCGAAATAAAATGAAGACCTCACGAGAGAGGAAATCAGAAACGACGGTTTGATGAGACCTAGGACATGGCTAAGCTTTCGCAGAACAGGGAATAAATCCACCAGCCTAACGACTAACATGTGGTGAAAGAAACCTCTGAAATGAATAAACGAGTTTTTTGTGTGTGAATACTCTGCGTTTATACTGTTATAACAATTATTATTATTATTATTATTATTATTAATATTATTATTAATATTGTTGTTATTATTATTATTATTATTATTATTATTATTATTATTATTATTATTATTATTATTATTATATTCACCTATTTCGAGTCCTTCGTACGGGCAAAAAAGTATTTGCACGCTTGTTTTTCTGTATTGTTATTTTCATGTAACAGTTTGTGAACAACAGAATCTCTAAATCATGGGTGCGCATCTGTGGCACATTGTGTCACTGTGAGGTATGGGGAATTTCTCCCACTACCGTCACCCTTGACGTCAGCAGTTTCGACGTGACACTGAACATGAAGAACAGGTTTCTTACGTCACAGGAGGATGGGGGACTAAAACGTTTCTCCTCAGTTGCTCACCTATGCTCTAAAGAATGGACTTATATTAAGTTATGCAATGTCTACATCTTTAACTCTGTGGAGTGTTTACATACAAATTGTTCTTCTGACATCGATAGATCGCTGGACGATAGCATCTAATTCTAATCCAAGTATTCGGGCTTGATCCTACTCATTTTCTCGGACTAGTGATATTGTTTTGGCTTTCTAGACTTGCTACAAAGATTATTACGCATTCTTCTTGGAATTTTGCTTTCCTTGTAGGAAAAAAGAGCAATCTAATTGACAACGGTTTGGCCATAGTAACGCTATATTCAGGGTATGAAAACTTTGTACAGGTGGGGGGGGGGGGAGCGGACCGACTCTTGAAGCTAATTTCAGAGCCTTGTGATATGTAAATAAATGTAAGAGATGTAACGGAAACGTTTGTTTTCACAAGCAATGCAAATTACGTGAAATTATTTCTCAATTGTCTATATTGTCTAGAACAAATTTCAGTACATTCCCTGCTATCCTATGAATGCCGCTAGGCATGCGCAGTGGCTCAAATCGGCAACTTAGATAGTTTAGTCGGTCCGTCTTTTTTCCCTATCTGTACATGCAAAATTTCGGCTCTATCATTTGCGTAGTTTTTGCAATTCTCTCCCTCTACCTCCCCCCCCCCCCCTCTCTCTCTCTCTCTCTCTCTCTCTCTCTCTCTCTCTCTCTCTATTTTACAATAATTGAAATTATATGTCCTAGCGGTTGTACATGATAAATAAACAAACCATTGATACACTACGGGACTAGTCATAGAAGAGTGAAGTAGTTTGTGAAACAGCGTGCATCTCCTCACCGTTGTTAAACGATATTACGGGTTAATTCGCATTATTATGCCGTCTGGTATTTTTCTGGGCAGCGCTGCGTGTGGTGATAATGAAATTAGCGAGATGATTGTCTGCCAGGCAGGCGCCCCGTGTCTGGAGGCAACTTTACCAACCCCCTTCATCTCACCTCTTTGTCTCACACGTATTCTACTCTTCCTCAGATAATCTTTAATCTATGCATAATGTCTTTACATTATTACTCAGTTTTGGATTTTCACAATATTATTATTTTTTTAAAAACATATTCAAAGAAATAATAAATTATAATACATAATTTGCACTGTCTACGCTATTAAGATAGTTTCGTTAGAAGTAGTGGAATCGATGTGTTAAGAACAATAAATTATATAATTTTTATTAAATCCAATATAATACAGTGTGTCCACGCTAGAGGGATCGAGAAATAAATGCTCGCCAGTTAAAATGAGATAAGGATATTGCTGCATTCTGCATATGACAGGAAAGGGAAACTCTCCGAGATTGTGCAACACTGTTTTCAGACAGCTCCACACGCATGCGCATGCATGTCAAGAGCTTTTGTCTCGAAATGTGGACACCGCAACAGAAAGTTCAGTGCGTGTTATGGCTAGCAGAAGAGAAATCTGTTACTCGGGTGCAACGCCGTGTTCGTCGTACGTGGAATGTGGATCCTCCTGGTCATAAAGCGATTCTCCAATGGGACAGAACACTCCGAGAAACAGGTTCTTTACTACTCTCGATCCCTCTAGCGTGGACACCCTGTACAGTTATGTATATATACATAATTATCACGAATGTGCAACTAGGGAAAGTAATTAACACATTTTGCCTCTGCAGAAAATATAAGTTCCACTTTTTTTTACTTATCACACTTGTGTAGAGTAAAGATATGCTTAATAGCTTCCAAATCTGCACTTCACACATTTAACCATAAAATTGTACATGTGTGCATTAAGCCATTCTTAAAGCTTTATATTTTAAGCGACCATAACATCAATAATTTGTTTACGTGTATTTTGTCTCCCACCAATTGGAAATGGGCAGTAGCGGCCCTTAGGTCTCCGCAGACTCCGCAGTGCGGGGAGTGGGTGTGCTTTTGGGGGCCAGCATATAATTCATAAATTTAAAAGTTTTATATATTTTAAAAGTATTAACGATCAAAACTGCTGGCCCTTATTCTCGAACGAATTATGAAAGAAATACAAGTCACTCAATTGTAATATTGTAATATCACCGTAATCGTAAACCCCGGTTTTTGTTTTGAATAAACGTGTCCTACAATAGAATCTGATCTCCAGGCGGAAGCGCAGAGCAACCAAACAGACCACTGTGTAGCGCTCTCGTTTTCATCGTCGCCATTCGATGAGTCAAACGTCGGCATTTCCTTTTGTGGTCTGCCAGATTATATTATTATATAAGTCATTAGATTAGGCCTACATAAAATACAATTAGCTATGTTAGAAAGTGGTGAACCCTAAAATAAAATAAAAGCATGAACTAATGTTACGCTAAATGATTTTGCCTAGTAAGCCCTAAGCGACTAGTTACAATTATTGAGGCTCCGACGGTTCCTGGTTTCATTTATCAAAGAATTCCAGCAGCGGTGCAAAGAAAACTCGGAGTTGTAGAGTTACATTTTTTTAAAGTAACTTTGGGTACTAAAATCTGCAGGCCTGAGTTCTTCAGAGAAAGAAATTTAAATTCACTAATCATATATCTCGTAATTCAACTTTTGTTTCGCAAAACGAAAAGCCCTGACAATTTCCCAGTCTACGGATATTCTTTACTCTCTATACAGGATAAACCTGTTCTTTAATAACTCTATTTTCACTGTTCAAACCTTCAAGGTAGTGCAAGAGAAGAGATTGTGACGGGTGGAGTATACTTCTCTCCTGATAGGATCGTTCCACCGGGACATTTATTGTGAATTGTGGGGAGAAGGCTATTTTTGCAGCGTTTCTCTTTGTATATGGTGAAGACCTGAGGGACCAGATGCGACCAACACTACACCCGTGTTCAGAAACACTCCCTCAGATAAAAAAAAAAGGAACATTGTTGCTGGCAGAGAAGGAGAGATATTCAACACAGTTAAGGTACGTAAGTAGGATATATTATACACCACACCGGTGCTATCAAGTCAAGTTAGGTTACCATGACATTAGGGTCCTACCTTTTATAATAATTAGGATAAGTCTACAGGAAAGTAAGTTGGAAAGTGGACCTATTTATATGTGTTAGCGCGCAGAAGTGGAAGATCTGCCGAATTAGTACACATGTAATTTACAACGCACGCTTCGTATGTTTTGGGCAAGTAATCAAGTAAACAAACGGTGCTTGATAGTGCAAGCGCTAAAAATTGCGCGTTAACTTATATTAAAGCATTGTTCAAATTCAATGGAATATTTGACCCATGTGCTTTAACAAGCTGTGCTTATTGCGTTGCAAGTTCTGTTTCATATAATTTTTTGAATTACTAGTGTGAGGTAATAAATTTAGGCCTACAGTGGATTTTTGCAGCAAGAAGGATTGGGAAACCCTATTTTAGGGCCGATTATTTGCGAACAACTGACTCTGGCGGATATTTTCAAGATATGACACTTTAAGTAAGTACAGTGCTATACAATTTAGCTTATCGAGTCCGATCCCAATTAATCTGGCTAATTGAAATTCGATTGTAAGCCAAACTTCTCAGTATATCCGTCACATAGAACGCGGTTTTAATCTAGTTTTTACTTAAATGCCATTAAAAACTTTTACTGATACGACATTCTGGACCATTTAGCCCAACTTCCATGCGAAAAAAGAAAAAGTTAAAATTATAATATGCTATTCTAGTTTGTTCCTAAGGTTCTAAACAAAATTAAATATATGTTCCGAATAATTATGGTTATACTAAATAAATTATAATTTTTAGAGGCTATAGACGTCATTATCAGAGGCCTACTACAAATTTAGTAGCCTAATAGTTAAGAGATATGAAAATTCAAAAGTATTGTTAATAAAAGTGATAAAACTTCAAATCACTTGAATTTTGCATTGGTCTGGCACACAATTTTGCGTTCAATTGTTGATTCCTTAATCTTTCTTTCTTTCTTTCTCGTAGTTGAACCTCTCCCTTTTAGGATTTAAGCGACCCAAGCCGCCCGGGCCTTACAGGGCCGCGACCTGTCGGGAGAGGGATTATATTTGGATCACATACATACATTTTTGACCAGACAAGGACATGGAGGGCCTCCCCGGATGAGTGATCAGCCCAATGTCGGGGCCACCTCCGAGACAACACGACCACATAGGACGAGACACACCATAACTCACTACAAACAAGGCGAGGATGGGATGAAGATGATAATGACGGCCAGATGATATCTGGGGACCACAAGGGCCTAAAGTTACCCGACATTTGTCTCAAAGGTGAGGAAAACCCCCAGAAAAAACCCCACCTAGGTAACTTGTCCCGACCAGGAATCGAACCCGGGCCCGCTGCGTGAGAGGATTGAACGCATCCCCTGAGACACAGCGGTGGACGATTCCTTAATCTCAATAGGTATAAATAACTCTGATGATCATATCCTATGTAGGACCAGGCTGGCAAGGTGGCTTTGTTTTCCTCCATTCCGGAAAAGAAATGTATAGCGGTCATCTTATGTTAGGATTATTTAATTGTTTAGTTTGCTAGGCATCAAATTATTTGTATCAAAACAACATTGATATTAACATCAGATCAAAACGGTTATAGGCTACGGATTGAAAAGCAACTTAGCGTTTGTTTTAGAAAATAAGGAAGAAATAGGTTAGAAATAGCTCAAAATAATTTTTAAACTAGCACATTCACAATTGCGCAGTGCTTTGAGGTGGAAGTAGGAAGTTAATTTCTGCTATAATAATATTGTTACTTATCATGGTCCAATTGAAAGACTTGAGATCAAAGAAAGAAAGATATTAAGGAAAATCCTAGGCCCTAAGTTCCATAACAACAAACTAATCCATATCAGAAACGAAAAACTCTGCCAAAAGACTGAAAAACTCTCGGACTCAATGAAGGAAAGAAGAATTGATTTTTATGGACTCAAATAGACTGACCAAAAAAATCTTTGAATATTTTCGCAACAAAAAGACCAAACCAAATTGGTTTAAGGAAACGGAGGACTTAAAAGAACTCAAAATCACAGAAAAAATACTCATAGATAAAACTGAAAAAAAAAAAAAAAAAAATTAACCAAAGTCAAGAAAGAGAGGTTCCAAGTCAAAATCGAAACCAAACGAATGATTCAGATCAGTGAAGACGAGAGAAAAGCAAGATCAGAAAGAATGAAGCAATACTGGGCTAAAATTAAAACACAAAACATTAAGAAGTGATTGATTCAACGTACCCCAAAGTTGGGTGAAACGGAGAATAATAATAATAATATTTTTACATTATGTTGAGGGTTGATACTTTTTGTTAGAACTAAGGTTCGTGGATTTATTCAACCTAACAGGGGGCTTAAAAACGTGCAGCATGTCTTTTACTAGAAGGGAAGTAACACCGTCGGTCCAGCTCCGTACATTGTTTTAACTGAAAGTAAACATAATATAACTACCGCGATATTCTTAAATACTATTACCCGTATACCAAGGTAGGTATCCGTCCTTACTGCTCGTGAACTTCTGTGGGGTTTTCCAAGCTTGAGGCATTGCTTTCACTTTCTACATTAAATATATCCTACATGCGTAATTTACACACAAACAAACTGATGCTGCAGTAAACACAGCAAATATACTGCACCCGGAGATTCTTGTGGCTGATTTAATTTATACAAAGTGAAAATAAATTTACTCAAGCGGATTACAAGATAATCCACTCGCGCATGCGTCTTCCAAAGAATTTGTTACAGCGCCAAATAAGAAATCACCTGATGTGTTACAAAGAAAGTTACTATCTTCTCCCATAGATGCTGTAAAAAATAAACTGAAGCTAACAGGTGTAGAATACTGTGCAAGCCAACAGTCCACAAAAATTGTCCTAAAATGAACTAGACTAAACAAACGAGGTTTTTCACTGGCAGTAGGCCTAATATAAAATATATCTGCATGTTGATATCTTAATGACTCCAGTAATGAGCTGACGTTCTATCATAAGTAACCCACGAGAGATACGAGTTTATCGAAGCTCGAGCAAATTTATCTGATGAAACCCGTAATCTCAAGTACGATTTATTAAGACTATTCCAATGAATAAAACGTAACGGATTTTGTAAATAATAATAATTTTCTTACTTTGTTGTCAATGTTCTGCCCGCTGTGAGAACACGGCATGCTAAATGAATGAACAGTATCGATTCCATGAATCGAATCCAGTGGACAATGCTACCAATAGTGCGTTACCACAAGATGGATAGCATCAGCATCAGAACGCTATAAAAGCACACGAACTGGCTTGTACCGAATCGAAATTGTTTTTCAATGCACATTCACATTATTTTAATTTATAATCACGTTATGTTGCATAAACTGTTTGTGCTTTCATTCTGTTCACTGGCAGTATGTGACGTATTGATCACTGTAAGTTAGAAGCCTTACGTGTGCAGTAATGAGCTGAGGTTTTATCAGATAAAATTGCATCCTTGCAGCCCTAGGAAGTATATTGTAAGATAAATGAACGTGATTGGTATATATCCGAGGAATTGCTAAACGTTATTGGTCAATATCAAAAACGCGTCGTACGCAGGTAACAATCACTTCAATTATATAGGCCTACAGCACGAAACTGCATGTTCTAACTTTCTTACTAACACATGCAAGCAAACACACACACACACACACACACATACAAATACGCATGTACAAAATAACATTTGATGCAATGTTCAATAATAGATTTATTGCTGAGCACCCAGAATTTACAATCTCAAACATTTTAAGAGGAAAAAAAAAAATATTATATAATATTAATAGCCCAAATTTAATTTTGATTTGTTTTTCAATGTTTTAACCTAATTTATTTCTATAACAAATTGTTCTTTTTTTGTTGTTGTAATTTTTATATAAACCACTGGTTAATGATGCAAAGTTATTTTATATACATTGTACTCAACATTTATAATTTTCGTTTGTAGTATACTGTGCATTGATATATAATTAGAATTATATGAATCTATTATACCCCTAAACACGGGCTTTGTTCATCTAGGGGCCTACCTTACATTTTTTAAGCTAAATTAGAAATAGTTTGTTCTGTTGGTTTTTTTTATTGTACTAATGTTGAAATAATGTAGGCCTAAATAATGAAATGTAATAATGTATGTAATAATAAACTTCAAACTAAAGAAAGAAAAAATATTTAGTTTTCTAACCAGTGTTTTTACAAACGACCCTGCTTTTAGCAACGTTCGTTGGAAACGCATAGTTTCAACATCACAATGTCTGACGACCACTCTAACAAAACCTCCTGCTCGACGTAGAAGTCCAAAGAGGAAATAGTAGTGAACATGTGGACACTGATGTAACCTGCGCCTTCCTGTTCCTCCTTCTCATCGGTAATATGGCAGCGTTGTACCCAGAGGCTAAACTTCCTTAATTAATTCCTCGTTGTCGAAGTGGACCTTCTCCACCTCCCACTTGGTCCAGCAATAATCGTGCTCAATCCCTTCCAATAACTTGCGAGAACCGTCTTCAGACCGGCCATTGTTCTGCCCACCGGACGCCGCAGATGAAATCAGTTCAACAGGAAGGTTCAGCACCAATCTCCCTTATAGTAGATTCTAATAGCGTCTAAGATTGTTTGTCTTGCTAATGCTTCTCATATTTGAATGTAAGCTAGGAGCAGAGTTGGGCATTATTAAAATGAATTCATTCTGTATCATAGTCATTCAAATTGAAAAGCAGTTGAAATTAACATACGCCATAAACACATCAACAATAGAAAACAGTTGCACCTCAATATTTGCATGGCCTACTGGTGGCCTATATATGAGAGTCGTCCATAAAGTAAGTTTCCCTAGGGCTGTTTCAGAAACAAAACACAATTTCATGGAAGTGTTTATTCCAACAGATACAGCTATTTTCCAACATATTCGCCACCGGAATTGAGACATTTTTCATACCGTAGGACCAACGTTTGAATACCTGTGTCGGAGAAGTCTGCCGCCTGGGATTTGAACCATTGTGGGCAACCATGTCCGCCTCTTTGTCATTCTCTGTCATTTCTTGAGGTGTAGGAAAAGATGGAAATCACTGGGAGCGAGGTCCGGGCTGTAGGGTGAATGTTTAAATACCTAGTCGAACTTCTGCAGGAGGCTTGTTGGGAGGTGTTTAAAAATCCACCCTACAGCCCGGATCTCGCTCCCATTGATTTCCATCTTTTCCTACACCTCAAGAATTGACAGGGAATGACAAAGAGGCGGACATGGTTGCCACACAATGGTTAAAATCCCAGGCGGCAGACTTCTCCGACACAGGTATTCAAACATTGGTCCTACGGTATGAAAAATGTTTCAATTCCGGTGGCGAATATGTTGAAAAATAGCTGAACACTGCTGTATTTGTTGCAATAAACATTTCATGAAATTGTGTTTTGTTTCTGTGAACAGTCCCAGGGACACTTACTTTATGGACGGCTTAAGCTTAATTAAGAAACACTAAATTGCAAATGGACACACGTTAGTATGGTTCTCAGGTAGACTTTTTATATCAGTTCGTTCCCTACGAAACAGCCTATAGTGATGATGGTGGGTGTGACGGAAAGGCGCTTCCTAGAACCCGGGAGTAAGGGAACAGAAGGTGATGCTATAAACCTCCTTTAATAACTGCGATAGGAATAGATTTAATAGCCACACACACCTGAACGCGCGATCATTAACCCCAATTAATGTGGCCACTACTCAACTTTTGTCTAGCAGGTGCGTGTCCAATTCCTGGAAAACTATTATTGCTCGCTTTGATGTCGCGATCAGTGGAAGTAGTACTATAGACTGCCCTTAAAGGGTCTCATCCAAACAAATTTCATTACACAAACACAGGCCTAATTATACGTTTTGCAAAGGAGGGTGATATGGGGAATTTCTTTTTATTGCAACCAATGGTCATAGTATGATGAATGAAGCTCTGGTGGAATGATATACGGCAGGGGAAACAGGAGCATCCCGAGAAAACCTGCCCCGACCCCATTTTGTCCACCACAAAATCCACATGGATCCACCGAGATTCCATCCTGGGTCCCAGCGGTGGAAGGCGAGCGGTCTAATCACTCAGCCATGGGGGTGGCCTTAGATATGGTGAAAATTACATCATTATCACCCATGCTGTCAATGAAAGAAAAATATAATACTTGGGAAATGATTGGTTCGCAATTATGATTTCAAAATGTTGTATGAACTATTCCACTATCTTCAAGCACGCTAGAAAATTATATAGCAATGTAACATTCAACAGGACGCTCTCCAAATTGTGCCAGCCAATTATATTCTTAAAATCTAAATAAATAATTAATTAAATAAATAAATAAATAAAAAGGAAATCCTGTAGATACAGTAGCTTTTAGAAATATAAAGGTTAATACGATATAAAAAAGGAAACATAACTTATAGAAAAAGAAAGAAAAGAAAATCATCTCAATTAAAAGAACAGCTCTTAGAATTAATGATACTAGGCTGTGTCCAACTGGCATCCTTAAATTAAGGCAGTTATCCTGTGAGGAATTTCCTCCTGAATTTTTTTATTTTAATTTCGGGACATAACTAACCCTTCCATAAGCTGTGCTGTTAACCTGAATTTTTATTTTTTGGAAGAGAAGTTAATTATAACTCTGTGCAGGTCCAACGCCGCGGGTGAATCGGTTAGGCGCTTGCTGTCTACTCCGGGGCCAGGTTCGATTCTCGGCCAGATTGGGGATTAAGTAAAGAGAAATCCCCTTCCTGTGTTCAGGACTGGGTTTTGTGTGTTGTGTCCTGCCCGTTGTCGTTTGTGTTGCCCTAGGAAGCGGCTCTGCTTAGCTCTTCACAAGGGAATCCCTTCATGTACCGATTATTGTTGAATCAGAGATTCTACCCTCCATCAAAGAGGGTGCATACGCATATACGTCAGTACATAATATTGCCTAAAACAGTGATGATACTGTTGTTCAGGTATGAACAATTGAACAACGAGAACATATAACAGTTAGTTCTTGAAACTACCAAAGAAAGAAGAAAATAAAAAAGCGACATCTAATGGTCATAAAGAGGAATAATAACCTCGCGCCTGCTATCATGCGAGTTGTTTTCTAGCTTCGAGATTAATTCATAACAATCTACGAGGCAATGACCTGACAGATGCAGTTTTTGTGACTTGTTAATCAGGGAATTCACGCTAACAAGTCAACAAGTAGCTACAGGTCTTGCCAAAAAGTTAGACCTATAGGGTCTACAAGTCATCATTATTGCTATGATAGTAAAAAACCATAGCAGATATGGAGATTCATTAGCAGAGTAAGCATTAGCTTAATGCTTATACGAACTGGATCAAGACTTGATTACTGAAGATGACCACAAGTTGGTTGAAATGTACAGTGCAAGCCGCTTATTGTGATCACTTCGGGATGCAGCTAATCTAATAATACTCGTATTAACCAATTGATAACAGTAGCCCATAGAATTAGGTAAAGGTTATTTATTCATATATTTATAAGATAATACACTACAAAACAGAATCTAAAATATGTATACATAAAATAATACGTAAATGTGAATCATTGAACCACTCATAGGTTAATACAGCAATAGACTGCAAGCAACTTTTTCAACCAATAACAAAGTTTTTAATTGTTTTATTTTCCTTTAGGAGTCCATTAACCAAGACTCCATACTCAGTTACGAGTCACGAGTGCTTATGGAAGTTTATACTGATCTGTGGTGAACACCGCGTAGAAAAATATCTAACGCCTGTCTGTTCAAGTCTTTTCTTTGTTATCCGATTGATAATATTATCCGCGATTACATTAAGCGGAGTTCACTGTATTTGATTTTAACATTTTACATTTTATATTGAAAAGGTGGAGTTATCGCATTTTAATATTAAAGGAAGGCCGTGGTATGGTTTTCCTTTACCTGTAAGTTCTACTCACCAAGAGTCAGCAGGAATGCCAAGTTAACTAAAGTGTTTACCCACAAGTTTTTAAATAATTACCACTGAATTGATGGAATGTGAGTTCCATTATTTTATGATCATTGCTGTAATAGCCTAGAAGACTATCACGTGGTGCGAGGTAAATTTTTGCTGCGGGTCGCGGGGTTAATGCTGAGAGATAGGAACGAAACAGGAACACATCGCATCAGAGGAGGTCACTCTCTTGATTAGCTTATCAGCCTGATGTGGGGTCAACGAGAAGGGGCACATGGCTTCTTTAATCTTTGTTCCATTATCTGTATATTCTTAAAGTACGCTCCTGAAGATGTGAAACCTTGTGAAGATAACGAGATTGTCACAAAAAAGGGCAAGCCGTAAATATACTCAGCATATGAAACCGTCAGACTAGGCCTATATCGAAAAATATAGCGTTGCAGACCCATTTCCCATCTCTTATTATTATTATTATTGAATTTCAAAAAGTATAGAACCCAATTTTACCAGCTGACATATTAGGGTTATAGATTAAACATATATAGCCCAAAGAGAATACAATAGACTACATATACATATTACAATTTTGCAAATAAACTACAGTATTCACGAAACTTGAAACAAACTTTGCATATTTAAGAAGAGACGATAGATCGGTGTAGTCAAGTCAAAATTAAAATAAATAAATATTATCATAACATCATCATGTTAAAAGAGTGCTGACAAGCTATATTTAGAAAAAAAAAAAGAAAGAAAGATTGAGCACCAAGAAACAGGTGTTTCACCGTTCGTCGAACTGAGTTATTGGTCAACAATAGTTGAGAAGAATTAGAACACATTTTGGTGAAGAATCATGCAGTTCCAAGCAATAAAAGAACAGTGCTGGATTAACACTATAAGCAAAGCAAGCCCGAATGACCTATAGCTATAGAGAACATTTACTTCTATTATACAACGGATAAATCGAAAATATGCCTTTGTTGTTTTCCTTAAATTATATGCCAACATCCAAGGAAATAATATAGGCCTAGTTATGTAAATACTAGGCTTTATATAAAATACAAATAAATTCATTCGTAAATAGTGAACACGCTTTATTACTATAAGTTCTTTAGAGCCTAAAACTTGTCTAGGGTTTGAGGGCTGCAATAGAAAGCCCGATAATCATGCATACCAGGGTCAAATAACTAACGATCGAACAGAATTCTTCTATAGTACCTATTGGACTTTTAGCTAAATGACAGATATTAGAAACAAAGTTTTTCGTAACTCTGTTGAAACAACTAACAATTTACTCTATCCACAGAAGAGTAAGTTTCAAAATTAACAGTTGTCTAACAGTCTGAAAGTATTATCTTCAAGTTACACAAATTTAAGTTACTGATAGCCTTGTACCTAAATAACATGTTGTGGGTTAGGGGTGGATAGCGAGGAAATCCACTTGGTGAAAGCAATTGTCTCAGCGAGGAGCGGCCATTGTACATGATGAAGTGTTGCTGCTGGCATAACTCATCGGCGCTACTGGTTTCGGCCATTACCCGCCGCTGTGCACCAGCCCATTCACCTTAAGTGCACCTCCTTGTCTACAAGGTTAACTCTTTAGGACCACCTGCATACAACTTCAAGTAAATCATTTTATTTTTAGATATAGGTTTTATTGTTAATGCAAATATTCTTATTCGTACTAAATGTATGAACAATTGATGAATAGAATAAGTTATCAGTTTCTAATCAATGCCACCAATAGTGCATATAGCCTAAGTTATCCTGTATAAATTAATTTATAAATTATTTATTTAGCCTGGTGTTCTTATTCTGTTCACTGGCAGCATGTGACTTACTAATCACTGCATATTGATAGCTTACGTTTCCATATCGATGTATTCGCGAACACGAAGCATAAACGAATTTATCTGATGAAACTAATCATATTATACAAATAGCCTCATAATTATTTTCTTACTCGAGTTCTTAAAATTAAATTACCATTGTGCCAGCTGTCAGATCACGGTAGGCCTATACTAAATAAACTGTGCAAAATACGTTGCACAAACTTTCTCACATAGGCCTACACGTGTTAATAATTGGATTACTGAGACAGATGAATTAATCAGGTTGACAATAATTTTTGAATCTGTTAAACATCTATTGTTGGTGTAATATAACTTTAACGAATACGCCCTACACCTGTCAGGATAATAAAAGTAATGCAAATCTTGAGAAAACCTAAACTCCTGCAAGGAAAATCTTCCACAGGGAAATATCTGTGTACTTTGCATGTTGTTTTTAATAAATGACATTTGAAAAATAATTATTAGAAATGTTTCATTTAATGTTTATTAACATTATCAATATACTTTGATATTTCTAAACTCAATATATACATTATATCCATTTCTTTACGGCTTCTAGCTTTTTCCTAATTTTTTCTCCAATGTCATTTTCTTAACCTCTTGCCTTCTCTTTCATGTAGGTAGATCTCGTCACCCCATATAAAAAAATGTAATGAAAATAACGCTACTCATTTGTTTATTAGGTTCTAGTAATAAGAAAGTTACTAATGTTGTGAAATACACACGAACTAGGAACGGATTTCAGGAATAGGCATATGTAATTTTTCCCTGAACTCCAGTGTATCAAGCTGGTTCGATCTACAGGTTTCACCTATGATCTCCCTTCCCTTTAATGCTAGTTCTCTATTGCAACTAGTGTTAATGGATTTAAAACATAGCAGCAAACTGGTTCCCCGAAAATCTCGCAGATCTCGAAACCCAATAAACCTACCTAAAATAATAATATAGGCTATCCATTAACACGTATATGTGTGAGAGTTTGTGAAAAATTTTGCAAGTTTATGTCATCCCTTCTTACAAGTGTACATTTTAATTGTTTCCTTATACAGGCCATGGAGGTCCTTATGATACCAGAAGTTGAAGCTCCGGATTTCAATACAATCGGGGCTTTGATTACCAGCCTTAAGCTGGATGAGTTTTCCCCAGTCCGTAATGCAAACAGAATGATTATGCTAATTATTGTATAGTTCCAATGTCCTAATTGGGAATCGAGGCCGCGACCTTCAGGTTTGTAGATCAGTGTCTTAATTAGTTGAACCTCGACATAACATACGTCACTATTACTTTTACAATGTTTAGTTTAGGTTTAGTGTTTGGCATAAAACATGTCTTTGCAATGCGATCATCATGGAAGTGTTTGCACAGAATGTTATTTCCTAACACAAAGGGTTCCCGACAAATGTCATTTACGATCAAGTATATTTAGTTACGACACGTGACTGAACTAGAAAGCTTTGCACACAAGTTATTTATTGTACTTCGCGGTGGTCCACTAGCGAATTTTTACTCATGCGAAACTGGGTCCTGCACTTTGTTAAGTCTAATTGACAAACAACATGATTTCAAAGTCCACTTATTTATATGCTGATAACCTACTAATTATTTCGTTGTAGTGCAAGTGTGCAAATCACAGACAACAACGCAGAAACGAGGTTATTTCTTGTCAGTGCTGGGCGATATTAAGAAACACAAGCAATTGTGCAATCTTCAGACTAGAAAAAAATAAGTAAATGGGCTCTGAATTGTAGATGGAGTTCCGTACTACAAAATTGGTAGTGGATAGGAGAGAAAATTGGTTTATCAAATCGATTTTAAATGGAATTGAAAACGTTTTAATGTTTCTATAAGAGAGAGAAAGAGCTGGTAAAGAAAAGGAGAGAGAGAGAGAGAAAGAGGAAAAGTGTCAAAGGAGAGGGAGAAAATGAGTGGAGGGCGAGAGAGAAACGATAGAGGAAATGCTAAAATTGAAAGTTTGATGAAATAACAATAGCTCAAGAAGATGGCAATAAAAACAAGGAAAGATAAAGGAAAATAAAGAAAACAGAAAGAATAAGAAACAAGAAAAATAAAAATAAGCCAGAATAAATAGAAATCAAGAATGACAGCCAAATACTAAAAAAAGAGAAAACAAAGTAACAAGCAAAAACGTAATATAAAGGAAATTAAAAGAAATTAAAGCTAAGTTACCATAAATACTGGAATGAAATTGGAAATAAAAAAATATGTAATATGTAAATAGTGTTCTTAACTCAGAACGACATGAAAGACAGGTAGTCCAGGCAACGAACGAAAAATAGAAAAAAAAAATCGTGTAGTTTTGAAATTTTGCAGAGTTGTCGGAGGGAGTATCCTGAACAACATACTAAAAGTCCCCGAAGGTGGGGGGTGAGCGGGGGGCAGGGGGGCCCGCAGAAGGTCCCAGTTTTAGGTTTTTCTCTTATATCTAAACAATGGTGCAACGTAGAGGAAACATTTCTATATACAAAATTAAAGCTGATAAAATTTCCTACATGTTTGATTCTACACATTTCTTCCTATTTCCAATAGTTTTTGAGATATCCGCCAACGAAAATAACAAATTTTCGATAAAAGCTCTTTCGCCTCGCGCTTTTCGACACACTTTGTCTTCTAGCGCTTCAGCCCTTAGGTATACAACAATGTTTTCATAAAAGAAGTTGTAGGGAAATAAATTCACTTTAAAGTGAGTAGTCATTTGTTATTTTGTCTTCAAATGTTCAAAAGTTATAACAATTTAAGTTTCGATCAAATTTCGAGATTTCGAAAGAAAACCGTACATCGCACTTTCTCTATATTTAGGGGTTATATATTTGTATATTAACTGTATATTGTGTATTTACATCATGAAACAAGTGGAGAAATATCACACAACCATAAAAGTTGAATTTATTAAAAATCCGATCACGGTACAACCACAGGACATGTAATGGAAAATACATTTTATTCCAGGCAAGAAAGGAAAAATAGGCACAAAAAAACATGTAGTTTTGAAATTTGGCAGAGTTGTGGGGGAAAGTGTCCTAAACAACATAGTAAAAGTCCCCATGGATAGGGGGTGAGCGGGGGGTGGAGGGCACTTTTGAATGTCATTTCTTGCAGTTTTCCCTAAACACACAAAAGCTATGAGTTCTAGCAAAACACAGTTTATGCACAAAATTAAACTACATAAAAGTTCTTATAAAATTGATCTGAATGATATTTTTGTGTATGTAATAGTTCACTGAGCCCCTTAAAGCCCAAGTGGTGTAACTCCAGTTTTGGATTTTTTTAGTTATGGTCAGCATCCTATTCAGAAAGTGTTCTTCTATTAATAGCGCAAATGGTGTAAGTCATAACTTGCATAGCAACCCTGTAGGTAGGAGCGCAATTTTATGCTGTCCATAAAGCCATGTACTTGGTGACAGACAAAACCTTCAATATCTCAGAACAGCAGTAGGCCTAATGTGAGTTACACCACTTGGGCTTTAAGAGGCTCAAATACAAGGATATGAGGTAGGACATAGTTCTGGAAATTCTGTTTTACATACAGCTATATATTATTTTTTAACGAAAATGAAAGCAGATTATAATTAAATTATTATGATGCCAAGCGAGCAAACTAGTTCTTAGAAAAATACACGTACTAATGATGACGTTACACACAAAACTCAGATGGTAAGGAATTATATATATTTATTGGATATTGTAAGAATAGTAGGCCTACCTATTACTTTAAATAAATGTTTACTTGTCGATGTGGCTTCTGAGAATATTTGCACATCATATTTTGTCACTGTGCAACTCGGTGTGGTGGAAGATTTGGATCCAGAAAAGCTAATATTAAATGCTCATCCGTTTGTGGAACCTGTCATGGTTCGTGCACCAACAAGTATACCATTAGAAGGAGAAGATAAGTTTAAAATTGATTATGTCCAAGTAAAATAAGTTGTTCAGGCACTCTTTAATTAATGTTGTATATGTGTATAAATACTGAATGTTCGGTAGATAGAACAATATAACCCTAACTTATCATACGATGTACTAGGATTCCAGTATTGGAGACTGAAAAAAATAGACAACTAAACATTTATTTAAGGCCTACTAGGTCTTATAATTACTAAATATAGCCTCTTATAATTACTAAATACAGGCCTATCTAACTCTTCACAATTTTTCCAAATTATAGGCCTGGTTTATGTTTCTTATAACGTACACTCATACCATGAGATTTTTGCAAGCTTTATAATAATAATAATAATAATAATAATGAGTTTTATTTTTGATGTTTACCTTTAGTACGAATATTATTCTAAGACCTAGTTTACTTGCTTGGCAACATGCTAATTTATTTTATCATCTGCTTTCATTTTCGTTAAAAAAATATAATAGTATATAGGTGCAGTAAAACAGAATTTCCTTAACTATGTCATAATTCATATCCATCTATTTCCTGAACTATTAAATACACAAAAGTATCATTCAGATCAATTTTATAAGAACTTTTATGTAGGTTAATTTTGTGCATAATCTGTTTTTTGCTAGAACCCATAGCTTTTGTGTGTTTAGGGAAAACTGCGAGAAATGGCATCCAAAAGTGTCCCCTACTCTCCGCTCACCCCCTATCCATGGGGACTTTTACTATGTTGTTTAGGACACTTCCCCCCACATCTCTGCTAAATTTCAAAACTACATGATTTTTTTTTTGTCCTTGTTTTTCCTTTCTTGCCTGGAATATAACGTATTTTCCATTACATGTCCTGTGCTTGTACAGCGATCGGGTTTTTAATAAATTCAACTTTAATGGTTGTGTCATATTTCTCCACTTTTTTCATGATGTAAATACACAATATACAGTTTATATACAAAGATATAATCCCTAAATATAGAGAAAGTGCGATGTACGGTTTTCTTTCGAAATCTCGAAATTTGATCGAAACGTAAATTGTTATAACTTTTGAACATTTGAAGACAAAATAACAAATGACAATTCATTTTAAATTGAATTTATTTCCCTACAACTTCTTTCATGAGAACATTGCTGTATACCTAAGGGCTGAAGCGCTAGAAGACAAAGTGTTTCAAAAAGCGCGAGGCGAAAGAGCTTTTTTCGAAAATTTGTTATTTTCGTTGGCCAATATCTCGAAACCTATTGGAAGTAGGAAGAAATGTGTAGAATCAAACTTGTAGGAAATTTTATCAGCTTTAATTTTGTATATAGAAATTTTCCCTCTACGATGCACCATTGTTTAGATATAAGCGAAAAACCTAAAACTGGGACCTTCTGCGGGCCCCCCTGCCCCCCGCTCACCCCCCACCTTCGGGGACTTTTAGTGTGTTATTCAGGAGACTCCCTCCGACATCTCTGCAAAATTTCAAAACTACACGATTTTTTTTTTCTATTCGGTGTTTTTCGACGTTTATTGACTGGACTAAGGGAGAGAGAGACAGACACAAACAAATGAAACAAATAAAGTTTAAAGAGAGAATTTCGAAGTGTAGGATTGACAGAAAAGTAAAACGAATATATATATCCTATATTTTTTTACCGGTAAAGAAAACAATGCACTTCAGATTAATATAAAAATACAACAAAACCAGTTTTAAAAATTAAATTAAAAAGTGAACATAGAACTAAGGAAATTCAGAAACAAGAAGCACTAACCAAGGAACACACATGAAGTGAAACAGTAATTGAAATAGGTAGCAAGGAAGAGATGATAAGAAGGAAGAAAACAATACATAAAAATGAGACAATATCAGGCAAAAGAAAATAGGAAGGAAGATGATAACAAGGGAAGAGAATAATTAAACACCTGGAGAAAAAGGAAATTAAAATTGTATGCTAATATTTGATAGGTCATTGCCACAGAAAAAGCCAGCTGGCGTTCACTATTAACCTTTTCACTGCTACTGACGTATGAATTCGTTCGTTCAAAAACTGTATAAAAGCAGAAATGTAATATTTATAGAGTAAAGCTACAAGTAAAATTTTGAGAATTTGTATCCTTGCGTTCAACTGTAATCCATGGTAATCAGTTATTTAATTGCAATTTTCTCTATTGATTTGAAACTTAGGTCCCACTGATGATTTCAGTTGATGATGTATTGTATAAATTCAGCGTTGTAAAGATTAATATAATTCTGCAATTAGACCCCTATCCATAAACTTTGTCACAAAATACAAAATAGATTATACGTTATACAATGTGATGCAAGAAGTTACAGTATTCATACGCTTAGTTAAGGTAGAGAAAGTAATGGGAGGATTATCACATCAGAAATCTCTAGATTAATTAGATTGCGCTCCTGGTAATAAATCAAATTAAAATAATCCAGTGAAAGTAGCTCGCGACTCTTCTAAAGCTAGTGAAAATAGTAAACCATATTTAAATCAGGAATACTGTATAATTTAGGAATTTTCTTGGGGTCTGACAGATACAGAGCGCAGTTAAATTGCGTCGCATGCTTCGCATAGTTCAGGAGTCACGGCTCAGCTGGCTCGCTACTCGAGCTGAACCGATCTCACCTGTTCAGACGTTGGCTGTGGTACTGAAGCTAAATCATAATAAACCAGCAAAGCTGCCGCCACCAGATTTATTACGCTCTTTGTAACACAAAGTTCACTTATGCGAGAAATCTCCGGTTAATTTGAATGGGGTCGCCGCCAGTCCGTCGTATCGCTTTCGTCGCAGCTAGGTAAGACAGAGCTATGTTCTGGAAGTAAATACATAGTTCTTACTTACTGTGTGGTGTATTTTGACCCCCTAGTGTTCTTTAAAATCTTTTTAAATAACAGGTGAAGCAATTCCATAAATTCTAACCTTGGCTTAACAAAAGGTAATGTTGAGCAAAAAGATATAGCATGACTGCCTAATTAACCTACATTTTATAGTAAGTTAAATTGCAATATAAAGGTGGGAACACACTCTGCTTATTATTTTCCATGAAAGGGAACATAGTGAAAATACAAAGTTAAATTAAAGAATCATTTGTGTAGTGATTCTTTAATTCACTGTTCAACAGAATACATCAGCAATTAAAAAACTGTTACCTCTCAGAACTCCATTCACATAATTTATAACACAATAAATATAACAAATTTATACATATTTGTCTTCATTTTTATGTAAAAGCTTGTCCACATTACTTTATACAATATTTCTGGCATCTTATAAAATAAATTTTTTGAGGGTATAAGGCGAAAAATAACTCATACTTTGTAACATTCCCCCTCAAAGACATTGAAGATGAAATCTAATATATAAAGTCGAATGTGTGTTTGTGGGTATGTATGTATGTATGTATGTATGTTTGTTCCTTATACAAATCTACATTTCTTTACCAATTTACACGGAATTTTGCACACATACCCAGTTAAGCCCGGGAAGTATAGCGGTCTCAACATTAAAATTCAAACAAAATACTCCTTCCCTTGAAAATTATATAATTTCTGAGAATTTTATACTGAAAAAATGAATTGCTGTTTAGTTCACATGGCAACCGTGAATTGTTTACTATGATTACATAGGGCCTTGGCAAGTATATAGCCGAATGCTGGACTTTAACGAATTATGATTCCATCGATGTAATATATTGGCGAAAATAATTACTGAAAATGAAATCCACGAAAATAAAGCACAGTGTGATGTAGTCACGTAACTTTCTCTACCCTCGACATAAGAAATATTTACTCACTTCACATTTTGATGTAGAATAAGAGGGACAACTTAAGTGTGTGAGTATGCTATATCAAAAGTCTGTAAATAATCCTTTCCGCTGATAAGCTATCCATACCTGTAGGCTTTGTATTAGTTGAGAAATAGGGATGTTTATCATAGGCCCTAAGCATGGGATGGAACATTTTGAGTCCTATGCTCGCAGTATATTATGTCCCGGGTTCTAGGGGAGGAAAGTATGAAAGTGATACTGCATTTCTCTTTTATTTCAGCTCCGAAACGATTGTATAGTAACATGAGAATGAGAAATAAAATTTTCCGTCAAGTCAGTAGGCCTACAATCTTATGTAATTTGTGTTTCTTCTTATATCAACCGCTCCCAAGCATGATGTGTAGAAGCAACGGAATGCAGCATTCCACATCCTCTATGAGCCATAAAAAGCTATATCCAGCGTTTTCTGATGGAATAGTTTGAGTGTGATAAATCTTTTTCTTCATTTCAAGTTCTACATACATAAAGTCCTTCATAAGTTAATTTCAAATTAAAAAATACAAAGCCCGGGCGACGCCGGGCCTTTTCAGCTAGTTTATCAATAATAGTGAAAATACGTATGTAAAAAACAAAATGTGAAACACAACACTTCCCCTGCACAACTAAAAGTTTCGCTATAGGCTATGATATTCTCTTCATGTAAATAGATTGTAAAAGTGAAAAGAATATCGTTGCCACATCGTATCACATCCCCGAAGAATACACCACCCAAATAAAATCCGATTAATGCATTCACGTAACTTTCTTTACCCTACGCATAAGCAATACATCTTTCTTACTTCACATTCTGATATAGAATAAGAGGACGTATACAAAGAGGGCGTATTCAGCTCTTTCAACCTAATGCAAAACTTGATCGTTCACAACGCAAGGCTTTCTACAAATAGTGGGTGGCTTTTAACTACCCTTCAGAGAATTTTTGCTAGTCAAAATATTTCAAATAAAAGTTTTAGCTCTTACCTAGTATAAGCAATTCATGCATAAAATTTAAAGAAAATCGTTGGAGCCGTTTTCAAGAAAATCGCAAAAAAATAAATTTTCTCAATGTAAAGTATTAAGAATAAGAGAATGTCTTCGCCAATCTTCGTGTCACATCCCAAGAAGGTACTTAATCCAAATACAAAATTTTGTTTTCATATGATTTTTTGTTCTTTTGTTCACAGACATACACACAGGCACACACACATAGACATGTTTTTGAAAATAGTATTTCTGGATGCTCATGTTAAAACTCAACTTCGAATTTCGTGTCGAACAAAATACTTCCTCTGTCTATAGTAGGCCACCTATGGTACGGGCAGAGAAAGTAATAATTAAATACAAAAAGCTGTTGGTGGTCAAGTTCCAAGGATACTAACCTTAAAGAAGTTAGTGACTATCTTATTCAAGGTGCCGATCGAGTTTTTAAAGTATGTATCGATCATTATTTAAAAATAACAGAACATTATTTCCTAAATACTTTATTATCATTCTTTACCTTACACCTTACACTACGCATTTCAAAGTGTTATACTCCTTAGCATAAGCAGGCCCGACGAGAGGGAGGGGCAACCGGTGCTGCAGCCCCGGGGCCCGGGCTCATAAGGGGGCCCGGCCGACCAGATTTTATGTTTTTTTACTTTCTAAATTTACTCTAAAATAAAATTGGTTATAAGTCAATAAACAGCTTAAGTTATGTTCTATGTATTTATTTTATCTGCATTGTCCTGTCGTATAACGGTTACACGGAATTATCAGTTAATCTGGAACGGATTAATCTTGAAGAAAAATTGCTATTTTATAAAAGTAGAAGCACAAATCCTTTTGGACTCAACAGTAGGCCTCACTAACGTTCGGAATTTAAAATAATAATTTTCAAAAGATTAAACTGGTACATACAGATAAAATTATTCCTAATTAAAACATTTTAATGTATTTTTCCGTTTCCTGCCCGGCATTAGTTAACCGATTTGGTCCAAAATCAATAGGCTTCGTCCCATGGGCGTTATAAATGGTATACCATGTTTTATGAAAATCCGATAAAGCGTAGGCCTATTTGAGTTATCGCGCTTACAGACACACGGACAGACAGACAGTCAGACAGTCCTGTCTACCAGACAATCTCGTAAAGTACCGGTACCATTTTGGCACTTAATAATTATGTAATATAATTACATAACTTAATCTTTTTGTTGCATGCATTATAAAGGGCGAGTTGGGTAGTAAATTTAATATTTGACGGGGGCCCGGAAAATTTTTTTCACTGGGGCCCTTGCTTCTTTCCACGGCCCTGAGCATTAGCACCTCGTGTTCAAAATTTAAACCAAATGGTAAATACCGTATCCGATAAAATCGCGAAAAACGAAATTTTCCTAATGTAAAGAGATGGTAAATATAAGAGAAAGTGAGTGCCAATCTTCGACCCACATCCCTAGATGATAGTTATCCCAATTGTACAATTTCGTTTGAATATGATTTTTTCGTTATATAGACAGACGAACAAACACACAGACATGTTTCTGTACTTTTTCATTTTTTTATTATGGGAACCTCAAAAAGTTTATTTATGCTGAAATCTCGACAGTGAATATAAAGTCTCGTTGCAGCCATGGTGAGAAAGGCTGCTGGTTCGAATCCCGCCTCGGACATGGTTATTAGTGTAAGATAGAGAAAGAACACAGGAATAAAGATAAACGGAATAAGCAAAAGAAAACGCGTTCGGATAATGGACCACAGGCCGAGTAAAATAAAACAAATAAACGCTACAAATCCTGTACCTATAGTAGCGTACATGGGTAGAGAAAGTAAAAATAATAATAACAATAATAATAATCATAATAAAAGAAGTGATGAAGTAAGCTAAACTATCAAGAAACCTGAATTAAAAACAAATGTTGTACATAGAAATGGTTAGTAATAAATTTCGAGTAACGGAGATGGCACTGACTGTGAAGCTGCAACCAACGAAATCGTGCAATTATAGACATACGTTTGTTAGAATCAGTAATATTTCGCTTTTCTGAGGGATACGAGCAAATTCATTGAAATAAAGATTAGTATAGGCCTACGAACACAGGCTTAATAGCTCACAAATTGTTTAACACAAATTATGACACAGGCTACCGCACAAGGAACAGTGGTTCTTCTGTCATTTTTAGATTACCTTTCAGCCATAAACTTATTTACGTCAAAAATAAGAAATCGCTAATAGTCTAATCTCCTGATTCCAAAGCACACTTGTACAAAAATCTGATGTGAAAGTCACATAACTTCCTCTGCCCAAATAAAAGTTAGCAGTAGTCACATATCCTTCTACAGAATCGCAAGACACAATTTTACGCTAATTATCCTATACCTCTTCTTTCAATGATGCGACTAAAAGCGCAGGCTGTATAACAAACTTAAAAAAAAAAAGAACAAGTGACTGCAGACGTTTATTGAACTTTCCGCCGTAAAATATAATTTCTGAGATTTAACGAATATTTCTCTCAGATACTTCTTTACTCTATGCATGGCCAATAATACATCTTTCTCACTTCACATTCTTATATAGAATAAGAGGCCGTGAAAGAGCGCGTATTCAGTTGTTCATCACGCAAGACAAACTTTCTACAAACAGTGGGTGAACAGTGGGTGGCTTGTAACTACCCTCAGAGAATTTTTTCGAAAAAAAGTTTCAAATAAAAATTTTAGCTCTCAGTAAAAGGAACACATGTGCAAATTTTAAAGAAAATCGTTACAGCCGTTTTCGAGAAAATCTCGAAAAACGAAAATTTCTTCATGTAAAGGCCCCCTAAAAACAAGAGAAAATAGTCGCCAATCTTATCCTCACATCTTCAGAAGGTACCTGACCCAAATACGAAATTTCGTTTTCATACTATTTTCCGTTTTGGAGCTAGAGTGTTCACAGACAGGCAGACAGACAGACACACAGACATGTTTCGATTCAGGGGGCCTTGAAACGTGTATATATGCTAAAAACTCAACTTCGAATTTTGGGGTCGAAAACAATACTTCCTCTACCTATAGTACCTATGGTACGGGCAGAGGAAGTAAAAATGAACATTATGCTTCAAAGAAATCCACTATTGCAATTAGCAACCACTTACAACATTGCTGGCTGTATAAAAAGAATACGTCTGATAAGTTCCTCAAGTTGACCCTTGTTTTCTCGGCGGTTACTAAATATAAAACAGTCGAGAGCCAATAACCTATACTACATCGCCGAACGTGCGTTATTATGGCACCACTTTCTTTCATCTTTTATTTTCGGACTAGCAGCGAGCCCTCCTTCACGCTGCGTTCTATTTTATTATTTTTCTCTCATTAAGTAAGGGGAGAACAGCACACGTGGTTTTGACTTTCGTAAAGGTAGAGCAAATTTATTACTCATGGTTGGCCAAGGAATTGTGCGGAAAATGTTAAAAAAAAGCTTAAAAACTGTTGAGAGCAGAAATATTTCACAAAACGCTCTTTCACAGCCAAGCTTTGATTTCATAGTTACCGGTACTAGCAGATGCCTCTTTTCGGTAAGAGTTACGTATTTTCTTGTAGTATTAGGTTGTAACTAGATTAAAGACAATACGTTATCTTTTCGACTCAATTATTAGCTTCTAGGGGGGAAAAGGTACGTGGTGTTTTTTTTAGTGTCATTTATGTGTGTCTGACTGTAAACAGAATAAAATTACCAAAATCGAAAAAAGTTAGAAAATAGTTGCTATTGGGTAAAATTGCACACATACTAATAAAGTCAATCGTAATAGGAAGATAAGAATAATTTAATTTAGTTACATAGCTGTCATGGACTGACCACATGCCCCCCAATCCTGCCATCTGCCTGAGGTAGATGACGCAACGGCCGAGTGGTAGGCCAAATCCATCCAGGGATGTAGTGCCACCGAGTTTAGTTTTTTAGTTTTAATAGAACACAGAGTGTATAGACAATGTCACAAGATAAAAGATAAAAACTATAAAATTAAGTCAATTAGATCACAGGTACAGAAATCATTTATGTTATAAAATGCCTTCGAGGTCAGCCAACAGGAGATAGTTATTTTAAAGTTGAGACTGTTCACATTAAATACAACGGGTGGAAACTTGTTTGCAACTTTAGTAGACATAATCTCAAAATTAGACATTGTTAAAAACAGTCAACAGGTCGGAATGTAAAAATCATCCATATGTCTAGTGATATAAGAATGTACCGTATTTCTAAGTGTATACAATTGTATAAAAGTTCCAGAGTATACAGTGAATTAACAGTCAGTGGCGGAAGCAGGGGATACATCCCCCCCCCCCGAAATTTAAAAAAAGGCTATATATGCACTCTAAGTGGCCAGTTTTATAAACTAATTACATATGTAAGTTAATTAATTTTTTTAGTATTATATTTACCTATTCAAATCCCCCCCCCCCCGAGAAAAAATTCTGCGTCCCCCACTGTTAACAGTCATGATCAAATGCAGCACTAATCAACAGTGGATTGTACGTTTTAAATCGAAGAGGAAAATTTCAGTAGAATAGCTGGTCTCTATAAATGACAATAGTAACACGTAAATGAAAATCCTCACATAAAAAAAAAAGAGGCAAAGGCACCCTCTTCCCAAGTTCACGGGTTCGAAGACATTTTACTGTGCGTAAATACAGCCAATACCAGTATATTTACAAGCATGAAATAGAACTCCTGTGGGACAAAATTCCTAAACACTTATGACGATTACAGGTACACAACAGTACTCAACCGTCGTTAACTTGCCGATGGTCACACCTGTCAACAAAATACCGACACTTTATAAGAGCCCCACCATGTTTTAACGAACTGGAATCCACTCTGTTTACATTATTCGTTACGTTTCTTCTGCTCTCAACTAATAAGATATACTTTCAGGGCATTCTCTAACTTAGCTTGGTTATGAAAGGCATTAGTAATACAAACACTTCTCTCTATAAGCTATAAATAATACAAGATGTGTTTTAAAAAAATAGCCACAGAGCGCCAGGAACACCGCGTTCTTCCAATTAACGCTATTCTTCTTTTTTACTTATTCCAAAGCACAAAGTAGGTATGAAAGACAAAAGACTGTAGTAATGAATTACCAGAATGATAATATGGGGTTTTGAAAACAACGCACACACGGCTGTGATGATCATTTGTCTGTCGTTCTCTGTGATTACGCCTCTTTAAGGTCCGTCACCAGTTTTATTAACATCTCCCAGCAGGTAAAAATAATCTCAAGAGAGACGGGATTGTGAATGCTGGTCAGAGCAAACGTGGCGCAAGAGGAAATATCTACCTTAGAAACCAGGTAATGCTAACGCGTTGCGTTCAAATTTACATTGTTTCTTAAATAATTATTTCTTTATGGCAAAATTAAACTAAAAAAATCCCTTTAGGCAAGCCTACAGGCTGAGGTAGATTTCGAAGTGCTATTGGTTTAATTTACTGTCGCTGCACAGCACTCTTCCTCTTTAGCCTTGGCATGACAAACCCGCAATAATAACTGCAAAAAAGAGGAAAGAGCACTTTTTCAAATATTCAAATCCCGTCTTATATGAGAGCTATCGAGAATCTAGTTATTGATCTGTAGAGTACTCATCAAGAGTTTTTCAACGATACCCCACAAGACGTGGTTTCAAAAATTTGGAATTTCCATCCCCCCACCCCACTCGTAACCCCAAAACCCCCGAATCGTTGGTGTCACTGTGAACTCCATAGGGAGTACTCTAATTTATTGCAACAAAGTTTCCCTCTATACTTCATAGGGGCCAAGATATAAATGTTTTAAAATTTCAACCCCCTCCCCCGACTACCCCCTTGGGCCAATTTTGCTCATTAACGAACTTGTCCGAACTATTGGGCCTAGAAATAACATATTAAAATTTGGTTCAAATATCTTCAAAATTACGGCCGCTAGCGTGTAAAGATATATATATAAATACCACATTTTTTTTCTTTCTTTTTTTTTTACAGGCGGTGGTATTGTACTTAGGAAGGCATGAAACGTAAAGATATGAAATAATTTTTCGAAAGTCATGACATGGTATCGATTGCAATAGGTAGATTTTTCTTCGAAATCTACCTAAAATTAGTTTTTAAATTTATATTCTTTTGGAAATGTTGAGGTAGTTTTATTCCCTGTTGCGATTCTTTCTATGCGATAACATTTTAACTGTGTGATATATTCTTGTTCTTTACAGATTTGAGAAGAATAATTACACTCCCAATATTATTAACAATCTGATGTGAAATACTTACGTGATTTTCTCTACTCTGAGCATGCAGTTGTAATAAGAATTGCTCGTTATTCTCACATAGCAAGATGCCGAATTGTATGAATTCGCCTTCAGTTTCTCAACGTGACTAAAAGCTTTGTTGTTCGAGGGGCCAGCTGTAGTTGTTTACCGGTATAGGTTATAGCTGCTCTTAAGACAACTTATATCTCTATGAAATTGTTTCAAATAAAGTTTTAGATATTCATACGACCGATTAGTGTATTACATTTAAACGAAGTTTTATGGCCATTTTCAGTGCGCCGCCATGGATGTATAGGTAGCATACGTCTTCCACCCTGGCGTTCCGGGTTCGATCCCTGGCCGGATAGTGGGTTTTTCAGTAACGAAAAATCCCCGGGTTCAGGACTGGACATCAGGAAAAATATAGGCTATGTCCTATTAAAAAGCATTAAATTAAAGTGGTGACTGCTAGAATAGGGTAAAGAGTATTCACAATAGATCTATTGTAAGGTCGCAATGTTGAGAAGCCGAAGGGCTTACACTACCACTCATTAATCTAATATAATCTAGGGCCATTTTCGAGAATACAAAATCTATTATCATTACAATAACAAACGATGTGATAAAACAATATGCTTATCCATCTTTTGCGCTCATTGTTGATTTACAGCAGAAAATAAAGGAATATTTCATTTTGGCAGTAGGTAAATCTGCACATAAAGTAAATGTTACACATAAAGTTAGATTAATGCTACTATTACGCACCATTTTGGATTGCATGATTAAAAATAAGTATACATAAATTGGCTAAGTCTCCTGAACTGTTGTATAATAATTTAAACACTTAAATTTAACATCAATGCAGTAAATTGAAATTTAAAAAGTACACAATAAAATAAGCTATTAACTAATTCATGGGCAATCGCTTGAACAAGATAAAAGCATTATTAGAGACCCCGATTATAGAAAAACTTGCTCGGTTAGTAATGGTTCTACTCTAATGTTATTATAAATTGAACTGAAAAATTAATATCCAATTGAAAGCAATCTTCTCGGAATGTCAAACCTACAACATGAAATGAATTCCTGCTAAGGGTCCATTGCTAGACTGTCAAGAACGTCCATTCAGTCTAGAGAAAGAGAGAAATGGGCAATTATTTCGCGTACAAGTCAGCCTTCAAGTAGCGTCTATGGTGTGGGAACCTGAACACCTGCTGGTATCATCAGGGAGAAGAACGAGGAAAGAAAGTAAGTTTGATCTCAACTACCAATATTTGCTGACGTTAGACAGATCTAGGTAACTCCAGCTGCTTCGCAACTCACACTTTGATTGGATGGATGACTCACTACTTCAACTAAATGACACAACAGTTTGTTTAGCAACATCTTGCACTTTCAGAAATCAATACGTGTCACCTAAAATAGGGCCTATAGGCTATATATACCTACAATCTGTCACTTAGAAAACAATTACACAAGGATTTTTAAGAGCAAAGTAACATTACAGTCTTCTAGATTAAAAAAAAAGAGTCCTAGTTCAGAAATCGAACCACAGATTCTTCTACTTTAAATAGGTCTATTGTTCTACCCCAGAACTATACCATAGATAAATATTCGTTAGCCTATTTATGACCTAGATATGGACATTACTGAAACTAAACCAAACCGAACTATATAGTGCTAAATTCGACGGTGGGACAGGACCTAAAATCGATTTCACCTCAAGGGGTGACCTAAGTATTCAGAGTGGTTTTCTAGAAGCTTTCTAGAAATTTTGCACGCTTACTTACTACTTACTTATTTACTTACTTATACGCTTGTGTTAAAAATGTAAACACAGACTAAAGCTTAAAATTTAGTTCTAGTATTTTAATTTGTTTTCGAGATATTTATTACTTTAATTGATTTTAAAACAAAATTGAAATATATCTCCTCCTACACATATTAAAACATGAATCTGGTTTTTTTATGTGAGATTCTTTGTTAGTTGCTTTACAAATTTATTGATGAATTTTTTATATTGTTTATCCTTTTTGTTAAAAGAATTGAACCGTTAAGTAAAAAAAACAAAACAGTCCTGGGGTTATACTAAATATTACAAAAAATAACTTAGGCCTGTACACAAAATTTGATTAGATATTTTATTGCACACTATATAAACTCTATTATGGAAAAAAAGTTCTTAGTTGTATCCCTATTTTTTGTGCGAGAAGATAGATTTTGAAAGTTTCAAAATGACACAAATTGAAAACTGTGAATAAAATTTGCATACGCTAACAGCTGGAAGCGCACTGAGGTTTCAAAATGGTGTCAGGACACCTGTTCCATATGTTTAAACGGCATAAAATTTTGCACAGATATACTTTAGGGTATGTTTGGGTGTTTTTTACACTAATATAAAATTTTTAAAAAAAGGTCAGTGGAATGTTTTCTAAGCAGATTAATTACACATAAAATTCAGGAATAGGAAACAAATGAAGGAGAAAATTGAATAAAAAGAAAGGAAGATAAAAGAAAACAATTACAAGTGATGTTGGATAGCCTACAATAGCAGAACTGAAAATAAGCAAATAAATACAAAATGTTACGTAGCATAAATCTGAAACAATGAAAGAGAGAGCACAGAAAGATGATGAAAAAAGAGAATGATGACAAATGACAAAAAAAGATAAGACTAGGGAAAGGAATATAAACGAAATAATAATAAACAAGTCTGTATGATTAAACTAACAAACGAAGAAATGAACGAATGATTCAGTGAATGCATAATCAGTTGAATGATCGAGAATGGAAGTATAAATGGATAAGCTATTGTCGTTATTATATACACATTAATTGATGTATAAGTGGTTTATGGGCAGAGTCAGGGTGGAATGGAAAGTAATTGTGATGGAGTCTGTGAACAGGAGCAAGGTGAGTCATCTCATCTCCACCGCCTGATGCTATATAATCAAGCCATGGGGGACCAGAGGTACAGTCACCTCACTATCCCAACCTGTTTCCTGTACTCCCATACAATACCATAGCATAGTTATTATATTGTATTGTAATAATTATATATAACAAGTTATAATCATAAGTATTAATAACTCAATTAACACGAGGTATGGGGTTAAGTCATGGCAACTATTTTATCTGTTAAAAATGTATGACCGTTTTAAAATGTTGAAATATTTATTTATTTATTGTACTAAGAATATTACAGGCTAATGCCCAATTACAATATTCTCGCTTACATAATACACCAGTTTCAAAAATTCAAGTGACATTCAAAATAATTAAGCTAATGCTACAACAATAAGAAAAAAAAACACACAGAAAAGAAAAACACAAACACAAAACAATATGACAATTACACAAGGGAACATAATATGAAAAAAACAAATAATAATATAATAGTTTTGGAGGAAAATATACATGTCAGAAAGATTCAAGTAAAGAAAATGACATGGAGCAAAATTTATAAATTATTATTTTAAAATTTTAAAATTTTTTTCACATATATTTTTAAACCGCTTATTGTTAGTATTAAATATGCAAATAAATATGCAAATATGCAAATTTGCATAAATATGCAAATGAAAAAGTAGGGTATAGAATGTAGGTAAGTTATAGCCTACTGCAGATTATGGGTACTACCTAGATGTAGGAGAATGAAGGAAACAGTCACCATAATCATCCATGGCCCGGATTTTGATGACCTAAAAATGCTTAAAAAATGAGTTATAAAATGACTGCAAAAATAAATAAAAAATGACCCGAAAACTAACAAAAAGACCCACAAATCTGTATGAAAATACTAGTTAATTCCTAATATTTACATGTATGTTGTTGACCCGATTATAGGCTTGTAATTAGTTATTTGGTACATACGGTTAAATGAAAACAGAAAAACACAGTCTTTCTGTATCCATATTAAAATAAGTCCTATGTATTTAAGCTTAGAGTTCCGATAGTATTCAATGTAAGTAAATGCCCAAACTCTATATAATGAGAGAAACAACACAAAATAAGAAAATACATGTTCAACATATATAAAAGTACTACTCTTTTGTAATACTGTGGGACTATATGACTCAATGCTTTCAAAACTACACAAATACCTGTAAGCAGTGTCTTCTTTAATTCAGAAGAAAAGTTAGAAAAAATCTTTATTTCAAGATAGGCCTATATGAGCTTCTCCTGACAAATTTAATCTCCTGGACATGTATAATTAATTATGAAAACATATATTTTTATTTATGACTTTATATTTAAAAAATGACAAAAATGTGTACTGTGGAAAAAAGACCGTAAAATGACCGAAAAATGTCCATATAATGACATTAAATTCTAAAAATTACCTAATAATAAAATGGGGAAAAATTACCAAAAAATTACCCTAAAAATTTACATTTTCATAATCTTTGAGACACAATCAGAATATCTGCACTAGTGGGCAACGTCCATGACGTTCCAGTTAAAAGATATATCATCAAAATCCGGGCCCTAGTTGTCACTAATACAGTCGTAAGTGGACTCATATGCTGAGAAAGAATGAACTGTTTGAACTTCCTGCTTTCTCGTTTAACCCTACGTGCGCTTTCCATGCATTTCGATACAAGTTTTGCTTTCTTCTCAGTTTCCCGTAAGTAGTAATTGCTTGGTATTCAATTATTTCAAACATCATAATTCTTCTCTAAATTAGTATATCAAGATGATTAAGGTGTCATTTTGAAGTTTTATATGTTCTCTAGTGCTAGGCGTGGAGAAATTTTTGAAATACGAATATTCTACTGTGTTCGAGAATTTCGTTTATAATGATACTATCAAAAACAAAAGCAAACAAAGAAACAAAAACTAAAAGTCAGGCACTAGAGAATTATTCTGTCTACAAAATATTGAAAATTTGGTGATTTTATCTTTCATAGTTCTCAAGTAATCATGTTGGAAGTTTATAGTAAAAAATGTCTTAACGTAAAGCTGCACAATACATACAAAAATACTGAGAGTCCTAATGTTTAAAAATAACATTTTCATACTTCACAGATGTGAAGTACTTGGTCACTCGGCTAAATTTTCACTGTTGACCCGTTGATCAGATTGGGTGTGGGTTAAGTACTGGACAGTGTGGATAGAACAGAAATACAAATAAGTACTAAACTCTGTCAAGCATAGAAAACTATCTAAGCTAGAAATAATTTTCACTTGATTCTTTATTTAGTAACTTAGTAGTATATATTAGGCTATGTGTATTGCTCATTAGTGATAACTTGAGGTATACTGCAGATATGATAGGGTTTCTACATGCGAAACAAAGTTAATACAGCAGTGGCAGAATGAAGCCCTGAGGCGCCAGCGCATGAATACAAAGCTCTCAGTCTGATAAACGGATAACTCTACTAATCAAAGGGTTTAATTACATGATCATGTCCGGCAAATGAAGATGACCACAGACTGTCCTATCCCTCCTCCCCCAGGTTACGTGGAAGACGCCCTCCTGAAACGTGACAATCAGTTCAAACCAACTTACTGCTTGTTCCTGTGACTCCAAGTTTCATATACAAAACAAAGGACACTGCCGAAGTTGCATATTCCATTCGTGACTCTAACCTACGGGAATGAAGTTGATTAATGACTACAGTAAATGCTGAAAATTGGATCCTTCTCAATGTACACCTGAACATGGCATTCTACGTTCTAGAACAGTGGTTCCCAAACTATGGGTCGCGGGAGCAATTTCGGTGGGTCGCGAAAAGGGCGAGGAAAATTAAACGTGTTTTCAATATAAGGAAAGAGTGTATAATTTAATTTAATTTGTAAATAAAAAACAACAGTTTCACAAATCTCATTAATTTTTTTAAAATAAAATGTACTATACTATTTTCACTTTAAGTTCAAAGTAGATGTAAACAAACTCTAAAGTACCACTCCGCCGAGCATGTGACAATACCATGTGGAGATTTACCCGCCACGGAAAGAAAAGGAATGAGGATTTGTGTATATTCCAGTGTTCTCAATAGTACTTTTAAAATATTTTTTATGACATGCACCATTGTTGAAAAATGTTATATTTATTTTGAAAAGATCGATACATCTGTACAAAATTAGGCTTAATATTAGTATTTAAGAAAGTCATAGACAGTTAACAAGAAGATATTAACGAGTATAAAAAATCACTCTCATTTTGCAATGTTGGCTGCCCACTTCAGAGGCGTTTTCTTTTTGAATTCATTAATTTCTGTTTGTAACCGCCCCAATCCTATCAGAGCTGTAAGTTACATGTAACTTTTGACGAAATTTTTGTTTTGTTCTAGCACACGACTTTCTTGTCATCGCGTACGTGTTGTATAACCAGTGCTTTAGTTGGAAAATATTTTTTGGGGGTACTCATCTTATTTCAAAATTTTCCATATCGCCTCATACTGAATGTAATCCTTCGGTTGACATTTTCTGCATGCAGTTTCTTCTGCTGACCTATTGCCTCCTTGTAGTCATGACCTGACGTATGGAGCAGGATCAAAAACGTCTAGTGGTGGTCCCACACATTTTATGAAAACAAGGTGGCTAGCCAACATGTGATCTAAGGAGAAAGTAACTGTAGAAATGCGCACGAAGGTGAAGATTAGAACGCATATCTGTGGCGAATTTAATAGTGTTTGTCATTTTTGGTATTGAATTAGACATTATTTTTAATAAGTATTTTAGGACAATCTCGTTCCTGTACTGCCAGTACGACGTACCGGAGCACATATTTTTCCCGGTATGGTAGAAGGAAAATAATTTTATACCGGTACGCAGTACCGGTGCGTACCGGCCCAACTAAAGCACTGTGTATAACCGTTATAAATAAATAAATGAACGCACATTCAGCAGGTCTAACCAAGTTATTGGGAGGGGACTGTGGCAAGTGCATTCCAAGATGGCGTGATTGAGCATTCACACAGCCGTCGTAAACGCCTACAATTTACATCTATTGTAACGGTTTAATTAGTTCACTTAGTTATTATGCGTCAGGAAAATCTGATCAAATTAATTTTGTTTCATACACAGATCTGCTTCAGAAACGTGTTTTTAAATTTCTCTGCACGAAAATAGCTACAAAAATGTACGGTTTGAACCGAACTATTTTATTAAGAGCAAGAGTATGCATACAAAGCAGCAAAAGTTACAGTTCGTTCACTAGCCAATGAGACGCTCCCTTGTCACGTGGCTTTGTTTACATCTACTTTGTTCTTAAAGTGAAATTAGTATAGTTGGACAAGGTTCTTTATTGAAATAAACTTTACCATTTTTATTTCAACTTTGTTTTCTCAGCAGGACATTTGAACACAATAAAACTACTGAAAGGTATATGAAAAACATGTGCTGTATTTTATATAGCCTATATTGGTTAGGCCTATCGTTATGTAGTAGTGGGTCGCGAAAAAAAAAATATAGCCTATATTGGTTATCGTTATGTAATAGTGGGTCGCGAAAAAAAATTCTAGATGAAGGTGGGTCCCAGGACAAAAAAGTTTGGGAACCGCTGTTCTAGAATATAGGCGGTTCTTTGGAGCATTCTGTTGTCAATAACTTACCCTATCTATAAATTATCATTTGTTTTAGGCCTATCCTGCTTCAAGTTGTTCAGTGTGATCGAAATGAAGGGTTCTTTCTTCTCATGATTGCTAATACAACTTCCGGAACTCTTGAGTAATTAGAATTTAAATTATGAAATTTCTTTCAAAATTTATTAATAAAGAAGGAAATAATTAGCCTATATTAGTACTAGTAATATGAGACAGCCTATAGATCTATAATATAATTGAAGCGATATTCATTTTAAGAAAACAAATATATATCGTTCACTGTTGTTATTGACTTCCCAATAGGGCTACTAACAAGCATTTTCGGAGTGCCGGAATTTCGCCCCAGGAGGTCTTCGACATAGTTGCAAATCTCCAGACATATACGCACACATAAATGCCGTCTACCTCTTCGGGATAGAACCCGCGAATTTCGGAACGGACAGATTCGGCGAGGCCCTCCATGTCCCTCTCTGGTCAAAAAAGTGTTATGTGGTCCAAAGGTAATCCCTCCCTCGACAAGTCGCGGTCCTTTAAAGTCCGGGTGGCGAGGGCCACATAAACATACGTACAATGTAGAGTTTAACCAGATGGGTCAGTTCCGAAATATGCTGGTTCCATCACGACCAGGTAGATGACATATATTTAGGCCTATGCGATGCGAGAGTTCCATGTCTGGAGATTTGCAGCTTTCTCGAAGACCTCTTGTGGTGAAATTCTGGTACTCCGACAATGCTTGTTAGTAGGCATACTGGGAAGTAAATAAGAGAGGTAATAACAAGGGCCCGGATGTTTATGACCTAAAAATGTTAGAAATATGCAAGCCTTTATGACCTAAAAAATGGCGAAATATGACTAATAATATGACCTAGAGACAATTTTTTTTTTTCAAAATCTTGTCGGTTTTTCCAATTAAAATTTTATGAGAACGCATTAATAAATAATAATATTAATTTTTCACTTATCGGACCCTTAGTTTTAGGCATGATAAACGAAGAGTATTGAGATTGCGATGAAGCACACCATGCAGCGAAATCTTTTCAATAACTGAGGGATGGTTGTTCCTTCCTATCACCCCTTCCCCTTGGCACCCCCAAGAAGAACTTCTACCTGCTCAAGTTATTTACAGAAGCAGTTAGTTGACCTTGCTATGAAAACTGACAATAGCCATCCTAATATCTCCGTTCGCTTTCTTTGCATCTGTCCCTTTTTACGCATCTCTCTCTTTTTCCTAATCATCAGAAATATACGTAGGCCAACGTATATTTTGTGAAAGTATTTTTAGGAAGAAAATACCGAGAAGTTACAAGCAACAATTCAGGGGTGTTCAAATCCCATCTCTGAGACGGCTGTAAGCAAGTAAATGAAAATGGGATACAAAAACAAACGCATGAGGAAAAATGAAAAATGATTGAAAATATGACCATAATATGAAAAAAGACGGAAAAATAACAAAAAATACTGAAAAAGCTAAAATATGACATTATACGACCAATGAAAATTGCATAATTCTAATCACATTAGATGATATCATGTTTAAATTATATTTGCTATGGTAACATCACAAAGGAAAAAAATATGACATGTCATAAACATCCGGGCCCTAGTAATAACAATAACAGCAATTATGATGAAGATAAAGATGATCACGATAATAATGATAATAATAGTAATAATATAATAATAATAATAACCACCATCTAAAATCCTACCATAACACTAGTCCTTGGTTTGTTTAAAACAATCAGATCCCTCACTAATTAAGAACTGGACCATACTGGTATGAATTTTAGAAGAGAACATACCGGGTAACCCTGGCACTATATTGAGAAACTCGTTAGGAATTGCAAACTGACTGACGGACATGGGAAAGAATTTTCGTGAGGAAATTTACAAAGGTTGGTGAGTACAATAGGATGACGTGGGTGCAGGCCTGACAAGTGTAACTCTAGTAGGTATTGTGGTGGTACCTCTCTAATGGGATTACCCACAGATGCCTATTCACATGCAGATGCTCCATGCCACATGTTCCTTCCTTGCGCAGCATACACTACAGTGCTGCGAAACTCAAATGCAGAGGTAAACTTACAGCAAGCCGTATGTACGCTCTAAGGCACAAAAAATGAGAGCTCTGTTCCACTAAACGTCTGTATTTTTCTTTAAGGGGAGAGGATGGCGAATTATGTAAGATTTTTTTACTATTTATTGTAAAACTTTAATTTTTTGTACATAGAGAGCTTCTAGCAATATACCAATCCAACCATTTCTTTAAATGAATTTTGGGGGGGGGGGGGCAGATTATTAAATCAAGATACCCAAAAAGTTTTTTTACTAAAACAGATATAACTAAGTCAATTTTAAGAGAAATTTAAACACTTTTTACATTTTAATTGTAAAACTATGATTTACAAATGTTTTCAACATATTTTTTATATTAGCATCTACATATTTTGTAAAATAAGCAACTGAACTTAGTAAATTAGACGTGCATTTTTTTTGCAATGAAGTCAATTAGCAAAAATTCTGTTCAAAAGAAAAGTTTTATAATAGTTTGGAGAATGTACATTATGCCAAATTTCATCCACGTATCTTTAATAGTTTAGAAGATATATCAATTTTAGTCTGGCAATGTTGCAAGAAATGAAGTTACAGTACAATATATTTTAATGTGTTGAAAATGTAAAAGTTAATAAAACATCATTAGATGTAGTTGATTCAGAGAAAATTACTTGGGGTATTCATGACCTCAGTGGTACGCTGTAAAACAAAGATATCATGGTAGTAGTAGAAAGGTTCAGTGTAAAGATTCTTATATTACACTTTCCGGTAGTTCTCCAGTTTCCAAGTGAAAATATATGTTTTTACGCCAGTTTATGAAGAAGTATTGCAATACAACCGATACATCCTACGTAAATTACTTGGGCTCTTTATGACCTCAGTGGCACTCGGTGTAACAAAAGTAACCTGGTAGTAGGAAGGTTAAACCAAGCGTGGGTTGTACATGGTCGTATTTAGGGCACACCTATCGGTTCCAACCACTATACTCGATGCCTCACCTATCTAAATATCACCCCCCTTTAGCCCGTTCAGCCCCCCGGGAGCCGGTAAGATAATGAGATGTCCGATCCCATCTAACAAGTAACAATCAACTTTCAAGTACCTACATACGGTGAGCTGGAGTACTTATTGTGCGGCATACGTGCTCAGTGTGCAGTGCACTTAGGTGGGTAAATCCCAGTTCTGCACTCCGAGGGATGTTAATATGATACGTGAATGGGAACAGAACAACTGGAGTTTCTCAAGGTTCTTCCGCCTTTTCCACCCACCGGCAAAAACACCCATGGACATTAATAAAATTTAATTTGCGCCTAAATCTACAATATTTATAGTAATTCTGTTTTTCCGTTTTTTTTTAGTTCGTTTATTTTCTTACATAGCACAATGTTTTTCATTATCCTATACCTATTAGTTTATAGATACTTATAAACTACATTTCTTAAAGTTTAACACATGTATTTACAAATTTATCATTTACATACAAATATTCAATGCATGTACAATAATATGAATATTCGGCCCTTTCACATCCAAGTAATACCTTAGTTTCCGGAGGGGCGATGGGCGATGGGCTTACCACCTGTCCCTCTGCCCTCTCTAGGAAAATAAGCGTAACAAAATTCACATCGGTAAACAGAAACCACCACTTAGAGGCCCTTCGCCCCAACATGGGGGGATAGGATTCGAGAAAGAGAATATTAATATTACATTATTTTAAACGTGCTACATTTTACTTATGTTTCATTAGCACTATATTATACATTCTAATATTTCTAACTCTATTTTTACATTATATGGAAATTGAATTACACGAATTGTTACTATATAAGCCGAAGTATAAACAGTCATACTTATTGTGTTTAAATATTTTGTAATTGCAGTAGAACTTCAGTTAGGCTATCCGGATTAATTGGGATCGGACCCGATCCAGGTGATCAAATATCAGGATAATTGGATAAATCATTAACTAAGTTGTACAGTACTGTACTTTAATAAAGTGTCACATCTTGAACAAATCGATCTGAGTAAGTTGTTTTATTTCGATTCTGTCAGCTAAACGTTTTGCTTTTTTACTGCTATCATAGTAGTACATGAACGAACCACCTAAGCACTGCAACCAAGTAAAGTAATTCATTAAGTGCCAGTATAGTACTTTATGAGATTGTGTGCGGGACGGGAAAATGTCTGTCCGTCTGTCTGTCGTTCCGTGTGCCTATACGCGCGGTAACTCAAATACGCTTTACCGGATTTTCATGAATCCTGGTATACCCATTTATAATGTCCATGGCAAAAAGCCTATTTATTTTTGACTAAATCGGTTGACCGGTACCGGAGTAACGGGTACCGGAGTAACGACTAATTAAAGGCCACGTGCTTTTTAAGTGGGAAATCATGACTATACTACAATGCCGCGTTTCTTATCATTGAGGGCCTTGACTCCAATGCAGTCAGATGTTTGTTTATTTCGTTGATCAAGTTGAAATGAGTAGCCTACTACATGAATACTGTTAGGCTGTATACAAAAAAATATATTACTGTGAAATAATTAGGCGTACGCACAGTAAGCTGAATTCTTTGCCAGTGCATGTTGTGAAATGTTCACTATTTTAAGAATTTCTTATATCAGTATATACGAGTATGAATTAAAATTAAGTATAAAACTTTAGACCTTTGTTCTTCCGCAAGCCCTGCTTAATGAATCGATCTGGAGCTTAACTCCGAGAACGATTACAAAAATAACTTCTTTTCTGCAAATTATAATTGCAATAATCACTGATTAAACAAAAGCAATCTGGCACTTTGTTATATCAGTTTATCTGATTTTATTAATAATATATATATTTTTTATATAAACTGCAACTTTCTAAATACGCCTACACGTACACTACTTTCTTAAGCTCAGTGCAAACTAATATTCAATGCAGACTTCATGTGGGCTTAAGTGGAAAAATAACATTAACTACTTTTAACTTTAAAGTTTGATTGCAGAGCAAACAACTTTACACGTCTTCACCGGAATGAACTTCACATACATCATTTCAGCTTACAATAGAAAAAAGAACTTCATGACAGAAGGAGATTCTTTTGTCCTGAAAAAGTTACAACTAGAAATCTCTTCTTTTCAGTAAATATGTCGCATGTAGAAAACTTATTTCAATCTTTCTCCGCACCTGTAAAGAGCTTCAACACACCAGTATAATAAGGTTATATATATTTTTTTGTAGTTCCTTTCACACACACCAAAGCGTTCGTTCGGTTTGTAGAGACTGCTTTTGACACTTTTAATTTTGTCCCTTTCTCCCCTTTCCCCACCTTCTTTACCTCAAGTCTATCGTAGTCGTCACTTCTTCTCCTCCTTCTTAAACATGAAGTTCTCGGAAAATTAAATTCGTCAGGAAGTTGGAGAGAAAAGGTGTGTGCGAGACACGTAGTGGTGAACGGAAAAAAAAAAAGGTGAAGACGGGCAGACAGGAGGGAATTGGATGAGGAAGGTGAAGTTGCTAGGGGTTCCCAAAACACAATATGGGTATGTATAACTATATAGTGCGAATATTGAAAATAAATGAGTTTTTGATCCTTAGTAAATATAGAAGGCGATGAAAATTGGTAAAAACATGACCGTTCTTCGCCCAAATGTAAAAAAAAGTATTGATAAATAACGCCGTGAGTAAATGAATAGGGCCGTAACGATATGAGCTGTATTATATGAGGGCGTAGTAGGGTAAAGTTACCACAGTCGTAATGAACACGCCAAAATCAATTAGAGCGAGGTGGTATAGGCTAATAAGGAAGAGGTTCTGGGTTCAAATCAAACCTCGTAGCCACCCAAATTTACCAGTAAGTTCTTTGTAATAACTCATTAATGCAGCATTTGCTTCTATTGTTTGGCTATATCTCAGTGTATCTTGCATTTTTGCCTTTTAGATTGAGAAAACCATTCAAGCCCCAAGTTATTATTGTTGTTATTGTTATTGTTATTATTATTATTATTATTATTATTATTATTATTATTTCACGGTAAAAGCATTGAATATAAAGACCGACCCTGATGCTTTCCGTTCTAGATACTTATTAGTTTTCTGAAAATGCAATAAATCAAATTTAATTGTCCCTATAATTTACTTTTTTCTGTCCTAGCCTTTAACACGTATATGCGAGAAAGTTTGTGCAACATATTTTGCACCATTTATTTTTTCTGTGGTCATCGGGAAAGTGTGATCTCGACTGTGCTCAAACAAAACCACACACTCACATACATACAAACATCCTGCGTGTCTTGGTGTTATCTCATCACTACTACCTCTACAGTGATTTACACACTAATCTCATCATTGCTACGACAGGAAGTCATATTTGCATCTATTAAATTATTAAGTGCCAGTATGGTACGTTATGAGACTGTATGTGAGACGGGAAAATGTATGTCCGTCTGTCCGTGTGTCTATACGCGCGATAACTCAAATACGATTTATCGGATTTTCATTAAACTTGGTTTACGCATTTATAATGTCCATGGCAAGTAGCCTATTTATTTCGAACCAAATCGGTTGACGGTACCAGAGTAACGACTAATTAAAGGTCACACGCTTTTTTAAGTGGGAAATCATGACTATACTACAAAGACGTTTTACTAATCATTGAGGGCCTTGATTCCAATGCAGTTCCTGATGTTTGTTTATTTCGTTGTTAAAGCTGAAATGAATACTACATGAATACTGTTATATACAGAGATATATTATAATCAGGCCTACATACATTATGCGGAGTTTTCTGCCATTACATTTTGTGAAATGCTAACATATTTTAAGTATTTCTTATGTCAGTGTACACGAGTATGAATTAAGGTTAAGTATCAAACTTTAGACCTTTGTTCTTTCACAAGTCCTGCTTAATTAATCGATCTGGAGCTAACTCGGAAATGGATTAAAAAAACAACTTATTTTCTGCATATCATAATTCAATTATCACTGATTAAACAAAAGTATTCAGGGACTTTGTTACATCAGTTTACCTGATTTTTATTGCGTATACTTATAGCTGAATTAGTACTGGACTTCAAAACATAATCATTAGTGCTTGTTTACACTTTATGAGAAATACAGATTTCAAGAGAAGAGTTTAATCTCCATTACTTCTGAGCTCAGCAAATATAAGTTAAAGTCTTAGGTATTGAGAAAATTAAGCACGGTCTGTTGAGCATCACTGTCACCATCCTCTGCCAATTCTGTCCAATTTGCACCAGACTCTAATAAACTACATCAAGAAACTCGCGCTGTTTTAGTCTTATTTCTGGAAGGAATATTTACATAACTTGAGTATAGGAACATATCCTATCCACATGTTATGGCCGTTGGTTACTTTTGTAAAATCATTACAAATTTATGAGGTTAACAAAGTTTATAAACCGATGTATAGACTGTCACTACAACAACCCCTCTTCTTTTAATCTGTGCGATGGCTTAACACACAGCGGATAGCGGATATTATATTAAGTTATACAGATCAGTCAAATAGTTAAATAAAAAATCAATATTATAGAAAAAGTCTCGCTATTATACTTTTTATGCGTTTGTAAAAGGAGGGCTCGTAGTACACAATAATTTTTAACGATGGCAAGCTGCACCCTACTAAGGGTAAAGGAAATACTGTGTTGATCCTGACAATAGGTTTTGAATGTCAGTATTAACACACGTTTCAAGAGCATCTGAATCCCAAAATACTAATTTCAGAAAAATATATCCCTTTGCTTGTTTACTTGTTCACCTGTAGGCCTATGTGTCTATGGCCAGCAAAGCTCGGAAACAAAAAAATCGTTCTGAAACTAAATTTTACATTGATGTGAGGTATCTTCCGGGAAAGTAACATGAAGCATAGAGACGTCTTTTTCTTACTTTTATATTAAGAAAAACAGTTTTCTCGAAAATGGCTCTAATGCTCTGTTTAAAATTTGTACGCTAATAACTAGGGCACTGTACTTAATGACCAAAAATATCGAAAAAACGCAAAACAAAAATGCATTTATAATTTTAAAATATTTAAAAAATATCAACAAAAACAATAAATTATCCCTATTACTTATAACTAGTGTTTCAGAAATAGCGAGTCGAATTTTCAGAGCAATTTAATGGATGGCAGTGGATATATAATTTAATACTCATTACTAGGGCAAGGCATTTAATGACCATAAAATAATGAAAAAATGCAAAATAAAAAATATATTTATGACCTAAAACTAGTGAAAAAATGACTCGAAATCTTAAAATAATGACCAATAAATTTACCGTTATTACTTATAATTAGTTTTTTCTTAAGTAATGAATTGCTAAATACAGTTTATGACGATGCTTTATATATGAATTTACAATATAAAACGCACTTATTTTGTTACTAAAGAAGTAAATTAATATATACTACTTGGACCCTTAGCGAAAAATAAATTCTTTCTGAACTGGCATGCCCATCAAATTGCCCCTAGCAAATATGTGCCATTTAAAAAGAAAGAAAAAATATATATTGCTAAAATGCCGAAAATTACCTAAAATGCAAAAAATGACATAAAATGCTGAAAATGGCCTAAAAATGCCGAAAATGACCTAATAATTGCCAAAAAATGACCTATCTCTTGAAAAATGACGAAATATGCAAAATAAAGCAAAATAATGCAAAAACAAATTGCCCTTATTTAATTAATTATTTAATGATATACATTTATATACATTGGAGCTATCTTTTAACCTTCAAATAAAAAATATGCAAAATCATCAAATGCCTTGCTCTACTCATTACGAAGTAAGTAAATGCTACTTAGATATGTACCATTTAAAATGAATATAGTACATTAAATGTGAACTCAGATGATATGAAGACTAGGCCTACTGTAGGCCTATATGGAATAGCTCCCCTCTACCTCCACTGAAACAATTTGTGCATATTGAATTCAAGCAATATCTCCTGTTTTTAGTTCAATATTACTTTATAGAAAACACTTTATAAAAAGCTATAAAAAATTTCGAAAATGATATACTAAAAAATAGCCTATCTCTTAAAAACGACGAAAAATGCCAAAAGAAACCATAGAAAATTGCCCTTATTTAATCAATTAATTCATGATACACATTTTTATATATTCGAGCTATCTTTCAATCTTCACATAAAAAAGATGCAAAATCATTAAATGCCTTACAATGCTAATTATTGATAATAATTAAAAATTTTATTTGAAATTTATTTTTGGAGAATTGCCTAAGGATAAATATAAATTAGCCTGCTTTTCAACAAAATTAAGAGTAAAAGCTATCTCGTGAACATTTCTTTGCATGGGCTGAGGAAAATGCATGCTCAATGCAATGAAGTCACTTACTGTGAGAAGGAAGTATTAAAACCCAAGTTTAGCAAGAAGAAGTCATATGGGTATTACACATCTAATTTTTACTATGGTGCAGCATAATTTTTACGAATACAGTTCATTTAGAAATGAAATATAGGGAAGATACGAAAACAAACAATAAATTAAAACAATAATATGAGATCACTGCAATTAGTAGGACGTATTTTTAAATAATATTCTAAATGACTAATAAATATCAAACCAAATTAAGATAGACAAAATATATGATGGTGAAGCTCGCCAAATGGCATTATAACGATTTTTACCGGACCTAAAAATCTGCAAGTCAATAAAAGTCTTCTTTCCTTGTTATTCACTTTAAAGAAAAACATATTAATACGTCATAGAAAGCTTGCTATTCTGCTTTCAAACTTCAGAGGAAGGAACTGCAAAGTTTAGAAATGACATAAATATGAGGTTGAATCTTAATGTATCTGGGACATATCACAGCTTATGGCAAACGTCTCTTTTAAACTGCGTTAATATGGAATCATATTAAACAGTAAATTACATGCGATCTCTTGGCTCCTTTCTGCAAAACACATGTTTATTTAGTCTGTACTGAGTTATGTTTTATTTAGCGAAATTAACTTCTCCGTGTCTTCATAAAATCTCTCTCCTCCCATTTCCTGTTTTAATAAAACTTCCCCATCTGTTAGATCTCGCAAAGCATCCCGCATTTAAAAGTGTTTAGTGAAAAAAAAAAAAAAAAAAACACATGGTGAGAAAAATATTTTAACACGAAAAGTAATAATAGTAGTAATAAAAATAAAATGATTATTGTTATAATTACTACAAAAATAATAATATTCATGATAAAATATTGATTTAAAAAGAAACAATAAAAAGCTTTGAGAATCAAGAGGGGAGGAGCAAAATTAGACAGAAGAAAAGGGAACGGCGGAGGAGACAGAAGGGGGAAAAAAGAAGAGACACAGAACCTGTATACATTCCTCGAATTTCAAATGTCAGCATATTTATCCATAATTCTCTGTTTTCTATAAAACCTTGTTTTCCAAAACGTAGGGCTCATCCCTATGAATCATACACTTAAAAGCTAACTGGTGTATAATTAGCACTAGGCCAGGTTCAGTAACGTAAATTGAACACGTTCGGTGCCCAGGAGATTTATATCGATTCAATTTAAATAAATTTAAAAATCCATATGTTGTTTCATAATAATAATAATAATAATAATAATAATAATAATATAATATTAACGATAATAATTAATGATATTAATATATTTTATTCATCCAAGAATAGAAACACTAAATAAACTGTACCAGTTGGACTTCATTTACAGAGTGACAATAAAAAATTATTCAACGAGCAATTTCATTTTAAAGATTGTAGCAGTCACAGAAGGAAAGTTTTAAATTAATAACGTATTAAAAATAAAATACTATTTGTTAAACTCAATCTACATATAGAAGGATTTTTTTCTTTCTTTTATTTAGCCTATTTATTTATTTATTTATTTATTTTTTACCCGATGGCCAAATTCACATCACTAGAGGCGGGGAAAGGAAATACCTTAGTATAAATTTACGCATACACGCCGCACAAAAAATATTATTTTCGATGCCAAAAATAAATAAAGAAAGTACGAAAGGAAGGAGCTCATTTTACCGTAGCCTATAGGTATTAAGCACATACAAGGATGATTCTAAATAAAATGTAACAAGCAAATAACTAAAATAAATTATTAAATAAATAAAATAAACGTAGATAAATGAGTATATAAATGAATAAAGCAATGGGAGGTTCGAATTAAATTTATAATTTACTGTCGGCCTCGGTGGTGTAGACGTAGCGTCCCCGCCTCTACATATGAAGGTCTCGGATCAAACCAGGTCGCGGGATCAAACCAGGTCGCGGTGGATGGATTTCTCAGGACTTTAAAAACCAGGGCAAGAAGGGACTTTAAGTTGGGGGGGGGGGTGTCGAAGTTTTATAGCACGTAAAAGAAGTTTAAGCCTACATTAGAGCCTCTGCACAAAATTTCTCGGCCCTTTCACGTCTAAGTAATGCCTTAGTTTCTGGAGGGGGATTTGTGATGCGAAGGGCTTACGACCTGTCCTCTGTCCTCTCTCTCGTATAAAATAAGTGTAACAAAATTAATGTAGGTAATAGAACCTCAATTGGAGGCCTATGCCCCACAGTAGGGGTTGCAAATAAAATACAGTAAGTCATAAGTAGGGACCGGATTTTTAGGTTTTTAAAAACACTGTTTTAGGTTTTCCATTAGGTGAAATAGTTTTTTTAGGTTTTTATCCAAAATATCGTTTTCGGGTAGAACAATTGGTTTAATGAATTTGAATGTGCTACATAGGATTCAATACATAATACTTGTAAAGTTTAACTTAAAATTGACTTAAATTTGAGTAAACTTGCTTTAGGACAATATTATACAGTTGAAGAAAGAAAGCATAAACAATCAAAAGAAGCAGTGAAAATAAGATTGTCTCACATTTCCTGCTGACAGTAGCCTATATCACTAAATATCTTTCAAGATTCTTTCAGAAGTTCTTCCTGTTATCTCTTAGAATACATTTGAAGGCACAAAATGTACTTTCAACCTCACATGACGTCAGCAATGGTTGTTCGTACGAATATTTTAAAAGGAATACGCCGGTACTCTTACACTTCCTCTCTTGATACTGTCATCCTAGACGACATTGGATTGAACGAAACGCTGGTGGTATTAATTTCAACTCGACAAAAATTGTCTCTCCGCAAAATATTGATTTTTCAACTGGTGACAAACAAAAAAGACAAAAAAGTAGCCTAAATTAGATATTATAGATTTTATATCCCGTTTTGGTACATTTAGGTTTTTATACCCCATTTAGGTATTTTTAGGTGCCACAGAATTAATGTGGGTGAATCCTATGGTCATGATTCGAAAAAGTGTATAATCGCTTTTTGTTTTGGAAGTAAGGAAAGAAATAGGTAAAAACCTAAGAATCCGGTCCCTAGTCATAAGGAAAAATAACGAATAGTAGGTTGTATTAAGCAGATACAGAAACATCCAGAAGACAGTGAAAAAAATGAGAGAAAAAATGTAATGAAACGAGTGTTGAATGATGAAAAGCACAAAGAAAAAATGAGTCAATGTTACTTGCACTGGAAGGCTGACTGATTAATTCAGCCAAATGGGATATTAATTCAAATTAAAACAATAATGATAAGAGTGATGAGAAATTTGGCAACTCATAAAGAAAGTAATATACGCACCCCTGGGGTGAGAGAAATGTTGTTAAAAAGTGGTGAAATGCTGAAGGGGATGTTCTTCGTGAGGGTCTGTAGTAGAGAAGAGGGTTGATAGAAAAAAAAAGAGAAGAGAGCATCAGAACGTGCAATTTCATTATAAGGGTTACAGGTGCGAAAAGTAGTGGTGATGATGGGAGAACAGAGAGGGGGCGAGGTAAATTGGTGCGAAGTACGTGTGCAAGAATACGGGAAGCTATAAAAGAGAGAAAAGAAAAATTAACGAAGGAATGGGGGAATCCCACTTACAAATATTAATGCAAACGCTTGCAGAGTAAGATTCATTTATTTCTTCTTACAGTTTCAGTCACAGGAGGCTTTGTGTTATGGAGTTAGCGTAATTTGTTTCATTTATTTAATAACGTGTCTATTACCAACCTCTCTACGTCTCAGAATTTTAAAAGGAGTTTGTTACTTCGTATCTTCTAAGCTCTGTCATTTATTTATCAAGCCTAAATTCGCTCACAAGTTGCGTTATCTCATAGGCCTACCTGAATTATTCGTTAATAATGAAAAGGAGAAAATATTTTCTTTGATATACATTCTTCCATATATATAAACCATATATAATCATATATATGGTTGTGAGGACTGTCCAAAAGGAACCGAGCAAATCAATGCTAAAATATCCCATTTCCAGAAAATGTTACAAGCGAAATCATACACATATTAAGGTCACATAGACCAATATAGAACATTTTTATTAAATAATGTTAAGCCTTCTTAAGCAGGTAATTAAATAACATGTTGATATGAGAATTTATGCTTTCACTAGCAGGTGGTCGCGGGTTCGCCTGCTATTATTTACTCAAACGCTAGATTTTTATACAAATATTTAAATGTGTTTAGCAGAAAAATAATTAGATCATTAGGACCTATATTTAGTAATACTGACATCGTTTTTGCATAAATTGTATCAATTAAATAATTTTATTTTTAATCATAGACATATTAAATCAATAATTAAAACGACTAAAACGAATCTTGTGCTGCCATATGAAAATATTCGAAATGAGCCGATTAAAAAAAGAGCCACGGTTTCATGAACCTTACCCTTGCACGCAAATCATTCATAAACAACTAAAACCACTGGTAATGATAAAAGCCAATAATCAAACTTTGAGGTGTATTTCACGATGAAAGAGAACCGCCCGGGGGAAAAAACCTCAGATTTGAATTCCATAGCCTAACAAAACCCGCACATTGCGTTTGTAAAAATTATTCAATGTTTTAGGCCTGCTTTCATGATCCCCCTTCCGTCCATCTATGTAAAAAAAAGTTTCCTATGGCAACCGAGCGAGGCTACCTTAAATTATTTTCACAAGTGAATAGGATCCACACGGAAACAGCAGTTCAAATATTATATCAGATACTAAAGAAGCTGAAGCATTATATTTCTCAAAAATTGAACATAAGAATTCGGATTAGATTCCTAGTGTCCTGCCATGAGAATATTTTAATCTTTCACAGATTTTGATCGTAGTTACTTTGTTCCGGATTTAAGTTAAAGATCTCCTTGCATCTGCCTACTGTTATATTATATCACATGTCGCCCCAGCATTAGGAATCGTCTTAGGAAAATGACAGGATTATCAGATGTACAGTCTGATTTAAACAACCTGCGACTTGAGACAGATCACTTAAAGTTGAAAATTGGGAGAACTGGGCTGTATTACATTGTATTACTTGTATTTGAGTGTCTGTCAGCTGTTTACCTGTGCCCCAAATTGCAAACATTTCACGTATCTTTAGCAGAGCCAAAGAAAAATACATTTCCACCAACTGATACAAGTCGCATGTTGTTTAAATCAGACTGTAAGGCTGGTGCATAGTGGTATTAAGCCAAACAAGTAGACCACAATTACGTTTCTTCGTAAATTAAAGTAAAATTAAACCGAATATTGTCTCTGTTAAACATTACAAGAGAATACTTTAGGAAAACAATTCTTCTGGCAAAGAGACTCGAACCCATGACCTTCGGCATCCCGAGTCGAAACTCTGAGTCATAGAAGAGAGAGATTCGAACTCTGCCTAGCTCAGTTGGTAGAGTATCGACATTGCAAGCTGAAGATCATGGGTTCGAGCCCCAGTGAAAGAGGAACTTTTCTCCTAAAATATTCTAAAGTAAACAATTCGGGTTGACCAAAAATCAACACATCGCAACTTTTCGCAAAATATTGAGAATAATATAATTAAATAACAATTGAAAATTAAAGTTTAAAATGGCTAACAACGAAAATAATTCCACTTAAGGTTTAACGCAAAGACCATGGTATTATACGGCATTTAGGTGAATGATCTCAATAGAAATGATTTCTATTTACCGTAATTTAAATAGCATAACAAGCTTCATCTTTTCTTTCTGGTATTCTTGCTCCGTCGTAAAGTTGCCCTTCGCCTTTAGTCGATAAATGGTGAATTATACGTAATTATATACAGAATATCTTCGGTGGCTTATTTACTAAAACATCGTCCATCTTTAAACACTTTGAAACAGTAAATTTAACAAACCGGAAGACCACCAGATCGGTTCTAGATTTCTATCCGTAACATGTAAGTCCATCATATTACCTCCTCGTCGACGTCCCACCCCTTAAGGTAATAGATAAGCTAAAGAATCTTGAAATTCAAAACAGTTCAATAGAACCAAAATATTTCACAATAGAACCAAAATATTTCACCTCTTCTGGCTCTAAACATAGCATTTATTCTGGTCCAAGACTCTATAACTCCATAATTAGATCACATCCAGAAATAGTACATATGAATAACAAAAAATTCAATAAGTTTATCAAAAATCTCATTTCATAGTTCAAAAGTTATTTCACTCTGTACTTAGTAGACAATTAAGGAACGATTTTATTTGTAATAACTCAGAGTTTCAATTTTGTTCTTACTACATTTCCTTTTTTCTTTTTACTTTGTCTGTTCTTTCTTCTTTATTATTACTTTTTTTAGGTATTGATTTAATTATATTTTCTTTATGTATTTGTAATTTGTATTTTGTAATGTAAATGGCTGAACTGAATCCGAGCACGAGCGCTTGCTCATTCGGGTGGTCTTGTTTTGTATAAATATTTATTAAATAGTTTAAGAAAAGGCATTATTACATCAATATTAAGTTAGATATTTAATTTTGCAGGACAGCGAACTGAAACGTACAGAGTCACATGTGGAAAATGAAATCTGGTTTAAATGTTGCAGAAGGGCCGCACATTTCAGTGTACATGAAAGGGAAATATCACATGTTTTACACTAACAGATGAAATGATTTCGCACAAATGTGCTTCATTATGCAACTGCTGAACACATTGTGTATCTCCGGGGAGAGAAATCCTGTGGGATCACATGTTTTCACACTGTTCTTTTCATCTCACCGACAAGTAGGCCTACTATGGATTACATTATCAACAGGTGATGCGGTTTACATAGGATTGTGTACCTGCATTGTGAAAACTTGAACTCCAATCAAGGTCATGGTGTAAGCCTAACTCTAAATCACCTCAAAAAATCAAAATGCTATTACTTATATAATTTATTGCTGCATTTGTACTCATCGAATATAATAAGTTTAATTAAATCACGGAGGATGAAATGGACTGGACATTTTGCGAGCATGGGGGAGGAATTTATTTATTTAGTTATTGAATACTGTATTCCTAATAAGATTAAACCCTATTTAACCCGAAGGTATATTAGGGTTAGAGATATAATACATTTCAAATATTTACAATATAATTATGCCTAGAATTCTAATCTGAGCACAAGCTGCAAAGAGAAGTCATAAAGAAACATAAAGAAATAAGGATTAACAAAAAGGAGGCAAAAATGTACAAAGATGAAATAAACATTAAAAGGAGAGAAATAAACATTACCAAATAATCTAACTTATAGTTTTGAGTATATACTATTTACAAAAAGCGAAAAAGACATATCTCAAAAATACTGACTGGGAGACCTGAAGGAAAAAAAAAACACTTGGAAGACCTAGACGAAGGTGATAAGACAATATTAGGATAGACTTAACGGAAGTAGGAATTGCGAAGGATGGTTGGAAGGAGTTAGCACAGAATAGGGTTGAATGGCAGGCACAGGTAAGCGCGGCAACGAACCTCCGGGTTCCATCAAATAGATAATATTCCTTTAGTTTGCTTGGGATCAAATTAAAAATACCAATCTATTATTTACGGTACATTCAAATACACTAGGAAATATTGGAGTGATACACTTCTGCTGAATGATGGACACTCTTTATTAAATACTTGACACATGCTCCACTTTTGAACACAAACCGCTGAAGAAGTAATGCATAATTTTAAGATAGCTGATTTCTTATAGGCTATATATACCACCTTGTTTTTAAGTGACATGAATTCAATTATTAAACTGCCATTTTTGTCATAAATATTTAAACACTGTATAGGAGATGACAAAAAGAGAAGAATAAAAGAGGTGAACGCGATGTCGGTAAATATTGGCTTTACGTAGGTTTAGATTATGCTCTGCTGTCTCTGCCGTCATTTTGTTGGACGTAAGAGTTGGCTGTGTTGAGAGGGACAATGTTTGACACCTTCAACTCGGGTGTTTTTTTTTTTTTTACATAGGAAATTAAAATTCAATCAGCCGGGGCGCTACTAGTGACATCTATTGAACACTCCTGTCACTCAAAAAGGTCGTCGTCGTCGCTAGTCTCCCCTCCCCCTTGCTATCTAGGCAGCATGTGCAAAATGGCGCGAGGGGGGATGCCAACAACTTTTTTGTTCTGCCTTCTCCCGTGTTTATTGTTTCTCAGAGGTATTTATCAGTGTCTAACAGAAGGCTAAGAGTTATTCAGTTTTTAATGCGTAAACTGGCTTCTAGGAAGATCTCGAAGGAAACTCTCTACGGTAGTTTTTACGTTTATTTAGTCGTCAATACAGCAATGCAGAACGTTCATGAGGAAGCCCCGATCATAAGGTAAACGCAGTATTTGTCACGAGAGTTATAAGATGATGAACCGCACAGAAAATAAGTTACAAAATTCTTCCAGAGAGAGAGAAAAAAACTAAATTTTAAGTGACATTATCATAGGTAATGTCACGAGTTCACAGTCGCGAATTCATCTGAAGAAACTCGTAATCTCGAATGGGATTTATTAACACTATTCCATGAATAAAATGTAACGAATAAGTAATAATTACTTTCCTATTTCGTTATTTAAAATTAATCTCTCTCAGCTGAGAGAGCAAGGCATACTATGATTCGACAATCGATGAATCGAATGACTTGCCAGATTCCAACTAATGTTACCAATAGGGCATATATGAAAAATAGTTAACCTAATTCAGGTAAGCTAACATCAGAACAGTAAAAAGCACACGAATTGGCTTACACCGTATCGGAATTGTGTTTTTAATCAAAACACATATATATTATTTCATTATCCAAACTCGTTATGTTGCATAAAATAACGTGTTTTTATTCTGTTTACTGACAGCATATGACGTACTATTCTCTGCATATTGATACTTTACGTTCATTTACTCATAATATCTTCAATGATTCACCTAAAGCATTCAGGATTGCTCAGTGACGTATTTTTTTACATTTTAATTTGACATGTTATAAAACTATTCAATATCGTCGCCAGTATTAACATTTTCCTTTTTAAACTTTATTTCTTGCTCCTTTTCGACCCCCCCCCCCATCTATGGCCCCCTTGCCATGGTGGCATCGGCGAGACTGTCAAGTAGAGCCCTGGTCTATAGAAACAGCCTAGTTGTAAAAAGAAGGTACTGTAATTGCTTTTCATTTTTAAATGTTTCTAAAGAGCCTCCACTATCCCATAAAAGAGATAATATTAATAAATGAATCTCTAATCTGAACTAACGAAATATAATAAACACTGTAATTACAATGAAATGAAGCACCCTAATCTAATATAGCAGAGTTATTTAGGTGTTCAGGAAGAGGAATTCGAGCTGTCAAGGTTAAATAATTGTAACTTCATTAAAAACGTACAAACGTTGTCATTTTATTTTTCATTTCGGCTGTGATGCAACAACACAGAGCCTCCCTGCTATGTATTTAAGTTGATAACACACGGGGGTAAAATCGCTATTAATATTTTTAAACTTTTAATTTAGCTGTTAGCTGACGTACTGATGTATATTTCTTTCAGCCCTCTGACAGTTCCAAAATAAAACTCTCTTTAAAAATAACATAGTAGGCCACGTTAATACCGGCACAATTAATTGTCATGACAACAGTCGTCCAGGTGATAGATGAACGTTTATTGTGACTTCACTTGTCACCTGAGTGATAAACATTTTCAATGTAACTGAATTTGTTGACACGAAATAACATTAAATTACAACTTCTATTTGTATATAAAAAAGAAATTCTGCTATGTCAGCAGGTTGTGTTAAAAATATCGCTTTAACAGGTACCATGTTAAATTAATTCTTTGTACGATCCATTTATACCTCTATTTTTACACGGGAATGACACATTTATCACATGTACATGTACACTGCAAAAACGGTTTAAATGTTAAACAGTTGAGCTTTTTCAACTCAGCTCCGATTCAGTCTTGTCCATTATGAATTTAACTCTGTAATGTAGGGATAGTAACTTACTTAATAAAAAATACTCAAGAGAATTTTAAACTCCCACCCTGTCAGTGAACTAAGCCAAGAACTATCCAAGGTGTAATAATTAAAACGTATGTGAATAGGCCTATAAAGACATATAAAAAGAAAGCGAAGACACATGAAAAGATTGAAATGGTAAAGCTAAAGTAGCAATATGATTATACGATTTGTTCATCTATGCAATCATCATATTATTTAATAATACGTCAAATTTAGAGGGTTTGATGTAATGACACACGTGGGCTGCAAAGAAAGCTAAATACACAGGTAGGTTAAGTTACCGGTACTAGATGCAAGAAATTGGAATTTCCACTATAACAGCACCATGAACATAAAATTTATTTAGAAACATTACTATCGAAATATTCTGCGACATAATTTCCATGTTAACCATTCATAGTAAATATCAAGCAGTTATATTTTGAGAGGTGGTAATTTTGATCAACACAAACAAGTAACTTTAAAGGATATGGTCCTAAAGTTAATATCCGTTTACGCATCAATACGAGACTTAAAATTGGGACAGCAAGAAAAACATTATCTTCTTATGTTTGAGCAATGCCAATTATATTAATTTTAGGACATAGTTTATTCGACTTTTTATAACCATTTATAACTTTTTTTTTCCATTTGACATCATTGGTCCACACGGGACTTCTATTATTGGTGATCAAGAATTCCTAATACCCCGGGGATATCAATTTTAGAATCCAGGTTTATTAGACTTTTATTAAGTGCCAGTATGGTACTTTATGAGATTGTGTGGTGAACGAAAAAATGTCTGTCCGTCTGTCTGTCTGTCCGTCTGTCCGTGTGTCTGTACGCACCATAACTCAAATACGCTTTTTCGGATTTTCATGAAACTTGGAAAACACATTTATAATGTCCATGGGAAGAACCCTATTGATATTGAACCAAATCGGTTCACCGGTACCGGAGTAATGCCCAATTTAGTGCCTATTTTAATAGATTATGGCGCCTTTCTTTTAGATCGGATTTCCATGAAACTTGGTATACCCATTTATGACGTCCATGAGAAGTGCCCTATTGAATTTGAACTTAATCTGTTGACCGGTACCGGAGTAAAACCCAATTTAGTGTCTACTTTGAAGGCGCAATAACTCAAATACGCTTTATCGGATATTTATGAAACTTCGTATACGCATTTATAATGTCCATGGGAAGACGTTTATTGACATTGGACCAAATCGGTTGGACAGTACCGGAATAATTCCCAATTTAGTGTTTTTATGTTAATATATAAGAAGTCGCGATAACTCAAATATGCTTTATTGGATTTTCCTGAAATTTTGTATACCCATTTATAATGTACGTGGAAAGACGTCTACTGATATTGGACCAAATCGGTAGACCGGTACCGGAGTAAAACCCAATTTAGTGAATATTTTAAAGACGCGGTAACTCAAATACGCTTTACCGGATTTTTATGAAACTTGGTATACACATTTATAATGTCCATGGGAAGACGTCTATTCATAATGGATAAAATCGATTGACCTGTTTCGGAGTAATGCTCAATTTAGTGCCTATTTTATGGTAATATACGTATTCGAAAGAATTTATAAAAAAAATGAAAATCAGTTATCTTGACAACATAGCCTATTGTTTTACTGTGATTTTATAAGGCCTTGGAAATTAAAATACAGGTAGCTATGACAAAAAACATATTAATTGACATGCGCTTATCCAACTAGACCGTTAAAATGACCCAGGTGGCCGAGATGGTAGACCTTTCTTCTTCCGTAAGCCCTGCTTAATGAATAAATCTGGAGCTTAACTTGGAAATCAATTTAAAAAAAAAAAACATATTCTGCATATCATAATTGCAGTCATAACTGATTAAACAAAAACATACTGGCACTTTGTTACATCAGTTTACCTGATTTTATTATTTCTTCTTTTAATGAAGACTACCAGCTGATAGTTGATAAAGTACAAGGGGGAAATGAAAAGTTTATAGGCTAAATGGAAGAAGGTTAAAGCAAAACAGACAAATTTTAAGTTAGTATATTATACTAAAACTAAATTCCGTGGCGCTGCATCCCATGCGTACCACACGACCGCTGCGTCATCTGCCATAGGCAGATTTGCACCGGGACTTGTGGTCAGCATGCCGACAAGCAGGGACAATAATGATAATTTTCGTGAACAGAATCGATACTTCTTAATCAAGTATCTCCTCAGTTCCAATCACGAGGTTAAGTGCACCCCGTTCCAGCCCCTCTCTATCTCATAAAAATCTGAGGAGGTACAGAGGATCGGATCCGGGCCTCCGGATCGGAAGCTAGCAATGCTAATCACGAGACCACGTCTTAAGATTTTACAAATCGAAGTATATTCATTAACCTATTTTTTTTGCTCCACTACATATACAAAGTAATATCATATGGGGTGATTCAATATTATGAAACCGAGCGAGGTGATAGAGGTGGTAACGTCTTGAACTCGCTTACGGGAGGTCCCAGGTTCAAATCCTGTGGCCGGCCAATTTGACATGGGATTTTTCATGGCTACCCCAGTCGTAAAGGCAAATGTCGAATTGGATATTTACATGAATCATCCTCACCATTTCATCCTATATCATATTCATTTAAAATAATATCAGTGAAATTTACTCCATAAAATACATTAACAATAGAAATAATTGACAATCAATTGTTCTATGGTCTACCCTACTGTATAGACACAGATCCCGAACTCCTGATAAATTATGGCCTCGTTGCTAAAAGGAGTATAAACACAGCTGAATTTAATAATGTATATATATTATGAACAAGCCCAAAATATGCTTGGAAGCTAAACAGGCGACGATAGCTTACAATCACTAATGTCCCCTCCTCTCTCATTATTCAAACTCTAATTTTTACTAGAATGAAGTATTAAGTCATGTCTATTTTATACACTTTTTTCGTTCACTCAGTTAATGTCGTCAATTCAGCAAATATTGAAGAGCAAATTTGATGAAAGCGACAAAATGACGAAAGTGTGGAAGGGGGTGTGCCTGATGGAAGGGGTTGTGGAGGTTTTACCACAGTGACCGTGCTGTGGTCACACTGGATGGTTTATAGGGGAGGGGTGGGCTGAAAAGAGACAGTAGGTGGAGGTAGAAATAAAAATTACTGACAAAGCCCTGTCCGGCAAGTGTATATAGAACACCATGTTGCACTGTTTAGTGAAACGTGCAATTTTGAAAAGAGGGGTAGGGGTGGGGGAGGAGGCTGCCGGTGTAATTGCTGCCGGGATACAGATAGACAGAATGTGGTACGGAAAGCGACATGTTCCCTATTACAGCATGCCAGCATTAGCGACATAAAGAACTTTTATCATTTTATTTAACACCTTTGAAAGGTATTGGCCAGGTCTCTTCTGGACTTCGAAATATATCACTGAGTTAGCCACACCAGATCAGGGAAGAAATACGAACTCTCCTTTCATGCATCATATTTTATGTTAAACAAGGGTAATGGCGAAGATCCGCCGTTGTTCGCATTCCACTTAAGCTACATGTTTTGGTTGTTTGTAATATTAATTCTGTGGTTACCAAACAGACTAGCCATTGACTTAACGAACTTTCAAGCAATGGCTCATGGTACATCACAATGTGATGTACCATGAGCTATTGCTCATCTAACTAAGAGAGTATGTTGTTGATAATGAGAGAAAAAAAATGATCCTTTAGCATTTAGATTACCCGAATATTTTTTACACTACTTAGTTTGGGGCGATTTAGCTAATATTAAACATGAATTTGTTGCTCGAATTACTTAGGCGTTACAACTTGGATTCCTACCTATCCTATTTTATGCAACTATAATTTTAGCTATCCCATGTAACTTACATGAACGGCATTAAAAATTGTCCTGCGTTACTTAATAGCTATTTATGTATCAAGTACGCAAAATAACGCTTTAGCGGACGAATCTAGTATAGCGGCCGAGGCGAAAGCCGAGGCTGAAATACTGGATGAGTCCGCTAAAGTTTTTGCGTACGTGGTGCATACAATATTTTTTAGTAAAAGTTCTATAAATCATATGAAATAAAACAAAAAATACCGTATAATTAATTATAATGAAAGGCAGTCAGTCATTTCTTTAAGTTATATTGTCATGGCCATCTAGATCATAAAACAACAATGACCGTACGTACCATTAACATATGTGGTAGTAAAGATGCATAATATATGAGTCCCTTGTTTGTAAACAATATTGCATACCAACTAGTATTTATGAAAAGCTTGTGAAAATATAAATGATAATACCGAGGAAATTTCAATCCAAGCCAGAAACATTGAATTGGAGCTGCTACCAGCAACTTCACGGCAGAAATAGGCTATGAGAAGGGATATATTACGGCATTTAAATGCTGTTCGTCCATGGTAAGGAATGTTTTTCAAGTGAACCAAAATGTGAAAAGTTGTTGGCTTATATTTGTTGTCATGTGAAGAAGTGGGCTACCGTGTTTTGTGGAAAATCCTGGTAAAGTTTCTGATTACCATAAAGAAACGTATTGGCTTAAGTTTGTTGTTTCATGGCGAATTATATGCGTAAATCCATGTTAAAGTTGGTGTGACTGGTCAATGCCGTCTGGGTTTTGTTTATAGATTCCCATGACGACTTTAAAGGACAAGGCCGCTAAAATTGCATTTTGAATGCAGTTTGAATGCACTTTTATGCAATTTTAGCGGACTTGTCCTTTAAAGTGCAGCTTTTCGGCGTGTTACCAGTCCGATAAGCAGCTGTTTTAGAGAGCGTGTACTAAAAATGTAATAAAAATTATATATTTGTAGGCCTACTTCAAATAATACCTATTATTACGATAGTCCGTTTTTTAATCAGAAATTGCAGTCGTAGTAGGCCTAGAGCGTATAAGAAAAGACTCTGACCTATTGAATAAATTGACAATCAAATTAAAAGGTTGACTGCCTCAAAATATAATAAGAAAAAATAAATTGCTTTCTATTGTAGACCTTGGATTTTTTTTATTTTGAGGAACTTGGATTTTTTAGCCTTTGGCACGTAGGTCTAAAGGTAGACTGTTCTTACGCAACAGCCAACCGCAACTAGGCCTACTATTCCTGGTGCTGACTCCTGGTAAAGGCTGGTTCGACCCCAGTGCTACTGGACGCCATTTTAAAAATCACAATGATATCATTGATCAAACTCGTGTTCTTCCAGTCTATCCACAATCAACAGCAAAATGGCGATACCTGAATTTCGCATCGTGTGTAAAATGAAGGTATGCCTAGTTACCAATCCGCAGGGTGAGAAAATTTGCTCGTTATATCTGTAGTCAGACAGTTTAGGCTAACTGTGGATTTCACTAAAATCATTAAAAGTTAGCTTTTACACCTATTAAACTTGGATTTAATTAATTAAAACCTATAGTTTCTTGGATTATGCGTAACTTCGGACCCAAAAAAAAATGGATGCTACAAAACACTTAACACAAAATATTTTAAAATTTTCACAGGGAACATGAATTCTTAAGTTCCAAACATGAGCTTTTATTTCTTGACATATAGGTAGCCTATGTCCATCGTGTGGTTAAATGTGAAATAACTGAAAATGAAAAAAAGAGACAAGAGAACGTAGATTAAAGCTGAAAGCCTTCAAGCTATTAAATTAATGTGGATTTCAAAAGTGTATTTTAAAAGTTTATTCATCAACAAAGAGTGAGAATAATGAATAATGCTGCATATAAACATGTTCCACTCTTTAACTGAGAGTTGGGGTGGATCTGATTGCGCTCATGCCGTGTCATTCCAATGTCACCAGAATTTTACACCAGCTGATACAAGCGTGCCAAAATTACAAACGTGCATCCTTCCTCCCTTACTACAAGCTCAACTACACATGTTATTGCTGAGTGCACCAATATTTTTATAACTCAATACTATGCTTAATTCATAAAAAAATTATTTTCTCCAATAATTAATGGACATTAAATTTTATCGAATGGGGAGGCAATGCGTTTATCGCCTTATGTCTTAAGTGGTATTCTAGTGCATGATAAGCAGGTCCCGGATTTTGATGAGATGTCATCTTTTAACTGGAACATCATGGACGTTGCAGATATTCTGATCATGAGTCCTAGATTATAAAAATTGTAATTTTTACGTTGTTATATTATTTTTCATTTAGGCTGTGGCGCAAGAACTTAGAGCCTCCCTGCTATGTAATTTTGGTATTACTGGTCATTTTCCCAAATTTTTTATTTTTAGGTAATTTTAGAATTCAATGTCTTTATTTGGTCATTTTTTGGTCATTTCATATTTTAAGGATTTAAAAAATATATAAAGTCATTATTTTCTTAGTTTGTGTTGTTTCTCGCAATAGGCCTACATAGAGTTTTTGTACATTTACTTCCATTGAATATTATCGGAACTTAAATAGGCTAAGCATAAATAAATATACTGTATCTTGTTATAGGCATAATTTTAATTTGGATAAAGAAAATAAGTCTGCTGTTTGCATTTAACCGTATGTACCAACTAATTAATTAGCCCCTACAAGCCTATAATTGCGTCAACAACATAAATGTAGAATAGACACAAATCTGATGAATAAACTAGCATTTTCATACCTTTTTTTTTAGTTTTGGGTAATTTTTTTGTATGTTTTCAGTCATTTTATAGCTAATTTGTTAAGTACTTTTGGATCAACAAAATACAGATAAGAGTTTAGGGTCTGGGGTTTAAAACCTGGAAAATGCAAGTGCACATTTTTCAGACCATCGATTCCCTCTCCCTCTGAACCTAAGTAATTTGCATCTACCGAAATATAATTCCACATTAAACCTGCAGGTTCATCAGCAGCTTCGGCAATAGGATTCACGCCGGTCCTTCCAAGCCATACATACAAAACGATAAGTTTCTATTGGAATTACGATAGCAGTTCTATCAACAATCTTATCCTGCATTATGCAATATACACTTTAGTAAGGTGTACGAAACTTGTTTATGGAGCCATTTCTTTTTATATTGTTTATCTAATGCGGTCTATCGAGGAAGTAAAATATCTTGAAAATGTCGGTCAATTTGTATAGGCTACTTTTTTGTGCTCTTCAAAAAAATGTTTGCTAACTTTATACAAAATTTAAACCATCAATTTCTGAATTTTCTGCTTTTTTCAATACTTAAAATAAAATAGATAGTTAAAGATCGGGTATTAAATTATGGGTCCTTGTGGTTTCCGTAGGTAATTGATTTTTTTATTAAAAAAATACCCTTACCATCTTCCCATGTGCTCTTCATATTGTTTCGATACGATCGTTAATATTACTCTTCAGTCTTAGAACAACCATCCCATGTATAAAATTTAAACAAAATCACGAAAAGCAAATTTGTCTTTATGTAAAGTGCCATTAAAAAGTAAGAGAAAGTCGTCGCCAATCGTCGTGTCTCATCCTCAGAAGGTACCTAACCCAAATAAAAAAGGTTTTTATTCAATTTTTCGTTCTGGAGCTAGGCTGGTCACAGACAAAGACGCGCGCGCACACACACACACCGCCATGTTTTTTAAAACAGCGTTTTTGGATTCAGGGACCTCAAAACATGTATTACTTACATACTCAATGACAATAGACAATTCCTCAGCAAGCTAAGGGAAATAGACATATAAGCTTTCATGAACCACAGATCATTGTCTCTGTTGGACAATACATGAGAATATTATAGGTAATATTATCAAGCTAAGGGAATATTATCTATTTTAAGGAACCCGAAGGTTCATTGCCGCGCTTACCTGAGCCCACCATTCAACCCTATTCTGTGCTACCTCCATCCATTCATCCCTAGCAAATCTTACTTCCCTTAAATCTATCCTAACATTATCCTCTCACCTACGTCTAGGTCTCCCAGGTGGTCTTTTCCCTTCGGGTCTCCCAGTTAATACTTTGGAGATGTGTCTTTGGAGATGTGTACCCCATGCGCGCAACATGTCCGGCCCATTTCATCCTCCGTGATTTAATTACCCTTATCATATCTGGTGAAGAGCACAGGTCATGAAGCTCGTCGTTATGCAGTTTTCTCCAGTCCCCATTTTCATCTCTCTTAGGCCCAAATATTTTCCTAGGCACCCTGTTTTCGAACACTCTCAGATGATGTTCTTCCCGACCAGTAAGTGGCCATGTCTCACACCCATAAATATAACAGGAAGGATAATATTCTTATAAACCTTTATTTTTAGATTCCTGGACAGAAGACGAGAGGATAAGAGTTATGTTAAAAGTAACTTAACTTCTAGTAGGCCTACGGGCAGAAGAAGTAAAATTGTTCGTTATTGTGAACACCTTTGCTGATGTAACGTGGATGGTAGTAGTGTGAAAATCACTGCATTACTGTATATGAAAACTTTCTACACGGAGGTTAGTTGCTAAGGGAAACTGCGAAGTCCAAGGAAAGGTAAATGAAGGTGCAGGCAATTTCACGGGAAGTATTACTATAAACAAAAGAAGAACTCGAGGGACCGCGCGCGTGGAGATTGCAACGTCATCTTCCCTACCCCAAAACCAAAAAAGAAGAAAGAAAAAAGATCCATATAAGAACTTTACCAAGGAAGTAAAAATGCTGAAGTGGACAGGAAAAGAAATAGAAATCTCTTTGCCTTCACCACGGTATTGGAAGGGGTTACGAAGAAGATAAAGGGGGGTAAAGTAAAAGTTTTTGGTCCAGCCAAGCAGCAGCAGAGCCGTGATCTGAAAGGGAGGGGGTGGGGGTGTATGTGTGATGGAGATTGTAGTGGTGTGGTAGTGACGACATCTGGTGACAATTCTTCGCACCTGCTGTCGCTAAACCTAGAGTCTGCTCTTTACTCCCAATCCTGGGTGTAAAACGTGCAATAACGGCTTATGAATCACACCCACGATAATAATGTGGTGAATGTCAAGGTCCGAACGTCTGTAATTTAAAGGCAGTATTGGTCAAAGTTTGAAGTTCAAGTACAATAATTCAGATTGAATAGAACAATGGCGAAGGGAAACCGATATTCTTATTTTTAACAAGGTCAATCCTAGTTTGATTAAACTAAGCCCTCACAATATTAATGGACTAGGTAACACATCTGGAAACTGCTCTTGAAGCTCGATAGGACGGGTAGAGTAGCCAAAGAATAAAAATAAGTCTGCTAGATTGGAGCATTTCTATGTAGGCTATACGCCTATACGGGTCAGAACATGGACAGTAAAAAAGCGATAGGAAATACCTGAAATGTGGTGCTAGAGAAGACTGGAAAAAATAAAATGGACGGACAAAGTGTCAAATGAGGAAGTCCTAAGGAGAGTGGAAGAGAAGACATGAATCCTGAACACACTTCTTCATAGGAAAGCAAAGTGGATTAGGAAGTGCATGACGTCATCGAAAGAAAGTTGGTGGTCTTAGAAAAGATCGATGGTCGATGTATCCATGTCGATGATCGATGTTTTCTATATCGATGGAAAACAACCGATGTTTTTGCTACATCGATGTTTCTCCCCGACATCGATGTTTTTAAATATTTATAGTAATTTACTAAAATAAGATTAATAGGCCTACTTTGGTTCTAAAATATAATTTTATTTGCAGTAGCGTAATTTCCCAAAACATCGAAGTTTTTCATAGACAGTATTAAATGAAATACTTGTTTATTAATGAATTTTGCCTAATTTTCTGAAACAATTTCCTTTTTAAAATATGCTATACATCGAATTTTTACGTCAAAATACATCCGATGTTTTTAGGTCGATATTATCGTGACTCGATGGTTATGCTCATCCCTAGGATACAGCTGCTGGACAATTTAAAGGAGAAAATAAAATACTCGTTCCTGAAAGAGGAAGCCAGGGATAGGAAGAGATGGAGAGCGAAAATTCCACACCAAGTCCATTGAGTAGAGAACTTAATAATTATATAATTGAGGACACAAAAAGTCATCATTAAATTATTAATGCATGCAATGAAAATTATATTCCATATCTGCCTCTGCCACAAATCAGAAGCGTGCAGTTCCTTAACCTTTTAGATCTGAATTCATGTTTTGATATGATCAATTGTTAAGTGAAATCATCTATGGGCTCTAAGATTGAAATCGTTGAGGAAAATTTCGGTGAAATAGCTGATTTCTATGAATGGCAAACATAATATGTGGATAAAGAAATGCATATTTTACATAAAACATTAACCTATTTGTCTTATATCTCTGCTCTAGATTATTTTTTTGGAGTGACGGATTTATACGTCAATAGAGGTGAAAAGGTTAACCACAACAAAACGATCGCCCCTCCGAGGCCTATCTCGGCTCACAGTTATGGGTGTGGTCATCTTGCATATTTTGTATACTGGAGCTTATTTTCGCAAACACTTGCAATTTTTAAGAGCGTCTAAGGCAAACTTTAAGTGTATGCTAGTTCGAATACATTTCGCAGAGAAGGGAGGTAAATCGTTTCTTAGTTCGTTCATGTCCTGTCAGATGTGGACAGGGGTAGGTATATAACAGGGTGACGGCAAACCACAGCAATTGACGCTCTGTCTGCTACGTTATTTCCAAATCCAACTCCGCCAACAGCGTCATGCTATAGCGTCTTCATTTCTAAGCTGGAATGTTTGCAGAACTTCCATGAAAAGCTGGCTGGGGATTGGATGGGTCAACTCTTGTTCGTTGGAAAGTAAAGTTCTATGGCCCGGTTCATAAGTCTACACGAACTTCAAGTCAATGGAGTAAACTAAACTAAAGTAGTAAATCTTAGAAGGAAACCTGAAGTAAACAAAAACCAGTTTGTTTCTCTCACTCTTAAGTCATAGGAGTAATGTGCTAGAGTGAGACAGATATACTGGCTTTTGTTTATTTCATGTTTTCTTCTTAGATTTACTACTTTAGTTTGGTTTACTCCTGGTTGGTGCATGCCACCAAATGCTTCTCAAGTAAATGAGTAAATTTACAAAATTTTAAACATGTTGTTTTCAACATACTGACTGAATTTTAGTTAACTAATTTAGTGCTTCTGTGCAAAAACTCAATTCACTGAGATCAAAATTCTCGTTCCAGTGCATTTTTAAAGGTACTGTAAGAAGATTATGTTAGGAGAAAACTTGCATTTAATTTGTCAGTACTTCTTTCGACTTCAAAGGTTTTTATCCATTTCGCTGCAAAAAAAAAATGAAATCAACCTATCTTCCAGGCAATATCTAAAAGTCAAAGTTGATTATTAGAATAAAATACTATAATTTAGACGTCCACTAAGGAGGGATGTCTAGCGCTGCAGGGGATATTTATATATCCAGGCCCTGATGAAGAGACTAAATGATCGTTAGGGCCTTTAGAAAAAAAATCATAAAAAATAATAATTGGTATTTGGTAAAAAAACCATTTTTTGTTTTGTTTTTAACAATCGTGGTTTTTCAGTATATTGCCCCAAGCTTAATGAGTTTTACCTTAAACCCAGATACTGAAGTGTTTAATGTTTTATTTTAGACTAGGATCAATAGAAGAGCATACATAATTACTAGGGACCGGATTTTTAGGTTTTTGAAAACACTGTTTTAGGTTTTCCATTAGGTGAAATAGTTTTTTTTAGGTTTTTTCTCCAAAATATCGTTTTCGGGTAGAATAATTGGTTTCATGAATTTAAATGTGCTACATAGCATTCAATACATAATACTTTTAAAGTTTAACTTAACAAAATTGACTTAAATTTGTGTAAAGTTGCTTTAGGACAATATTATACAATTGAAGAAAGAAAGCATAAACAATCAAAAGAAGCAGTGAAAATAAGATTGCCTCATATTTCCTGGTTACAGTAAGGAATACGCCGGTACTCTTACACTTCCTCTCTTGATACTTTTCTTCCTAGACGACAATGGGTTGAACGAAACTCTGGTGGTATTAATTTCAACCCGACAAAAATTATTGTCTCTCCGCAAAATGTCGATTCCTCAACTGACAAACAAAAAAGACAGAAAAGTAGCCTAAAATAGATATTTTAGGTTTTATATCCCGTTTAGGTATATTTAGGTTTTTATACCCCATTTAGGTATTTTTAGGTGCCACAGAATTAATGTGGGTGAATCCTATGGACATGATTCAAAAAAGTGTATGAGCGGTTTTTGTTTTGGAAGTAAGGAAAAAAATAGGTAAAAACCTAATAATCCGGTCCCTAATAATTACATTCAGTCAGGTTAGACTGGATAAGCCTTTAGCAGACTGTACTAGGGATGCTGCTTCAGGCTTTCAGTTGCGAAGTTTTGGTTGAAGACAAAAGGGACACGGTGTCACAGTGACATCTCTCTCACATCTCCCGTCTCGGTCTCACTCACTTTTATTCAGGAGTGTCACAACTCAGGTAGGCTCTTTCAGATCAATGAACAGTTGTAACTCACATGCTGACGTGTTCTTAGATCTCAGATACAACATCCCATTAAAGATAAAGGAGACAAGAATTTCAGAATTCTTGAGGAATTCTTTAGAAGAAAGACATTTCTCAAAAATATTGACGAGGAGACTCGAAGGGAAAAGACCACTTGGAAGACCTAGACGCAGGTGGGAGGACAATATTAGGATAGATTTAAGGGAAGTTGGATTTGAGAGGAATGGTTGGATGGAGTTAGCACAGAATAGAGTTGAATGGCGGGATCATATAAGTGCGGCAATGAACCTTCGGGTTCCATAAAATAGATAATATTCCTTCAGCTTACTTATGAATTGTCTATTGCCATTGAGTAAGTAAGTAAGTAACTAATACTGGTATTAAATAATAAAAAGAAACTAATATAGGCTAAATATCCAACCTTCTGGACTTAGTACCACTTTCCATCACGCATATCTCTTCACGGAACCGGTCAACTAGCTGATCGACAAGATTACTAAGATATTCCGTAAAAGTAAAGATTCGAAAGGAGAAAACGCAGTGCCAAAGATGATGCACAACCCATGATTGTTTTTACAACTCATTTTTTTAACATTTCAATATTCTATTACTGTTCTATAGTTTTCTTCTATGAGATCCGCCTATGCCAAACGTCTGATCACCTTAAGTAGCGATAACTTAAGTCTTAAGGCCTATTGGGTGCTACGTAACATAGCCCGGTTAGTGTACATTTTTTGTTCCCTGTTCTGAGACTTATCGTTAAACTACAATGACCTGAAACAGCGGCTGGCATTACCTATTTTATCTGCTTATGACCTTGTATAGAGTCCAATGAAAATGTCCTGCTCTTATGCCTAAAACAGAAGCAGCTATAAAAAAGCAAACATGTTAAATTCGTTGCAATTATTTAAAAAAAAAAATCAGTATCAATATTGTACAGGTAGGGGGGAAAAGCGGACCGACAAAAATATCTAAGTTGCCGATATGAGCCATTGCGCATGCCTAGCGGCAGTCTCAGGAATGTATTCAGGGAATGTATTGAAATTTGTTCTACAGCCGATAAATTGCTTGAATTGAGAAATAATGCCACATAATTTGCATTGCTTGTGAAAAGAAACGTTTCCTTTACATCTCTTACATTTATTTACGTATCAAAAGGCTCTGAAATCAGCTACAAGAGTTGGTCCGCTTTTTCCCCCCTCCCCCTACCTGTAATTTCTTCAATTTTAGATTCTAATCGCGAGATTCACATAGGATTTCGACTCCTTACTACTTCAAACTGGATTTTGGCAACGACGCAATCTAAGAACACCAGGAAACCGTAGAAGCCTAATTTAGGTAAGTTGTATGATTGGCAGCCCTGATCTGGCTGAGAAGAGACCGAGTGGTGCAGAGACCGCAAGAAGGAGGCTGGGGGGCATCACCTCGCATCTCAAGTCAGTAATAATAATTATAACCATGCTGAGATGTCGACAGAACAAACCAATATCTCAAAAGTTAACGAGATGGTCTTGAGTTGGTCTAACTACAACTTCACCGTGATGTATTTCACCTCCCTCTTCCATCCCTTTCAAAGAACAATGCCCTTCTGCCACCAAACTCCTGATCCAAAGTGACAACAGCTTAAAACCACATCCGTTCCATCTTCGGTTTCAATTCTCGAAACCTTAACTTATACTGAATTTCAGGGTTTCAATGTTTCACTTAAAACCGAGGGAGCAAAGTGTGAGACACTATGTATACGCATGTAGGCTGTATATGTGTAAATGATGATGATGATGATGATAATAATAATATATTATTTTTATTGGCCTACCATTTTCCTTTAAAGGAACATAGTGAGGAGACGAAGTTGTGGAACAGGTAAACCCAACACTCAGGGAGGTCAGTCCGAAAGGGTTTTACCCCGGAGTTTTATCCACTTGCAAAGGCGAATACCGGATTGGAACAATTATATGGGCATATGCTAGAAGAATACTACATCAATCACCCAGCTTGGAAATGGATGAGTTCGCAGACAGTTTAGTTATGATTCAAATTAGGATTTTAATTAATCTTTTTTCTTTCTTTCTTTGTTATTGAACGCATAATGTTATATCAAGCAACTCTATACATACAATGATTTTTCAACTCCTTCAGTATATTTTAACTTTAATAAAATTCTCTAAGTTTTTAATTAGATCCGACTAAGCCCTTGTGGCAATTTCTCTTGTGCGATTTTTTTAAACGTAGGTAGTAAACGCTGCATACTCTGTATAGCATAAAAGACTGCCTCCCGTTTCAATTAAGAAAAACACTTGTTCAGACACTCATTTTGCCTCATTTTGATTATTGTGACGTCCTACTTACTGACTTAAACAGCAATTTGACTCAAAGACTGCAACGTGTTCATAATGCGTGCGTCAGATATATATGTAACATTCGTAAATATGACCACATAACCCCGTCACTGGAATCACTTCGATGGGTACGCCTGCGTGAGCGAAGATATTTTCACTGTCTCATACTGCTCTATAGAATCCTTCATACCTCAACACCTAGCTATCTTTCCAGTCGCTTTCATTACCTTTCTTCCTACCATAACTTGGGCACGCGCTCTCAGCTTGACCCCTTACTATCCATGCCTCTTTACAGAACTACACAATATTCGAATTCGTTTACAACAACAGCTATTCGTCACTGGAATTCACTGCCTAGCCATCTCAGGAGCTGCCAAACGACTTCACAGTTCAAGCGCCATTTAATAAATTTAGTATACAATAACATTTAGGAATTGATACTAATTAGTAATATATTTTAATTTTCATTATATTTTGTAATAACTAAGAATGTATTTGTTTAGACTTTCATCATTATTTTTTTTTTCTTTATTTTTAGTCATTTGTATTACTTATGTTCTATTTTTTTCTTTGTATTTAATGTTCGTTTCTTGTATTCATGTATATCAGTTCTATTTTAATTTATTATTAATCATTATTATTATTATTACTATCATTATGTACGAGTATTTCATGTTTTTGCCCTGGCTGAGTGGTAGAGAAGGCCTTATGGCCTTAACTCCGCCAGGTTAAATAAATAAATAAATAAAATAAAATAAATAAATAAACTTTCAACACACAAACACTAAATTTGTATATTGTTAACTAATTTATTAATAATTTTGAACATGATATTAAGTAAAGTGTCCCGATGTTCCGTTAGTGTATATAATTCGGAGGGCAACTTAGGGACAGTTAAGTAGTTATGTTACCTTAAATCCTGAACTTGAAGTTGGTCAATTGTTGATCCTTACCTGAAAATAAGAAAAATTATCACTGTTAACATACATATTTAAACATAATAATATTTACAACTCAAGTTAAAAGGAAATTTGTATTAATTGAAATAGTGAGGATATTTTCATTGTAAAGAATTCTAGTTTGATTTTAATCCCACCATTATTTTCATTTTAATGCAATATCTTTAGAAAAATTATCTGTATCTGTATCTGGTACCCTATGATCCCCAGGTGGGGCGAAGGGGCCTCCAATGGAGGTTTCATTACCTATACTAATTTGGATATGCTTATTTTCCGCGAGAGGGTAGAGGGACAGGTGGTAAGCCCATCGCCTCGCAACCCCCCTCTGGAAACTAAGTATTTCTTGGACGTGAAAGGGCCGAGAAATTTTGTCCAGAGGCTCTAATTTAGGCTTGGAGTTCATTTACGTGCCGTAAATCTACGACACGGGACCCCCAGCTTAAAGTCCCTCCCGGAGGACTCCGTGCCCAGGATTTTTACGTCCTGAAAAATCCATCGACCGCGGCCGGGTTTGATCCCGCGCCATGCGGATCTAGAGGCGGGCACGCTACCTCTAGACCACCGCGGCCGACTAGAAAAATTATGGTTCCCTTGAATTTCAGTAGGCCTAATGACCCTGGTCATTCACGCCTCGATTATCCGAGGGTCGAATTATTTATGTCTACATACAATTTAAAGTAATACATTTCAATTCCAATTCAAACTGACTCAAATCAAAACCGAGATACATAAAATATAGAATTTAAGTTAAACACCCAAACCAGCATTGCTCGTGTGTGGGTGCTGTTCAGTATTAATTGAATATAAATGCCATTAATATACAAAATAGGGCAAGTAATTATTCAATAAAATTATATTTACGTTACAAGAACCAAGACAATCTGGGGGAAAGATGGAAATTTACAAATTTATATATTGATGACTAAAATTAGAACATAAGAACTTGTAAATATTGAAATTAAATATAACGTTAAAATTAAGAGCGATCACACAAATAATACTATTTTGAGGCTACAGGAAGTGCTTGGGAGAAAAAGTAACAAGTATGACAAATTAGAGCTAAAGTATTCGTTTGATAAAACATTTAAAACGGGCTTGGTGGGCCTGCCACAGAATTCCAGGCGTCTAGATTAAATGCCAATTTATGAAAAATTAAAACAAAATCAGAGGCATCAGCTAATACAGGTTCGTTTGCCTTAGGTAATTGTTTAATCCGAAGGGCAACCATAGGCAACCACAAATTCAATAAAATTGAAAATGATAAGAAATTTATTTCCAGTTTTCCATCCGTAGTGGAAGAAACTACTGTACATAAACAGCAATCTTCCATATTAGCTAAGATACCAACCATATGAGGTAGCCCTGGTCCTTATTTTTTCGGTTAATTCAGACTGTACTTTATTATTCTTTGAAACCTTTTTACACTTTAAATTGAATTGTTTAACCTGCTGCAAATGTACATCATGAAGATATAAACATACGTTTATTCAAGTTCGCCTCATCTGTCTAATAATTGAAATAGTATTATTTTTATTTCTAGTTACCGTTTCAGATTTTTGTAAGAATGTAGCAAACTTATGTTATCGAAATAATGGAATTCTAATATACAGTAGTATTAGATATTTTTCCAACATAGGATTTTTTCCAGTAGGTTGCAAGTAATCAAGGAAAGAAATATAGATGTTAACTCCTTAACGTAAAATACCAGGGAAAACTACTCTTTCCGACAGAAGAGACTTTTTTTCTTTTTTGTGAAACCTCAGCACTGGGTTATCTTACACGATTGCAATATCGAGATCAAAGAGTTGGGGTTAGTAATCAGGTAGATGAGGCAACAATGAGAGACAACCCTTCGCACTGTACCTTCTGCTTCTCTTTTAATCACAATAAAAATCCACGTCTCTATCATATCACCATATCAGCATCACATGAAAGCATTCGGGACTTCCCCTTCAGACATCCGCCGCCACCGACGTTACATCCATCTAATTTAACAGCCAAATCCTTCAGAGAAAAGAAGAGAAATCCCGACAAAGAGATGTTACCGTATACACCAAGGATTATAATATAAGTCAGGCTAGTTTCTTTGCCTTGCAACATGGCTTTGAAAAGCAAACAAAAGAAGAAGAAGAAGCACACAATACAACTTGTCACATGCATACAAGAGGTGCACCTCCGGCCCAACCGGAAGTTCCTTCATTTCTTCTCTTTGCGGGAAGCTAGCAGTGTAAAAACACACGGTTCCATTGTCTCAGCAACACCTTCGCTTTGTAACTTTACATTACAACTCAAAAGAAAGTACTGAAACAGACATAGACTAAATGTGTTCCCTGCATATAAATTATTGTATTTTTAACTGTATAATATTAGGCCTATATAGAAATGAGTTTCTAAAAAATACAAACTTATTTTCTCTTAAGTCGTAATCCAAAACACATTATAATTTTTAAAATTTTCAGTATCTTGCAGTTCCTTAAGATTCACGCCGTTCGCTGCAGTTTGTTAGCTTATTCCGAAGCGATCGACAAATTGATGTGTTATATTGGGGAAAAAGAAAGTATTTCAACGACGATCTTCCCCCCCCCCCCGGTTACTATAGCATACGGAGAAAGGCCACCTTCAAAATTAATTTCACATTTGAGTACTATCTTGTTAACAGGTGGCGTTGGATCTACATGGAAATACGAGCTCAAATCTACAAACTTTTACTTTTCGCACGGTAAATATAATTTCAGCTACATGTTTTCAATGTTAATAACTGTGTACTAGGTCTATATTTTACCAGTCTCAGATGAATCCAACTAAGGTAAAGCGCAAGAGAATGGACGTAAAAAGTACGATATAAAAGCGAAAAAAATATAGGTAGTAATAGTGACAAAAGAAGAAAATATAAGAAAAGGTAAGGAGATTAGATTAGGATGAAATAAAAGAAATGTAAATAATTTAATAAGAAGAAGAACATCGTGGATAAAAACTAGGAAAATAGATGTTAAAGAAAATAGCCAACAATAATGTAAAAACTAATATGACAAAGGAAGGAAAATAAAAATAAAAACAAGATTGTTAAGAAATAAAATGCAATAGGCTACAGAGGAAAGAATATTGAAGGTAAAATAAAGTATGAAACTTCTTAAATAATGATGTTGCAATAAACCTTAGTAAATTATGTCATATATATATATATATATTTATATATGACACAATTTATATATATATATATATATATGACACAATTTATATATATATATATATATATATATATATATATATATATATATATATATATTTATACTTAAATATCCACCTTATAGCCCCAATTTGTAGATTTGCCTATACATTAATTTATTTTGATCAAATAATATAACAAGTATTACAGGAGCTATTTGTAATACCTATTACATTTTATCAAAATAAATAAATGTATAGGCAATTCTACAAAGGCATTATCAATAATTGGATGTGTAAGGTGGATATTTAAATATAATATAATATGATCCTCAATTGAAAATTAAATTCATTAATACTCATGTCATATATTTTTCGTGTAATTTTCCGAAACTTTCATAGGCCTACGCCATTCCTTGTCTCTGTTTAAAAGGTGTTGAGACATTTTCTGGACTGGTAAAGAATTGCAATATATGAATGGGGTTTTCTTGTGATGACCAGAGCATTGTTAGTGTACCGTCAGTGTCACAGTATATTTGTTCAACAAACTGAAAAGGTGACAACACCGCCACGACGCCTCGCCGGAAGGACGCAAAGTGAAAAAGAGGTTTTTTTTCCTACTTTGGTAATGGCGGAGACAACGCAGACACGGTCTGGGGTCTGAAGTAAAAGGACGGATGTTTTGGGAGATAGAAAGGATGAAAGTGAAAAAAAAAAGGTTACTTAAATTGATTAAGCTTGGCAGGAGAGGGGAGAGAACGACCGTTGTGCGAAGGAGGCTGTGTAGGCCTACCTGAAATGTCAATATGTGGCTTAGACAAGAGAAAAAGAAACTGTTGTGCATCGTATTCAAATAATTTAATTGAAGAAAAGCCTCAGAAAATTGTAGACTTCTCTTGGAACGCTTATCTAGACAAAATTGTCTTTCTGCCTTCTCACAAAGAAATACCCTTTCAGTTGCAAATTAGCTTTATTAGCTGGCACGTATTACTTTTGTGGATTAAACGTTGTATGTCAGAATACATTGGGATATAATGAGACTTTTCATAAAAGCATTATACGAGAATGAAAAGAAATGGAAAATAAGGCTTCTCGTGTCGGTGTGCAGCTGACTTAGGCTCATAGGCGTACCGAGGGGGGGGGGTTTGGGGGTTTGAACCCCCCTCCCCATTGATTAAAAGAGGGAAAATTGTATAATTTTTTTAAGTCTGCCCATAAATTACGTAATACAAGTATAAAGCGTGGGAAGCTTAAAACTCGTTATTTTGCGTCTTAATTTTTAAAATTTTCCGGGGAAGACCCCCGGAAGCGAAAAACTCGTTATTTTGCATCTAAATTTTTAAAATTCTCCGGGGGAGGACTCCCGGACCCCCCTCTCCCGGATGTTATAACCCCCCCATATGGTCGACCTGGTTACGCCTATGCTTAGGCTTACCCATGATTATGAAAGATCCTTAAGATTTATGCAAAAACCGCTTGTATTCGGCTATTTTCTTCTTGAAACCGAGAAAATAATATAAATCTATAAGAAGTAACAGTAGGCCTATACTTGTAGCATATCAGTGTATATCAACTAAAAAATTTAAACCAAGTTTACAGGGAAATTATTTATATTCATTGTATACTTTGGTCAGAGTCTCTTGAGAAAATGGAATGAATACATACTACCCGCACTAGAACTGGCCCTAAAGTAAACAAAGTAAGTCTATCTCACTCTAGCATGTATATATATATATATTTATTTATTTATTTATTTATTTATAAGCATACATAGTCACAGTCACACACACACACTTTTTGTTAAGTTTGATAATTTTTAATCATGTTTTGCTCAGTTCCATAAAAATAACTATAAACTATTGTAAATAAGCCTATCTAACAAATGTATGTTTGAGTGTCCATTCTTGATTGCTTTAACAAAAGTTAGTTGTTAAATTTTCACTTGACAAGCAAACTTAGATTTACCTTTGGTAATCCGGACGGCCGTTTCGCACTATTTTAGTGCATCATCAGCGGTTTTCGAACTGCTACTGGTGGGTGCCTGTGTTGTACACCTAGGTGGTGTGGGTGTTGCGTTGGTCTTGAGGTGGGAGTGGGAGTATTTGGCGGTGTTTGAATGTCAGGTATCGTGTCAAAAAGTGTGTGTGATTTGAAGTGTAGTTGGTCATTTAGTATAGATGTGGGGTGATTTTTTGTGTGTTTATATATTTCTAGTTGTTCTATTGTGTTTAGTTTGCGACTTTTGTGGAGTGTGTGGAGAATTTCCATGTTCGTGTCTATGTTAGTGTAATTGTGGTTTGTGTCAAGTAGGTGTTCTGCATAATTTGATTTTCTGTTGTGGGGGTGTTTGAGTGCTTTTATGTGTTCTTGGAATCTTGTTCTAAAGGATCTGCCAGTTTGGCCTATATAGAAGTTGGGACAATTATTGCATTTCAGTTTGTATACTCCAGTTTTGTTGTAGGTGTCCATTTGTGTGCTTTTCCTTGTTAGGTGTTTCTTTAGCGTGTTGTTCGTTTTGTAGGAAAGAACACACACAAACCCAAGAACCAAAAACGAAGTTCATCACACTAACATACTACGGTAAGAAAACTCACAAAACAGCATCAACCTTCAAAAAACTCAAGTACAACATAGCCTACAAAACGAACAACACGCTAAAGAAACACCTAACAAGAAAAAGCACACAAATGGACACCTACAACAAAACTGGAGTATACAAACTGAAATGCAATAATTGTCCCAACTTCTATATAGGCCAAACTGGCAGATCCTTTAGAACAAGATTCCAAGAACACATAAAAGCACTCAAACACCCCCACAACAGAAAATAAAATTATGCAGAACACCTACTTGACACAAACCACAATTACACTAACATAGACACGAACATGGAAATTCTCCACACACTCCACAAAAGTCGCAAACTAAACACAATAGAACAACTAGAAATATATAAACACACAAAAAATCACCCCACATCTATACTAAATGACCAACTACACTTCAAATCACACACACTTTTTGACACGATACCTGACATTCAAACACCGCCAAATACTCCCACTCCCACCTCAAGACCAACGCAACACCCACACCACCTAGGTGTACAACACAGGCACCCACCAGTAGCAGTTCGAAAACCGCTGATGATGCACTAAAATAGTGCGAAACGGCCGTCCGGATTACCAAAGGTAAATCTAAGTTTGCTTGTCAAGTGAAAATTTAACAACTATCTAACAAAACTTGAAAAGTGTGAGAATGTAGGATACTTCAACGTTTTGACCTGTATGGGTCGTAAAAGCATTGAGGTTAGAAAATTGCAATCCACATTTTTTTCTGTCAACTTTGTTTATACTCGTTGCAACCAGCTAGCTCAATTCACGTGTTGTGGTCTTCTGGATATATCAGTACGCCCTATAACTATTGACGTATTTTATTTTCTATTTATTATGATGTCCGATAATTTTAACTAATCTTCCATTTTTATTATTATGATAGAGAAAGGTAAGGCGGCGGTAAGACAGGGTAATTAAATATCGAACGATGCCTTTCTGACAGCAAATCATGAAAACCTTAAGTCAAATTAGCCGGCAACGGAGTTTGAACCAGGGACCTCCCGAATGCGAGCCTCAGACGCTATCTCATGAGTAGGGTTCGGATGTTTATGACATGTCATATTTTTATCCTGACATTCATTCTCGCCGCAAACACAAATTAAACATGAATTACACATTTTTATACTAATCGGACAGTTTTTATTTTGCATATAAAGTCATATTTCGGTTATTTTTCATGCATTTGGGCATATTTCGGTCATATTTGTAATTTAACGTCATATTTCAGTTATAAATTCGGCAAAAGAGCACAATTAAGCAGTATGTGCACTAAATTGTCGACTTAATTTTATTTTTTTTTCGAGAAAGAGTCATGAATATTTTGGTTTTGCTGTAACTGAAATGTGAAGGGATAATAACAAGTAATAGCACAATTACCTCTTCCTCCTTGTTGTTAACAACTTCCAATAGACATGTTTTAAAATATTGTCAGTTCACATTTGCAGTGGTATCTGGAAACATTAACAGAACAGAAATGTTTTTTACAAGTAAAATTGTAAATCACCTGTAAAATTGTTAAAAAGTGATTATCTGATTGAATTAATGTGATGTAATAATTTAGTAACATTAAACGTTTTCAATTGAAGCTTTTATTTTCAGAAAATACGCTCTTTTATGAGGTCATATTTGGTACTTTTGGGTCATATTTAATCATTTTACGGTCATATTTGCAGTCATATTTTCCACTCTTTTAGGTCATAAACATCCGAACCCTACTCATGAGTTTGATTCTACACTGTTGATGCAGCCAATAACACAGGAAAAGCATCACCAATGGCCACGTTTCAGGGTAGAAGGAACTCCTTTTCTACCTTACTGCGGTCTGTACGTGTCACTTACCCTGCCAGGAGTTTACAGCATTGTCACTTCTTTCTGCCGTCCCGGAACTACACAGCAGCAACAAAAAGGGGGAGAAGGAGGTGGAGGACGACAAGAAGAAGAGGAAAACGATATGCAAATCCAGTCAGGTTTTCTCCATTGCACTACTCATTAGCGATAAAAAGGAACCAGAAAATGTAATTAATTACGAATTCCAGGCGTCCCATCGAACTACTCCTTCTCCTTTTTATTATTATTATTCCATGTACGGCGCTTACGTGGATGGAATATCAGTTTGATGGTTTAAGGGGTGTGTTCTAACACACTGTCTTTAGATGGAAGCTTAAGAATGTCTCTTCGCTGGCTCAAGCCAACTTCACAATCAATCGAGTTGATAGATTCACTTGGAAAATGTGGAGAACACCCACACGTACAAAATATGTGTATCTGTCTGTAAGCTCCAGGAACCATATGTACAAGATAATGCCTTACAACAAATATTAATAAAACCACAGAATTCTTTTAGCTAAAGATATGACATATGCTAGGTCCATTAGTAACACTTTATAAGAGGAAACTGTAAATTAAGTAGCCCATATAAAATATGCAGTGAAAGAAATTTCATAATTTGGAAATAATAACGTTTCTCTAAAGTCCGTAAAGAACCTATAATAGCAACAATATTAATAATAATAAAATAATAATAAACCTAATAATAACAATAATAAATATGAAGTTACTCAAAAGTCTCCGAAAAATCGCTATTCTTGAAGAAACTTTATTATGCTTCTCTGGTTCTAAACCAGGGATGGGCAACCTTTGGAAAGATGCGGGCTAAATTTTACGATATTTATGAAGTCGCGGGCCGTAGTTAATAGGTAGTAGTGAAAAAATAATCATGATACGGTTTTTTATATTTATAAAATATAATGTTAAAAATACATGAATGAGAACAATATCGAACTGATTAGGCATTTACTAACAAAAAAGCAGAAATTATTGAGAAGCTTGAGTTTGAACTTGAGAAACAAGATAATCAATGTTGGCATCAATCCCACTAATACACAAGCGCAGAGTGTTTTCCAAATTTTCATCTGTAAGTCTGGTTCGCTACTTTGATTTAGGCCTATTGCAGCATTTTTCTAGTGCTGACGGGAAGGAACACCCTCGTAGTTCAGGTTTTTGTTTTCCCCCTCTCACTCTCTAGTTCTAGAGAACCGACAATATTTACTTTTTGGAGCGCGATTTTAAAATGTTCCGCGGGCCAGATCAAAAGTCTGGGCGGGCCACATCCGGCCCGCGGGCCGGGCGTTGCCCATATATGTTCTAAACAATAAAATTTTGGTTGAGTTTAAATAAATAAAAATAAAAGCTAAAAAAAACTTTACTATGCTTCTCTTCTGGTTCTAAACAATAACATTTCGGTTGAATTTACTTCGTTTTAATTTCAATGCGATTCTCGACGTGTTGTCTAAGGACTTGTTAATAATTAGTTAATATAAAATAATACAAATAATAAGTTACCTTCGTATATGCTTACCTCCCTCTGCTTACTCAACTTCGTCGCATGAACCCAGTAAAGGGATTTTATGTGTACGATAGATAGATGTAAAAACGGCAATGTTAAAACATATTTACACGATGAAGTAATATTAAGTTGTAGAATCCGCGAATGATATCACAATAAAAAGCTAACAAAGGAAGTAAAGAAATCTTCATTGAAATTTTCAAGGAATTGTGGGTAAACTTAATAACTACACCATTTCAACCTCAATTTCGGAAAAAGTAATTTCAAATTCGGAAAAAGTAATTTCAATTTCGGAAAAAGTAATCTCAATTTCGGAAAAAGTAACTTCAATTTCGGAAATACGAGGACTACTTTTTAAAACATTCAACGGGGCATAAAATGAAAACCACAGTGAAAATCAAAACTGTTTTATTTGGAACATTTAGGTACACCTTCTAGCTACTTCTCTACATAATCTCGCTCCGATTGAGTCATTTGTCCTAGCGTGGTACCAACTTTACTATACCCTCTTCATAGCCCTCGTATTTCCGAAATTGAAGTTACTTTTTCCGAAATTGAAATTACCTTTTCCGAAATTGAAATTACTTTTTCCGAAATTGGAATTACTTTTTCCGAAATTGAAATTACTTTTTCCGAAATTGAGGTTGAAAAGGTGTAGAATGATGTAAATAACTAGATTATTGATAACGCCAGCTTAATATAATTATGATATTTATATTTTTATTTTGTAAGGAAGAAATAATTTATTTCTCTGCATTAAACTTCAAGGTACCTTTTATCATTGATTTTCCCTTGGCCACGTCTGTATGAATTAAGCCCAGGAATGTCTACCCATCCCCATACTTTCACTCTCTTCCACTGCCACCTAAATTCTATTCCTTCTTTATATTTCCTCAACAATACGTAAAATTATCCACCTTAATTTCGAAATAAAGATAAAACAAATACAGATATATATATATAAGAAAGGGAGACTGCAATTAGGAGCTGCAAGATTTACTGAACAGGAGAAGAAACCGCGCTATTGTGTGGATATTTTGTATTCACCGGCGTATCTTATTTAGGGCCATTGTTCTTTCGTGTGACGCCACATTCCTGCAATATCACTCCTCAGAGAAACAACAAACTAAGTCCAAAGAGACCTCAAATATTAAGCCGCAGATGACCACTCTTATTTGTATTTTTACCTGTGGGACATGTATACAATGCTGATAATAAAGTGTGAATACAGTTTTTATCACGATTCTGTGTCAATAAATATACTTTATGATTATCTAAATAAGTTCTGTGATACTACTTAGGCCTGCATCGAACACCAGTGTGCTGTAATTTTTCCAGCTGGAGTTCTTTTGAATGGGACTGTCGTGATTACCTCGCTATGTCGAACCCACGAACATGGGAACAGAAAACCAGTCCTTAATTAATTGCTCTACCCAGGCTGATTTCTACCGGAAGGCCTGGAGTAGTGGTCTTATGAAGGTGAACTTTCGTTTCACATATTACTTTTTCTTCCAGCTATTTGACGTAAAAATACTTGCATTCCACTTCTGACTCCCTAATAGAACACGTACGAATTGAAGGGAGTACTAACCCACACCATCCTTGTTTTAGATATTACATTTTTAAAGTTTTCTCAAATGTGCGAATCTTATTTTTATCTTTTTTGGGTGCATATTATGTTACTAACAATAGGCCTTCTTGTTGACAGAATTATTCTATACTCAGAAACATTGGAACAAATAGTGAGCAACAATCTCAACTTCCACAAAAAGAAGGTTAGCACTATCTTCTCCCGACCCCTTCAATATTGACTAAACTTTTTATTTATTTATTTAACCTTTATTAGCATAAAAGTCATCGAAGAGGTAAGTGTTTGGGATAGCCTATATTTAATTAAATGGCGGAAATCTATTAGAGTTATGGAACGTGAAAAATAACAGCCTTATGATCAAGACTTCTAACGAATTAAGTAGTTAAGAAAGAAGTATCATTTCTACAGCAACATTCTACATGCAAAAGTAATACCAAACCTATATTTTTATCCCACTAGCGTCTGAGAAACCAATACAATTAAGTAATTACAAGCAGCAGAGATTAAAATACTTTAATTGTTTGAAACAATAAAGTTGATCACATTTATAGTAAACTTTAAAGACTTACGATTTTACTAAAAATTTTAACTGACATCCATAAGTATTTATCTTCAAATCACTCACTAAATACCAGATCACAACAAGACTCTCTGCTTTCAATACCTATCCATAGAACATCCATATAATCCCGGTCTTTTACTGTAACTTCTGCACGTTCCTGGAATCTCCTTCCCTCCAGCATCAGGGTTTGCTGTACGCTCAAAACATTTAAAATTAGGCTAAACGAATATCTATCCAAAAAACGCTAATCTTTTGTTTAGGTATAAATCATTTACGTCTTATTGTTTCTTGTATATTGTAGATCTAAGATAAGTTACTTTTTCTTTTTTCTCTCTAGTATAACACACTTTACTAAAATAGTTTTATTTCATGTAGCCTAACATAGACTAAATTCATTACTGTATATGTATGTATCTAGTGTATTATTAATACTTATAGAACTATGTTAGTGTATTTGTTTGTTTCTTCTTTTCTGTCTCTGGTTGAGTGTAAGAGAAGGCCCTAAGGCCTTAACTCTGCAAGATTAAATAAAGATTTATTATTATTATTATTATTATTATTATTATAAGTAAATTATTTACGAGGAGCATATTTGCATTTTTCAATTTGTATTAGTTATTTTATTATTACTATTAATATTATTAAATATAGCGTAAATCTTAGTTTTTACCAAGTGTAAATATTGTACAACATGATGACATTGTAGATTGCACATATGAAGTGTTCAACAGCAGAAATAATATTATTATAGGCTACTAAAAATAATGATTATTCACTACGTCTACCCTCCAATATAAAAGTTTACACAATTTTATTGTAAGAAGAAATAAACATTTCGTGGGCTACATGCATAAAATGTGTAATTCGCTCACTTACTGAAACAAATTAAATGGAACTAATAGGTCGGCCTTATGTTGAAACTGAAGTACAAAGCAGTGCAAATAAAATTAGAGGCGTACTAATGAAGTTTCGCGTGCTACACAAACATGAGCTAATCTTTAGTGGTTAGGGAGACCAATAAAGTAGAGGTAACGGTGTTCCGGTGATTAAATTTACGCGAACAGGTTGTTCCGTTTCCTGGCTGTCGCAAGCCCTCACCTTCTACACACAACAAGAGCAATCTTACTGCTGTTCATATCTCAATGTCGGGACGTGTTCTGCTTGGGTAACAGAATGCGTTAATTTTACTGGCTTGATTTTTATATAAATGCTACTGCATTTGAATGACACTAAAATTGAGATTTCAAAATTCAAATTTTCCGGATCTTTTAAAATAATGTTGATTAACCCGATCAATTGTAATAACCAGGGCCCGGACTTTGTTGACCTAAAAATACTTAAAAATGCGCTATAAAATGACTGGAAAAATACAGGAAAACGACCCAATTAATAAAAATGACCCAAAATTTTATGTGAAAATGCTATTTTATTCATCAGATTTGTGTTTATTCTACATTAATGATTTTTACCTCCTTACATAGGCTGTAATTAGTTAATTGGCACATATGGTTAATTGCAGTCAGCAAACACCGTCTTTCAGTATCCAAATTAAAATTATAACAAGATCTATTTGATTGTGATTATTTAGAGTTCTCATAACATTGTGAGTAAATGAACAAAAACTCCATGTAGTGCAAGAAACAACATAAAATAAAACAGATGACTTTCTAATTAAAAATGACTAAAAATATGAAATGTGTGACTAAAAGACCATAAAATGGTCAAAAATGACCAAATAATGACTTTGAATTCTAAAAATGGCCTAAAAATGACCAAAAAATGACCCTAAAAATTGGCCTTTTTGTAATCTAGGAGTCATGATCAGAATACCTGCACTAGTGGGCAACGTCCATGATGTGCCAGTCAAATGATGACATGTCATCAAAATCCGGGCCCTGGTAATAACTAAAAATAGGATTTCCATTCAAATGCATTTTTAAGTAAGCTTGTTACAGTTCTCAAACTTGCTAAATATCAATATCATGGCTTACTGATTCCAAATAAGTATAATTTTTATATGCATATTTGCATGTTTTGGCCCTTTTTGTGGACGGTTTGATGCATAACGCATGTTTTTATGGTTTTAGATTAATTATTTCATTTTTCTAGTTTGAGTGCAAATCGCTTGATACTACATTTTATTTATAACTGCCACCTATTTCTAAGCAAAATGTACTTTTTATTTTCAGACTCCTCAACACATGCAGAATTGTTACACTTCTTGGCAAGCAATTTTAACTTTGTTTAAACATGCTTTTTATTGTGAGGGAAAAATTATTTTGCTTGTATGGATTTGAATTAAAACAGCTCATTTCACACTATCACACTGATAAGGGCTTATTTTAATTCTACCAGCCAAAATAAAACATTATTATTATTATTATTATTATTATTATCATTATTATCATTATTATTATTAATATTATTATTATGAAGTGCCAGTATGGTACTTTATGAGATTGTGTGGGGGACGAAAAATGTCTGTCCGTCTGTCTGTCTGTCCGTCCGTCCGTGTGTCTGTACGCGCTCTAACTCAAATACGCTTTTTCGGATTTTCATGAAACTTGGAAAACACATTTATAATGTCAATGGGAAGAACCCTATTGATATTGAACCAAATCGGTTCACCGGTACCGGAGTAATGCCCAATTTAGTGCCTATTTTAATAGATTATGGCGCCTTTCTAATAGAAAGGCGCCATAATTCAAATACGCTGTATCGGATTTCCATTAAACTTGGTATACGCATTTATGACATCCATGAAAAGTACTCTGTTAAATTTGAACCTAATCTGTTGACCGGTACCGGAGTAAAACCCAATTTAGTGAATATTTTAAAGGCGCAATAGCTCAAATACGCCTTATCGGATATTTATGAAACTTCGTATACGCATTTATACTATCCATGGAAAGACGTCTGTTGATGTTCAACCAAATCGGTTGGCCAGTACCGGAATAATGCCCAATTTATTGCCTTTTATGTTAATATATGAGAAGTCGCGATAACTCAAATATGCTTTATTGGATTTTCCTGAAACTTTGTATACCCATTTATAATGTACATGGGAAGACGTCTACCGATATTGGACCAAATCGGTTGTCCGGTACCGGAGTAAAACCCAATTTAGTGTCTATTTTAAAAACGCGGTAACTCAAATACGCTTTACCGGATTTTTATGGAATTTGGTATACACATTTATAGTGTTCATGGGAAGAGGTCTACTGATACTGGATGAAATCGGTTGACCTGTTTCGGAGTAATGCTCAATTTGGTGCCTATTTTATGATAATATACGTATTCGAAAGAATTTATATAAAAAAAAAGCAAATCATTTATCATGACAACATAGTCAATTGTTTTACTGTGATATTTTACGGCTTTGGAAATTAAAATAGAGATAGCTATGACCAAAAACACTATTGTTTTACATGCGCTTATAACTTACAACTAGACCGTTAAACTGACCCAGGTGACCGAGATGGTAACGTTTTGGCCTCACGTTATGGAGTTCCATGGTTCAAATCCCGAAACCAGCCAATTTCACTTTCTTTTTCGTATTTTTATGTGAGTGTGCGATTGTCAAGATATCAAAAATCTGTACAGTTCAGCTGATGCTGGAAGATTTTAATCTGATTAAAAAGAAAACTAGACCTTTGTTCTTCCCTAAGCCCTGCTTAATGAATAAATCTGGAGCTTAACTTGTAAATAAATTAAAAAAACATATTCTGCATATCATAATTGCAGTCATAACTGATTAAAAAAAACATACTGGCACTTTTTTACATCAGTTTACCTGATTTTATTATTATTATCATCCAAGCACGTGAGGTACCATTTGTATGGAACTTGAAATAATCTTTTATACCAGATGGAAAATTTCTCATTGTAGGCTATATCTATTAATTTTTTTTAAGTTTGTTGATTGTTTTTGTGTAATAATTTTAGTTATATCTTGTTTAGATGGTAAGCTTTGTCTTTTCGGCAGCCTTGTAATCAAGGAAGCATTTAAAATAAATTATCATTATTATTATTTTACTCCTAGAAGTCAATGTCATGTGTTTTATTTATTTTGTCGGCTGATAGAATTCCTAAAAAACCAGGGTTATAAAACAGTCAGATATCTAAAAAGCTTTCTGCTGAAGAAACAGATAATGAAGGAATTCATCGAAGAAGAACTGTGACGCTTTTCACATGCGTCTGTGATGTCCTGCGATGTTGAAAGAACATTTTCAATTTACAAATCGTTCTTAGCTGATAGATGCAAGGGTTTCATACAAAAAATCTGCAAATGACCTTCGTTACACCGATGTATCAGCCGTGAAAAAGATAATTCTAGGAAACTACAATTTATTTGATTTTCTTGCAATTTCTTTTTGCTTATTTCTTGCATTTTTCATGATTATTTGTTCGCTTATTTTTACTGCTTTATTAAGTGCCAGTATGGTACTTTATGAGATTGTGTGGTGGACGAAAAAATGTCTGTCCGTCTGTCTGTCCGTCTGTCCGTGTGTCTGTACGCACCATAACTCAAATACGCTTTTTCGGATTTTCATGAAACTTGGAAAACACATTTATAATGTCCATGGGAAGAACCCTATTGATATTGAACCAAATCGGTTCACCGGTACCGGAGTAATGCCCAATTTAGTGCCTATTTTAATAGATTATGGCGCCTTTCTATTAGAAATACGCTGTATCGGATTTCCATGAAACTTGGTATACCCATTTATGACGTCCATGAGAAGTGCCCTATTGAATTTGAACCTAATCTGTTGACCGGTACCGGAGTAAAACCCAATTTAGTGTCTACTTTAAAGGCGCAATAACTCAAATACGCTTTATCGGATATTTATGAAACTTCGTATACGCATTTATAATGTCCATGGGAAGATGTTTATTGATATTGGACCAAATCGGTTGGCCAGTACCGGAATAATGCCCAATTTAGTGTTTTTATGTTAATATATAAGAAGTCGCGATAACTCAAATATGCTTTATTGGATTTTCCTGAAATTTTGTATACCCATTTATAATGTACGTGGAAAGACGTCTACTGATATTGGACCAAATCGGTAGACCGGTACCGGAGTAAAACCCAATTTAGTGTATATTTTAAAGACGCGGTAACTCAAATACGCTTTACCGGATTTTTATGAAACTTGGTATACACATTTATAATGTCCGTGGGAAGACGTCTATTCATAATGGATAAAATCGGTTGACCTGTTTCGGAGTAATGCTCAATTTAGTGCCTATTTTATGGTAATATACGTATTCGAAAGAATTTATTTAAAAAAATGAAAATCAGTTATCTTGACAACATAGCCTATTGTTTTACTGTGATCTTATAAGGCCTTGGAAATTAAAATACAGGTAGCTATGACAAAAAACATATTGATTTACATGCGCTTATCCAACTAGACCGTTAAAATGACCCAGGTGGCCGAGATGGTAGACCTTTCTTCTTCCGTAAGCCCTGCTTAATGAATAAATCTGGAGCTTAACTTGGAAATCAATTTTTTTTAAAATATATATTCTGCATATCATAATTGCAGTCATAACTGATTAAACAAAAACATACTGGCACTTTGTTACATCAGTTTACCTGATTTTATTTTACTTATAATTCCGGGCCCTACTCATTCTTTGGTTTTATATTGTCAAGGATGGTCCTCACGCAAACGAATGATGAAGCAATTGTGAAGAATGAGGGGATGATTAAACTGTAAATTTCATGGCTACAGAGATCGTAGACCTGTATGAATAGACGCAGGATGAAGAAAAACATCTAGTATTCGGGGCACGGCCTCCTTGTTATACAAAAACTCGGGCTGCGCTCTACATAGCGACCACAGTAGCTTGATTGGAACAACCACCTTGTTGCTGAGGTGCATACCATTTCAATTCCTATCTCCATGTAAGAAGCCATACCTATGCCATCTCTCTTTCTTCTGGGAGGGGAGGAAATAATGTTATATCGACTTGTATGCACACCTTCCCTGAGTTCGTGATCAAAATATTATTTCTGGCAAGTGGGTGCAAGGTAAAATCTTTGAATTCCTTATAGCTTCGCCCCTGAAAGATAAAAACGAAATATTTCATAGGATAATACTAAATAGTACAAGTATGAAAAAAGAGCTCCAACTTCCACAAATAAAATAAGATAAAGGAAAATTAGTATCATAAATTGGCCGTTGGGCTAATTTATTATACTCTCCAATTAAACATATTAGTGTTAGGAATATTAATATGCTTCAGAAAATATTTTTAATAAGAAAATTATTCTATGTGTAAACTCATAACCTCACGTCTTCTTTGCTTCCATTATTTTGAACAAATTTTGAACATTCCAATAATATTTTATTAGAATTTCTTCTTCCACTTAACACCCTGTTGCGTCTCCAGATTGGTCCATCCATCTCTTGTTAGGTCTTCCTATGTCTCTCCATCCTCTTGGTTTATAGCTTAAAGCTCTTTATAGCTTGAAGCTCTTCTTGTGTATCTTCCATCTGTCATTCGTTGTACGTGTTCAAGTCATTTATTTCGAAAACTAACAATTTTTTAATTTATATTATATGTAATTCCTGTCGGCCCTTGTGGTCCCCAGATATCATCTGGCCGTCATTATCATCTTCATCCTATCCTCGCCTTGTTTGGAGTGAGTGAGTGTGTGAATGGTGTGTCTCGTCCAATTTGTTCGTGTTGTCTCGGAGGTGGTCCCGGCATTGGGCTGGTCACTCATCCGGGGAGGCCCTCCATGCCCTTGTCTGGTCAAAAACGTATGTATATGATCCATAGATAATCCCTCTTCCGACAAGTCGCGGCCCTGTAAGGCCCGGGCGGGTTAGGCCGCTTAAATACTAAAAGGGGGAGGTAAAACTAAGATAAAGAAAGAAGAGAAAGAAGTAATTCCTGTCTTATTATTTCATTTTTTATTATTATATCTTCCCTTGTCATTCCCATTACTGACCGCAGACATCTGTTTGTATTCTGCTTATACCTGATTTCTTTCAAGTCCAGTTTCCGCTGCCATATAAACTTATGGGTGTGGCCATTGTTTTATACGATTTTATCAATGTACCTCTCCTTGTGTTTTTAGTGTCCTTTTTAATTGTGTCAAATACATGATTAAATCGTTCTATTTTATGTTATTGGACATAAACTATAAATACTTGAGAATTCCAATAATATTTTATTAGATGAAAGTCTCATTACACTGGTCTACAAAATAAAAGTAATTTTAATCGCCAGATACAAAAATATACTTTTCTAGACCAGCTTTTCATGTAGATTACGGATATATTAGTTTTTTCTTCATACCACGTACAGATTTTAAATCACACATAATATATTAACTTAATAGAAATAAATTTACATTTAAGTAAGTCGCAGGCGTTCTCGATTTCATATGTCCACCTATGCTTCACACCCATAAATTTGCTATGCGGGTTTTCTAATCGATAGTTTTAGGCGTCATCTGGGCTGGTAGATGCGATGCTAAGGTTGAGGAAAGTTATCGACGAACTGTATTATGTAGTTATTATACTGCAACGCATACTATAGGCGAGGAATGTGGCAAAAAAAAAAAAATTATAATTCTTATGAATATATATTTGGAAAATCGTTATTTTGTGTTAAAGATAACCTTTTGTTTGCATGTTTCAATCGCTAGATATGAAAGCATATGCTAAGATGATGTCCGCGTTTAAACAATGATTGATTATCAGCTAAAACGGGCGGGACGATCCAGTGCTATTTAAAAGTGGCCGTTTTAGGCTAATCACCAACACAAAGAGGATAATAAATAGATAAAGAATAAATAGCAATCTATGTTAGGAAAACTGTGAAAACATATTTTAAATTAGCACATCAATCTCTATCTCACTGCACATTCAGTTCCATTGGCGAACATTTTTGCTTACCAGTGCTATTAATAAATAAATTATTTTTTTTTTATTTTTTTTATTTTTTATTTATTTATTTATTACAAGAGATATTACAAGAGGTATTACATTTAGTAATACACCCGAATGAGCAAGACTGCTCGTGCTCGGGTGCCGTTTCAAAAATATCAAAGTGAAGAAAGAGGAGAGACAAAGAAATAGAGTGTATAATGTGCTTAACTAAAAAAGAAAGTAAAACAAAAACATTAAACATAAAAACATAAATACATAAAAGGAGTGAAACAAAAATTACTTAAAAGCTAAAAAATTACAAAAAATTCTTTACATATCTATTAAATTTAACAGTGGAGTATGCTGAGAGATCAGGATTTTTTCTGATAATTGAGTTATAGAAGCGCGGTCCAAAATTAATGCTATGCTTTAATCCTGCCGATGTGAGACATTTGGGTTCTAATAGGAGTAAATTAGTATTTCGTCTAGTTTTGTAGATATGATCACTGGAAGAGTATTTTATACGATGTTTGTGAAAATATTTTAATATAGAAAATTTGTAAATTTGGTCCAAACTTAAAACATTAAATTCCGAAAATATTAGGCTAGTTGGGTAATCAATGTGTTTTCTTAGACAGATTTTTATTATTCTTTTTTGTAAAAGGCAGAGGGGCTTAAGGGTAGTTTTCGCTAATCCTCCCCAGACGAGAATGCCATATTGAATAATGGACTGGAAAAGTGCTAGATAAACGGAACGTAATACAGTAATGGGCATACAGTGGCGTAAAATGACAAATTTATGAATTGTTCGGCGTAGTCTCTAATTCAAACCTTAGGCCTACATGAAAATTTACTCATGTTTCTTGTCTAAAACCGAGTTTCATGGGAATTTTTAAAGCCAAACTGTTAGACATTTGTAAAATAGTTTATAAAACTAAAATAGTGACAAGAAATATCGGTTTTTTTGGCAACATATAACATATATTTGATATATACTCATTACCATGGGCTACATAAATTTTCTATTATTCTGATGGCTAATGTTGCAGATAACATTAGCGTACATAAAAGAATATCAACATATCTGTTTTTACATGAATTCTAGTAATAAGGGCTTGCCATACCCACAAATAAATTTAATAACTGACCAAGAATGCGAAACTAGAAGACCGATACTTAGTTCCGATCTTACAAGGTTCGAAGACAGTATAGAGTAAAGCTAGCGAGCGATCTTCAGTAGGAAACTTTTGTAGCAAAAGAAGTTTACATACTTCCCTAATAGTTTCAACAAATGAGCTAAGAGCTGCATATTTTCATGTTTGGATCATTTGCTGCTCATTGCACGAATAGTTCACCAGTTATTTTGAAACCGAGTTGTGGGTGCAGAAAATGTAGCTTACTTCATGTTACTCCATTAGCATGCAACAGTTCTTGCACAAAAATTAAAATTACTTATTCTGCGTTTCCCATCGTTCGCACAGTAAAGCATTCCTGTAAATGAACTTCGAAATGTTTTCAAGCAGAAAAGAGTCTAACAGCACTAACACTAAAAAGGATTGATGTCTTCATTCTCGATAGTTACCAGTAACAGTTGACTGATGAAAAAATAACACTTGACGTAAAGCCATCTTGTTTCATTAAATATAGCAAATGGTTATAGCACTTCCAAGCTGAGTACCTGGTTAAGCAATACTAGCTCGGAAGAGAATTTGTAAGGGTGACCGCTACGTGACAATTCCTGTTGTTTATTGCAATTCTTAATCATCACGTGAATAGGATAAAGGAATCCGCCTTAGAGATGTCTTCTGAGAAATAGATTTCTCAACCAGACCAAGCAGACAGACGCTTGGAAGATCAAATTGACAAATAAAATAAAACAAATGAAAATGAAATGTATGAAAATCTACCTGTATAATATCAGGCATTTAACATCAATATGTGCTATCGTAAGAAGAATGGGCATAGGCTTAATGTTCTTACTCTCGATTGGCATTTGGAATGATAAATTTAGCTAGCCTACGAACATTTTTTTTTATTATTATTTTATTTTTTATTTTTTACCGAATCTAATCTCAAATTAATTTACTAAGGTGTCCGTTTAGTTCCAATGCTAATGGCTAGTTATTTCTTCACATAGGCCTACCTGAGAATCCTAAGGTAATTAGGCAGGACATGCTTCATTTCATACAGCCACCAAGCCTAGAAGAAGTGGTTGCGATTTTATTGCTATGTGGCTTTAGTGTAGCAACCCAAGTGGAAATGAAAATAAAATAAGATATGTTACCATCACATAAAGTCGCATCGAATGAAATCCTTGCGCAAGGAGCGTAGGCCTCCTGACGGAGGTTTCATTCACTGAAAATTATTTCCCTTAGAGGGCAGAGTGATAACCATCAACGTTCATCGACCATCCAGAAGAAACTGACATATTACTTGGACGTGAACAGACCGAGCAGTTTGGTGTTATTTAATGTGTCATAAATCTACGACACAGGATCCACAGTTTAAGTGTCCAGAATTATTGGTTTTATTTGTATTTTTTATTTTACTTTATTTTGTTTAATTAAGATAACCCACAATCAGAGTGCAATCAGAGTGTTAACCCCATAACGGTTTGTCGCGTTGAGGCAGAAGACTATTTTGACTCACAACCGGAAAAGATCGCTCTTTCAGAATTTGAAGATGCACTTGGTAATATATTTCATGATTTAATATTAAAATAACATAGAAATTTTGTGTGAATCATTAAATATGCGCTTTTTAGTTATACTTAGTATTTTTGTCATATTTTGCTATTTTAAAGTCATAATGTATTGCCTATTTTTTATTTTATTTTTTATTTTATTTTATTTTTTGCTTTTTAAGGTCATAAACATCCGAATAACAATTATAATACTCCTACAACTTTGACATAATTTTACTATAATTTAAATAACAGGTGTACACAGGTGTAAGACTATTATGCAACCATCTGTAATCGCCATTTTTACCGACAAATTGTCACATTTCCAATTTCCTCACTAACAACATCAACTGCTTCACTACACAATTGTTCAGACAAAAGTTGTTCTAAATTTAGATAAACTATTAACCAGCATCATTTCGAAGAAAATATCTAAAAGTAGAAACAGAATGCGTTGAACTATAAAGATACTTTAAAAAATCAGTACACATACGAACTGAGAAGTCAGCAAAATAGCATATACGTCATAGAGAACTTGTTGCTAGCGTTTAAACTAAAGATTAAAATGCAGTAAAAATACAAGTCAAAGGATTAGCGAGTTCAGAGTCTATTACAATTACAAACTTACAAACTGTTACAGTTACAGAGGCATTTACAAACTGCAATATTACTCAAAACCCCAACCATACTGAAATTAACTGAAAAATTTAAAGAAATATGTACTTTGAGCACGTCGAAATATTTATGTTTTCTAGATTTATGTGAACGTTCATTAATAAATAACTCTCAAAATCCAAGCACGGTTACAGACTTTTCTCTTCAAAAACAGTAACAACACGCGCGCTTTGCTACTTAAACATTCATTTTGTACTATGTATATGCCATTGCATGGATGTGGACATATACAATTTTACAATTTAATTTTGTGAATTTTTCTCACTTCACATTCCGATATAGAACAAGAGGCTATATTGCAGAGAGCACATATTCAGAGTGGGTGGTTTATAAACTAAACTCCGTGGCGCGACATCCCCGAAGGGACAAGGCCCACCACACGACCGCTGCGTCATCTACATATAGGCAGATGGCAGGATTGGGAGGCATGTGGTCAGCATGCCGACACCCACGGCCGTTAATGGTGGTTTCCATGACCGGAGCCGCTACTTCTCTATCAAGTAGCTCCTCAGTTTGAATCACGAGGCTGAGTGCACCCCTACCAGACCTCCCTACCTCAGAAAATTCCGAGGAGGTACCGGGGATCGAACCCGGGCCGACGGATCCGTAGTCAGCGACGCTAACCACAAGACCACGCCGGCGGTCGTGGGTGGTTTATAACTACCCTGCATATAATTTTTTCGAAAATTTTTTGCTCTTTACTATAAGCATCCCATGTGTAAAATTTAAACAAAATCGTAAGAGCTGTTTTTGAGAAAATCGCGACAAAAAAAAATCATGTCAAGTCACCTTAAAAATAAGATAAATTCGTCACTAATATTCGTGTCACATCCAGAGAAGGTACCTAGCCAAAATACACAAAAAAATGGTACGATTTTCCATTACAAGAGGCCGTATTGCGAAGAGCGCGTATTCAGAGTGGCTCATAACTAGCCATCAAAGAAAAAATGTTTCAAATAAAAGTTTTAGCTCTTGGTATAAGTAACCAATCATTTCGAAGATTTCACTGCAAAATTTAAAGAAAATCGTTAGAGCCGTTTTCGGAACAATCGCGAAAAACTAAAATTTCTTTAGCTTATGTAAAGTCCCCTTAAAAATAAGAGAAACTCGTCGCCAATCTTTTAGTTACATCCTCAGAAGGTATATCAATTTTCCTTTCATACGTTCTGGAACTAGGATGATCACAGACACACACGCACAGACGTGTTTCAGAAAATAGTATTTTGAGGACTTCAAAAGTCTATTTATGTTAAAAACTCAACTTCCAATTTTGGTATTGAAAACAATACTTTCTTTACCTATAACTTAGTACCGATGGAACGGGTAGAGGAAGTAAAATAAGAACCTACTGAAGAAATATTTCATAAAATACTAAATCTAAGAGCTAGTTTCATTTTGTCCAAGAGTAACTACCCAAATAATTACACAAGAAAATGTCCGAAACATCAGTTCTTAAAAATATGATGCAGCTTAACCCAGACACTCAAGATGACTTACACTGGCCGTGGAAGCTTACTTACCTTAGTGATTGTCTGGTGGAACTAGTCCGTGATTAAGTTTTTTTCCACTGGTCATTATCCTGGTTGAATCGCTCTGGTATTTCTTGGAATTTAAATACGGATAGGCGTGAACATTTCAATTCGTCTATAGTTGTCTAGACGCTTGGAAGAAGGAATAAAAATATTCCTTGGGAGTGATCACCCCTAAGCATATGTGTAAGCTAGGCATTCTCGTGGTTCGTTAATCGGCTGAGTTACGAGTGTTGGGAGAGTGCCGAAAGAAAGAGTGAGAGCAGTTTCCTCCACAAACACACCTCACGGAGAATTCTCCCTCTGGGTTCGCAGTTAATCATTCTGCAAACTCTTCTCGCAAAAAGATGGAAACACAAAAAATAACTTTTTATTTCCTTTCTACCTACTTCTTTTTATTTCCTGAAACATATTTCAAACTCTAGTAGGTTTTAAAACCACTTATCCCAGTGAAAAGGATAGTGCAAGCAGGCATACACGCTACGGTGCCTATTATTTTGTATCACTATTTTTAATTTCTCTAGCCGTATCACTCGAGAAAGAAGTACCGGTACTGACTTCGACCTTGAAATTGGATTTCAAAATTGGTGTAAATATGAATTTATGGTTAAAGTTACAGAGTTTCAATCCCTTCGTTGATCCAAATTTCGTGAATCAGACACTTTCGCGATCGGCTCAACCATCACTCTGATTTTTTTTTTTTTTTCAAATAACATCGCTGTTATGTAAAGCACACCATTTTCAAGAGTTTATTATATAGTAAAAAAACATAAAAAATAATTTATATAATTTGTTTGGACAATACCCTAAATTATGCAAAAATATTATGGGATAAATGTAAGCTTTCAAGGGGACCGTGGCACTTAAGAGGTTGGGAAGTGCTGTCATCAAGAAGTCGCTCCGCAGCACTTGCGCAGGCGAGAATCGGCTATATTATATCCCAAGTAAGAATGATCCTGTTCAAAACAAAGAGGCATGGCTGTCATAGTCCGCACGTGAGAACGCATGTCATCACCGTGATAATGGTAGTTTGTTTATTCTCAGTACAACTCACCCGCAGGAGTGACGTGAACAATGAAGCCTTTGTTTTGTTTGCTAATTGATATAGTCCAGTTATTATCGCCGCACTCAATTCGTTGACAGTTAACATCAAAGAAGTCGCCGCCGCTTGGAGTAGTTGCCATACTGCACAGTGTTAGTAAACAGAGCGGGAAGATGTAGATGCAGCAAAACACTTACGTGGCAATGACATTGAGCAATGAGAGAATTGGCAACACGAATTCAGTCAGCGGTTTCTTTTGAGAAAACCTTTTACAGTAACAACAAGCATTGTAATATGAGAACAAAGCGAGCCGCCCGTCAACGTTATGAGTGAGGCGATAATACTCATTGCATACCCAGGCGGCTTCCTTTCGTTAGGAGGAAAAGTTTGGCGACAACTCAACCCATGTTCTTTGTTTTTACCGCACCAATCAGCTAGTTACCCCAGCCAATCAAAATCTAAGAATGTCCCGTGGCGATTTTGACAGCTACTCGTCTACTCCGCGTGGAGTGAAATGCGTTGTTGCAAGATCAAGTTACAGTAAACAATAACACGTGTGAATTAAATAAAGCGAAGGAAGAACTGAGGTCAGTGATAACAATGAGATAATATTGCAACGTTGCTTTTGTTTTGGATAGCGGAAGCCCAAGACCGATTTAGTCAGATCAATTAACATAAAGAAACACCGAAACCTTTGAAGCCGACTGGCCATCCAATAAGTAACTGCACTATATATTATAATGATGACGATGTCAGTGAGAGTTTGTTATTTCACGTGTAAATGTTGATATTATTGTTGCATGAACTTACGAACACTACTTCTCCACTAGCAAGCCACACCCTGGTAATGGCGCATGCTAATGACATTAATCAATCACGTTTTGTCACATGATGCGATTTTTCCGCGAACTCTCTGTGAGTTCTCCTCCCCTTTCTTTTGAACAGGATCAAACTTACTTGGGATATACGGGATATACGGAATTCAGTTGTTCTGCTACAATCATTTATGAAGTAAAAAATAAAAGTAACATTAAAGTCATCTATTTACATTATATGTTGAAAATGTTTACCGTTTTCTTGACGACACAAATTCACTCGCTTTTTATTTATTTCGAAAACTTTAATTAAAGATTTAATGTACGGTAAGTACATCTTCCACTTTTCGACTAAACAAAAATAGCAAATAGACGGCGAGCATCAATATTTAAAATGGTATACTCTGGTATAACTGCTAGGAATGTGAAAGGAAGGTAGGGAGAAATTCCAACTTTCGCATGGATGGCGAACATAACTAGAGCTGCGAAGTGACTTATTGATGGCACCTGAAACTATGGTTTGAAATTTTATAACACGTTTATTGCTGAGCACCCAGGATATATAAATTACAAACTCAAACATTTTAAGAGGGAAAAAAAAAAGAAATAAAGATAATATCAATAGCACAACTTTAATTTTGTTCTGTACTTCAATGTTTCAACCCAATTTATCATATAAAATGTTTTTTTCTGTTCTTTTTTTTTTGTAATTTTCTATATAAACCACTAATTAATTATGCAGAATTATGTTATATACATTGTACGCATACATCTATTTACAATTTACAATTTACAATTTATTACTCCAAAGTACACGAAAAATATATACAAAAGTTGATATACCCCCCGAAGAAGCAGAGCTTGTGTTCGGGGGTGGTTCAGTTATATATCAGAAATACTTATACTAAACAATTACTTTTAAAAAAATGCATAATTTGGAGAAGTATGACAAAATGTTATGTATGAAAGGTTAGAACATGTTCTATTTACAATACAAAGGTACGAAGCAATACAACAATAATACATAACAATTTATTTGTTCAAATTTTAGTAAAAAATAAAGAAATTAAGTTCTATCCAAATTTTAAAGTTTAATATGAAAAATGTTATAACAGTAATAGTCGATAACAGAAGTAATAATTATATAAATTTTCTAATTTTAGACCTAAATTGTTTGTTGTTTAAGCTATTTAGATCAGGATGGTTGGTAATAAATGAATTGAATAGTCTTGGGCCAAAACTTGAACAGTGCTTAGCTCCAGCAGTTGTAACATTTTTTGGTTCAAGTAATAAATTAAATTGATTCCTTCGCGTGTTATATACGTGAGATTCTGACTTGTAATTGTCACGATGTTTATGAAAATAATCCAGTATGACGTACTTGTATATTTGGTCTATGGTGAAAACGTTAAATTCAGAAAATAATAATTTGGAAGAATAGTCAGGAGGCTTAAATAAACAAATCTTTATGATGCGTTTTTGAAGACAAAGCAAAGGGCTGAGGATCGTTTTTGCAACTCCTCCCCACCCAATTATGCCATATTGAAGAATAGAATGAATTAGGGCCAAATAAATCGTACGTAAAACATGAGCTGGTAAACATGAACGGAGAATAACGAATTTATAAATGACTTTACGTAGCCTATTGCATAAATATATCTATAGGCTAATTTTCGTTTGTAGTATATTTTGCATTGATATATAATTAGATTTATATTAGCTTTGCTCATCTAGGGGCATACCTTACATTTTAAATGCTAAATTAGAAACAGTATTTTCTGTTGTTGTTGTTTTTTTTTTTTTTTTTTTTTTTACTTGTACTAATGGTGAAATATGTAAATAATGAAATGTACCGGTATTAATGTATGTAACAATAAGCAACAAATAAAAAATACATAATTAAATTTAAAAACTTTACTAGGATCGTAACGAGTGCGGAAAACTGTGTACAGCAATGAATTTCATGGTAAATGTAATATTAGTCTGCTTTTTGGTAATATGCGTAAGGCAGAACAATCACTACGTTATTGAGAGTGGATTTTTAGGGTAGCTAATGAAAGTACTGTATGGGCGGGGATAATTTGTTTTCCTCGTGGAAAGAGTTGTATAACACTGAACTATATGTTACCGCAAAGTAATGCGGGTCCGAACTTAGCCAAACAGTTTAAAATAAAGATGAACAGTTATCTGCCACTTTGTATGTCAAGGAGAATATTTTTCAGCTCCACCGCTCCACTATAGCGGCTTCTATTTTTGAAACAAGAGATTAGACTGTAAAAATCTGAATCCAACGTAATATGTTTTCTTGAACCTTGCCACCTTGATAAAATGACGCAATTTCAACACCACAGAATACTCTAAATGAAGAATACAGTGTACACCAACTGTGGGCTGAACTATTCAAGGTAGTAGGCCTACTACAAATATTAATAAACTGAATATTTTCTCGCTTATGTATCAAATTTCTACAGGTTAATGAAAAATTTTACCTATTCGATAAAACAGTTTCCGTAAAATAGGAGTGAATAAAAACTTCCACACAGACCCGAAAATAAATAATGGATTGATGTTAATCTTACGGGATATTGAACATTTCCCACATTTTCCGTTTACAGCATTAAGTTATTTAAAGGCAATAAACTTCATTATACCTTTCTTACGTGGATACTCATTAAGACATTGCCTTTCCGTACATTATAATTGGAGATCAGGGAAACAACCTCTGAATGGGAATGGGTCTTATAAAATTCTCAAATTTACTTTTGTCAATTGGCTATGGTAATTACTGGGAATCTTTCGATTCAAACTGTTATAGAAGATGACGTTCATAACAAAAATATTATGACAGTCAAGAATACATATGAAGATAATGCTCATTCGGATCAATGTTATTGTTATTATTATTATTAATAATTGTTATTGACCTCTAAACAGGAAAAGATTATTCAGACCTTCCCCTTCCATTTTTTACACCAATATAATTTATTCTACATTCAAAAGAAATAAAATTTTAATCCGACCTTCCCCTAGCGAGTGGCAAAAACCCCAATATCCCGAAATCCTACTCTTGGGATTTGAACAGTAATATTACCCGTTTTGCTCATTTTATTATGAGACATTCTTGTAAGATATAAATTGTTTTTATTATTAAATAGCCTATTTATTATTATCCTCATCATCACCATCTTACATCAGTCATAGGACAATCCAGGAATTAAGAATGAACAGATCCAAGATGTAATAAATTGCTATAGTTTTGTAATAAAATAAAATAATAACAATTGTATTATATCATACTTATAGTTAATATGGGGTTCAATGGACGTATAGGCCTACGATACGAAGAACTCGTTCTGTCTTTATCGAATGATATGACCTATACTCAAAATGCATATACAGTATATCATTATGTAATTCCTTATATTTTATCAATATTATTATTTTTTAGACTATATATCTGAAATAATTCTACTAAGTAGACCAACATTTTACTTTTTCAATAGCCGTAAAATCTTTCAAAGCCTCATTTTCGAGGTGAAAAGCTATATTTTTTCTCAGTCTGCTTTTCTAGTGCCACAAATCAGCTAATTTATTTGTATAGTCGCAGTACATAATTGTATACAGAGGGCCATGTAAAAGCCGTCACTCTGTTCTGAACAAATAAACATAGCACTCGCTACAAGCCATAGCAATGTCCACAGTAATGACGCCTACAAAAATAAATGTCGCAACACCGGCGCCCAATTAAATGGCCCTAAAGATAGACACCCAATAGCACACGGTGACAATAGGTACACAGTTTATGTGGTCCCCCTCGGAGTTAGAATGTTCTAACTCACACCGATCCGTTTAAACAAACATTGACGTTAAACGAGAATGTCCTCCTGAAATTATTAACCAGTCAGTTTAAACTAGAATACCAAAGAAAAATTTATAGCGTTTATGAAATATTTTATTTGGGTAAAAATAATTAGTTTTTGTTTTTCTATTATTCGTGTGTATATATATAACTTATAATATAGGTTTATGCTCAACCTAAGAAATCTAGAAGTAACAAGTGATGCTGCATAAGTAACTAGATTGCCAAGTGATGAGAGTTATTTGTATAGATAAATAATTTTATAATCTTAACCTATATCATTTTCACATAATTTCTAAATTAAACAGTATACATATTACTACATTAGATTCTATCTGGAATTACGTAATTTCTTAAAAAATAAATAAAAAGATTGCGCTGACATCTCCTATGCATAGAAATAATTATCATCACCTGGCGCATAGAAATAATTATCATCACCTGGCAATCTCGTTCTAGACTTCACACGTTGAGCATAGGCCTATTTAAAGAGGGTATAAGGTGGATTTTTAAGTCTATAAATTATTTTAGTCCCTCGCTGGTCAATGAGCAAGTTTGAAAATTGTTTCATAAATAAAATCATTAGTAGCATTAGAGACGTTGTATCTGTATGGGTCGTCCAGTTCTAAAGTGCGAAAACCCAGGTTTTTTTTAAAATAAATTTGCACCTCTTTCAAAGCTCTTTCTACTTTAATATTGCGATAGGTCATATACATACATTCTTCCAAATGCAATACAAAAACAGATAAGCAGTTTCGAAATAATAGTAAACAAAGAGTTTTCTGAGTGATTTAATCTTCCTGAATAAGGAATCATTTCGAATTGTCAAATTGCCTCCAGTGATAAACGATTTTTCACACTAGTTTAAAACTTTACGATACGTCAAAACTTGCTTTTTTGAATTTTCCCAGTTTTGAACGGGACGATCGATATGGAATATGTCTACACTTAAACCTCCTTCCTCCAGTATATTTTAAGCAGTAATTGTATCACTTTTATTTTAGGTCTGTTTTCAAGGGTTCACAATTCCATGTAACCGAAAGGTCTAGGCGTAATGAAAGAAGTTGAGAAAAAAGGTATTGCGTAATTATTAGGACAAGGCATTTTATGATTTTGCATTTTTTTTTTTTTTTTTGTAAGAGTTTAAAGTTAAACGATAACTCGAATATACATAGGCTACATACATTCATATGCGTGTCATAAAATAATTGATTAAAAAGGGCAATTTGTTTTTGCATTTTTCGTAATTTTCAAGAGATAGGTCATTTTTGGGCCATTTTTAGGTGATTTTTGGCATTTTTAGGTCATGTTTCGGTGGAGAGGAGCTTTTCCATGTACAAATCGTTACTTTCAGACAACAGACAATCGTTTTTATTTGAGAATCTCCGCCAAGTGTTCATAGTTCATTTTATTCAGGTTTACTGTAAACACCATAGCCGTTTGTCTTGTAGCAATAATATTTTTCCTTTCTTTTTAAATGGCACATATTTGCTAGAAGCAATTTGATGGGCTTGCCAGTTCAGAAAGAATATTTTTTTCACTAAGGGTGTCCAAGTAGTATAAATTTACTTAGCCTACTTCTTTAGTAACAAATAAAATGTGTTTTATGTTTTAAATTCATATATACCGTACTGTCATCCATTAAATTGCTTTTAGCAATTCATTACTTAAAAAACTAAATATAAGTAATAATGGAAAATTTATTGGTCATTTTATAAAACAAATTGTGGCATTTTTTCACTATTTTTAGGTCATAAACGCATTTATTTTGCATTTTTTCACTATTTTAAGGTCATTAAATGCCTTGCCCTAGTGATTATTTTATTGGTCGAGCTCAAAGGTACGGTACAACATAACATGATTTGCTTCATGTTTCCTTTATTTTAGACGATATAATGCTTCTTGCTTACACTACTAAACTGGCGAACCCTCCATTTATCTTATGGAACGTAACAACAGTTCTACGAAGTCTGTCCGGCCTAAATTTGTTAACAATGCACAATTTCGTTTCACCTAAGTTTGGTCGACATGACAAGTGTGACACAGGTGGGTTATGATGTGATTATAATGAAACGGAGACCACCTCTACAGCCGAGTTTAACTCCAGAGTTATGACAACACCTGCTACACTTCGTCAGGATGAGACGTCCAATTAATTCACCGCTACTTCAAAGACATACCGAGCGTGAACTTACCTGAAAAATCATTGTTAGTTCTAATTAAACGGCGCGAGCTTTCGACATCAAGAAGTGTTATAAAAATAATAAGCAAAAAATAAGCCTTTGTACTAGTCTACTGTAGTTACTTCATTCAAGTACTTAATTTCTTAAAGTTAGATAAAGCAGCCAAAAGAGACAACTTCACGACTTGAGTAGGCCTATAGTTCTTTCCAAGTCATTAAAATGGTTTCATTTCTTGGAGCTAACATTTACCCCTGCAACTTGTCTGTAGAGATTAGTGAACAATAGGCGATCCACATTAATTAGTCATAAGCAACACTGCCAAGTTTTCATTCTTTTCTGCAGATTGTTCAGTTCACTGTCCTGTACCGTGTTGAATAGTTGCACCCACTGTGTTAGTGTTATAATATGTACCTTTTTCGATCCAGGTGTAAAAATGGTCATCTGCCCCAGAACAGAAAAAAGTGTGCTACCTAAATACATTGACTCTGGGAATAGCGAACAGGTGACCCTCATTAGGAAGAGACTCCGCAAATTCAATGTGGGCCTAGGGCAGTGGTGCGAGAGGAGGTTTTCATGTTTTGGAAAGAACTACAGTATACGCATTTATTGTAAACGATTTTGTAGAGCCGGATTAAGAGAAGACGTACACAAGTAGTAGAAAAATTAGCGAAAATATAAGAGGAAAATACAAGAAAAGAGATATTGTGGTCAATAAACAATCAGGGAAACTGAAAGCGAAAGAGGTAGCAGGCACAAGAGTGGAAGAAAATGAAATACATAAGTAAATAAATACTAAGCATGCACTAAAGGTCGAGTGGAATAAAATTCAAAACATCGACATCATATTAGAAGGTAAGAGAGCGGGGGAAATATGCGAATGTGTTACAGAAGAAAATTAAGTAGAAACAGACAACAGACATAATAAAAGGAAACAGCAAACAGAAGACAGGGCGAACGGAGAACCCAAAAATCTTGAGGCTAAAATACACGAATACATAATTATACAACTTTTTGAAAATAATAATATTTTTTGACTCAAATTGTGTACATATTAAAGTGGAAAACTCTATGTCGAATTTCGCAGTCGAACTGAATGAATACTTCCACTACCTATATTAGGTTTTGATAACAGAGAATAGAAAGGGAAACGAAATTAATAAGGCCTAGACTTGTCGAGTAATGCAACTTGTACCCCCTCCCAACTTTTTAAAAACATGAACAGTTCAAGTTAAAACTTATTCTTTCCGAAAGGCAATGAAATATAGTAAAATAAATATATCTTAAATACAATAAGGAATTTATTCCTGTCAAACATTTTTCGCGCGTTGAATTAGCACCGCAGTGGAGGCAAAATGCGTCAGGTAATTCTGGTAGGTAGAGATCAGAGATTCTATTGGCAAACATTCAATACTTGCTATATAACGTTAACGAAGCATTCATTGTGAAACAAATTGAGTAAAAATCTGAAATGAGATCGTGTGTTATCAGATGTGTGGAACAAAGAGGTGATTATACCCTGCAATCCCTGGGGATGTATGGCCGCACCCCAAGCTGTAATAAGGCACGGCGACCAAGAAGATGATCCATCATGCTGCAAGACACAACACCGCACTCTACCTACATATCTCTGCAACTTATGATGAACAGTGAACAACATTCCCTATTATATAAAGGAATTTATCTATTAAGATTTTTTTAACATACATTAAGGAGTGAAGACTTAAAAATGATATATTATGGCGTAATCTGCTCCCAGTTTCTTTATGGAACTGAGGTCTGGGGGAGTGCAGCAAAGGGACACACGAATAAACTAACGGTTCAGAAAAGAAAGGCATTAGAATTATCAGAAATCTAAAATTGAAGGAATCTTGTAGGAGCTGAATATGTCAACAATGTTTTTTATAGCATACGACAAAAAATTATATATATATTATTTTTATGGGTTGTTGTTGTTGTTGCTGCTCGGAGGTGAGCCCTCACGGACTCGCCCATCTTTTGGAACATGAAAGTAGACACACTAACAATGTAAAATTTGCAACAGAAAATTTCTCAAATTCATGATTTTTTACAAATTTTTCATAGTGTCCCCTTAACAATTCAGTCATCCCTTAATCTTACAGTATCTATGGTAAAAAGTTTACCCAAACTGAACGCCATCATGGTGTTAGTAGTTGTGACAACCAGTTAATTGGTATCTGGGATCACCAGGGGTCGCTCGCGAACCTGAGGAATAACTTTTTATTATTGAAATAATATCTCAAGAGCTTTAGTCTTTTTGTACAGACCTATATGAAGCTCTCGTCCCTCGAATTGGGGGTTAGTGAATATGAGTTTACGTAGGTTTTCGCTGTCACCATAGGTCTTGACTTTTGAATTCTACAGTAAACGAATTCCATTCTTCCCCAGCTGATCCACAAGTACTAGTAATAGTAATTCAGTCATCCCTTAATCTTACAGTATCTATGGTAAAAAGTTTACCCAAACTGAACGCCATCATGGTGTTAGTAGTTGTGACAACCAGTTAATTGGTATCTGGGATCACCAAGGGTCGCTCGCGAACCTGAGGAATAACTTTTTATTATTGAAATAATATCTCAAGAGCTTTAGTCTTTTTGTACAGGCCTATATGAAGCTCTCGTCCCTCGAGTTGGGGGTTAGTGAATCTGAGTTTACGTAGATTTTCGCTGTCACCATAGCTCTTGACTTTTGAATTCTACAGTAAGCGAATCCCATTCTTCCTCAGCTGATCCACAAGAACAAGTAATAGAAATGCTATTTGTATGAGTGCTAATATTCTACTCGCTGATTCTTCGTATCACACTAGCCACATACTCAAAGGGAAGTGAACGCGAAGGAAGGTGTTAGAGCGCAAGACACTATAAGAAGCGGTAGTAAGGTAAACCTGGGGTGCCACCTTTAGACCTTGTGCAATCAATGTTTACCGCAAGAGCAACGTGGACAGATGAGAGCCATGTCACAGTGGATTAAGCCCCTAACTACTGTCAGCTCTAACAGGAAACTTAACCTGCTCTCTCATCTGTTTACTCCTAATTGTGCCAACAATAAAGCCCTTCTCACTCCAAGTTCGCTCCGCTTTTTCTACCTTGTCTGTAGATCACAGGTTCAACATGAGACGAAGCATTTCCTCATTAGCATTCTGGGGTTACTGATATGCAATGCGGTTATTCCTAAGATACGTTTCTTGCTATTTCTAGAATATCGTTCTATCATAAACATAAAATAAACCAATGAGTTAACAAGGGAGAGACCAAAGCCATCATGCTCAAACATACTTTGAAATGTTAAGTAGCTGAATAAATTAATATGGTATGGTATGGTTATTTCTCATTCGAAGTACGTAACATAACACACCCCCGGTTACATCTATGCTTTTTCGCAGAATCATTTATAATTTCATAATCTAAAGAGAAGAAATAACAACTAGAAAATTATGAATTTAACATAATACAAATAGGCTCTAACACTATTAACATATAAGTCAAAACAATACCTATTTCTTCTATTTCTATTTTCGTAAACAAGGAATCCAGAAGGATTTCGAGAAGTCTGTCTATATTGACTCGCTTCTTTATTCCTCACAACAGACCTATAGAGGATTTCAATGAACAAGTTCCACATAAAAGTTACAGGTATAGGCCCTATGCATTTAGCAAACATTTAACGTTCAAATAAAATAATTATCAACATCATTATATTAATTATTAGGCCTAATTTATTAGAGTTTATGTAATATTTGTTTTTTTTACTATTGCTTTCACACCAAATACATAATTTTTCTAACTTTGTTAGAATATTTTGCTGTCTTATAATATTCATAGCTGATATGGTAAACTGGAAGAAAAAGAAAGTCTCAACTTTCCCTGTATAAAAGATAAATCAATCTAATTATAAGTTACATTGCCCAACCTGGGAGGATGACTAACAGAACTAACAAATCTAATTCGTTTTTAAATTACGCTGTTCATAGCACATAGACATGTCCGTAAATGTCTATAATAATCTTTTTATGAATTCAGCTAGCAAAACACAGATTGAAGACTGCAGGCTGAACTCTCTCATACATTGCTATCCTGACATTGTTTTAACAATGCAGAGGGTGGGGCTATAATTAGGGAAAATGAGTCACGGCACCTTTAATTTTGAACTACATGTACGAGGGTATGAAACAACATTCAATATTATTACAATTGAATTTTAAACACGCACCACAATTTGATAAAGATTCCCGTTCATCGTATCAGTATCGATAATAATCGAAGGGTACGTATTACAAACAATTTAGAACTTAACAGAACTAATTTCCATATGAAACAGAATGCGCAAACAACGACGGCGTGGAGGGGGCTGTGGAAAAAAGAAAACAAAAGAGAAAACGCCACGCGCCAAAAAATAAAAGTTACATTACAATTACAATAGTGTCCCGGTAGTAAAGGGGAGGTGGGACAATGCTTTTGAATGAAAAGCCTATTCTGAATCCGCAGTTGCTAACGTAATAAAAAAAATGTCCTACCAACTTCGCTTGTTGATGATGGCCTCTGTCGCAGGTACGATAATTTCACACCTTTTTTATACCACAACCAGAAAAAGAGAAAGCGAGAGAAAAAGAATGAGAGAGAGTTGTGAGAATGAAAGAGACAGAAGTACATTATAGTCTAACTGTAAATAAAAATGCTTTTGTTATCCCTTTGCTAAGGGTTGCAAGGTTTATGACTGCCCTGGCAGCCACCTGGATTTATACCAGCTTATAGTTGAAATTACAATTGCATTTGTGTGCCGTGTATATAGTTTCAATAGGGAAGTAAGGGGGGATGAAATGGATTTATAGTTCCTGCATATAGGTTTGCAAAAGATAAAAGCCGGGCAGGACGGACATCGCTAGAAGGTAGAAAGAGGACGGGGAGAGGGTTGGTACTAACTTCTCCACTGCAGAAACAGATTTTCCCCGTACAAAAGTTTTGTACCTTGATTTTCTTACGTTTACAGCATACATCATTATTCCACTTATACGTCCGTTAATTGTAGACAGTAAACAATTACCGCTCAGCAGTAATATCCTTATTGATTATAGGCCTAGGATTTTGATGATCCATGAAGAACCGAAAAAGTAGTTTATAATGCGAGGCATTGGTAACCTAAAATCCTTAAATATGCTCTAAAAATTCTAAAAAAAAGACAAAAAATAAATTTTAATTTTAAAATAATGGAATGATAGGTTTTAACTTTTTGTTATTATTTAGAGTGGTAATTTTAATGAATTATTTTATTATTCAATAGAAATACCAATGACAAAAAATAAGAATGTATACTACAGTATTCTTTATTTTATTTTGTATTATTTAAATTGTAATTTATAATTTACAGAAAGTTAAAATGAAAACTTTGAAGTGTAGGAAAAAGCACATAAAATGGATATTAATGACCAAAATTAATAGATGAAAATATATCAAAGGATAGGCCTACTAAAACACAAAATCATATTTTTGTTCTGACCTATGCACAAAATTGAACTAAAGTGTACTGAAAACTATAGAATTAATAGAAAATGCTTTTAAGAGACATAAATCTAAAACATGCCCTAATAAAAATGTCTAAAAAGGTGCATTTAACATAATACATGCAAAAACAAAAAAAGATATGTTTCTGTATTCCTAGAAAAAATATGTACCTAGTATTTATGAGGCATGTGATCAGCGAAAAAAAGCGGTTTGGTTATTTATTTAAAATGATAAGAAAGCTACAATGACCAATTTAGTGATAAAAAGATATATTCTGTTTTAAATATTTGAAAATACATAACACGGTTAGTTTTATTTATGACTTCCATGAATCATAGGCCTACTGCTTTGTTCACGATAAATCTGCTCCTAACTAAAACGACTCACATAATTATAGATCAGTTGGAAAACATTTTTACCATTAAGTACAATAATTAGATTTGTTCGGCCAATTGAAACAATGCTTCGATTTGCTAACTAAACCTTCCTCCTCTTATCAACTTGATATAATCAAAACAACTTGAATACAGACGCGTCTATGGCACTTACTAATAACACTACGGAGCTACATTTGTTCAATCCTTCATAGCCGTGTTTCAATAATATACATGTGTTTAAAACTTTACTTTCTCTACTAAGTTAAATGTGTTGTATATAAATTCAAACATGATAGTGGACATAGCAGACCTCTGTGGGTAAGAAAGTTTTGCCTGCAGCACAAAGCCTGATTTTTAAAACCCTCCCTTACAATGAGATAATATTTTCAAAACTAATACCGGAATACACATTCAAAACTAATCCAAGGATACGGGTGAGTTCCGAGACTTTCGAGAAAGCAGTTTGCTACTGTGAGCAGTGGAGAAATTACATGAAAGGGAAAGGGATTCAGATGTGAAACTGGAATGGAACAGTTCGTTTAGGGAACAGCAGCTGACAAGTCTCGTCACTCAACCGTCGCCAAAGGAACAAGTGAAACAATGGTCAATGAAGTGAAAACGATTTGCTTTACAAAAAAAAGTGTACGTGGAACGCCAAGCGACAGAAGTGAAACTTGTTTTAATTTTTGGATTTTTCAACTTTGGATTATTGGATTTTTTGAATTTTGGATTGTTGGACTTTTTCTAGCTATTGCGTTCTTGGTCTTTTTTAATTTTGGATTTTTTAATTTGTGATTTTTTATTATTAAATTTTGGATTTTAAATTTTGGATTTTTTATTTTTAATTTTTTTAATTTTTTAATTTTTTGTATTTTGAATTTTTTATTTTTAAATTTTGGAAATTTTGATTTTTGATTTTGGATTTTTTATGTTTTAAATTTTGGATTTTTGGACTTTTGAATTTTTTTATTTTGGAATTTTGGATCTTTTAATTTTGGATTTTTAATATTTTGGATCTTTGAATTTTTTAATTTTCGATAATTTAATTTTGGATTTTTTAAATTTTCGATTTTTTAATTTTTAATTTTGGGGTTTTTTAAACTTTGGATAAGCCTAATCATTGAGTTGATTGTTTTCTGTGCAGTCCGTTCCGTCACACCTCACTAATTTCGTGACGATTTTGAGCGTTACATTAATTTCGTGACGATTTTTTAGCGTTACACAAGCTCTCGATTTACCCCTACCGCGGCTAAAGAAGTTTCACTTCAAAAAGAATGCGTTACTATTATATACTTTAAAATATTACAGTTACCCATTACCAAATGTTGATATCTTTTTACGCGTTTACATAGAAAGTAATTCGGAAAATGCCAGAACTACTCCATACTTTTCGCGCTAAATTTTCCACAATGAGAGCTTTTACCTGATCAACGAGGGTTCTGCACTAATATTTTCTGCAGTGTAACGGTGATGCATAATAAGAGGAAAAGTGTGGATGCTGGGATAGGGTAGAGAGCTGATCCACACAAGAGACGTGTGACACGCGTGAAACCGCGCGGGCTGTAGAGATTCTACTACACTACCTAGCCTGTAGACTGGGGGTGACTTTCTATAGTGTTTATCTAGCTAGCCCTGCGCCAGATAAAATCAGGGTCACTAGGGGTGCAATCTAAATGAGCGTCAAGGTAGGGGGTTGCCTGCGTTCTGAGTCATCCACTCTGATTCTGTTTCAATCAATCATCGTTCTTCTGAAAGAGAGCGCCAAGAAATATCTAGGAAAACATGTTTTCCTTTGGGACACCTCAATGTTATATTATCTTAGTTGATAATGTGTGCTCAGTATTAATGAACACATTAATTTCAGTGATTTGTTAGTAAGATGAGTTTTGATGAAGACCAAATGTTTACTACCTTGAATAGGAAATGTATTCTAGTTAAGTCATATAGGGGCTCATTATCCTCTTTGGCCACAAGATCAAATTAGGACACTTGTATTTAATTTCTTTTTTTGCTTATGGGTTTCTATGGGTCAAAATATAACAAATTTGGAAGGTTTTCTATTTTGTGGGGTGGGGGGCTTTTTGGCAGCCTAAAATGAGATTTAGACTGCTTTAAATTTTATTCTGTGGACTGATGTATATTACCAAAACAACACGGATATTCAAGATATCAAATTTTGATTGTTTTGGGGGTTCTAGGACGTTTTAGGTGTGATATGTATGATGAAAGAAATGGGTAGGACATGTTGTGCGCATGGGGGAGGAAAGACATATCTAAAAATATTGACTGGAAGACTCTAAGTGAAGAGAGCACTTGGAAGACCAAGACGTACATGGGAGGACAATATTAGAATAGATTTAAGAGAAGTAGGATTTGCTAGGGATGGTTGGATGGAGTTAGTACATAATAGGGTTAAATACACAGCGGGCTCAGGTAAGAGCAGCAATGAACCTTCGGGTTGCATAAAATATGTAATATTTCTTTAGCTTGCTTAGGAATTGTCTATTACCATTGAGTAAGTAAGTAAGTAAATATATAAGTAAGTAAGTAAGTAAGTAAGTAAGTAAGTAAGTAAGTAAGTAAGTAAGTAAGACTGAATAGTTAAAAAAAATTGTTGAACTTAATGGGCAGTAGCCTAGACAACTCTGGCTCGTGATGACCAATTCTTAAAATAAATCGTGACATAGTCAACTAATAAATTCTAGGTTCCGATGCTCCGTTGTTTAATAATTTTTTAGCTTTATTTATACACGTTTTAACGCCATGGTCATTTCACGCGGTAGGATATGTGGGTATACCCGGACCGGTATGCCGTGTAACTACTGATGGACATCTGTTTCTATTGTTGTGGTGTTATAGCTTCTGTCAATTTTAAACGATATTCGTTCTTTATTATTAAAAATGGTGAAATAGCGGCGATGCGTCACGGTAGGTAGATATCCAATCTGGCCTTTGCCTTTGTAACTGTGAAAACAATGAGATCCCACGCCTAATTTGGCCAGCAAAGGGGGTTTGAACCCGAGTCGTCCGAATGCAAGACCGCCACAATACGTCTCGGCCACCTTGTAGCAATGTGTAATTGTTTAATTTTTTTTAAATCTGTCTCCTTGGATGAAGAGTTATTGGATAACTTCGGGCACCTGATTACCAATTTATTTTAAATTCTTCCTTCTGAACAAATTCTGGTACTTATCTACTTCATAGGCAATGATTCTAGAATATGATTATTGATGTTAATAAAGGACCTGACTTTTACATTTTAGCAACGAGTGTCAGTTGCTAAATAAATTCACAACGGGGAAAATAAGTTATGTTAATCTTTATCTTAAACCTTGGAAAATTCATATAAAAGGCTATTATGATTCTCCCAATTTCGTGACAATTTTTTTTTTAATTAAAAAAAATATATATTTTGTTGCACTACAAGTGGGTCAATAACCCGGTGGCAGTGTTGCAATAAATACCAGCCATATATATATACAAAAAATTACACACTATACATACAGTTACACATTAAATATCACAACAATTATCTACATATCTGATAATTTTAAAAATATCTCTTTCCATTCAAAACTATAGCATATAAAAATTACATAATGAGAATACTACAGGGAAAAAAATATTATACATTATCATACACCCTATTTAAGGCGTACGTTAGAAACATGGCTCTATAATACATGTAGAGATACAAAATTTAACTTTAAGCCTCGTGAAGTTAGAACAGCCAACAAAGGGTATACGAAAACCTTTAATGATGGAGTCGGGATGCATATGTGAATGAACTAGAACAAATATGCATTTTCATAAAGCGATTACCTGATTGTGGAGATCTGGCTTAAATATTCAAACCAGCTGTGTAATTGATCTGTCTGAATGGAAATATCTGATGTATGGAGGGATGGATAGCTATCCGTCAGTTTTAATTGCCATGGTACCTTGATGAGCCAAACCATTCCAATCAAACGTTCTGAATACAGAACAGGTATATTTTGAATTCATTACGTTATCGGTATTTCTAAGGTGGAGGTTCCTACTGTTAGATTATTGTATCAGTTTTCTATAGTTTGCATAAGAAGATATAATAAGGTGTCGCCTATTGACAACTCATGCTATAGGTCTGTCTTAAAAATATAAAATAACATTCTGTAGTTCCTACATATAAAGAAAATAGCCAACTTTAAATCACGATGATTTTAAAACTTTCCACATACGTATTCATTTACGGGAAAATCCAGAAGGTGTAGATGTTCAACACGAAACTGACAATCTTGAAGGAAAATGTAGAATTATAGAGAAGATATAGATCTAATTCAAATGTTTCGAAATGTATCATCATGGTGATAATACTGTAATTTACATCAATTAACGTAATAAAGTGAAGCTTATTGATTACAGCACAGGGTAAGTCATATACGATCATACCATCTTGGTTTTCTTCGTAAGATTTACTTATTTAGACCTACGGTTCCTGATTGTGATTAGCCTACCGACTAGCAAATGAAGTAAATTCCCAAACGATGGGAAAGTTTGAAAAAAGGACAAAAATATTAGCCCTGACAAAATATCTTAAAAACTAGTTACGAAATTTAAATTAAATTTTAAATTTCAAAATATGTTTACTTTTCAATTAAGTGTGCAAAACTTCAAGTTTCCAGGAAAAACAGTTTAGAAACTCACTCTCAACACTTCGGTAATCCTATAAGTCGAGAAAGAAATATCTCATCTACAAGAAGTCATCCATAAACATAACATATGCAATAGAAAACTTATAGTTCAGAACGATAGTTTCATGTAATAAGGAGGACTCTAAACTACAAGCCCAGATTTTATATAAATAAGCATGGCATTTCAAATATACAACATTGTCAAATTAAGTCAATTATTTTGAAAATATGCTTCTTTTCTTGGCTCTGTTATGTCACAATATTAGCGTTCTGTTCCACACAAAACATACAATATGTTCCTATCACCTACTTCAGAGGTGGCCATGAAATATTTGTTGGCGAGTTTCTCGGAATATACACATTGTAGCCAACTGTGTAACACGTCATCCAAAACCGAAAAACAAACGAGAGTGACATATCGACATGGCAAAGAACAGTAAATTAAGAATATAGCAAACACAACGACATCTCTATTTCTCTCAGGATAATAATGCTGTCTTACTGCTAGCTATAGTTAGACACTTACATCACAGCCACGACATAAACATTCTTGACACTCACCTGAAACAAAACAAAAGAACATCATCAGCAGTCATTCTCAATTGTGTATGAGAACATATTTTTACAGAAGAATGTTTAGATTTTAGAATCAGTGAATTCTTCTGCAACTGTTTCAATATTTTACAAATTATACAAGAAAGATTATTTAAACACGCCCGTAGCCAGGGGTGGGCTAGAGGGGGCGCTGCCCCCGAACTATTTGTCTTTCCCCTCTATTTTTAGATATAAAATAATAAATAAAGAAGATAGTGAGAACTGGAAGCAGTTGTAAAATATTGAGCTGAACTCCAGTTGGTCACAAATCACATTCTCTCAAACAAACAATCTTTAACTAGTGTTTGTAAAACACTGAATAAATACAAAATAAATAAATAATATGTTGTAATTTTCAATATCTTATTTTCACTGTCTGTAATTTGTGTTAATAAATTATTTTATCTCATGGAGCGGTCTTCTCCTTACGATTCAGTTCATTTCGTTTTGGGGTGGTGATATTTATATATATATAAAATACTAAGTCTGATGGCCCCCTCTAAAATTTGATTTACCCCTGACTACAGGCCTGATTATTTAAATTCATAATTAAAGCAGAATAAGAAGAAAAAACAATAACAACAGGACTAGGAGGACGAAGGGAGGGAGAAAAAATACAACAGGAAAAACAAACGAACCGTTAAAACACAAATACTGAAGATTATTATTGAAAAGGATGAAATCTTGTGAAGTCTCGAAGGGAAACACGAACAGAAATGGGACAGTCAATAGACTTATTTTGGGCGAGAGCACTGCTTCGTCGGCAGAGTTCCTGGCTTCATTTACCAGGTGAAAATAATTGTCTTGCACATTATAAATGGCATGAACTATCGTAGGTTGTTTACATATTGCAAAAAAGCAATAACAAACATAGTAGCAGTTATGTCACTTTTTAAAGGAACTGTATTCAAATCAACGGACCCTAACCCAAACTTTCTTTGAACAACAGAACAGTCTTGTAAATCCCACATGTTGAACATCCCATTTCATTGGACTTCCAAGTCAACGCACACACTGGAATGGATAAATCTATGGATCACAAGGGTACATATATTTACTGCATGGAGATAATTCCAGTTGTTTTGATAATCACAACGAAGGGTCTCTCCTGAAATAAATAAAATGGATAAATAATGTTCGAACTTAAGTAAATCCCAGTGTCAAAGTCATGATAGTGAGTGACAAAAACCTGCACCCTCAGACTGACTGGCCCGGGGTGTGAAGCCGCATCCTCTAACGCAACTCCATGCATTAGAGGAAGCAAGAAGCAATAAAGCAATAAACAAAACTGATAAACAGTTTCCAAAAATAAATATAATTAGGAGGAAATAATATCGATATCACCAATAATTAGTAATTTTATCATCTTTCACTTAGGAATGCATTTGTACATTGCTTGTTAATGTTGTAATTACATCTAATTACAAATTTTGTATTTGCAATTATTTACATAACACTATCAAAGAGATACACCGATACATATAAGCATCTGTCAAGTAAAATCATCAGTTGATTATAAGTTTGAACAACAATACGAAAAATGTCAGTGGAATATCTAGTTTCTATCAATGATAACCATAGCATTCGATTAAAATTCCTCTTAGTCTCACAAAAATTATGTCTTTATTAATTTAATAATTCTGCTTTTAAGCAATTTTTTAAGGTCACGAATTTATACGTCAGTAGCAGTGAAAAGGTTAATGAGAAAACGAACGCTGCTTATGAAGAGGAAAGAAATATTACGCTGGATTACCTACAAAGTACGACAAATCGACGGAGAAATTATTCTAGGAGCGTAAGCCGAGTTTTAGCAAACGACTATCAAACCTAGAAGTGAAGTCTGATCCCAGAGGAGTGGATTCGATAATTTAACGGAGCATGTAACGTATGAGATCCCTTTGGAAAAAAAAAGGGGGGAGAGGGAAAGAAGAAAAAAGGTAGATCATTAAGATTCGTGAAGGTACGCACGTCTCCTAGGCGACATATAGACACAGCATTTTCCACCAGCCATTTCTTTTCTCTCTATCCCTTCTACTCTTCCTATAAATCTAATCCGTTTGTCACCTAACATTCGCTCACCTTTTATTGTGAAGAGACGAGGTGGATAGTGGCTTTACTTCCCCTCCCACTCACGCCTGGGAGCTATCGTCATTTTTTACCTTCCTCGTGCCATTTCCTCTGCCTGGTTTCCAGTGGACCGGTCAGCCTGAATACAGATTCATCCCCTTCTCCACCCTCTCACAGCCGCAAGCGATGTGCAAAACCTCTCCGGAGCGGCCAAATTGTCATGCAGGACTTCCCGGTCTCGTAACTTTGTTCATATTGTTCAATTCATTAAATAGACGTTTCATTATTTCATTGTGTTAATCACACCTGTACTCTCACTCACGCTAGCCCATAATGCCATGGAAACAAACAAAGTCTATTCCTATGCGCTTTGCTGAGTGAGCATTCAGATTTTAATGACAATTCAATAGCATTTACTGCTTTTATGCTGATCTTCTTTTAAAACATTGGTAAATCATTCTTTCAACATAGTCCACATTTTTATCGTAGGTAATGCCACGAGTGACTTAGAAATCGCCGATAAATTCTACGGAATTTCAAGTTACGAATTCCATTTATAACCGCTATTTAAAAGAATAACTTGAAATAGAACCGAAATGAAATTTTAAAGGTTTTTTTCACCACCTAATAGACTATCCCAAAAAATAATCCTATAAAGATAAATAACCTTCAAAACTGTCATAAGATTTTTTGGGGTTGCTTTGAAATTACATAGAAATATCAGATTTTGTAAAGGAATTAATTTACGTATCCTATGCAAGGCTATATTGCTAACCGTTTACATTCAAAGGATAAAAAATATGTACAAACTTGTTAAATTACGCCTAATCATAAAATAGGTGATGTGGAAATCTATATACAAACTCAAGACCATTTCATATTTTAGTCTATTATAAGATAATTTTATATATTTTAACTTATAAGGTGAAGGGATTTTTTATTGATGACTGAATCCATTTTATAAGGCTTTATTATTATATTAATGATAGATTTAACGATGTGTATAATTTAACAAGTATATCTGGTTTTTGTAAATATTTTTTATTCTTTTAATGTAATAAGTTAACAATACAGCCTTCCATAGGATACGAAAATAAATTCCTGTACAACATCTGATATTTCTATGTAATTTCAAAGCAACCCCAAAAAATCTTATCACAATTTCCAAGGTTATTCATCTTTATATGAATATTTTTGAGGGTATAAGGTGGTGGAAAAAAATCTTTGAAATTCCATTTCATTGACATTCGCCCTCAAAAGGAAAAATGAAATTTATACATTTTGAAATCTAATTATTTCTAAGTATTTTAGATTGAGACCGTATTAAGCTTATTAAAATGCATTAATAAACAACTCTCTGTTTTCTCTGAACAAAATACGATCAATTATTAGCCTAAACATCAATTTATTCATGTATGTTTACCTGAAATTTAATTGAACATATCTTGCGCAAAACATAATGCTGTTTCTAGCGATGCATACTGGTAAGTAATTTAAAACAAAAAACGATATTACACGCACGGAGGAACATAATGTATTAAAATAATTTTTTCGACCTGCCCGGACGAGTCTATATCGAATGGGAGCGGGAGCTTGTCTCATTGAACAGCTTCCCCTCAGTGCGTTTGACCAATGTAGGGCCTAAATTCATCTAGAAGAGATTATGTCTTTACAATGTTTTCAGGAGGTGATTACAATAATTAAATGCCAACGTTGCTGAACTATTGAATACATTTCCTGTAAAATATTATAATGCTGATTCCTGAATAGAAATGTAATTGTAATATTTACCTTATTTCCAGAGTAAACCTTCACGTCTAGAATGTCTTCGACCTGATTATAATATAAAGAAAAGAGGACGTGTCTTGATCCCTTTTGTAGGAGTTGATGGAGCAAATTCGATAAAGACTGAGCAAATCAGGCCTATGATTAGTTGATTTCAGACTCATTCTTATATGTTATTGACCCAAGCTAAATAGACTGAGTAAACTTGGTTACTTATTAATGTATAAATGAAGGAACGGAATAAGTAGGCCTTTGATTTATAATCGAAGGAAATTATGAGGGCAAATAAGAAAATACAGAAAAGAGAAAAAGGTCAATATACCTCACTCCTTCTTGCAATTCAGGAACAAAAAAGAACTGTGGATTATACAGTAATAACTGTTCTTCGTGGTTTAATCAATATCCTGCGTTTATATCTTGTATTAACGGTCTTTTTCTTATAATATTTTCCAGTTCTTACACATAGTAATTATATGTGTAGGCCTACCTTGTTCATTTTACTTTGTCCAGGGTGGTAACCTGCAAATATGGGAATTCGATGGTTTTCATCACATCAGGTGTGATGCGTAGCTATGTTCACAGTACTAAAACACATTACCTATTGATTATTAATGCCACAAGATCACTGGAAGCCATGAATAAGGTATGAAATCGAGTCACTATCTGGTCATATTATCCGGAAGAGATTGTGGTAAGTATTGGGGATGATGGCAAAATAAAACTGGGATACAAACGCTTGAAAACTATTCGAAATTTGATCACGAGGAAGAACAAAGAATAAGGAGACAAACTGTGAAAGAAAGATTCTCTGTGAAGGACACTAAGATACAATTGTGGGTCTAGGAAAAGGGGGAAAAGTCTGTCGTTATTTTGCGGACAAAACCCACCCATGACCTCTCGATTTTTCCCTGTCTTATTTTCTCACCTAGCTACCTCCAATTCTCCCTCCTCCTACCTCTCTCTGTGTTTCTACTGTCTCCTCATATGAACACATGCACACGCATGTGCGTTTTCCCTATTGTATTTCCATACTTTCGTTCTCTTCCACGTAGGCTACGTATCCTTATCTCTCACTTTCCCCCACCGCATGATAGAATCCCCTTATTGTCCGAGAGTCCAGAATAAAAAAAAATACCTTTCTCTCAGAGATACAGAATACCTACACACCTAAGGCAATAAATTAAGTAAGGGGAGATTTCAATATGGCAGCGTAATATTCAGTGGTTGTAAATAATATGTAAAGAACGAGGAAACATAATTATCAAACCTTCCTCTTTATAGAGTCACTTCCGGCTAAAGTCAGTTGATTTGTAAAAGAAACAAAATTAACGTTTCGCCGTAAAACAAAATATATAAGTATCGTACTTCATTAACCCATCCAGAACATATTCATTCTGATTTAAATCTATAAAGAAAGTTCACGATATTGTGAATTCAAGTGAAATGGTATTTAAAATTTGTTATTGCTATGTGGAAAGCTAAAGAATCGGTATCAAGAGTGGATCAAATAAAAATGACATCACCTGTAAAGTGTTAATGTAAAATGCTCTGTACTTTATTAATTTTTATGAAACAGTCATTTTATTCATGAGACAGTAATTACTGGGAGTATACATGCAAATCGTACTTTTGAATTTCCCTATTTAATTTAAAATCTGAGTTATTTTTATGCTATCAAAACATGCTGGAGTCATGGCATATTTTAGAAATAAAACAAATAAGAATTCAATATCAGTTTATTGAAAAGCAAAAATAGTCTAATAATGAAAAATCAAATACTAAAAATTGCATTTGGTAGTTGAAAGTACAGAAAAAAAAGCATTTAACTGGAGATTGATAGAATCAGTGTGAAGAATTAAATTTCTTCTTTTCTTTCAAAATTTTATTTCATTTTGGACAGCTGAGTGGCATCCAGCTTATTTCACTAGTTAGTTTATGCTGTAGATTGGAAATATATGCTTAGTGTGGTACTAATGAGCAACAAGGAACGAATCACGGAAAAAGAATAGTTCTAGTCAAGTCAAGTCTAGTCTAGTTCTAGTACCCCTTGAAACAATCTACAATTAAAACGTACAGAGTTACTCCTGTCTGTATTGGAGTTTACTGAAATCTGAACAAAACTATTTCTTGAAACTTCATTCAGAAATCTTTTAGATCTGTTTTAATCTAATAACCTGAAGGAATCTGAGCACTAATTTTATTTAGAATCCCAAGTTGGGAATCTCTGAACTCAAGATATGTTTATGTGAATGCATAGTACATTTATTGGAAATTTCAAAAATATTATTTTAATTACTTGCTGTAAATACGTAGACCTACACAATTTGCTAGTAGTCTAAATAGAGGAAGTTTATTTTTTTCTTCTTTTTAAGTGAACAAAATAACGTATCATTTAAACAGGATTATGGAAGACACCCTTCACGTGAACGAAGTATTATTGTTATAAGAACTTTTAAAAAGTATTCTAAATTGATAACATGATATCAATGTTATCAAGTCATCAGGAACTGATCTCACAAAGGATAATCTTTTGTTGCTGATGCTGACTAATTGCACTAGATCAACTAGAAAGAAACATTAAACATAAGAAGTTATTAGAAGCATCTAGAGTACAGTACATATACACAGTCCAGTAAAAATGGTCTAATGGATGGAGTTTATTATGATCTGACTTAGCGCCTGTTCTGGCGCCTGCAAGGGCAGGTGACCCTTAACACTCTCGGGTCACTGGTCTTCAAACCAGCATTTATGAGGTCCATTAATATATTCGGTAGCATACCTTATTCGGATAGCGATTTCCCAATCCCGACTGTTAAACACGTGATTGCTTCTTTGCCTGTCTTTATATGCCCATTCACTTCACTTTCCTTTATTAGTTTATTGTCTCAAGTTACTAGCTCGTTATAAAAAATAAGATCGCACGCCAGTCAAAGTATAATTTATTAAATACTATTTTGGGCTCAACTGAAGGAGTATTTACCATTCTTAACATTTTCGTAATTTTTTTACTTTCTCTATCCGTATCATACGCATAGTAGGCAGAGAAAGTATTTTTCGACTCTGAAATTCGATGTCGAGTTTCCAACACTAAGATTGGTTCTGAGGTTCCCCGAACAAAATAAAAAAACTATTTTCAGAAATATGTCTGTGTGTGTGTGTGAACAGCGTCCGCCGGCGTGGTTTTGTGGTTAGCGTCGCTGACTACAGATCTGTCGGTCCGGGTTCGATTCCCGGTAACTCCTCGGATTTTTCTGAGGTAGGGAGGTCTGGTAGGGGTGCACTCAGCCTCGTGATTCAAAATTGAGGAGCTACTTGATAGAGAAGTAGCAGCTCCAGTCAAGAAAACCACCATTAACGGCCGTGGGTGTCGGCATGCTGACCACATGCCCCCAATCCTGCCATCTGACTACGGGAGATGACTCAGCGGTCGGGTGGTAGGCCAAGTCCCTCCAGGGATGTAGCGCCACGGAGTTTAGTTTAGTGTGTGAACAGTACAGCTAGATAAATAAAGTTCTTATAAAAGAAAAATTAGGTTTAGATTAGATAGGCCTATCTTTTAGGGATTTTATACGAAGATTGTCGACGATCTTTCCAACTTCTGCTATGACATTATAACAATATATCATATACCTTATTTTCCTTTAAAAGGCGCACAACCTTCGGTACAGAAGGCGGAGACATTCTAACAAACAAACCAGGATTTATGAATTGCGTTCGGAGAGGGATAACATTTACGAATTGCGTGCCAACAAAATCCAGAAAATATCCGAATTGCGTGCCAAGGCTTTCTGGAAGCCCTCCGAGTTGCCTGCCAAGAAGGTATCCAAAAAAATGTGCAATTTGGAAATAAAATTTGAAGCCATCTGTAACGATCAGTTTCCCGTTTATCTCACCCATCGTAGTAGCTTCCTAGGTACAGTTGATTCCATGATCCGAAAATTCCTTGGTTGAAGTCACCTAAACACGAGTTTCTTCAGGTGCTATAGGCCTAAGTCAAAATTATTATTTTCGTAAACTGTTGAAACTTGTTTCAATACTTAACCAAGATTAAAGAATATTACGATAAATACACGGTTATTCAAAAAGATGGACCCAATTTAATTAATTTGTATTTCACGAAATACAAATTGGATATTAACATTCTACATACCAAATGAAAGAGGAAGTTCCAAAGTTTTGTTTTCCACTGCTTGGACGGTGATTGTTGCGTGATTGTTGCGTAAATTGCCTGCTTACGTCAATAGGCAGGCATTTCTTGTCATTGTTAGTTGTGAGTAAGATGGCTACTATGCAGCATAAAGTTTTCTGCTTTCTTGAGTTTGCAAGAAGTGAATCGGCATTTACAGTGCAGCCGGCATTTCGTCGGCAATTCGGCATTGAACCACCAACTAGGAAAAGCATAAGCCATTGGTTTAAGCAGTTTAAACAAACTGGATGTCTCTGCAAAGGAAAAAGTCCGGGTCGACCGCATATGTCAGAAGACGTCATCAGACGAATAGAAGACAATTTTGTTCGTAGTCCAAGAAAATCAACCAATAGAGCTAGTAGAGAACTAGGAATACCCCAACCAACTGTAAGGGGTGTGGGACGAGTTTGGCTACCGCTTAGATGTTTGCCTTGCAGCATAGGGAGGACATATTGAACATTTATTACCTGTGTTAAAAAACTTTGAAACTTCCTCTTTATATTAGTATGTAGATTGTTCATCTCCAATTTATACTTCATTAAATACAAATTAATGAAATTGGGTCCATCTTTATGAATAACCCTGTATAATAACTTGGAAACTTGCACTGGTAAAGAAATGATGTATAGATATAAATAAAAGCCTGTTGTGGGCTTAGTTGAGGTTAGAAGTTAATTTTTTACGTGAAAAACTGTAAAAATAAATTATAATTACACTCACTGTAATAACTTTGTATGGCTTTTGCTGTATACAATTCTAGTTTCTTTTATATTTTATCACCACCCTTTTCTGTTGCAATACTGAAGAAACCACTTTGCATCGTGATTCGCAGCCTGGTTCCTATTCGACTAACAAAGAGTTAATCTAGAGCATGCCTGCAGGCAATTCAAACATGCGTTTAAAAATACCGGCATGAAATTAGGTTGTTTACTTTTTCCATCTGATATTCCCGCATGCAATTCGAGTTCTTCCGAACAAACATCATAGCAATGACTGCAAGTTCCTTTACATTTGTGAACGAATCCATAAAAAATTAATATTTTTTACGAACAAGAGTTGTCCCATTCTTTTTGCAACCAGTTATACATAGCTATACCGAAAGGCACAGACTTCAAAAAATAAAATTGAAAGTTGAGCTAATGGTACCATTTTCAAACATTATTTTATTTATCGAGCTCAACGGAACCCTACAATATGTATTTATATACCTTGGACCTTTCCATTTACCGAGTAGCAAAAAGTTAAGAATTTATCTATCCGTCAAGCTCAGTAATTTTTTTTTCAGCAAACATCCTAAAACTTTAAGCAGCTAATACTTCAAGTTTCTTTCCTGCTAATATAAAATTTAAAACCATGCAAAGAACAAGAGGAGCTGTAGTTCACATTTTATGAACTTTAAGGTACTCTCACCGGCAGTACTTGAGAGAATTTTATAGAATCCATAGTAATTTTCTATTGAGCATTTTCTTCGCGGGGTTTACGATTTAGACGACAAATCCCAGAAAGTAAAAGCTAAGAAAGGCTTCTTCGTTTTACTATTCCACAAGAATTCTGCTGATGTTCTTCGCAGAAGGTTTTATGTGAAAATTATTATGCGACTTCTGGCGATGTTTGCAAGATCGGCAACACATTGCCGACTAAGTCATATCCCTAGCATTCCGAAAGGTTAGCATCGTAAACCTAGGTGAATAATTTTATGCAGGGAGCGAGTTCTTGCAGGTGTATGCTGCCATCTACCGGCGTTATGGTCTAGCGTGGGCCATAAACATCTTTCCTTTCTGCCATATTTATTTTTTATCGTCATCTGTTGGTAGCAGACGCTGAGGTAGAGTTTTAAAGCATGTGAGGTGAGTGTGTGTGTATGTGTTCCTGCTCGGGAAGTTGCGGTGACGTCATTTACAAGGTGTTTACAAAAATAGATGTCTACAAATAATTTATAATTTATTATTTTAATTTTTAAAGTGAACCAGTCTAAAGACTAAGGTATGGTGTATGACTTAAAACGTGTGGCATAATAGCTTAACAGGTTATCTTCCTAATAATCCAGAGATAAATCCCAGACCAGCGCAATGACACAATGTTATCATGTGAAGGATATCCAAGACCGTTTATAATTGAGAGTGCTGACCAACAAAATATTTGCAATATACAGTAAAAGAAGCTGTGGTACTGTTGTTCAAAGGAAAGAAATTCCCTGTTGAGAAATGTGACTGTTACATACGAGTCGGAACCTTGCCATGCTGTTGCGAAATTACAAAAGGCCTACCTTATCTGGTATGAATACATTCTCCTTCAAGAACTCGGAAATTATGATAATGTCCAGTATTACTTAAAATGAATATATATTATATTCTTTAAATTGTATTATATTACAAGTATATTACATTAAATTATAGCAAATATTATACTAGTAAGTTATTATAGGCTATTTTTGTAATAAAACCCCCATTTTACTTAGGATCCTTAATTCAGGAAAAACCACCTGGGATAGATACTTGCAATTTTGACAGTACCTTCGTTTCATAATGTAAGTGATCACTAAGAAAGTATTTAGAAAAATTTTGATTTTAAATGCCAAAAATAAAATGTTTTTGAGAATACTAAATCCCTTTTTACACAGAATTATCAAATCCAAATCACAGTTCACATGATAACAGTGTATTGTTGGCATTGGTCTCAGGGGGTTTGGATAAAAATGATACGGGACTTTGACAAATTAGAGAAGCTATCAATATAATTAATGATATAAATAAATATTAAAGAATGAAATCCACGAAAATAATCCAGTCACATAACTATCTCTACCCTGGACATAGAGAAAACAATACGAGGTATGATATTATATTGTATATTATTATATCCCAGGTTTTTGCGGAAGGAAGTATGAAAGTGATATTGCATTTCTGTTTAATTTCATCCCCAAAACGGTCTTATGGTAACATGAGAGTGAGAAATAAAATATACCGCAAAGACAATACAATTTTACGTTACGGAATTTCTGTTTCTTCTTATTTCAATTGCTACCAGGCTTGGTGTGTACAAGCGATGGGGTGCAAAATTCTACATCCTCTATGAGCGATAAAAAGCTATATCAAGCGTTTTCTGAGGGAATAGTTTGAGTGTGATAAGTCGTTCTTCCTCATTTCAAATTCTAAATACCTATATAAGGACCTAGAATATTGAAAATCGAAAGTCCTTCATAAGTCAATTTCGAATTACAAAATACAAAACCCGGGCGACGCCGGGCCTTTTAAGCTAGTGTTTTATGTAAATGAATTGATAAGTACTAACTTATTCGGCAACATGTACGTTTAGAAAAGATGAATAGAACAAAATCAATGGTATGCAAATTTTCCACTTCGAAAAACATAAGAACCTACAAGCGGAAAGAAATAAAGGATTTCGCAGAGCTTTTCAAGCAGTTAGAGAGCACAATAATAATGTTACGGATCGTAAGGTTTTACACACCTCATTTAATGCGCATGCGTTGGCAATCATAAACATCAAAATATCAGATCGTCATAGAAACTTGAAAACGATCCAAAAGCAGTGTTTAAACTGCTCATTCTATCAGAATATAATAATTTTACAACTCAATGATAGCTATTTTATAACCACCATTAGCTCATAACCAGGAGGATAATTGGAATTTTCATGTATGCAGAATTCCAGAGCATGAGCATCTTCATTATTCTTAAAATTAAAACTAAACTCCTTGGCTCTGCATCCCTGGCTAGGCCTACCACCCGACCGATGCATCATCTATCATAGGCAGAAGGCATGATTGAGGGGAATGATTCATAATTTATTCCTACAATAAACTATTTTACAAGAACGATATTTGAATTTATTTTTTGTGTTGTAATCCACTAAAAGCCAAAAAGAAATTTCGATAACACCATATTTCGCAATTTCAATCTTAGGCCTATACCCTCTACTTAATATTGTTTACAGCCTTATACGAATAATATACATGTAAATCGCTGTTTACATTGCATAATGTAAAAAACTTCAACATTTATACTCATATACTAGTTTAGCACAAAATCAAGAGTAAGAAAGTTGGTGTAGTAAATTGGTTTAAAAACATAATAAACTTTTAAAAATATAAACTGAAATGCCAAGAATAAACTGTAAAGTTTATATTAATACTCTAAAATGTATGTAGCAATACACTACACCTTATCTTGACCCTTCTTTCTAATTCATGCGGAGGAGATGCAATACAGCAAAAGAATTTGCTATCTACAATCCTTGTAGGCTAATTGGGTTTATCTGTTTCTCAACAACACTTGGCACTTTCTGCAATAAGCACTAGGCCTATAAGCCAGAATTTTTTTAACGACCAATAGGTGAACCGAAGTACATAATTATACAAGGAGTAAGGATGGAAAATTCTTTTGCCTAAATGAAGTAAGTTTAGCAATAAAGACTCAGATCAGTCACATTGCATTGCGATAGACTACGTCAGTGTAATAGTGGGACATTTAGGAAAAAATCGATGAGTTATTTGGGCCTAATGGGCCCTAATTGACTGAAACATTGGGCAAATTTCACTATCAACAGATTATGAGAAATTTTCCCCACTTCTACTCTACTTCTAATCCGAATGAAAACAGATAGAAGAAAGCAGACTACTCACAATAAAAAAGTGCCTACTCAAAACAGGATTTTCCGAAGTGTCCCACTGTTGCATTGAAGTGTCGATTGAAGTTTTATATCACTGTGTAATGAAAACTTATTTTATTTTTGTAAGACAGTATAGCCTATATCTAATATCACGCATCAGTCTGATAGTAAGCCATAATGAGCTTTTAGACAGTTGAAGATAAAAGAAGCACTTTTAACGGTGGATGATATTAGCGGTAACTGAAAGGAGGAAATTATGCCACTGAGTAGTATAACATTATAACACTCCAGGGTAGCCAATTTTGATTACTTCACATGGAAAATATTCTTTTAGTTAAAATTATTTGCATATGATTATTAAATAGACTCAGTTTTACAAAAATTGAAAATGCTAAAATTCACTACACTCTTTAAATGTGAAATTTCTCACGGTGATTGCAAAAATCGTCATACTTGGTGAGTGAAACCGTTGTGCATAAGTTGACAGCCCTATACCAGAAAATCAATCTGTGCGCTCCAGTACGACTGGCTCCAAGATGCGTAATTCATTACAATACATCTAACATTTATTATTACTTCACAAATTTTAACTACTGTCTAAAAATAGTAGGCTATGACACACGTGGCAAAATGATTTTATTGTTCTCGTAGGATGGCTACACACCTACTCGCAAAGTGAAATACCGTTTTTACCACTTGGATCATAAATCACTATTGTCTCTCCTCTATAAAGTAACGAGTAGCCAAACCATTGGTTAGCTATGCTAACTAGCCATTAGCTACTTAATCAGCAACAACTATCTGGACAACCTGGAACATCACTGTACGGAATGGTAAGTAGTCAGGAGATATGTCTGAAAGATTTTTTTGCAGTTTACTTGAGAGTAGGGACCATAAAATTGAAGACTACGTCACAGGAAAACCAATAAAGAATGTATATATCACTCTGTCCCTTGCGATTAGTTTTATGCTTCCTGTCGCCAATGCGTTCTTTCACATAGTTATATACAACAGGGTGTACAAAACAGCTTTGAATACTCGGGTTTAGCAGTAATAAGTTGTGATTGTAAGCCTCTATACTTTCCATTTATTTTTATTTTTTGCCTTATACAACATTAGTTAACAATCTCTCCATTACTGATTGGCGCCATGCTTTACCCCACGTACTACCTCTCATAAAATGAAGGACTCTAAAATTATTCATAAGTTAGAATAATAAAATCTGAAGGGGTGGAAAGAAATTAAAACAGTAAAGACACACTTATAGAAGATAGATATAGCCTATTGCACAACGATTGGGGTTGAGCAAGTTAAGGCTCTATATTAAAGAAATAACTAACTCCGTGGCGCTAACATCCCAGAAGGGACAAGGCCTACCACCCGACCGCTGCGTTATCTACCATAGGCAGACGGCAGGATCGGGGGGGATGTTGTCAGCATGCCTACACCCACGGCCGGTAATGGTGGTTTCCATGACCGGAGCCGCTACTTCTCTATCAAGTAGCTCCTCAATTTGAATCACGAGGCTGAGTGCACCCCTACCAGACCTCCATACCTCAAAAAATCCGAGGAGGTACAGGAGATCGAACCCGGGCTGACGGATCTGTAGTTAGCGATGCTAACCACAAGACCACGGTGGTCATATTACAGAACTACAAGCTAGAAAAGACCTGCGTGGAATGAAGTGATTGCGCAGTGGAATAGCCGATATGAAAGAATGCTGTGTCTCTCGCCACTGAAGGGATGCATCAATATTTCAGAGAATGGAAAATTGGAATTTAGAAAGAAGCTGATAGAGATATTTCTCAAGAAAAAAATCCATGTTGGGAGGCATTGTATAAATCCTACCTTTCTCAAAGTAAATAGGATAAAGGATAAAAATATATAGACCTCTTGCAATAACGGTGAGGATGAAGGCGCTTTCTCTGGGAAAGATGAAAGGAAGGTAAGGCCTGCTCCGTAGTGGTTGACTGGTTAGGAATCTTTTTGGGGGTGGCCTGTTCCTTGAGACCACTGAGGTGTGTATTGTGTGTGCGAGAGGAAAAAGAGGGGAGGGGTGCTCCTGGCAAGGTAGGTGTCACGCACCAACGACCCAATCGATCGTGGTATCGATTCTGTACGAGAGAAAAATGAGTGCCTTCAAATCGGTTGCGTCTTCCCCCTTTTCCTTTTTCTTCTTTCGGCGTGTGTCCATGGATGTTCTCATACATGCTGTTTTCATATACCCATCGCCAACAAAAAGGCATTGAATCTTCAACAAGCAAGATAAAGACATAATATCACAAAAGAGAATGGATACCAAAAGAAACTTCCAATAAAATTTGGGCAATATGCAATGGATTAACTGTTCCTATGGTTACAGGTATCATTTTTTACTCTCTCTACCTGCACCATAGATATCATTTTCGGGAGTATAACTGTGTTGTGTGTATCTGTGAACATGCCTACAGCATTACAAGAACGATATTCTTCATTTCTTACATGTTCATCCTGAATAACAAAAACATCATAGACTATAACATGGGGCCGATCGTCAAAAATATTGTATCAATACTTAATTTGGATTTACCCGAGTATGAACCGATATATAAAAATTATTTATTTATTATTTAAATAAATAAATAATAAATAAATAATTTTTATATATCGGTTCATACTCGGGTCTATTTAAAATGTTAAAACACAATTCTTCGACATATTTAGGTTAAGTATCTCTCAAGGGTGTGATAAGAAGCAATCAAGAGCCTTGTGTTACTCTTACTGGCACTTATATCAAGAATCGTGTTTTAAGTAATTTTCTCGAAAATGCTCTAACGGCTGTACAACAGTAACCTAATTTATCTAACGGCTGTATACTAGTAACCTAGTTTAACTCTCTCGTTAACAACAAGGCTTTGCGGGAGGCTTGAACAACTGAATGTATCTCCCAAATTAGTCGCTTACTACACGTGGGAATGTGAAGCCAGAGAATCGCAATGCCAACGCTTAAATTAAGAAAATTCATGCGAGTGTTCAGGTCACATTTTTATTACAGGATTTATTTTACGTGCTTTGCTCATCTGGATAATACTGATTACTATTTTATATATCTACTTATTTGAATATTTGAATAAACAAAATAAAAAACTGCGATAAACAACCATTCTTTTTGTACAAGAGAAAAATAAAGAAGTTTACTACTTCATAATATATAAAATACTATGATTATATTAGTTCTTATTAGTACATTCATATCAGGGGTTATTTTAGACATCATAATAGGCCTATTATATCCTTGAAATATGTTCCAAACATAAAATTTTGTTTAGAAGTAATTTTTCAATTTCAAACTTTGCTGTTCACGGAATGAGAGACAGTCACATAGACAGAGAGACAGACAGGCAGAAAGTCAAACACATAAATCCAAAATTTTATGAAACCTATATTTTTTACTCAAATTTGCCTGGCTGAGAAAGCAAAAAATGCAAGTGATTAGAAACAGTAATAAATTTTCTACGTTTCATTATAAGTGTATAATACAGCCGACCGAAAGTTTCCTTCATCAGGAGGGGTATTTTTTAAGAACCCAAGTTAATAATTATTGTGCACCAAATTTAACAAGATCTAGGCTACTTGTATGTAGGATTTAAGTAATGAGTTACTGCACACAGCTGATCACTAGCTCCGCCAGAACACCAAAAATAGTCAATCTTTAAACAAAAAGGTCTGGGAGTCTTCAAAGACGCCATTCACGCAATCCTATGCTCTCAATGGAAGAATAACTCGACATAGTAGACTTTGGAAAATAAATGTCATATCTACATTGATTGACCAATGGCCGGCCGACAAGAAAAGAATAATAACTTACACTTTTTTTTTCAAATGTACTTTATCTATACCTTCATCAGAAGACAATTCTAAATAGGTCTGAATTTCAAATTGTGGGCTAGGGCAATATAATTATCAGCCAATGAATACTGGTAGCCAATAAATAGCTAGAAAGAAGGGAAAAAATCCCAGCACAGAGGTATTTTTAAATTGTAAAACACTTTACCGCACCACACACAGTGTCAGTGGCATGTACGTACTTTCACTCAAGCATTCACTGTTCGCACATTTACAGAAAAAAAAAATCCCACAGAAGAAAGAAAGAGATAGAAAAATAGGGGATAGAGAGGGTTTTTTAGACTGAGATATTGGCTTGGCGATTGGATAGGTTACTATTACTATCCCTACTTCTAAAACCTTACATATCACACACATACAAACTCCTCTCTTCCATCTCTTTCTCTATATCTCCCTCGACCTCCACTTCGCCCTTTACCTAGGAAAAACCTCCTATTTTCACCCTCTTCTACCTTTATTCCACTTTATCCACAAAACGAATCGATTCCGTCTGTGCTCCCATCCTCCTTCACCGCCCCCACCCAACCAATCCAACACAACCGCCCTTTTTCTCTCCTTTTTTTCTCTCCAGGTTTCAACCTACCTTTATAGAAGGGTGCAAAAGGGGTCGTTGTATAGAATGAAAGAAATGCCGTCGCAGCGCACCTAGTGGGCGCCAGGAGAACCAATATACCGCTTGAAATAAATTAGCGACTGGCACCTGAGATAGACTAAAAGCGACCCTGTGTTATAATGTCACCCTTCTAAACGTGCCAAAGGGATTCAGTTCGTGTATCCACTACCGCCTGCTTTATAAATCAAACTGGAAGATTATCAGCAAGTTTAAACTTTTTCTTAAGTTGGATTAATCTCCAACATATTTTAAAATCGTTCATACAGTCGTACTTATTATCTTTATCTCTCCATTATCACCACCACTCTTACAAAAACGATGACAATATAATGCAAGACCTTATTCAGACCTATACATCGTCCAACTAGATGAAAACAAAGCGAAATGTAGACCTATCACTCCACCGACCTCGTGAAATTTAATGCGGAAAATGCAGACAAAATGGCAAACAGTTGATACGTGTGTTCATATCAGATTAAAATACGTTAAATTATGGAGCAAAGCGAAATAAATAAATAAATAATTAAATGCAAACATAAATACATAAATACATACATACAAAAATGAATTATGCCTCAACCGACTGTTGATATATCTTTACGAATTCCTAGATGTTAGTTTCCGCTGACACACCGGTCCACTCCGATGTCAATTTCACGGATTGAAAGTCGAGGGAACTTTTCACAAAATGTATTAAATACTTTTAATATTAGAACAATAGTTATTTTTTCCTTTTAAATGGTTCACCTCTCTTATGTTTTAAAACGTGAAATTATGAATTTTCTACCATGGCTCTTCTTTATGCTCAAGTCATCCAGTGTATAAAAATATCAAACATACAAAAAATAACAAGCATAGTCTACATTATTTATTATTCTATACCAGGAGTAAAATGGCTAATTTGATAACCAAATGTTATGACGTATTATTAACTGTTATGCAATGCAGTCATCGCGTTAAATTACACAGACCAACAGCCATTTTGGTGCCTTAGAATTCTAGAGTGATAGGGAAAAGCTAATAAGTCAAAATTCCAAAGTTTCAAGAATGACAAAAATCAATTTATTTTCACAGCATTGTTACAATATTTTGTTCAGCCCACCAGACATTTTTTCTCAGTCTCTTATACTATGTAAAAATATCTGGGTGGACTAATCTAAATATTGTAAAAAATGCTGTGAAAATAAATAGTTATTTGTCTCTCCTAAAACTTTGGTATTTTGACTTATTCGCTTTTTCCCTATCACTCTAGAATCTATAATTATTCTTGGGTATATTTAGGTCGCTGATACCAAATGTGCCATTAGTTTTGCCCTATCGGCTTTAGTTTTGTGAGATATGGTATTACCATTATGCATATTTTCCCATTTTAGGTTTGATATAAATAAAAAACAGTGGCTATTTTAACCTCTAAATCATGTGAAGAAAAAAAGCAACATACTAGCATCACATTAACATTACAATAACAATATAATATGGGGTCTTTCAAAAAACTGATATTATCACATATTGTACGGTCGTTTATGACTTATGAGCTGTCAATTTGAGGGCCAAAAAATAATCCAGCTTTTAGTTTTTCTGTACTTCGTACAGTTTTCGTCCTACGTGTCCAAAGTATGGTCAAGAACCTTCATTAGCTATATAATCAAGCAAGATTTTGTTTCGCTAGACTAAGAATTCACGAATAAAATCTATATAAAAGTAGAGCTGGTAGAGAAAAACTGTTTACATATTTAGAATACGCACACTAAGTATAGCCAAAATCCGGTAAAAATCTGAGACACCAAACAAAATGTTTTTTTTGTTGGGCTGTGCTATAGATTATTGCATTAAAACCACAATTAAAATGGTAAAATGAACATTTCCTTAACATAGTCTTCACTTTCATTTTCAGTGTTTAATCAGATGACTACTTTAATACGTAGAGCAGTGGTCTCCATCTCGCTGTATTTTGAGCGCGAGCAAGCTGGCTTGCTCCGTGCGACTTCTGAGCACCACGTTACGTCAGTCTGAGACAGGGTTCCGTCGGCAGAGGTGGATCGTCTCTTTCGCAGCTTCCAAGCAGTATGTCGGGTTTAGAACGTAATCCAATACGTAGGCCATCGACCCCTACATTTATGTCTGCTTGGGAAGAGAGTTTCTTATTTATAGAAAGTGGGGGAATGGCGAAATGTTTAGTTTGTGCCAAAGTTCTGCATGCAAAAAGAAAGTTTAACTTCCAGATATTTGCCGAGCCTTATTCTACAGATGTTGATAGTGTTCCATCTGAACTGCAGCTTGAGCCTATCGACCTGCAATGCAATCGTGAGCTTAGAAATAAATACCAATATAGAAGAAGTTTGAATGACTTTTATTCGGATTTTCCCCGAACTAAATTCCCGCGCCTGCATCGACATGCTGCTAGGATTTTGTCTATGTTCGGATCTACATACATATGTGAACAGTTTTTTTTTCACTGATGAAAGTAAACAAAACCCGCAGCAGAAGTCAATTGTCAGATGAAAACTTGAAATGTGAACTTAGACTGGCCGCTCACAAACATTGGTTCCAGATGTTGAAAAACTAGTGCGTCAAAAGAGACAACAAAAATCAAGAAGACTAGATTCCACTACTGAGTGATTTTTTAGTGTGAAATGCTTTATTTGAGTTTTTCTTAAATACTGCTGAATTTTGTTTCAAAATAAAACTTTAGTATTAATATTTATGTTCAATAATGTAGATGTGGAAGAGTGTCATTTAAAGGAATGAGCCTAGATTTTGTTTTCATTTCACAGAACTTGTGGCATTACAATTTAATTATTATAGAATTGAATAAAGTCAGGAACGTTTCAACTATGTTCGTAGGCTAACTACTGAATTAATTTGTCTATATTATTTTCCTAAGAATATATTTTACATTATTTGCATTGTTACAAACATCAAGACTTCACGAATGTTCTGTGTAGAAAACATAAGTAAATGACAATGAAATAATAATGTAAAAAACATTTCTCAACAACAATCATCTTTTGATATTCCAATATGATTTCTGAAATCCGCGTTTCAAAAGCCTACGAGCATGCCGCCACTGAACTCAAGAGAGGGAGTATACCAAGCGGTGCGTGCACAGTATATGATTCTAGCGAGCAATGAGTAAGCTAGCACTGACTGCTGTACTCAATGTGCAACGAGTTGGTGGCCGCTGACGTAGAGAATACAACAGAAGACGGAAGTTGTGAAATATTTAAGATCCACCAATGCAATCACAGCAAGTGGGAATTAAGAAAACAGATCCTGCAATCACCTGGTTTTGTTTAAATCCAGGCCTACTTCATTTTTAGTCATCTATGAGGGAAAAACTCCCTTGCTTACAATGCTATCATTTCTCCTATCCCTCCCCACCGATTTCGGATCAGCAATACTGAGAAACACTATACTACGTCATGCAATTGTTTGTTTGTTTATTTTAATTATAGCCTATAATGTTGACTGTGTATTTCTACTTAAGCCTGTGACCGTCGTCATCGGTGTGAAATAATTTTGTCCTCTTTTTACTTTTTACGCACACATTAGTGCGGAATCAAACTCGCGAAATAGGGAACGGTTGTGAACGCCCAAGATAGTATACAAAATGTGCACGCTGTAAGATTCTCACTCTAATTAAACCAGTTTTAAAAATATATAGAAAACGTTTTGATAAATTATTCAATATCGACATTAAATATTTATATTTAGGCTTTCCCATACGCTAATACTTATATTAGAAGAAGCTGCACGATTCACAGGGAGTAAAAATAAAACGAATCTTCGCTTCTCATTTCCATATTTAAAGCTTTATCAGGTAAAATGCAAACACACTCTACAGGGGTAAGAAAACTAAGATAGAGCAATAAAGTAACATCCCTTCAACAACTCACATATCCATCTCCCCCCCCCCCAACCCCAGGAAGTTCTCATGGCGGCTGATAAGCCCAGGAAGACGGGAAAAGGAGGCGAATCTTAAGTCTATATAGCTAAGAACAAAAGCTAACATGATTTACTAACTGATTCACTACATATTCTCTCTTCTTCCTCTTCAACGTAAGTGAAACAAAAGAAAAGGAGCAGACTTTAATGCACATAAAATCTTGTTCAAAGTGATGAAGTCTATCAAACCTGTTCGTTTTGTAACAAAAGATGGTGCATTGCTTTGTTAACAGTTTGAGCGATTCGTAACTCGGAGTCAAGGCCACAAAAACTGTGGAAATTATACTTTAAAATCAGGAATTCAAATCTATTTTGTATCCAGAAAACACCTTGTCTTTCAGCACTCGTATTATTGTGAGACTGGAATGGATAGCATGCGGAATGCCTTTGGTATTTAATACAGGAGATAGCAATGTTCTTTATTTCCTGCCGCGCCAATCAGATTGTTACCTCAGGAATTTCAACCAATCAGATTCTAAGAATGCATTTTGACAGCTACATGTCAACTCCCCGTTAGTACTTTAGCAGAGTTGCAAGATCTCTTGACCGTGCATGCAAACTATTAATAAGAGCGAGTATATTGATGATTGTTTGTATATTTCATCTGACTGGTCTGTGGACACTAAGTTACACGTGACAATAGCGCACTCTTATCTAGTGACAAGGCGGCGAAGAACAATAATGATATCGCATGCCTTTGATGTACCACATGTTAACGTTCTGAGTAGTTTAATAATACCATAGGTGCTATGGGTAAAGGAAATAGCCTATAGCGTTCGACCATGAAATTCGATGTCTATCTTTCGGCTTAAATATACGTTATGACGTCCCTGAATCTTAAAATAGAAACAAATCTGTGTGTGTCTACTTGTCTGCGTTTGCCTGTGTGTAACTCAGGAAACAAAAATAATTTCAAAATGAAATTTTATACAGTAATATTGTGTTAGATATCGTCTAGGGGATGTGACAAGCCGAATGGGACGATTTCTCTTATTTTTACTACTACCTTACATGAAAAAAATCTCGAAAACAGCTCCAATGATTTTCTTTGAATTAAATTTTGTACACGAGATGCTTGTAATGAGAACTAAAACTTTTATTTGAAACATTATCTGAAGAGTAATAGAGTTGATTTTTAGGTGCATTAAAATGATTACCTTATTATTGTCAAAGGCAATCGTGTTAACTTCTCTGACTTTCTAAAAGTTGTACTGTTTGGTTTACTTTGTGCACAGTGCAGGAAGTTATATAAATCATTGCAGGAAATAAACTTCAAGTGTAAGCTTCTTAATAATGCCTTTAATTTGCTTATAAAGAAACCGGGGATTTCGGTTCACTAACTATTTCCTTTACCGGTGCAATGGGGTTAAAATTACAAAATTACAAAATGTAATACTATATTTTCTCTAACGAATATACTGGCAACAGTGAGCAAGATTCAGAGCACATATTTAAAAGGTATTTTAGTAGTACATTATTAATAATTAAATTAATTACATATTATTAGTTTGAGCATCTTATCTTAGTTTAATTAAAACAGTTTTAGTCTTTTTAAGTTTTTAACGTCATATTTTGTGAAGGTTTGGAAAATTGGAGGGAAAAATATTTACCATTATCTTTTATGGAATCAAATAGGGAACAACGGAAATGTTTGGAGTTACTGACGGAAAAAAAGTTCAGGAAGGCATTGGGAAGTTTTAATGAAGGCGAGACAGTTCAGGTTTGAAAAAGCGACAAATTGGAGAGCGGGTGTGGAGGGTGAGGAATAGATTTAGTTCGTTTGTGTTATTTTGTATTTATATTATTTGTTCTTTTTTTTTTTTTTTTTTTTTTTTTTGCTGCGTAAGCATGTACGGTCCATGCGGACCCATGCGATTGTTTGCATTGGAATTTGTAAAAAGTTAATTATTGTAATAAACACTTACACTTACACTTACATTTTAGGTTTTATAAGATTCAACTACGTAACTGCCATGACTATGAAATGGATAATTATTTTAAAATATCACGGTTTGCTAGCAAGGAACAAAATATTTTAAAACCAAAGAATCCTGGCCCTAGTCTAATGACCATACCAACTGGTGTAAGGCTGATGAAGAAATAGCATGTAAACTGTTATTTCTTGGTTGCGAAACACTTAATGCAATGAAGCAGCGCTAGATAATGAAATGGATGGGGTAGGTAGGGGAAGAGCAATATGAATATTCAGGTGAGCTGGAAGATTAGAGCCCGTCTATATTCACCCGTCATACCTTAAGACCCTGCCTCCATTATACTGATACTGAAGAAACCCCCCCCCCTCTGCGGATAGATGACTAGTAGGCGCATGAAGTTCAAATCTTTAATTTTACTTTCTCTACAGGTATATAACCGGAAGGTCGCGGGTTCGATTCCCGATGAGGTCGTTGGAGTTTTTCAATTATTGGCCTAATCCTTCTGGTGGCACTATGGCCCTGGGGTCGACTCAGCCTCTAACAGAAATGAGTACCAGGAGCAATCCACGTTACCATCTAGGCCACCTGGGTCAGGATGATATGATTACCAAAACTATAACCAAACCAAATATTGTAATAAAATTAAATATTATTTCAAAATGGGCGAGTTCCATGTATGTGCGCATAAATGTTTGTTTGCAGGTATGTAGAAAGACTTCGAGGAGATAAAATTCCGTCACACCATCAACGGTCATAGGCCTATGTTGCAATAGACACCAGCGTAGTGGTTGAGGCGCTGCGCTACAAACCGGAAGGTCGCGGGTTCGATTCCCGATGAGGTCGTTGATATTTCTCAATTGGCCTAATCCTTCTGGTGGCATTATGGCCCTGGGGTCGACTCAGCCTCTAACAGAAATGAGTACCAGGAGCAATCCTGGGGGTAAAGGCGGCCGGTGCGTAAGGCTGACAACCTTACCACCTACATGTGCCGAATGTCCAAAATCTGGGAGCCTCAACCTTCTGGAACCCTCTGGGCCTCCATGGCCTGTATAGGGATCACTTTACCTTTTTATCATCCTTATTTAACGTGTTTTATGAACACGCTACAATTTGTTTAGCAAATAAATATTTACTTATTTATTTTAGCCAAATTCATAAACATATTTTAAATTAATTTTGATCTGTGATAGGCGTACTCGTACGCACTACGAACAGTATATATTTTTTTTAATGAGCTCACTAATAGATTTTCCAGCAATGGGCCCATTCATGTAAATGAAGCTTTTCTTGTATCTGGGTGGCGAAGTCAGTACGGCGGTAGCTTTTAGCTTTTCAAGTTACTTTATTACGTAGTTAATTAGACAGTACAGTAGCCTATTTTCTCTACCACAGTCGCTGGTAGAGAAAATAGTTAACTTTAAGGTGATTTATAAATGCACATGTAAATTAAAAGGGAACAAATGACTTTACACGTTTAAATGAATCCCGGCAGTTTCTGCGTGAAGTATCCTGCACTATGCGAGAAGACAAGTCATCCCTCCAGACTACCGGTTCCAATCTCCCTTTTAATGCCTAATGAGAAATAACCCTCTTGAAGGGCTCAGGGGAGAGGGAAATGGACTGATAGACTGGAGAGAGACGGATTCAGATGACAATCACTACTGTGAGGATTACTGCAGCCAGCTATACGTACACGGTAACAATGCCAGCATGGCTACCTAGACAATACCTTGAATTTCAAACCAGTACTACAAATAAAGTTTTCTATTATCGAGAAGAGTTCTCTAACAAAGGAATCTTTACTCCATTTCGCATGGCTATGATTAAGAATGATTTCACTCGTAACGAAACTAAATTGATTTATCACTTATTTATCACGCACACAATTTAGCCACATCCATTACTGCCTAAAAAGATTTTCAAATTGTATTTTATCTTTTATTCAAATCCTCTTTAATCCTTCACAGTGACGTCAAGGAAAATTTTCTCAAGTATGCCCTCATAAAGGTGAAAATTTTAACTATGTACCCTAAGCAAAGAGTCTAAAGACAAATACGATTGGTTGATTATATGACACAAGTACTGATTTTTTGCTGAAACATTGAATAGACCTACAGCTTATATAAGATATATTATTATTATTAGACCTATACGTCTCTCGAATTGAAAAGTTTCTATATCACTCAAGTTTGCCAGAAGTGCAAAAAACAAACAAACAAAACAAAACGAAAAACAAATGTTTATAAAGTACAATTGGCACTGGCATTCTAAAAACTAAATAAATTAAATAAGCAATAATAAATACATACATAGGCCTACAAAAATAAATACACAAACACACAAATAAATAAATATATTTTTATGTAAGAGACCATAAAACTTTCTCCATTCTGTGTAAGGGTTTACGATTTTCCTTATTCATTTCCCATTACAAAAATAGAGGTCTTCTACCAGGTAGACGAATAGCGTCTAGGTTTGAGAAAGGAAAATCGTAAGAAACGATTTTTTATGTTCGATTTAGGTAGGCTACCATCTAAAATGTGGCATGAAGCACAAAGACGATTTTCTAGCCTATTATTCTTTCTACATGGTGGTGTTATTGTTTTCAGGATTATCTCGAAAATGGCACAAACGATTAAATTTTGAGAACGCCCTGCGGTCTCTTACTGTGAGAATAAAAAATTAAGATAGTCTACGTGCTTAAAGTTTTCAAGATTTTAATTTATCATGATTATAAAAACACAATGCCTTACCCACCAAGCAGGTTCATAGGAAGCTGTAATGGTATAGCAAAATGTTACCATAGTTTCCATGCCAGTTCTAAGTTGTGGAGAAACCTCTCAGATCATTCCATGGACACCGGAAATGGTTGCTGTGATAACAGTGTAGAGGTATTGATGCAAAACCAGAGAAAGAGTGAAGGGAAAGAAGAGAATAGGAGGGATTTTAAGCTCTGAGGGGAAACTCTTGTCTTTTATTTTTGTTTGTTTGTCATTGGTTTCTGGAATCTCGGTTTTGATGCTTTTCTATCCCTTTCCATTCCCCCCAACCATCGTCTTTCTATCAACGCCGGAACCTCAACTGTTGTCTTTCTACCGTCGTCTTTTTCTCCTTCCAATGCTGATACAGATAAACTTGAATCCTTTCTTTCCTTTTATGCCGTCAGAATCTTATCACTGTACACCTTCATACATAAATTTAGGCATCATCTGTACAATTTCTTTTATATCCCAGTTCTGGTGTTAAACACAAATCTTTAAGACAATAATTATTTAAAAATAAGATAAGCTTATAGCCTAGGGATCTATTTCTGGAAAACGCTTTTACTCTATAGTAATAGCATGTGTGTGTATAGGCTATGTGTACGGATGTTTAACTACAGAGGTTATACATAGTAGAGTGGGCCAAGAATCGTGGTCGGATAATGTTCATAATATTGAAATAACAGGTTTAGATGACTGTTGTCGATGTGAAACGCTTTATTTTTTTGTCGTAAGGAATGGCGGATGAAAGCAAATATGGAAAATATCATCGTTAGTGAAACGTGAAAAAGAAACTTACGAAGAAATAAGAGAAATGCTCAGGTGATCAAGCAGACGGGCATGGCGGTGAATTCAACTGTGCACGGAAAATAATGGAGCACAAACCGAAAAGTTGTACATTTAACAATGACGCCCATAGGCCCTGGTAACTTTTTTCCATCCCTTAATAATGGCAAGTTCGATTAATATAAATTTTACTTAACACTTGGAATTTTACTTTTTAATAAAGTAATAAGTTGTATAACATACAGTGCTCTCGTTTTCATCGTCCCCATTCGGGGAGTCAAACGTCGACATTTCTTTTTGCGGTCTGGTGGATTATATTAGTAGCCTATTTGTTGATGGTAAACAGTAGTTTGCACTCTCAAATCCAAGCAGGTGGCAGACGCTAAGTCATTCTAATAATAATAATAGTATACAAAATTTTAGCTTTTTTCTTTCTCGTTTCCGAATGAGGCAGACAATGGGTAGCGTGGTCTTGTGGTTAGCGTCGGTGACTACAGATCCGTCGGCCCGGGTTCGATTCCCGGTACCTCCTCGGATTTTTCTGAGGTAGGGAGGTCTGGTAGGGGTGCACTCAGCCTCGTGATTCCAAATTGAGGAGCTGCTTGATAGAGAAGTAGCGGCTCCGGTCCAGAAAACCACCATTAACGGCCGTGGGTGTCGGCATGCTGACCACACATGCCCCCCAATCCTGCCATCTGCCTACGGGAGATGATGCAGCGGTCGGATGGTAGGCCAAGTCCCTCCAGGGATGTAGCGCCACGGAGTTTAGTTTATGATAGTTACGTCACGTGTAATAAGCGTATTATCGTATGGCCAAAGAAAGAAATTATTATGAAATCAAAATTTAAACTACGAAATCCAGCTGAGACATACGTACGAATCCAGCTAGATAATAATAAATTCAATAAAAATTCATAAATAATAAAACTTCCGGGAAATATTAGTCAATAGTATTCCATTTACGTCACTTTCATTTCAGGAGTCATTAGTAAAATGTGATATCAGGGTTTTCTTGTTTCCGTGTACCTTATGAACCCCATGCGATTTACTCCAGTGTAAATAACTTAATGCTTAAAGTCATTCTGCATGTGTACAGAATCACAATACGTGTATTGTTTCATTTAGTTATATGCTCCCGTTGGGGTTTGATTAAGACTTTAAGGCAAGGCAGATAGACATCACGAACGCTGAATTAGTCTACATCTTTAAGATTTTGTATTGACAATTTAATATTTGGCTATTATTCAAGAAGATAGAGTTACACTTTTTAAAACCACGTTTACTAAATGCAAGCCGAAGAGTTAGGCATCTGGAAATGCAATAGGCTTATAGCAATAATGTCGGCGATCAGCAACGCCTTGCACGTACTGGGTAGTTGACCTCGCACACCTTGGGAGTGGTAGAAGATGCCGAATTGCCAGACTCGAGGGGAACCGTTAAAGAGGCGATAATGTTCCGGCAGTGAGCTAAATCACTTGCCCGTCTGAACTTTCACACGCACTACAGATCCATGGAGAAGGGTGCATAATGTGTGAAGATAAATATCGATATATTAAAACTTCTTTAAGGTATTAAATGTGAAATTATAATCACAACTTTACATCTTAGGGTAGTTCTAGGTTAAAGATCAGTTTTCTGAATGAATGCACAACACATAGTGGTATATTATTAGTAGGGACCGGATTTTTAGGTTTTTAAAAACACTGTTTTAGGTTTTCCATTAGGTGAAATAGTTTTCTTTAGGTTTTTTGCCCAAAATATAGTTTTCGGGTAGAATAATTGGTTTAATGAATTTGAATGTGCTACATAGAATTCAATACATAATACTAGTAAAGTTTAACTTAAAAAAATTGACTTAAATTTGGGTAAACTTGCTTTAGGACAATATTATACAATTGAAGAAAGAAAGCGTAAACAATCAAAAGAAGCAGTGAAAATAAGATTGCCTCACATTTCCTGGTTACAGTATATCACAGTGTATCTTTCAAGATTTTCAACTGTGAGTTGTATTGAATGACAACGTCTGTCATATACAGCAGGAGCAACTTGGAAAACGACAGAACAGACTTAGAAACCCGCGGGGTACAACGTCATAAAATAACCTCAGGAGAAGAAGAAGAAGAAGAATAAGAAGAAAGAAAAAAGAAAGAAAGAAAGAAAGAAAAGAAAGAAAAAAGAAATTCAGGTCGTCGCCAATCCGCTGCCTTAAAACAGAAATCTATACCCTTGTTCACACACAGCAACAATGGTTGTTCGTACGAATATTTTAAAAGGAATACGCCGGTACTCTTACACTTCGTCTCTTGTTATTTTTTTTATCATACTGTCCATCCTAGACGACAATGGGTTGAACGAAACTCTGGTGGTATTAATTTCAACCCGACAAAGTTTTGTCTCTCCGCAAAATATCGATTTCTCAACTGACAACCAAAAAAGACAAAAAAGTAGCCTAAATTAGATATTTTAGGTTTTATATCCCGTTTAGGTATATTTAGGTTTTTATACCCCATTTAGGTATTTTTAGGTGCCACAGAATTAATGTGGGTGAATCTTACGGATATGATTCGAAAAAGTGTATGAGCGCTTTTTGTTTTGGAAGCAAGGAAAAAAATAGGTAAAAACCTAAGAATCCGGTCCCTAATTATTAGTCATGCTTAGCGGTTTAGGTGTTTTCATATTGGTTTCTGAAATTCCGGTTGTGGATTCATACTCCGCTTAGGCCGACATGCCATAATCCGGTAAACAAAATACATTACGTGAATCCTACTGTTCTAATATATAAAATACAGTTACTGGCGTCGGCAGTCGTCTGTTTGAAACGAATGTTCACTAGATTTTTCCACTAATTTTGTCTGGATCTCAAACAAATTACGTTTTTCGCAAGGCAGTAAATTAGTGAAATATAGGCCTATTGCTATACGATAAATGTTGTTTGGTCGTTGAAAGCAGATAGTGAGGATTTTTAAACAAAATCGAGAGAGCCATTTTCTATTGAATAGAAAATTAAAATTTTCTTAATGTAAAGTGGCCGTGAGTGCGTGGATATCGTGGACTTACTTCTATTCCATCGTCAGGAAGTATTTAATTTTTAAAACATGTATTTAGAGATGGTAAGCAGTTTTCAACATTATGCTGTTTATAGAGATATATGCACACACACACACACACGCAATGATAACAACAAACTAACACATTCTTAAACAAAACCACAACACCTCACCGATATGTAGAAACATATATTTAACATACATATATACAATAAACACACACAAATACATACATACATATATAATCATGTATGTATACATACATTATAATACATAGGCCTACACAAGCATTTAGAAGGTAAAGATAGTTATAATTAACACACATAAGAATCAGGTAAGTTAGGCGATCGATAAAATTTAGAATACACAGTGATAAGTTAGTTGAATCGGCATGTAATATTACATAAAGTAATGGGGCATACGCTGATAACATAAAAAAAAAATACATGCATACATACATACATACATACATACATACATACATTAATACGCTACGTCATGTAGAATCTCATGATAGAACATTAAACATTAATACTTCCTTTTCCTATGGCTGGTCTACATATGGTACTATAGATAAAATAAAAAAACCTTACATAGGATACCGGCACACCGCAGTCTCTGCAAAAGAACGTATTTTTTAATATTTCTATGAACACAAAGCTTTCTGCAACAAAGCAAACGTTTCAATAATTATTAGCGTTCTCCCAGAGTGGATGTAGTATTTTCCGTAATGCGCTCTGCGCTGCGTTTTTGTTGTGTTCCAGTCTTCTCCACTACCTACCTGCCGCTATTCATTTCTTTCTTTTTTACTCTAACTACTGTAGGTATTGTCTTTTGTTGCTTCTCCCCCACCTTCCCGAGTCGTAGTCGTGGAGGTAAATTACTGTTCTGTTACTGACTCAGTGGCGCCCAACCTAGGACGTATAGGACGATCAAATTAAAGAAGACATGGACCGAATCTTGTGGAAATTGAAAGAGGGGCCATACACTAAAATATGAAGAAATAAATTAAAGAAAGTTGTTTCTATTTTCGTACCACATGAATGGTTTCGAAGGGATAAAATTGTCTTAGTATGTTACTAGAAAGCAACATTATGTTAACAGATCGAAGGTTGCTTTCTTATTAAGGGATGGCAAGTGTCTACTTAGCCATTTCGGTCAAAAAATGTTATTTTTTATTCTAGTGTCAAAAACTCCACAATGCACAACATCCAGTAACAAAAGTTATATTTTTATAATGTGCATGATGTATATGTAGTGTCATAGGCGTAACCAGGCCGACCATATGGGGGGGTTATAAAATCTGGAGAGGGGGGTTCCGGGGTCCTCCCCCCGGAAAATTTTAAAAATAAAGATGCACAATGACGAGTTTTAAGCTTCCCACGTTTTAAACTCATATTAAGTAATTTATAAGCAGATTTTTTAAAAAGGTGATATATCACAATAATGAAATAAATAATACAATTTTTTCTTTTTTAATCAATGAGGGGGGGGGTTCAACCCCCCCCCCCCTCGATACGCCTATGTGTAGTGTACCGTGTATCGTGTCTGAAATTGACAGGGTCTACAGGTGTCAGATGGTAATTAAAAAGAACTAGTGTTTATGGGAGTGCATTAGCTGTATTGTAGTGATGACACGGGTACATATATCACCACTACACTTGACCTTTCACACAGATATTACTCTCGGCTTCAGCAACACCTGAGCATCGCACATAAACACGTCACTCATTCTTACGCCCGTGATCTATGTATACATCACTTCTTGCAACCAATATCATACATAATACCACCTTAATATTAGCATAAATGGATTTTTATTTCCCACATGGCAAGTAGCGAAACAGGCGAATGGCTTTCTCTACCATAAATACGCATCTAGTTATTATCTTGCTTGTCATAGTAAATAGCCACATTAGAGTACACTTACTCTGTACCACTCTCACACAAAGTTATGTTGTACTCGACATAGAGGTTAAAAAGCTAAGAATTTTGGAAGAGATGACCCGTTGAGCAATTTACACAAATATATATTTGAAACAGAAGTTTGGAGACTTAATAATAACAACTGGTGTACAAAATTGAAACAAAATCATTACAATCATTTTCGAGAACATCAAGAAAACCGATATTTTTTTTTTTTTTCATGTGGTATGTTCGCCATCAATTGTATCGCACCTCAGAAAGGTATCAAACTTGAAAATTCCTTTCAATTCTGCCTACAGGCGAAAGTATATTTCGAAGTTCATAACCTATTTCTGTAAGATTTTGGTAATATTTTAGATTTACAACAATTTCATATTTCCTTACGTTGGAATAAAAAGGGCCAAAAGTTCATTTTAACTATACCTACTCATAAGTCGTCCGGTTCGAGTACGATTCCCGGCCGAACACTGAAAAATCCTTTCCTCGGGTTCAGGACTGGGTATGTGCAACTCCCTTAGGTTTCTGTATTAGGTAGGGGACTGGCACACCCAGACATAACTCGTTATCTTACTACAAACAAAAAGAAAACTTAAAATTTTCACTTTTTGGAAAAAAAAAAAAAAGGTCGATCTTTGAAAAGGCTTATCTCAGTAAATACATAACTTTAGAGTTTCGTGTGAACTTCCAAATAATCCGGTTCCTTTGCCAGATGAAAGTTCGGATATCCATCTTAAGTACAAAAAGAAATCTAAATTGTACCAAAAAGCAAAACAAATACAGCATTGTGACTCGCAATGTTAAAAACAATATAAACTGTAAAAAGATTAATGAACAAATTGAAAAGTGTCTAGCAAGTTCAATAGCATACTGTGTTAAGTACCTATCGTAATAGTGATTATGAAGCATAGCATCTAAAATATAGGACATGATAATATCCAATAATAAGGAATTACCTTGACGTCCAGCTTACTGGCTCGGATTCGATCCTCGACATGCAATCACCAATTCACAACTCATAAAAATGCATCACTTTGACGGAAAAACGCGCGCCAACTACCAACGTACGTCAATGTGACGTCACCGACAGCAGTTGACGTGTTTACAGGTATTAGTGCATTGGTGTCCCATGTGCCAGCGACATCATCAAACAAGTAACATTTCTTGTAACTATTATTATATCACAATCGTCATTTTAACTTGTTCGAAGAAGACCACTACACGGAGCTGAAGATAAACTGCAGAATGCTAGCTAGTAGCTAGTGTCGAAACTTTATCTTGTAAGTAACCTCAAAGGAAATACTATATGTCGATTATATTTTGAAGCTTGTTTAAAAGCTGTTTAATATACAACAGTTAGTGCAAGTCAGTTTTTCCTACAAGTGCTTAGACTTATATGGTATTATTCTCCTGTGTTTGTTTCACAACTGCTCAACTTTATATCGGTTTGTGTTCTTGGCTTAAGGGAACCTACCTATGATATATAGAAACTCTACATTTTTCATACAATTTTCTTCACTTTTTACCTGATCCTGGAAGTGTTTACCACAAAAATCCTAAAATTTTCAGAGATGTAAGTTTATTAGAACTTGAGGGAAAATGTATAGGCCTACTTTAGGCCTATGGTCTATAATGGTTTTCGTGGAAAAAGGTCGCTGCGGAGCAGTGTTCAAATTTTCTGAACGAAATTGTAGAATTGATGTCTAACATACAGGCCACATGTTTTATTGCCACATGACTCAACCCACTGGTCCTCGCCTGCACCGCACTAGTGACTATTTCATGAATTACGCGAGTACTCATCATTTCGCACCGCCATTTTAGGTTGCTTTGTGTCAACTTCTTTGTAATTTTGTGTATATTTAGAATCGTCATACAAAAAAAAAATGTGCATATAGGATTGTATAGGTTTAGGTTGTTTGTATGGGTCATTTTTCATGGGGCTTTTAACTTAATTTGATCCTTCCCGACTTTGTATATAACCCAAAACTTTTCATCCCAACAAAATCAAAAGAGCTTCTTTGGTCCATGTGGCACAATAAACCGATAGCGAGTTCGGGGAATTTAATGTAAGAATCCGCCTGGTTTCCTTCGAGTGTAATCTAGTATGGATTCGTGATCCATGCAGTGCAGGTAGAAGGATGTGATATTAGTTCACTGAAGCGAGCAAGTTGCTGTTACAGAAGCCAAGGTGTATACCCACAGCCTTCAAGATGAGCCCTAACCTCACCTTCTTATCGCGTTTCTACTTCACTGCCTTCTTCCACACCGCGAACTCACCTATAGGAACTCCTGGTCTAAAGGCTCTTCAACTACTCCTTTATCCTTGTAACTGTTTTACTTAACCAAGTTGTGTTTACAAGTAACATTCAGTGCAGTATTTGTGTATTTGTCATTGGTTATATCGGGTGCTATTATTTTATGTGTTTGTGTACCCATTTTTATGTTCCAAGGGAAGAGTACAGTACGTAGGCTAATACATTTTATTGATTAGGAATAATAATTTTAATTTGGAATTCAGTATAAAAGGGACTGTGCTATAGGAAAATCCCACTAAATGTAAAATTATTTCTTCCATCAGGAAAACAGGCTCAACCATTGCCTACTATTTGAAAAACGTTTCTTCAACAGAAATTTATTTAGTATATAAACGATAGTGAACTTTTAAAAATTTGCTGCATTGTGTGATTAGAGGAAAAGTAATAATGCCAGAAAATCTGTGAGCAAGTGCAATATTTAGAAGTTAATTTGCCCCTTACCATAATTAGTGGTACGTATTTGTTGTGACTTCGAAGCCATATCAAAATTAAATTTGAAAGTCTATTAGGTAGATTTCGAAGAAAGTCTAACTATTGTAATCGTTACCTTGTAGCCCAGCCAAATGTTACATCGAAACTTACATTAAATTGAGTATTAGTTGTGTTTCGGACCATTGCTTGGACTACAAATCAAGATTTTCATACCTCAGAAACCTATGCTCGCTGAATGGCGTCGAAAAACAGCATTTTTGGGACTTTTTTTTTTATTTCTTTCTTGACAATATTTAATAAACTATGCGTTTGTTGGAAACAATATTTCACATATTTTTTAAAAGTAAATTAAATTTTCTAAAACTGAAATCAAAATCGCTTTTGTAAGTTATACATTTACTGAGATAGGCAACTTTTTTCCAAAAAATGAAAATTTTAAGTTTTCTCGATGTTTCGAGTCAAATATAAGAAAAACGACTTGTGATATAGAAAAGTCAAGAGCATAAAAGTTGTAGGGAATTTAATAAGCTTTAATTTGAGCTAAGGTTTGTCCTTGTATCTCAGATAGTCGCGTCAGAAATGACAAAAAATGAAAAAATTGTTTTTTTTAGTGGAAAGTTGAGTAATATCGTTTCCTCCGCAACACCACAGTGCATTCTACAGTATTACTACTGTACTACTACTGCCCTCACTGGCTGCTTCATAATCTCTCATAACCAGTAAGTTGTGCATTCAAATTGCGTAGCAGTTTCTAATCAATTAGGCTACTCTGAAACCTTCAACAGAGTCCCTAGACGTATCAGGAAATAAAACTAACTATGCGATTTTTAATAAAAAAAAAAACCAGCTATTTATGGCTTTATATGTTTATGATCCAAACTTAACAAAATTAAGTAAAATGTTGTTTAACTATTTTTTCCATTGCCAAAAGAGATTTTTAAAATTTTCCCCTCGAAAATAAAAGTTGAATTATTTTTAAACTGCTTATTTGTACGGCTTCAAATGTTTCGACAAAAATAAATGAATAGGCCTATTGTTGACGGGAGGAATATTTTTGTAAATTCGTTGTGTTAATATTTTGGTAGTTATCTCACTTATTCCTTCACATATGCTTATCAAACTTTCTTTAAAAAAAAAAATAGTCCAAAACTCAATAGTTCCTTACTACATCTGGCACTTTGTTATATCAGTTTACCTGATTTTATTATGATCACATTAGGTTATATACAGTAGGCCTATATAATTTTTAAGGATGTAGAGCACATATTGAAGTCATTCAAAAGGAAATTAGTTATTATGTTTACCACCTGGGGTTATGCTGAACGATTTTGCACAGTTATAATCTATGTTTCTCTTTGTACGAAAATAAATTAACGCTGACTCCATTAAACCATAATGGTAATACAATAGAATTGATGAGTGATAATAGGCTATTGTATGTTTCTTAACTCTAACCGAGTCCTTAAATCCCATTGTTCAATTACATTCCAATGGAATAGCCAATGTAAATATGTTACGTATCTTCAAAATAGAAAATTGCATTAGAAAACGCCTTGAATAAAAATGAACGAGAGAATTATGTGACCTTAGCTGATATCCATCAATTTCTATAACTTACAAGACCTGGAGGGGGCTTGGATGAAAATAAAAGTGCCGGTAGGAGTGCGTTTGAAAAGAAAGGAAAGAAACAAACAGCGAGAAGATGGATACACCTCGAGGTGCATACCAGGTTGAGAATAAAGACATTAAAAAGTTGTGTACGAGTGAAAGGAAGGAGGGGGTATAGGGAAAAAATAAAACTTTTTCTTTCATCAGTAGCAGTAATGGTTTTCAATTCCTTTCTTCTCCCCCAGTTTTTTCACCTTCAGACACTTTTCCTCATGTGCCTTGGGCCAGTAACACTTTCTCGGGCTAGAAGGGCCTTAGCAGTAAAATAGATGAACACCTTTCGTGCAATCATTTTCAATTAACCTTTCTAGTCCAAAGTAAACGTAGATCGTTATAATGTGAACATTAGAGCTGTGAATCTTATATGCAAACGCGTTTATTATAAATACAATTCCCTATAATATAAAGTCACATGGCTGACTCACTCACTCACATTAATGTTTGCCCACTTCCAGATGAGCTAGAAACTTGAAATTTGGTACACATATAGCTTTTAGGCTGCAAACCATAGGAAAATTCCAAAAAGTTTATTTTTTAATTTTTAGCCCTAAAAACCCCCCGAAAAAGGGCTCAGTTTCCATGGCAACAGTATTAACAAAAAAGTGTTCACATAGGGCTCTGAAAGTTTAGAAATAATAAATACACGCAACCTATCTCCCATAGATCTTTTAAAAAACCTTCCCCGAGAACCTCAGCGGGGGTTTGGGGACTTGCCCCCAATCAGGTTGAGAAAAAAGACATTAAAAAGACGTTACGAGTGAAAGGAAAAGAGGGGTATAGCTATCCTCTGTCGCCATACAAATGACTGCAATTAAGTATAATCAAAACCCTCTTTATTCAATATCGGGTATAGTCAAGATCCTCTTTACTCAGTAACATTATACAGTATGGAATAAATAAAATTATCACAGTCCAATGCATTTTCGATACACTATAGATGTCCGAATATCTATTCCAGTGTTCTTCAACAGGATGTCCTGTGAGTTCACTTTACAGGTCAGTCTTGCCAGCTGAACGAGAAACAGTTGGGTTTGGGCACTGGATTAGTCAAAATTACGAGATTTAACTTATGTTTTTCCTATACAATTTTAATATTCATTTGGATTTAAAGCGATTTTCATAGTCCAATAAAACAAATTAAATAATTTAAAACAAAATAAATCACAATAAAATATTAATTAATCCAATAAAGAAAACAAATCAAATTAAACAAATTGATACATACTTCATAATCCAGAATATATTATATGTCAAAGTTTTCCAATGCAGATGGGATTAGAAATTAGAAACATATAAAAAAGTATACTGTACTGAATACGCTGTGCTCCTTCAGCGCGACGTGCCACTTACTGTTTCTCCTAACTATTCAGCCCGCATAATCAACCCATGCCCTGAATTCATTATGTTGGCAGTTGGCGAACACTGATCTATTCTATAGCGAGATCGATTGTGGACTAGAGGAAGATTTGAAACGGGGTTCGGTGGAAGGTCAAGGAGTCAGCGTGCAAATCTGAAAACCCCGTATTCGATTCCCGCCCAGGACAAATTTCCAACTGTAGAAAACAATAAAATATAATACACAAAAAGGGAGATAATGGGAGTATCATATCATTGTTGTAGTAGCTTCTATTTCCTGCGTACCCTACATATTTGGAACCTGGACAACACGGCAATTTAACGAGTTGCAGAAGCAACAGCAACACGAGAGAGCAATTGAGCAGCAAGGAACAGCTCTCCCCCACCACTTCAGAGAACAAGCAATAAATCGCCAGCCTGGTACATGATATCTACACATAATAAAACAATATCACTGTGAACATTCGTAACGAACAATGCCGTCCCTCGCCATGATTTATGATCATATGCTTATGATTTACTCGAGCATGATTTATGATTCATTACAAATTAGAGGTGTGTGTGGCACAACAATAAACACTCCCTGGCGGCCTGCAGTCAGCAAGTAAGAGCATGCGAGCCTATCAGGGTTGATTGAAGTGGGCCCTGCGTCATCAAATCAAGCGATTCGCTCCCGAACCCCTCATTAACAAAGCTATAACACTTACAGGTATTAATAATCACTATTGTTTATTTGTCATTATCATCATCAGCATCATCATCATCATCTCATAGGCTCACGAATGGTTCTCCATCCCACGAAACATTTTCTACCAACCGTTCTGAAAGAAAATTTATCTTGTGTTTCTTAACTTTGAATGGAATTCATTAGGATATTACACAAATAAAATTCAAATGATTAGACCAAGAAACATGTTAATAATATTATTACTAATGAGATTTATAATTCTGGTTATTATTTGTATAACTAATGCAGACATCAGGTTACAGGTTATATATTTTTCAGGTAATTTCAGTCGTCACAGGCTTTCTGTGCCCAAGGTTGCGGGTTCGATCCCGGCCCAAGTCGATGGCATTTAAGTGTGCATAAATGTGACAGGCCCATGTCAGTAGATTTACTGGCATGTAAAAGAACTACTGTGGGACAAAATTCCGGCACACCGGCGAAGGTCACAGGCCTAAGTTGCGGTAGCCTACATCCCCGTTGTTAACCAACCAACCAGTCGTCACACTATATCAAGTGGCCCCGAAGACTTATATTTCTTATAGCTTTTATTCTATGAACGCATTTTCCTGTTTTGGACTATTTTTCGTTAAGTAAAAGGGGAATACTATATTGAAACACATAAATTAACGTATTTTGAGATCACGTTATTGTGACAATTTTTATGTCCAAAAATATTATGTAGAGAAGGACCATAATAATTATGAAAAGGTATCTTCTCAGTTCAATTTCTTAAATAGAATACTTTTAATAACGTGTGGTTATTGATATGTGATTGGTTTTTATCGACGGAGCACGTTGAATTGATAGCCTTTCTAAAAACAGTAAGCTTACCCGAAAGGAAATCAGCAACAAGTCTAGCTTATATATGTCTCAGCAATAATAATATCTAGTTGGATTCATTTGAATTTTATAAGTGAAATAGAATTCTAATCAAAAGTATCAATTTTATCTCCAACCTTCCCCCTGTCGGAAAAACACCATGAGCCAAAAATCTTACGTAATTTCCGTTTTTATCCGAATTTTTGTTCTGGAACTAGGATGTTCACACACACACAGACAACATCGAATTTCGGGGTCAAACACATTAATACCTCTGCCTGTGATACCTATGGTATGGGCAGAGGAAATAAAAAGCTGTTATCCGAAAATCGCTGTTCACAAACCACGAGGGATACCAAGAGATGTAAGACACGACGAACGCCTGTTGCAAGTGATAATGATAATAACAAGGGCCAAACCAAGGAAGCAGAGGAAATTCTTACCTCATTTGAAATATGTCGCTGCACAGATCTCTCTCTTCTTTTCAAGAGGAGTGCATGTAAATTTGCTAAACCTATGATTCAGAGAAGGCAGCTTGGATAATCCAAGAGCTGCAATGGCTTTAATCCACCTAGTATTAACTATCATGAAGTGTTTGCAAAGACAGCGAGGGCGAGAGAGAGAGAGAGGGCGGGAGGAAGGACTGAAGGAGTAATTTGCATCCATTATGAACTTAGGTGGAAATAAAAGTGTTCCTGCCGACGACGTTCTGGATGCCGGTGGAGAAAGGTATTTTAACCACCATTCCACCCCCTCCCCCCATCAACCCTTACAGCTCTTTCATCAAGGTATGGAGGTAGAGATAGATAGAGAAGGAAAATGAAAGGAGGGAATTCCAAGGTGTGGTGGTGAGGTAGGAAGCAATTCCTATACTTTTCTATACCTTGGTGTCTATATATAGTCAAGTTCCTCAGCTCTACATGTCTTCATATAGCTAAGCTAAGGTATTCTGAGGGAGTCGGTACAGGGGGTGGATTCCAAGACAGGCTTTTATCTCGGCTCACTGTGAGGGAAATCACTGAACTCAAAATTAATCTCTCCCGAAACTGAAATTATCATGCCTTCATTCAGAATTTACCTAAGCATCTTAAATTCCAATGCTAGGCCTATATCTCTTCTACAGTTTATCCAGAGAGAAGGTTGATATCCTGCTATATTTCGCCGTGCTTTCTTTATCAATGTAGAGAGAGCTTAACACAACATAACGATGTAATAAGTAGAGACCGGATTTTAAAGGGAAAATTTTCACCCAAAAAAGGACGAAAAAAGGGAAAATTATTCCCAAAAAAAGGTGGGAAAAAAGGGAAAATTATTGCCAAAAAAGGTGGGGAAAAAGGGATATAAAAGTAAGAGAGTGTAAAAATTCAACAGAAAGATACATGTTTGTTTTATGTAAAGCCTTTGCTTGCTCTACAGCTGCTGATTCTGTAACATCTAATGACTGAAGAAATTTTTTGATCTTGTTGAAATTCTCACAGAGGAAAATAGCACACGAAATCCATGTCCCCCACCTTGTTATAATGGGAAACTTAGGCAATGGCAAGCCTGTGATTTCCCTGTAACGCTCTATTCTGCTGGGAGGAATTATTTTTTCAATGGTGAATCAGTGAAAACCATTTTTAATGTGTTCATATTACCAAATACTAGGTAATTTACGAATTTTTCAAAATAAATTAGCAAAAAAGGTACGGTACTGAAAAGGGAAAGTTCCTAAAAAAAGGGAAATGAGCCTAAAAAAGGAAAAAAAGGGACGTTAAAACCAGGCCATTTGCAGTTGAAACTTACTCAGTAATGTCCTGTTCAATTTTATCACTTTTTATGATGAAATATAAAAAAAAGAATTCCCTTTAAAATCCGGTCTCTAGTAATAAGAGGTAGAAAGTACAGTGCCATCGATAAGGTTCTTCGCTGTTCTGATTATGTTCGTCACTAAGGCGAAGGTTTGGTATTTCTCCCTTTATTCCAGGTTGGTATATGGTTATTTAACGACGGGGATGTACTGCAACTTAGGCCGGAATTGTGTCCCGCAGGAGTTCTTTTACATGCCAGTAAATCTACTGACATGGGCGTGTCACATTTATGCACACATAAATGCCATCGACCTGGGCCGGAATGGATCCTGCAACTTTGGACACAGAAAGCCAGCGTGCCACCCAGGCCTCTCTTCCAGAGTAAGCCATATAACTACTGAAGAGCGCCAGGTTTGTTGATGTGTTTATGACGTCTCATAATTTCAATTGATATTCAATTTTAATTAATATGTTACAGGATCAAATAGCGGCGATGAGTCATGGTAAAGTGTTCTCTGGTAAATATTTTAAACATCTTCTGTAAATTGTTGAGTTTTATGGTAATTTTATTTCTTACTTCATAAATAACCATATGCTATAGCACTGCCAACTTATTTCCGTTTCTTAGCCGATTCTCGCCTTTACAAGTGCTGGAGCGATTTGTTGATAGCACTGTAAAATAAATGCTACAATACTAAAATTGTTTAACTGGTTAGCTGGAAATACATGCTCTAGGGACCTTTTAGGTTATTAATTTTTTTTACTTATATAACTTACCTTTCTACAAAAATCATATCAAATAGTCCTATTCAGGTCCTAATATAAGTTATTTGGGGATCTTACCGAACTATAGTGTAATTCACCTTAGAGAATCACACACATCAACTAAGTAAATAATTGCTCAGGTTATTCCTTCAGTCAATAAAAGAAATCACGCAAGATGTGTAGACTACAATGAAAGGTGGGAATTTTATGCATATATATGTAATATTAGCCTAAGACTGACACTAAGGTCAAGCAAAATTTGTAATTTTTACCTCGAACTCAGTAAAATAATCCCCTAAGTAAATAATAGTCGAATATACTTCTCTAAAATGTGGATCTGTAAGAAGGAACAGAAACGTATTCCAAGCATGTACCTAATAGAACTATATCCTGCCTTGATTTTATAGGTTAGGAAATCCAGAGATTTCAAGAGATACAAGTAGTATACAAGAACTGAGGGAGAGAATATGACATTCACCTTAAAATTGTAAAATTATTCAGTTGAAATTGTAGGGGAAGGAGTAGAGAACCCGTAAGCTTCGAAGACTTCCCCGTAGGTGTCTCTAGAGGTAAGGAGCAAAAGAAAGGAAGGGAAATAGTCGGTAAATTTGTTCACCAGGTGTCTTGTTTGGGGGGGTGGTCGATCTCATATTCCGTACCACACAACCCTGCTTCCTCTTCTTCTTCAGTACAACATATATACCTATACACCAGCTACCTCTTTTACTCCACCCCCTTCTGAAGACTCTAAAAACCTCAATCTTTCCCTGTACTTCCCTCAAGCTCCCGTAGAGTCTTCTCTTTTTTCTTCTCCTCAAGGGTGCAATACAGTTCCTTTCCGCAGCGAACGGGCCAAGGGGAAAAAGACTCAATTCCGGGAGATCAAGTCTCTTCTACCTTCTTTTCCAACCTGTTCTCTCAAAAACTTTGTATATAAACTTCCACTTTCTAGCTATCTTCTTTCCTTCCCTTTCTCTTTCTTCGCATCTCTTCTGATCAAAAACTTACTAAAATAAGATCAGAAGCAAGGGAAGCAGTAAGGTGCTTTAAGAGAAAAAGAATGGTTTCGGTGTTATCCGCAAACCTTCTTCTCAATTGACTGATAAGAGAGCTGTAGTAAAGTGCACACAGAATATACCCAAAGCTTTACTTTCTCCCTCTACTTGATTCCAGAGATACATGGCAGAAAAGTTTCTCATCGGATAAGAATTAAAGTCACCTACCGTTTCTTAAAGCAGAGCCTACTAAGTTCGAATTGTTCAAATCGTTCAGAACTGACTTAAGGAGTTGCAGCACTTCTTCGGATACACATTCAGGGATCTGTTAACAATCAAGAACTACAGGACTGACGCAGTATTTAATGCTTTTAAAATATCGTAAAATATATGTTTCAAATATTACATGCGTGGATTACAGGAAGCAGAACACAGATTTGCACAAAATAATCCATGTTTAGGCTATAAATCAGACTAAATAAATGTTAAAATAAGGGTTCGTACATGATAAAAGAAAAGGCTAGACAGGTTCAAAACTGGAATTATAATTTCTTTCACGCTGGCCGTGTGTAGGCTGGAAAGGTAGAGTCAGACTGAAAAAATCAATGTTATAGCCGGGATTTGAACCACAGATCTTCGGAGCTCCGTGCCGGTTTACCATGGCAACGTGCCGGTACATAATAAATATAGTATATAACACTGACAATAAAATTGTATTAAATCGTCATCAATAATAACACTCCATATAATAGAACATTAACAGGGATTATTTATTTATATTCCCTTATTTTCAATATTATTATATTCAAAATTTTGAGGCATTATTTCCCTAGAATTTTACCGGAACGTTATGGTCACATGACCTTTAGATTAACCCGAGTAAGTGTATATGCAGTTTACAATCTTTTTCGTTTGTAAGGTATTGTCAATGTGACTTTCGTTAAGTCCAGGAAACTAAATTGTTGTAAGAATCTCTTTTAACCCTTTCAGAGCTGAATCTATAATTATTATAATCAATCATAAAATGACATCATCAGTGGTCTCTAAGTTTGAAATGAAAGAGGAAAATTTATATGAAATAGCTGGTTTCCAATGAAAACAATTAGGCGGATAAAAGTCCTTACATTTTACATAAATTAATAGGCATAACTTACCCTATTAATCGTAGGCCTATACCTCTGGTTTTATAGAATTTTTTGAGGTTCCGATTTATACGTTAGTAGCAGTATCTGAGTATACTACTGCATAGTCCCCATTTTGGCAGCCATAGGCCTACGTGAAAAAACTAAAATACAGAAAATAAAAGCGATCCCTGTACAGGCCATGGAGGCCCAGAGGGTTCCAGGAAATTGAGGCTCCCAGATTTTGGACATTCGGAACATTAAGGTGGTAAAGTTGTCAGCCTTACGCACAAGCCGCCTTTACTCCCAGGATTGCTCCTGGTACTCATTTCTGTTAGAGGCTGAGTCGATAATACTCAATATTACACCTATTTCTCAATACCTGAGCGAATACAGGCTTAACTGGCTATACCATATTCACCGCCTGAACCGTTCCAGAATACCCAAACAAATGCTTCAATATATTCCATGTGGGAAACGATCTGTGGGCAGACCATTCCGGCGATGGAAGGCGACCGTAACAGGCCATTAGGTCTAACACTTGAAAGGATGATGATGATGTTGCTGGGTCAACCCTAGGGCCATAGTGCCACCAGAAGGATTAGGCCAATTGAAAAATCTCAACGACCTCATCGGGAATCCAACACGCGACCTTTCGGTTTCTAGCGCAACGCCTCAACCACTACGTTACGGCGTACCCCAAATACAAAAAATACGTTTATACAAATTGCGCAACAAACGTTTCAATATTAATAGATAAAACTGACATATATCATTCTTCCATCGAGAGGGGGTCAAATATAATCAGATAAGTTGGCCGTTATGTCACATTAGGTGTCCTGGTACACAATCATTATGAACTTCTAATTGGGGAAGAGCGTTGTTGGAATTTGTGAAACCCAGCAATTACAGTTATTGGATAGAGAAGAGTTCTCCGATGGGCTATTATTATCGGGAAGGTACTGGGCGTCCGAAAGTAGAGGCATGGGTACCGTAATTCATATGTTAATTGACAGTTATAGTACGTGTATATAGAACGTAGATAGCAGCGCGTAATACGAACCACGGTGTCATCATCTGCGTAAAATATAACTCTCACTCTGCAAGCTCTTCTTTTTTTCAACGCTACTTTATTAGGCTCGATTTTCAACATCTCTTCTCTATACCTCCACCACCCCTTGCTATAGGATGTTGTAATTTTATTTTGCATCTCCATCTCTTTTACATTCTCTTTCTATCTCTGTTCTACCCCTTCATTCTTCCTTCATTTTCCGCCCCTCCCCATACTTTTTTTTGTTTCATAATCAAGTCTCCATATTCTCCTTCAGCCTTTAGGAAATTTGTAAGCTTAGACTACTCCACTAACTTGGGTCTGTTGATTATGATACATGGTTAGGTAAATTTATGTTCTTTTGAAAGATTTCATTCTGCTATAGTCCAATGAAAAACCGGAAGATGTGGTTGTAGGAATATCATCGGGGGTTTTAGTAAGACAGACAGGTAAAACGCAATACATTTAAATTCGTCTTTAGCTCAATGGTCAATCCAGTATAAGAATATGTGGAATTTTTAATCAATCGCAAGCGTCTATTGTCAAAATTTTATCGTGTTATTTGTATCACCATTTTATCACACCTATGTGCAATTGTTCTTATGTATATTCACAAGGACTGAATATCTTTATACCTGTAGCTTCTTTGATAAAAAAAAAATTAAACACAGCGACAGGGTATAAATGAGCTGCATATGAACAAAAGAAGTTTGAAAGTAATGTACGAGTATAATTTTAGGGTGGTGAAACATTTTAAATCTCTTTTTGCACTCCTTAGCTAGTAAGTGGTACTTACGAACTTTGTTTACATGGATCGTAAGTTGACATTCCCACAAAGTCTTGTTGCTAAGGCCGGTTGCGATGAGGTTAAAACACTTACGGTCCAAGCGCTACGTCATAATTCATTACGATACACTTCATAATACAAGCCTTTATGGCCACGGCCCCCAGGACAAATATTCGGTTCCCATAACAACAAACACATGCGAATCACTTTCTGAAATAAACATCTATATTCAAGAATGTATTTACATAATATTTTCAGGTAATATCACAATTAATATAATTAACTTGATATAAATAATCATCGTGCAAAAAATAGCATGCAACACACGGGCCGTAAAGGCATTTACGGGTCTCGAAAACTTAAAAACCCTCGGCTGCGCCTCGGGTTTTCAATCTGTTTCCTCGACCCGTAAACGTGCCTTACGGCACTTGTATCGCAATATACTATATAACAATAATAATTACAATATTAAATAGGCCTAAACGATATTATTGGTAGCCTATAGTAGCAAGGAGTTTTAATCTAAAAATAAAAGTTTTGGTGCAGGGAGACGATGCGACGCGACGCTCGCTATAATGACACAAATAGCGATGTGTGATATTAATTTCCATGGTTTCAAAACTACTTTTCTTATTCTTTAGGTAATCTATGATAAAATATTGATGTTTAAATTTAATTATTTATATGTACTATTATACTTCATTATTAAATAATGGTATTTAAATTGCTTCATTTTTAGCTGACCCGCTAAATAAATTTAATATCAATGACTACTAATATTAGGTGAAACAGCGGAGATGAATCATGATCAATAAATAATTAATTATAAAATCCGGCATTTACCTTTCCGAGTGGCAAAATTATGAGACAAAAATGTTAGTTATAATACTCGCAGAGTATCTTTTAAATGTCTTTTTGGTCTGAAAATGACTGATTACTTTTCAATGCTTATTTGAATTATTCAGTGCCAATTTGTTTCTGTAAGTGCCAATTTGGAGGTGAAATGCACATTTCTAGTGCCAGGACGTCGTAACTCTAATGCTTTACTGGTATTTCGTCTTTTTGTAAATTTGATTTGTTAGGCCTATTCATGGTTTGTTTGATTTCCTTCCAATTTGTCATGAATGTTCCTTGAAATCTTTTAAAACAATGTATGTGTAAAGACTTTTATTTATTTTTATTCCGTTTCAAGAAAGTGAAAACCGTGGTAGCTAAGGCATGCTGCTTTGGAGCCGCGGTGAAGAAGACTGTGGGTTCGAGTCCCGCCTCGGGCATGGGTGTTTGTGTGTGATTAGCAAACGAGATAAACAAAGTGTAAAACAAGACAACAATGTCCGCCTCTGTGGGTGAGTCGGTGCATGCTTTCCTTCCACTCTGGTGGCCCAGGTTCGATTCCCGGCCGGGTTAGGGATTTTTCAGTTCTGGGTTCAGAACTGGGTGTTTGTGTTATCCCTAGGTTTAAGTGTCAGGTAGGGGACTGACGTACCCCAGAAACAAATCCTCCGTGAATATTTCCTTAAGGGATCTCAAGGAGTCGTTCGCGACCCGGTAGGACCACACAGTTTCTATACCTCGACTCCACCCTAAAGTAAAATAGGAGAAAGTGATCAAAAAGCTGCTTGTATGATCCTAAAATATAAACCCAAATATAAAGCTTCGTTTTGGCATAAAAAAAAAATATATAAAAACCGACGAAGAGCACATTTTAGATTATTTGGCGGTCGCGAGGTTTAATATTAGCATTATTACACATTTAGTGCTTGCGCTCTTTCGTTATTACTATCATCAGCAGTCAAGTTTTCTTTGCTACTGTCTACATTCATTCTGTAATAAAGAGTACTGTTGAATGTGCAAAGATAGTCTGTAAGGTCAGAAGTTTAAAAATAACAGGTGGAACAAGTCGCTCACACCTACCTACAGTTTCATTATATGCCACTTGGGAGTGATCACCATCATCAGCTGGATTGCAGCGGGTTGCCTATTACATTTGGATGTAGGGGGAAAGGCAAGCTTTATATTACCCCAGGACTTCTGCATGGGGGGTTTGTATCTGGAATGATAAACTTTTGTTGTTGTTGTTGTTGTTACATGCACTGTACAGCTCATAAACAAAGGAGTACACATGTATTCGATATATTCTTATTATTAATAAACCTGTTTTGCATCTCCTTTCGTGACACTTAGTCCATATTCCAGTGCATGTAAGGGAAGAAAGGAATCTCTGAATGATATATATATGTATATATATTAATGAAACAGGACCCGGAAGGACCTTCGGGAGGCTGATCAGTATGATGCAGGTTTAAGGATATCGCAGCCAATTCGTAGACGGAGAATCGAAGCCAATATTTTATTTATTTATCATTACAGAAATACAGATGTACATATACAAAATTTTTCTTGCAAGATACAAAATCAAAACAAATTTTTTGCCCCCAGACGATCCAACCAAAGGGCTAGAAATTAATTATATTTTAGAGAAACAGATACATTTATAAAATTCACAATTGATTAATTGTTGAGGAAGAATTGAAGCCAATTAGTTTACGGAGAATCGAAGCCAATTAATTTATGGGTATGATCCGATCTGGTCATCAGCATCATCTCCTTCCTTCGATTTCACCGGAAGATGATAGGATTGGTGGGCAAATGGGCTAGAAATCGACTATCAAGAAGATTATATTTTCTTGGCCGTAGTCACTACTTTTTCACGCAATTATCCTCAATAGGCTGAGTGCACCCCGTTCCAGACCCCCTATCCACAGGATTATTCGAGGTGATACCGTGGGGTAGACACTAAATACTAGATAATGTAGGGTATCCGTAAACTTTATAAATTAATATTGACATTCTAAATTTTTGGAGATAATCTATGGGTTGCATTAAAGCAGAGAGGGACATCCATACACTAGGTGTCTAGGATTTCAGAGAAGCCGTACTTGAGGAAAGGTAAAATTTCCACTCCGTATCCTGCATGGAGTTCATGTCGGGTAGTCATGGCAAGTGCTTTATATCACGTAAATTCGACATGATCGCTCCATTCATTTAACCCATCCTGCAGCGGCCACCACATTTCATACACGTAACGCGTGAGTGCAAGAGCGGTTCACGTCGCGTAATTACGCCAACTTAATGACTGCGTCTCCTCCACATGACACGAGCCACATAACCAAACTCACTTTTTGCATTTTCTACTTTGCACTATTATTCAGTTTATTCCTCCTAATATTTCAATAAAATAAATTATATTAACTGATCAGGAAGAACATAGTCTGAGAGTGTTTGAAAACAGGGTGCTTAGAAAAATATGTGGGCCCAAGAGGGATGAAAATGGGGACTGGAGAAAATTGCATAACGACGAGTTTCAGGACCTGTACGCTTCACCGGATATAGTAAGGGTAATTAAATCGCGAAGGATGAAATGGGCTGGACATGTTGCACGCATAGGGGAGGAAATACATATCTCAGAAGTATTGACAGGGAGACCTGAGGGGAAAAGACCACGTGGAAGACCTAGACGTAGGTGGGAGGAAAATCTAAGAACGGATTTAAGGGAAGTAGGATTTGTGAGGGATGATTGGATGGAATTAGCACAGAATAGGGTTGAATGGCGGACTCAGGTAAGCGCGGCAATGAACCTTCGGGTTCCATAAAATAGATAATACTCCTTTAGCTCGCTTAGGAATTGTCTATTGTCATTGAGTAAGTAAGTAAGTAAGTAAGTAAATTATATTAATGTCAAATGCCAGACATATTCCGGGTTGTAGCCATGTTCAAGGCGTATGTTTCGTGAGACGTTTCATTCCCAGCTGCAGTGAACTTTTTCAATGGCTTCTTTTACTCTAGCTTCGAAGTTTGAAAATGAGGCTATAAGTTACCAACAGTAAATATAACAATGTCTGATTATAGCCTATAGTCTTTTGTTAAAGTGTAATTTGAGAGATACAGGAAAACTGGCCACTGTAGTGTGTTCGTTTTCATACTCTTGAGACACAGGTCATTGCCACCGGACAGGTGATCTGGCATTGCGCTGTTGCGAGTCTGGGATACTATTAATCTAATTATATAATTACCATTCACTTAATCATAAAATCAATGTAGATTCTATATTTACAAGCAATTGTTAAACATATTTATAAACGGCTTACTTATATTTTCAATTTATGTTCCTTACAAAGAGTATTCCCAACTGTTCTTGTGCCATTACTTAAAACCGGAGATAAAATGTAACTATAGACCTATCTCACTTTTGCCCCAGCTTTTCTAGAATATTAGAAAAAATATACAAAAATATTAATTAGGCCTACCGGTAATTATTTAATCAAATATATTTCACTAAGAGGTAATAGTTTGGTTTTAACCTTCAGTTTCAACAGATAATTCAATATTTATATGTCACCACTAGAACCATAAACGAATTAGATATTATAAATAAATAATTAATTAAATTCCATTGTTAAAAATAACCATGAATCCTGACAATTAAAATTTTCATAAAATAAATTACTTTATTATAGGCCTATAAATATTTAGTTTCCACGTTTCTTTTTTCTTTTTAAAATTTCCTTCCTATTAATGCTGTACATTATTGCAATTGTATGTATTTTCCTTTAAAATAATTTTATTGTAATTTAATGAAATATAATTGATATACCAATTATTATAAGTTCTTGATTAAATTGATGAAATCATTTAATTAATCCTATTATTATAATAAAAGCACCAATAGCACCGGTAAGAGGTCATGGGCTATAGTTTACTAAGTGGAATGGATGATTAGCATCCATTTATGAACTGCCCCCGATCACGAGCTTACCCAGGTTATGAAAAAATATGGAAAAATTGTAAACAAATATTTCTTATTTGACATTTACTTATAACACAGAAAACCCAATGACTATGATACGAAACAAAGATAACCTACATTTATTTTCGTTCTATCTACCCAGTTACACTACTTCCACCCTGTACATGGCGATATAAAAGCTACATTTCTCGTTCGAAAGTTTTAATTTCCCTCAACAGATAGTAGGGTACAGTAATATCAAAATCGACCATTGGCCGATTACGTCATTTCCCACTCGAGCTGAAGAAGACAACATAGAAATCACTGCAAAAGCAATTAAACGGATGAGTAAACGAGTTTTAACCCGGTGTTGCAGAGTCAGTGTGGATTTCCATAGCCGGTCAGCATCACCAGGGGATACAAGCTATTAAAATACGCGATGCATGGAAAGCAGATTACATGTAGCCATCCGATTTATAAATACCTCCTTGTACACCTGTACGACACGTGCATCCATCAGGGTCCGTTACGGTGAGGTGCACTTCATGACACGCTACAAGCCCTCCACACCTCCATCATATTACGATGCTCTTCAAATTTATATAAATAAACTTTGTCAGTAAAATCTCTTCAGGTGTTCACTCTCTGCGAATTATATAAGCTTAAAATACAAATTTCGCAACATTCCCAACAATAAATCTGGACTGTTAAGGCAAAAGAGTATAAGTCAAAACATATTATCTTTCAGGAGATACTTTTTCCTCTCACACAGCGGGCCCGGGTTCGATTCCTGGTCGGGACGAGTTATCTAGGTGGTGTTTTTTCTGGGGTTTTTCCTCATCTGTGAGACAAATGTCGGATAACTTTAGGCCCTTGTGGTCTCCGGATATCATCTGGTCGTCATTATCATCTTCATCCCATCATCGCCTTGTTTGGAGTGAGTGTATTTGTGAATGGTGTGTCTCGTCCTATGTGTTCGTGTTGTCTCGGAAGTGGCCCCGGCATTGGGCTGATCACTCATCCCGGGAGGCCCTCCATGTCCTTGTCTGGTCAAAAAAGTATAATCTAAAGATAATCCCTCTCCCCACAAATCGCGGCCCTATAAGGCCTGGGCGGCTTGGGTCGCTTAAATCCTAAAAGGGAGAGGTAAAAACTAAGATAAAGAAAGAAAGAAAGAAAGAGGAAATAAAATGATTGACTACTATTGGGCAATTACAATGGACTAAATTATGGTTGGAAATTTTATATAATACTCTTATTCCTGAAAATCCTGATTTTATAAAATAAAGTGTCAACAAATTTAAGAAAAAAAAAATCTGATGTGTAAACACATAATTTCCTCAGCCCACAAAAGGTATTGTAAAACATTATCTTCGTGTAAATTTGTTGTAAAAATTAAGAGAACCATATCGCATCGCATCCCGGAAGGATACACAATCGAAATCAAATCTGATTAATGCACTCACGTAACTTTGTTTACTCTAAAGCATGGGCAATACACCTTTCTCACTTCACATTCTGATATAGAATAAGAGGCCATAATACAAAGAGCGTAAATTCAGTTGTTTCAACCTGATGCAAAGCTTTATTGTTCACTAGGGCAAGACTGAGTTTCTACAAACAGTGGGTGGCTTATAACTACCCTTCAGAGAATGTTTGCGAAAAAATGTTTCAAATAAAAGGTTTAAGGCTGAGAGAAACCACCTCATGTACAAAATTTAAACAAATTCGTTAAAGTTATTTTCAAGAAAAATATGGCAAATTTTTATGTGATTTAAGCTGTAACCACTAATTTAAATTACCAGAATACATAAATACATTCATTTTCGGAAGGTGAACCATAAAATCAGCTTCACAAAGTGAAAATAATATTTGCATTTCTTTATTTTCTTAAATTTTTGCATTCATCCCTCACTTTAACCGAAATGAATGTAGGAATAAACATAAAATGAAAGGGCACTAAAAGAAAGTGGATCGCAATGCCTGGCATGACAGAGAAGTGCGCCAAGTGCACATTAAGGTGGTATGTACTCAGAGTTAATTAGTTGAGCAGTATAGACCTGTGTATCACGAAGTTACAAGGCGCTAATGAGGAACCCAGCCAGGTGTTGCCTCTGCCTGCTTTTTATCCTTACAACAACTTCCTGTTAATATACAGCCCGTGAGAGTGTGAGGAGTCTTGTCATTTTTATTCTTCTACATAGCACATTCACTGTGCTTTCCAACGTCTCCTCCTCCCTGAACTCCATCGTCATTTCTTCCCTCTAAGAATGGGTTTTCTTTCTGTTTCCGTAATACAAAATTATTTTATTTTTAGTGCAGATCAGCTCAAAAATTAATCAATCAGTTTTTTATTTATTTTATTTTATTATGACATATCAAGATAGAAAAACAATCATTTAACTTTTAAACACAAAAAATTACAAATTTGTGTTACATAATACAGGCCTACTATAAATATAATATTCAGGAAAAAAAAACACCCGAATGAGCAAGACAGCTCGTGCTCGGGTGCAAGTCCAAAAGAGAGCAGAGTGAAAAGGAGGAGAGACGAAGAGCAGATTGGAAAAAATTGAGTAAAGAAAACATGCTATGTAACTTACGTAAAATACGACAAAATTTTAAAATAAAGACTTAATAGAATTACAAAACATAAATACCTAGGAGGTAGCTAGCAATAAATTACAGATAATATTTTATACTCCTAATAAATTTACTAACAGGGTATGTTGAAGGGTCAGGGTACAATCTGATTACAGAGTTATAAAAGCGAGGACCAATATTAATGCTAAGTTTACTTCGCTTTATTTTAGTGCTAATCGGTTAATTAATTAATCGCGGAGTTAGTTAATTTTGCTCTGTGCCGCAAATGAAAACAATAAACAATGAATTCCTTGTTACATTTTCTTTTGTTAAATTTTTTCTTAGTCCCTACTTTAATATTCCATTTATTAGCCCTATTATTCCTTCAACCTGTTATAAGATTTCAGTTTGTAAAAATTGTAGCCTATTATTTATTATAATCTTTATGTCAGAAAGGTAGATAAAGATATTCCAGATAAATAATATTTCTCCTTGTACCCTCTAATATATATGGTAAAATTTGTTACCAAATTAACCAATAACAACACACTATACCCTTAGGAAGTGGACCTAATTTATTAATTATAACAGCTTTTACATGAGGTAAAAACAGTAATTGAATTAAACATTAAATATTAGACATACCGTACTGTATATACAAAGGAAAAGTAGTTAAACACAATGAGAGGCCAACGAACACTGTTCAAATAATTAAAACCAACAAATGTACAAAATAAAAACAGTAAGATGAAACAGACTTATATATTATTGGCAGCAATGAAGGTGATAAATTCATAGATAAATATATATATATATATATATATATATATATATATATATATATATATATATATTTTTTTTTTTTTTACTTTACAGCGAATGTGGTTTCGAGATGATGTACAGCTCCTGATAATTTTTGGCATATGTTGGAAACACTACACCCCCCTAGAAAATTTGTATGAAAATTACTTTCCCATGCAATAAAAACTAAACTAAACTCCATGGCGCTGACGACATGATTGAGGGGGGGGGGGCATGCAGACTACCATGGTCATTATCAGGGCCCGGATTCTAATGACATGTCATCTTCTTATTGATGCTGCATAGACATTGCCAACTTGTAGACAAATCCTAATCATGGCCTCTAGATTATATAAATACATTTTTATTAGGTCATTTTTTGTCATTTTATGCAATTTTATATTTTTAGGGCATTTATTTCAATTTTCGGTCATTATTTTGTCATTTTCGTGTCATTTGCTTCCTTATTTAGTCATTTTCATGTATTTACATTGAGTGTATTAACTTCTTTTTTCGTCGCTAGCGGTGCTGTCTTTGAAGTGTTGTTTGTTTAATGCAAAAAGAAAAAATTCAGTGTTGTGTTGTCATGTCTCAGTCGGAAATGAGAATCAAAGAAACGCAGAAATGTTATATTATATTACTATTGTTATTAGATTGACTTGGCACCAGAGTCTGCCACCTGCTTGGATTTGAGAGTGCAAACTACTGTTTACCCTCAAGTAACAACTATATAGCTAATCCGGCAGACCACAAAACTAAATGCCGAATTTTGACTCGCCAGTGCCTTAGTGCCAGTATAAATTTCCGTGAGAAAAGAACATTCACAACATCAGTTATTTACAGTTATTAGAATGTACAAACCTTGTGTGTACAATAATAATTTTTATAAATTAAATATCAGTTGTTAGGTCATTTTTTATAATTATTAAGTCATTTTCTTTAAAATTTTGGATCATTTTATAGGTAATTTTTAAAACAATTTTAGGTCATCAGAATCCGGGCCCTGGTCATTATTGATGGATTACTGTACCGGAGCCGCTGCTTCTTTATGAAGTGCCAGGTGACACGAGGCTGAGTTCTCCCCGTTCCAGACGTCCCTACCTCAGATAAACCTGAGATACCGGGGATCGAACCCAGTCAGCAACGCACTAGAGCAGGAGTTCCATCCCAAGCAATAGAAAAATCACAGTTCCCGAGAACAAACGGAGGCCGACTACTCCATAGTCTGTCGCTTTGCCGAAAAAGCTACGCTGGCCCATATCCCAGTATTGCAACCTGTTTTGTTATTTCTACTAAAAATCTTTCTTAAATCTAGTTAATTAATTTCATTTTCCAGTGGTATAGATGGTTTCCTTGCTTTGCTTTTTCTGTTATTTAATTTTGAGTGGTATATAGGCGGCTATTTATATACTTCTAACTTTCTTAAATCGTTAATTCTTCTATTTTGTTTAATTTACTCCTTTCTTGATTCGTTCTCTATTTCATATTTCCGTTCTTTTTAACAAATTCCTTTTTTCACTTCTACTTTATTTATACAGACAGGTTTCAACATCGAGGACATATCACGTGGTAGGTTCTGTGGATGTATCAGTAGTCTGTGCAACTACTGATGTACATTTACTTTCCACTGTTGGTGTGCTATTGCATCCGACAATTTTAACTAACTTTATCAATTTTGACGGTTATGGTTTAGGATGAAATGACTGCGATGAGTCATGGTAAGTAAATATCCAATCCTGCATTTGCCTTTACGATTGCGGAAACCACGAAAAACCCGAAGAAAAATTTCCCGGCAACGGGGTTTAAACCGGAATCTCCCGAATGCGAGCCCTAGAAGATAGCACCTAAGCCATTCCGCTCTGTTAACAAAATTAATTGTTAGATTTGTAGGCTACTTATTAGGTGGAGCAAGACTTCATGAAAATCACTCATGAAATCCATTCATGGGCGAAAATAGTTTTTCTCATAGTACACTAAATTGTAAAAGTTACATGGAACTCCAACATGGTTTTACGTAACACAGGCTTGCTAAACCTTCTCGCTGCTACTGACGTATATTTGCGTGGCTCCTAAAATTGTTTAAAAACAGAGAATAAGATTAAGAGAATAATGCTTTATGTAAATAATTACAAGTTTTATCCACGTGTTAGGATTGTAATTTATGGTAAAAATCGATTGCATAACATTTTTCCCCTTTCATTTTAAAATTAGTGCCCACTGATGATTTCACTTGATAAATGCCTTATTATGAGTGTATAAAGTTAACTCTGAAAGGACTGGGGATGTTTCTAATAGATTTTGTATCTTTCCTTCCTCTGCCCGTACCATAGGTACTATAAGGTAGACGAAGTATTGTTTTTGATCCCAAAATTCGAAGTTGAGATTTTAGCATATATACACGTTTCAAGGCCCCTTCATTCCAAAAATACTGTTTTTGGAAACATGTATGTGAACACGCTTAGCTCCAAAACGGAAAATCATGTGAAAACAAAATTTCGTATTTGGGTCAAGTACCTTCTGAAGACATGTGCCCAAGATTGGCGACAAATTTCTATTATTTTTAAGGGGACTTTACATGAAGAAATTTTCGCGATTTTCTCGAAAACGGCTCTAACGATTTTCTTTAAATTTTGCACATGGGTTGCTTAAACCAAGAGCTAAAACTTTTATTTGAAACATTTTTTCGAACAAATTCTCTGAAGGGTAGTTGTAAGCCACCCACTGTGGATACGTGCTCTTTGCAATACGGCCTCTTGTAACGGAAAATTGTACGAAAAAATTTTGTATTTGGGTTAGATACCTTCTGAGGCTGTGACACGAAGATTGGTGACAACCTCTTATATTTAAGGGGATTTTATATGAAGAAAATTGTTTTTTGCTATTTCTCAAAATGGTTCTAACGATTTTCCTTTAAATTTTTTACATGGAATGCTTATACCGAGAGCTAAAACTTTTACTTGAAACTTAAAAAAAAAAAAATCTGAAGGGTGGTTGTAAGCTTGTTTGCAGAAACTCTTGTCTTGCCTGGTGAACAACTCAGTACGCGGACATTCACGGCCTCTTATTCTATATAAGAAAGTGAAGTGAGAAAGATGTATTGTTGGCCATGTTACAGTTAAGAAATATCTGAGGGGAATATTCGATAAATTTTGGAAATTATTCTTTACGGCGGAAAGTTCAATAAACGTTTGCAGTCACTTGTTCTTCTTCTTTTTTTGTTTGTCCATAGCCTGCATTTTTAGCCGCAACGTTCAAAGAAGGGGCTATAACGTAGGCTATTTATAGCATAATTAGCGTAAAATTGTCTTTTGCGATTCTGTACAAGGATATGTGAATACTTCTAACTTTTATTTGGGCAGAGGAAATTATGTGACTTTCACATAAGATTTTAGGTAGATTTCGAAGAAAAATCTACCTATTGCAATGGATACCATGTCATGATTTTCGAAAAATTCTTTCATATCTTTACGTTTCATGCTCCCCTAAGTACGAAACCACTGCCCGTTCAAAAAAAAAAAAAAATTGTGATAATATATATATATATATATACTTATATATATATATATATATAAACTTATATATATATATATATATATATATCTTTACACGATAGCGGCCGTAATTTTGAAGATATTTGAACCAAATTTTATTATGTTATTTCTAGGCCCAATAGTTCGGACAAGTTTGTTAATGGGCAAAATTGGCCCAAGGGGGTGGTCGGGGGAGGGGGTTGAAATTTTAAAACATTTATATCTCGGCCCCTATGAAGTATAGAGGGAAACTTTGTTTGAATAAATTAGAGTACTCGCTATGGAGTTCACAGTGACACCAACAATTCGGGTTTTTTGGGGGTACGAGTGGGGGTGGGGGTGAGGGGATGGAAATTCGAAATTTTTTTGAAACTACGTCTTGTGGGGTATCGTTGAAAAGCTCTTGATGAGTACTCTACAAATCAATAACAAGTTTATTGATAGCTCTCATATGACGCGAGATTTTAATGTTTAAAAATAATAACACTTAAAAGAATTATTATAATATCATAATTTTGTCTTGTTTAGCGGCTTTGCTAATGTTATTCATTGCTGATCTTGCGCACGGCCTCCCAGAATATTATATCCTATTCTTGTTGTCAAAACAAATGATTGTAGGCTCTTCCTCTTTACCGAATTCAGTTCTTATTACTGCGGGTACAGTTTTTGACTTGAGTTGTCGTCTGCATCAGGGTGCTGCAATCGGTATTGCTGATGGCATGATAAAATATAAAATCAATATCAGAAGTCAAGTATAGCTCTCCGCTAAATCCTACTTTTCCAGGCCTCACAAAATAGTTTTCAAGTGCAACTAATATGAGGCGTGACAGTTTTTCCCTGAATTATTCCTGAAAACTTGAATCAGTTACGCGCACGATTTATCCAACTAAGAAATAATTATGTTATTTGCATGTACAATGATAGTAAATTGGCAACCCCTGTTCTCTAAAGATGTTTACTTGAGTGGTTTTTGCCCAGACCTGATTAACCTGAAAGCTATATGCTGGTATCACTGAACGGATGTTGAATTCACATGGAGCGAGGTTTAAAATAAAGGTAGATATGCTCCATGCATCACGTCGGAGTCTGACTTTTATTATTATGAGGTACGACATGTTATCGTACATTCTAAGTGGTAGCAGAACAGAGCAGGTGTGGTGTCCAATCTGAGAGATTGATACGTGAACTAGAGCACGGAGAGAGACGTCTTGAGGCATGTGTATAAGTGCGTACCTGCTTACTATTAAGATAAACTACCAATTCATTAATTTTAGCTACCGTCTTCCCCCTCTGACTTTAGTTTCATAAACAGTGATAAATTCTTTCTAATTCTCAGTTTTTTATTATTATTTCTTTTAATAATACATAAGACCTTGGAATCGTTTGCATACCTCTGACAGGACGGTATATTTTGCTTGGTAGGCCTATGTGAGATAACATTGCTGAGCAAGTTCCATGACAATTTGATTCGTTGGAGAAACTTAGTGAAAAAAAAAATCCTGTGTGATATAGGCCTACTCACACAACTTTTTCCACCTGTGATTGTACAAACGATGACTGGCTTATAACTACCCTTCATATGTGAAAACTGTTTCAAATAAATGATTTAGTACCTCGTGTACAAAATCTAACCAAAATCATAGGACCCGATTTTTTTAATAAGCACACCATGGTCGATTCATTTGTTTATAATGCCAAGGCCCGCAGACATCTGAAATTTTCAACATAGTCGGAAGAGGGATAATGAATATAGGCTTATATGGACAAACATTGATAAATTTGGACGGAACTCACTATGCAGAGGTTTTATGGGCCAGAGAACTCGAATATGAGGTCGTTTTTCCCCGGTGGCGCTTTTTAATCGTGGGATGTACTCCAAAGCCGGATTTTTAGCTGTTTCTCTATAATTATTATTCGTATAGTTTATGAATGATACACGTGTAAGTGTTAATTAATATAATGTTTTAATTATGTTGCGCTTAATTTTTAATTTGTGAATTAATTACCGCGCGCGAAGCTGCGGGCACTTTCCGCTTAACAGTAAGAGAAAGTCGCTGCCAATCTTTGTGTCACATTCCCAGAAGATATTTAATCCACACATAAAACGTCGATTTTATACGATGTATCTTTCTCGAGCTATGCTGTTAATTGGCACATTCACAAAGGCATGTTTTTAAAAACTGTATTTTGGGATAGAATACATGGAAATCTAGGCCTATTAATGGCGAAAAGCCGACATCAAATTTCAGGGTCGTACACAATACTTCCTCTACTTATAAGTTTCTTTTATGAAACTGTAAACAAAGAATTCATTTTCAATTTATTTGAAATTGTCTTCTTACAATAATGTAGAAAATATGCTGTTAGATTTTCTTCTCCTATGAAGAGAATTTGGCATAGTCAAGTAAAAGAGATTGTTTAAGCATGATTTGTTTGTTTTTTTATTGCAGCAACATACGTACAATGAAGAAATCAAAATTACAAAATTTATAATGGTAAATCTTAGCTGAATGGGCACACCTACGGTACAAGAATTCTTGTAAAGTTTCGACATAAGTTAGTCTATTTACTTAATAACGAAATAGAAGATATTAATATTCTCAAAGAAATATATTTTTAATGTTCCACGTTATAGATCTTATAAATTGCCTAATCTATTTTTCATTCCAAAAGCAAACACTAACTCCAATAATAATTCTCCTCTGTACAATGTGCTCCGTCTATAAAATCAATTGAACAAAATGGACAATACAGATATATTTAATACCAGCAATAAGCGGTTTAAAAGTATCTGTGATCAAATTTGAAAACTTTAAAATTTGCAATTATTAAAATATGCTCCATGTCATTTTCTTTATGTAAATCTTTCATGTATATATATATATATACATTTTCCTCCAAAACTATTATTCATATTGTATATGTTTCCTGTTTCTTATTTTTTATTTTTTTAGTTTTAATATTAATTTAAATATTTATAGTATTACATTAAATATCTAATATTAGTGTTGTAATATTAGTCTTAGTGTTGTTGTTGTTCATAAAACTGGTGTAATTAGTGTAAGAGAATACTGTAATTAGGCAATGAGTTTGTTAAATTCTCAGCATAATAAATAAATAAATAAATGAGTACAGGCGGTTCTGCAGGATGGAAATCGCACCTTTGAGAGCATTAATTGAAATGTAGGCCTATCTGATGAAACTGGCCTTGTGCTTGAACTTCTTACAGAAATGAACGATGACGCCTGGTATGGTTCCTTAGCCCCGATCATCAACCCAATGACTATTTACGTTTTGGCAGATTAAATATTATTAAATAAAGTCTATATTTTAGACCTATCTCATAAATGTCACATGGAAGGAGTCCAAATATTATTTCATGTCACGCTTGTCTGATTTGTTTATACATTATGATTAAATTATTAATATCAAGTCTATCCTGTAGGATGTTTAATCAATCTACTCCACCTTTCATCACTCAAATTAGTGTAATATCAAGGGAACGGAACCGTGAAGTAGATGTCTCGCTGCATGTAGCAAATCCTAGCAAAGTTTTAAAGTACCAACAATACACCGTAAAAAATTACCAAAAAAGTTGGGCTTCAATTACAGTAATTACTTCACAAGTTGTATGCTTGTTATGGTTTTTAAAGACTGTTGTGTACTGCTACTTAAGTCTGTAACCACCGATGCAATTTTGTCTCGAATAATTTACTTGCCTGTAAATTTACTTGCATGGACACTTACTCTTAGGGAATAGCAACTTGAGAGAGTTCGAAAACAAGGGACTTGGAAAATATTTGGACCTAAGAGTGATGAAAACGGAATCTGAAGAAAACTGCAAAATGAGGAGCTTCATAACGTGTACTCTTCACTGAATATAACAATGTTAATTAAATCACGGAGGATAAAATGGGTTGGACATGTAGCGCGCATAGGAGAGAAAATACTTATCTAAAAAAAATGACTGGGAGACCCGAAGGGAAAAGACCACTTGGAAGACTTAGACGTAGTTGGAAGGACAATATTAGAATAGAAATAAGGGAAATGGGACTTAGGAGAGATATTTGGATGGAGTTAGCACAGAATAGGGCTGAATGGCGGGCTCATGTAAGCGCGCCCTGGAAAGGGATCGAAATTTCACTCGTTATAGAGAATTATCCTGTGCTTACAATTATCTAATTCGAATCAGGATCTCGTAGAAGAAAAAACAGTTTTTCAGAAAGACAGTTCCGTTATAAGTTAGAGTCTACTGACAAAGCTTTCATGGAAATGAAAAAGAAATGTTTCTATATAAATTTGGTGTTTTTAAAATCTAGAGAAACCCATTTTCAAACCGTGGAAATGTAAATATTTAATAGTTGTTCATGATCCAAGTATTAAAAACGAGTATTCAATTTATGATTAGGTTATAAATCATTTTACCACGTGTAACACACACTATTTTTTCGGATAGTCGTGAGATACTCGTAATAATAAATGTCATAGGCTATTGGAGCGCACAGACAGCTGTTAATGATTTTCTGGTACAGGGCTACCAACTTAAGGACAACGCTTTTCACCCCCAAGTATGACGATTTTTGCAATCACCGTCAGAAATTTCACATTTAAAAAGGGCGTAGTGAATTTTAAAATTTTCAGTTGTTATCAATTTTTATCCACCTTACAGCCCGCCTTCGCTCCCAGTGATTTCCATATTTTCCTACACCTCAAGAAATGACAGATCATGACAGAGAGGCGAAGGTGGTTGGCACACGGTGGTTCAAATCCCAGGCGGCACACTTCTACGATACAGGTATTCAAAAGTTGGTGCCACGGTAAGACACATATTTCAGTTCCGGTGGTGAATATGTTGAAAATAGCTGAACACTGACTGTGTCTGTTGCAATAAATATTTCCATGAAATTGTGTTTTGTTTCTGCAAACGGTCACAGGGAAACTTACTTTCTGGACGCGCCTTGTATATTTGCGGCTAATGTACCTACCATATATATTTTGAACGTACGGCTTTACTTAGAACAGAATGGCTATTTATACCGGATCAATTTATTTCAAGTTCGGGTCATAAAGAGTGTACATAATAGCGGAAGGGACTGGCGATGCAATCGTATAAACATTGTTACCTGCCAAATGTGAGCACGTGTATGCCATCAAGAGTCCGAGGAAAATGTCACTCTCTCCGCACTTACCTGGAACACACCAAGACACACAATAAATCAGGGATATACAAGAAAGAAATGTAATTCTGTGACAATCTTTCTACAATATATACTGAGAAAGAAAAAAATCTGATGCGAAATAGGCTACATAACTTCCTCTGCCCAAATAAAAGTTTTTCCTCTTATTATAATACATTACTAGAAAATTAGCAAGCATGTGTCTTGCCGATCTAGTGCATCTAGTGGATTTATGTGGATTCAAAGTGGATTCAATGTAGATTCATGTGGATTATGTGGATACATGTGGATTGAATGTGACATAAATTAACCTGAACAATAAAGTCATATGTTATGCTCATCGCTAAACTGAAATGTTGACCTCAAAATTAACACTGAACTAAGATTTGAAACTTAACACTTTCTGTTGAATTTAAACACATTTATACCGTGTGCTGGAGACGGAGAAATTACAGGTTCAATTGAAATTTTATTGACAATATTACAATATTGAACTCTATAAGTTAAAGCTGTGTTAACCATATATTAATAGAATTCCTGTTTACATATATTCTGTAGCTTGGTTCTAAAAGGGCTAATGTCAATTTCTTGCAAAAATGATATCTCTGCATTATTGAGCTCGGCTAGTCTTTACCTTTCGTATATTAGACGTGCCAATGTATGTTGCTAATAATAGACATAACACAGAAACCTTAGAGGCCAATGTCGGAAGTTCTCAGCAAAAAAATGTTACTTCTACAAAGGTTTCAAGTCAGTTATCTCAAAAGCAAGTTTTATGACATTGGCCCTTTTAGAACCAATCCACAGAATGTGTAGTAGGCCTATAATACAACACTGAGATTATGTATAAATTAATTTTCTTAGTGAAGCTATCTTTTTACCATTTGTCACGTAGTCACTAAGTATAAATACATTATATTAATAAAATTACTTAAAATAATTTGAATATCAACCGATCATAAAGAGTAAAAATAATTATTACAATTAGTAAATTAATTCAAATTATACAGTAGTTAAATGTCAACTGTCATAGACAGTAAAAATTATTACAATTAGTAATATTATTTACATTTAAAATTAGAACAGGAATTGTAAATTAATATTTTTTTATACACAAATGGTCGAATTAGTGATTATATAGAATCTCTTAGGTTTTCGAATTCTATACAATAATCTTAACCTGCTTTATAGTTTTGTGAGAACTCATGTATTGAGAAGCAATTTCTTCGTTTCCAACAGTAGATTCCGTAGGTTATTTCAGTTTTTGATTAAGTTGATGTGCATTTGGACATATCTTATGTCATCTTCAGTCAGGAAATATACAACAGTGTTTGTCCCTTCTGGGATGTTAGCGCCACGGAGTTAGTTAGTTGGTAGACCTTTTGTTGATATGGACGGTATGCGAGAATGCTAACAGGTTTTATGTTACGGAAGCAAGAGTGATATATTGATGAGAGGGACATAGCTCTTTCACTTGAGAACGAGTTTTCAGTGCAAGTTAAACTTGTGAGGTCAATTTTTTCCCAACCCATTATTTTCTTTTTTCGACTGGGTTATAGAATGCATATTGGTCACCCTTTAAGCAAGGTGGATCTCTTATAAGTTGCAAGCAGGCTTGGCAAGATTCATTTATCTAAATTAAACAACGAGGTGTGGCGATGCATTTGGGTACTTATAAAATTGGCACAGAGTTACAATTCACTTTCTCATGAGCGGTTCTGAGTGTATTTACGTAACTCTTAAATCTTATTAAGTAGGTATCAAGATATTCTTAATTTGGAGCAAACCAACATCTTTTTAATTTCTTTTTTGCAGGTGGAAAACAACGCAGCCTCCATGTAGACCATGAACACTGTCATTATTATTTCACACATAGTTCACTGGCTAGATTTCAATCTGCACCAATAACGCGTATGGATTTCGTTTAAATAATTGAACTGTAGTCTTCTAATGCGATAACTTGCACAATCCCGATATTTGAGCTAATATCACCCATTATTTTCACTCTTGATTCCCATTACGACCGGTCGCATCTCGTCCTGCGGATTAAAATGTAGCCTACTTTATTCGTCCTGCTCACGGCAGATGACGAACCGGTCGAACGGCAGGCCCTGTCCCACAAGGGATGCAACGCCACATGGTTTAAGAGTTTAAAATAATGGATTTGGCGCTCGTAACTACAATATCGAAATGGTTACTCGTTTATTATTATGCATAGTGGATAGTGCTTTCACCCACGAAAAAATATAATGAAAAATTGAGTTAAAATCATAATTTCGAAACAAAAAATAAAACGAATTTAATGCCCTTTACCTTCGGAGTACAGAAATATAATTTAGTACTTAAACTATGTCTCCTGGATGCTTTTCAATATGTAAATATTTCAAGTTATTTCGTATTTTTACTTTACACTTCTACTAGTAATATGAGGAGCCAACTTGAAAATATTGGTGGTGGCAAGAATTGGATTTTTAGTAGTTATACATAGGCCTTTTATGATAAAACTTAGAAGTTGGGGAACAGAAAGTCTTACCCCCAAAGTCGGCGCCTTTGCTATTAATTAAACTATTGGAGACCAGAAACGCAACCTGTAATAACTTTTTTAAATTCTCTTTTATTTTACCCTTTCTTTTTTTTTAGGCTTCAAGCCTGAGATAGAGGAAATAAAACTCTTGTCCTGATTGTTAACACAACCTCAAAGGTAAAAAGAGGCAAAAAGAAAAACGAAAAAGAGAATTCCGTCAAATATATCAGGTAACACAGATGAAAGCAGGCCGAAGTAAGAGGTGTGACCCAATAAAAGCGGCGTACAAAAGCGCACAGCTGTGACGAAACAAACGTGTGTGTGTGTTTGATGCGCTCGTTACGGTTAATTTCTACGTTATTCACACGTGGAATTGCTTTGACTCGTACCAGCTGCTGAAGCAGGCCTGCCACATTTGCTAAATAAACTTTCCCTCCCACTCCTTTATACTTGCATGTTGTTGTCTCTCTGATGTTGTTTGAAATTGATCCTCTCTTGTCTTTTTTAACTTCTACCTCCTGTGCATTCTGAAAACGACAAGCCACAATTATCTTGAGGGCTGTACCATTCCACCAGATAGGCAGCCGGCGGGGGGGGCGGGGGACAAAGGGAAATTAGAAAAACACCGCTGGAAGATTGCCACATCACCTTTCTTTCCGCTAGAGATCACTTGAAGCAGAGGAACGCACAGATAAGAGGAATAATTTCTGGGGATTTCTTGAAGAATAAGAAAAAGAAAAAGAAAACATAGATACGTGAGCATTAATGCTGTAAAGGGGATCCGATCCCGGTAAGAGATAATGCAAATCTAACGCCACATTTGTGTCAATTTATTGGAGTTGGCAGAGACGAAAGTTGCAGGCGGCAAATAAGATTAATTTCATGCCTTGCTTCTGCTACATGTGTTAGTGATTCCAGACAGAAAATTTATTCGTATATCTCTTGTAAGTTACATACATATTTAAGACTGGCGGGAGATATAATTTCCATACTATTTTCTTACCTATAACTCCTTTCTAGAAAAGGGTTCAGACGAAAAGGGCTTGCAATATCTATATTTTTCGTCCACAGTTAAACGATTACTAAGGTCCAATCTTCTTCATATTAGTGATTTGTGGTCCCAAGAAAGCATAGATTACAATGGTTTTGGGCTCTATTCTACAAGGTGCTATCTTGTTTATTAGATTTTTTTTTGTTTTGTGTTAGAGTAATGCTTTAAATGATTTAATTAATTTTGTTGGATCTTCCCCTATAAATTGGGTATGAACCCATTAGGTTTGTTTATCTTGCTTTTGAAATATTATACGTTTTGGGGTAGGGTGCACAAATTTTTTTGGAAACAGTTTAATTTTATCAAACAAATCAACAAAATAATACCCACAATTGACAAATTCAACACACCAATCAACAATACTATCTAGGCCTGTAGATATGCCTGTCAATATATATATATATATATATATATATATATATATACAGTGCTTTAGTTGGGCCGGTACGCACCGGTACTGCGTACCGGTATAAAATTATTTTCCTTCTACCATACCGGGAAAAATATGTGCTCCGGTACGTCGTACTGGCAGTACAGGAACGATATTGTCCTAAAATACTTATTAAATGTCCAATTCACGAGAGTGTATTTGTTAATAATGACAAACACTATTAAATTCGCAATAGATATGCGTTCTATGGAAGGTGAGTACCCCCATAAAATATTTTCCAACTAAAGCACTATATATATATATATATATATATATATCGAACCAGGAATCGAACCCGGGCCCGCTGCGTGAGAGGATTGGATTGAACGCATCCCCTGAGCCACAGCGGTGGACAAGTCTTAGGTCCATGTTCAATAAACTACCTATAGAAATAGCAGAGCAACCAATGAATTTGTTTAAAAATAATCTATATAATTTCTATATATATATATATATATATCTGTGTATATCTATGTCAATAGATTATAAATCCATTGCACTTCACTGCCAAAATAGTAGGCTATATTATATTTATTAATTCAACAGCTATATACTTTTATGTAATTTAATAAAAAAAATAGCAAATCATTAAACCGTTGTATTCATTAACACTGACAACTTTTACATAAATTGTATGAAGTACATAATTTTACTTTTAAATACACATTATAACTCCAGTTATCTGGATTAATTAGGTCCGGGCACGATCAGGAAAATCAAATATTTGGATAATTGGATAAATCATGAAATAAAGGCAATTTCTTTTTAAAAAAATTACAATACTGTACTTGCATAAAGTGTTATATCTTGGACATATCGGTTAGAGTTAGTTGTATTGCTGACAAACTCGATTTTGTGGGTTAAAAGCTTTTTCCCCCGCAAAAAAATCGGTCCTGAAAGATGGTTTCTCAATGCTCGCTACTGCAAAAAACCACTTGAATATGCCTTCAAAGCGATCCAGATAATTAGCGATAGTTTGAGTTCAGATAATTGTAGTTCTACTATACCTACAGTTAGACGTAGTAAATATACGCTTAACTGAAGAAATATGTAATCTGACAGACAAGATAAACTACGCAGTGTATAAAATAATTCCACCCATTCCCTCGTATAAAATGTTTTTGTTAAAATATCAGCTCATAGCTTTGTCATATCTGCAATTCATACTTGTCAGTATTATAAAACATAATTAAACATTGTAGCTGTCAATTTTATAAGACATTGTTCGTATTTTGTGGACAATATATTTCGGCTATTCAGCCATCTTCAGGTCCTTTTTCTTTCTCCAGACAATCTTATTCTGTTCGTTAATTATTTTATACACTACATAGAAATCCCTCGTAGGAGAAAAACAACATGAAATTTATCAACATAGATAAACTACGTAAAATAATGTTTGTGCTAGTTATTCGCACGGTTTTAGCATAAAAAGGAACTATAATTACATAAACACACAAGACTGAAATCCAGCAGGTCCACATACCCTTCTTGCGTATACCTGCAAGTACTCCCTTGAACGCCACGCTTGGACTATTTTAAAATCATGTTATAAACACAGAATTTAAAAGTTTTGTTATTGTTATTATCGCCACCTGGAGAGAGATGCAGAGCAATTACACCGGAGTACTGCAAGTGGTGCCCCGGGAGTGGGCCCTGTGCCCCGCGGCTCACAAACTTATCCGCAAATTCTTCACGAGGAGTGGGGTTTCTAACGGCCTCCCTGCTCATTTCTGTGGAACGCGGAATGAGTTTTACTTCTGGAAGTAAATCCACGGAGGCCTCCGAACCTTTTATAGAGCAGACCTCTGTGTTTCAGTGTGTGAGAGAATGGCAGGAAAAGTAAAGTCCTATGTGAGGTATTCATGTAACTTTTTCCACCTTCAGCCTTCCGCAAAGCAACATTTAAAAGCACTGAGCCTATTTTGTGCAAAGATGACCGGGTTATAAGTATTCTTCAGAGAATTTTTGCGAAAAAAATTCAAGTAGGCCTACAATATAAGATTTAGGTCTTAGTATTTTTAGTTATGTATGAAGTTAAACAAAATGGTTAGAGCTGTTTTCTAAAAACAGTAAACAAAATTTTCCTTAATATGCCGAGGAAGTAAGAGTAAGAGAAAGCATGTACGGTGTGTTTTAAGGGAGGACATACAGCTTTAGGTGAAATTCATTGGTGAGAAATAGGTGGATTTCATTATTTTTTCCCCCTCAGCAATGAATTGCTCTACAACCTTGCAATTTGACATACTCTTTATTGACTACTTCTACAACTGCATACTATTTTCAAAATTAATCAAACTGTTACAGTTATGGGTAATTATCGTTGCAAAATGGCAGCCACGTTTCATACACTAAAATGCCGATTCCATGATAGTTTCCACAAATGGGAATATTTTGAATGCTTATTTTTTCTATCTATATGGAAACATCATCTACAATCTTTGGAATATGTACAGTATAAGTATTTAAGAAAATAATTTTGTAACATTTTCTTTTTCATTAATATAGGCCTATATTTAAAAAATTACAATAAACGTTAAATGAATGATTGTAGATAGTGTTGTTCATATGATATTAACAAATACACAAAAAAGAATAACTTAGTAATATTCATATTTGTGGAAGTTATCAAGGAAACGGCATTTCAGTGCATGAAACGTGGCTGCCAGAGACGATAATTATCCGTAACTGTAACAGTTTGACTAATTTTGAAAATAGTATGCAGTTGTAGAAGTAGTCAATAAAGAGTACGGCAGGTTGCAAGATTGTAAAGCAATTCATTGCTGAGGGGGAAAAAAATAAAATTCAGCTATTTCTCACCTATGAATTTCACTCCAAGCTGTATGCCCCCCTTAAATCTCGTATTATTCTGTATCTGTATCTGGTACCCTATGATCCCCAGGTGGGGCGAAGGGGCCTCCAATGGAGGTTTCATTACCTATACTAATTTTGATATGCTTATTTTCCGAGAGAGGGTAGAGGGACAGGTGGTAAGCCCATCGCCTCGCAACCCCCCTCTGGAAACTAAGTATTTCTTGGACGTAAAAGGGCCGAGAAATTTTGTCCAGAGGCTCTAATTTAGGCTTAGAGTTCTTTTACGTGCCGTAAATCTACGACACGGGACCCCCAGCTTAAAGTCCCTCCCGGAGGACTCCGTGCCCAGCATTTTTACGTCCTGAAAAATCCATCGACCGCGGCCGGGTTACGTATTATTATAAATACAATATTAATTAGGCCTACACGTTATTATTTTAGGTAGCAATGAGGTTAATCTGAAAAACACAATAGCTCACAGCTGATAAGAATCACATGAAGCGCGACTATCAACGATATATATATATATATATATATATATATATATATATATATATATATAATATATCGATTGTTTCGCCAAAGGCTATCTTGTTTACAATGACACGGTAACGCCATAATAACAGAAATAGATTAGTTTTATTCATTTTCTTAGTTTCTTTTTATTATTCTTTACCTGATTAACTCTGTGAGTATTCGCTAATAGTCACAATTAATACAACTTGAGGTTCGGATTTTCTCAAGGTAAATTTTCCGATAAAATCCGGATCTCTCGTGGTATTCCCTACGATTAAAAAGTTGGTTGTGCATCAATTTTAAAATTACGTGAGTCATCCCCCAATGGTGGAATGTGAATGCAATTACATTGGGCTTAGGCTCCCTGAGAAGTTAGATGCATTCTTACCACACACTAAGACGGGGTTTCAAGGTGAAGGCAGACAATTGTAACGATTGTGTGTACGTGAGAAGGTTGACTTTGCCACCGTGTGTCATTTATTTAATGGCACATTCACCCAGCCTGATTGTCACTTCGTGCCTTGCTTCACTAATATCCTCCCTAAGATATCCTCTTAATTGCCCTAATAATATCAAGAAACGTTTCTATAATGAAGTGCTTTCAACCCTTACAGCCATCATACCTTCCTTAAAGTAAGTTACAGTGTGTTGTATGTCTTGAGCCTACTCATTAGCTCAGCGATCATTAATATCCTGCAATATGGGCGACACTAACTTGCAAAACTGTTTATGCAGGGAAGTATGATAAACGTTCTGATGTGAAATCATCACATGGATTTTTCCACACTAAGCATAAATTTTGCAATTTTTCGGTTCTCGTTTTTACGTAGAGTAAATACCTGCAATGCGTGAGTGGGCATTCAACAGCCTGAAATTCACAGAAAGCTGTGTTTTCAGAAAGACAAAACTTAAATATTAGATGATGTGACTTCAGACAACTTACAGGCAAAACTGTTTGAAGTAAGAAATATTAGGACTTGTAAGTGAAGCTAAACTGGAAGCTGATCAAAGTACTCAATTGGCAGTTAGGAGAATATTTTGAGATTTTGCAGATTCTATTTTTGTAGATATTTTGAGGGTATCCGAAAATTTCAAAGCAGCCATAATATTCTCATAGCATCAGTAATGGGCAATCTTCCCCCTATCCTTGTTAGTTTTTCTGAACAACTTACTTTCATGGTGAGTAAAACACACTCACTGGTGTACACTACGATCTTACATGTTTTCATTAAAAAATAAAATCAGGTAAATCGATATAACAAAGTGTAGATAGATTTCAGAAACTACTGAGTATTAGATCACGGTTTCTACAGAAAGTTTTATAAGCATGTGTCAGTGAATAAGTGGGATAGCTGGAATATTAAATGAACGAAATTAGAACACATCTAAAGCAAGGCGTGATATATTATAAAAAATTTACAAACATCTGTCTGCAATGTAGTCAAGGCCCTCAGTATCGAATAACAAAAACGGAATAAGACTACTGAGGCCATGGTTTCTACTAGGGATGGGTCGATACCAGATTTTTTTCGATACTCGATACCGATACATGATTTTTCCTCGATACTCGATACTTCGATACTCGATACCTTCAACATTTCCATTTTCAATAAATAGTGTATGTATATATATGTATATATATATATATATATATATATATATATATATATATATATATATATATATATATATATACACTGGTCAAAAAAAGTTAAGCACATGTCTAGTTTACTCAATGATACCTAATATTTAAGATTCTTTTAGTTTTATGTAGCACATATATTGTTGACCAACTCAAATTCCTTCGTTTGTTCTATTCTGAAGTGCATTTGTTTAAAGCAAACAAATATGTCAAATTATTGATATTTTATTTTTGTAAGGCATCACCATTATATGCTTAACTTTTTTTGACCAGTGTATATATATATATATATATATATATATATATATATATATTAGGGATGGGTCGATACCAGATTTTCTCGATACCGATACATGTTTTTTTCCTCGATACTCGATACCTTCAACATTTCCAGTTTCAATAAATAGGTACATTAAAAATTAAAATTTGAGAGAACTGTGTAATACCAACTAAATTAATTAAGCCTGCATATTTAATGAGACAAAATTTAATATTATCAGTAGCCTATAATTATTTTTAAATTCTACATTAAAACTAAAATTAGTTTTTGAAACAGTCCACTTACAAGTTTTTGTTAAAAAATACCAGCATTCTCACTTAATTGCAGAATTGCAGGATTACAAAAGTATCGAAAAAGTATCGAGCGAGTCTTCTGAAGTATCGTTCGATGCCGATACCATGCAAGTATCGAGAGTATCGAGGTATCGAAAGTATCGAGGACCCATCCCTAGTTTCTACATTCATTTGCATAGACTTGACGCGGCAGTGATGATTTCCTATTTTTAAACCGTTAATTGGTCGTTACTACGGTAACGGTCAACCGATTTGGTCCTAAATCAATGGTATACTAGTTTTATTAAAATATGAAAACGCGTATTCGAATTATCCCCTGTACATACTCACGGACGGATGGATAAACAGACAGACGGATATAGCCTTCATTTTTCCAGTCTACCATACAATCTTAGAAAGTACCATTCTGGCACTTAACTTAAACTGATTTAAAATCCGTTGTAAAACGTGCAAGATAAAAAATAGAATTAATCTCTACAGAATACTTTTAAAGAAATTAATCTCAAAGTGTAGGTACAGTGCCATCAAGAATTCGATCCACAGCACTTGTGCTGACGAGAATCCGCTAAAAAACGGAATTCAGTTGGCAGCGCTAGCGTACGATTATAATGTCCTGCTACAATCATTTATAAAATAATGAATGAAAGTAACAAAATTTTCTTTCTACAGAAGAAGTTGAAAATGTAAAACAGAAAACAACGTCGTTTACTTACCATGATTAATTGCCACTATTTCATCCTGTATGAGTAGGGCCACTATATATTCAATAAAACTGAATAGCCTATAAGTTAAAATCATGAGACACCACGAACACATCAACAATAAAAAAAAGACGCACATCAATAGTTCATGGCCTAATCGGCCTATACCTGCTATGAGTCTGAAAGGAAGATAGAGGGAAATAACAATCTTCGCCTGGGTGCCAAATATAATAATCAGAGCTGAGGAGAGAGTTATTGATGGCACTGTACCTACAAAGCAATATATTTACCATATTATTCAATAGATTTATCAGATTATTTCCGCATTGTATTAGAGCTAGTAAGATTTTTCTCTGTAGGCCTAAACTATGTTAATAACATTTACAGTTATACCATAAAAAACAATGTTATTTAAATACCTTGTTACCTTGTTACCTTAATTTTGGTTTACAAGATTGATATTTTATTTAAACTTTTTCTTAAAATATAAAGTGTCTAGAGGAAAAAATGTCCAAATTTGGAAATTTTTATTTTTATTTCATCATATCATCGGAAATAAAAATTTTCCAATTTGGACATTTTTTTCCTTTGGACACTTTATATTTTAAGAAAAAGATTAAAACAAATAAATCATTAGTTTCAATAGGCTAGTTTAAATAAAATATCGATCTTGTAAACCAAAATAAAGGTTCATTAAGGTAATCACTTTCCGATTAGTGAAGCCGACAACTCAGAATATGTACGGTACTCACATTTGTCTTCTTGTACTAGACAGTTTTTTTTATTATACATTGTTCAAGAACAAGAACAAAATATCGACGCCATTGAAGTATACAAGCTTGCATATGCATATAAGAAGCTGTTTGCTTGAGGTGTGTGTATTTTATTTGTAATCGAATACGGGATCAGGTTCACAGATTGTGTACATGTGTGCTCCGTATTAATTATTCAACAAGTAGTTATTTTTACGCCCTGCCCTGAGAGGTAGGCATCCCATCCTGCATTTTCTTATAAGAGCACGTGCGGATATCATGACGTATGAATGATGCATGTAACAACCACACAACAACCCGAGGTATATCTCCCCACACACCACGTGACGAAAATCGTCAATCTCCATGTTTTCATTTTTCCCCTTCCCCTATTTCTTTTCTAGAATTGAAGACTTTGAGGAAAAGGTGCGTATGTCCGTCGTGCTTGCAGGAATTCCTACACACATTAGGCCCGTGTGTACACTGTACAAGCTTTAGAGTTGCAGTATTCTTTTAACAGCAAAACAAAGTATGGGTAATTCCATATTAAATCAACAAATGGGCTTTGCCTCCATTTTTTATTTTGATGAAATTTGGTAGGTGATATGATAAATGTAACTTTTCAAGGGTGTGTCATATAAATTTTGTTAACATTGTTCTTCCAATATTATTTACTTTGCAAACATTTTCCTCGTTTTAAAATTCAAACGTGCCTATTCTAAGGCATCTAGTACCTAAATACTTAAAGATCTTATAAATCTAGGTAGAAGACCCTGAAGTTCTAGTTTTCAACATTAGACCTACACGTTTTATATTCCTCTGGGCAAAAAAAAAATATATTTTTTTTTTCAGAACAAAAAAAAAGTACTTGTCTTCGTGTCTGTATGCCCATCTATGTGCTTGGTGTGAGAAATGACAAGAGAGAAGTATTGGAGAAATTATTTGGATTATAGAATAAAACGGCTTTCACTTAAGGAAGGTAGGAAAACTCAAAAAATTATCCTCCGAATTTGTCTTTAGCTTTAGCGAGATTTGAACTAGTGACTATTTCTGCACAAGACTGTCATACTAGTTTCACTCTACGCGAAATGTTGTGAATGTTGGATTTGAAAGGGACAGGTAGGGCCTCCTGTAAGTTATCTTGATATAGTGGAGTGCCCCAGTAGAGACTCTAACCGATAGCCCTAAGGAGAGGATAAGAGAGTATCAGGGATTCAGAGCACGTGTATCAGCGGTAAAGAGATAGGGGAGACGATCTACCGAGACGGGGCATCTATCACAGGTGGGGACACTCCAATTCTTTCCCTGTCTTCTCTTTCCTGGATAGCCATTTCAACAAGACTTGCTTAGCAAGCAACGATGTCTGAAACGCAGCCAAAGTCTTGATAGGAAACTATTTACACAAGCTACTCTGCACTGTATCGAATATGATTCTTATAGTTTGTTATGGTTGTTTTACAACGATTGTATACTGTTATTTAGGCTTTTAAACATCGCTGTCTGCTGGAATTTTCGTCATTATGGAGTTTTCTTCAGTCCCAGTTTTCATCTCTCTTAGGCTGAATATTTTCCTAAGCACCCGTGTTTTCGAACAATCTCAGATTATGTTTTTTCCCGAAGAGTAAGGGACCATGTCTTACATTCATATATTACAAGCGGCAGGATAAATGCCTATTAAATTTATAGATTTATGCACAGACGACGAGAATATAGCCTGAAAGTTTCTGGGTTACATAAAAACATTCCCTGATTGTTGTCGACACTTAACTTCTGCTTTAATATTAGGCCTATTTGTATCTGTAATTATTGCTCCCAGATATTTGAATTTTTCCGCTTGTTCGAAGTTGTGTGTATGTACACACACACACATATTTATATATCATATAAAATATACATATACACAGTATATAGAATGCAGTAAAAAGAGCAGTCGAGTTGGACTGTAGGACATATATACCTATATAGTTATGTCATGTGTGTGTATATATATATATATTATATATATATATATATATATATATATATTATATATATATATATATATATATATATATATATATATTAGATTTTAGAAATGTCACTTTAAATTTACTGACAACATACACATTTTTAGAACAAACTAATAATGTATACCATAAGACGTTTTACGTGAGAGAACCAATTAAAAATCATTGAGGATATAAGGCGAAAAATAAACACATATAGGCCTACATATGAAAATCATATGGACTCTATCTTCAAAACGAAGTAGTTTATGGTTGATATGATAATAATTGGTATTAATGCTATTATTTTTTAAATAATAATACATCAAAAACCATCCATAGTTTCTGCTAGACTAATCTTCTTGGCTCAAATATTAAAATTTATCTTCTTCTAAAATGTTTGCATTGCAGAGAAACAGCTATACGAGAGAAGTTGTCTTGTTTTTAAGTTCACAGGAAGAGAGAACGAAACTCACTATAGTCGATATCAAACTTTTTTATTTTAAAAAGTAGAAAATTTAATATTGGCGTTGTGTACAAATAGCACCGGATGGAGATAATTGATTGAATTTTGTTTAGGCAGTGGCAATTTACTATAGATGTATCACAATCTAATTTGATCGGAGAAATCGGTTTATAAATAATATAGAACCCAATATTTTAATTGAACGAACTGATAGGCAAAACCACAGTATTTTGTCTCTTTGCAGGAATCTTTCTCCGAGGCACACACATCAGTGTTTTTAGATGTATAATGCATGTTGTGCAGGTGAAAGAACGAGATGCTGAAGAGGAGGAACGATAATATAAAATCAAAGCGGAATAAGAGAACAAGAGAGTCAATTGATGAGCACAGAATCCATTTCAGAGGCAAACGTCCCTATCGTCCCGTATCGGGCAAGCAATAAAAATCCTTCCAGAATAACAATCTCCAGCAACACCTGGATCTCTCAGTAAACATGTAGGGCTCATCTACTTGTGGCCCGCGGTCAGTTTTCAGACAAATCTTGCTCTATCTAGATAATCAAAGTGTAGCAAATGAAAACGACGTATTTACGAGGCGCGTCCATAAAGTAAGTTTCACTGGGTTCGTTTACAAAAACAAAAAACTATTTCAAGTAAATAGTTATTGCAATAGATACAGCAAGTATTCAGCTATTATTCAACATATCTGCCACCGGAACAGAAACATTTTTCATACCGTGGAACCAACTTTTGCATACCTGTGTCGTAGAAGTCTGCATCAAGGGATTTGAACCACTGTGTGACAAACATCTCCTTCTCTCTGTAATTCCCTGTCATTTCTTTAGGTGTAGGAAAAGATGGAAATCACTGGGAGCGAAGTTCGGGCTGTAGGGTGGATGTTTGAACAGCTGCCAGCCGAACTTCTACAGGAGACTTGCTAGGAGGTATATGACCTTGTGTTTCTGTGTACATCCAACACCGTATTCAATTGCGAAATTAATTTAATTTATTGGTTTACGACTCGCAGAGATCTGACTTTTTTACTTAGGTTGACAGAAGGGGGATCATGAATGCATGCCTAAATGGGAAAGCAATTAATGATTTGGACGAAACTCACTATGCGGGAGTTTCTTGGGCCAAGGAAAAGAAGTCTTTTTTTCCCCGGGTGGTGCACTATAATCATAAAACGCACCGAGCCGGGCTTTTTAGCTTTTTAATTATCTATTGTGTTAATTTTTTATGCATGAATTCGGTAATGTTAATGAAACTGTGGTACGTTTTGATCATTTCGAATCTGTATGCCCATATGGCAGCTTAAGATTCGTTTTGTTCGTTTAATTATTTATAAGTTAAACAATACAATTAAGAATAAAATTGTACAATACCTGCAATTAATTTTTTTAAATGTGTTAATAAGTGTAATGTTTTAATTGCTTTTTAAAATAAATTATTCAAATAATAGCCGGCACCTGCTAATTTATCAATACATTAACAAGAATTGCATAACTTAGAAACAAGTGGGTAGGCGTATTAGTTGGGCAACAGTTACTTACCAATACAAATAATAATAATAATAATAATAATAATAATAATAATAATAATAATCACCTGAAACTGATGTAACAACGCAAGATCCAAGCACTCCTGAGGCAATAATTTCAGATAACTCCGACCTTTATGAGAAGACTCGCAATGAATTCCACAAGGCCCTCCTGGAATATTCTGGTACTGATCCTACACAACGACCCATACTACCAAAGCAGCAATCATCTAAAAGATTTGGGAGAATCATTGAAAATCTTAATTCGAAAATCTTGCCAGAATACCTGAAAGAGCATCAATCATTCCCTGAACTCCATACCGCTACATACTGTGCAGCACTTACCGCAGTTAGATTAAAGGAAAAGTAAACTAAAAATTCAGTATCATTTTCTTCATACGGATTGAAAGAAAATGTTTTTAAGAAATGATATTCACTGTTAGAAATGTTTTACACCTTCACATTTCATCACAAAACGAATATATTTATTGTAAAGCGATGGGCGCGTGACGTCACGCTTGACGAAGGCTTGGCTCAGTCTCGCCCGGTGAAAGACATTTCACAGTATTCTGTCTACTGTTACAGTTTTTTAGTGAGTATCTGTTCAAACAATGGTTTATTGTTGTGTTGTGGGGTGTACAAACTCATCGTCGAAGAGTGATAACACACTTAAAATATCTTTTCATCGATTTCCCAACAGAGATAAGTCATCCGAACGTAAATAAGCAATGGCTGATAAAAATAAAAAGAGAAAAATTTGTTCCTACTAAATACAGTACGGTTTATTCACAACATTTTGAAGAAAATGATACCGAGCTTTCGGTACAGTTACGAAAACAGTTATCTGGAGAAACCCCGCAATCTGTTTAAAAAAGAAGTGCTGTGCCATCACTTCTTTTGCGTGGGAAATCTGAAACACCGCCAATGAAGTAAAGAAAATCGTCGTACTCGAGGAAGAAGGAAATGAGAGAGTTATTGCAAGATTTGAACAGTAATCCTTCAGTATCCGGGAATGGACAAATCATGAATGTGGAATCTAGTATTTATGACGAAAATTCAGTTTCTAACAGCGTAGGCGTTCAGTGTGAACTAGGAAATGAAACTTATGTCAATGTTTGCACAGATCCATTGAATGTTTCTTCTAGAAATTGTGATTTGGATTAGATAGCTCTTTTAGCATTTCAGAAATTTCTACTACCGCAAAAGATGATTCTGAATCTGAATGTGACTCTGTTCGTATCTTGAAAAAATATTTTGTTTTTGAACTGTATTAGATCTAAGTATTAACTGATAACGCCTGGCAACTAGTGTATCTTTATTTATAATAACGCTATCGAATGAGCAATGTCGTGTTATACAGTCTACAACCCCCTTCTGTTCACAAATTACTTCACAGTCCCAACAACACACACTTTCGTGGCCCGTTTTCATATGTATACACAGCCCACATTTACACCATTCCGTATTTTCTTTTCTTCCTTGCAATTCTTTAAATAATTCCTTGTCATTTTCTTTTCGTGTGATATTAATTTGTGAATACCGAGATTTGTCCTTAGAAGGTAACATTGCAGGCATCTCTGTCAACAACAAACACAAATGAGACTTGGTGGTGTATTAGAAACACACGCGCGAGCATTACAGTAGCTGTTGTCCTGCTAGCGAGTTAGTCAGGTGTGACGTCACAGCAGCTTTTCACTTCACCCGTACAAGGCGTAATATTGGGCACCTGAAGTTCACGAGATCACCATTCGTTTCGTAATTCAAAGCTCCGTGCGATGAGATTAAAATAAGAAAATGGTATTTTTTTAGTTTACCCTTCCTTTAAACAATGGGAAACCAATCCTGCTGAGCAAAAAACCTATCAAGAAGAAAATCAGAGAACCACCTTGGGAAAAACGCCTGAAAGCACACATCATCCAAATCCGCCAGGACGTTAATCGCTTGCAGCAATATAAGAATGGAGTAAGAGGGAAACGTCTAAACAACAAAGTCATCAGAATTTTGAAAATCAGCACAAGGCAAAGTATGGAGGAATCTGGAAATACAGTACTACAAGAAACTCTTGAAACATTGAAGCAAAAACTAGCTGCACTATCCAAGCGTCTCAAAAGGTATCAAAACACCACAGAGAGAAAAATACAGAATGCTATGTTTACAAGAAATGAGAGACAGTTTTACAGTAAACTCGAGGAGAAAAAGCATAATACAATACAGGAAAGAAATACACCCAAAGAGGAAGAAATTTACAACTACTGGTCAGGAATATGGTCGAATCCAATAAAGCACAATGATGAAGCCCACTGGATTAGGGAAATGAAAGATACAACTAATGAAGTTAATCAGATGGCATCCAAGGATGTTGAAATAGAAGAGGTACAACAGAGCATCAAGAAATTACAGAATTGGAAGGCCCCAGGTGTAGACCGCATACACAACTATTACTATAAGAAATTTACATGTACTCACTTCCTCCTGGCTCAACATTTCCAGAAATTTCTAGATGACCCAGCATCGTTTCCAGATTACTTATGTACTGGTATTACATACTTGAAACCTAAAAGTGAAGACCTGCAAAATCCAGCTAAATATCGACCCATAACATGTTTATCTACAATATATAAAATATTTACATCTGTAATAGCAAATAGAATTCTGACACATTGTGAGAAAAACTACATCATTGCTGAGGAGCAAAAGGGTTGTAAAAAGAATACCAAGGGATGCAAGGAGCAATTGACAATTGACAATGTGGTGCTAGAACAAGCCCATCAAAAATCCAGGAACCTATTCACATGTTTCATAGACTATAAAAAGGCTTTTGATTCAGTACCCCACACTTGGCTCATACATGTCATGGAACTATATAAAGTTGATTTCTCGATCATCAACTTCTTGAAGACTGTGATGACAAGCTGGAACACCTCACTTCAACTTTGTCAGGGCAACATAAATGTTACAACGAGACCCATACCAATCCGACGAGGCATATTCCAAGGGGATTCGTTAAGTCCATTATGGTTTTGCATGGCATTAAATCCATTATCTACACTACTGAACACAAGTGAGTATGGATTTAATATTAAGAGTAAGCAAGAAGAACCATACAAAATCAGCCATCTACTTTATATGGATGACATTAAGCTTTATGCCTCTACCAAACCCCACCTCCAACACCTCATTTCAATCACGAATACCTTTTCTTCCGATATAGGTATGGAGTTTGGATTGGACAAATGTAGAACCCAAACTGTCATTAGAGGATCTTACTCAGCACAAGGGACAAGTTTAAAAGATGAACCCATACAACCATTAGAGGAGGAAGAAATGTACAAGTATCTTGGATTCAAGCAGAACACTCGTATGAAACATGCAGAGATCAAGAGAAATGTTACACAGCAATACCTAGCACGCCTTGCCAAAGTACTATCATCAAAACTGACAGCTAAAAACCTTACCAAAGCAGTCAATACATATGCCATACCACTACTTACATACTCTTTTGGTGTCATAAAATGGTCCCAAACAGAACTTCAACAACTACAAACAAAAACAGCAGTTTCACTTACCCGACACCGCATGCATCATCCAAAATCTGCAACAGAGCGTCTTACTCTTCCGAGATCAGAGGGTGGTCGGGGCTTTTTATCCATTGTAAATCTACACAACAAGCAGATATCAAGTCTACGAGAATACTTCCACTCCAGAGCTGATGCGTCATGTCTTCACCATGCGGTATGCACAGCTGACATAAAATATACACCCCTCAATCTATCGTCACTGGAAATGCCAGTCCCTGTTCCAACTACAAAGGAGACAAAGGTAGCAGCATGGAAGCAAAAATCTCTCCATGGGAAATATCCATACGAGCTGGATCAGCCTCATATCGACAAGTCTGCGTCGCACGCTTGGCTGACCTATCCTGGTCTTTTCCCAGAAACGGAAGGATTTGTTTTGGCCATCCAGGATCAAGTGATAGCCACACGGAACTATCGAAGATTCATCATGAATGATCAAACAGTTGTCACAGACAAATGCAGACGTTGTTCCAGAGCTACAGAAAGCATACAGCACATTATATCTGGCTGCCCACACTTGGCTAACTCTGATTACAAGCACCGACATGACCAAGTAGCTAAAATTATTTACCAGAAACTTTCTGTAAAATGTGGATTTGTTCAGACACCACCAACTGCATACTGGAAATACACACCCCTACCAGTTCTAGAAAACTCTTCTTACAAGCTACTATGGGACCGGGATGTTATAACCGATGTCATGTGCAGCAACAACAGGCCGGATATAATTTTCATCGATAAAGCAAAAAGATCTGCATTTCTCATAGAAATTGCTTGTCCAAACACTTCCAATCTGCAAACAACAATAGCTACAAAGATATCAAAATACACAGAACTAGCGATAGAAATACAACGCATGTGGAAGCTAGAATCAGTTACCACAGTCCCAATAGTGATATCATGCACAGGAGTCATTCCAAAAAGCTTACACAGCTCCCTGGCAGCACTGAACCTGCACCACCACATGTTCGTTGAATTGCAGAAAGCTACTCTTCTCAGCACATGCCACACTGTCAGAAAGTTTCTAGGAGCAACTTTCATACTACATGAAACTGTACAACATGAAGATCCAAGCCTCAGTTCTGGTGGTACTGAAGGACAGAACCCGAAAGAAGTAGATGAAGAAACAATGACATAATTTGTGTAAATGTAAATATTTATTGTATGTGTCCTGTAATTCATAATGTTGTAAATATTTGTAGATGTTGGCAATCTTATAGTTAAGAGGGGGACTCCTTGCTTAGGCCGAGTCTGCCCAATATGTTACCGGCATAAGCCGAGCCTACCTAAGTGTCAATAAAAATAATAATAATAATAATAATAATAATAATAATATGGACCTCGAATCACCTGTGCCTTTAAATTTATATTTATTAACTTGAAAATACATTCATAACACATGCATATAGCCTATAGGCCAACATAAGTGTACTTAGTTAAAATTCTGCAATCAGGACAATGTAACGAACTACGTTATATGAAAACCTGAGGTTTTATTCGATTAAAAGCAGGATTTTTAGGTTTGTTTGTGCATTCAAACTAGCACAACACTGCTGGTCGATATCTTAAATACAAGAAAAAGCTGGGGTAATTATACAAATGACAACAAGAGCAAAAATGCAACGTGGAGAGCAGAACGTTATGTGGGTAGTCTAAACCAGCAGGTTGTAAGACAGTTCAAACGAATTGGGGTGGTAAACACGTGAACTATTTATGAAAAATTATAAGGCCCAGGGAAAACAATTAATTCAATGGGTGAACTATTTGCATCTAATTAATATAAAAAATATTCGCACTTATATCTCTTAACTCTTAGTACGTATTCGTATTATATAATATTTAAAACATTTAAATTTCGATCTTGCGCAAAATTCATAGATAGCCTATGCAGAATATTAGTCTCATTGATTCGTTATAGCATGTAATTTTGGAACTCTTTTACATTTCAATTAAATGTACCCATTTCGCTCAATTTTAATTGTTTCTTCCTAAATGGCAAAGTCTTTGGAGCATTCTTTTTTTATTTCAAAATTCCCAGGTTCGATAGCCGCTTAAGTCAATGGCATTTATGTGTGCGTAAATGTGATTTTAAAATCTACGGCAAACGGCACACTGCCAAGTTTACGGCCTAAGTGCAATGCACAAGCGTCGTTAAGAAAAACCATAACAAATTTAAATTATATATCACGCCTAGGGATTTTGGGAGACATCTTCGGGTCAATCTTGACTTTTCAATTATGGTATATGAACAGATGAGATGCTGAATGAAATTACAAGGCATTATCTTCCAGACTTTTTACCAGATCACCAAAAAATACAAAATCTGTATGGGGTCCCCCGAAAAAAAAGAGTCGTATTCTAAACGGGCCTTGATTTCGAGGTTTGGAACCGCTGCATTAGATGACTAAAAAGTGGTAGGCCTAGTACATTCGTAGCACGACTCACATGAAGGAGTTAGCCTATTGTAAAACGTATGGATTTGCATTTCTTTGCACTACTGTATTAGTCCTGTTTTCATTGAGAAGCCTAGGAGGTAGTACGCAGTGGGACAATCTGTACAACTAGGAAGACAGGTGCAATCACATCACATCTTCTGGGGGATGCTGCTAGGAGAAATGTGGAGGGGATGGAAAAGAAAGAAGATGGCAATTTAAAATCAATACTTGTTCTGAGGCATCGTTCATTACTGGCATCCATTCCTACTTCCACCTTGAAATGCAGGTTCTTCCTTTGGGGTGGTTTCGAGGAGAGGGAAGGGCGCTTTGGCTAGAGATAAGCACTTTTTTTGTACAGTCGATCTACTTTAAAATGGATACAATGTTCGCTTAAAAAGTATGATAATAGCTATTTATGTATCAAGTACGCATAATAACTAGGGATGGGTCCTCGATACTTTCGATACCTCGATACTTTCGATACTTGCATGGTATCGGCATCGAACGATACTTCAGAGAACTCGCTCGATACTTTTTCGATACTTTTGTAATTCGGCAATTCTGCAATTAAGTGAGAATGATAGTATTTTTTAACAAAAACTTGTAAGTGGACTGTTTAAAAAACTAATTTTAGTTTTAATGTAGAGTTTAAAAATAATTACAGCCTAGTGATGATATTAAATTTTGACTCATTAAATATGCAGACTTAATTAATTTAGTTGGTATTAAGCAGTTCTCTCAAATTTTAATTTTTAATGCACCTATTTATTGAAACTGGAAATGTTGAAGGTATCGAGTATCGAAGTATCGAGTACCGTGGAAAAAGCCATGTATTGGTATCGAGTATCGAGAAAATCTGGTATCGACCCATCCCTAATAATAACACTTTAGCGGACGAATCTAGTATAGCGGCGTAAGCCGAGGCTGAAATACTGGATGAGTCTGATAAAGTTTTTGCGTACGTGGTGCATTCAATACTTTCTGTCTATATTATATGAAATGAAACAAAATACCGTATATAATTAATTATAATGAAAGGTAGTCAGCCATATTCTCACGGCCCTCTGAAACGCGGCACAACTATGAACCATACGTACCAATACGAAATGCGGTATAGATGCGTTATATTTGAATTGCTGGTTTGTAAACAATAATGAATCCGAACTAGTATTACCCATATTTTCTGAAAATTAATGCACTTACACCAGGGCCGTAGCTAGGCGGTGGCTAGATGGGCCGCCGCCAAGGGCGCAGGTACAGAGAGGGCGCAAAATTAACCATGAAAAATCCCGCCTTTTTTTTTAGACTGGTGCAATTTATCAAGCAATAAAAATTCCATGTTAATGGAAGAAATCTTTCAGGTTATTAAAAATTACTGCAGGTGAAGTATCTGTATAGTATTATGCCGATTATCTACAAACAAAAAGCAGTCATGCAACGTTCTTTAATCAGCACGTTTCTTATTGACAGAGGGTGATAACATAAATCATGAACAGTATGGAAAGATATAACGACAGTAAAAATTAAAATGTACGTTATTATTGAGATGAAAGTGGTTCAACTATTCGAAAAAATACTTTCACCTATATTAATCTGTTAAACATTTTAGTAGGCCTCAGGCCTATTAGGTCCTATGTAGGCCTACTTTACTTTTGATACTAGATTTTATGATTGAATTATTTTTTAAGTAGTTCAATCGTCTGAAAATAAGGTTTTAGTACCTTGAAAGTCCAATTGAGATTTAGGTTTTCTTTGACAGTATTTTTATGTTAAAATAATAAACAAATTTACAAAAATTTAAAAAAAATTGTTCAGACCCCCCAGTATTAGAGGGCGCAGATTTGTCCAACTCGCCAAGGGCGCAGAAGGACCTTGCTACGGCCCTGACTTACACCCTTTGATTTTAGTGGTTAACAAGAAATTTGACTCAACCATGGATGACATAGAAGTCGACTCATAACCCTGTTTCCTCTGAGACGCAGCATAATGTAATACCTTAACTAACTAACTCCGTGGCGCTATATCCCTGAAAGGACAAGGCCTACCACCCGACCGCTGCGTCATCTACCATAGGCAGATGTCAGGATCGGGGGCAATATAGTCAGCATGCCGACACTCACGGCCGTTAATGGTGGTTTCCATGACCGGAGCCGCTACTTCTCTATCAAGTAGCTCCTCAATTTGAATCACGAGGCTGAGTGCACCCCGATCCAGACCTCCCTACCTCAGAAAAATCCGAGGAGGTACCGCGGATCGAACCCGAGCCGACGGATCTGTAGTCAGCGACGCTAACCACAATGTAATACTTTACCATAATGTAATAAGTTATAATTAATAATTTTTTTAATACCTTACATCCCATGTAATCAGAGTTTTACTAAAAATGCTACTGTTTTCAATCGTTGAGTGCGCGTGGCGTTTATTTTCCATTCTTCACGGGAGCATAAAGCATTACGTATCGCATATGCGATTGAGAACATTCACAAAAAGTGTTTGGGAAGCAAATATTCTGTGGGACATACCTCTCAGGATCGTTCAGGCAAGATAAATTAAATTGAAAGGATTATAATAAGTGGATTACTAGTTTCAGTCGAATGATTTCTTCCTTGAAATCGCTCACTCGTTCTCTCTTTGGTTGCAAAGTACTTCTTCAGGTGGGCAGATTGCTTGAGATTTTTAACGAAAAGATTTTCTCGTTTTCAAATGAAAGGAAAAGGCCTTAAGTCGATTCCTTTACCTTCAGATGTTTTATAGATGAAAGAGCGACGTCCGAACTTCTCGGAGAACAGAATGCCATGGCTGCGTTCCAAAGTATTACCTTATTGAAATTGGAGCGTTATTGGCAGAATATATCCAACATGCCATAGGCCTAGCCTACTAATTCCACGATTTTCTACCATTTTCATGCTAAGAGTAATAATTGAGGAGGTCAGCGCAACAGTGGTCTATCCCACCTTTTTATAGTTTAGAGAAAAAAGCAAGTTCAAGTTCTACATTGTAGTTTTCCGTACAATTTGAAAAATGCAGTTTTATTGGTATTGGAGTGTTCTATGATGCTTGGTCAACTTAACTGCAATGTTACATAGTCTATTGTTCAGAGTGTTCAGAGAAATTATCAACTCTGTTTTCTTGGTTAGACCACTATTGCACTGACATTTATTTCAACTTGACAGAGGAGAAAAAAATTATTTCAATAAATATTGGATTTTTACATGCATTAAAATATTATTTTAAGAGAAAAGGAGTTGTATTAATTTTATTTATAAATTCCAATGATTATTCAGTTCTACACACGACGAAATAAATGAAAAAGCTCACTACCATTCTCCCCAGTTTCTTCAACACTTACCTCATTTACAGAAATCAGATTATCATGAAATTAATTATAAATGAACGGTACATATTTCTGAAGACCGTTAATAGTCTCTAGTTAATTTGGATTTATTTATCTTGGTTTCAACATTTTTGGTTGCCCTTACACAAGAGGAATTCTGTTTCAGGGAACAGATTATTGACTTCAAAACTACCTACAACAAACTTAATTTGTCCAACCTTCTATATAAGAATAAAGTTTACCTCCAAGAAATGCAAATAGCATCACTAACTAATTTTCCATGTCGGAGGGGTTGGACCACTGTTACGCTGACCCCCTCAATTATAATAATAGGCTTATACATGTTTTATTCGTATAAGCCTCGCCTACACATAAGGAATTATTGTAATAGTAATACTTAAATGGGAGATAATGTATCCAATTAAATTAGCAGTCCAACACTGAAAATTTGGTCAGTAACCAGATGGTTTAAATGGTTTTGACAAAACACATACATAAGCAAAAAAAAAAAACAGTTTTATTTAAAACATTGCTTACGATCTTCTTTTCTCCATTCATTAAACTCCTGCAACTCCTTATCATGACAAAGGATTTCTCAATATTACTTCGTTACTTGCCTTATTCATTTCATTATGATAGGCCTACATCACGATAGGCCACACGTATTTCTGCTTTTCAATCGAATGCATTCAATTTTTGTTTTCAACAAATCGCTGCCAACCAAAAGAGCTTAAATTCCTCTACAATAGGAATTGCCAACAAGTTAATATTCTAAGCACGAGCGAAGTGAAATTATTTTAGTTTTAAAATTTACGATTCAAAATAACATAAAAAGTCGTACAATGTTCGACCGTCATAAAGAACCCAACATGCTCACACGATTATCAAAAACGAGCGCTAGCAGGTGCTCGCATATTAAGTTCTATGTAATGGTCTTAGGGCTACAACGTAAATAACTATGAAGAGAAAACAAACGAATGTGCTTAGCCTATCTATAATAATAATAATAATAATAATAATAATAATAATAATCATCATCATCATCATCATAATCATAACAATAATAATAATAAGAGGAAGTGTTGTCTGTTTAGCTGTCTGTGGCATCTAATTTTTACACACGACATTTTGCACTAACAGTAGCGACGTGTTCCGTTCATAATAGAAAGGTATAACATTATGTCTCGGTATAGTAATTTTTGGCGATCTTTTCTTTATAGGAAAAAATTCTCCGGCTGAAACATTCTCTGTCCACACCTTTCTTCTTCAATAGACTAACTTATGGATTCCAAGAAATAGGGAAGAAAACCGCAGGGATCTTTTTTGATATTCCCCAGGGCAGCCGAGGTTTTAGGGGAAATCGAAACGATAACTATACACAAGTGAGTGAGGGTTGAAGTGGACTGCTTTTGATTACTGCCGGCGCCAAAGCACAAGTTCAAAGTCTTTCTTGCCGGTGAGTGCGGATCAGTGAATAAAGCTAACCGGAGGGAATTCTCTCGAGAAAAAGAACTCACCGGGCAGAGATGACCCCGTCCTGAAGGGAAATAACAATCTCCTGGCGATTTATTTGTACAATAGTGACTTAAGTCTTCCACTGCAGATAAGCATCGGTAATATTCCACAGATACCTTTATTTATTTATTTATTTATTAGTTTATTTATTTATTTATTTATTTGTTTATTTATTTATTTATTTATTTGTGTCCACCTATGTGGCATAGGGGATGTATTCGCTCTCCTCATGCAGCGGGGTTCGGTTCCTGGTAGAAACAAATTTCCTAGGTGGGAGTTTTTCAAGGTTTTTATTTCACCTGAGAGATGAATGTCTGGAAACTTTAGGCCCTCCTGGTACCGGTGTGTTTGTGACTGGTGTGTCTCTTCCTACGAGTTTGTGTTGTCTCGGAGTTGGCCCTGGCATTGGGCTGATCACTCGTCCTGGGAAGCCCTCTATGTTATTCTCTGGTCAAAAATGTATATTTGTGATCCACAGAAACCCCCTTCCAAGACCGCTGTCCTCCGTGGGCTACATAAACGTCCCTTCAAGGGGAGGTAAAAGAGGAAGATTTATGTTTTTATATTTATTTGTTTATCTGTTCGTTCATGTCCGTCTAACAAAATGTTCCGAACACCTTTTCAAGTTTAACAAATGGTAGGCTATTTAAAATTGACAGAATATTGTTTTTATTACATTAAGGGTACGCAGTATGAAGTAGTCCATATGCTATATTTTAAAATACTGATAATAATTATGCATCGTACAAATATGCAATTGATAAGTAATTTAAAAGAATAGACTGTTTTAGAAAGGGATAATATGAACAACATAGGCCTATAAATTAATTCATAAAAATACAAGAAAGTAGTTAAATATTATTTGAGCAAAGAGGCTAAATTTTAAAATTCAAAATGAAAACATGCCCGAGTTAGAGTAGGATTACCTCCACAAAGTCTCTGGGTTTTTACGTATATACCTTAGGAGCGAGTCTCACCACTCGTAGAGTTCGTGGCTAGGGGAGGTAGCTGCACCCTGATTGGCTCAGCTCTCCTATCCCACTCCACGTGTTGTCTGTCTCTCTCGCTGCGGCATTATCCCTCCACTCAACTATTATAGTATTTTCTAGGACTGGCGACATGCTGCATGATGTTCACTCTCTGCCCAGCGGTAGCTTACTGATCTTACGCGCAGCGAATTAGCGCATCTTGGTAACGAGACGTAACGAGAAGCTCGCTGGCTGGGTTAGTCTTCAAGGCCAGAGACTTTGTGGGAGTAATCCAACTCTAAAAGACAAGACTTTTTTAATTATTCAGAAATTAATATTTTAAAAAATGTGAATAATATCAATCATGGATATTACCTCTCGCATAGTTAGGCCTACATCCAAAGTTATTTAATTCATTAATTAATTTATTTATATTAATATTGTCATTTAGGAATATTAAATTATTGCAATAGACATGGTCACAAAGTAATCAAAGTTTATGGTCAGTACTATGTAAATTACATAACACGTCAAAAACCATAAGATAAATTTACGAAAAAGGAGTCTGGAGGTATTTATTAATATTATAGAAAGCATTTTCAATCAACCACCTGCGAATAGCTTTTTGAAAGCACACTTCAATTGGGATACATGTCGGCTTGTTCAGATATATATTTCTTACCACAGATCAATTCAATAACATGACTTATAACCTATTTATAATCTATTTATAACCTGTTTATAACCTATCACGCTAAAAATATTTAATTCATTTATCAAATGAGATTAGGGTTCGGCATAAACATCTTTTGGCTACTTTAAAGGCATTCATTTTCAGCTCCAGAATGGCTTAGTTTTCTTTAAACGATCCATTTCTTCGTAAGCCATATTCGAAATGGCATGGGCCTACAGTAAAATTTCTTCCCTCCCATAGCCTGTTAACGAATGTTTAAAGAAGAATTTTAAATAGGTTACAATAATTAATTACCTTTTATAATGACCGATCCTATTGATTTCAAAATAATGACAGAAGCGTATTTTAGAAAAGAGGCCTTTTAAAAGAAAAGAAGAAATAAACTGTGAGTAGATTTTTTCCATCATCAATCAAAATAAGGAAGAAAAGAATATTGCGAGATATCTGACAGCCGACCTATTTGCGAGGCGCGTGAAGCTGTTGCCATGACAACCAAGTCATGCGTATGGATGTGTTCTGTATGTGAAGCTTCTTCCCAACACACAAAAATACAAACATCTCAATAATAAAATACGCTTTTATGAATTATGTTTTTCTGATTCATTGTTTACCCATTGCATCCTCTATCTATAAGGTTGACTTGAGCAATGGAATAAATATAAAGCTGTTCAAAATTAAAATTTTTGGACAAGAAGATCAGAAATAACACCACCAGATTACAGAAAGGGCTAAGTGGAGTGTGGTTCAAATAATGGAATATCAGAATCACTATATTATAAAGTCACATGGGTAACTGACTGACTCACTCACTCACTCACTGACATTAATGTTTGCCTCACTTGATATTTGAAACACTAATAGCTTTTAGCCTGTGATCGATGAAAACATTCTAAAAAGTTAACATTTTGAATTCAACCTTCAAAATGGCGGACGCAATTTTAAAGTCGCTGCAAACCTTTTTCTGGAGGCTTATAGTAGCTCAGTCTACTCATAAAATCGATTGCACTTCCAGGAATGAATTTTGAGAAATCTACAAGTTTGGTTCTATGTCTTACTGTCGTATAACCATCGGTAATGCCTTAGGTAGACTTTGATTTATTCTAAGTAAATTTTGTACATTTTTCACATATTGTGTAATTTTAACGCATTTACAGGACAGCTAAATTCAGAAAACTTGGCACACAATACAATTGCCCATAAGCACACCAAATTTAGTGATTCTATCTACCTTGTAGGCCTAAATGTGGAAAAGGTGACTGTGCAGCCGTGACTTATTGTTTACCCACTTTCCCATGAGCTAGTTGACATCCTTATAGTTTTTAGCCTGTAAACCGACGATAAATTTCAAAAGTTCAAATTTTTTACTTTTACCACCAAAAATCTTAACGTCGTTCCGTACTTTATTTAAGTTTATTATGGATGAACGGTAATATACGGCAGTCTAAATTCACGGACACGACTCCGATACGGTGTTGGTTCATAAAAAAAGCTTTTCCCGAAAACCTCACTGGGGAGAAGAGCCCCAACGACAAAGCGTCATAACTAGAGACAGGCAAAATATGAAATTTCATATTCTAAAATATGGCTACTAGCGCTCTGAAAACTCGGATCTTTACGAATCACGAAGTTTAGATGGCAATGCAAGCAAGAAAAAAGTTCATATTTCATAATATTTTGGTAAAATCTTCATATTTCGTGAAAATCTTCATAAAGCTTCATATTTTGTATGATTTGCAAATTTTTCCTTCATTAATACTTATTTGACAAATGAATCGAGTTTTCCACATTATTAAAATGTTTTGAAAAATTTTCCTGGAATCGCATCTCAAATCCCTAAACCGCTAACTCCAGAAAGCTAAGACATTTGGCAACACTTCTAACTGTTAAGTACCCTACACCATTCCGCTCTAATAATAGCCTACTTCCATTATGATCGGGAATGGAATTTCCACTTATTGAGTGGAGGTAGTCACATTTTTTTTTGCATTCCGAAAGCTAACTTGACAGCAAGGGGGGGGGTAGGGGATGTTTACAGTTAGAAGAACCAGCTCACTAGCAGGGAGGAGCGAAGCTCACTAAACACTGCATCAGTTTTGGACTAGCATTTGTCATTCGTGGTCATTTGGACGGTGTGAAGTTGACGACATGCCTAAATCTGGAATGCGTGATTGGGAGTTCAACTGTTTTAAAACAGATGGAACGATTGTTATGTGCACATTTTGTAACAAAAGTGTAAGTATGGAATATAGTGTTTTGTATTATCTGTGTAATATTATCTAAAGACAAATTTGTACTAACATTCAAATTATGTTTACGCTACATTTGATATCTTGGGAAAGAACAAATATAAGATGCATCTTCGCATGAGACATATCCCGGCCAGCCCTCCCCCAGTGAAGCAATTCATTTTATGCCGTGATCTAGCGAATTCTTTGAGGATGAATAGGCTGACAAACCGTTGGGTACAAGGCACATATTTCGCATTTAATATTTGGTACCAGGGGCGCTCTGGAATTTTTAATATTTGGTACAAGGAGTGCTCTAGAATTTTTAATATTCGGTACAAGGGGCACTCTAGCAGTTTTAATATTTGTTACAAGGGGCACTCTCGCATTTTTAATATTTGGTACTGTCGGGAGTGTCGGCGACAACATACAAGGATAGTTTGTCACCTGCTTCCCTGAGAAACAAAATGTGAATATTGAGTGATCGAGTGGGCGGAGCTTAAAGTGCACTTAATATTTGGCTTTCGCCGTTATCTTTATTCTGAACAAATGGGTGACTGAATTACATAATAATTTTGTTATTAATTTATTTTTTAATACTGGTATCTGCAAACACAAAATTTCAGCTGAAACAACACACAAATAGCATTATACATTAAAAAAAATGAAAATTAAAAAGACACACACACAGTTCAGACGTTTCTTACCGACAGAAGATGTACTTTTTGCCAGAAAACATTGAAAAGCTGCTTTTATCTTATTGTAATAAATATTAGTTGATGTGATGATGTGATATGAAAAATGTAGGTGAATAGAATATTGTGAATATTTAACGTATTAATTACCAGTTAACTAGTGTTTTTATTTTACCCTCTCATTGTGAATATGGTAGATATTCCTTCGTGTGTTGTCTTAAATCAAATAACAAATATTCAGATGATAAAATTGGTAATTTATTGCATTTCATAATATTTTTAATTTTTTTCTTCATAATTTCATATTTAGCATAAATAAATTTCATATTTTGGCACAATGTTCTTCATATTGTGCCTGTCTCTAGTCATAACTTATAAATTCTATTCAATTTATGCAATATGGTATGGTATGGTTTATTATCATAATGCTATTTTAAAAGACCCTCGGATACATTTCAATCAATTTATGCAATACTTTATTATCAGAGCCCGGATTCTAATGTCATGTCATCTTTTTATTGATACTGCTTAGACATTGCCAACTTGTAGATTAATCCTAATCATGGTCCCTAAATTATAGAACTGCATTTTTGTTAGGTTATTTTTTGTCATTTCATGCAGTTTATATTTTTAGGGCATTTATTTCAATTTTACGTCATTATTTTGTCGTTTTCGTGTCATTTTCTTCTTTATTTAGTAATTTTCATGCATTTACAATGAGTATATTAACTTTTTTGTAGTAGACGAGAACGTGGTCTTGTGGTTAGCGTCGCTGACTACAGATCCGTCGGCCCGGGTTCGATTCCCGGTACCTCCTCGGATTTTTCTGAGGTAGGGAGGTCTGGTAGGGGTGCACTCAGCCTCGTGATTCCAAACTGAGGAGCTACTTGATAGAGAAGTAGCGGCTCCGGTCCAGTAAACCACCATTAACGGCCGTGGGTGTCGGCATGCTGACCACATGCCCCCCAATCCTGCCATCTGCCTATGGGAGATGATGCAGCGGTCGGGTGGTAGGCCAAGTCCCTCCAGGGATGTAGCGCCACGGAGTTTATATTAACTTTTTTGTAGTAGACGAGAAGATAAGAGTTTCTGAACTGCATAAAAGCAGGCATTTCCTGATTTGAGTCTGCACTTAACTTCTGCCTTAATATTATTTGTGTCTGTAATTGATTATTGTCATTTCAATACTTAATTAATGGGTGTCACTTTTTATGACTTCACTGTGCGTTGAGATCGACTGTCACAGAGATTTCACATCAATTACTACCTCTTCATCCCTATTATTTCCTTTTTCTTCCCATGATTCAATATTTTTCAGCACTTAAAGAATCGGTACCTCTTAGTAACGTTAGTACCCCCTAAACTTCAGAACAGTTGTTGTTAGTGATTAATTATTTTCACTTCTATTATTCCGCTATATCGCTATCGTAAAAAATAGTATGCAATACACAATGCATTCAAGAATTTCGTTGATTCTCAAATGGTGAACTTGTCACTTCTGTACGACGAGATAATATAACGCCCAGGTCGTGCGGCAACTTCTTCTCCATCTGTGTACTGCGGGTTTTCTAATCGGCCTGTACAGGCGCTACACTTCTGTAACGCCTAGCTTAGCGACCATTTCTCCGGCATCGGTGTATTGCGGGTTTTCTAGTCGTCATCAGCAGGCGCTAAACATTTGTAATTTGTACACATTACGGGATACGAAGATCAAGTCAATCACTGCTGGGTATATTTTTCTAATATTGTGTATCTGTAGGCTTAATAGTGTTTCACAACGACAACACAGTACAGCTATGCAGCTACTGACTCTCTTACTGCTGATTTATTTCCTGGATTTGATAGCAAACATTAATCAAAGACGTAATAATGAGGACCGTTTTGACAAAACTCAACATCTCCATTTTTTACCAAATTCGTTTTTTAATGGTTTTAGGTGCTTTGAAATGCAATCTTTAAGATGGTGAAAAAAAGAACATAAGGAAAGTGAACATAACAACTTCATTTTAAAGTCTCAATATGTAAGGTTTCTATCTTCTAAATGTTACAATAAGCGAACCTTATTAGAAACCATTCCACAAAGTCATCCCGAGCCTCGGACGGCGGTGTGAGAAGGGGCATTCATGTTTTGGAAAGAACTATACCGATATGTGACTTGTTTTGTGTAGATTTATATATGCCTGTTTACTTATTTATTTTATTGATATTGTTGGTGACACAAACATCCTCAGATATAATTCCCAACTTCAAAGCAGTATAACACAGAGAGGAAAGTAATAGTCCTCACGGAAGTAAACCACTGTTTACCATGAGAATTGTATGCATATTGATCCTAGTTGCAATCCGGTCGGATGAATTTTGAATGACCCTGAGCACAAGAGGTAGAGCGTGTGTTTTTGTGTAGCAGAGAGTGGGTTATGATGGTAGGATATAGGAGTTAATAGCAGTTATCGTGGATTTCGCGTGCGGGGGTTGAAGAGCGGAGGAGGGAGGGAGCTCGGGGTTAATACTACGCCAAGTGCTCCCCGGGGAGCGGCCCACCAGAAGAAAGGGAATAGAGGTTCTTCTGTCTCTACTTCCTCAGTAAACACGCAGTGACGCCACGCCAGTTCTGCGATTCTGCTGCCTAATACAACAGAACATAGCAGCAAAGTAATCAGACAATGTAATGATTATAGGACAAGGCATTTGATGATTCTGCATCTTTTTTACATGAAGGTTAAAAGAAAGCTCGAATATATATAGGGCAAACGTGCCTAATTTCGCAGTATCTTTTTATTTCATTTATTGCAAAATCAGGAACAGTAATGGAAGTATTCAAGAAAAGATGCCCTTTTTGATGAATAAGATGAAACATTTCCACTACTGTTCGCAATTTTGCAATAAATAAAATAAAAAGATACTGCGAAATTAGGCATGTTTGCAAATATGATTCATGAAATAATTGATTAAATAAGGGCTTTTTTGCTTTATGTAATTTTTTGGCAATTTTTAGGTCATTTTCGGCATTTTTAGGTGATTTTTGGCATTTTAGGTTTTTTTTCGGCACTTTTAGGTCATGTTTCAGTGGAGGCGAGAAGAGCTTTTCCATGTATAAATCGTTACTTTCAGACAACACAAAACCGTTTTTATTTTTGTAAACACCAAAGCAGTTTGTCTGGTAAAAATAGATTTTTTTTTAATTTTTTTTTAAAAGACACATATTTGCTAGGGGCAATTTGATGGGAATGCCAGTTCAGAAAGAATTACTTTTTCTCTAAGGGTATCCAAGTAGTGTAGTATAAATTTACTTACTTCTTTAGTAATAAAATAAATATGCTTTATATTGTAAATTCAAATATAACGCTATGGCAACCATTAATTGCGTTTAGAAATCCATTACTTTAAAAAAACTAATTACAAGTAATAATAGTAAATTTATTGTTCATCTTTAATTGTGTGTCATTTTTCACTATTTTCAGGTCATAAATGCATTTTTTTTTTACTGTGCATTATTTCACTATTTTATGATCATAAATGCCTTGCCCTAGTAATGAATGACGTTGGAGGTAAGAATATCTACACCGAAATAATATAATATTTATCAACTTATCAGTAGAGACCAGATTTTAAAGGGAAATAAATATTTAACCTTAACACGACAAAAGGGGGTGTCAAAATGGGAATTAAAAGACTATAACAACTGAGGGGGTCAGCGCAACAGTGGCCTAAGCCACTTTTTAAAAAGTTTATAGAAATAGTAAATTAAAGTTATACACTTGTGGTTTCCATACAATTTTTGAAATCCAGTTTTGTTAGAAGCAGGGTGTTCCATGGTGCTTGGTTAACTTAATTACAACTTTATATGGTACATTGTTCAGAACTTTAAGAGATATCACAATTTTTATGAGATGCTGCAAAAGTTTTTTCTTGGTTAGATCACCGGTGCACTGCGTATTAGTTTTATTCATAAGTTTCAATGGTTACTAAGTTCTACACATAATCTGAACCCTCAAAAAGTTCACCATCTTTCTCCACATTATCTGTTTCATCTACCTCTGTTACAGAAATCAAAGTGTCATAAAACCAATGATGAATGGGCTGTACATATTTTAGAAGATCGCTATTGTCCTTAAGAGTCTACTGATCCTGCTTTCCAAACTTCGGTTATTCTATGTTTTATTTTAATTTCTCAGCGAGTCTTTTAAATATGAGCATGCAGTAGTTTAAATATCCTGTGTTGATCAATGAACATCCCCATTTTTACATTTTCTCCCAGTAAAAGATGGATAGATAGATAGATAGATTTATTTTTACCAGGACATTAAAAGAAAGCAACGTCAAAAATTATAAAATACACATTCAATGTATAGAGTAAAATTCCTGGACGCGGTTTTAGTGGATTATTTCTTAAGTAAAACTGCAAAGTTCTCTTGAAAGCACACAGTAAGACATTTGTCTTTTATTGACGGGTAGGCTGTTATACAGATTCAAAGAAACGTTTTAATAACTATTAAATGTTGTAGCATATTTACATTTTTGAATATATATAAATTGCTCTATTGCGTGTGTCATAGTTAAATCTTCACATTTAATAAATTCGTCCAAATTGCTCCGCTACATGACCCCGCCATTCAACCCTATTCTGTGCAAACTCCAACAATCCTTCGCAAAATCCTACTTCTCTTAAGTCTATTCTAATATTGTCTTCCCACCTAGGTCTTCCAAGTGATTTTTCCCGTTCGGGTCTTTAGCTTTATTCTGCTGTATTCTGCTTTATTTTATTTTATTTTACTTTGCCTTCTGTTTTTGCAGAAAGGATACTAGTGCCTTAAACAAAGCTATCGTTTATTGAAAATATCTATAGAATCTCTCTTTCAGAGTGAAAAAAGTTGTTGTTCTTTTAAGAAGATATCTTGCATGTTATTGTGTTTAGCAGGGCAGGGAGTGGCTAACGCACCTTGATTTATAAACGTCTGTTCGGAACGGCTCTGCTATTCGTTACGAGGATGTCCCCTGGCTTGTAGCATTTTTCTTGACTTTTTCTTCTCCTTTCTCTTGTTTTATGTAGTTTAGAAGTCCAAGCCCGTGGATGGACATAATGAATATTTATGGTGGGGTTGTTTTCGCATGTGTCTCATCTAAACTGCCGGCTCCGTTTCGTTTAACTCTTAACTCTCATCCACACAGGACGGCAACCTCCCAGGACATGCACAGTTCCCTCTAGCACGAGACGGAATTAAAATTAATTTTAAGACCATTATTGTTATTATTACTATTATTATTATACTGTTATTATTATAATGTTATACTATTATCGTTATCATCTTCAGCATTATCCTCATTAGTGGTCGTTACTAGCGCAAGGCATTTAATTATCAAAAATAGCGAAAAGTGCCACACATATAAAAATTAGGGCTGTACCGATTAATCGATTAATCGATTAAATATTTAATCGTCGACCAATTACATTTTCCGATTAATCGGTTTAGTCGAATTCTGAAAAACGATTTTCGAGAAATGGGTCAAATGACCAAACTCCTTTCTCAGTGCCGAGTGAGAAAGTTTTTAGTGCTGCCGGTATTATTGTAAACAAGCTACGATCGTGTCTTGAACATTCAAATGTCAACAAACTCGTGTGTCTCAAGTCTTGGCTGAATAAGTAACAGGAAATGTAAGTTTTGTATATATTTTTTTCAGTAGTTAACTAATAATGGCATTCATTAATTCAGGATTTCTTCCGATTATCTGCAGTGTAGTAGTTATTAAACGTGTAAAACAATAGGGTCTATTAAATGTACACTTTGGTTTCGTTTACAATATCGACTTGTTTGTCGATTAATCGGTCGATTAATCGATTAAAGTCAAGCGTTAACTCGATTAAAAAATTTAATCGATTTTCAGCCCTAATAAAAATGCATTCAATTACCTAAAATATTTGAAGACACAAAATAAAAAATAAGAAATCTTCCTTATTACTTCTAATTATGTTTTTAGAAGTAATAAGTTGTGTTTATTTTAGAGAGCAATTTAATGGATGGCAGTGCATTATATTTTATTTACAGAACACAACAATCATTTTTGTACCAACAAGGTAAGTAAACGCTACATGGATACGTGCCATTCAAAATGAATACAGTAAATTTGAATTAAAATGGACGATGAAGGCTTGGCGGAGGTTCTCAAATGAAAATTGTTTTCTATTGTCTGAAAGCAATTATTTGTATTATATATGGAAACGCCTCACTGTAACTCCACTGAAACCAACTGACGCATAAAGAAAACAAGTAATATCTTCTGGTTTTAGTTTACTGTCACTGTCACTTCTTAGTAAACTTAAAAAAAAAACCAAAATGACCTAAAGCACAAAAAAAGACCTATATCTTGAAAATGACGAAAAGTGCAAACAAATTGACCTTATCTAATCAATTGATACACATTTGTATATACCGGCAACCTATTCGAGCTATCTTTCTTCTTCTTCTTTACCTTAGTTTCACCTCTCCCTTTTAGGGACATTTAAGCGACCCACGCCGCCCGGGCGAGCTATCTTTCAATCTTCATAAAAGATGCAAAACCATCAAATGCCTTGCCGTAGTCATTACTAAATGGACTCTCGCGAATACTTAACACATTAATTTTTTTCGACGACACAGTCGTCATCATCTATCTTATATTAGCTTACATAGGCAATTTATTATTTATGTTTTCATTATTCCTTTATCTAAGCAAAAATTGAGTCAGTAGGCATAAATGAGATAAATTGGCAGATTTTTTCACCCCGCATTTTGAACAATTTACATACTGTTGTGTTTTAACAAATATTTTGGTTAATGAATTTAATTAAATTGTATTATTAATAGTCAAACAAGCTTATTTGTTTCGATGGGTAGTATTATATATTAATACAATAATACTTTATGTAAAATGTGAGGATTTTTATCCACGTGTTACGATTTTCATTCATGGAGATCAGTTATTACAATACATTTTTCCTTATTGATTTTTGAAACTTAGAGTCCACTGATACTTTTACTTGATGATTTTTTATTAAATTTATAAATTCAGCTACAACCCTTGGCCCTTATCGTTAATGAAACTCTTAGAATGATATACGAAAATAATAAAGTCAGACTTCCTTCAATTGTAGATCCACATTTGTAGACGGGGCACATTCGCTAAAGTTACAAAAAACACATTAAAAGAAGAGTATAGATACAATACTTAAATTTCTTTAGTTGTGTAATGGAAAAGTAAAAATTCGCTAGTTTATCCAACGCCACCCAACGAAAGTAAGAATAATCAGATACAAGGAAAAAGTGGAGTTTGTGATGAAAGGAAAAACAACAGGATGGTTAAGGAAGAGAAAGTTTCTTTATGGATGATGCCAAGTAGCAGGATGCGACAACCAACGCCCTCTCGCGGCTTCCTCGCGAAACAAAACAACACTCTACTTCAACCCCTCCTCTACTTAAACAGTGGCGGCTCGTAAAGATTTCATTTCCAAATTCTTGCAAATTTAGAATAGTTTCGCAAGTTTCTAACACGGTAGTTGTTTGGAGGAATCCGACGTTTTGGGGCCGATCTCAGACTCCACTGTCAAGGCGAATGAAATGCTGACTGAATAAGTTTTGTGTGGGTACAAAGGTGCCAATACATATTTTATGACTAAGGCCCGGAAATTAATGCTCTATTAGAAGAAGAAATATGCATAAAAATATGCTCTAAAATTTGTAAAATATGTCTCTGAGCCAGTGATGTACGCTCTATCATTTGAACAATTCTAATACTTTTGTTAGTTGAAGTTACAACACTTTAAAAAAACTAGGTCAATGAAACAAATGTTAGTAAACGGAAAACTAATAAAGTAAAACGTCGCTTTAATATTATACAATCAGTTCCAAAACCACTAGGCTATGTATTGCCAATTATTGTACAGTCGGTTCTGAAAACCTTAAATTTAAAATGTCAGAAATATGCCGTTAAAAATGTGATAAGTTAATAAAATATGCACAAATTTTGTAATACCAAGAAAATATTATACAGGCCTATTAAGACAAAAACTAACAAAATATGCAACAATATGCAAAACAATCAAATGTTATTTCTTTTATGTCTTTTACATATTTTAACAATATAGGCCTAATAAAATAAAGTGCACTCATAAAAATATGATTTTTACAAATTTTTGGGCCCTAATTATGGACTTTCATTATTACATATCGTGTAGCATTATGTCAGTGCTTACGTCCACTTCTCTCCACGGTTTTCTTCTCAAGTATGTATTGCTCCATGTTTTAGGCCTAATACATCATCTGCACTGTCTGGTGCTCCTTTACAAGGATGGAGATAGCTATTTCAGTTATTTTATTAACACATTTAAGGCAAACTATTTTATCCTATAGGCTACGATATGCACTTAAGGATTAATGTAATTAATCTTATCATTCAAATCCTTCCCTTAAGAGGAACTAAATTATACGTAATTGTTATTCTGTTTCGTGGTTAAACCAACTTATACGCCATCCCGTAACTTAGCCTATATATGTGAATTTCAAATGACATTAAATGTATGATAGCCTTGTTTAAAAATGTATATTCGTACAAACGCCGCCACTGTTTTTCTCAACAAACCCTTCTTGGACTCTGCATCTCCCCCTCTGTAGATTGATTCCCTGCTTTACTGATGTGATTGCAAAGCATCCATTTAAATGGTAGTTGCGAACGGCCCCAGAGGAGTGTTGGAGGCTGTATCGGGGATTCTGGAAACAACCACTGCTTATCTTTATTATGTCCAGTGACCAGGACTTTCCAAATTATGGCTAACAGTCTCTTGAGAATTTTATATTGCAGTCAAGAATAACCAAGATGGGGTTAGTGCGTTTTAATGTGGTCGTCTTATCTCCATACAGATCTATTTGTTTCCAGAAAAATAGGGGGTTAACTTATATAGCTAACTGGTCTTCACAGCAGAACGAATTACTCTCGCCATAAAACAATGCGTGCTCTCGGTTTTTTAAATGCCGGAACAAATGATATACGATTTGTTTGAACCATCTTTTCGTGAATACTTGATGAAAAGGTTTAATATAAATTTAATGCAAATAAATATAATTAGATATTGTAAGAAAACTCAATGCAAAACGTAATTAAACGTGTAGGTACTTAATGTTTGTTTAACTGTACTTTACACCGTCATTCTTCTTTATAATATATAACTATTTTGTCGAAGATGCGCTCACATAAAGAGAAGTAGGCCTACTTGTTAATCCTTTCAGAACTGATTTATTTTATTTATATAAGCATTCATAAAATAATATCATAGTTGGTTATAAGTTTGAAATCATTGAATAGCTAGTTTCTATGAGTAGCCTATATCATTTTAATAATACATGCACAAGTATCTTCATATTTCAAGATAAAACATTTATCTATTAAGCTTCTATCTCAGTCTTTATGCAATTTTTGCGGCCACGCATATCCACGTCAACAGAAGTAAAAAGGTTAATATTGTTTGGTTATACCATTACTGTTTTTCCTATTTTTTCCTTTTTCATTTTTTCATCGTTTTCCTTTTTCCTTACTACACACCCATGCCCTAAGCGGGACTAGAACCCACAGAATCCTTACTCACGGCTCCAAGGCAATGCCTCAGCTAGCGCGGCTAACAAGACCGAATAAATTTGCCGGTCACGGGATTTGAACCTGGACCTCCAGAATGAGAACACCACGCTGCCCGAGCCTATACTACAGATGTAATAATTATAACTGTAAATATTTGTTCCTTTTTATAATCTAATCATGCTTTTCTAGTATGCTTTGTCTATATGAAACCGTTCATAGAGCATTGTCGTATATCTACCTATCTCATTCTAAATAAAATCAGGTAAACTGATGTAAAAAAGTGCCAGTATGTTTTTGTTTAATCAGTTATGACTGCAATTATGATATGCAGAATATGTTTTTTTTTAAATTGATTTCCAAGTTAAGCTCCAGATTTATTCATTAAGCAGGGCTTACGGAAGAAGAAAGGTCTACCATCTCGGCCACCTGGGTCATTTTAACGGTCTAGTTCGATAAGAGCATGTAAAACAATAGTGTTTTTTGTGATAGCTACCTGTATTTTAATTTCCACGGCCTTATAAGATAACAGTAAAACAATAGGCTATGTTGTCAAGATAACTGATTTTCATTTTTTTATAAATTCTTTCGAATACGTATATTGCCATAAAATAGGCACTAAATTGAGCATTACTCCGAAACAGATCAACCGATTTTATCCATTATGAATAGACGTCTTCCCATGGACATTGTAAATGTGTATACCAAGTTTCATAAAAATCCGGTAAAGCGTATTTGAGTTACCGCGTCTTTAAAATATACATTAAATTGGGTTTTACTCCGGTACCGGTCAACAGATTAGGTTCAAATTCAATAGGGCACTTCTCATGGACGTCATAAATGGGTATACCAAGTTTCATGAAAATCCGTTACAGCGTATTTGAGTGATGGCGCCTTTCTAGGTGCCTATTAAAATAGGCACTAAATTGGGCATTACTCCGGTACCGGTGAACCGATTTGGTTCAATATCAATAGGGTTCTTCCCATCGATATTATGAATGTTTATACCAAGTTTCATGAAAATCCGAAAAAAGCGTACTTGAGTTATGGTGCGTACAGACGCACGGACAGACGGACGGACGGACGGACGGACAGACAGACAGACAGACGGACAGACATTTTTTCGTCCCCCACACAATCTCATAAAGTACCATACTGGCACTTAATAAACACACAAAATATGACATGATAATTTTCCAGGAAGAAAAATTGTACGTAGTTCCGATTGGTACACGAAGGTTATAGCTGGCACGTATAATACTCCAGAGCAATTGGCCGGGACTGGTTCCGTCACATCCTTAGGGATCGCCCCTCGCAAGGTCCAGAAATTAGGAAGCCAGTGCTGCGGTCCGGTGTTGGGTCCATCACATAATTGATATAGTATTCCTGTCCGCCTGTAACGAGGATATCCTTATCACGCTCTTCTCTCGCCTAGGTGGGTGGACATCCATTCTGATTTCTCCACTCATCATGAATGTCACGGCTACAATGCGCTGACCTCATACCTTGGCAATCCCTACGTGCCACGTGTCTCCAAATACCGAACATAGACGATTTGATCGGATTAACCATACTAATATCAAGAGAGGATATACACCATTAAACAAATTTATTAAGATTATTTATATTTAAAACAATTATAAGTTGAATAATGTATTTTCCCTCATAGGTTTTACAGATCTCAAGGTGACCACAACTAACCAAGCACAGGCCCGAGTTGATTGGGGTAAGTTTCCTAGATTGGTTTTTCCAGGGGGTTTCCTCACTTTTTTTTTTCTGTGAGACGAATGGTGGGAAATTTTTGGTCCTCCTGGTCCCCGCTTATATCTGGCCGTCATCATCCCATTGTTCGGAATGAGTGTGTGTGTGTGATTGGTGTGTATAGGCCTGTGTTCGTGTTGTCTTGGAGTCTGGCCCCGGCAATAAGCTGATCACTCATCCGGAGAGGCCCTCCATGTCTTCGTCTGGTGAAAAAAGTATGTATGTGATCCATAAAAACTCGGGTCATGTAAGGCCTGGGTAGCGTGGATCGCGCTAATTTACCTACAAGGGAGAAGTAAAACTCAGGGAGAGAAGAATATTGTTTATGCGTTAGTTTCTGCTAGTTTACTTTATGAAGATTTCACATTTACCTACTACAACAAGCCAACTTATGTATAGATCATAATAGATTATTATATAAAATGAAGAGCAGACAAAATGTAATTTACCAGAGCTAATTTTAAAGAGCTTTGTTTAGTACGAGAGTGTGATGAATGTTATATTCTTTTTTTACAAAAGCTTAATTGAAATGTATTTAGTCTGGCAAAATATTTTGTATAGAAGTATAAATTTTAGAACACAAACATTTTTGTTTCACTTATTAAATTGCTGGATGCTAGAAATACCTTATTTTAAATAATGAGTAAAAGTAATCTACCCATCCCGAAGAAACCGCATCTTGTAAATTACAGATTTATCTTGCTAGAGTTATTAGAGGAAGAGGAAATACTGTGTCACACCCGAAATTCACTCGAGTTTTCAGCATACGTTACCGTTTTGAGATCCCCTGATTTAGAATTATGATAGTTTCTGCCTGCCTGTTTGTGTGTGAACAGTGCTTCTGAAAACAAAAATGCGTATATAAATGAAAAGTCGTATGAAAAAAGTGGTAACACGACGAAACTAAATTTTTTACTTTTGGGTCGCATAATCTGCGGATGAAACAGGAAGCTTACTGTTGTCTTTTCGTTCACTTTACTACTTTATTTTGCAAAATTTTGTTTTAAGTGTATAATCTATTCGTGCTAAGACCAAAAACGTTTAATATTAGCAACTCTTTGATCCTCTCGTATGATTTTTAAAACTCGAGGCAGTAACATTAAAAGAACTCCTCACATTTATTGACTCGTTTCACTGAAGAGATTACTGATTTCTGGCTGTTACGTAGAGTACAAATAGATTTTTACTAGGGCTGTACCGATCAATCGATTAATCGATTAAACATTTAACCGTCAATCAATTACATTTTCCGATTAATCGATTTAGTCGAATTCTGAAAAAACGTTTTCCGAGAAATGGGCCAAATGACCAAACTCCTTTCTCTCGCTTTTCCGACCTTGGCACATCATGTGTCATTCAGCCTATTGTGTCCAAACAATTCCCGTTATTCAGAAACAACAAACTCGTGTGTCTCAAGTCTTGACTGAAAAAGTAAGTTTTGTATATATTTTGTCACTAGTTAACTAGTTAACTAGGTACTTATTCAGTCAGGATTTCTTCTTATTATGTATGACGTAGTAGTTGATAAACGTGAAAAACAATTGTGTACACTTTGGTTTCGTTTAAAATACCGACCTGTTTGTCAATTAATCTGTCGATTAATCGATTAAAGTCAAGTGTTAACTCGATTAGAAATTTTAATCGATTTTCAGCCCTAATTTTTACTCACAAACCAGGATAAACTTCAAACTAAGAAAATTACGAAATATTTTATGCCAAACATAAGATAGATTTAAGGAAGAAATCACCCATTATATTAACTTTATTTCAACGTAGCAAGACTATAATTTACATAATTCGATTCTAGGCCACAACATTAAACAGAGATCACAGGGCAATAAAATAAAGAAATGTTTCACAATGGACAAGTATAAAATACAATTATAATTGTAAATAAGCGAGACAGGACGTCTGGTTGGAGTCGTATAGGAAGTGGAACGGGCATTAAAAAGGCAGTTCAGGAGTTGGAAGAGGAGATCACCTATTACGTGCCGCTGGAATGGGCAATACAGGAATGCGATCCGAGTACAAGATACGGTACAACTCATTTGTTACATGCTGCAGATATACGCTCAAGATAACAGCTACACTCGTATAGCTGTACACTCGCTACCAGAACACATAAACTGCCAGGATATGCACAGGTACATATGCCGGCATAAATCATCTGTATTCTATCTCCACTCCCATTCATGCTCCAGAACGGATGCTGTAAGTACACAGTAAAGCCTGACCAACTTCATTAGTAGCAGGTGTGGATTCTATTTGATCTTTGAAAGGTTGAATTTTTATAACAATATAAGTAATCATCAGGGTCCGGATTTTGAAGACATGTCACCGTTTAACTGGTACATCATGGACATTGCCCACTAGTGCAGATATTCTGACCATGAATCCCAGATTATAAAAGTGGTGATTTTAAGGATCTTTTTTTGTCATTTTCCCCCATTCCTTACTTTTAAGTTTTTTAAATCTTATTTTTACAATTGAATATCATTACATGGTCATTTTTTTGCCATTGTACGGTTTGTTTTCCACATTTCATATTTTTAGGTAATTTTTAAAATATTATTTTCATTATTTTATCAATTTGTTTTGTTTCTCGCATTTGTGCATTTACGTACATTGAATATTATCGGAAATCTACATACGCATAATTAAACAAATCTTGTTATAATTATAACTTGGATACAGAAAGACAGTGTTTGTTGTTTGAATTTAACTAATTATAAGGCTATAATTGGGTAAACAATATAAATATAGAACAGACACAAATCTGATGAATAAACTAGCATTTCCATACAAATTGTAGGGTCTTTTTTATATTGTGGGACATTTTTTGTACTTTTTGCAATCATTTTATAGCTCATTTTTACGTCATCAAAATCCGGGCCCTTGTAATCATCAAGAATTATCGTCCTGAGCAATACAATTGAGATCAATAAGGAAAATTTCAGTAGAATAGTTTTCTGAAATGTAATCGTAAATAAAAGGATAAAAATTATCACCTTTTTACAGATGTATTACCTTACTAATCATATATTTCTGCTCTTAAACAATTTTTTTAAACTGGCGAATTTGTACATCAGTAGCAGTAAAAGGTTAAATATACGTAGCATATTTGGTAACACTGGAACCACCCCCAAGCAGGAGCTCCTGCTCTTTCGGTGTTTCAGGATCAATCTATGTATTATTTATGCATTTATATAATTACGAATAACAAATTAAGATAAGTATAGACGTAGAGAATATCTTAGGAGAAAAATTCTTTTCACACCGGGATTCAAAACCGTGACCTTCGGCTTTCCTTGCCGATGTTCTCCCAACTAAGATAGCCACAGTGATTAGTGATCACAAAATTAGTGCGTATATGATGTAAATGTCTTCTAGTGGGGCTGACAATTAAGAGTGATCATAGGAGTCAGATATATTTGAATTGATATACCGGTACACAATTAACGCAGGATTATTTCAAAAACTTTTAAAAACCTTTTTTCATATTCAAATTGCTTTTATTATTGGAATTTTCTATACATATTCCTCGATAGTGTCTGAGGATCACCGCAGAATGTTTTATAGAAACAATTAGGAAATTTAATTTTCTATATTCATAGTTCAAATATTTAATTAATTATAAAAATCTAAACTACATTTAAAATAATAACTCAGTCTGCGTAATTCAAACCCAAAAACACTAGTGAACTTTTTTATAAATATCTCAGCAATTTATAAAAGTTTTCATGACCTTATCCTGATTTTTTTTTGTACAAGGACGTCTTTCATTAACTTCAGATTTTTGTTTACAAATATAAAATAAACCAAACAGCATATAATTTCTAAATTTTATATGGAGAGTGCAAACCGGGCGAAAACTACCCGCCAAACTTTCTTCACGTAGGTCGATTATGTTCTCTATTCTAAAAGAGATTTTCGACCTTAGCGGTAACAGCCTTGCGAGCTAGTGTCGGGCAAAATTCAAGGAGATGAAATATTTCAGCTTTAGAAAAAATAAAAGTATCATTCCTGAAGTTAATAGCCTACTCATAATGGATTTTGCATAGGTAACCATACCCAATAGGTCTAAAAGGGATACTTCACTGTCTTTGCTGAATCCTGGTTCATGTCATTAGGCTATATTCAATCAAAATTCGCTATTGTTATGTTTAATTTGAAAATTAAACAGGATAAGGAATACAAGTGTTCAGGCGTGATATTAATAAACTGTTTCTATCCAACAAGAATTTATGAACTACGTCTTTTGATAATGCCACGACACGATTTGATTAAAAATAAATTATGCAAATGAAATTAGGCCTACTGGCGTTTACGAATTAACCCTGCAATTAGTTATGCATCCTTATGGGCACAGCTTTTATCTTGTATTCGTAGAAAGCACCGGTAAGAAATCATCAAAGGTATTTAAATTTACTAGTGAGATCGAGTGGTCAATCCATACTGAACATACGAAAGTACAATATACCAGTGAAGTCCTCAAGATGCCGGATGTTTTCTATGTAGCATAAAGCCAAACATTACTATCCATCGAAATATAAAGTAAGGTAATAAAAAGTTTTGCAGCGAGTGTACACAGGTGGGGTTAACATCGTACAGAGCAGAGTGTATTTTCGCCCCGACACGATGCGGTGCGGGTCTATATCAGACAAGATAGCTCTCCTCCACCGCATTTCTATATCTCGCTATAATATATACAACTTTTTTGAATTACAATACCAACAACAACGTTATAATCTAGAACACACAGGGGCCTTTATTTTATTCTCTCATCTCTTCTAAGTTGGAAATAAACATTTTTAATAGTGTTCTACCCTCACAAGAACAATAAATAACAAGATTGTGACTGTGGTATGGGGGGGGGGCTGGTTGGCATTGTAAGCCACTGCGGCATATAGGAGTGTCCAGCTTTACAGGTGGCCCTGATTTAATTGTCTGCAGAGCTCCGGTATGTGGCGTTATTAGTTTTTATCAAGCTTGAAATTTCACTTGCTTTAACAGCATCTCTATCTGTATAAGCGGCTTTGTCCTGACTGCAGGGGCGGATCCACGGGGGGGGGGGGAAATGGGGGAAATTTCCCCCCCCAAAATTTGTAACATTAAGCACAAATTATTGAAAATTTATTAGAACATAACCCAAATACTTAAATTAAAGCAACGACATTCATTATTTTGAAATACCTTTGTAAGAAAATGTTGAAATTTTCATTTTGTTTTCAATTGTGTACTGGATATAATTAATTTTTATGAGTAAAAACTTCCCTCTCTACTTTAGTTCCCCCCCCAAAATGTCTCTCTGGATCCGCCACTGCCTGACTGACTGATTGACAGACAGAGAATCAACGTACAGCCTAAACTATAATAGGCAAAGACTTGGAATTTTGAAAGTATCTTCGTTTCATAATGCAAGTGCACACTAAGAGAGGATTTTGCAAAATCTTTATTGTAAGTAGCAAAAATCAAATGTTTTTGAGGAGACGAAATATCTTCCAATTCGATTGTTGTGGAAAACGTTAGTAAGAGTATTCAGTTGTGAAATTAATTCCAGATGGCCTTGTTTGGTTGCTATCTCGATTCATTTGTTTACGATTCGCAGAGATCTGATTTACACAGAAAGAGATCATGAATGCACGCCTACATGGAAAAAGATTTAATTATTTGGACGAAACTCAATATGCTGGTTTGGGGGGGGGGGGGGGCTAGGGAACTCGAATCTGATATCTTTTCCCCCAGGCGGCGCACCTTAATCGTGAAATGCACCTTGAAATCGGGTTTTTAGCTTTTTAATTATCAATCGTTTTAATATTGTTTCTGTACGATTTAGGTAGGCTAAGGTTCGTGAATCTGTGGTACGTTTTAATCATTTCGAATCTGTATGCCCACATGTCAGCACATGATTCGTTTTGTTCGTTTAATTATTTATATTTTTAGCGTTGAACAATATAATTAAGAATAAAATTATGTAATTCCTGCAATTATGTAAAAACGATGTCAGTGTTAGTACACATAAAAATTTAATTAATTTTCTGCTAAATAAATTATTGAAATAAAACATCTAGCAAGTGAGAAAATAATCGCGGGCGAAGCCGCGGGCACCTAGTAGTCACATATAAAGGTGATCATAGGAGTAACCAGGCCGACCATATGGGGGGGGGGGGTTATAACATCCGCGGGGTCTGGAATACCCCCAGGGAGAGGGGGGTCCGGGGGTCCTCCCCCGGAAAATTTTAAAAATTAAGATGCAAAATAACAATTTTTAAGCTTCCGGGGTCCTCCCCGGAAAATTTTAAAAATTAAGACGCAAAATAACGAGTTTTAAGCTTCCGGGGGTCCTCCCCCGGAAAATTAAAAAAATTAAGACGCAAAATAACTAGTTTTATGCTTCCCACGCTTTATACTTGTATTAAGTAATTTATGGGCAGACTTTAAAAAATTATACAATTTTCCTTTTTTTAATCAATGGGGGAGGGTTCAAACCCCCAAAACCCCCCCCCCCCTCGGTACGCCTATGAAAGTGATGTCTATGATACAGGCTGTGGAGACTGTAAAGACTGGATGTTGATCTAAAGGATTCGTAAAGGATTTCAAGGATATGGTACGTTAAAGAATTAAGCAGTGTTTGTCTTGCTTGTCCGAAGAATTCGCCACTGGTTGTCACCCTTACGCATCGGCCGCTTTTAACTTCAGGATTAATACCGGTACTCGTTTCTGTTAGAGGCTGCGTCGACCCCAAGTTCATAGTATCATCAGAAGGATCAGGTAAATTTAAAAATCGCGGTGATTTTATACTGGATGCAATACATGACTTTCTGGTTTGTGTAGCAGTGACTAAACTAATTGCACACGGTATAACAGATACCATAAAATACATAGAGAAAGTCTGATTCGTTCCCTAAAATTCTATGTGTAGATTTTACAATAAATATATATAGCGAGGACACCCAAAAAATACAAATCAAATAGAAAGAAACAAGAATAGACGAAGAAAAAAGTCGCAAAATAAGGAAACCAGAGGAAGGTCTCTGTGTCTGTATATTTGTGCGTACTTCTTTGATTGTATGACCTGTCAATAAATTAGCAAGCTCTCCTGCAAGTATGTAAAAAATTACATAATGTGCGGAAAATGTACAAAATTTATAGCTAGGTATACTTAGAATGTAAAAAATATGTAGTTCTAGTAAACAGATGGCGATACGACAAAAAGTCGTGGGGCCTTTTTTATAGCTATATACAAATCTGATTTTACTAGTACAATCCATTTTTATAAGAAGGGCTCGGATTTTGATGACCTAAAAATACTTTAAGAAATGAGCTTTAAAAGGACAACAAAAATACAAACAAACAAACAAACAAAAAAAAAAAAAAACCTAAAATTTGTATGAAAATACTAGTTTATTCATCAGATTTGTGTCTATTCTACATTTATGTTGTTCACCAAATTGTAATTAGTTAATCGATACATTCCGTTAAATTCAAACAGCAAATACTGTCTTTTTGTGTCAAATTTAAATTACAAGAAGATACATGTATTTTTCTTATTTAGAGTTCCGATAATATTCAATGTAAGTAAATACACAAAAACTCTATACAATGCAAGAAACAACACAAAATGAGAAGAAAATGACTTTATATTTAAAAAAAGACCGTGACATGACCAAAAAATGACAAAATAATGACATTAAATTCTAAAACTTACCTAAAATTTTAAAAAATGCGGAAAATTACCAAAAAATTATCCCCAAAATTACAATTTTTATAATCTAGGAGTAATGATCAGAATATCTGCACTAGTGGGCAATGTCCATGATGTTCCAGTTAAAAGATGACATGTCATCAAAATCCGGCCCTGTTTATAAGACTTACCGTTTAGGCACAATAAACCTCCAAAAAATAAGTCTGTACGACGATGAGCGAATAACAGACGCTAATTGATGTGTGTACACCCCTCAAGTGTGAAAGAAGAAGCGCAGGGGTACGTCAGGCTAATAAATGTACCTAGCAGCCCTGTTGGAATAAATATACCTAGACAGCACAGAGGCGGAAGCGGATTACGGGAATAAGAAATTATAATAACGATCCCCAGGCTCCTTCCCTGCGCCTTAATCAACATGAATTTAAACCAACAACACAGTAGCGTCATTTGTACTCTACCTTAACTCTACACTGATTTCATTCTGCAGGCAGGTAAACTATTAGTCAAGGTGACATCATAAATAAATCCGAAGTTAAGTGCTGCTATTACGAAACCTGGATGGATCACTATAATTCAGATGACAAAATAACTACCGGTACTGGAATAATATTTTGCTCATGTTACCTCATACTTATACTGTGCGAGAGGGAAACTTCTGAAAAATTTATTCAAGGCGCATTGGTATGTTATCTAACTTACATAAAATAATTCTGATGTGAAACAGTCACATAACTTCCCCTACACTTAAAATATTCCAGCAATATGCAGCAGTGTATTAGGTATTAGCTGTTCAGCCTCATTCAAAGTCTCATCATTCGTAAGGCAAGATATAGCCTAAAACCTAAATTTGTGTATGAAATGGGTGGCTTATTAGGCCTACTACCCTTTAGAGAATTTATTGGGGATATGTTTCAAATACAAATTTTAGCTTTTAATTTAATACATTGTACGAGTAATATAGGCCTATGCAAAAAATGTTAAAGATATATATATATATATATTAGGGATGGGTCCTCGATACTTTCGATACCTCGATACTCTCGATACTTGCATGGTATCGGCATCGAAAGATACTTCAGAAAACTCGCTCGATACTTTTTCGATACTTTTGTAATTCTGCAATTAAGTGAGAATGCTAGTATTTTTTAACAAAACCTTGTACGGGGACTGTTTAAAAACAAATTTTAGTTTTAATGTAGAGTTTAAAATTAATTATAGGCTACTGATGATATTAAATTTTGTCTCATTAAATATGCAGACTTAATTAATTTAGTTGGTATTACACAGTTTTTTTTTTTTTATTATTTTTTTTTTTTATTAATAACTTCAAACAGTGAGACTTGCCGTGTGTTTTCCGTGATCATAACCTACACGCATTTTCTGAAAAACTACTGCCATGATTTCAACGGAATTATCCAATGTAACAGGAAATATAACTGGTCTATCAAAAAGTAGATTAGTTACTGATACAAAGTGTTCTAAGTGCAACAAAAGTGTAAGAAATGGTATTATCTGCGATTTCTGTGATAAATGGTTACATTTCAGATGTGCAAATATACATGAGAATCATCTGCCTGATGAGAATACTGAATGGTTCTGTATAAAGTGTACGCAAAGAATAAAGGATGCAAATACAAACAACAAGGAAGAAAATACCATAAACAGTGAAGACGACAACGAAGCTTCATTACGTGAGATAATAAATGTTTTAAAAAATGATTTGTTAATACTACAAAGTAAATATGATAAACTAAAGGAAAGTATTATAACATCAGGTATGGAAGAAATGTTTCACCAAGCAACTACACAAACATTACCTTCCAATAAAAATTGGGAGTTAGTAACCTCCAAAGGAGGAAAAAGGCCTAGTTTTGATATTAATAATACGACTGAGTTCCCTCCACTTAGAAACAGATTTCAGGCGTTGGATACAACAATGAATGAAAATAATGACATTAGTCTTAGATCTGTGCCTTCAAATGATAAGGGAAGTCAATTACAATATAAATCGTCACTGAAACAAGTTAAACCAAAAATCAGGCCTATGAATATTAGTATCCACTCAGATAGCCAGGGAAGAGGTATATATCGGGAAATACTGAGAGATAGCTCACATTTTGTTTCAAGTTATGTGAAACCTGGAGCAAACTTTTGCAATGCAACTGCTGAAGCAAGAATGACCAAAACTAGAGACATTCCAGTTCTGTTTGCAGGGACAAATGACGTGGCGAAGAACAACACCAAAGGATTGTTGTCTCATCTTAAACAAAAACTTTTAGATCTTCGTAGTGCAACTCATGTTTGTGTTTTTTCTACACCAAGACGATATGACCTTCCAAGATGGTCTATAGTAAACAAAGAAGTGGACACTGCAAATGGTGAAATGCTTAAAATATGCAAACATTTTAAGAATGTGACTTTTATTGACGTAAGTAATTTGGGAAGAAGGTTTTATTCAGTTCAAGGATTACACCTAAATAGATTTGGAAAAAACTATGTAAGTTCGAAAATAATAGAAATTGCAAATAAATATAGCACCAGCACTTACCAGGGACTTAAGCCTATTCCAATAAGAGAGCAGAGAATTACATCAAGTTTTGAAGGGCATTTTTTAGGGTAGATCAAGAAGTGAGAGTTAACCAGCAAAATTTGAACATATTTTATATGAATATTCAGAGTGTGAGGAACAAACTTGAAGAATTAAGCGTGTATTTTTCAAAGCAACAGAGTGAATGTGATATAATATGTTTGAGTGAACATTGGTTAGTAGAAGATGAAATTAAATACAAGGTTTTAGATGGTTTCTCTGTGGGTAATTATTTTTGTCGAAGTGAGTATAAAGGGGGTGGAGTTATAATTTATGTGAATAAGGGTTTAGAATTAGAATACAAAAAAATGGATTTGGGAAAGTTTTGTAAAGAAAAAATAATAGAAATTACAGGAATAATCATAGCTGAGATTAAGATAATTTTAATAGCGTTATACAGATCACCTTCAGGGGATGCAAATGTATTTATAGAAAGCATGGAGAATGTGCTAATTTTTTTATCAAGATATAATAAATATAAAGTAGTAATTTGTGGGGATTTGAATGAACAGTTTGACATACTTGCAAATAAAAAAAGTGTAAATGTTTTTCTAAACTTGCTAAGGCAAAATAATTTTAGGTGCATAAATGAATCACCAACAAGGAAGGATTCATGCCTGGACAATGTTTTAATTAATTTTAACTGTATAAAATATGACGTAAAAGTGGTACAACCTTATATGTCAGATCATCTAGCAATAACTTTGAAATTATTTTTAGAGAATTCCGAAGAAAAAAGGAATGAAATTAGACGGATTGTAGAAAAAAGATATTTTAGTGACGAAGATTATTTTAACTTCAAGGAAAGTTTAAATTCTTTTGATTGGAATGAACTTCATAAAGGTGATACATCAGCCGAGAGCGTTTTTCAAAAATTCTTAAATATATTTTTAAACTTATTTAATATAAATTTTAAAGTGAAGAGAAGGGTAGTATATACAAAGAGAAGTAAGAAAAGTAATAACTGGTATACATCTGAACTAGATAAGATGAGAAATAAGTTATTGATAATGACTGATATGAATAATAAATGTGTAGATTTTAACTTAGCAAGCTCTATAAAGGAAAACAGAAAGATTTATAGAAAAGCTTTGAATGATGCAAAAAGGGCAGCAAATCAAGCATATATCGATAATGCAGAGAATAAAATAAAGGCGGCGTGGTCCATTATAAATTCAAAAAGAGGAAAAGATAGTAATAGCGTAACTACATGTAAAATTTCATCTGATGATTTCAATAAGTTTTTCATTAATTCTGTGAAAGATATCACAAATAAAATAGACTCATGTACAAACTCAGCACTAGAGTATCTCAAGGTTAATGTATTAGAGAATTTTACTTTTAGGGATGTGACAATGGAAGATGTTAGAAAGGTAGTATATAATTTTAAAAAGTCTAACTCCATGGATATATATGAAATGACAAATAATTTTTTTAAACAGATAATTGAAAATGTTTTACAACCTTTGACCTTATGCATAAATCTTTGTTTAAGAGAGGGCAAATTCCCTAGATGTCTTAAAATATCAAGGGTAATACCAATATATAAAAAAGGGGATAAGGAACTAGAGAGTAATTATAGGCCAATATCAATAATACCTGTGTTTGCAAAAATTATGGAAAGCCTGATAAAACAGCAATTGAATGACTATTTTGAGAAATATAATCTTTTCTCCTTAAATCAATTTGGTTACAGGAGTAAAAAGTCTACAGTCCTTGCAGTTGATTCATTAGTTGAAAAAATACATGAAGCATTTGAAAAAAATGATATTGCTCAAGCTACTTTGTGTGACTTGAGCAAGGCATTTGACTGTGTCAAACATGACATCTTATTAAAAAAATTAAACATTTATGGTATAAGGGGAAAGGATTTAAATATGTTTAAGTCCTATCTTGAAAATAGAGAACAAATAGTCATAATAAAGGAAAAACGCTCGCAGGTAGCTAAGGTAAATATTGGAGTCCCGCAGGGTTCTGTTTTGGGCCCTCTTTTGTTTCTGATTATGATCAATGATGTGTCATCTTGTAATTCAGCACAAACTGTGGTATATGCAGATGATACTACATATCTAAATACACATACAAATTATGAAGAATTGAGAAACTTGGTACATAGCACAAAACAGAAAATAGAAATATGGTTTAGGAGAAATGGTTTTTATCTAAATGAGAATAAGACACAAAATATTGTGTTTACCCTGAGAAAATTTGATCTACTAGATAATGAAATGAGTGATAATGTTAAACTGTTGGGTCTGCATTTGGATAAACAGCTTACATGGAAGTGTCAAATAGAAGAAGTTTGCAAAAAATTATCTAGGACCATTTTTTTATTGCAGTCCCTAAAAGAAGCTGTTTCCAAAGAGTATTTAAGATGTGCTTATTTTGCATTTTTTGAGAGTGTAATTAGATATGGGTTAATCCTTTGGGGAAGTGGTTCAGAGGTAAATCAAGTACTATTAATACAAAAGAAAGCTCTGAGAGTGTTAACAGGTAAAAATAAGAATGAACATTGCAAGCCACTGTTTATCTCGTTTAGAATTCTGACTGTGGTAAATTTATATATAATGGAGATATTGATGTATATGAAAAACAATGTGACTTTGTATAATCGGAGAAATGATGTTCATTTGTATGAAACTAGAAATGCAGAAAAACTAAATACAACAGCCCAAAGAATAATGAAGACCAAGAAATATTATAAAATTTTAGGAGTTAAACTTTTTAATCAATTACCAGGGCAGGTAACCAGTTTACCTTTATCTAGTTTTAAAAGTAGGATATATAATTGGTTAATAAACCATCCATTTTATAATGTACAAGAATATCTAGATGAGGATAAAATTGGAATGTAGGACTAAGAATTTTGAACGTATATTTTTATAAATGTGTATGTACATATTATTTATATTAATTTTATCCATAGTTATGACATGTCTGATATCAATATGTATTGATTTTATAGACAAATAATAAACATTAAACATTAAACATTAGTTCACTCAAATTTTAATTTTTAATGTACCTATTTATTGAGACTGGAAATGTTGAAGGTATCGAGTATCGAAGTATCGAGTATCGAGGAAAAAATCATGAATCGGTTTCGAGTATCGAGTATCGAGAAAATCTGGTATCGACCCATCCCTAATATATATATAATTATATATAAAATGCAACTTGCGTAATACATTTCAGCAAAATCGATAGAGCCGTTTTGAGAAAATCGCGAAAACTTAACTTTCATGTAAAGTGGTTGTTGAAATGAAGAGAAAGTCGTCGCATCGCTTCGTGTTGCATTCACGGAGAATAGAAACCCAAATAAATTATGACTGAGGGCATTCACATAGCTTTCTTTAAACAAAGAATGAGCAATACGACTTTCTCACTTCACAATCTGATGCAGAATAACGAGCCCATATTGCAAGTGTATTCGATGTCTCATCCTCAGTCTATATTGTTCGCCAAGCGTAACTTACAGCCTGTGTTTCTACGAACTGTGACTGGTTTATAACTACCCCTCAGAATATCTGATAGAAGAATGTTTCAAATAAAAGTTTCAGCTCAGCATCTTCGTGCACTAAATTTAAACTAAGTCGAGTTCTTAGATGCCAGTGAGATAGAAAATACACACCCACCCACACACACAGATATATATATATATATATATATATGTTGAGGTCACTGTGATTTTTAATTTTTTTTTAGGAACTCCATGACTTGAGACATAGAGGAGCAACAATTAAATTATTAGAAAATGCTATTTTCGTAATCGTGATTATTATTATTATTATTATTATTATTATTATTATTATTATTATTATTATCTCTATCAACAACATGAATAATAGTAAGTTAGTTATAATGTAAAACAATGTAAAACACAGGATGCAAAATCAGCTGAAAATGTTACCGTTTTCAAACAAAACTCTTTGAAAGCGAATAAAAATATTTTCCAATCTCTCAATCTACCACATTCCATATTACTTCATTAATTGTTTTTAAAAAAGAGAGGATGATAATAATAAAAAGAGGTAGAGGGAGAGTTGAGGGAAATAAAAATAAAAAATGCAGCCATAAAATTGTGTTATACATATTCCACTTGAAATGTAAAGTATTTTTATGTTCGATTTACATTTGAAAATGCGAAGTGATGGTTATATAGGGATTTGGGGGCGGAGGTGGGGTTGATGGGGTGGAAAGGTATGGGGAATGCAAACTCTTCCATCATTTCGGGGAGCGAGCGAGCGGCATATATTTTGATTGTTGTTGCAACATCAACAAACCAACCTGGACCACATAGTCTAACTCGTTGCCAATGTAAACTGTAGCAATGCTTATCAAGGAATCAATGATGTATATGTGTGTACGTATGCTATGCATAAATGGGCGTACAGTAGGCGCAAATACATTAGACACCAGTGTTTGCGTCACCAGGGAGAAAAATATGCATACGCCATTCAAATAGCTGATCGCAATGGTTTAATAAACTGTGGTCAGTGAAGCATATCACGGGGGATTTATGGAAACCTTATGACTGCGTAAAAATTCGTTTGCAATATTCTAGGAAACAAGTTCATGACATATTTTGTTTTACTAGTAAATATTTACAAATGTAATAACTGCATTATTTTATAAATTGCTATGCATTGCATATGTATTAGAAAGTAAATCGATGAAGATAGAGGATGTCACGTTTCTGTGGATGCTCTAAACTTTCTTTGACTGTTCAGCTCGTATGTCTTTCTTTCAATTTGGAAAGATAACGTAAGGGGCATATTTTGCAAATCCGGCAATCTGCATTTTGAAGAAAGATCGATATACTAACTTCTAATGGAAGTTTAATGCATTTCCTACTATATAATATTTAATGTAGGCTATGTGTTGCAAATCTGAGTTCCTCTCTTATGTGATAAGTAGGGCCAGATTTGAAGGTTTTAACCTATATTTTCCCTAGCTTCCTAATTAGAACATTTTAACGTAGCCTACTTTTCCGTGTCATACCTATTGCTTAGGAATATATGAATCTTATAGAACCTAAAAAGGGCTAAATCGGACTTAAGAGCCTAAAGGGGACTAAGGAGGATTTTTACTGAAAAACTAGGGGCTAAAGAGGAATTTTGCTGAAAAACTAGGGCTAAAGAGGACTTTTGCAGAAAAAACGCGGTTATTAAACAGATTTTCCAATTAATGCGTAGGAAAATAAATATGCGAATTTGTGCATTTTAACAGAAGACATAATAAGATGGTCGAGTAATTTTCTTCCAAGCCGTCAAAAACAAGTAGCCTAAGTAAACATGTATATATTTTATTTTATCTACCAGACTTCTTCCTTCGGATTTTGAAATCGAAATTTAAAATACTTTTACTTATACAGTAAGCAAATACGGTTCAAATGAAGTTGACATTTTTCATGAACACATTTTTATTATTTTATTATTGCCATCTTCTTAGTGTTCGTTCGTTGAATTACAGACTTTTAATTAATATAATATAAAAATAAAGAATAATTGTATCATTAAAGGGTAAATATCTCAATTTTTATGCTGTTTTTCGAGTGCCGATACAAGTACTAGTTACTTGTTTATTTTCTAAAGAAACCCAGTATAACTGTCAAAATTATTTTATAATTTAATATATATAATATAATTTTTCGAAAATAAAAGGCTAAAATACCTTTTATAAAAGCCTAATAATCCGTGCCCTAGTGATAAGTGAAATTTACAACACATACACTAAACATGTAGTAAGAAATGCATTAAAATTTAATTACTAATTAGTATTTCAATTTTTTCTAAAAATGGAGAATGCCGGGTTTGCTAATAGACCCCTCACATACAGCCGGGTTAGGATATTTAAATGCAAATTCCATATGAAACAGGAAGGAAAAGGTGCCAAAAAAAAAAAGCAAAATAGGGGATAAAAACGCGCTATTAAACTCATTATATAAGAAACTTACATTCATACAATTCATACAATTTATAAGACAATTATCCTGCCGGTTGTATGGTTGTGAGGCATAGTCCCTTGCTGTTCGCGAAGATCATAATCTGAGAATGTTAAAAAAAGGTGCTTAGGAAAATGTTTGGACTTAAGAGAGATGAAAACGGAGCCTGGAGAAAACTACATAACTAGCTCCTTAACCTATACTCTTCACCTAATTGTATTAAATCACGGAGGATGGAATAGGCTGGACGTGTTGCACGCATGGGGAAGAAAGACATATCTCAAAATAAGCCTATTGACTGGAAAACAGAAGGGAAAGACCACTTGGAAGACATATACATAGGTGGGAGGACAACATTAGAATAGATTTAGGGGAAGTAGGACTTGCGAGGGATGGTTGGATGGAATTAGCACAGAATAGGGTTGAATGCAAGCTCATGTAAGCGCGGCAATGAACCTCCGGGTCCCATAAAATAGATAATATTCCTTTAGCTTGCTTAGGAATTGTCTATTGTCATCGAATAAGTTTGTAAGTAAGTAGCCTATGTCTGTAGACTTAGAGGTATGCTAGCACACCGGCGTTGTGTACCAGTACACAACCGTCCTTAATAACAGCCAACATAACATGATTATGTGATGGTTTCAGTTTATGCCAATGGGCATAGATTTGACTAGATAGCTTATTACTCCCGACTTCGTTACATGTGACATTTTTTCCAAACGTAAATCACGCTCTCACTTTCCCAAAATTTCATAAAAGAGAATATCATATGCAAATTACTTCCATACCCATTTAATTTTTACACTTCTGAAAACTCACCTTAATCATCAAAGCGGTCTCACTAATGGTATGCATTAAAAATTGGTACAATATGCACCACAAAGTAAAAAAAAAAAATGATGCCACTATAGATTAACAATGAAAATGCATGAAATCCGAATACCAATAATATACCAATAAAGAGTAAAGTATATAGAAGCATTTTCTTTAAGCAAACTTATAATTTAATTCTATCCTCTTTTCACACATTACCGTAATCATCCGTTAATTCATTTCCTTTATTTTCACTATTACTTGAAGCAAGTCATTAGAAAATCTTTTTGAAAATACGGGAATTATACATGAGTAACAAATTCAAAACATTAAATTCACTACTTAGCAAGTTATATGAATTAGCAGGGCCAATATAAATAGTTATTTCCTTTTGATGTGTATTATTAAATATGATGTAACTTACTGGTTTTCAGCATAGGCCTATTACTATCGCACATCTTCGATTTACTTAAGTGATTTAATCCATTTGCTTATAAAACAAATACATATTTTAGTTAAAAGTTTTCTTTCCTTTTAGATACTGCTTGTGCAGCCTAATGCAGTTTCAATACGCTAACTTTTCGTACTGAGTGTTCAATATATCCCATTAGACTTTATCAGTCAGTTGTCAGGTAAATTCTGCGTATTAAATATCTGACTGTAATGTAAGAATAATTTATGTTGTAAAAATCATAAGTTTATAACCTCTTTTTTTCTTCTTCTTCACCCAGTAGAGATATAATGATTTTTATAATAGTTGGAGCCTATGGTTTAAGTGTGGGGTTTAAGCATGTTTCACTTAACTAAATGAGACATGGAAGGAATCCGCACTATAACGGGCCCCTAGTTCGGAGACAGATATCTTGTTCACCAGCGAACTAGTTCATAACTATGAGGAAACAGGCTGTATACAAAACAGAGTCTATCTCTCTTTGGGCCGTTGCTTTAAAACTGTGTACTTAACTTCGGAAATGACGTAGCATCTTTCACAATATAATCTAAAATACAGTAATACGAAATGAAGTTCACTTAGGCCTATAACTTAAATCATTATTTTTAATGGTGCCTCCTGAAATACTTGTAAAGTCATAATTACTTTATTCTATCAAATATGATGCTGTAAAGTATTTTTACATTTATTTTTGAGTTCATTATGATTAAGGCCCCGATTTTTTAGTCTTTTAAAATATTAAAATAGTTTTATTTTAGTTCTTACCATTTTCACACGATTTTTTTAAGTTTCACAAAAAAACTAAAAGTAAGTACAAAAAACACATTAAAAATATATATTAATTTATATTGTTTACACTTAAATTTCAATGGCTCTGAACCCTAAAACTTTAGGAACACTTTTAGCTTAGTTTTAGAACTGTCCCTGTCATTTCCAACTCCACCACAAACTCAACAAGAACGTTTTTCAATTAATCAATCAACTTTTATAATACTTTACTTTCGGCGTCTTGCTGGAGAAAACACTGTGAATAAACTGCAAGTGTAAGCTTCCTAAAAATGTCTTCAAATTACTTCTAAAGAAACCGGGGATTTCGGTTCACTTAAGATTCCCTTTACCGGTCAATGTGGTACAAAATGACAAAATTACAAAACGAAATGCTATATTATATCTTACAAAAAATATACTGGCAACAATGAACAAGATGCAAAATATAAGCAGAATTTAACAAGTAATTTTATAGTCGAACAATAATAATTACATTAAATATTATAATTATTGTTATTTTATCGTACTTTACTTGAAAAGCAGTTTTAGCCATTTTTAATTGTTAACATCTTATTTAGCCATTTTTAGGTTTTATAAGATTGGACTATGTGACTGCCTTGGCAATGAAACGGATAATTATGTTAAAATATCACAGTTAGATAACAAGGAACAAAAAGCTCGGACCCCACTAACATTTTCACCCGGTTGGAATCCCGAGAGACTATCATAAGGAACAAAATAGTTTAAAACCAAGAATCCGGGCCCTAATTATGATACTGTACAAAAAATAAAACTTCTGCTATTTTCTTATGTTGTCTTTGATGGGATCTCTCAAATGTCAATGCTCAAATAGCTACAAAAATATCGAATTGAATCCTCAGAATCAGTTACATTGCCCTGAACTGATACATATGTTACCGGCATTGTGTGAAATCCCAGTATTCTATTGAATGCCTAGGTAATGTATAGAATGCCTGAAGGTCTTAGGCAAACTATGAAATATAAGTTTTTTTTTTTTTTTGTGAAAATGTTTCATAGGCATTCTATACAATTCCTAGGCATTATAGGCTACAGAATGACCAGTACCATTTACGCAAAGTGTTAAAAGGGCACAAGATGGGAAGCCTTTATTAATTAATACGCATCATTTTCATACGAGCTAATTGCCATTAGGCCTATAGGCAAGTTGCATACGACTGTTCCTGTTCGGTCATAAATAATTGTTTAAATTTTGAGATTTTAGTTTCGTCAAACAAACAAACAAACAAACAAATCGGCTGACCGCTTCAATCAGCTCGTTAGCAAAGTTCATGTAATTGTTGTCTTCTGCGAGAGATGGCAGCTGATAACGTAGGGTCATGGTAGAACAAAAATACGTTTATATTGAATGTTAGTCGTTTAGAATCAGGAGGAGGTGAAACATGAAACAAATGAAATGCAAAAATTATAAAATATGATTATTAAGTAATATTATTATTTTTATTATTTTACCTTAAATTTGTTGAGACTAAATTTTATAAAATGGCGGGATTAGGCGTATTGTCTCCCGGCAAAGTATACATTGCCTAGGTAATGTATAAAATATCAATCATTTCATACTTTGACGTTCTATTTTAGGCATTCTATACATTACCTAGGCATTCCATAGAATGCCGGATTTCACACACTGCCGGTAACATATACAACATTAAACATGCATATATTCATAGTAACCTGACTATCGGTGGCATACTGTAGATTGCTGCGATAAAGCATATAGCAGACGAGTATTTTGGTAGGGATTTATGGATTGTTTTAAATGAAATGGTGATGGCGGTGGTGGAGGGAGGGAATGTGTGAATTTGTGGCATGTTTGCGTGCGGACTCTAGTATTTGTAGTGTTGTTATAGTGGATGCATGCTCGTAATTTTTTCTCACCCCCTCCCATCTCATTTCCCCCATGTGACCTGGCCCCTGTATAGAACCCTGTGGTAACAAGCTGAATACCTGTATGTGTGTGTATTTATATGTATGTGCCATCCTCTCACACCCTATGCCAACAATTCACAGGTATAGTTACATGCACTTTATAATAGGCGATTTTCCTAACTGGTCGGTAAATTATAGGTGGATGGTGTTTTTTTTCCCCCCAAGTATGGCCAATTTCCAAAAACCATGCCCCTCTCTATAGCTGTTTAAATTCAATATTCTTGCATACAAGTTTTCAATAGTGCCGGTTCGGATGGGTGAATTCAAATCGGATTAATGGATGGTGTCGCATATTTTCATTTTCCGTGGATATCATTTCCATGAAGTTGCTGACACCTCTGCATTACGTGTCATTGTAAACACAATTATTGACATAAGCGAGCAAAAATATTGTCACAAAACGTTCCTGAATATTTGATGGCAATTTTACTTTAGTCGAACTTCTGTTAATTGAAACTAAATCTGATTTTCTCATTAAACGTGTCTGCAACATTATTTATTATAATATAAACACTAGTATTTTATTTTACCTTTCCACATACCCTGGTTTCTCTCTTTTAAATCAGCTACTATAACTGACTTTAATCATTGGTAAACATTTGTAGGATAACACATAAATAAAGTAAAGTCTAGGATAACACATAAATAAAACGAAAGATATATCAACAATTTGACGAGAATATTTTAAAATTTATAATTACACATAAATAAACGCACACAATATAGTAGGCTATATCCTACAAACACAATTGGAAACTCTAACAGAACATTTAATTATACACATTTTCCTTTAGATTTATTGAGTAGAATTTTTACTTAAAGATCTTGTATTTTACCTTTCTGGCTTTAAAACAGCAAATGGACCCTTTACTATGAAGACCTAATTTTTAGGCTGTTATTTTATACTGATTCATTATTTATATTATTTAAGGAATTTTCTCATTAAACATATTCCTTGTTTATAGAATATTTCTGGGCTTCTTAGCAGATGGTTATTTGGACGTTTCGAGACCGATCTGAGGCTAAATTGTCAAGGAGAATAACGTCTTGGGACGACTGGAGTCTCAGATCTATGGCGTATGGTGTGAATCTAAAATATGACTATGTACGCATGGATTTAGGGCACTATGTCCATCCGCACTTGTCGGCTTTTAAAACAGATATATGTATAGGTTAAGTCCTGTTAAATGTGAACCACTTAAGTTGATCTCTCTTGAAACTGATTGAAACAAATCAGATGCTTCTTTCAAGGTCTGGAAGCTTTCACTTCGCGTAGACTATGTCATCCTCTCCATATACACTGCATTGATTCTTCATGCCACAGTTTTTATGTGTTAAAATAAATTTTAAAAACTTCAATACAGTACTGAAAGGAATAATGCACTTTTTAGGATAAAGCTGTACATCTTACATTAAAATAAAATGACTGGAAAGGAAATTGTACCTCTAGAAATAAATACCTGATGTTTAATTAATATAGTTTTCTATATTGTCAGTTATAATAATAAAGTTAGCATTAATTTGTCCCTAGGCTGTGTATATTCCTGGTATATTCCACTCGGACAGTAAAACTATAATGCGAAATTACACTAAAAAATTGTAGAGATTTGTTATAGCCTATATACGTTTATGATTATCTTTAAACTAAAAGTCCTAATGCTTTTTTGAAATCAATAGCATTGCCTAACATTGTTTTATGTTGTACACATGAGAAATCAATGCTATTTGATGATTACTTTACGATGCATTAAATTTTCTTTGATATTCGAGTATTCAAACAAAAGCATAGACCTACTTGATTAAAAGATTATAACAATTTAAACTATAAACACGGAGGCTCAAAATAAAGACATACTTGTTGCACAGCCAACTCTTTTAGAAACGCCGGTAAATATTTAAAATTATTCAAGAAGAAATAACCCTTCGTCAGGTGTCTCTGCTTACATTTCAAAAGATTAAAATCCTTTCTTCCACATTCCTGTCTCTATTATTCCAAACGGCTTGGTTTCTTTTACTGCAACATTTTAAAGAAGCCCCGCCGAAGAATAAGAATGTTTTTTCAAACCAAAAAACGGTGGATGTTGTCAACAATTTTATTTTTACGACGGGGAAAGTTTCATAGTGTTTGAAAAATTTCCTGTTACCGTATATCCCAATAACTGGGCATGGAGTCCTCTGGGAGGGACTTTAAGCTGGGGGGGGGGGGGCCTTTCGTAGATTTACGGCACGTAAAAGAACTCCAAGCCAAAATTATATAGAGACTCTGAACACTAAAGCTTTGCATCACGTTGAAACAATTGAATACGGCCTCTTATTCTATATCAGAATGTGAAGTGAGAAAGGTGTATTGCCCATGCTGTTGGCAAAGAAACTTACATGAGTGCATTAATCAGATTTTGTGCTTTGTATCCTTCGGGGATGCGATGTGATGTGGTAACAGCATTCTCTTCATTGACACAAACAATTTACATAAAGAGAATGTCAAACATAATATATTGTACTAAGATGAAAAAAAAATTATTTCGGCAGAGGAAGTTATGTGTTTCACATAAGATTTTTTTACAATTTTATTCTGCCTATTACGAGCATTTCTACTACTATGAATGTCATAGTAATATTAATAGCAGTAATATTGGTGTTGATTAGATTTAGCGGCTGACCAGGATCCAGGTTTTGCTACACATCCTACAAATCCCAAGTCAATAATAGGGGATCTATATAAAACCTGGCACGGGCCATTTGCGGTTTTCACATACACAGCTACCCTCCCACCTGCCCGGGAAACAAAGCTGGCCGGCCGTCATTCGTTCTCACTACACCCGTCCTGACAAGCATTGTCGGCGAATATATAAACCACACTCACACACTATATACACGTACATATATTTTTACACACACCCATGAGAGAGGTTTTTAAGAGTGAGGACTGCTACTGTTTAAAACTGCAAAGCCAGGGATGTACACTTAAATGATGAAACAGAATTTAATTCTATTTTATTCTTTATGATATCCAGGTAGTATGAATCATAGGCGTAACCAGGCCGACCATATGGGGGGGGTTATAACATCCGCAGGGTCTGGGGGTATGGAATACCCCCCAGGGAGAGGGGGGGTCCGGGGGTCCTCCCCCGGGAAATTTTAAAAATTAAGATGCACAATAACAAGTTTTAAGCTTCCGGGGGTCCCGGAAAATTTTAAAAATTAAGATGCACAATAACGAGTTTTAAGCTTCCGGGGGTCCTCCCCCGGAAAATTTTAAAAATTAAGATGACAGTAACGAGTTTTAAGCTTCCCACGCTTTATACTCGTATTAAGTAATTTATAAGCAGACTTAAAAAAATTATACAATTTTCCTTTTTTTAATCAATGGGGGGGGGGGGTTCAAACCCCCAAAACCCCCCCTCGTTACGCCTCTGGTATGAATTAAAGGACACGGCATTCCTTCTTCTCAAATCGTCATCGTCATCATCATCATCGTCATCAGGCTTCTGATGTTCATACAAGAAATGGTTAGGTTCAGTAAGCGTGTTCTACAGTAAAAGTGGGGGAGTGTATCACGCGATGACAACAAGCGATGACATCAGGTATAATCAGGTAGTGATAAAAAGTGAACACGTTCCATATTGCTTTTATAACGAAGGCATAGTCTACAAAACCTCTACAAAAGTTCCATTGGTCTTAAATAAAATCAGATACTAGGCGTCACTGAAAACATATTTAGACATTTTTAATTCAGAAAAATATAAAAATTACAACAGTTTAGAAACATTACCACAGCAAGACTATATTATAGAATTTTCTACAAAACTGCATTAGGCCTACTGAAATCTCGTACGTTAAATCGCAAGTACAACCACTGAGTTTGTCTGTATCGCGTTGCACAAATTTATAAGAGGACTCTCTCCCTCTCTATCCCCTCTCTGTTTCCCTCCCTCTCCCACTCATTATCCCCCTCCCCCTCCCTCTCCCACTCATATCGCCTACACAAACTCTCATCTAAGTCGTTATTTAATTAATGATAAAACTTTATCATTCCCTTAATATGAAAACCGTCCTATCCCATTAAGTAAACCAAGTGAACTTATAATTTTTTTTTGAGGATTCTTTACTTGCATGTGTAAGCAACATGTTGGTCTGTATTAGTACAGGAAAAATGCAAAAATTACTAAAACTTTTAAAACTTTTTGTACAATTCACGTAGTAAGTTCTGGGAATTTATGTCAGGCTAAATACGCTTTTCTTCTGCCTGGTCTGTTTAGCGTCTTTTAGAATAAAGATTCAGCGAATAAACCATTGTTATTCACATTTGAAGGGGAATAGAGATCCCCAAGGTAAAATAAAAGTAAGAGAATCATGGGAGGTTAGAGCCCCATCTGCTATTTACAGCTTTCAACTAAATCTCGGCAATTCGCCTGTCAATCAAATATATGCATCCCACACAACGGATTAATATCATTTGTTGCGATTCACATGAATTTGTGCCGTGCGGCGTGTGTGGTTTTTCCACCCCTAAACGGTAATCCGAGTCAACACTCTGGGTAAACTGTAATCACCCTTCCAAACAGCAGGGAAATATAACAAATGAAAAATAAACAACTGTCCCCCATGAGCAAACCGTTTTACTCCGTTTCTACTATCAACGAATAAAAAATTATTTGCGTTACAAAAATGATTCACTGAAAATTACATATAATGTCTGTCCCTCTGCTCCCAAATGAAAACATAAGATTCGCGTTTTTGTTATAGGTTACTCCACGAGAGATTATGTGACATGCGTATCTTGAGTGGGATTTATTATGACTATTCCATGAATAAAATGCAACGGATTGTATAAATAATAATTACTTTCTTACTTTTTTGTTTAAAATGAAATCAACATTCTGTAATCTGTGAGAACAAGGCACACTAAATGTACAATCGGTGAATCGGCTGACTAACCATTCTAACCTATACTCCAAAAAATGTATATGAAAAATAGTTAACCCAATTCAGATAAGCCAACATCAGAACAGAATAAAAGCATAATCCACATCTATATTATTTCAATTTCAAAACAAGTTATTGGGTATAAAATAATGTTTTATTCTGTTCACTGGGAGAATGTGACAATCATTGCATCTATATTATTTCAATTTAAAAACAACTTATCTTATATAAAATAATGTGTTTTATTCTGTTCACTGGCAGAATGTGACAATCATAGTATATTGATACCTTACGTTTGAAGTAACGAGTTGACGTATCACATAAAGTCGCATCCTTGTGTTCGTAGTAAATATATTATAAGATAAACGACCGTGATTGTAAGATATCCAAGGAAATGCTAAACGTTATTGGTCAACATAAAATATTGGAATAGTCGCAATTAAAATATAAAAGTCTACTATCAGTGCTACCAGAAAGCCACATTTAGTACGGAATCGTTTCGGGGTTTTTCGGTCTGCCTTTTTAGGTTACAAATATTTTCTGTTGTAAGACATTTAGGTAGGACGATACTCTATTTTATCCACAAATTATAAATAGTCTAATAACGTAAAGTGTATACAAAGGAAAAAACCTACTAATAATGGCTAAATATAAAAGAATTCCAATTCCAAAATATTCCGAGTGATAGAAGTCTAATGCACGTAAATGTTTGAAGTTAACAATCTTTGAAACCCTAGTTTTGATCTATTTACGTACATAACTTTGACAATAAGTTCCGTTATAGTAACGCAACTCCCAAACAAAGTTCAAAGAATTGAAAACAAGATAATCATGACTCCCATTTTAATATAATTTTTCTCACTTCAGGATAATTCGCAAAGACATCAATATTTTATTCTCGAAATTCTTTAGACGTCAGTAGAAATTAGGCATTTGGTTTTATGCATTTTGGAATTGGATCCTTAAAGTCATGTAAAACATGATTGGTTTAGACACCTTCGCCTAGACGAAATGACAAAGAGATTTTACAAGTTATACTTCTTTACAAGTTAGATATCTTTTTCTTTAGCCATTTTGTCTTATGACTAGGGACCGGATTTTTAGGTTTTTAAAAACACTGTTTTAGGTTTTCCATTAGGTGAAATAGTTTTTTTAGGTTTTTTGTCCAAAATATCGTTTTCGGGTAGAATAATTGGTTTAATGAATTTGAATGTGCTACATAGGATTCAATACAAAATACTTATAAACTTTAACTTAACAAAATTGACTTAAATTTGTGTAAACTTGCTTTAAGGCAATATTTTACAATTCAAGAAAGAAAGCATAAACAATCAAAAGAAGCAGTGAAAATAAGATTGCCTCACATTTCCTGGTTACAGTATATCACTAAATATCTTTCAAGATTCTCAACTGTGAAGTTCTTCCTGTTATCTCTTAGTTAATAGTTAATACTGTATCTAGACACTACCCTTCTCAGGATTCGAATCCGATGCTTCTAATTTAGTGAGTAAAATACTTTGTGGTGGGATGTGGATAACGTGAAACTGTTTATTTTCTTTTTTTCGGTTGTTACGCATGCTAACCGCACACCAGATCAACTAGGGACGAAAACTTCCCCATTTTCTAAAAAGGTAAATAGTACGTGTTTTTGGCAGGCTTGACAAAATATTACTTTGCCATCTGTAGTGAAATTCACAGATCGTCGCCAATCCACTGCCGTAATAAATTCTATTTCATTTGTTTCGGCATAATTAACACGTCTTCTTAAAACTCACAGTGTTACCACTCAGTATGAATAACAGGGAAGTACCAAAGGCAAACAAAAAACAAGCGCTTTAAAACACAGAAATCTATATCCTTGTTTATACACGGCAACAATGGTTGTTCGTACGAATATTTTAAAAGGAATACGCCGGTATTCTTTTCCTCTCTTGATACTGTCCAAACAAGACGACAATGGGTTGAATGAAACGTTGGTGGTATTAATTTCTACCCGACAAAAATTATTCTCTTCCCACAAAATATCGATTTCTCAACTGACAAACAAAAAAGGAGCCTAAATTAGTTATTTTAGGTTGTATATCCGTTTAGGTATATTTAGGTTTTTATACCCCATTTAGGTAATTTTAGGTGCCACAGAATTAATGTGGGTGAATCCTATGGACATGATTCGAAAAAATGTATGAGCGCTTTTTGTTTTGGAAGTAAGGAAAAAAATAGGTAAAAACCTAAGAATCCGGTCCCTACTTATGACCGATTTTCAGGCAAGTAAGAGAACTATTGTGAACTCCGGCTCAATGGCGACTGTCGTAGACCTAAACAGCAGTACAGCCCAGTCGTTAAACAACCATATACAAAATCCACCTTTTGGTAAGTTAAAAGAAGTTAATGGAATAAGCATGGCCTATGGTTGAGGGCTCCAGGGGCAATGGAGGGCAAAAAAAAAAAAGTGGAATAAGCATAGCATACTTTTAGAAGCATAGAAAAACGAAATGATAATTATTTCACACTGGCCATGTGTAGGCTAAGATGGAAAGGTGAAGCCAGACTGAAAAATTCAATGCCATAGCCGGGATTTGAACCAGGATCTTCGGCTCTCCGTGTCGCTGCTCTAACTACCTGAGCTACCATGGCAATATGCCGGTACAACATTAAATCCTCCAACTGACTCACACATCCCAGTACACCACCAGGCGATCTCAATACGAAGTATCAACCCAGTGGCGATTTAGAACCTGTAAGTATGGCTATGGCATTGAATTTTTCAGTTTAACTTCATCTTTCCATAAGAAAACGAAGTTGGAGAAACATTTATGGATCATGCTGTACATTCAATTCCTGTGGACGATGCTGTGTTGTCATAAAGGCCGTTATCAGATAAATAACACGAATAAATGCTTCTTTATAAATCATGTTATCGACAATGTCATCGGCCAGATAGAACTGCCATATTCATATCACATGACTGGTTAATAAAGAGTGCCACACAATGGCTGACCCGCGCATTATAATGTCCATCAATTAAATGCAACTTGTACGTCAGATTTAAAATACAACGACCCACAATATTCTATATAGCACTCGTGCATAGCAGTAGTAGTTGTAGTAATAGTAGTAAATCACATAGCATTTACGGTAGGCTATATCTGTTCAACATGTTTACAAAATAGTAGCAAAAAATGTAGGAGCAAGTGATGGGTTAGAACTACATACGAAGCTGAAGGGGAAAAGTTCCCGTGACCGCGAGGAAAATTTGTTTAAATATATCCACACATACAGTTGACAATATTGTATAAAATAAGAATTTATGATAATTTATGTTAAAAACTGGAATTCTTTATCCTTGTATTTTAAACACTACTCGTGAAATACAGCTTTTTTTACTAACATTTTCCTCAGTGTTTTAAAAATTATATTTCGCCGACACAATGATGTTCTACCTTTCTAAGATCCATCGTTGATAATATCGTTCTAAGTTGCATAGAAAAATTGTTTTAATTCATAAGGAAACTGAAAGATAATACAAAAAAACACAGGAAATAACATAGTGTAAGACATAGCCTATTTCTGACAAAATTTTTAAAAAGGACTAAAAACGTGGAGCTTTGCAATTTTTATCACATTTCTTTCCTCTATCTAAAAGGCGATGCCTTTTCGAGTCCTTATGTCCACTGATTTGAACTCCATCTCCTCTTCCAGTTTCTTGAAGAATGTTTCTCTAGGACGACCCTTCGGTTTCTTTCCTACCAGTTTCCTTTTAATATATTTGTTACAAATTCATTATGCTGAATTAAGTGCCCTATGATTTTTGCTCTTCTTCCGATTAGTTTTAATGGTGACTTGTTTTCATTCACTTCTTCAAGTGCTTGTTCACTAGTCTGTCTACCAAGCTTGTCCTTGTTAGTTTCCTCCAAATCCATATTTCCATACCTACTTGTGTTCCTTTTTTCGGAGGGTCGAAGTTTTACATCCATACGTTACTACATTCTACATAGCCTACATGCTTTGACCATCCGTAGTCTAAGTTCTGTGCTTATAAGCTATTCTTATTTCTTAGAAGTTTCTCCTTCTTTTGAAATGATTGTTTTGGTAGGGCTATTTTTTCTTTACTTGTTTAGAAAAACTAAATAATACACAAGATATTTTCAATATTTAGGTTTTCAAACCCTTACAAAACGCATAATTTACTGCTTTACGACTGACTTATATCACAATGGATTTGGATTCTCCTGAATCTGTTTTGGAGTGATTAATGCAATTACTGACAGACAGCGGTGGAACGGTGGGGTAGCGTGCCAGCCACTGGATCCGAAGGTCGGGGTTCAAACCTGGCCGCGGTCGATGGATTTTCAGGTCATCCTCCGGGAGGGATTATAAAGCGTGGGCCTAGTATCTTAGATTTCTTAGTCCAAGCCTAAATTAGAGCCTTTGGGTCAAATTCCCCGGCTCTTTCATGTGCAACTAAAACCTTAGTTTCCTCTAGAGTCTAAGTGGTCATCGAGATAATAGACTTAGCACCTGTCCCTCTGTCCTCTATGGGGAAAAAGGCGTAACTAATTTATTTTTCGGCAATGAAACCATTTACTCAGGAGCCCCATATTCCCATGCGCGGAGTGAACATCATTTTATCCATCCATCCATCCATCCATCCATCCATCCATCCATCCATCCATCCATCCATCCATCCATCCATCCATCCATCCATCCATCCATCCATCCATCCATCCATCCATCCACCCACCCACCCATCCACCCACCCACCCATCCATCCATCCATCCATCCATCCATCCAGAGCGAAAGATGAAAAAGTTCAAAGTCCACTCCGGTTGTAACGGGTTTTCATAATTACACAAAATTACCGCGTAAACCATTACTGTACTATTTATGTAGGTAGGCCTATACCCAGGAAGTTTCATATGCAGTTTGCACATTTTCTGAATGTGTAAAAATTGAGCGAGAAATTGCAACAGTTTTACATAGCGTACTTGCGCCAGTAATCAACAAAATGAAGTTAAGATACGTTCTTATTTTGAGTTTTCTCTTGATTTTTAACTTACAGAACTACTGAAAGTCTTCGTGCTAAGGATGACACAGGACAGCCTTACCTGAAAAAAGAAAATTAATAAAAATAAGAAAGTGAGTACATATTTTTGTAATACTTCTAGAGTTCTAGTTAGGCTATCTCATTGAGATATTGCGCTATTTAATTCAATCACTCATCTGATCTTCCGTATAGATTTTAGTTCTTTTTGATTGAAGTTATCCTAGTTGATAAAAGAAGATCAGCACACTGAATGCACTAGGTCTATGTGTTACTTGTTTTTATTCTTTAGCCAGAGACAGAACTAGCTTGTACTTTCAGCTCACAGTGATTTCTAAACAAGGTTGTGACCTATCGAGTTGACCTTTGTGTGAAAGGTAGCAGTGTGACAGCACCTAGCACAGTTGACAGCTGACGTAGGTGTGAAACCCGTGTGACCTGTGTCATTGTGTTTAACAGCCATTTAAAGGATGGAAGATCTCTATTACAAGCTCCTAATTCAAGATAGGCATAAAGGGTAAAAAAACTAGTAACATAAAATGAAAATTATTAAGTCGAAATTTATCTAATTTTAACTGATAGTGTGAAAGATTGCTCTAGCTTACGCCAGCTCAAAAACTTGTTACATAAACATGAGATTGTTTACTTTCTTTCTTTCTTTCTTTCTTTTTCGTAGTTTTACCTCTCCCTTTTAGGATTTAAGCGACCCAAGCCGCCCGGGCCTTACAGGGCCGCGACCTGTCGGGAGAGGGATTACCTTTGGATCACATACATACTTTTTTGACCAGACAAGGACATGGAGGGCCTCCCCGGATGAGTGATCAGCCCAATGCCGGGGCCACCTCCGAGACAACACGAACACATAGGACGATACACACCATTCACACACACACACTCGCTCAGAACAAGGCGAGGATGAGGATGAAGATGATAATGACGGCCAGATGATATCCGGGGACCACAAGGGCCTAAAGTTACCTGACATTTGTCTCATAGGTGAGGGAAAACCCCGGAAAAAAACCTCACCTAGGTAACTTGTCCCGACCAGGAATCGAACCCGGGCCCGCTGCGTGAGAGGATTGGACGCATCATCTGAGCCACAGCGGTGGACGAGATTGTTTACTATGAATTTAATTAATTTTTATTGAAAATGTGAAAGATTTTGATAGACCTATTTTTAATACTGTGCATATGCATGTTAATTCAAAAATTTACAGCTAGTTTTGGCTAAGAGAACGTTTGAGAACTGACAGTACATAACCGATTGTTTTCGGAACTGCTTGTGTAAAATTGAAGCGACGTTTCACTTAGTTTTCACTTCACTCAAATTTTTGCACTGACCTTATTATTTAAAAAAATTATAATTATTTACTTTGTATTAACAAACTCTTTGATTAGAAATCAAATATATTTAATATTACTTGTACTTGTACTTAATCAAATACAATTAAAATTTAAATGTAATTTATGTAACTAATATTATAATTACTATTCATTTTAATTTAAACATATTTCTGCTATTCAAGAGAAAGTAAAATATAAAAATTATTTAAATAATAGAGCATACTTCAATGTTTCCGGGGCATATATTCCCAATTTTAAAGCTTATTTGAATGCATATTTCTTCTTTTGATAGAGCATTAACCTATGGGCCTTGTGATTATTCACTGCCATGAGTACCCATAGCGAAAGTAAAGTTGGCATACGAGACATGCATGGCTTTACGACATTGATTATGTCACCTCATGTTATTTAACACCCTGCAATTCGCATCCCATCTAGAACTACCCTCATTCTACACAACGTCACAACATTCCTTGCTATATAAAAGAACAATGAAGTGAAAATGAAAAATTCTGGAGAAGAAGAGCTGATGGTATAAAACTGCCCTCATCCCCTTGTAGGTAGTTCATCAACTGATGGAAATTGAAGTTTTCGTCTAATAATAAAAAAAGAGGGTTGAAGTCTATTTAGCATTAATTCCAAAAGACAGTGAAGCTAAAAATCATTAACCACTGGATGTAAGAACGAGGTACCACCAGTGGGGGCTTAATTAAAAAGTTTTAATTCGTGGCAGTAAATAAAAACTGTCTCCAAGAAGAAGTGGGAGAAGAAATAGCAAGGAGGGAGAAGAGGAGAATTTGGAATTTTTTAAAACATAAAAACCACACAAAGTTCTCTTTCGCCCATATAGAGTGTATTTTGAATTGCTTTTCTCTTAAATGAAATTATACAATTGTGGTCATAGGCGTAGCGAGGGGGGGGGGGGTTTGGGGGTTTGAACCCCCCCCCCCCCATTGATTAAAAAAAGGAAAATTGTATAATTTTTTTAAGTCTGCCCATAAATTGCTTAATACAAGTATAAAGCGTGGGAAGCTTAAAACTCGTTATTTTGCGTCTTAATTTTTAAAATTTTCCGGGGAAGGACCCCCGGAAGCTTAAAACTTGTTATTTTGCATCTTAATTTTTAAAATTTTCCGTGGGAGAACCCCCGAAAGCTTAAAACTCGTTATTTTGCATCTTAATTTTCAAAATTATCCGGGGGAGGGCCCCCGGACCCCCCTCTCCTTCCATACTCGCCAGACCCCGCGGATGTTATAACCCCCCCATATGGTCGGCCTAGTTACGCCTATGATCGTGGTCTTTTGTCTCTAAGATTTTCTGTCATTCCTTTTATACGTGTAATGAAGTCAATGTATATGTGTTTATTAGGGCAATTATAAACTATCAGAATCGTCAAAAGCACACCAGAAATTTACAGATATTACTGGTAAGTTACCTTAGTCCTATAACTGGCACCGGCCGTTGGAAGCCTAGGATGAATAATATTTAAAGTCATAATGAAAGCACAATTTACAAAAGTAAAGGATTTGCAAAATCAGACCCAAACCTCAAAAACTCCGCTAAATTGGCTGGCCATGACATGTAAGTCCTCATCCTCCCGAATGTGAGCCTTGATGTTTTCGCCTTGGCTAATCTATTTGGTAGTACCGGTAATCTCTTAATAATATGATATGACAAGAAGAAGAATTTCCTTATTATTAAGTTCCTAATCAGAACCTGAATAATTTAATTTAATTTAATTTAATTTTAATTTAATTTAATATATATATAATATAGTACAACCCCAAAGAGCAAAGCTCATTGGAGGGGTGACATAAATACATTGGTTCTAAAACATACTACAATTGTCTTACAATTATAAAACATACTGCAATTATCTTATGGCTAAAACAAATTCACTAGTAACAATGCTACAAAATACAAACAAAACTAAAAAAAATTGAAATATACTAACCAATTTTGAAATATGCATTTTTTTTGTATGATTTCCGGAAATATATTATAACTATCCTACTGACTGAAGTACACATCTAAAAAATATGATAATGCTTTTGGTTTAAAATTTCTAATGGAACTGGACACACTTTCAGGTAACATGTTATACAATTTTATAGCATGAGGTAATGTTCCATTTAGGCCATACGTAGTGGATTCATTGATTTATTTACTGTTGTTTAAATACACAGTAGGATTAGCCCAAGGCTAGTATAGCCCAAGGCTAGTATATACTAGCCTTGGGATTAGCCTACATTCAATATTAATTAAAATATTAAATAATGAAACTGAAGTAGCCTAATGAGTTAATTGTTTGAGAGTTTCATACTTAGAGGAAAAGGTTCAAATTCATGGATGGAAGTATTTTTTAGAACGTGTCATTAAAACCTTTCAAATATGCGTTATAAATCAGAAATATGACTTTTATGAAAGGGTGCAAGAAAATAGGATGATTTATATTCATCGGATCACAAGTACAGACTTACAGACAATAAAATTTCCTACCTATCATTAGAATCAGGTATCATGCTATTTTGCAAATCACAATGAGGGACTGGTACATGCATGAACACGTGATTCAGGAGGCTTAGAAACAAAAGAAATGGAAGAGAAAAAATAAAAACAAGGCAGGCAATGATTAGTAGCTTGTATGTACGTTCAAATCTATGAGGAACAATGCATTTTATACCCATACAGGTAGCTTATATGGGATGGAAGGGTGGGAGGGGTGTATGAAAAGATTAAAAACCGTTAGAGAGAAAGAGCATGGTGCATGGCAGTCAGCTGCCGTTGAATGACAGTAAAAAGGGAGAAGGACACACACATACACACAGATTTCCACACCAACGCCCCCTGCAAAAGCTGTGTATAGGTAGTGAGTAGGTGAATGGGTACAAAACATGGGGAGCTGTATACGACTACTGTGACAATGAATACTCCCTTTTAGTGCTCTGTCACAACGGGATAGGGGTGCCGGGATGCAGTTTTCATAACAATTAAATCCAGAACGTAAATGCCAAATGTTTCCTCTTCTCTCATATTCTCATTGCAAAACAAGGTAGATAGTATAAAAATCCCTCATGGAAAAAACTATTATTAAAATCTCGATGTATTTGTATTAAATCCCGAGCTTTAACATAATAATTCTCTCTAGTTTAACCCTCCAGTTAACTTTAGCATTTAGTGAATGAGCGATTTTATATTCCCGAACCATACATCTTACTAGGGAAACTTCCAGATCACCGGTGATCATGCATACAGCACTAGAAGAAATAATAATCTACTTCTATCAGAACCCAAATGTCTCACATCGGCAGGATTAAACCATAGCATTAATTTTGGTCCCCGCTTCTATAACTCTATGATCTGTAGATACCCCGATCTCGCAGTTTACCCCAATTATAAATTTAATAAGTATGTAAAACATTTTTTGTAATTTTACTAGCTTTAAGTCATTTATTTTTATTATAATTTACTGTATGTATTTGTGTTTAATATTTTTTGTCTCCTTTTTATAAATTTGTCTTTTATTTTTCTAGCTCTGTTTTACATTTTTCACCTTTTTTATAAGTGTGTCATTCTTTCTCATTTTGTTTTTTGTTTCTCCTCTTTCTCCACTCTGATCTTCTGAATCTACACCCGAGCACGAGCAGTTTGCTCATTCGGGTGTATTTCAAAATAAATATTTGGTTCTTTTCTTTATTTAATTTTGAAATTTGTAAATGTTTTTTTTGTTTATTTGTGTATTTTTGTATTTGTATTTATATTTGAACATAAGTTTGTAAATGTAATTTAAATAAATAAAAAAGTTGGGAAGTTATAAAAAAAAAAAAAAAAAAAAAAAAAAAAAAAAAGCAGGCCGAATCTCTTTTTCAAAAAAATATATGGGTGGGTAGTTTTAAGAAAAACTTATTCATAAAGAAACCATCCGCCAAAATAAGGTAAAGGATATTATATAAATTAAGCTTTTGTTCGACCATTCTAAAATACGCTTATTACTTTTGACGTAACGGTACCATAATGATATCCATTTCGAAACAGATTTTCATTATAACGCAGATGTGGTATCGATTATGGCAAATCAAACTTCGTAATAAGCAGCATATTTAAAATAAAATCAATTCTGTTGGTATTGATTTCAATATTATACTAAATTTAATTCATTTTGCCTTATTAAAAATCCGTTCGTTTCAAGAAAAAAGCCATGGAAAAGCTTCGAATTGACCGTACGCCATCAGCTGCCATTGATTGCAGAAGACAAGAACTTCGAGAAGTTGCTATCAGCTGATTGGTTTATACTGATAAGTGATAAATAAATTAACAACATTTAACATTTCACATATTTTGAAACTACAATATATTCACTAAAACGTAACTTAATGGGTAAATCAGAGTTGGTTTCAGGTTTTAATGTGGAGTATAGAAGAGGGGGTTTACTTTAATTTTTTTGGCTGAGTATGCCAGAATTTTATTTATAAGTATATTGGATATCTGCTACAATAGGCCTACTATAATTGGCCACTAACGAACTGTATAAAAATGCAGTGCGAATCAAACACGAAGCCACCGGATTTGTACTGTGCATAGCGCGGTCTTCACCGGGAATCGACACCTCCGCTACTTCCATCTCCCCCCCCCCCCCGAAGATTCAAACAAGAGGATACCCAAATGAAAATAATCAGTATTTAATATCAGCAATTTCAACATACACTTTAAGATAGGGAATGAAAAACTGAAATTATTATTTTCATTTGGTTTTTCTCTTCCTTGAACCTTCGCCGTTATCTTCACTATCAACGGGGATCGGCCCTCCGATTCGTGAAGACTGTAAAATAATCGGTAAAATCCGGTGGCTTCACATTTGGTTCACACTGTAGATAGTCTCTCTTATGTAATAACGATATGAAACTTATGAGATAAACAATCATAATTGCTGCTGCTACAGAAAATACAAACACGGAATACAACCAAACTTTGCGGTATACAGCACTCTAAGTTCTGCTAGACCTACGTCTAAACAATACATGCTAACGGAAGGAGATCAGTTTTGTTTTGTAATTGTTGTGCAAAAGTAAATCATCAAGGAGGCCATGCATTGTCTTCATTTTATTTATTTATTTTTAAAACTACATCGAATGCTTGACCTGGTCTTAGAGTTCAAGGACCATTGGTTGCGAAGTGTTACATCACAGATAGTTAACATTCTTGCCTTAATGAGCTTCGCTCACATTCTCGCTTGCTCAATAATAACAAAGCATAATATCTTATTGTATTTTTTATTAAAACATTTAAACACCATAAAAAACAGGTGTAGGAAAGTCTGAACTGGGTGCACTCTGCCTCGAGAGGTGAACTGGGGAGTTACTTGATAAAGTCAGGCTGGATTAACCCTATAAGCAATAAGCACGTGCTTAGGGCATCAAGAGGGAACCACAGAAATGTTCCATAGCCGAATTTATCGTTTGAATTATTAAATAAATTAAATTTATAACAATTATAAAAAAATTACTGAAAATGAATAAGATCTTTTTATAAGGTGTTATTTTTGTGCCACCATGTTTACCCTACAGAATAAAGTTCACTGTGCTCGCAGACTGAAAGCTATACAAACTGCTCAGCTGAGCGTTCATTTTCTCAGTTGAAATACATTAAAAATCCCCCAGAACAACTATGCCTTATCTATGTTATGTATAGAAGCAGTTGTGTTACGTAAGATTGATTATCAAGATCTGATCAAAGACTATGCAAGGAAAAAAAAAAGAGTAGGAGAAAATTATCAATGCATAAATACAATGGAAGCAAACAGAAATACATATTTTCTTTCTTACGGTAATTTTTGCTTAGTTTCGAAATTTAGGTAGATAAAATTGTCTTTTATGGTTTATTATTCCTTTAATATTCTGAATTACAAGTGTAAGGGGGCACCAAATTTGGTTAATGCTTAGGTCATTTGAATCTTAATCCGGCCCTGACTCCAGTCGAGGAAACATATGTAAATTGATTTGTAATTTATTAATTTGTCAAAAGAGATACAGATTACACCTTTTATGACACGCATTTTAATTGCATTTCTGCATAACCACATGAGATATGTTCACAATTCATTTCATTAACTAATTTGTTGTCGGTGTATACTTGTCAGGAAATGTGTTCCAAGCAAGAGAATGTGCCTTCGCGTCCGCACCGGGAAGAGGAGATATTTAACAGGCACAGTATTACAGGTAAAGTAGGAGGAGGAAGAGGAGGAAGAGGAGGCAGATGTCTCAAAAGGGTTGTTGTTGTTGCTGCAACAGCTGGCAGTGAGCAGGAACAAGCTCGGTACGACGTCACTCCTTGTTAAAGCTCTCTGACGTCACTAACACGTGATGCCCTCATACCGGCTCACGTTCAAAAAACAATCATCACTGAAATCCACGTGACCTTTTACATAACCCCAATAATAATAATAATAATAATAATAATAATAATAATAATAATAATAATAATAATAATAATAATAATAATAATAAATCCACAAACATAGACATAGTGGTTCCTTAGTCCCTCTTAAGAAAATCAAGGCATTGGTTACCCATAACACTTAACCTGAGAGTTCAAAAGGAATCAACAGCAGAATGTTCTACCTTTCTAACTTAGGGTTTAATCTCTAGACAAAAAGTGAAAGCCAAAGCTGTAGACCTATAACTCTATTTTATCTACCGATATATAAGTCATACGTTTTAAGTTTTTTGTACCTTTGTATGGTGTCTTTTAATGACTTTTTACGTATAAAACCTATGAGATCCAAGTAACCTTTTGTTATTTTTTTGAAAATTGTGTACTCCTAATTGTTGATGGTGGTTGATTAGGCGGTAACTACAACAATCATTTTCTATATAACAGACCACTATGGAAATTAATTATCAAAATCAACTAACTTTAACGGAACCACATTATAGTCTACATGAGGTGAAAAACATCCATGCAGACTTTATTGGCAACTTATGCATTAACTTTTTAACACCAGCTTAACGTTTCCTTGGTATCAATAGAAACAATTTCGTTTTGGACTATGAGTTAATTCGCGAATGGGAGTGAGTGTAGTCCCCTTAGGCCGAGGTAGCAGGTCGCCTAGATCTAGAAGGTAAAGAAGATCTATATTGTCTACTACTGAAGTTGTTGTTATAGTTCTCGGGGTTTTTAGCTTAGCGTGGAATTCGAACCTCGATGGGTCTTCATAATAGGAACTGTTATGTTGAAAGTAGCGGTTACCATTCGAATTATGTTCCAAGTCAATGCAATTCAATCTGGATGATCAACATGGTCAGTAAGTAACCACAAGTGCGCAATATAGGCCAAATGGAATAGATCAATGGAAAAGGGAACTATTTTATTCTTTAATAGCTTTAAGGAGAAATAAATTTCACTGAATTATTATTATTATTATTATTTTTTTATTTTTTATTCAGGATCAACCATAAAATAGATTTTTAAAAGATAAAATAATTCAGCACTCTGTATCAAGTAGGTCCCCTCACCCCTAAGTCTGCATGTCCAGTTTAATCTTGATCCAGGGCTTCGTCCCTTCCCTAAAGTTCTGTTACATAAGTTCTTCGAAAGGGGCCAGGGAAGAAGGGGGAAAAAAAGAATGAAAACTCCAAGAAAGACGAACTAGTTTTTGGTGCAGTGTATTCCTTCCGTAAGGCCAACAGTAACTTACTGGTCTGGCACGTATTACTTAGTTTTATTTGCATTATGCAGTAATATGTTTTTCATGATACAAGAAAGTATGCCACATATAATTATCAAACTGTTCGTAACTATTTAATAAATTTAAATATTTTAAATTAAAGTGGAATGATAATTCTTTCACTCTGGCCGTGTGTAGAGGAAGGTGGAAAGATTGAAAAATTCAATGCCCTAGCCGGGAGTGGAACCAGGATCTTCGACTCTCCGTGCCGCTGCTATACCATTGAGCTACCATGGCAACATGCCGGTACAACAGTAAATTCTCAACTGAGTCAATACCTTTCCATTTCAAATTACACTTTTAATGCAAAATATACATTATACAATTAATATCACAATGTCTATTCACTGCAATATTTTAGTAAGAATTCTGTTTTTTATTTCTCTTGAATATTATGAAATATATGATAACGTGTTGGAGTTTTACTGCGAATTGCGCTGAATGCAGAGAGTCTTCTACTTGTGTTTAGCTACGGCTTCGCCTGCCAGTTTCGTTTAGGCACTCCGCAGTACACGTTTGGCGGAGTAAGCTACCGCTACTCTATGGCAATGAAGGAACCGGAAAATTTCCTGGATCAGCAGCGGCCCTTCTTTTTTTTTTGTACAAAATGCAATGCTATATTTTATCTTACAGATGTACTGACAATAGTGAACGTGATGCACAATGTAGGCAGATATATACCATATATATAGTTTACATTTCATTGTTTAGATTATGTCAACATTAGTATAGGTAAAAAAAAAACCAATAGAAAATACTATTTCTAAATTAGCATTAAAAATTGTAAGGTATGCCCCTAGATGAGCAAAGCTCGTGTTTAGGGGTATAATAGATTAATATAAATCTAATTATATATCAATGCACAGTATACTACAAACGAAAATTATAAATGTATGAGAACAAAGTTTATAAAGTAATTTTGCATCATTAACCAGTGGTTTATCTAGAAATTACAAAATACAGAAAACGTTTTTATAGAAATTAATTGGGTTGAAACATTGAAAAACAAAACAACATTAAAGTTGGCTATTAATATTATATAATTTTGTTTTTCCTCTTAAAATGTTTGAGACTGTAATTTATAGATTCTGGGTGCCCAGCAATAAACGTGTTATAAAATTTCAAACCATAGTTTTGAAATGGCTCTTTTGTTTTCGGGGACCCCCATGGAATATTTGCATAATTTTAGCATTTAGGCTATAGATTTTGACTAATGAAACATGATAAATATAATTTTGATGCCTAATTTATTGTAACTGCTAAATAAAGTGCATTTTACACGACATAAACGGCTACTAAAAATAACGTTTTCAATGTGATAGTTGGACCTCACTTGAAGCTGGCAGCTTCGCGAGATTTCGTTCAATGTAGGACACTGGAATTCTGCAGGCGTTAACACAATGCACAGGCCTGTTTACACAAACTTAAAAAATCATGAACTCCGAAAGTCTCAAGAATTTAAACTTTAAAACAATAAATCAGTTTACACAACTAAAGGAACGGGAAAAGTGACACGGCAAATTCTGTCTTCTACTTAAAAATATAGAAGGCCTTGGGCGACGGTTGAAATAAAAACATGTTCTTCCTTGGAAAGAGAATTGGAGTGCCAGTGCTTTGTGTCTGTAGACAGCCAATGGCAGGTTCTCGTTACTGACTCAGCCTGAGAAAGAATTAGAACGCGAGAATATATGTTAAATAAGTCGTCTTTGCGTAAGCCTTTCCAAGGACCCCCAGGGTCCGCGGACCACAGGCTGGGAATGGCTGTTCAAGGCAATAATCTAAAAATTATTACAGCATAATTAAAAATATTTTATCACCAGTATTATTTTAAGTTACCATCAGTGTAACTAAATGAGACTCGTATGATTTGTGAGATGGTTTATGGAATGAGGCAATTACAATTACAAACTGTAGGACATTTTTGCCGATAAAATTAAAATTGAAAAGTTGAACATGGAAAGTTAATATTTTTCATAATGTTTCGGTGGCTCGGATGAAGCCAGTTGAGCTTGACGTCATGTGTCTGGCATATCACTGCAAAAACATAACCTATATAGAAGTTGTTTATGAATAGGCTTTTATATTAGACCTTAGGCAGGGGTTCCCTAGGTAGATTGAGTACGCTTCCACACCAAGGAAACGATTATTACTTTAGCCTACTGACTCAGTACACAGCATGAAGGCACACCTTGTTTCGAGAAGCCTGATCCCATAAGCGATATGCCACGCTTGGTGTCCCCATGTTATGTTAGTACAGGAGGTACCTGGAGACACTCTCACACTTCCCGCCATTGTTGTGGATGGAGAAGGGGTGGGGGAAAGCGTGTGTCGCGGAGATTGCAGCCTCATTGTTACCACGGATAGGGGCGGTATGAATGGACTGCTTCACTCATGCATGCTAGTTCAATGCCAATTGCTACCCGAGCACGATAAGACGATCCCAACCTTACTACTTCATCTGCTTCATTGCATTCCAACCAGATTAATTCTATCGCCACTGTCACTCACTGAGTGAGAGAGGTTTTAGAAATTTCATTTGTCAATGGAGGGAAATATCTCGACTTCTAAATTTACCCTTCATTCCTACTATGAAACTGTGACTAGAACAAATTATATATCATTTCAGATTCTTTATATCATCTGTATATCCAGAATTATATTCCACGACCACCACTATTATTATTATTATTATTATTATTATTATTATTATTATTATTATTATTATTATTATTATTATTATTTCTAATTCTACTAGCTAGGCAAGACTAAATCTTTTGTTCACGTATCCACAAAAAAAATGAAAATATGCATTGCATACAGAATGATTTTTGTATTTGTAAACAAACTTGACTTACTTATTTTCTCTTTCAACTATACTGGTATGACTCCAGTGCCAGGTGGTGTTACTGTTACTTTTTCCACTTGTGCCATTTGGTGCATTTCTTTCATTTCTCTTCTTAAATCTTTGTATTAATTAATTAAATTAACTCTTTGTATTAACTTTTTCAGACATATTAGGACCTAAGTCCTACCTTCGGCGTAGACAAATCTATTAGGAATTTTCTTTCCGGTTCCAAGTTCGATGAAGGACAAAGTACCTGATACCTAAAGTATCTACAGTATACTACATCTAGTACCCATAATCTGTATCATACGTACATTCCACACCCTGCCCTTTCACAAATTTTTAAATTTCAAAATGATATCACATTAATATATATATATATATATATATATATATATATATATATATATAGGCCTATATATAATGACCCATCCAACTATGCTCGAAGCAGGGTCAATCAATTACTACACAATAGTAAACTATTTTGACTTAATATCAGAATTAAGTAGAATTTGATGAAGTTCTTAAATAAAATATGAAGTTTTCTGCTTTGATTAAAGGAGACTGTACCTAATTTCATAATCTTTTGTCAAGGTAGAAACGTATCTGATTCACAGCTAAAGCCATGTGGGGAGGCCCGAGGGATGAATTGGTTGGTTAGAGGGGGATTTAGAAATTCATGGAAGAGGGGGTGAATTACACATAACAGCTGAGCAATGGCAACCAGAAAGAGGGGGTAAGATTGGTTTAGGGGTGGAGGTGGATGTAGGTGCCCGATGTTTCAAAAGGACTCCGGGGTGAGGTAGGTTTGATCCTTCCAGAAACTGGAAGGGGAAGAGAAGTTGACAAATGTGAAAACCTGAGCAGTTCGTCCTGATTACAAACACATAAGGAACCTGAGTGGAAGAGTGTTACAGGGTAAGCCACGCTATAAATCTGAGGTTTGCGATAACCACTGTGACAATGGAAGCAAGTCAGAAAAATACTCTTAAAGAATCGGGTAAGAGTGCCATTAGATTTATGTTCAATAAATCAGCAAAGATCAGAACCTGTAGATATAATGTAAGGTGTTTGCAAACATGTAAAGGATTATGCTCGATGATGTAACATGCTTCTCTCCTTCTTTCTCTCTAACTCTTTGTGTCTTCTCTTTATGCCTCTATAGTTTTCTCTGTCTACATATGTGGCCTCTCTCGATACCTCGTTAACCAGAGATATTTTTCTGTATATTCATTCTTTCAAAGTACTGTGTAGTACCATATTGATATTTTACACGAAGACTGTTCAAATAAACTTTAAAACAGCTCTCCAGTTTCAAGGAGTGATATGATAAGCCTTCTGCTCTTGATATATCCTAGAGAAGAGCTTGTTTTCTTATAGGCCTAGGTTTGTAAGTTAACCAATACCTTTGCCGACAGGTTTTCAGTTTATCGCATTCAAGAGATAAATATCTTTTCTTTACCGATTCCACTAAAGCTCTTGGTTAAGTTTAAACCTTTAAGGGATGACAGAAGTATTGATTTAGAAATTTTGGTAAAAAACACGACTTTAGATTTTAGTGTCAAAAAATCAATCATACCCTAAAGTACACCTGTGCAAAATTTTATGCCGTTTATATACTTTACAGTGTGTGCAATAAAATGTCTAATCAGATGTCTACATAGACTTTAGTTCTTTTTTAAAAATAGTTTATTCCTAAGGCAGTTTCTTCATTTTTCAGGGTAGAATATTTTTTAAGCAAAAAGTAACTACAGTACAAAAATCCAACAGTAAATTTATAAAACAAGCATAAAAAATCTAGCATAAAAGATTCAGTTTCATTTTTAATATCTGTTGGAGGAAATATAATTAGTTCAATTTTAATTTTTAAAAAATAATTCAATTAATATCTAAAAAACAAATTGAGATATTATGATGACATGACATATTTTAGTTTAAGTTTACATTTTAATTAAGTGTATTAAATTTCAAGTTTCCAGAACAAGTAGTTGAGAAAACTACTCTCAACACATCGGTCATAATACACCTTAGATGTGCCAAATTCTTATAGCGAAGAGTCTAGATGAATATTTTGGAATGGGTCTGGATGCTTTCTTGGGGAGTAGAATGGTTTATAGCGTTAGCGGATCAAGCTGAAATCATCGGATCGATTCCCGTCCAGGACAAACTTTCTTCTTTACAATACAATTTTCTAGGAATTCTTTGACGATGGCTAAAAATTAAATCGTAGAAAGTTTGATTGTTTCACCTTTATTCAGACGAAACGTAGATAACGTAATTGTTTTGTTATAAAGTAACGTACGGTAATCGTTTCTTTCAATATAGACGATTACTGCATTTATGATTAGTCAATTCCATTGAATTAATATTAGACATGAACATAAACAGACAATACAGCGGATTTAATTTTGAAATCGTGTTGATTTCTCTCACCATTATCAGATTTTCAATATCTCACTGTGAAGCATTGTGCTAGTCATTAATCTTCGTCAGCCGAACAACAAGTCAACTCCACTGTCACTCATCAACTGGTTGCTTTATTGACAGCAATCATTTGCTAAGAGACAAATTAAGATTGACCAATGAATCAAGTTACTCCGTGTCTTTTGCATATAGGTGATTGATAATACGAATGTCACCATTTCTGTGTGTCATCAGAATCTAATCAGGGATGATAAATGTCGTCTGGTGGATGAATTGTGCGACTATAATCGCTGTAATTTTGACGTACATACGACTGCCAAATGCCCCCATTAGTACGATATTATTAAATGGCTTAGATGTTTAGGCAGAAGTTATTATGGAAATGCAGATGTAAATAGCTTATATTTTATAATACATAAGTTAGGCCTACATTGAAATTTATGAATTTATCTACTTACCTCTGAGTCGTTAAACGAAGAAACATGCTTATTGGTTAGGCTATATTTTTGTTTTTACTTTCTCTAATCGTACTATAGGTTAGATACTATAAGCAGAGGAAGTGTTACGTTTGACCCTGAAATCCGATGTCGAGTTGTCAGCCAACGTACAAGTTTTGAGTTCGTCCAAAATTATTATTTAAAAAAAAAAAAGTCCCTGTATCTGCCTTTATGTCTATAAGCAGCAGAGCTCGCCATACATGTTTGGGCATAGCTCCTTTCGGGGATATGGCACGAAGCATGGCACCAAGTTCTTTTACCACCACTTCAAGGGGACATAGCCTACAGGTTTGGGTACTTTTTTCTCAGCACTAAATTGTTCTGTAGCCTTGTAATCTGACGTACTCTATGATGACTACTTCTGAAATTTTCCGATTTAATAAAACTATTACAGTTACGAGTAAATATAATTACAAAAAGGCAGTCACAGTTCGTCCACTGAAATCCCGTTTATATGATAATTTCTACAATGATCAGTATTTCTTAGTGATTATTTCTTCTATCTACTTGTTAATTTCACATGGACAACACTACCAACAACCATTGATTTAAAATTAATAGTTTATTTTTTAAATGTTTTATTGCAAAACATGAAAAAAATCTCTCATCTTGGATCATCTTTTATTAATTATACTGTAGTACTCTAAAGATTGTAGGTGGAGTCAAGAAGTAGTATGGGTTATACATATCACAATTTTAAAATTGTGTTTAATTAATATGCACAGTAAACTGATTTTTCAAATTCAAATTTGCAAATGTTGGAATAGGCGTAAGTACTTACATTGAAATCCAGCTATATCTGAAGGAAAATTTCAGGTTCATGATTATTATCACTGATATATTCACGTATTTTCGTTTGGGGTGAAAATGTACGGTACCTAAATAACAACCGATTTCAATAGCTTAACTGCAAAATGTTTGTTCTGTAGGTATTCCTCCAGACATGAGTTCATAAAAATAATTAATCCTATAATAAAGAAAAACTTTTTCAACCCTTCCAGAGCCGAATTTAAATATTAATGTAAGCATTCACCACATGAAATAACCAGTGGATTCTAAGTTCGAAATGAATGGGGGAAAAAAATTCGTGAATGTTTGATTTCCAAAGATTACAATTATAACATATGGACATTAAACCTGGAATTTTAATAAAAAGCATTATTCAATTAATGTTATAATTTTGAATCGATGAAACTTTTTGCAGTGACTAATTTATATGTCAGTTGCGGAGAATAGGTTAACGTCTTGCGGCATCTCCTAAAAAATAATATGAACGAAGAAACATGGTTATTGGTTATATTTGTGTTTTTACTTTTGCTAATCCTACTATAGAATAGATAGGAATTGTTGTGTTTGACCCTAAAATCCGATGTCGAGTTTTCAGCGAATGTACAATTTTGAGGTCGTCTGAATACTACATGCCTGTAAACAGCATAATAAAGAAAAACTTTATCAACCCTTCCACAGCTGAATTTAAATATTAATATAAGCATTCATCAGATGAAAAAAAAAACAGTAGATTCTAAGTTTGAAATAAATGGAAATGATTAAATAGTAATTTGAAAATATTTCTCTTTTTTCAAACCAACCGTTAAATTATCCAATTTATTAGCCTACAAAAGAAAGTTTAAACGATCAAGATTAAAATTCTTTGATGATTAAATAGATTGACTATGTACTGAGCTGAAAGGTGTGGAAAGGATCCTACTTCAGGCACAGGCTACATGACATATATCGCTTCTGCCTTTAAAATCTTTCCTCCTTCTCTTCATCCCAGGGAAGGACACTACATGGAAAGGGGTGGGAGGATGGTCGCCGCTGGACAGACGGTGCAACGAGAGTGAAAGCAGAGCGGGGATGGGTGCAAAGTTGTATTATTCAGCGCTGGTCAAGCAGAAGCTCGACCAAACGATCTATTCATTGAGTTCAAATCGAGAACTCTGAGGCTGCAGGTATTATGCTTCTCAAACAGAGGCGTAATTTCCTTCTCATTCAATTTCCGGCTATTACATTAATATACAGGAGCTCAATTGTATAACTGGAAAATCACCGACAGGGGCGGCAAGTCAGGTTACGAGCTTTTGTTATTAATATTCTGAACGCAGATTTGTGACTAAAGTATGCACTATATTCAGCAGAATAGCAGTTAAATACTTGCAAAGTAAGCCTAGATAATTATGTACTTTGACTTCTGGAGATTTTGCTCATAGGATTGCAACAATCGCCCTTAAGGGCTCGTTTTGCAAACATACCTACTCGCAAAATAGATCTCTCTTTTATCACTTGTATTATAAATAACTATTTTCACGCCTACTTTATTTGGTAATATTATTATTATTATTATTATTATTATTATTATTATTATTATTGGTACTGTTACAATTTTTTTCTCGAGAATGTTTGTAACATATTTCTTCCTCTGCCCATAACATAGGTATTATAGCCTATAGGTAGAGGACGTCTTGTGTTCGACATCCAAATTCAAAGTTGAATTTTTAACATCAATACATGTCTTGCGGTCTTGCGGTTCCCTGAATCCAAAAATACTATTTTTTGAAAGTGTGTGTGTTTCTGTGGGTGTGTTGTGAACAATCTAGCTCCAGAACGGAAAATCATATAAAAACAAAATTTTGTATTTTGGTTAGGTACTTTCTGAGGATGTGACAGGAAGATTGGCGACAATGTCTTATTTTAAAGGAGACATTACATGAAGAAAATTTCGTTTTTTTTTCACAATTTTATCCAAAACAGCTCTAACGATAGGGTGCTTACAGGCTACTAAGAGTTAAAACTTTTATTTGAAACTTTTTTCGAAAAAATTCTCTCTTTGTAGAAACTCAGTCTTGCCTGGTGAACGACAAAGCTTTGCATCAGGTTGAAAGAACTGAATACGCACTCTTTGCAATATGACTTCTTATTCTATATCAGAATATGAAGTGAAAAAAATACGTAAATTATTGGCCAAGCTTAGAATAAAGAAAGTTATTCTTAAAGTTAACGTGAGTGCATTAATCATATTCTATTTTGGTTGTGTAATTTTCGGGGATGCGATACGATGTGGTAACATTTTCTTCATTTTATAACCAGTTCCCATACGTCATACATAATATATTTAATTTGAGCAGAGGAAGTTACATGAGTTTAATATCAGGTTTTTTGTTTGTTTAACTTCCAATTAGTTACGAAAAATATAACCATGTACAAGTTTATTATTTTTAATTTATAAATCCACTATAGGCCTACTTACGAGGTAGTTAGGTGGCTCAAGATAGTCAAAATCCCATCGAAACCGGATAGCCTACAAGTCAGGTTAAAAGAAAGAATATAAGTTAAATACTATAACCTAAATATTTAGATGAGGAAATACTCATATATGACAATGACTTAGACCTATTGTAACAGGCCTATGAAAATGGATGAACCTCAGTAATATCTTCTCCAGGCTAAATTCATCACGAAAACTTTGGTACATTATATTTTGATTTTTCATATCGGCTACTATAATAATCAAGAAGAATATGTTAGTTAAACCATTAGTCAGCAAAAACTCTTGCTAAGAGCAAGAACTAAAAACTTATTAAACACTGCTCCCTCTAGAAAAGAAGACCGCTCCATCATTAAATGAACTAGACGTAAGTGTTCTCGGACTCGGAGTTTTTGTGCTATGTAAGTCGGTAGTTCCCAGAATGAATCAATGCACCAGAGACTCAACATAGGCAGACTCCTTATGAAGCAGGGCTATTTTTCATATGTCTGCAACTCAAGTAGGCAAGGAATATGCATTCTCGTATTAACAATAAACAAGAGTTATTACCTGATTATACAACAGCGTAAGTTTCGAAGAAAGCCATAGAAATATTAATCTTAGTTCCATTGTGAAATGTTAGAGGTCTCTCTTATGAACATTGGTAACAGTAAAAAGAAACAAGAAAAATAAAAAGGAAAATTCTTTATACGACTGTTTTCATTCGTTTTTTTTTATTCCATCCAGAATAATGTTTTTTCTTCAAGAAGAAATAAGTAAAGGAAAAAGATATTATGAAAGAAAGAAAAAAGGAAAAGATAGAAGACAAAAAATGAATAAAGTGACAGCATATTGGCTAAATAATAAAAAAATAATACCGATAACTATAAAAAGAAAGGAAATAAAATAAAGAATCGGAGAAGAATAGGGTATAAATTGAATAAATAAAGGAACAAATAAATAAATAAAAGGAGGAATAAAAGGCTTAAAGAACTATGCTGAATACGAAAGTACCAAACAAGCTAAACATAGAGCATGGTCTTAAAATTATCAAGTTGATAAATGAACGACTAAATAAAAAGGCAAGAAATGGTTAAAGTTAAAATCAGAAGAGCAAAGACAGATAATGATTAAAGAAAGGCAGAAAAAATTCAAAATGAAATAGGAAAAGTAATTAATAAAGAGTGATATAGAAAATATAAATTGTAGCAGCCTATACGGTGTCTGGCGGCCGCGGTGGTGTAGATGTTGCGTGGCCGCCTCTAAATCGAAGGTTGAGGGATCAGACCCGGCCTTGGTCGATGGATTTTTCAGGATGTAAAATCCTGGGCACGGAGTCCTCCGGGAAGGATTTTAATCTGGGAGGGGGGCCTCTATCTTAGATTTACGGCACAAAAAACAAACAAACAAAAAAGAACAAGCAAAAAACAAAAAAGAACAAACAAACAAACAAACAAAAACAAAAAAACTCCAAGCCTAAATTAGAACCTCTGGACAGAATTCCTCAACCCTCTCACGTCCAAATAATAGACTATCTTAGTTTCCGGAGGAGGGTTTGTAAAGAATGGGCTTACAACCTGTTCCTCTGTCTTTTTTCTCGGAAAATAAGCGTAACAAAATTAGTTAGTACAGGGACTGAAACCTACAATTGGAGGCCTATGCCACACAGGGGTTACAGGAAATAGTCCATGTGGTGTTTAATAAAGCTAAACCCATTAAATAATCAAGATAACTAAGAAAAAATTTGCAGTAACATTTAAAATAAATTATCCATTAAAAATAAATAAAAGGAGAACTATAAAAACATGAGTGTGTCAAATTAGTCGTAACATGTACTTCAATAGCAATGTTGGCAGTAACAGTCCTCATCCTCATAGCCGTTAAATCATGCAAATTTATTATATTTCAACACGAACAATGGACTCTCTCCTAACTGCTGATGATATTTCATTTCGAAATGAACTAAAAGTGCTTTGAAAGTAACTGGGGTGAAAATAGAATGACCTGTGTATTTAACCAGCATGTGTGTGTGCTGTGGAATTTGGAATCAATGCTGATGAATATTAAAATTACCTGTAAATGAATTAACAATCAAGGTTTGCTTCCGGTTCCGTAAAGAAACAAATGCCGGGGGGCGGGTTTGTTGTTATATGACATTAAATCTTGACTGTTCAGACAATATAGGTTAATTTACGTAGCATTAGAATCGCAGATGATATGCTAATGGTTCTGATAGTATGAATATAACATGCACCATGTATGTGCTATTTGAAATAGTGTGTTTTGCAAAACAATTGTCATCTCCCAGCCATGCGGAACAGGCAAACTGCCTGCCATATTGGTTTTGTACTGAGCTTTTATTGCCCTGCACTCGAATACAAATTTCAAAACCCTATTTTATTTCGAATTCACGCTCTATTACTCCTAGGTTAATACTGAACCTGGCAGGCACATTATAAATTGTAAATTAGGTAGCGTTGGAGTTTGTTTTGTTGCATTTCAAAAGGTCAGTTGTGTGCAAATTGTGGCTTGTGAAACCAGAATTTGTATTTCAGTAGTTCTAAACATTATTAAAAATACTGTAGCATAACAAGGTCCCTGATCATTTTATTTTCTAGCAACAAAAAATCTGTTTCGAAACTGTTATTAAGACAGATGAAAAGGATGATAATAGTATTGGTAACGATAACAATATAAAGATCTCGCACGAAATCTGTGCCGATGGGACCGTTACTCTCTAGAGAAAGACATGGTATTGTGCGAGAGAGAGAGAGGTAGATTGGCCTTTACAAATAGAGAGGGAGGTACTGTTGTGCGAGAGAGAGAGTTAGCAGGCCAATCGACGCTACAGTCCCCACGAAAACGTAATGCAATGACTTAGGCAATCGGCACAGATATCGTGCGGGAACTTTAGTACATTATGCAACGAGCCTATATTCACATTGGATAAGATACAAGTATCTTTCAATATCTTTCATAATTTCCATATCTTAATTACCAAAATGGGCACGTCGCATACGACTGTTTTAATTCGATCAAAATGGAATGTTTAAGTTTTGATACTTTAGAATGATTCATAAAAAGGCTGACCGCTTCAATCAGACGTTAGCAAGTTGTAGTTCATGTCTTTGCTCTAGATGGCAGCTGATAGCGTACGGTTAAGTCGAAGGTTATTCTTGCGCGTTTTCGTGAAACGGACTGTTTTTACAAGTCGAAATGAACTCAGTTTAGAAAAATATTAAAATTATCACGAACAAAATTTATTTTGCCTTAAATGCAGGCTGTTTATTTCGCAGTTTGATTTGCTTCTGTCATGGTTTTAAGGTCGATAATAATTAGGGCTGTACCGATTAATCGATTAATCGAGCCGATTAATCGATTAAATATTTAATCGTCGATCAATTACATTTTCCGATTAATCGGTTTAGTCGAATTCTGAAAAACGTGTTTCGAGAAATGGGTCAAATGACCAAACTCTTGTCTCAGTGCCGAGTAAGAGAGTTTTTTGTGCTACCGGTATTATTGTAAACAAGCTACGATCGTCTCGTGAACATTCAAATGTCAACAAACTCTTATGTCTCAAGTCTTGACTGAAAAAGTAACCGGAAATGTAAGTTTTGTATATATTCTTTCACTAGTTAACTAATAATGGTATTCATTAATTCAGGATTTATTCTGATTATATGTAGTGTAGTAGTTATTAAACGTGTAAAACAATATTAAATGTACACTTTGGTTTCGTCTAAAATACCGACCTGTTTGTCGATTAATCGGTCGATTAATCGATTAAAGTCAAGCGTTAACTCGATTAGAAATTTTAATCGATTTTCAGCCCTAATAATAATAGTTACCACACCTGTGTTATAATGAAAATATTTTCAAAATGTTTATCATTATGATACCGTTACGTCACATGTAATAAGTTAACCGTATTACATAGTATGGTTGAAACAAAATAATTATATTAATAGTGATATTGCAATTGACTTCTATGAAGAATACTCTATTGGATTGCCAGATACGGTTCAGGTATATTGGTAAGAATATTCATTTTGTATTTCATTCATGCCATGAGAGAGACTGAATAGACACGGGTAGTATCTTTTTATCTACTTATTTTAAAGGGGATCCATGAATATTTCTCGTTAGTTTCTTATTTATCTTTTCATGTATTCTTTGTTTAATGTCTAACCTAATTTAACATTAGCCATCTTGCTGCTAATATCTTCTGATCTTACGGCCAACGTGTTTCTTCTGAAAGTAAAAGGGATGGTATTTTTTATATCTTCACCGCTGTAGCCGACGCACCACAGCGATTGTCCTTAGTGAATTTTTCTTCAGATCGCTCATTTGCGTCATCTTTATTAGTATTTAAGAGGAGCATTTTAATGAGGGTATAACAAAGTTAAACTCAGATTTGTTCTTACACGTTATTGGTCCAATTCGAAAGCAATGTAAGTGGGGGGGGAAAAACTGTAGTCGCATGTTGGAATAGTATATCTGACTGAGAATCCACTAGGAGGACAGTCTGATGAAAAATGGGGCAAAATTATGAAAAACTAAAATAAAAATTCCAGATAAATAACCTTTGAGACTGAAAAAGACTGGAGGCTCTTTTCCATGATTTAAAACATATTATAAATGTACTTATAAGTATTTTGATTTTTAAATGAAGTACTCATTTCCAGTACCTTAAAAAAAGATTATTAAATTGCTCTCTTTAAATCAATTTCTGTCCTCTTGTATTGCAAAGAAACTTGATAGTATCTGAAAATATCCATATTTTTATTTATAGAAAAAAATAAGGAACGTTTTTATAAGTTAATGTTGATATTCTAGATTTTTACTTTAGATAAAAATTACTATCCATATTCATAAAAATATATTCTACTTTCTGTAAGTCTAATTTTTTAACACCGCAAAGTTACTTAAAGTGTTACAGCGAACTTACAAAAAGGCGTTGTTTTGTTACCTTAAACCCTGTTGTGGAAGGAATTTTGTTTATTACTTGAAGATATTTGTATGTAACAAAAATCGAATTCTGAGGAACTCTTTATCAAAATACCTTCCAATTTTTATATAGAGAGTGATATCATATAGTTAAAATAGTGTGCAATGTTCCATCTAACGATTCCACATTTTAGTATTTTAACAGGCTAGTACCGTAGAATCGACTATACCTGAACACAGCAAAGAGAACTTGAAACTGTTTTGCAAGTCTCAACTGGACAACGATTTCTAAATACATGCACGAGTAACTCATCCCTTCCAACACTACTGTATAATTTATCATCCCCTAACTGTTCACTCTCCGACCTGGGGAAGTGAGGAAAAGCCGGCCATAGGCCTATAAGGAAAACAGTAGGTCGTTATATTGGTCATATATTATACGCACAGCTCCAATTGACACGATGAAAGAAAAAAGTGAGAAGGATATGAAATGAAAGGATAGCCTACAATCTGAAGGACATTAATCTAAGCATGTAATGTTTCTAATTACGATAGCGATCTTTAGAGCCGTGTATATGAATATGGCCTATACTCGCCATATAACTGCCAACGCTTGACGGCTTTCAGCTTTTATAAGACTATTATGACGTCGTTGTTTTCAAAACTAGTAGGAGGAGTTGCTATAAGGGGAGGAGGGGAAGGCATAACGTTCATCGATCCTTCCTACATATCATATATATCCATATCTGTTCTGGAAGCTTTGTTTGATATGACTGCAAGAAGTATGCAATATTCTTACTATTAACCATCGGTCCTTGGAAGGTCCTGTTCATTTATTGCAACTAAAATGGTAATGTTATGAGGGACGGAGCAACGGTGAAACGATATATGGTGGGGGAAGACAGGAGCACCCCGAGAAAACCTTCCCCAACCCCATTTTTCCCCCCACAAATTCCACATGGATCCATTGAGAGTCGATCCCAGGTCCCAGCGGTGGAAGGCGAGCGGTTAACAACCCAGTCATGGGGGCGGCCTTACCTGTTCGAGCCTTATTTATTTAGAGGTGATTTCTCCAAATGGTGGTTCCCAAACGTCAAAGCATACTTCATCAAACATATCTTTAAGACAGAGCAACTAGTTTCAATATAATTTACGATACAAGATAACAAAACAGAACTTGACTTTGTTCTCACCCAGAAAATATCCGTGTGGCCTATGCAGTGCTTTAAAGTGAATAATGCTTCCTAAAAATAAAAAGAGCACATGCTATGAAGATTAATCCAGAAATGAACGAAAATATCCAAGAACTAAAACTTGTACCCCCGAAGGATATACATCCTTTTTATGAAAACCTCCCTCATTCATGTCCTACACCTAAAGAGTGTAAATTGTAGCCAAGGGAAATAAAAATATCTGTTCGAGAAAGAAATCGAAGGAAAAATACTTTAATTCTCTTCTCTTTCATTATTTCAATCTTGATTATTAAAATATAGAAGAAAATTATTTTTTTAGTTAATAAATGTGTAATTATTCACGAAACGAATAAACTTTAAAATATTTAGTGGTATTCACAATTTAACCAATTAAGAAACAGTTCTACATCAGTTAATATTCACATATGAAAATCTCCTATGTCCAATTTGGGATTATTCAATGCAATGGAAACAATGTTGTCTTCACAATAAATGACAACATTGGCCAAACCTTTAAATACTGCAATGAAGGGCAGATCTTAAGACTTTTCTGACGCGAGCTGTAGGCCTACTGTTCACCGAACAGAAGAAGCATGTGAGGAGGCCTCTTCTCTCAATGACTATTTCGTATTTTTCGTATTTTAATAATATTAAGGTAATTAGAGGAGGCGGTGGCACACTCACACTTGTAAAGGTGGTAAGCCTGCATCGAACCTATAATGACATTTATTAAGGTACGAATATGCTTATGAAACGAGAAAAGCACGTTTCAAGATTTTAAAACAAATAGGTCTATCTTAATTACCATTGTGGGCAAGTTGCATAATACTGTTTTTGTTCCACAATTAAATACTGTATTTAAGTTTTGAAATTTTAGATTCATAAAAAAATTGCTGACAGCGGCAGTCAGCTGTTAGCAAGTTCTCGTAGTTCTTATCTTCTGCGTTAGATGGCAGCTGATGGTACGGACAAGTCGAAACGAATGGATTTTTACAAGATGAAATGAACTCAATTTTCACGAACAGAATAGATTTTGTTGTTTATTACCATGTTTTATTTGCTACTCTCAAGATTGGAGGGGTGTATGGGTTAGTTGTGTCGTTGCTTTCAGAGCGGTAAGATCGTATAATGCAGTGAAGAAACAAGAGACCTTGTTGCCAATCGCTTCTCCTCTACCGCAAGAGCAGTTCAACATTCTTACCCCTCCCCATGATTCCTCCTACATGCGTCACCTCTCTCACGCGCATATGACTGCCACCTCTGATGAATACCACTGTAATTAGTGTATTATAGTGTAGAAATATCGAACAAAAAGAGTATTAGAACATCGTTGTTTTTAGACGCTATAATGCTGAGGATTGTATACCGGGGAGGGTGAAAGCGAAACATCTATCGATTCCTTCAAACATCCTCCTCAACCCATTTAAAAACCTTGTCATATTTAACAGGAACGGGCACAAAAAAATCTCGTTCCTCATATATGCATATAGCAAGATTCAAGAAACATACATCACATCATACGTGTGTGATGGTAAAGGTCAATTTCGCGTAGCTTCTCTGTGTTACCTATAGCGAGCGAGTGATCGACCTGTACGTATGCTGATGCCATATTCGTATGCTCTTCAGTTGAAGCACTTGACATGATTAATCGCCTTGTTCTCCAGCATCAGCCAGTTTTCCAGAGAGGACTCCGTGCAGCAGCGGCTTGTGAGGTGCAGTGACGGCTTGTAATTTATCCTCACTAGTGTTTACTTTATCAAAGTTCTTAGTAATCGGAAATAATTTGAATTCAGAATTTCCATGAAATGAGTTACATTCACCTTGATCAGCAAAAAAAGTCTCTAGAATCTGTGTAAGGTATTTCCTCCGATTTACCAGTGAAGTATTTCGACAGATTTACATATACATGTAAATAAATACATTTATTTTTAATATGGGAACAAACTATTATCATTCTACTTTTTTATACTTTGGGCTCATAATTAAAAGTGATATAATTTTTAGTGGGTTTTCTAGTTACCTAATATGTAGCAAAAGTCGGTACAATATCTTCTTAAAAATTCTCCAAAGCAGATTTTAATATTATGAATCAAATTTCTACTTTGGGACTTCAAATTGCTAGTATTTTGTAAATAATCTGGCCTAACTTTCTGCATTTAGTAATTTCTTAGAAAAAGCGCGAAAATGCACTTAATGGTATGCCTTCCAAATACAAGTTTTCTTAGGCGATGGCAGTTTAGCAGAAGTGGTTGGAAGGGGATGGTTTAGCAACTAAACACATAGGCCAACACTTCCTCCCCACTCGCTTTGAACTTATAACGAGGAAGCCTAATTTTTCTTAATTCTGAAAATTTAAAATGTGATGGAATACCGACAGATACATACAATTCTGCAGATACTCTATAATACATTTTAGCAGCAACAAAGTTGATATTTAACAAAGGCCTAATAGAGATCCATATTTACCGATATGGATCCAGGTGTCGATTTATATGTATTAAGACCAATAACGAATAACTATAAAATTAAACTATGAATAAATTTATCAAATCCCTTCATTTTATAATTATACGAAACAAACACCAACATATAAGACAAAATTCATTGTTATTGGCATATAAGTTAAATTCTTCACCACAACAAAATTGCATAAAAGCAGGATTATTAGATTAATATAGTCATGAATCTATTTTTCTTAAAATGTGAGAATTTTTATCACGTGTTGTGCTTATCATTCATTTCACTCGAATACTTATATTAATAATTATGTAAACTCAGGTGTGAATGGGTTAAAATAAGCAAAATAATATACAAACGCGTATTGCAACCAAACTAAAAATGATAAAGATAAAGGACGAATAAGATCAAAGACTACATCAGAGACGAATGTGGGAAGGTGTAGACCTCGATAGATTCCTGTAAAGCTACTGTAGCTTTATGTTATATAAAATTATATTCTATATAAAGGCTCAAGTCATTATATATATAAGAACAAAGTCACATAATATAACAATTCATTTAACTGTTAATTAAATTTAAGAATAAATTATTTATTTTTTGTTCGTCGAAACTAACAACAGCCGCCACTGTAAAGGCATCGTCGAGATGAAACATGACATTTTAAACCATATCGAGAAGTTTTATGACAATGCATACAAGCTTGTAGGGTCATGTTTTCTCTCAGAGATTGGAAGGGATGTCGAGGGTGGGCGTAGGTGGACCGGAATACGTATGAGAGACCAGTAGGATCGTACGTTTGACAACTCGCAGGATGCGACATTCACTCATTCCGATAATCGATATGTAGAATATTAATAGCACAAACAAAATGTACAACTCTTATGAAGAGAAGGGGGGGGAAAAAAGGAACGGTAAGGTAGTGATATATTTCCTCTGCCATTACATCTAAAACTGCATTAGTTAGCTGGATGCTGTGTAGGAATATAGTGGCGTAAGTCCAATATCGCCATTTCGATAATGTCATATGAAAAATATTCACAGCACAAACAAAATAAGGTGATCAACTTTTATCAATAAGAGAAAAAGGAAAGAATGTCCAGAATTCGTTTTTTCGATTCTGTGAACATCGAAAACCACCCAACTCCAATACTTGACATCACCATGGTTCATATCTGAAATCCAATCAGCACAAGAAAATCGATCTCCTTTAAAAAAATAAAAATAAAAATAATAATAATAATAATAATAATAATAATAATAATAAATAATGGTTAATGTCAATGGCAATTTTTTTCTGTTCCTTATAGTGAATTATTTTGGTTAAGTGAATTCTTACAAAGTTGCTGTTTGTAGGATTTTTATATGTGAATTCCTACAATTTGATACGTGAATTCCTACAATTTGATACGTGAATTCCTACAATTTGATACGTGAATTCCTACAATTTGATACGTGAATTTCTACAAAGACAAGTTATGTGAATTACTACAAACACAACATTTTTCTTCCCACCTAACAAATACTTGGGACTGAACAACTTTAATACAGGCAGGTTGTGGTTAAATCTTTTATCTTCATTCATTGTTGTTCATTGAGAGGTTATTTTTTATATAGTGTGATCCATATAAAACTGAACACTTGCAGCATTTGCAGGTCTTTTATCCCCCAGTCTCGCTGAGGAGAGAGCCAGTTGTCTCCACTTTTCTTGCCATGGGTAAAATTATTGCTCTTGTTGGAATATTGCGCACAGTGAATTATCTTTGAAATGTTCGTTGTGTTTCAAGCAATGAATTTGTCTGCCAATATGTTTTCACAAGAAAAACACGTTCCTGAATTGAGAACCGCATTTTCGTTTGGGACTGCAAAAGTAGAGACTGGAAACTAATCAATTGTCGTAAGGCAACACTGGTGGATGGTAGGGATACAACATTAAATTCATTATCGATTCTCCCAAAACCACTGAGATCATCAAACCCTATTTCAATATTTTATTACTTCCCAGAGGGAAATTATAAGTCTTTAAAAGTGTCTTATAGTCTGCACATTTATAGTATTTTATTGATCACACTGTATAAGTACACGTTTATCTCTCGATGGCTTTACTAGCTGTCCCTCTATCCTCTCTCAGGAATTAAGCGTAATTAAAATTAGTGCTAGGTACTCAAACCTCTGTTTGGAAGCCCTATGCTCCCAGCTCCACAGGATGCATACATACATACATTCCTTACCCTCTAAAATAAGTAGAGCAAGAACTTTGAAAACTTTTGGATTTGTTTGTGACAGTGTCTTGACTTCTAGGAACGAGAATAAATTAAAGAGTTTGTTATTAACTGAACTGTGAGTCAAGAACTTGAAAATATTCCAGAGAAGTTGCAACGTAGCCTATTTCTAAATCATTTTAATTTAAATACAGGCTATTTATTATGTATTTTTCAGCTCCTACTATCAAGGTCTCAAGATCGTTTAGTGTACGACAATAATCGATACTACACCGAAGTCGAAATGATAAACAGTTTCAAAATGAGTGTTATTATGATGCGTAATAAACGTATTAGGCCTATAGTATGGGTCGAACAAAAACAATAATACTAACGTTGCCGTTTTAAGTTAATTTACCTTACGCACCTTTCTTAAAACAAGAGGAGGATTTCTTACCAGACTAGAACAGATAAGTAGCTTAGCTGCCGAGTGGGTTGCTTTGCCAGACGCTAAGAATAAATTGACGGGAGTAATTCACAAAATTTATCATGCCATTCCACCCTGTACCGGAGAAAAAAGGGAAGAAATGGGAAGGAAAAGGAAGGCATAAAATGTGAGGATAGGATGGAAGATGACAACTGACAAATATCAGGTGAGTCATGAAAAAAAGACTAGAGAAGGATTGCAAGAATGAAAAAGAAAGTCTTGGTGTAACAATTACAGAAAACAATACCCTCAATTGCCTCAGGATGAAAAATCAGAGATAGAACTCGTTCTTTTTTCTAATTATTCTATAAATCTCTGCCTATATTCAATTAACATTCTTTAGTAAGTAAAATTAAATGGTTTGCATTGCAGTTTTCAGAGAAAAATATTCCTGAGCGAATAGCATAATATTCAACTTCGGACTTCCACTTAAAGTACTCCTGAGCTACGGCAAGTTCAAGTAAAACACTCTCAGGATACAAACAAGCCTATTGACTACCCTACAAACCTATTAGCCTATACTCCGAATTCAAGGTTATGAAAATCTAACAGCTTTATAAGTTTGCGTTATTGTCTTATTACCATAAAAAACAACCAAAATATATTTCCTTCAAACATCGTCAAAATACAAGAAAAAACACAATGCTTTGTTTTTCGGAAACAAAATGCAGGGCTACTACTAGGCAATTAGGCCTACATGGTCTAAACTATGGTTTGAAATGTCATATTAAACTGTAATTGCCCAGCACACTGATTTCATAAAATATACTGTCAACCAATTTAAGATAAAAATAAAATAAAAAAAGGTTTAATATTAATAATCAAATCTTATAACTCTCTCGTCTTTAATTTGTTTCATCTTAAGTCATTCCATCTACTTCTACTTGTAAATATAACCATATTTGTAAAATTGAATTCTACTTCTGTAATTTTGAATTTCCTACTTTAATTATTTTTGTAAACACTGTTAAAATAATAAAATAAAATAAATATGCTTGATCAGATCCTGGTGTCTAGGATTCTATACCAGGACTAATCTGCTAAGATTTTATTTTAACTTTATTGATATTTTCTTAATACAATATATTATACAGATTATAATTTACATTTGCATCTACATTTAAACTCTCTTCTACAGAACAAGGTAAATCAATTTCTACAGTTAATATTAATCACTGTATTCTACTTTTCTTCTACTACTGGAGCCCAGAAGTTTAAAAATTAAGCTATTCTGCTAAGCAAACTATAAATTACTATGTTATGTTAACATTGTAAACTATGTAAACATTGTTAACTGATTTTATCTTAAGTATCTAACTTGTGTGTGTAATTGTAAATTTCCATGTTTCTCTCTTATTTAATCTAGGTCTATGGTAATTGCAGCCCCTAAACACGAGCTTTGCTCATCTGGGGCTTATGATTTTGTAATGCATGATAATTTTGTTTGTTTGTTTGTCTGTAGCATGTTTAAAAAATATGATTTCAATAACATTTTCATTTATTAATTTATTAAATTGAATCGACATAAAGGTTTAAGCTCCCGGATTTTCAGACAATGTATATATGAAACGTCTTACCCTTATGCGTTGGCAGGAGTACTTGGTATTCATTTCTGTAAGAAGCTAAGTTCGACCCATAACCATAATGCGTAAAAACGCTTACGTTACTTCCTACCAAAGACACATTAAGTTATCATACATTGGCCATTTTTAATAGACTACATTATGTCGAATAAATATTCAAGAGGTCAATACTGTGATACTAGTATCAAGTTTTGGCAGGGTATGCCAAGAAAGTGAGTATTCTACACCGTTTTTAGTCAGCTTACTTCAGTAAAACTGACATTGCTAATTATCCTACATATTATGTATTGGATAGTAAAATATTAGTAAAACATGATGGTAAACAATATACCTTTATAATTAATATACTGCATGTAAATAAGTACACGATTCTCCAGCTATGAGTATACAAACGAATGGTCAGAAGTGTAAATGCTTTGGTACTAAAGAGGCACACTGCCACTTTAGGATTCATAAACTATAATTTCTAATCCATTAGTCAAGGTTCAGTTATTAATTGTAGGGCCTATGTAATCATTCAATCAAACCGACAGAAAAATCGTACAGCCGAATTTGTTGAGATTAATGCAACTTAAAAGCATTAGTAGAAGTTACAAAAACAAACGAGAGACAGATTAAGATAAAAGGGAATGGAAAAAAATACTCGAGAAAAAGAAAGAAATGAAGTCAACAACAAAAAGTAAAAATAAAAATGGAATGAAAGAGAGGTTATTGACCGAAACGAAAACACACCTCAGTATTTATTACGTCACATTCCTGTACACGCAAACACACACAAACTCCTGCGTGTTAAGATATGCAGCAACAGACGTCTACCAACTCTTCTAATTTTCTTGGCTAAGTTCTAAATATAGGCTTACTACTTTTATTTTTTATGGATTCACTTAAAAGGTAGGTTATGTGTTGCAACAACATCATTTATCTTAAGCTTTATTGCAACACACTACAATACATGTGGAGAACTTCACCGAATAGTCAAGAAACACTTTATACAACTCGCAAGAACATTTTTACAAATTGCCTAAAGATAAAAGTTCACTTGTAAATAAAACTGACAAGTATTTATACGTAGGCTAAACCTCCCCGCTTTTGCAGGCTGTATAAATAGTGGGCCGTAAATGTTTTTATTATGGAATAGCTAAATACTCCCACCTTGGCTAAATACTCCCAATACTCATCTATAAGAGGAATCATCTCTCTAATCTTGTTCTTCTTCTTTCTCCTTGTTTAACCTCTTCCGTCGTAGGGACGCCGCCATGCATTACTGGACCGCTGGTAGAGAAAAACTGTTTACATATTTGGAATAAGCACACTAAGTATAGGGAAAAACCTGTAAAACATCTGAGACACCAAACAAAAAGTTATTTTTTGTTGGGCTGTGTTATTGTACAGGACTTAGTTCTTGAGCTGTGGTGGGAATTTAAATCACCAGTGGTGGGGGATCATGAGCTCAGTCCTTAACAGCTTACAGTGGTGATTTATGTCTCTTGAGCCCCTGCCCCCATGTACGAAAATTCTATTTTGAAATATTTATTAATACATTTTATATTATTTTTAAAGTATAATATTCAAGTGTCATTTTTATTGTCAGTGTGAAACAGCTGAGTGACTCTGCAATGCAGTTCCTTAGGCCTACTTTCATCTATAACACTTTTAGTTGCTGATAACCGGAAATGTAAGCGCATAAATATTTTGTATTAAAATCTCTTGGTCGCAGATAGATGCCCTGAATAATGTTTAATTTCAATTTTCCTTAATTGGGCCCCCCACCCAATGTTTTGTGTCCCCGCACCAGTAGCTGCATTGTCAAAATGAGACTGATATTGAGATTGTCTTGTATCATATGATAGCCTAATTCAAAAACTAGAAATTTATTCTATATGGGGGATAACAGCTCATAAGACCGTACGTAATGAGCATATGGAGAAACGAACAGGCTACCGTTAAGTTCTGAACCGCAGTTTAAAAGTTTTTGATAACCTATTTTAGCACTTAAAAAAAAGCCGTTCCGTAAACTAAGGATATCCGGCTGCGTTATAGGTTAGATATTTTGTAAAACAACCCGCAACGAAAGATTTTAGAAGTATTCCTCTTTCTTAGACATGCTCATTTAATATATTACTAAAGAAATAAAACGGAGTGATGTATTGTAGTTTTCCTTCTTTCTTTAATAATTAATCTATAAATGACTATAATGATCTATAACCATTTAAGTGGTCTCGTGGTTAGCGCCGTTGGCTACGGATCCGCAGGCCCAGGTTGATACCCGGTAGGCCTACCTCCTCGGGTTTTTCTGAGGTAGAGACGTGTGGAACGGGGTGCACTTAGTCTCGAGATTCAAACTGAGGAGTTAATTGATTAAGAAGTAGTGACTCCGATCACGGAAACCGTCATTAACAGTTGAGGGTGTCGTCATGCTGACCATACATCCCCCAATCCTGCCATCTACTTATGGTAGACGATGCAGCAGTCGGATTGTAGGCCTAGTCCCTTCATAAATGCAGCTCCACGGAGTTTAGTCTATAATAATCAGGGCCCGGATACTGATGACCTAAAAGTGTTTGAAAAATGACCTTTAAAATGACCCCAAATTTTAAAGAAAATGGTTTAATAATTATAAAAAATGACCTAAAAACTTATATTTTATTTATGAAAAAATATTGTACACACAAAGGTATAAACTAATGTGTACATAATTGTAAAAACGGTAAATGCAGAAAGGACGTTGTAGGTAGAAAAACTTTGTTCTTTGTTCTTGATTGGAGAATTTGAGAAGAAAAGTAAGAATTTTTAAAAAAAAAAAGTAAATCCTATAAAAATGTTGCACTATAGTAAATATTACCCGTATGGGAAAAAAGCTTGTAAACCCTACCGCATTAAACAAACAACACTTCAGAGACCGCACCGCTGGCGACGACAAAGAAAATACACTCAATGTAAATGCATGAAAATGACTAAAAAAGGAAGAAAATGACACGAAAATTACAATATAATGACGTAAAATTGAAATAAATGCCCTAAAAATATGAAAGTACATAAAATGACCAAAAATGACCCAATAAATATGCATTTCTGTAATCTAGAAGTCATGGTTAGGATTTATCTACAAGTTGGCAATGTCTATGCAGAATCAATAAAAAGATAACGTCCTTAGAATCCGGGCCCTGATAATAATATATGCATAAGCATATGCTTTGAAATCGGTTCATTCCCTAATTATTTCTACTGGGTAATACTGCAGCTAACCTAGTTACCTCTGAACACTTTTGAACAGAGGAAATTACCTTAAGTGGAGCTTGAAAGTAGGAAATTAGCATTAAAATCTTTTCTCCAGGCCTACGATTGTTTTACTTCTATCAAGTTGAGAAAAGAGACGTTGAAATTTCCTACACGCGCTAGTAGAAGAGAAGCTAAAGAGAGAGTAAGTAATGACTAAATGGTTAACAAAGATTCCTAGACATTCTTTTACAATTCCAAACAAAAGTTTCCTATCTCGCTACTTGTAAAAAGCCCTTCTCCTCCTTTTAACTTTCCTGAGAGCTACAGAATGAGTAAACAAAAGAAGCATTATAATAGCATGAATGACGTCATCGGATGTTCCTCGTCAATGCTCAGGCAGACAGAGCAACCTGGTTAAACCATTGTCAATTACTCTACTTATTCCAGCATTCTTTACACCGCAGAAAAACATGGTGCAGAACTAGCGGTTTGACGCTTTAGATCAGAGGTCTTCCACCCGCGGTCCGGACCGTGACTTAAATTTTTGCAGCCCGCAAAGAAATACTAATTTTTACTACAATGCGGCTCATTGCATCAGTTTTTACGGCCTGCAGACAAACACAATTTTTAACTAAAAGTAAAAATAGTATTCTTTGACAACTTTTCTGAAACTACTCTTCGGTACGTTAGGGTTGGCGCTAGTAGACAAATTTCCAACAGTCCACTCAATATGCTCAGTTCATAGCATCAATTTTTGGCAGCATATACATATCTGAACAGCTTTGCTCCAGGATGAATACAGTAGAATCGAAACTGAGAAACAGATTTAGAGAACTGCCTTCGAACAATTAATTATAGAATGTTACTGTGCTTTGAGGTATTCATTAACATTGCAAAGTGAAAGAGAAAATATAAAACTTACATGTATTATAGTGTTAAGTAATTCCTACTGTTATTGTAATATAATGATGATATATTTGTAATAAGCTTCCTACTGTTATTGTAATATAATCATGATATATTTGTGATACGCAAGTAGCATATAAATAAAATAATCAGTAAAAGACGTGGCATGCTAAACTTTCATAAAAAAAGGAAACGGCCCTTTTGTTTATAAAGTAGAAGATCACAGCTTTAGATTCTACACAAATAACATTACTGTGCCTTGGAACCGTGGTGAAAGAGGCTGTGGGTTCAAGTCCCACCGTGGGCATGGGTGTTTGTGTGTAACAAGATAAATAATAATTCATAAAAATTGGCCTATGACCGGATAAATTTAAAAAAAAAAAATCTTGTTTCCAGGCGTTGAACGGTTGTTTCATTGATCGCTGTTCACATTCTACATAACTTAAGCCATTCTACATAAGTCGTGTCCAATTTCGTTACCAAGAAACCACTGTCATTGGTAAAAATTATAACAAGCTTGCGCGTTAAGTTTATATAGTCACAGATTCATCAAAGATTGAACATGGACGAAGCCATTGCCCGGCTATACATATAATATAAATTACAGAGACTGTACATAAAATAATAGATTGATAATCCTTTCAGAGTTAAAATTACGTACTGACATAAGCAATCATGAAATGAATTCATCAGTGAATTATAAGTTTGAAATCAATACAAATATTTCAGTGGAATAGTTTGTTTTCTTGAATGACAACCGTAATACATGCATAAAAGTCATCACATTTTAACATCTATTAAATTAATAGTACTGCTCTTATGCAGTTTCTTGCTGTGACGAATCTATAAGTCAGTAGCAGTGAAAAGGGTAAATAATTAGCGAAAGTTTCCTACACGCTACGTCTAAACTCATTACAACTTCACCTGCGGAAAAATACAGGTCCTCTGGACACGTCCTCTCAACTTTCAAACTGTCCTAGACAGGTGTATGAAGTTATATGTTACAGGTTGTTCACTTCCTGTGGAACTACATGCATTGGATGACTTCAGAATTTGAAAAGCTGTGCATACACGACAATGGTAAACAATAATAATTTGATTGTTTTCCTAATTAATAAATCGCATTCGAGATTAACTCTTTATATAGAAAGTATTCGAAATAAAACATAATAACAAACTTTTGTTTAATTAATACTTACTTATTAATTTGTTTCGGCCGCGGTGGTCTAGAGGTAGCGTGCCCGCCTCTAGATCCGCAGGGCGTGGGATCAAACCCGGCCGCGGTCGATGGATTTTTCAGGACGTAAAAATCCTGGGCACGGAGTCCTCCGGGAGGGACTTTAAGCTGGGGGTCCCGTGTCGTAGATTTACGGCACGTAAAAGAACTCCAAGCCTAAATTAGAGCCTCTGGACAAAATTTATCGGCTCTTTCACGTCCAAGAAATACTTAGTTTCCAGAGGGGGGTTGCGAGGCGATGGGCTTACCACCTGTCCCTCTACCCTCTCTCGGAAAATAATGAAACCTCCATCGGAGGCCCCTTCGCCCCACTTGGGGATCATAGGGTACCAGATACTAGATTCGAGATTAACTCTTTACATACAAAGTATTCGAAATAAAACATAATAACAAACTTTTGTTTGCTTAGTACTTACTTATTAATTCGTTTACTCCTGTCATGTGAATTAATTTGTGATTTCACTACCAGGTGCCTGTGGCTTCGCACAAGATTATTTACTTAACTGCTAGATGTTTTAATTAAATAAAGCATTTAACAGAATTTTATTCTTAATTATATTGTTTTAAGTAGTAAATATAAATAATTAAACTAAACCCAACAAAACTAATCTTGTGCTGCCATATGAACAAACAGATTCGAAATGAAACGATTAAAAGGAACCACAGATTCCTAAACCTTGCCCAAATCAAGCAATTAAAACGATTGAAAAAGTTAAACACCCAGCTTCGAGGTGCATTTTACGATTAAATCCAATCGAGCGATGGTCTTTTTTCCCCCAGCTGGTATGTCAACCGAGCAAGGCCATCTTCAAATAATTTCACAATAAATTGAATACGGTTTGTTAATAGGTGGCGTTGAATCTACATGAAAACACGATCTCAAAAATCAGATATCCTTATTCAGTAAATCCAGCAGGAGAAGTCCTGATTCTCTGTAGTTCTAATGGTCCACCAGCTATGAGAGGGGCTACAAAAATCTCTCATATTTTCCGTCCACAAGACAGAAAATAGCCTATAAAATCTGTCTTGAGTGCAGCCTTGAAAAATACACTTAAATAATAAAATGAATGTTCTGAAAATACATTTTCTAGGTGCTTATGGTCACTTTATCTCTTTCCAACGAATCCTCGAAAAATTAAGTCTTACAAAATCATTCTATCTACACCTTCGTGAAATAAAGCTTTCTTATATCAAAACATGTGACGATGACAAATAGGCTATAGAATTACGCTTCTGTATGCTCTTGTATAGGATATATTTGCTTATAAAACTGTAAAATGAAAAGAAAACACATAAAAAATCGTATAAGAGTAACGTAACTTCCTCTATCCCAAGTACACTTCCTATAAAAAAAAATAGCTACTTATTCCAGCCAATGATTCACTAAAGTTCCCCCTTATGCAAGACGGCTGGCTTACAACTAAAACCAAACTAAACTCCAGGGCGCTACATCCGTTGATGGACTAGGTCTACCATCCAACCGACGCGTCATCTACCGTATAGCCTACAGATGGCAGGATTGGGGGCATATGGCCAGTAAGCACTTCTTTTTTAAGGTAGATCCTTAGTTTGTGTCACGAGACTGAGTGTGCCCCGTTCCAGACATCCCTACCTGAGAAAAATCCGAGGTTGTACCAAAGACTAAACCCAGATCTGCGGATCCGTAGTCAGTAACAACTAGAACGCGCCGGCGGTCGACTAATAAAGGACTTCAGACTGTCTGGCATATTCCGCCAAAAGGATGAAAGCAAATTCCACACGTCTATATCCCACTTAATTAATTCCAGAAATCAGGAGTACGAATATGGAGGAACGATTCTTTTGACCCTTTTTAGTGCTACTGAAATTTAAATGCTTCACGTCGCACAGTTGTCTAAAGCAGAAACATAGGACTAATAAGTAATTCTTTATGTAAAATGTAAGGATTTTTACCCACGCATTAAGTTTATTATTTATGAAAGCCAGCTATTCTACTGAATTATTTTTCATTGATTTCAAACTTAGAGCCCACTGATGGTTTCACTTGATGAATGCATATATATATAATTAAGTTCAGCTCTGAATATAATAGCTAGTAGGTGTACCAATTCTGATATTCTTTTAAAAATTCTCATAAAGTATATTTTCGATAATATCGATTATTTTCATTAAGGCAAATTTTCAGTGAATTTTCTGTCCTAGTTATATCCACTGCGATTTTATCTAGGCCTATCTATCTCCATAAATCCAAGTTCCAGATGAAAAGTTCCATCCAGTAGACTATAACAAATTATATTTTAAATAATAATAGTAAGAATTTGTTTGTATAGGCCTAATATATTTTTTTGTGAAAACTCAACATCGAATTTCCGAATTTGATAAACTAGGCCTGGTTCCTCCAACTTCAATACTAGGGTATGTTACTTTAGGAATATTAATATAATCTACTATGAGAGTTCATATCGGAAAAGAGGTTGTGACCTGGAGATTGCATTAAGTTTCATTTTTGGGGGAAGAAGAATTTGACGTAATACATTGCAATTATATTTTTTTCTGACTCTTGATAAATCCAACTTCCGAAGTATACAATTCTACTTAAATAATCAAATTATATTTTGAATAACTGTAATAACTGTTAATATGTATTTCTTGTGAAAACTCCATATCGATTCATTTGATCATTTTTAGTGTTTAACCTCTGCACATTGCTACTGTTGTATGCGTCACATCGACCAATTGTCTAAACCAGAGACATAGGACTAATAGAGTAATGCTTTACTTAAAATGTGATGATTATTATCCAAATATTATGTTTATTCTTTATGAAAGCTAGCTATTCTATTGATTTTTTTCTCATTATATTCAAACTTAGAGCCCACTGATGGTTTTACTTTATGACAGCTTATATAACCACATAAGTTCAACTCCCAAAGGGTAATAGAATTTGAAGGTTCATTTCAATAGTAGTCTATCGATTATTCATAACGGCAAATTTTCACAGAATGTTCAATACTTCCTTTATATCCATTGCGATTTTATGTAGGTCCAGGGTTGCCATACGTACGACTATAGTCGTACACATACGACTATTTCATACATTTGTACGACGTACGACGCAACAATGAGTCGTACGCCTATTTGTACGACTATTTTTAACATAGAGTTTTATATATTTTAACCAGTTTACTGTAGAATCTTAAATTTTGATATATATATATATAGATAAAATACAGCTTGTTTATTCATGGTCTTTTTTGTAAGCATGTAACTAAAAATCAATATGAATGGAAAGCAGACCTGTTCCTTTTGCAATAATTACAACACTGTGGCAACTACTGTTTTTTTAATTTTATTGTATATTATCAAATTTACCACATTGGAAGATAATGAAACACGTCTAATCATTTAAAAATAAGATGATTTATTAACAATTGCATGACATTTATGTAAGGTGTAAAATTCCGATTATGAATTATTATTATTATTATTATTATTATTATTATTATTATTATTATTATTAACGCAATACGTTCATTACACTGAAAAATTACAAAGTATACGACAGTTTTGACTAGAATACGACTATTTTCGAATATTGGTACAACCGTTCTACGTTTCTGATCTGGCAACCCTGTGTAGGTCTAATCTGTTTATAAATCCAACTTCCAGATGACAAGTTCTATCCAGTATATTAAGATATATTTTTATAATGGTAAAAATCGTTTTTGTATAATATATATTTTTGTGAAAACTCAACATCGGATTTCTGAAATTGATAAACTAAGCATGGTTCCTCTAACTTTAATAGGAATATTAATATAATCCACTTTGAGAGGTTGTACCGATAAAGAGGTTTGCGACCGCACTAAGATTAATTTTGGGAGAAATATTTGACTTAGTAGTAGATTACATTGCAAATTATATTTTTCTTACTCTTTATGAATCCAACTTCCACTGTGTACAATTTCACTCCATTACCCAAATTATATTTTGAAGAATAGTAAGAACAGTTAGTATAATATATTTCTTGCGAAAACTCAATTTAGAATTTCTGGAATAAAATAAAGTAGGCCTACTTTCTTTATGCCTAACTATGATATCTGAGGTAAGCTTATGTGTACAGGAAATAAAACTATTTATTTATGACACTGTCTTTAATTTTAAATGTTAGCTGCTCTAAGATATTTATGTATCATTCCTTTTAAGTCTTTATTTTAATATGTTTGTTATTTTGTAATTTTTTTCATAAGGTAGCCTACTTCACTTTTTTATTTTTTTCACTCTATGCTTTGTCTCTTCCCTTTTTTCATTCTGATCACTTTGGAACTGCACCCGAGCACGAGTAGGCTAGTTTTGTTCATTGCGGTGTATTTCTCAATACTGTATTATATTTAAGCTTATTATCTTGTACCAGAAATTGTAATAGAGAATTGTGTAGTAGTAATAACAACAACAATAAACAAGAACAACAATAATAATAATAATAATAATAATAATAATAATAATAATAATAATAAAGTAAAGTGATCTCTATACTGGCCATGGAGGCCCAGAGGGTTCCAGGAGGTTGAGGCTCCCAGATTTTGGACATTCGGCACGTGAAGGTGGTAAAGTTGTCAGCCTTACGCACCGGCCGCCTTTACCCCCAGGATTGCTCCTGGTACTCATTTCTGTTAGAGGCTGAGTCGACCCCAGGATCATAGTGCCACCAGAAGGATTAGGCCAATTGAAAAACTCCAACGACCTCATCGGGAATCGCACCCGCGACCTTCCGGTCTGTAGCGTAGCGCCTCGACCTTTACGCTACGGCGTACCCCAATAATAATAATAATAATAATAATAATAATAATAATAATAATACTAATAATAATCAGTATTATCCAAAGCTTGCTGTTGGTGTTTAAGAGGTGTATTGCTGACTTCTTCAGCTGACATTGCTGCAGTGCAAGTTAATAGGTGTCAAAAGTAAAACAGAGCGTGATTTAAGTGATGTACAACGAGAGACTAATGGGCATCGCTGATGAAAGCACATGTCGACACAAACAGCAATCTAAGTTGCAAAGTTTCCAGATAATTCTACAGCAGATAGGCTGTGTCAATGTGACGAAGAAATACTGCATACAGTTTGTTATATCACCTTCCTCTGCCTCGATGATAGATCCATAATTCTCTCGATATTTCCTACATTCCGCTCTATCTCCCAGATCGCGTTCTGTTCGGTCTACATTTCCATCACTTCAAAAGAATTTAGCGCTTAACTTCATATGTAAATCATTTTACAACGACATTTAACAGCAATCTTGTTCAAAGAGTAGCATTGGAAATGTACATTCAGATACGGTAGGCTATATTATTACCGGCATTATAAATTATTACCGGCTTGTAAGTCGCCACTGGGTTCGTATCTCATATTGAGAACGCCTGGTGGTATACTTGGATTGTGAGTCAGTCGGAGAATTTAATGTTGTACCGGCACGTTGCCATGGTAGCTCAGTTGGTTAGAGCATCGGCACGGAGAGCCGAAGATCCTGGTTCAAATCCCGGCTATGGCATTGAATTTTTCACCTTTCCATCTTAGCCTACACACGGCCAGTGTGAAAGAATTATCATTCCATCTTAGTCTATCTTTGTATGCTGTGTTCAACCTAGCTCCAAAACGAAAAATTGCTAAAACAAATGTTGTATTTGGGTTAGGTGTCTTTTTGGAATACGACATGAAGATTGGCGACGACTTTCTCTTACTTTAAGGGGCCATTACATGAAGAAAAATTATTTCTTTTTTTGCGATTTTCTCGAAAACGACTCTAACGATTTTGTTTAAATTTTGTATGAGAAGTGCTTATACTAAGAGATAAAGATTTTATTTGAAACTTTTTTTCGAAAAAATTCTCTGAAACGTAGTTAAAAGCCATGTACCGTTCACACAAAGGCAGTCTTGCCCGGTGAACAATAAAGGTTTGCATCAGGTTGAAACAACTGAATAGGTACGCATTGCAATACGGCCTCTTATTCTGCATCAGAATGTGCAGCGAGAAAGAGTATTGCCCATGCTTAGGGTAAAGACAGTTATGTGAATGCATTAATTATATTTCATTTGGGTTATGTATCCTTCGGAGATGCGATGCGGTAACAACATATGCTACTCTTCATTTTTACAACCAATTATATTAAGAGAATGTCATACATAAGTTAATAATATATTATGCTAAGAGGCGAAACTTTTACTTGGGCAGAGGAAGTTACGTGTGTCATATTAGATTTTCCCCCTTTATAACGCTACAAGTAAGATTCTCTGAAGGTGGTTCAATGTAACCGAAAGGCCTAGGAAAAAATAAAATAAGTTAAAAAGAAAGGTATTATATAATAATTATTTTGTACTTACATAAGAAGGATGACGGAATCAAATGATCAACTCACCTGTAAAGGAAAGAAAATCTTTAGGTGCAATTCAACAACTAAGATATAAAAAAATGAGCGATGTTTACACACTTAGCCTACATACTAGATATACACTGATTACTGTTAAAGGGCTCGTTTCCATTTTCCAGCATGTAGAGTTAGATAGAACGATACAGTAAATTGTCTTATACCTGAATGTAGTTGACGCCTGTGCTTTTTAAATAGGCAACTTCTTCGACAACTGTGTTACGCAAACACCTTCAGACCTAACCGAGAGGAGAATACTTTATGTTGTTCCAAATCTCTCCACCACGTCCATAGGGTCCAGACAGATCCCAAATTACATCAGGCTTAACGGGCTCCGTCTCTGTAATCCCAACCTTGCGTACTCTATCCACTAAATTATCAAACAGCGTAATTTTGTAATGTTTCTATTAGATTTTAAATTACGCTGTATATCGTATGTATGATCGTATACTGTATGTATAGGCAAAAATCGGCTTTCCACTTGCTCACAAAGATACCTTTTATCCTACGGTGGCAAGGGTATTGCGACAGGTGCACATAATTTTCTGCTTGTTATTTGATCTCTTATTTGGCATTTTATGTAGAGAAAGTGAACTAGTAAGCATAGTTTGTTTTCTCAAGACAGCCTGTAAAGCTGGCACATTATACAATAAGCTATATACTATTTTAGTTGCAGCTACTCATAAATATGTCGAGTTACTATAATCCTAGAATCAAAGACACCGAAACGGAAGACTAATTCTTGCGCCTACTATAGTATGTACGAATGCCAGTTAGATTCGTCATTTGGCTAACTGGAAGCTTATTTCTTGCCATTCAGAACGAAATCAGAAATTTAATACTTTATTCAGTTGGCCTTAGATTCCTAGGTGCTAATAAGCTGAGCAGTGAGGAAATACAGACTATTATATGAACAATATGTAATTACAGAACAATTGTTTGGCAATAATAGATATTAAAATGCGAAGGTACGTCCAATAAAAACTCGAATCCAAAGTTTTAAAGATCACCAAGTTTTCTTTTAACTTATACTCGTAGAAGAGCGTAAGTAGCACTAACTTAAAAGCTGAGCAAGATTTGAACCCAGATCCCACCGCGCACTTCTTTGACCGGTATAAATCTTCACGTCACCAGATACTTTTATTCGGGAAGATAATGGTGCAGAGGAAGTTCGAATCAAGGTTCGCCAATTCAAGGCCCATTGACAGTAAGTAAGAGAGAAAGAAGACACAGGCTGTTTGTTAAGCAAGTACTCGGCTAGCGGGCGGCGCCTTCAAGTCGTATAAATATTTAGCTAAGCCATGAGCTGAGAGCTTGAGGTGAACTCTCAGACAGAGGTATAAGAAGGAAAGCAATTCGCTATATACTTCTGACGTGCGCACTTTCTATCTGAAAATAAATACTGTAAAGTGATGATAAAAATCTGGCATGTGCACTCGATAGCAATTTCTGTGCCTTAAGCAAGGAGCAATAGGATTATTATAATTACTTTTGTTGATGAATTTCATTTTTTGTCTACGAGGGATCTAATTAATTATGTAGTACAATGTCTGTTCCAAACAATTACATTCTTGTAGTGTGGGAAAGGTATTAGATGTAAAATACGTGGATAAGTAACAAAGTCACAGGAAATATTCATCCTGCGCTTAGTTTAAGAGCTACCCCTACCCTGAATGGTTAATATTTTTATTATTAATACAATTATTATATAATTATTAATTGCGTATATAAGATTCCCTAGTTCCTCGCTTTTTTCATTTTATGAAACTTATTTGCTAATTTATTTACAGTTATTCATTTACTTTATGGGGGGGGGTACGCCGTAGCGTAGTGGTTGAGGTGCTGCGCTACAAACCGGAAGGTCACGGTTTCGATTCCCGATGAGGTCGTTGGAGTTTTTCAACAGGCCTAATCCTTCAGATGGCACTACGGAGTTGGGGTGAACTCAGCCTTTGACAGAAATGAGTACCAGGAGCAATCCTGGGGGTAAAGGCGGCTGGTGCGTAAGGCTTGACAACCTTACCACCTTCACGAGCTGAATGTCTAAAATCTGGGAGCCTCAACCTCCTGCAACCCTCTGGGCCTCCATGGTCTGTATAGGGAACACTGCTTTTTTTTAAGTGTATTTATGTACAGATGTTAAAACATGTTTCTGTGCCTAAAGATTTTAACAGCCTCTTACATAACATCAAAGGTACAGTTGTCAGCATAATGAAACCTTATATTGAACAAAGGTAATGGCATTCAAATTGTAAAATAAAATATTGTAATTTAAAATGAACTGGGCGATATTTATTTGTTGGTAAGTTTTCTTCCTGGCAGCCTCCTGAATAGAGAAATCATAAAAAAATGTTTCGAAATAATAACAATAACAATAATAAACAAATAAATAATAATTCTTTAATAGACTACTCTCCCGGCTATGGTTTCTTTAGCAGTAAATTTATATTGAGCGTTTTTAAGGATCATGGATGTAAAAACTGAAAACAACTCTCCTACTAGCCTTACTGAATTTACTTTTCAATGCCACACAACAAAACTTGATTATTATTTCTGATAAGTTTTTATTCTCATAAAATGTTGATAGACTAAGTAATATTTAGCTAGATATTCTAATTTATTTATTTATTTTACTACAGTTCATAGCATTCCATTTCGGAAATTCTAAGCTATTATCCCCTTTAGAAAATGTTAATCAGATAATAAGACGGACACCAGTAAACGCATGTATAATGAGTAAACCCAGCTTACTAAAATAGCTGAAGAGGAAAGCCTACCTTTACAAAAGGGAATGGGGAAAAAGTGCTGTCATTCATTCTGATATTGACACTCACGGGTAGTTGAAAAGAACGAGCTCTTTTGCTGGTCAATAAATACAATGGCAACTTCTTCCACCACAAGTGGAATAGATGAGGAATAGGCTATAACATTCAATCCTAAAATTCTATGTCTATTTCTTGCTAGAAATACAAAGTACTGAGGTCCCCTGAATAAAAGGAAATATTTAAAATAAGAATATTCGTACAACCGGTGACAGGATAGCTTGCGTTAATTTTATACATCTTTCAGGAGTGCTATACAAGGAATGTAAATTGAGTTCGTATTACCAATTTATCATTTTACTAAAAAACGCTTTTCGCGAATTTCGCGAAAATAATTCTAACAATGTTTCAACTTTATTAAGGGGAGATAGGCTACACCTTTGAGGAAATTAATTTTTTACTTCCTCTGCCCGTACCATAGGTACTATATATAGGTAGAGGAAGTATTGTTTTCGACCCCAAAATTCGAAGTTGAGTTTTTAGCATATATACACGTTTCAAGGCCCCCTGAATCCAAAAATACTATTTTTGGAAACATGTCTGTGTGTCTGTGTGGAAAATATCTGTGAAAAGCTAGCTCCAAAACGGAAAATCGTATGAAAACAAAATTTCGTATTTGGGTCAGGTACCTTCTGAATATGTGAGGATAAGATTGGCGACTATTTTCTCTTATTTTTAAGGGGACTTTACATGAAGAAATTTTCGTTTTTCGCGATTTTCTCGAAAACGGCTCTAACGATTTTCTTTAAATTTTGCACATAGGTTGCTTATACTAAGAGCTAAAACTTTTATTTGAAACATTTTTTTCGAGAAAATTCTCTGAGGGTAGTTACAAGCCACCCACTGTTCACCCACTGTTTGTAGAAAGTTTGTCTTACGTGATGAACAACTGAATTTGCGCTCTTTCACGGCCTCTTATTTTATATAAGAATGTGAAGTGAGAAAGATGTATTGTTGGCCATGCATAGAGTAAAGATGTATCTGAGGGAAATATTCGATAAATTTCGGAAATTATATTTTACGGCAGAAAGTTCAATAAACGTCTGCAGTCATTTTTTTTTTTTTTTTAAGTTTGTTATATAGACTGCGCTTTTAGTCGCATCATTGAAAGAAGAGGTATTTATAGGATAATTAGCGTAAAATTGTGTCTTGCGATTCTGTACAAGGATATGTGAATACTGCTAACTTTTATTTGGGCAGAGGAAGTTATGTGACTTTCACATCAGATTTTTTTTATCTGTAGTGGGTACATTTTCCTCTTCAATGTGATGAAAAAAATTTTGATATATGTTTAATATTTCCGGAGTTATGACCGTAAATGTTGACGGAGGTCACATTAAATTCACTCCCTTCGGTAAGTTTGTCGCTCTTTTTCCGCAAGGTTCAATTTTGTGCACTGTTTACATCATAGCTTGAAAACTATTAAATATATTTTTGTGAATTTGTGCTCCTGTAGTTTAACAATGTGAACAGCATGAAACAGGATGTTTTCTTTAGTAGTTGCAGTTTATTAAAAAAGTCTCATAAAAACTTTACACATTCACTATACTGTCTAGAAATTAAGAAAAAAAATACTTTTTGAAGATATACCTAGGTATGATAAAGATCATGCTTTATGTTGTAGATGTGGGCCTTAAAAAATTAGAAATAAAATTCATAAGAAAACTCAATTAAGAATTCTAGGATGTAGGCCTAAACGCTGACGGACTGCAATAATTAATATAGTTATTGATAATGCATATACGGTTCAATGAAAAGTTATTTCATAAAATCTGAAAAGGCACTTAATAATGCACATGTGCTGTATATTACGTAGGCCAAATTTTAGTTCAGTGGATTTTAAGGTTCCTGAAATATAAAATGTTAAAGTTATCTAATTTTACGCTAGCCTAAGATATACCTCCCCTTAAGACCTTGAAGTTCACCCCCTCTACCGCAATCCTAAAAGTTACAAAACTATGGCAAGTCACTACTAAATAAATCGATTGGAAGAAAACATGCAAATACCGAAAAATAATTTAAAATACGCTAAATCATCATTAGTTTTAATAATTTAAATTTAAATAAAATAGAATCAATTTCTGATCATTTTCAATTTATTCAATTTAAATTAATATTTTTTATACATCTTGACAGTCGATAAAAATACTACTAAACATTTGTTTTAAACAACATTATCTCCGTATAGGTACTGCCTCACTTTCCCCAATAAGGGTGATATATTTTATGAAGTATATGGACTCCAATGACACATTTATTTACAGTACATTAGCGTGATATGACTGTTTCCAGATACTACTTTCTAGTATCATAACATACAGCAGCCCAATAGAACATAAATTAAATGTGAAATATCCCCACTTCATCACAGAGCATTTTGCACTATGACGGGTGCTATTACAATTTTATGTTATTTTAAAATCAGGTACATGACAGGTGCAGAAATGATACAATGGGTGATTTACAGATATAGGTACATATATCACATCGTCGAACGTCATTTATCTTTACTCTACTACTAGATTCCAAATAGTCAGGAAACACCACAAGCTAACCCAGTTGTGAGTGAATACCGTATAAAATCAGGTAAACTTATAAAACAAAGTGCCAGAGGTCATATTTAAGAAATTACAGAGTTTTAGATCACGGTATCTTGAGAAGGTCTGATCAACATAGGCCCAATTATGTGAATAAATAAGTGGGATAACTAGAATGTTAACAGAACGGATTTACAACAAATTCCTCACGTCAACAATATTTCTTTATTTATGTCAAAACAAGTGAAGGGGTACAAATACGCAATCACTTGTCTTCAGTTCTATCGATTAATGCAAATTTCCTATTTAAAAAGCATATGACCGTTAATTAGTCGTTAATCCGGTTAATAGGATTTGTTCCAAAATCAATAGCGTTCTTCCTATGGACCTTATAAGTGTGTACAGGCATTCTAAGTTTCATGAAAATCTTAAAAAGAGTATATGAGTTATCACGGGTACAGACACACGGACGGACGGAGGACTGACATTTTTCCCATTCATCAAGTATTCTTAGAAAGTACCATTCTGCCAATTAATAAAATGGTAACTGTAATGCGACGGTTGGGATTTGAGGAAGTAAGGGTCCCGGACAATTTACCTATTCGATGTGATGGTGGTAGTGTGGCTAGCACTGCGATCTTGCAGCTTTCATCGCCAGGGAGTTTGTACGAAAGAAAACTTTTCCAGAAACTTTGGCTGTGGGGTCATTCCATATTAAATCAACAAATTTTAAGAATTTCTTTTGCCACACCATTTTTGATTTTGATAAAATTTGGTAGGTGATGTGTACCAGTCTTCTGAACCCCAAAACAAATCTTGTTATACCTCTAAAAAATTTTACTCCTGAGATATAGGCATTTGTTTGGAGCACGAACAAGCAAAAAATGTAATTTCAGACCTGTTTTCTGAGAGCCGTAGAATTTCTATTTGAATCAATAGGATGATCAGATAGGGCTCATTGGAAAGCTTAAAGAATGGACTTTCATTTGTGCATACTAAATTAGATTTAAGTTAAGTCTAAACAGACGTTTTTAGGGCTCTAATCTTCGTTCGTGAACAGTCGTTTTGCGTAATTTTAGGCATTAAAAAAACAACGAAGGACTTGGAGTAACAGGCCAATTTTTTTTCCTGTTACACTTATGTATGAGGAGTATATGTAGGAAAAAAACTGAGCTGTTACTGGTGGTCCTTCACCCTGAAAAATTTACTTAAACTTCGAAAAAAGTGTAAATCGTGCTTTTTCTCGGACCCAAAAAGTAATGTGGGACAGGTGATAAAAATCTGAAAATGCCAGGATGAGAAGCCCTTATAGTATACTTTAAAATAAAAACAAAATCATTCTGTGACTGGAAGGGATAGAGGAGCTACAAGTCTTTGAAATATCAAGAAAACAGCACTTGACCGCTACTGAAAATAGGCTAAGCAGATAGGATAATTACCACAAAATATAATTTAAATTTACATAAAATACAAAACATTTATTTACAAATGAGAATTTTCCTCAGTTATACAACTTTCTGATTTTTGTAATTTTTCTAGCAAATTTCCACATTTGATTTCTTTTTAAGCTACATTGATGGCAATTTCAAGTGATGTATTTAGAAACCATTCTTATCCTGGTTTATTAGGTGTAGGTACTGGATTAAACTCTACTCTTCTATACAGTATATTGAATTATATGTTAACTAATAACTCATAAGTTTTGGACACGCACTGTTCATTGGAGTCTGGTTGCTGACCAAGTCATGTTTGAATATGCATAGCTTCATATGATCCAGCCCCTCTGTTGAATGCTGTCCACTATTCACTTATTGAGCTGACTCACAGCATGTAGGTTGTGTTTGTGCTTCATTATCTTTTGATTAGTTTATTTTTTAAAATTATTACTATTGTTATTTTGTGCTGAATACATGCTATTGAAATTGTTACCAGCATATTACTGTGCACAAAATGTTAAAAAAATTAAAAATCCAAATCAAGGCACAGAGACCGGTACTGACAGTGAAGATGAATGCCCAGACATTTATGAACCTGAAATCATTCTTGTTGAAACAGTTAATGATGCTTGTTCAGTCCTTGGTATTTCTCCTGTTAAGGCGCAGAAGCTGTCAGTTGAAGCTAGAACCTCAGTGTTAACAAATGAGGTTAGTATATCAGGAAAGTTAAGTCTTTTGATTTGAACATTTCAACTGATAATGAGGAATTTTCAATGAACATGCAGCCTGCCAGTTTAGCGAATGAGTACAAGCAACTAATTCACAAGCTTAAATTTAAAAAAAATTAAAGAATATTTTAAGTTTAGCTCCTAGTAGTTGGAGTATTAGTATAGTTCAGAGCGAGTTTAATGTCAGCCAATACTTAGCCCACCAGTAAAAAAATTTAGTGAAAAAGAACGGGATTTTGCCACAGAATAGGGAGAACAGGACTAGGAATAAACTTGATGAAGTTTCAGTCAAAACTGTACAAGACTTCTACGAAAATGATGAGTACAGCAGAATGATGCCAAGGAAAAGATACTGTGTGTCTGTTAGAGGGCCTAGGTTAACATACAGAAAAGGTTAATTTGATGTAACCTTAAAGAGCTTTATTCAGCTTTTAGTGTTTAATGCATTACCTACATCCAAAAAACCAGGATAAGAATGGTATCTAAATAAAATAGTTGAAAATACAGTAGGCCTACTTGAAATTGCCATCAATGTAGCTTAAAAAGAAGTCAAATGTGAAAATTTGCTAGAAAAATTACAAAAAATCAGAAATTTGTATAACTGAGGAAAATTCTCATTTGTAAATAAATGTTTTGTATTTTATGTAAATTTAAATTAAATTTTGTGGTAATTATCCTATCTGCTTAGCCTATTTTCAGTAGCGGTCAAGTGCTGTTTTCTTGATATTTCAAAGGCTTGTAGCTCCTCTATCCCTTCCAGTCACAGAATGATTTTGTTTTTATTTTAAAGTACACTATAAGGGCTTCTCATCCTGGCATTTTCAGATTTTTATCACCTGTCCCACATTACTTTTTGGGACCGAGAAAAAGCACGATTTACACTTTTTTCGAAGTTTAAGTAAATTTTTCAGGGTGAAGGACCACCAGTAACAGCTCAGTTTTTTTCCTACACATACTCCTCATACATAAGTGTAACAGGAAAAAAAATTGGCCTGTTACTCCATGTCCTTCGTTGTTTTTTTAATGCCTAAAATTACGCAAAACGACAGTTCACGAACGAAGATTAGAGCCCTAAAAACGTCTGTTTAGACTTAACTTAAATCCAATTTAGTATGCACAAATGAAAGTCCATTCTTTAAGCTTTCCAATGAGCCCTATCTGATCATCCTATTGATTCAAATAGAAATTCTACGGCTTTCAGAAAACAGGTCTGAAATTACATTTTTTGCTTGTTCGTGCTCCAAACAAATGCCTATATCTCAGGAGTAAAATTTTTTAGAGGTATGACAAGATTTGTTTTGGGGTTCAGAAGACTGGTACACATCACCTACCAAATTTCATCAAAATCAAAAATGGTGAGGCAACGCCCATTTGTTGATTTAATATGGAATGACCCTGTGTCGATGTGACTGGGTTCTAGGCAAGAGGAGAGAAAATACACGCTTGATGCCGGGACTGAACCCAGGCCTCTCAGTCCATAGCGTTTCAAATATTATATCAAGCGAACTTATAATTAAGTGACTGAATGGTACAGTACATTCTAAGATTACTTGGTGAACGGGAAAAATATCTGTGCGCCTGTCTGTGTGTCTGTGTGCCTGTGCAGGCGATAACTCGGATACGCTTTATTAGATTTTCATGAAACTTAATAAACATACCTATAACGTCCATAGGAAGAAAACTGTTGATTTTGGATCACATCGGTTGACCGGTACCGGAGTAACGACCGCCATGGATGTAGGTAGGTAATATACTTGCCTTCCACCCTGGCGGTGGTTTGATTCTCGGTCGGGTAGTGGATTTTTCAGTAACGAAAATTCCCCGGATTCAGAACTGGACATTACCCAGGAAAATTATATGCCATATTAAAAAGTCTTAAATTAAAGTGGTGACTACTAGAATAGGGTATAGGGTTCTCACAATAGATCTATTAAGGTCGCAGTGATGAGAAGCCGAAGGGCTTACATTATCCCTCATTAATCTAATCTAATCTAACGACCAATTAATTGTTTAAATAGCAAATTATCACTATACAACAAAGCCGAGTGGCTTCAAAGGACAGAAAATAATAAGAAAACGATTATACCTGCCCTGACCAAGGGTTACCAGAAGATAACGCCTACCAAAGAGATTATAAGGTAAAGATTTCATGGCCATCTGAACCTGTGATAATTCAACTGCATTTATTTCTCGGAGTGTAAAATAATTAACAGTGCTTAAACAATGCTTAATTTCTTTAGACTTAACAACTGGCCAAAATGAATCTTCAAGCACTGGGGGAAAATTACTTGAATGAATTTATGATGAAATCTTCTGCCAATGTACTAGAAATTATAATATATAGACTTATAAGGACGTTGAGTACCGGTACTGAACACGAAAGAAACTTGGAATATAAAACTAACTATATTTTTTATTGGTTTCTATGATAAAAATATATATACAAATTACTAATTTTAATTAAGTGTTTGGATCTTATTATGTTTGATCATCTTTGTGACCTTGTCAACTTTTTTTCAACCTCAAGTCTTGTTACATAATTTATCAGTAGGCTGCTTTTAAAAGAATATTAAGACACAATTATATAAAACACAAGTACATAAAGATAAAACTACAGTGGTTCTAGTATGCGTAATTTTGGTTAAGATACATATATGGATGTACATATACGGATGTATTCTTTTTGTAGTTTATATAATCTGTTTACGTTGTCGTACGGGACAGTGGCGGACGCAGAGGGGGGGATAGGGGGGTTACATCCCCCCCCCCGAAATTTGAAAAAAGGCTATATATGTACTCTAAGTGGCCAGTTTTATAAACTAATTTTATATGTAAGTTGAAAGTCAAATCCCCCCCCCGAAAAAAATGTCTGCGTCCGCCACTGGTACGGGAAATCCCTAATTAGAGAGGTAGCGTGTAATAAACATGAGATAGTCCGATAATTTTTATAGTAAGCTTAATCATCAGAGCTTTCACTGTATCACTCAAATTATCAAATAAATTATTATCGGTCAATGTCACATATCTTTCATGTCTTAGAATATCAAAAGCAATAACATGCGTGTAAAACGAAGTTAATGACTGTAGCAACATCATTCATAGACGCTCTGAATGTAAGCCACATTTTAGCCGAGAACCGTATGCGTCACGTGCCAGAGGCGTTACTCCCAAAGAGGATGTAAATTAGATCCGAAGATATTGATGTGACTCAGTGTGTTGTGTTTTGTTTATATTACAACATTTACCAAAGCCGAACACATAATCCACAGCCACCCCACAAAGCTCTCTTCATTTTTTTCCCCCCTGAATTCACGTGTTGGCCAGGAAACATAAAGAAGGCTTAAGTTTATTGAATGCACCTACATAATGAGGTTTATTAGCTCTTCACCTTCTTGTATGAGAGCGTTTATATTTAGCTATATTAGTAATCTGTTTATGCACAGGATGTGGAGCGTCTCATATCGTATTTCCTTGTTTCCTGTGCCAGGTCCAGGTTGATAGCTCATATTTTCTAGCCTTAAATCACCGTTAGTGTATGTGAAATCCAGGACACCGAGTTTTTTAATTTTATTTATTTATTTATTTCAGCTGTATTTATACTCCTTTTAGCTACGAGGCCATATCAGGAGTTCGGGATCTGTGTCTATACAGTAGGGTAGGCCATGGAACTATTGCTCGTCAATTGTTTCTATTATTGGTGTATTTTATGGAGTAAATTTCAAATGAGATTAATTTAAATGGATATGATACAGGATGAAATGGTGAGGATGATTCATGGTATGTAAATATCCAATTCGGCATTTTCCTTTATGACTAGAGAAACCATGAAAAAACCCACGTCAAATTGGCAGGCCGCGGAATTTGAACCTGGGACCTCGAGAATGCGAGTCCAAGACGTTACCATCTCGGCCACCTCACTCGGTACGGAGAGTTAATAATGCTTGCACAGTGCCAATAGCTAGGCAGAATAAATCAGCGCTATTTTATTTAGAAGGCATAGCTACCAATTGATCTTAATTAATTTAGGAAGTAAGTGTTATGTTGAATGTTAATGTAAATTTTGTAGTATATTTTGCGTGCCATCTTATAGTCGATTAAGCTCATTTATTTAGTAAGTTATTATGTTAAAAGTCGATGTAATTGTGTAGTATATTTTACTTGCCTTCTTAGCATTTTGTAATTCACATCTGCAGATCCAAATGTTAGTACAAAACATATAATTTATTATGTATATAACTATAACCCTAATATACCAACGTAAAATAGGGTTACACTATTTGGAAAATAAATAATAATAATAATAATTTATCTTATATTTTTTATACTCTATCAAGCTACCTAGAAATATCCCTAGTGAAAGTAAAGTATTCGAACCTGAAATTCTTTACGTGTAATCTTAAAACCAAATAATTTTGTAATACATAAATCTCAACGGTTTAAAATTAATTTTGCTTAGGCCTTTCGGTTTTATACAACCATCTTTTTTTTTATTGAGGGCAGTATAGTCCATAGGCGTACCGAGGGGGGGGTTTTGGGGGTTTGAACCCCCCCCCATTGATTAAAAAAAGGAAAATTCTATAATTTTTTTAAGTCTGCCCATAAATTACTTAATACAAGTATAAAGCATGGGAAGCTTAAAACTCGTTATTTTGCATCTTGATTTTTAAAATTCTCCGGGGGATGACCCCCGGAAGCTTAAAACTCGTTATTTTGCGTCTTCATTTTTAAAATTTTCCGGGGGAATCCCCCGGAAGCTTAAAACTCGTTATTTTGCGTCTTAATTTTTAAAATTCTCCGGGGGAGGACCCCCAGAAGCTTAAAACTCGTTATTTTGCATCTTCATTTTTAAAATTTTCCGGGGGAGGACCCCCGGACCACCTCTCCCTGGGGGGTATTCCATACCCCCAGATGTTATAACCCCCCCATATGGTCAGCCTGGTTACGCCTATGGTATAGTCTATAACTTGTGTTCTTTTTATTTATGACAATACAACTTGTAGTTCTTAAAATGTATGGCATTATACAGCTTTTAGATTTAATGATAAATTATTATCCATTGAATTTGCTGGTCTAGGTGTAAAAATAACATGCTAAAGTGGTTCTAAGGTTAATGTTCAGAGTAGAGATGGCTAAGAATAGCTTAACTGCAGACACGGGCCGTATGATTGTTAACACCATAAGCACTGTGGTAATAGCAGCATGTAGTACATTAAACTGGCAGTGCTGCAATATCGAAATTGGTGTTTTACTAGCGACATTCGTAACGCCCAACCATATTCGATAAAACTGAAAGACATAAAAGAATAATAAATGGCGCTGCTCGTATAAAAGATTTAATAATTTAACTGTCTTCACCGGTATAATAGTTCTCCATGTAATGGTATGTTATTAGGTTAAAATAATATTCCCCCTTAATTATATTGCCGAGTGAAGCTGTTATGATCGCTTAAGTCACCGTGTTATGACTACAGACGTAGTCGCATTGCTTATTCGTCTGGTTCAATACACTTATAGTAATAGACCATAAATTCCGGTAAGTGTTGGAGAACATTAGAAACATTAAGAGAGGTTAATCCCTTTTATTATTATCGTTCTAATTTTGACGTTTCTATCCACTAGGTGGCCCAGACGTAGCGACGCGGAAGGTGGTCCCGCGTTCAATTTGACTTGCGGGAAGGGATGAGCATCGATAGTTAAAACATCGATGTTCACCATCATCGGCGGTAATCATCAATGTGACGATAATATCGATCTGAAAACATCGATGAATTTTGACGGAAAACATCGTTCTAAATTAAAAGAAAGTCATGGTTTCAGAAAATTAGGCTAAATTAATAAGTAAACTGAATTATTTCCATGAAAACTATCGATGTTTTGGGAAATTAGGCGGCTGTAAATAAAATGATTTTATCTTAGAACCAAGGTAGGCATATTAATCTTTTTTTTACTATAAAAACATCGATGTCGGGGAGAAACATCGATGTAGCAAAAACATAGGTTGTTTTCCATCGATGTAGTAAACATCGATCATCGAAATGAAAACATCGATGTTTTGAAAAGATCGGCCATCGATGCTCAACCCTACTTAGGTGTTGTCATGGTTTCTACAGTCTAAAAAGCAAATCAAAGCAATGGGTATTTACTTACCATGACTCATCGCCGCTAATTATCACTTTAATCTAATTAATATAAGTTAAAAATGATTGGACACTCAGCACGACAATACAAACAGATGAGCATCAATAGTTAGACGGCTAACTGGTATGCCCAAGAACTTAAACACATGATACGACTGTATGCAGTTAAAGAATGCAAGAAGGCAAGGAAAAACTGTTTCTTTCAATGGGAGGGGGCCACGTTAGGAAGAGTATTGAATTTGGGCCTGTTGTGGAATAAAAATACGCAAAATACTGCTCTTAAAAATGCTAGATATACTCAAATAGCAATTCTTGTGTTAGTCGTGGTTAGTCTTTGAGCTATTAATTTGTGTTAAGACAGAGGAAGTAGATTCACGTACTGTTGTGCTACATGCTAAAGTTCTTACTGCTGCTAACATGTTATAGGCCTAAGTAACAATCCTCAATTGGGTTCCTATTCTTATCACTTATTTCTTCGAAGTAAACAGATTTTTCAATTATTTTCTTACGTAAGACGTTCTTTGCAACTTTCATAATATCTTCGACACTAGGAATTTGAAAAAGATGGCTTTATTTATACTGTAAGCATTACCGAAAAGAATGTTTAAGGGTGGGTTGGATATGAATTGGAACTGGGTAGTGCTCCCTTCCGGCTACGGACCTGTTTGTATCATAGCAGTTTTTAAAACTATGTTACACAAATTTGCATTATTCTTAATACCTGAAAAACGAATGAATGGATAGAAAATAAATAAATATATTTAAGAATTAGTTAATCAAAAGGAATGCAGTCCTAAGAATGTATTGTTTTGGAACAGATATAAGCACTTCAGCACACTGCCAGTCACAGTCCTATAACTGCTAACGTGGATCAAAACACAATACAAGTAGAGCTAAGCGCCGAGCCATAAATAATTGTCTCTAGCAATAATAACAATGAGTCTTAATGGCTGTTTACACATCTTGGGGGGGATTGGAGGGGAGTAATGCCGCTGAGTGCACGTGTTTCGTTTCCAGCTTGTCTTCCTTCATTTATTTCATTGTTGTAATTTACTTGGTATAAGACAGCAAAGATACGATTTACCGATGGAAGAAATTTGAAGTAGCCTACTTTTTTTTTTGTATATATTCGTTGCGCGTGTTTTCCTGTCGTATGCAGTACAGTTGCGACGATAATAACTAATAATATAGTGATAATGCTATAGAAATTTCGTGGATAATATTTTTCCAATAATGTCATAGGCTTTTTGTGACGTTCTATATTATGCTATTTTCTATATCTCTCTCTCGAATCCTAAGGGCCTCCGAGTGGAGGTTTATCTTGACAGGTGTGAATTTTGTTACGATTATTTTCCTAGAGAGGGCAGAGGGACAGGTGGTAAGCCCATCATCGCACCTTGGACGTGAAAGGGCCCAGAAATTTTGTCCAGAGGCTCTAATTTAGGCTTGGAGTTATTTTACCTGCCGTAAATCTACGACACGAGCCTCCCATCTTAAAATTCCTGCCGGAGGACTCTGTGTCCAGGATTTTAACGTACTGAAAAACCCATCGACTGCGGCCGGGTTTGATCCCGCGACCTTCGGATCCAGAGGCGGGCACGCTATCTCTAAACCACCGTAGCAGACATATTTTCTATAGTTTATTATAATTTTTATTATTATTGTTATTACTATTAATTGTTCAAACTACCCAAACGAGCAAAGTTTGATTTAAGGGGATCTATACATTAGAAAGTTACAGGCTACCTGCAAGCACCTATTTAGAAATTAGTTTCTGGGGGATCTTAACTAAGCGACAATAAATTAATGATATCTTCCCTTCCTGAGTGACATAAAACATTTTTTCTAAGAAATGCTTTAAAACTCTAATGTTTTGGGGTTCGGACCCCAGGACCCCTTGGCTATCTGTAGTTGAATGAGTTTATTTTTGTATTCACATCTCTAATATTCATATTGGATTTGCCTACTGGACATTACACGAAGGAACAACAGAAAACTTATACAATTATAGCATGCACTATCTTGTAGCCATTACTGAAAACAATAGCGAAAAGACTAAGCTCATCTGGCAACCACATGAAGAACTCTTTACCCTAGCTGTCTTATCGTAAATTATGTAAGCGAGATTTCAGGAAACTCATTGTGGAACTTAAGAGCTAACAATGTAAGAACCAATACATGAGTTTGCAATTACATTTTCCATAAACCTGCCATTAGAGAAACAAATTAGCTAAGACACTGATCTCCACCGAGTCCCTAGGTTCGGCGATTTTAAGTGAGAGTTTTTAGGTCCTAACTAAAAGCATGACTCATAAGGCTGGTGCCCATATGGTACACCACATATGAATGTAGCATATTATTTTTGTTTGCTAACAATCCTAGTGTCAGGAGAACGGAAGCTGGGAGTTCTCTGGCGGACAGTACGAGAGACATGAGGGAGGAAAAACTCCTCTGACCCCATTCCACGCAGTTTCATCACTCACACAAAAAAGCTTCATCTTGTCGTGGTAGCCTTACTGACTGCATATTTCAGCTGTGTTCGTGGCCTTCCTTTAAATAACATCCTACAAATTAATTGCAACAAGAACAAGAAATACTGCGACAAATGATGATTTACTGGCATTCAGAGGCTTTGGTAACCATTACAGTTTCTGGGAAACGTCAGAGAATTAGACTCTTGCATTTTTATAGAAGCAATGCCAACGCCCTGGATTTATATTGAGTACAATTAGGTTGCATTTTACCGAATGAGAGAAAAATCGCTAAATTGGTTTGTTGACATCTGCAACATATTTAAAGGAAGGACATCTGGTTTACATACAGTTTAGTTAACAATGGAGACTGAAGCAAAGTAGTCCAGAATAGAAAGGATGAATTACTACAGAATTTATACTTTATATTTATATTTTTTTCTCTTTATCACCAACAACCTTCCAAACAGTGTACAGTGTACAGTAAGATTTCAATCATATTTCGAAATCACGTCATGTATAAGACGTTTTGTTGTTTGTATCGTGTATAGTTTTTAATTTTTAGTTCTTTATTGCCACGTCTACGAGGAAGTTCACTGTGTGCCCGGGAACGCAAATCACCGCAGAATCACGATTAACAGAAAGAAATCCACAAAAATTGTTGACCCTGCTAAAAGATTTGAGACTTCCTGTTGCCAGTCAGTTAAGGTTGATTCTGAAAAGAAACGTATCTACGAGCCTAATACCATCTGTTTTCAAAACTCGTATGAAGTTCAAGAGGTATCAGTGACTGGTCTTGTTCTGGGTACAAGAGGCACCATTCCTATTTTCTTCCACAACTGGAGATAGAAATCTAAGCTTCCTAAACAACTTCAGAACGACATAGTATTAACAATAATTAAATACTCAATCGCAATATTTCGCAAACATATATATGGTCTTAGCATTGTTTAAATTACTGCAAAAGTCAATTTCCTTTCTTTTAATTGGTCTTTAAGTGTAATTGTAAATGGGGTCGGGGTAGGTTTCCTCGGGGTGCTCCTGTTTCCGCTGCCATAAATCATTTCACCAGAGCTCCATTCATCATTTTATGGCCATTGGTTGCAATAAAGGAATTTATAAATGCAATTATTGTGTAAAGTATTTCTTTTTACTATTCTGTGTCATTTGGCAAACCCCATATATGGGGTCAGATTCATTAATAAATTTACTGGTGAACTGGAAGAGAAGGTCTTATGACCTTAGCTTCGCCAGTATAAATAAATAAATACTTATATTAATTTAAAAATTGAGGATGAGGGAAGGAGTGCTGAACATTAAATAAGCGGTGTTTGCACCCCTTAAGTGATGCCCCTGCTTGGAGAACACACGTTATAGAACATAACCGAGAGGTGGACGTTGGATGACCAAATTGGGATCACATTCTACACCGGTCAATATAAATCGGACGGATATTAAGAGGCAGAATCTCATTTCAAACCGAACGAACGAGAGGAAAATTAACAGAACGGAGGCGCGGCAGCAAGACGGGATGCTGGCAGGTGGACCTCATCATCCGGAGTTCAGTGGAACAACGCTACAAGTCATGTGAGCATATTAATGGTATTGTAAGCCCCACCTGAGAGACCACCTTTACGTAACAATTGTTTCGCCTCAAACACACACCTTGGGGCGTATCAGCAGTCTGAGTATCTATTTACAGATAGTGAAGCAATAGCAGGACTAAAGAGGACCACCCAAATATTCTGAAGGAGTGAGTTGGCCCATTACGTGTTGTTACGAATCATACACTATATTTTAGATAGCCGTTAGTATTTATGCAATAGCCTAATAATAATGCATATTGGATTTATATTACCGGGTAGCTATATTGGAGACCCGAGCTCCCCTGCTATCTATCGCCGCATATACACACGCAAATGCGCAGACCGCGTAGAAAGAGGTTATTGATTTTCTGTGCAGGACTGCCAACATAAGGAACGGAGTCGACAACGCTTTTCAGCACGAGCTTTTCAACGCTTTCACCGTGAGAAATTTAACATTTGAAAAGGCGTAACTTTGCTAATTTTAATAGCCTATTTTCAATTCTTGTCAACCTGAATCTATCTAAAAATCATATACAAATATTCTTAACTAAAAGTCGGTGTTTCTTTATGCTAATTGATCTGACCAAGTTGGTCTTGGTTTCCGCTTTCCAAAACAAAAGCAACCTTGCAATATTCTCTCATTGATATCATTGACCTCAGTTCTTCCCTCGCTTTAATCAATTCCCATGTGATATAGATCTTGCAACCCCGCGTTTCACTCCAAGCCAAGTAGACAGGTAGCAGTCACAGCCGTCACAGGACATTCTTAGATTTTGATTGACTGGGGTAACTAGCTGATTGGTGCTGTAGAAATAAAGAGCATGGGTTGAACTGTAGGCAAACTTTTCCTCCCAAAAAAAGGAAGCCGCCTGAGTATGCAAAAGAATAACTGGACTAGGCCTATACCATTCCCATGTATCCAATGGCTCTATTTCTTTTAATTTTCCCTAAAACTGCTTCATATGTTGAAGTTTTTAAGTTTCTATTCCTATAATTTTCAATCCTAACCTACCACAACGCTCGTGACTTCTATATTATACTCTAGCAAAAGTAAATTACTATTAACAATGAGATGTCAGTGATTTCGTTCTTTTGAACGAATTAAAAGTGTTGTGTATCTTTACCTTACATCTTCGTAAAAATGATTGTACAACATCGAATTTTGGGCAAAATGATTGAGTGAGGGCTTCCTCACAAACTGCCTCCACTATTTAAATATCAAAAGCAGGGAATATAAAGAACCGCGGATTCTGTATCAAGGACAATGACACAGGCCAGTTGCAGCAAATGCACCGTGGAGACAAGAAAATTGACGCCACCACTTTAATGTTTGTTTGAATACGCACATAGAGGATCATTTTAATTCAGAGTCATTGTAAACGTACATTAAGCTCGTAAATAAAGTCTGTAAGCGCTGTAACTTATGATGAGTAATGTATTAAGACTTCTTCCTGTAGACAAATCAGATGAATGTAGGCCGTACACTAATCTTCCCTTACTTTTACTTTGTTTTGAAACAAAAACAAGAAAATACAGCAAGAGAATATTAAACTTAATCTTCTTACCTACCAAATTATAGTAAATTCTGATCGAAGCTGAGAAGTCGCTAATCATTATTTCAGGAGATCGCGGTTCAAATCCCGTCACCGTCCATTCGAGTGTGGGTTTACCAAGAGTTTCCCCACTCGTCAAGATGAATGCTGAATTGGATTATACTCCAGCTACCTGAAAGTTCTTCTCTGTTGCCCTTTGTGTTTGTCACGTCCTAGGAGGAGGTTCTGCGTTGAGTTGATACCTCACTGGAGAGTCCCTCCATGTCTTGTCTAGTTTTAATCCTGAACTTAATCCTTCCCCTTTAAGTATGGTATTGGCGTGAAAGCTTCGAAACAGGACATATAGACGGTTGTGAGTAAAATGGATTTGATAAAATACACTAACTTCGATCGTTGGGAGCTCTGCCCCCAAACCCCCGCGAGATTCTCGGGAAAGGTCGTTTTTTTTGTTTTTTGTTTTGTTTGTTTGTTTGTTTTGTTTGTTTGTTTGTTTTTCTCCCTCATAAGAGGCCATAGCCCTTCAGGGACACAATGCATATTCATTCATTCATATTACTATATATAGCAATATTAAACATAAAAAAAAGTGCGGAACTACTTAAAGAATTTTAGGGGTAATTTTTTTTTTAACTCACTTCTTTGGAAATTTCTCGTCGGTTACAGGCTTAAAGCTATAATGCTGCTGAATTTCAAGTTATATAATAGCTCAAGTGCAAGTGGGTACTACTATATAAGTGAGTAAGTAATTAGGCTGTTGTAGATGTGACAGCCTATGTCAAGGCAATCCAGTCATTTTTCACACTTATAAGGCAGATGTAACCACTACATTTCACATGCTACAGCAACTGAATGTGTAAATATTCCTGCCAAATTTTCTGATTTTAGCTGTCCTATAAATGTGTTAAAAATTACATAATGTGTGGAAAATGGACGAAATTTATTTAAAACAAAAAAAGTCTAGCTACATCTAAAGCATAACCCAAGGGGATACGCCAAAAAGTTATAGGACCAAACTTGCAGAGCTCACAAAATCTGTTACTGGAAGTGCAATCGATTTTTAGACCTCCATAAAAGGTCTGCAGTGACTTTTAAAGCTGTATCCGCCAAATGTAAAGGTTGCGTGGGGTTTAAAAATAAAATTTTGAACATTTTGGATTTTTCCCGTCGGTTAGAGGTTAAAACTATAAGTGTGCCAAATTTCAAATTTCTAGCTAATCTGAAAGCGGGTAAACTTTAATGTCAGTGAAAGAGTTAGTGAATGAGTCAGTCAGTTAGTCAGTGAGCGAGTCAGTCAGTCATGAGGCTTTATAATATAGTGAGGAATTTACATTCTCACTCTAACAAACAAAATGCTTTCTTTTTCACATCTACTTCCACTTGTTTTCTTCCTCTGGTTCATCATCCTCCTCCTTCTTACAATTTCCTCTAAAGCTATTTATTTTTCTCCCTATTTTTTATTCTCCCTTAACCATCTAATTGTTCTTGAGAATTGTTATCACTTCTTGATAACACAGTTAATAACTTGACTTAAATTTTATATGACGATTCTATTAGTTATAAAGTTTGTACTACGTTTTAATGTGAAATCTGGACCATGATGGGACAAGTACGTTCACACAAATCATGCCAGACTTGCATGCGAAATAAAGAATGATTAAGGAGCTCAGTCACCAATAGGATAATAGTTGAAGGATCGTGGGAGAGGCCATAGTGACCGTGAGTACCTGAGCAATTAGATAATGTGTCATACGCCACTCGTGATCTGAACACACATGTAGAGTCGGCGCCACCGAGTCCGCTCTACCTCTACCACTTAAATAATTCCCCTCCCGGTTAACAAGGTTTAAGTGGATTGTTGTTGTTATGATGTCTGTGTGCGCCTATGGTCCGCAACCCAACACACATCAAAGACAATCTCCAAATACTGTACAGTATATTAGTGGTCGTAAGTGAAATCTGCAACCAATAAATTGAATACGAAGTCAAATTAAAGTTCTAATCTTGGAAAAGCTCACAGTGTTAGAAAAATTAGAGCTTTCTTTCTAGAAGAAGGCATTCGGCCTTCGAAGACATAGGCTTATTTTTGTTCCAGTAGGACGAGACAAATCAGTCGTTCACATACTCCGAACAAGACGCGTATGGGATGAAGATAATAATGATGGCCAAATACATGTGGTTACCACAAGGGCCTAAAGTTACCCGACATTCGTCTTACAAGAGGGGAAAATCCCCCCAAAACCCCACCTAGGAAAATTTTCCACACCAGGAGTCGAATCTGGGCCCGCTGCATGAGGAGAAACGAGCCCTTTTTCCAAACTGGTAGCCTATCAGAGAACTCTGCAACCAATAAATTGAACATTAAGTTAAACTAAAGTGACTAGCGCGGAAAAGTTCACCATGTTGAAAAAATTAGAGCTTTCCCTCTAGTAGGGAGGCCTTCGCCCTTCAGGAGAGTATTATTTACTATGTTTATATCAGATAAAAGAGTAATGGCATTCTAAGTAACTTTTAACCCGTTTCTTTGAGGCTGCAGCTTTGGTGGTGCCTATAATCAGTATCACTATTTGCAAACCATAGAACCTACAGTACCATCAATAAGTCTCTCCGCAGCTATAGTTATGTTCGCCACCCAGGCGAAGGTTCGTATTTCTCCCTATCTTCCTTTCAGACTCGTAATAGGCAATGTAACTTTACTAATGATGAGAGTCTGTTTTATGATGTTAATGTGTTATAGCGTCTGATAATTTCAACTCATAATTAATTTTAATGAATATGATACAGGATGAACTATCGGCGATGACTCATGGTAAGTAAATGAGGTGTTCTCTGGTAAACATTTTCAACATCTTTTGTAAATAAGCAAGTTTTATGTTACTATGATTTCTTATTTCATAAATGAATGCTTCTTTCAGGACATTATAATCATACACTAACGCTGCCGAACCAAAACCGTTTTTAGCGGATTCTCGCCTGCTTATGTGCTGAGGAACGACTTCCTGATGGCACTGTATAATAATGTAAAAGGTAAAGGTAAAGTGATCCCTATACAGGCCATGGAGGCCCAGAGGGTTCCAGGAGGTTGAGGCTCCTAGATTTTGGACATTCGGCACGTGAAGGTGGTAAGGTTGTCAGCCTTACCCACCGGCCGCCTTTACCCCCAGGATTGCTCCTGGTACTCATTTCTGTTAGAGGCTGAGTCGACCCCAGGGCCATAGTGCCACCAGAAGGATTAGGCCAATTGAATAACTCCAACGACCTCATCGGGAATCGAACCCGCGACCTTCCGGTTTGTAGCGCAGCGCCTCAACCACTACGCTACGGCGTACCCCGTATAATAATGTACTAAAAGATATACCATCTTAGCGCAAATAAAGTATACTTAACAGTTATTACTTCGAATCGAATCATCACTCCTTGCACGGAGCATAGGCCTAGTTGGTATATAGTTATTTAACGACGGGGATTTACTGCAACTTGGGCATGTGATCGTAGCCGGTGTGCCGATTTTTTTCCCGCAGGAGTTCTTTAACATGCCAGTAAAACTACTGACATGGGCTTGTCACATTTATGCACACATAAAGGCCATCGACCTGGGCCAGGATCGAACCCGCAACCTTGGGCACAGTAAACCAGCGCGATACTAACTGCGCCACCCAGGCCGACATGGAGCATAGGGCGTCCTAGAGAAATGTTCATTTACCGAAGAATAACACCTTCCTTGCTACCTCTCTGGTTTCAAAATAAAGCTTTCTCCTCCCATATTATACTCTGTGGTCTAAAGATAGTAACCATTGCTTATTTCTGAAAGAGTCACAAATAGAAGAACAGATAAAAGTGAAAACATCTAAAGTTATCAACTGAAGCAAAAATGTTTGTGTCGCAAATTTTTAACTCTGGCAATGTTTATATAAAAAAGACTACAATGTATGACGAGAGAGTCGTCATACCTAGTATAAGACAGCACTGGCTGCGGAATGAATGGGTTAACAAGTGCGATCCAGAGAACCTGGCCAAGACCTGTCAGGAGGAGGCATTACAGACACCAATCATGTAACACCTTACAGAATATACTGTTACTACATGCTATGCTATTTGCGCTCATCTATAACACTGCTTATTAATCTTCTCGGTTATTAATATCACTGCCCTCTACTGGGAAGATTCCGTACCTGTGGTCAGTAACATACAACTGAGCACATACAACTAATCATACTTATTCAATGTGAGCTGGAATAGGCCATGTACCTTGTTGGGATACATCGCCAGGAAGATAAGTTTTGTTAAGAAGAAGAAAAAAACAATATTTTAATTTTGAGAAAAATATTTTTAACCCTTTCGGAGCTGATAGAAGTGAATAGAATAGATCCATAAATAATAAAGTGAATAGATCCATAAACCAGTATAATTTTTTATTTATTATTATTATTATTATTATTATTATTATTATTATTAACACTCGAGTGTCACTAGAATGGCCGTGCACATGTGTGAAAAATAGGGAACTTTTAGTTTTTATAAGTTCCTCTTGTAAAAGGTTTTCTCCATTTTTCGTTTAACCTTTTCACTGCTACTGACGTATAGGCCTATTTGTGTACAAAAAAAAATGCTTAAAGGGAGAGATATAAAATTAATAGTAATGCTTTATGTTATAATACGATGAATTTTATCCACGCATGAAGATCGCTATTCCTGAAAACCAGCTTTTTCATTAAAATTTTCATACTTATAAACCCGCTGATATCTCTTAATGGATGCATATATTAATACAAATCCATCCCCCGTCCCCCACACAATCTCATAAAGTACCATACTGGCACTTATTAAATGCATATATTACAAAACTTACCACACGATTCCTAAAAATAGCGTATTGGCTCATTTAGTACGGCCTACTTTCACATCTTCAAGAATATTTGAATCAGGCAATACATCCTTGAATATAGGCATTAAATGCTCTACAACACTAAAAGCCAAGTTATGATCTGCGAAAACAGCAGCAATTTTATTTCACTGTTATGTGTATTGTTCTTATGAGCCCGTTACTGGGAGCTTATTATTAGTGACGTGTAGGTTTCAAGTTCAAAAGAATTAATAATAATAATAATAATAATAATAATAATAATAATAATAATAATAATAATAGTTTATTTAACCTGGAGCAAGTTAAGACCGTAAGGTCTTTTCTTCCACTTCACCAGGGTTCCTTAATCCTTATTAGCTTATATGTTTGAAATTGAAAGTAATGTAGTAAGCTAAGAATTTCGATGCTGCCAGAACCAAAAGGGGCGGCAGAACCCATAGCCCTCTCACTGAAACCGCCAATATTCTAAAAATTCCTTGGTTGCTTACGTTTGCAGCACCGCCTGCTACTAACGACTAGACAAACCCGCAATACACAGCCGAAAGAAAATGCTTCAGAATTCCTTGGTTGCTTAAGTTTGTAGCACCGCCTGATACTAACGACTAGAAAACCCGCAATACACAACCGAAAGAAAATGCTTCAGAATTCCTTGGTTGCTTACGTTTGCAGCACCGCCTGATACTAACGACTAGAAAACCCGCAATACACAGCCGAAAGAAAATGCTTCAGAATTCCTTGGTTGCTCATGTCCGCAGCACCGCCTGATACTAACGACTAGAAAACCCGCAATACACAACCGAAAGAAAATGCTTCAGAATTCCTTGGTTGCTTAAGTTTGTAGCACCGCCTGATACTAACGACTAGAAAACCAGCAATACACAACCGAAAGAAAATGCTTCAGAATTCCTTGGTTCCTTACGTTTGCAGCACCGCCTGGTACTAACGACTAGACAAACCCGCAATACACAGCCGAAAGAAAATGCTTCAGAATTCCTTGGTTGCTTACGTTTGCAGCACCGCCTGCTACTAACGACTACACAAACCCGCAATACACAGCCGAAAGAAAATGCTTCAGAATTCCTTGGTTGCTTACGTTTGCAGCACCGCCTGCTACTAACGACTAGAAAACCCGCAATACACAGCCGATAGAGAGTGCTTCTAAGTCGTCCATACAAATGTGTTGAACGAAATGGGAGGCAACGAAAAATTAGATTTAAATAAAATCAGGTAAACTGATGTAACTAAGTGCCAATATGCTTTTTTAATCAGCGATAAGCGCAATTATGATAGGCCCATGCAGAAAAGTTATTTTTGTGATAGATCTCCGAGTTAAACTCCAAAAACAAAATGCGCTGGCAATAATAATAATGATTCCTTAGGCCTACGATTGGCTGATATGTCTGTTTCAAGTTTAAAGCAGCCTTAAAGGTTATGAATGTATAAAAAGTCAATATGAAATCTATCTGTCAGGAATTACATTAGATTTATTGCTGCACAGGAACGTATACGAAAAATACTCACATTAAAATATAACCTAATGTAAATATCAGTAGTCTACATATCCATAGAATGCACAATATAATATCAATATTCAACGGCTGGTTATTATAATTATTTTATGTACATTATTTAAATTATTATTTAGCCCACACTGACATCGTTATGAAGAAACAAAAAACAAATCAATCAAGGCTGTTAACAATATCAATATACGATTGGCAATTTGTTACGTTATTTTAATGTATTGTGGCCCACGGAAGAATATGCATTACAGAATTAATATTGATATACTCGTTATTTCGGTACCGGTCAACCGATTTGGCCCAAATTCAATAGGCTTTTACCCAAGAACGTCATAAATTTGTGTACCAAGTTTCATGAAAATCCAATAAAGCGTATTTGAGTTATCGCGCCTTTAAAATAGACACTAAATTGGGTTTTACTCCGGTACCGGTCAACCGATTTGGTCCAATATCAATAGGGTTCTTCCCATGAACATTATTAGTATGTATACCAAGTTTCATTATAATCCGATTAAGCGTATTTGAGTTACCACGCGTACAGACACACAGACGGACGGACGGACAGACATTTTCCCGTCCCCACACACAATCTCATAAAGTACCATACTGGCACTTAATAACCTATGGAAAAGGAATGCTTATCTGTATGAGAGATAAACCCATAACAGCAATATCAATTAAGTGAAATTTATACTTATTAGCATTTTAGTTGCGGATTTCCTTAAGATAAACACGTAGACCTGAGAATATTTTCTATGTATGTTTACTGTTTCTGTGTACGAACTGAGATTATAGCGAGTCACACGCTGGAAATTCTCAGAGAACACGTATGCTTCATAGGAATTCATTTTATAGTCTCTGTTTACACCTACAATTTTAATGAAGGTGTGTACAGGAAGTGTTACTTATGACTAATTGACCTGTGCGGAAATTTTCTCTTGGGAAATTTATACTGAGTGTAAATACAGCATGCAACCTGAGTGTATTTTGTTACTTGTTACCGAGAATTGTTTTGGTTAACACGTGAACACTCAAGTATGTCGTCGAGGTGGATGTGAAGTTATGATTTTATCGCTCAGGTAGTGAGCCCACATTGCTGACATAGCTGTCTCAAGATTTGGTGTTCAATGTCACATTCATTACTGTGTGTTCATTATGTTTATTTTAACTACGCACTCCATTGCAATACGGTAATGCAGTAGGTATCGGATCTCTGTGTCATAATTAGACCGAGGTAACGTCTTGGACTCGCATTCGGGAGGTCCCAGGTTCAAATCCCGTGGCCGGCCAATTTGACATGGGTTTTTTCATGGTTTTCCCAGTCGTAAAGGCAAATGCCGAATTGGATATTTAAATAACGTGAATCGTCCACACCATTTCATCTTGTATCATATCCATTTAAATTAATATCAATTGAAATTTACTCCATAAAAATACACCGATAATAGAAACAATTGGCAATCTATAGTTCCACGGTCTACACTACTGTATAGACACACATCCCGAACTCCTGATATGGCCTCGTAGTTAAAAGGAGTATAAACGCAGATGAATTTAAAAAAATATATATATTTTTAATATATATATAAGCTGAGTATTTATACGCACTGAAAACAACTGAAATATGCACTCAACCCAGTACTACGACCTAGAAACATGCTCTAATCATTTAAAATAACTCCACAATGGAACGCTTCAGAACACTTTACAGGGCATAATCAGTAATCTACTTCTAACTTACTTTCATTTTGAAAAATAATTATATAATATCTTAATTTCAGCCCTTCATTTATTTATTTAGCCTAGGCCTTTCTGTTTCATAAAACCAGGGCATCAGGGCATCTTTTTTTCTGTCTCTATTTTTCTACAAAATAAGATGCCCTGATGATGGCTGTTCGAAGCAGAAAGGCCTAGTCTAAATAAATAAAAAATTGTGATTAATGTATTACATAAATATTTTAGTGATCGAAATCAACGGTATCAGCACGTGACTTTTTACTTTCAAAAAGGTCTACAGGACCATTTCTGAAATGTAAATACTGTAGCACTAAATAATATGCATGCTGAAAATGAAGTAGGCTATTAATGAATGTTATACAGTTGAGGGTTGTAATGTTATTTATTTTATTCTTGTGACATTGCCAATGGTTTGTAGTAACTTAAAGGCAGAATAAATTATTATTATTATTATTATTATTATTATTACTTATTTTTTTCATTCACAACCTTACGCCCTCGTATACAAGTATTATCTTATGTAAATGAAATGTGCATGCAGTGTTCTTTACATTACATGCTAGGTTAGGATAAAACTTGTTTTTACATTGGAATATACATAAGTTATTGCAGGTCTACAGAGTAGGAAAATTATGCATTTAGGATACAACATCAAGATTTAAAAAAAAAAATTAAAAAAAACTTAACCACTACGCCATGGCGTACCTCTCTTAATTTCTTCTACCGTCGAAAATGATGCGGATAGTAGCCTACTTATTTTATTGGGAAAATTACCTCCAGTTACATGGATATGTCACACATAATGATTACTGCTTCGAGGCTATACCAGTTAAGGATCTGTGTCTATACAGATGGCCATGAAACTATTGATTGTCAATTATTTTCTATTGTTAGTGTATTTTACGGAGTAAATTTCAACTGATATATACCGATAGATGATAATATGATACAGGATGAAATAGCGATAATGATTCACGGTATGTAAATATCCCATTCGGCATTTGCTTTTACGACTGGGGAAACCATGAAAAACCCATGTCAAATTGGTTGACCACGGGATTTGAACCTGGGACCTCCCGAATGCGAATCCAAGACCTTACCATCTCGGCCACCCCACTCTGTAGGGATTTTTTTTTCTACTGGCATCCAGAATCAAGTGAAACGCTGGAATCAGTACAGGCCTACTGAAAAAAATTGTAAGGCTATTTAAATAAAATATTAAAAACTGTTTTTACTTGCCAACATATACAGTACAAAGATATAATTGCAATATGATAATCTGAAGTTAACTTCAGGCTAAGAACTATATTGCTATGTGACCTAACTTGACTCCAATCTCACGAGTCTGAAGACTTGAGGTAAGTGATGACGACGAAGCTGATTAGATAATGGTGAAGGATACGTCACCACGATTTGAGTATTCAAATTAAGCGACGCACCTGCTCCGGCAGTGAGCTAATTACAAACTCAGCAAGTCAGGAGTTCCGAAGTTCTCTGCAGGTGATTCACCAGGACAAGCTCGAGATGGAAATGAATACATGTATTACTCATACCTTCGGGCCATATCATGGAAACAATATTAACAGCTTTCAAACTCGGTTCAATATTTACTCTTGTAAAGTAAGAATTCTCATAAACGGAGAAAGAATATAACTATTCCTTTTCTGCATTTTATAGGTCTAAGACAGTGATGAATAACTGGTTGAAAAAATCTTTAAAAAATGGGTAAAACTTATCTGTGGGACTTTCTAACAGAAGACCGATTAAAGCTATTTTTTAAATCATCGCCGTTTATGTGATCAAACTAGCATCAGCGGGTTTGTAGCTTCATCAAAAAATAAATCTGAAACTCATAATGCAATTTACCTGTATAATATCAGCAGATAGTTCTTTAATGTTTTCCGTCAACCCTCATCAAATTTATCTGTATAAATCACTGTTGTGATCAGGGTCAAATACCCAAGATCATAGAGGAATAATGTGTGAATGGTGTGTCTCGTCCTAAGTGTTCGTGTTATCTTGGAGGTGGCCCCAGCATTGGAGTGATCACTCATCCGGTCCGAAAAATAAAATAAAAATATTTTTAATGAACTTGTTGTTATATGCTAGACAGGTAGTTAACTTTTTCCGAGCTGAATTTATGTATTAATATAAGCAATCATAAAGTGAAATCACCTGTGGGTTCTAAGTTTGAAATCAATGAAGCGAATTTTAGTGGAACAGTTTGTCTCCCTAAATGATAGTGGTAGCTTGCAGATAAAAATCCTCACATTTTATGTGAAGCATCACTTTATTAATCCTACATATAATATGCTTTATACAATTTTTTGAGGAGACGCATTTATACGTCAGTAGCAGTGAAGAGTTAAAAATACTCTTTTGATAACTTACGGTATACTATAGAATATAAACTATAGTCTTATATAAAGCAGAACTTTTTTACGTTTCTCTTACAAATTTATGTAGGCCAGACCCATAAGTTGCATTGTTTTGTTTACCTATTGTTTTTATTTTTACATATGAGCATCTGCTTAGACATCCTTAATCTTGGAACTATAAAATTACATGAAAATATGGCAATCTTCTCATAGAAAATGCTTACTAAGAGCACAACGTATTAATAAAGAAACTTGAAACAAATTTCTCGTTTGCCAAACGAGTTAAATTATCACATTCGTGGAAGCTGTTGGCTTGAAAGAATAAACTGGAGGCTAAGCACGGCAACTCTTAATGGGCGAGTGAAAACAAGAAAGGTGTTTAGGTGTGAATAAGTACGTCACAAAATTTGTTTAGAGTTTCTTTGCCAGAATCGTATGTCTTGTATTTCCTGTGTAATAAAATATAACACTTCACGATAAAATCGTAGATTAAAATTTCACGACAGAGATCACTTTCGACAATGGCCTGTGTCGGTATGTAGGCTACATTAAGGGGAAAACAAGTACTTGATATTTCTTTACAATTTTTTGAAATTTTCTATCTGCTTAGGAACAAAAATATTTTCGTTAAAATTATAAATGCATAATGTCCTAAAATGGCGCATAATAAAAATTTTAAAATGCACCAGAAAACCCATTGCTCTCTCCCTTTCTCTCTTATACACTCTCTTTTCCTACGTCATGCTGTAGCTGGGTAATTTCCCACTAGGACCTGTCGACCCTTATTCAGTCAATTCTTTTTAATTATGTTATTTCGTAACCAAAAACAACGCAACAATCATGCACTTTCCGAGGAAGTCATTTGCTATCTATTTGGCAAGACAAGGCATGAAAAATGATCAATATTGTTCAAAGATTGATATAACTTAAAGATTTTGTATGACTCTGATTTTTCATATTCTCTCCTAGGGATCATCACTGAATATTTTTCACCCCAAAATACAAATTGAAAATAGTTTGACTGTTCAGAATTTAAAAGCTTGTTCTTTTGGTATAAGAAAGAAAAACAAAAAATGCAAATGCCATTGTTGTCCCAAGAGAGTACTTTTCCAAATTTGTAATTATCTGAATTGTAACGTGCTTACTTATTAATTGAAGAGTGGATCCTAACAACGTTGTAAAGCGACAACGTTTTTAAAAGTGGGATTTCCATGTAACAAAGTTTTATTATATTCTCCTACATCTCTACAAAAGGCAGTAGTGTCTTATCAGCACTGGTTAGGTGGGCAGGGAGGTGCAAAATACTGGCTAACATGTAACAACGTTCTATGTAACCAAAATGGAGGATGCTGTACCCATGCTGATCTCAGCTGCTGCTCAAAATCATGCAAATAGATCCAGAATGCGACATAAAGATATGGTTGAGCGAAAACACAATGAGCGAAAGAGGAGGGATGAAGGAAAAGTATATCTCAGATCCAGGGATGTTGTGAACCAAATAAGGTAGAGAATATTATAGGAGAAAAATTCCTCCGACACTGGGACTTGAACCCAGGACCTTTGGCTGTTCGCGCCAATGCTCTACCAACTGAGCTAAGCCGGAGTTCAATTCACAGCGCCAGATGGAACTTCTCTCCTATGACTAATTGCCCTAATGGTCTACCTCACAGACAGACAAGTTATGCCATATGCAGTACTGTGAGGCACACTAATTAGTCATAGGAGAGAAGTTCCATCTGGCGCTGTGAATTGAACTCCGGCTTAGCTCAGTTGGTAGAGCATTGGCGCGAACAGCCAAAGGTCCTGGGTTCAAGTCCCAGTGTCGGAGGAATTTTTCTCCTATAATATTCTCATGTACTGTCCAACAGAGACAATAATCTGTGGTTCATGAAAGCTTACATCAAATAAGGTAGGCCTACACGTATCAACGTTTTATGCAGAGACCAAACTAACCTCATGTTAAGCAGTTTTTAGTTCAGTGTGCAGCATTCGTTACTTAAAATAAAAATAATAAAAAATAAATAAAAAATGCCGTATGAATATATCAAGGTTGCAGCTTCTATGAAACACTTTGAATGTTCTATTACAGCGTTTCTCAACCTTTTTGAACCCGAGGACCTCTAAAATGCCTAAACAAATTTACGGACCCCTAATTTTACATCCCATTTTTAAAAGAAGGCCTATATTCTTAATATTTGGGGTATTAATTATAGGCCATTATAACGAAATATATGAAAACATTTTACTTCTTTACTTTCCACTTGCTTTATATTTTTTTAATTGTGTCTGCGGACTATCTGCACCATCTTCGCGGACCATAGGTTGAGAAACGCTGTTCTATTAGATATAGAACACTTTACTTGATCCTGTAAAAACGATGTAAGTAGACCACACATAAATGGATGGTCGCGCATGTTCAAACATGTGATTCGCCATCCCCGGGTGCTATGTCATAATGTAATCTCGGCTGTGCTCTGTGAACGATTTTCTATTGTCAAGCTTTTTCGCAAGGCTAATCATTTGCAATAATATACTGTGGGAGCAAGGCAGTAACAATGACAATGTAGGCTCATTGACTAGCTGTCACATCATTAGGCCTACGCACATAGTTGTTTCTACACTAGGCCTATTGAACTAACTTAACAGACCTACGAAACTGACCAGAATAAATAACCTACTCTATCAAAAAGTGAAAAAATTAATAACAATATTTTTCTGTTTGATTCACAATTGTTGCATTGAATGTTTCGCATAGAGATGACATTTTTGGAAGAATTTATAATACAAGAGTATGGAAAATGACTAATTTTTATAAGTTTCTGTAAAGTCCCATCTCTTTAAAGCACAATGAAGACGAAAGAAAGTATAAAAACCAGGAAGATGAACAAACTACTACCAACTTACATCATATTTCCCTTATCTACGTTCAGATTATATGTCCTAGTAAAAGTTTTAAACATTCACACCAAACATCAAGTTGTATTTATGAAGATAGTCAAATTTACAATTGCAATTCCCAGTTTCTACCCCACCCTTATATTTTACACCTTAATGTCTTGTTGTGTAAAAGGAGAGCAATAACCCAAGTGGAATTTCTTAAGAGTTCAGAACGATAAAACAAAGTTTAAAAACTCTTAGCTTTAAAAGATGGTAAGAACAAGGGAGCTAAGGGAGAGGCGAGGGAAATTTTATTATTCTTCATCCTGAAATAAACTAACGCCACTCCTCCTGACACATCTATCCAGTCGACATCAGTGCACCTGGCAGTAGTATAAAGAAACGCTCAACTACTCCCTGTGTTTTTATATTCATCCAGACACCTGTTCTAGACTATTTCACCTTACTTTACGGGTTCGGAGAATCAAAACAAACTTAACAGTGGATAGAGCTGTGGTGGATTTAACTCCTTAAATTAATTATGTATTCTATTCTTTATACTGATTTTTTTCCTCGGGACATGAGTTTTGAAGTTTCAGATCCAGGAATTTCAGCCATATCTAGGTGTATAATTGGTATTGGAATGGGAGCATTTTCAACTTTTCAAACCATACACAATCAATTGCACAACGTATTGGTAATAAATTGTTATCAATAAGACATAACTCATGCTGACCACATGCCTCCAAAATTACCATATGCTTATAGTAGTTGACGCAGCGGTCGGATTTTAGGCCTAGACCCTTCAGGGATGTAGCGCCGCGGAGTTTAGTTTAGATTAGTTTAAATGAAAATCTCTGATATCCTCGTCACTTCAAATATAGAATTGCTTTAGGTAACTATGATTTCAAAAATAATTTGAAGCAATGTTTTGTAACCTTTGTCACTGAATTAGATTGTTTTAATACATAAGTTTAGAATTTTAACAGACAATTTTTAAAACTACAGTTGACAATTTATTTTTAAACATGCTAGGATGTTATGGTAATTTATTTTACGGCATAATCATGGTATCCCTACTTTCTTTCAGAGTTCTAGGCCTATATTGTACATTAATAATTACACTTATTCAGTTTCTTCTTTCATTCAAAGTACAAAGTTTTCTTGTATTATGTTAATGATTAAAATTACACATATTATGTATACATATTAATGTATTATAAATATATATATATATATATATATATATATAATTATAATGTATTGAAGATAGTTTCTTTCCTTTTCCCTCAGTTTGTCTAATAGGCGTATTAATTACAAGTCAATACATAATCCATTTTTTGTTCTACTGTAAATACTGTATAAAAATGTTAGCTTTAAGAATTATGTAATCTTTTTAAAACACTGAATTGTATTTTAATAAATAAATAAATAATTTAAAGTCCGTTTTAAACATAAAGAAGGGTCATAGCAGAACATGTTTCACTATTTCGTGTTGTAAAACACAAGAGAGGTAACCCATGTGAAAGTGAAGAAAAACTATAGGCCAAGTAATAGTATATTGCGATACAAGTGCCGTAAGGCACGTTTACGGGTCGAGGAAACAGATTGAAAACCCTCGGCTGCGCCTCGGGTTTTTAAGTTTTTTGCTATTTTTTGCACGATGATTATTTATATCAATTTAATTATATTAATTGTGATATTACCTGAAAATATTATGTAAATACATTCTTGAAAATAGATGTTTATTTCAGAAAGTGATTCGCATGTGTTTGTTGTTATGGGAACCGAATATTTGTCCTGGGGGCCGTGGCCATAAAGGCTTGTATTATGAAGTGTATCGTAATGAATTATGACGTAGCGCTTGGACCGTAAGTGTTTTAACCTCATCGCAACCGGCCTTAGCAACAAGACTGTGTGGGAATGTCAACTTACGATCCATGTAAACAAAGTTCGTAAGTACCACTTACTAGCTAAGGAGTGCAAAAACATATTTAACACATTTTGTGAAAAGTTTGCTCAACTCTAAATCCGTGAAATTGATATTGGAGTTCACCAGTGTGTCAGAAAGAGTTATCTATAGAGATGTCAGCAGTCAGTAAGGTTTGCAGGTATTTCTCTGTATTTTCCGTGTTAAATACCACTTGATCGGTGGTGTGATATGTTTCGCTTTGTTTAAGTCTACTTCAATTGATAGACGAACTAGCCGCCAAGAATATTGCTTATTGTTCCGTAAGAAAAATTCGATTTAGCATAGGTGCTTTTATGTAAAGTAACAAGCGTTGCTAGATCCACCACTGGGAGGTTGGCATTTTTGAATGAGTAGGTTTTTATAGCTAGCCATAAATGTGAAAGAGAAACAGGAGAACCTACGGAAATTGCTTAATCATTTGATAAATATATGATAGTGACTGCACTAAATCATCGGTAAATTAGTATTTTAGTGGAATTCTTTCGTGTGCTAACACATTTGTTTACGTCAACTGATCTCTGTCATCCCCTCAAGAAGATAATAAAAACTCCAAGAAATTTTATAAGAAGAATCCTGAGTTTCTAATTTGAAATTATAGCCTATAATATCCCGCTACAATTACAATACTATTTTGAATAGTGAGAACTACCACAACTATTTATTATAGACCTATGGAATATAGGGAAGTCAGATTTTAAAAACTTATATTTGTCGGCATTAGGTGTCCGAAGCAATAACATAGCACAGGTCCCGCAAAGAAGATCGGTGGATATATTTAAGCAGACATAAGAACTTAAGAAAATAAGTTAAATAATTATTTTGTCATTTTTTTTTTTTGTGAGAAAAGTCTAAAAGCTACTTTTCAGCGTAGATTAATTTAATTTGCTCCTTAATTACACATAGATCTACATTTTAAAAAGTTAGATCGATACAGAATTTAGAGCGCTAATAAAAAAAACTAAAACAATTCATTACTTAGTTCCTTATTTTGAAAAGCTCCTTAGAAAAGACAACGTCTGGAAAGTTGTTGACGATCAGACCGTGAAGCTTTCTTATAGAATGCGAGTGCAGAATATTTTTCCTTAAAAGACATTACTGAAACTAATTCTATGTGACTGGCAAAACAACTTTAACCTATAAGCACTTACAGTGGTCAGATATTTTTACCCCTGGTCAGAGAGATTTAAGACAGAGGAAACAAAAGTGTTTGTACGTTGGCTTCCAGGGAAGATGTGATAAGGGAATCTGGAACTCTGCCCTAGGGATAATATTATCCCAGATAACGCTGGGAAGATGTAAATGACGAATGGGCCTACTTTCATCCCAGGGAGAAGGAAAATGCACACATATATCGTGTTGGTTACACGGGTGTGAGAAGGAGACAGAAATGTAAGTCAAAAGATTTCTACAGATGATAGGATAGCACTCAGATATGTTTTATGAACCACTTTTCTTACTACCGCTATGATGGTAGATATTGTATTTTAGCAATTTTCAGATGCGTGTCCCTCGAGAAATATGGAGTTGGTATCACTGCAGTCTCGCAACAAAAAAACGTAAACGTAAAAGCACGTAAATACTCTTCCAACAAAACAACCTATTTTTTTCGGAATGAGACAAATTTAGGTGTTCCGTGAAAGAAGGGCTTATAGCTATAGAAGATCCAAATTCTACAGTTTATAAGCCTATATCTCTACAAAAATGTTAAAATGAAGTAGGCCTACAATACAACTACTTTGTGATTATGTAGCTCATAAATCAGAGACCATTCCAGAATAATAACACGCTGAATTTCAACCAATTACAAGTTAATACTGTCGTACTGTTATATAATATATATATATAATAATTAAGGAATCTCGCACAATGTGCATTATCTTAATATATATATATATATATATTTTTTTTTTTTTTTTTTAAGGTGTTATAGTCGCTTTAACCCAGGTGGTCATATCGCGACTTACAAATTATGTACAGAAATAAATACGTGACATTGGTTTACACAAGAGAGAAAACGTTGTAAAAGATTCAAAATTATTACATATTTAGATTTCACTTAGAAGTCTGGAGTCTTTTAAAAACTGCAATATTTGATGGCCATCGGGGGTACTGGGTTTTCTTTTTATCGCTTCCATGCACATAAGTGTACCTAACGTTATGTAAATTCACAAGAACTGAAAACTGAAACATCTTCATACCTGTAGCTTCTTTGACGAAAAACAAATAATCATTGAACGCAACAATTGGGTGTGTGTGTGCTTGACAATATCACGAAGAATGGATACAATACCAAATAATTACAGCAAATGCATGTCATATCTAATAAAGCAGACATACCCTTAGCAAATGCATGTCATATCTAATAAACCAATCATATCCTTCGATATATATATTGATTTTCCGGAAATGACAACTGATTACGGCTTATAAATCGAGTTCTTGGAGCCAACATACATAAATTGAATCCCCGGGCACTAATACCTGAAGAATTTATTTGACTTGCCTGAAAATCTACAAACATGAATCTGCCACATATATGCGTAGGCCTATACTAATACAATCTATTCAGGTCCGAGCTCAAGGTCTTTGGAACATCGACTACTACACATTTTATCATAGATTATAATGCCTAGAGATATTTTATTAACATTTTTTTTTATCTCCTTATAAGGTACGTAATAAATGTAGCTTAAAATTTGCGTGGCAAATGAAAAATACCCTGCAATAATCAGGTAATGCGTTCTGTAGAAATTTTAAAGGATCAGACAGGTACAAAATATTTTATTAAGAGTCCTGTATTATTTTTATAAAGCAAAATTATCGTATTCTTTTATTTCGCATGCACTTCGTAAACTCCACTATTTACTGCTACACTAAAATAAAATAAGACCTATGGGTGGGTATAAACATGAAAAGTGCTTATATTAAATAGCCTACAGGCTGCCGTTTCGTTGTGACATTCATTTGGAAATAAAAAACAGGCAAAAGGTAGGCTGAAAACCTCATTTTAGGAATTAAAAAAAAAAAAAATTCTCATTCTAAAAACGTCAGATAACAGATGGACTAACCCTTTTATACATACTAAATTAAACTAAACTCAATGGCATTACCAGTGGTGGACGCAGGGGGGGGATAGGGGGTTACATCCCCCCCCCCCCCGAAATTTGAAAAAATGTACTCTAAGTGGCCAGTTTTATAAACTAATTGTATATGTAAGTTGATTAATTTTTTTTAGTATTCTTTCCACCTATTCAAATCCCCCCCCCGAAAAAAATTTCTGCGTCCGCCACTGGGCATTACATCCCTGGCAGGATGAGGCCAACTGCGCAATCTTTCTCGATATTTACTATTTTTAAATTGTTTATAAGATCTTCCAATCAATCAGTTAACAGATAACTATAATAGCCTTATGTCCTCATTATACTAAGCCAACTGCTAAGTTATTATCAGGGCCCTCATTTTGATGACATGTCATCTTTTAACTGAAACATCATGAACGTAGCAGATATTCTGATCAGGTTATAAATTTTCAGTAACTTTTAGGATAATTTTTTCCCATTTTTTTTTAATTTGAAGGTCATTTTTATACCTTAACGTCATTATTTGGTCATTGGTCATTTTACGGCCTATTTTCCACATTTCATATGTTTAGGTAATTTTTTTTAATGCAAAGTCATTATTTTGCATTTTTGTGTTGTTTCTCCCTTTATATAGAGTTTTTGTCCATTTACTTACATTGAATATTATAAGAACTGTAGCAGTCATTTTATAGCTAATTTTTTAAGCATTGTTAGGTCATCAAAATCCGGGCCCTGGTTATTACATTACGAATCATAATGAAGCAGTTTTAGCGTGGCCCACAAGATGACTTGTTCAAATAAATTTGGTCCTTAATTCTTCTCAAGTTCGATAGGCGTGTTATAGACCATGAAGGGGATCTTTTCATTTATATGGATACTAGCATGTGCCCGCGGCTTCGCCCGCGATAATTATTTCAAAAATTAAAAATTAAGAGCATAATAGTTATATCATTATATTTATTAACACCTAAATCACGTGGACTACATACCACGATTAGATAGTATCGTCTGGTAAAAGCGTCCTCAGATTCGAGTTTCTTGGTCCAGAAAACCCCTGTATAGTAAGTTTCGTCCAAATAAAACAATGTTTGACCATATTAGGGCTTACAACATTCAAGCGATCGCGAAAGTTTTATTTTCAAGATATGACAAATATAGCCAAAGCCAACTGTAATTGATTTGACATTGAAATGTATAACTGAAAACTTATGTTTTGAAAACGCAAAAAATTCACGTTTTTTGCCCGTTTTTCACTCATAACTCACGAACGAAAACTAAAATTAAAATTCCGGCTTCGAGGTGCATTTTCCGACCCTTCAGCCCACCTATGTTTAAAATTTCAGATCTCTGCGTTCAGTAGATTTCGCTGGACATCGAGGACAATTCCTTTTATTAATATAGATAATATGAATTATAATGATACCTTCTCTAATTTGTCAAACATCCATTTCATGTAATCCAAGCCCACCTGATACCATTGGTAACAATACGTTCTGAGAATTTCTTTTGATAAATCTGTGCAAAAAGGGGCTAAGTATTTTCAAAAACATTTCATTTATATCATTATTATTATTATATTATTATATTATTTATAAATCATTATATTTATTAACACCTAAATCACGTGGACTACATAGGCTACCACAATTAGATAGCGTCGCCTGGTAAAAACGACCTCAGATTCGAGGTCCTTGACCCAGAAAACCCCTGTATAATGAGTTTCGTCCAAATCGAACAACGTTTGACCATATTTAGGCCTATATTGATTATCCCACTTGTAATAATAATAATAATAAGAAGAAGAAGAAGAAGAATAATCCTCTTCGGGATTAGGTTGAAAATTTCATATGTATGCGTGCCTTGACATTAAAAACAAATGAATCGACCAGCGTGAGCTACAACATTCGAGCGATCGCGAAAGTTTCATTTCCAAGGTTTGACAAAAATAGCCAAAGCCAGCTGTAATTGATTTGACATTGAAATATATTACCCTTCGAAAATCCAAAAAATGCACGTTTTCTGCCCATTTTTCACTCATTTTTGGCATTTAGAATCAGAATTTTTCAAAATCCTTTCTTAGTGAGCATCTACATTAGGAAACGAAGGTACTATCAAAATTCCAAGCCTCTACCTGTTATAGTTTAGGCTGTACGTTGATTCCTGTCATTCAGTCAGTCAGTCATTCATTCAGTCAGTCAGGACAAAGCCTTATATATATAGAGATTACTTTCAATAAAAATGGCGTCAAATGAGTCTCTATACTTGCCTTCCCATTGCCCTAATATTATGAGAAAGTAAGTCTAGCAGATTAGCGAATTCTTTGATTTCATGATTGCGCTGGCAATCGTGGAAGGATCGTGGCAAAAGGTAGGCTAACACATGGTCATAAAATGTAACACACATCAACTGAAATTACGAACAGTAAATCTATTTTTTCCTCGCACCGACCAGGTTCCCTTAATAAACTTGCTCTTCACAGTGTAATAATAATTTGACCTCCAATGGTCATAAAGCGAGCATGTGGTCGATTTTATGTCCCCGGTCACAGCAAATAAAACGCGATCATTTGGTAACCAAGTGGTATGTACTGTACAAGGTGCTACTTTGTGTTCCTGCTGATCAAGATAAGTATTGAAACAACCACCAACGGCTTACTCATATAAATGTGGAGTGAATGTGGCAATGCAATTAATTCGTAACCACATAATTTTATAGAAAATTTCGTCCATTCAACCTTTCCTCCCCACAAAAAATTATTCACTCTTATACAAAGCCTACAGCGATGAATAAGGTATCAGTGGATATAATTTTTAAGATACTTCTGACATAGCATATTCGCTACCCATCGTTTGCACCAAGCGAGGCTTTTTAAGTCCTACCTTTGTGTGAGGCTGAAATAACTAAATACGCACTCTCCACAATACGACCTCTTATTTTATATCAGAATGTGAAGTGGGAAAATGATATTGTCCGTGCTCAAGGTAGAAAAAGTTATGTTTCCCATCAAATTGTTATTTACGTAGATTTCTATCACTATTATTGGTTTACAGTAATAAATCCTGCTGATCATCCCTGTAATTTGATGAGTATGTCAAATCGCAGTATCATAATATTTCCCAAGCAAGCTGTGTACAATGCAAATAACAGTGTTGTCAGGGAGACTACACACTGTTTTATTACCGTGCAATATGAATTCCTTGTGGTGAATTCAGTGAAAGATTTTTTACTATATCTGAAAAATTTACAACAAACTATATTTTAAGTTAAGCTGAGTATGGTACGTCAGAAGTCGGCCAAAAAATGATTCATCTTTAGTTCTACACGCTGAAGCTCATGTAATACCAAATGGCTTTCTATGAGTGCTAACATTTGAACGCACCCTTTCGCACCTGTTACTGCAATTTCATGCAGCAGCTGAGGAAGAGACACAAACTTCAAGGTACAACAAGCTCCGTCAGCACTTCTCATCCCCTAGAGCTATACTAAACTATTAAGTTCTATGAATGCTGAAGTAGTCTTTTTTATTACGTTTTAGGGAAATGTAGATTAGGCCTACTTCTTTTTTGTTACAGAGTTAGATCGTAATGTGTTACAGGTCCCTTTGTCGTCAATTGACTGAAGATTTCGGAATTTTATGATACACATTATGGATTGGAATTTACTCACACTTGACTTCAGAATAGATAAAATATTATGTGTAATGAATAAATTGTAAACAATTGGGCCTAATGGAATCGGGAGGCATATAAATGCCAATAAATGAAAAAGTAAATGACAAAATATGATGCTAAAGTAAATACTCTAACGGAATAGAAAATTCTGGAAAAGTATGAATAGAAAACTTATGGAAAATTAAAAATACCCATGCTACAGATTCTCATAGAATGATTTATTTTAAAGTTCATGTCCCAAGCGGCAAAGTTGAGTAGCGGCCCAGTCTCCAAATATTTACGTACGAATTGCGGCCCGTATGAACCGCGGCCCAGCATATTGAGAGGGACGTCTGAGTTGCGGCCAGATAATTAGGTGTTGACAGCCTATTAGCGTTGTCCGGGAGACACCGCGGGGAAGTTGGCTGTGCAGTTACCCAAAAATCTGTGCTTGTACTTGTCTAAAAAGTTATATTATATATACAACACAATGTCACTGTCCTAAGGCTTGTGGCAGCGAGTACGAAATTACCATTATATAATTTCAAATGACTCAGGCTATTTGTTTATTAATTATTACGTACTAGAAGACCATTAAATTAGGTTTCGTGGAGTCTATATTCGGTACGGCTATTGGGTTATTTATCAGACTTAACAGCAGTAATACCCAAAATGTATTTAGTAGTTATGAATTTCTGTGGGATTCGTGGTATGGTAGATTTAGGTTATGTCAATAAGCATAAGATGTAGCACTTAACACCTATCATAATCCATTAATCTACAATGATCGTAATGGATCTATAAATTGAAAATTCAAGCTACTACATGAAGAAATCTGAACTAACCACATTGTAAACATTCTATGAATTTAATGTAAACAACAACAGAGTAATAATCAAGCAGGGCCGCAACTAGTTCGTAGTCAAAAAAGGGAAGAATGAGTTTGTACAAACTACAGGTGGCTTATAACTACCCTTCTTTTTTTGGCGAAAAATGTTTCAAATAAAAGTATTAGTATGAGTAACTCATGTGCAAAATCTAAAAAAAAAAACAAAAAAACAAAAAAAAAACAAAAAGAGGAAGGTAAAACCGTTTTCAAAGGAATCGCGAAAAACGAGATTTTCTTCATGCAAAGTGGAAAAAAAGTCGTCTCCAATCTTCGTGCCACATTCCCCGAAAGTACCTAACCCAAATACAAAATTCTGTTTTCATTCGATTTTTCGTTCTGGAGCTAAGGATGTTCACACACAAACACACACACAGACATGTTTCTGAAAATAGATTTTTTTTATTCAGGGGACCCGAAAACTTGTATTAGGCCTATGTTAAAAAAAACTCAACTTATAATTTCGGGGTCGAATACAATACTTCCTCCACCTTATAGTATCTATGGTACAGGCAGAGGAAATAAAACAATTAGTGTAAGTTATAGAAAATAATGGCAGAGGACAGTATTTTTCCCTACAGGAGGAGCGTAGAGACACGGTATGGGAAATGGGAGGGCTGGCTCGTACATGGGCGACAGTATATAACGGTGTTGTAATCTAATCCAGAATCAATTACGGCACCTCTTGTCTTCATTAGGACGAGAAGCAGAGAGAACAGGGCAAGTGATGAATGTAGTCGACACTCTCCTCCACTTTCTCTTATAGTAAACAAGCACATTGTATGCATAAACAATAGATTAATACCCGATATTCACACAGTACATTACTTAAATACATTAGGCCACAGAAACAATTGTTATTTTATCTTAAACATTAATGATATTATGCGATACCCGATATTCACACAGTACGTTACTTAAATACATTAGGCCACAGAAACAATTGTTATTTTATCTTAAACATTAATGATATTATGCGTAAGGAAATGAAGCTCTATTGCAATACAATCAAACGATTCTCTATATCCCAACTTGAATAATACATGGTCCATAAACTACATGTCCAAAGTATGCATCCATTCATGCACTATCATATAACCAAATATGGACAAATAGGCTATGGAAATATCCTACTGCAAAAATCGATAATCAGGATTTCCATTGACAGCTTCGTCCAGTTTATCTTTAGCTGCAATACCAACATCCTAGTATGCAGATCCTAAAGACTTTTGAATGTCACCAATAATCTCTAGAGAATAATAAAAAAAAAATGATAGGCCAATAGCCCCCAACTTAACCTAGTTACTGCGGTAGGCAATTTTACGAAGTTTTTATTTAGGTAAATCAAGCCGTGTTGTAACTTTAATTTTTATTCTTAAAAGCAACTTACAAACCGTCAGATCTTTTCTGTGATATTGTAGGATCAGAAAATCCAAAGTTTTAAGAGGCAACATTTATAAAATGCAGTACTATGCCATTTAATACAAAATATACAAACTAGAAAAAATTAACTTAACATAAAATATAACCTTCAAATATGCTTTATTAAAGGTAACAATTAAAAATATATGCATTATGCAAGAAAATGTCCATGAAAAGGCAAAAACATGCAAATACGCACAGAAAAGGTATACTTATTTGGAATCGGTAAACCATGAAATGGATATTTAGCCAATTCGAGAACTGTAGCAAGCTTATATAAAATATGCATTTGCATGGAAATCTTGTCTTTAGTTATAATATAGGCCTAATACTATATTTTTGACCTTATACAAAGTCTATAGAAAACATGTACAATATTGCTTTGCACAATGGTTAAATAGGCCTACTACTAATTGGCGTGATATTCTAACTAATTACGTCGAATTTAACATTTTAAGAAGTTGAATCCTTTGTTTGCCATATGAAATGAAAGAAAAAAAACTCAAGTGAATATATCAAAGTAAGAAAAGAAAAAAATCCACGATGGATAGCTGCCCCAATAATTAGGGAAACCCTGAGGGTTCAGCCTACCAATTAATCGAGACAACAATGTATTTTTTTTAATACATATTTTTTCAGTAGAAGAAAACAAAATATAATATAGGTCAAAATAAAAACTACAAAGAAGCTGAAAGAACGTTAGACGGAATAATGTAAGATAAGTTTCAATAACATTAAGGTAGCTTAATATTAGATTTATGTACTGGTAAGTAATATTTAGTAAATAGTTAATAAGTTATGGCTATGTAATTATGTACCACCGGGTGGGAACCCAATTTATTGTGGTAAATAAATATTAATTCATTAATTAATTCAAGCATTCTGTATGCCGACAGAGTATGAACCATAAATAAAAGTAAAAGAAGTCCATTATTAAATTTGCAAAAGGATCAGAAGTAAGCAAAGAATAGAGGGAATAAAAAAAGTAAGAAATAGACAAAAAGAACTAAAGGAAAAGGATAAAGGAGATTAATCAGACCAGACTAAATTCAGAGTTAATGCTCAGGTACACCTACACAGACATAGAGAATATAGCTTGAAAACAAAGAGGTCGATGACTAACTTCGTAGTTCAACATTCATTACTGTCACACTGATGCCATCTATGGGATTACTTTTATCGACAAGAAAGGAGCGCTCAATAAAATAAATCGACAGAGAATAAGATGAAGAAGACAAGGGAGTGCCACAAGATGGATTGTTGCCAGATAGGAACGCAAACAAACACTTCATATTTCTTTAAAGAATCATAGTTCAAATCTGAAGCTGAACTCTCTGCCTCCCAACAGTTGGTATAGCTTCGCCCTACATTGTTCAAGTAATTCTTTTATTATGTAGGTATAGATCATGCAAGCGATAAGATAGGGACAATATTTTTTGGTAAAATAAAATGGCTGATTTCGGTGTTAACTTCCTTCTATTTCCTGAGTATTTCGCGAAATAATATATATGCTGTACAATTATCCTTAGACTATGGGATTGCTACGGCACTCTGCACGCTGTGTTCCTTTTAGAACCATGAAAAATTGTCATATTTGAGGTTATAATGTTCTTTTAACCCATAGACTTCATATAATTATAAACTCAGTTTGTTGCTAAAAAATATGCGAAATGAAAGAAAAATCGTGAAGAAATAGGCATTTATATAACCTATAATTGCGTCATTTACACGCATAAAAGTGTCAACTATTGGATTCAATTTGCTTAATGTTGGTACTTTACGCATGTACAAAGCTAAATATAGCTAAGAAAAACTGTTTTGTAAAATTTTCGCGCTTATTGCTCTTGCAAAAAATACGCTCCCTAGGTATTCATTATTACAATGGAATAATTATATTGTAATAAAATTGTATTGTAAGGAAACAAAAGCATTTTCTACCCAAGATCATACAACATAAATTCACTCTCTATTTGCAATGAAATGTTTTGGCCAAACTTTTTCTACACCCTATATATGTGGGAATGATAGGAAATTGTGCTTAATTAAATATGGCTTACAAGATTTCCTTCCACTAAGTTAAAGGAAAGTCCTCAAAACTTTCTTCTAAGCAATTAAAATTATTACCCCGTAAAACACAACTGTTATAAAACTAGGAGAAAACCAATGAATTAATATACCAATCAGAGGTTTAATATGAAGTAAGGCTCTTAATTGCAAGATAAAATAAAATCAGAATGCTCATATAACTTATATTTAATAAAAGGTCAATAGTTACGCCTAAAAATTGGAATATCTTTCTGATCATACATTATTGATGAGTTAACTGATATTGAATTTTAATGAATGCGATATTAAGAGACATAATAATTATGTCTATTTGAGTCTATTAAATGCAAAACTCGCCTTGTCTAAAATACAACTTGTCCTACTTGAAAATATTTGGGGAGCAAAAATTGGATTTTTAGTAGTTATATATACATAGGTCTTATATAACAAAAACTTATTTGCTGTTAGGGCAAAAAGCACCTCCCCCCCTCCAAACTCGGCGCCTGTGTGTTCTTTTCTTTCTCTGCTTCTTGATTTTGCGTAGGCAATGAACAAACTCTCATAACTAGGGGCTTGATCAAAAGAGTTCTTGGGGAAACGATGTCGGGGGTAAGCCTCCGACATCTCCAGAAACAGTTCTTGAAGTTTCTAATTATCAGTGAAAATGTAAATCAAGAAGGAAAATTGTGTTACAACATACTGAAATGACGGACGCAGTAGGAAAGAGCAAACTAGCACTGAGCAGAATGCAATATCGGTGGAATTTGGTCTCACCTTCACTCACACATAAATAAAGACGGAGCCTGTTTACTCACTGCTATCTCCTGTGAGGACCGTGAAGGGGCCAGGCAGGTCAACCATCACGCAATGAGATTGCGAAACTAGAGCAACTCACTAATACAGAATGATGTAAAAAGTACACAACAAATGAAATACCTCCGCCCGGGTATCATTCGAAAAAGTCGGATAGGGAAAGATACGGGAAAAAAATCAGGTAAAAGCAGGAGGGTGTACTGCCTCGCGAATTCTCTGAAAATTGCTGAAAAAAATGTAAATCATTAGTCCTACCAGCTACTCAATACTGATTGGAACTGAGATCGTTGCCACCGTGTTTATGCCGTGCGATATCAGCTAAGACGAAAGAAAATCTAATGTACGGTATTTTGTTTATTTGAATGGTGACCACTGCCACAGCAATGCATATGGGGAAAGATGCTATATTGAATTGAATTTATGTAGGGTTTCCATCCCCTTCAAGAAGTAATAAAGAAGTTGAAATTATTGTTTTAATCACACCAAAATAACACAAGTCGAAATAACTTTTTTTCTTCATCACAAAACACTGTTTTCAGATTATTAAAATTCAATATTTGTTCTGGGTCTGATTCCTGCCTCAGGTAGATTTTCCTCTTTACAATTCAATGAAAATCATTTCAGTGAAGTAAGTCTGGAAATCTGTTAGTTTTCAAATTCAAATAGTCTATTTTCAAACATAAGATACATAAGATACATAATTTAATTTATTACTTGAACCAAAAAATGTTACAACTGCTGGAGCTAAGCACTGTTCAAGTTTTGGTCCAAGACTATTCAATTCATTTATTACCAACCATCCTGATCTAAATAGCTTAAACAACAAACAATTTAGGTCTAAAATTAGAAAATTTATATAATTATTACTTCTGTTATCTACTAATACTGTTATAACATTTTTCATATTAAACTTTAAAATTTGAATAGAACTTAATTTCTTTGTTTTTTACTAAAATTGAACAAATAAATTGTTATGTATTATTATTGTATTACCTCGTACCTTGGTATTGTAAATAGAACATGTTCTAACCTATTATACATCATTTTTGTCATACTTCTCCAAATTATGTATTGCTTAAGTAATTGTTTAGTATAAGTTTTTTTTTTTTTTCTATAACTTATATTGAACTGAACCACCCCCGAACACAAGCTCTGCTTCTTCGGGTGGTGTATCAACTTTTGTATTTTTCGTGTAATTTGGAAAAATAAATTGTAATTGTAATTGTAATAACACCCAGAAAAGCATGGTTCGGCTGTGGGTGCGTTGAGTAATAATTTAATAGAAATTAATAATACGGTAAGACTATATTATGAAAGATATGTTTAAATTACAACATAATTTGAGGGAAAGATGTAACTTACAAACTGGCGTATTGATCATTAGAACTAGAACGAAAGAACCTGTAAGTAACTCAAGTAAATTACAGTAACATTAAAATTAAAAATAAAAGAGATCAATGAATATAAGAGGAGAAGAGGAAGAGGTGTGACAAATTCAAACTAAGTTTTCGGTTTATAACATATTTAAAATATTTGTCCCTTATAGTGTTAAGATGTGGATTTTGTTTTACAATAGTTAACCAACATTTCTGTCATGGTTTTTAAATTTAGTAGAGTGTCATTTAAGTTCTTTTAATATTACTAATATATTCTGTTTAGTGCTGATTCGATTTGAATGATTTTCTATTTTTATAATTACAAATCAGCAAGTAATATTTATTAACTGCATTACGTCAAATACTTTAAAATGGAAATTATTTGTTTGTGTTATGGGTAAGGGGTTTTATCAGTATTTTTTGTGTGCCGTTTCTACATTTCGTTAGGATAGTCGAACCCCTACACACTCTTTTTTTAAACATACTTATTCCCTCAAAACATATTTTTAATGTTAGTAGATTTGTTAAATTTATAATTAGGGGGCGGATTTCTAAGGCATGTCATATTTTTCCCCTTGCATCATTTCAGGTTTCCGACTAATTTAAACCCGATTCCAAGCATCCTGGTGAAAATGAAACGGCTTTTATTGTGCATATAACTGCATATTTAGGAAATTTTGAGCTATTGTAGCATATTTAGTATGAATATGCATATTTAGGACATATTTTTGACATATTTTTTGTGCATATTAAAGAAATTTTGAAGTTTCATATCATATTTTTTAAATTTTGCATTATAATGACACTTTTTGAGAATTTACAGATATTTTAAATAAGTAACACTATGTTTTAATAAAATGCATTGTAATGAAACTTAAAAAATATACACAATGCGTAAGTGGTAAAGTTATATTTTAAATTTTAATGGTCATATTTTAATATTTTTAGGTCATAAAAACATGCATAGGCTATATCTTATTTTTTAGGTCATAGAAATCCGCCCCTATTTATAATCATAACATGAAAGTTAGCTACTATAAAGTTTTTAGATATTGCTTCGTTGAAAAGAAAAATAAATAAATCGTGTAAGGGCCGATTTGCACTGTGAGGGAAGGTGAGTGCGTGGAAACTTCGTAACAACAAAGTACAGTGCAAGGTGTTGGTAAATTGCGGGGGATCCCCTGCGTATTGTAGCAAGTTGTTAGTAAGCCGAGGAGGTGGATGACATATCGTGCAGACCAGCGAGGTCTCAGGTGTGCACTACAACCTCTAACACAACACTCCTCTAAACTTCTGCCCCTCACTCAGTCTCTTCAGTCCATCTCAAGACATGCACAACTTGATACCAGCCAGTTCTTACAAAGACAGAAACGAGTGAAATATTCATTTTAGGCCAATTTTTTTTGTTTGTTTGTTTAGTACTAAATAGTTCAGAGATGTTCAGTGAACACACTGACCAATTTTTAAAGTTGAAAGAAAATTGAAAGTAATATTAATATTAATGGCGTCACAAGTAGATGCTCCTGTATGCACACATTTTCCTTTTTCTCACACATTTGTTTTCAGGATATTTCCAAATGTTCAAAATGTATAGGCTTCAACAATTTTGATGTTATTTGTATGAAATATTTAGTGAATGTGCTGCATAAAGTGGTTAACAGAAGTAATATATTTATAGGCCTACTATAAGCACTCTACAAATTGAAGTTTCAAAACCTGTTATTTCTTTAACTCAATTATAAAATTCAGAATACAACCTTTCTGTAAACATAAAGATGATGTACAATATAACCGAGCATGTTATACAAATTTTGAAAATATGCTTTTATTCTCCCTAAAATTAAACTACTTAAAAAATTTTGCCGGTATATGAAATGTAATTAAATTCATATGCTATATTTAGAACATTACAGGACAGATATGTACAGGTAGGGGAAAAAAGAGGACCGACTAAAATATTTTAAGTTGCCGATTTGAGCCACTGCGCATGCCTAGCGGCATTCACAGGATAGCAGGGAATGTACTGAAATCTGTTCTAGTGTCGACTGTTGTCTTAGCCCATTTCGAAACCCATTAGAGGTGATGTAAGAGGGTCGTAACTTGAGCTATAGCGTCACAATTTATTATCTGTAAATATCCTCATATTTGGGGAAATCCTTCCCCTATCAGCTACAAGAGTCGGTCCACCTTTTTCCCCCCTACCTGTACATGGTTACCAGGGTTACCTACATTACGGAACCCAATTTCAGAACAAAAAGTAGCCAAAACATCGCCATATCATATAAATCTAATGAATTGAGGGCATAAAAGGTATGGACAATTTTGTATCACGTTTATATTTTAGCCCTAGCAGACAATATAACGCTTCTATGCTCGGAGATTTAATAATAATAATAATAATAATAATAATAATAATAATAATAATAATAATAATAATAATAATAATAATAATAATAACACGACCGTCTGTTTGGAACCCTATAGCCCCTATGTTGGGGCGAAGGGGCCTTCAATTGGAGGTTTCTGTTACCTAGCCTACATGAATTTTTGATACGCTTATTTTCCGAGAGAGGGCAGAGGGACAGGTGGTAAGCCCATCGCCTTTCAACCCCCCTCAGGAAACTAAAGTATTACTTGGACCTGAAAGGGTCGTGAAATGTTGTCCAGAGCCTCTAATTTAGGCTTGGAGTTCTTTTACGTGCCGTAAAATCTACGACATGCGTCCCCCGGCTTAAAGTCCCTCCCGGAGGACTCCGTGCCCAGGATTTTTACGTCCTGAAAAACCCATCGACCGCGGCCGGGTTTGATCACATGACCTTCGGATCTACAGGCGGGCATGCTAGCTCTAGACCACCGCGGCCGTAATATCACGTTATTAACAAGCCTTTTGAATGACCACAGTTGAAAAAATAGAAATCACTACAATCATTGGCTTGCATTTACGATAATGATTAACTTATGTCAATTGTGTGTGTGTTTTTTTTTTTCAGTAGTCAGTCCGCTCACTGTTATGATTCGCTTTTGACGTTTTGATTCGATTGTATTATTGATCCTGTAGATACCTATGCAGATAATCAATCCTTTAAGAGCTAAATTATATAGCATATAACTTATGAGCAAATATCAAGTAAAATCAAGCTTGAAATCAATGATGCAATTTAATTAGAATTGCTGGCTTCCACAAATAAAAAATTTAGTACTTGAATAAAAGTCTTTATTAGTCTTATATCTCTGCTTTTAACAATTGTTCGAATTGATGCGTTTATACGTGAGAAGGAGTGAAAAACTTAAAAATATATATAAACTACGCTCACCTCGTTCCTTCATGTTGTTTAGAAGAGTTGGTGCATTGCCATCACTTTCCTCGTGATTGATGGATTTCATATTGTTACATTAACAACAAGCATTCATGATACAAGTGCTAAAAGTGAGGTTTATTTATTATTCTTCCAGCACCTTTAGAGATCAACAAGCTCACCGACAATTTTAACTGGTTTGCATTCTTACTAGATGAGTTAAGAAATGGGTAAATAAAGACTGAGAAATATAGGTACTAACGCGTGTGACGTCACGTGTTAAATTGAAGATGAAGATATTGTGGCGGAACAAAATCTGTTGAAAAAATTTCTCTCTTGGAGCCAGTTAAACCATCCATCAACTGCAGCTAAGGAAAATCATGATTAGAAAAAACTGATATCAAGTATTTGAAGAAAATAGTTTTCAATTTTCTCACATAACGGAGATGACATTTAGTGTATATTTGGAACTATTTTATTTTTTCAAACAATAAAAAAGAGCGTTGAAAAGTTGAAAGTGGATAAAAAAATAAGTAAAACGAAGAAATTCTACAATTAAATTTCAACTTCTATTGAGCTTTAGGCCTATATAGGCTAACTTACTTAGAAAATTTCACAAGAAATAACTGATAGGCCTACACCGGAACCCTGCTATGCTGGAAGAACTAAAATAATATTCTTCATATAAGCTTATTTATTTATTTACGTGCTTTTTGACTTGTTTTTTGTCTTAATAATTTGTTACAATAGGTAGGAAACGCTGTGCGTAAAACACCTATTTGATAATTAAATGTTATAACTAGGCTATTTCAAATTATTTTGAGGTACATTACTTATGGATATAATGCATTCATGAATCACAGGTTATTGTTTCTGTTGGACATTACATGACAATATTATAGAAGAAAAGTTATTCTGACCCTGGGATTCGAACCCAGGACCATTGGTTATCCGTGCCTCTACTCTACCAACTGACCTAGCCCAGAGTTCACTTCACAGCGCCAGATGGAACCTCTCTCTTACGACTGATTGCCCTTATTGGTCTACCTCGCTGACAGACAAGTTATGTCATATGCAGTACTGTGAGTAGTGATTTTTGTGACTGGGTTTCCACTGTTATTGTACAGTAATATTCAAGATGGATATATGCATTCATGAACCACAGACTATTGTCTCTGTTGGGCATTACGTGACAATATTATAGGAGAAAATTTCCTCTGATAGGCCTACTGGATACGAACTCAGTGTCAGAGGAATTTTTCTCCAATAATAGCCTCTACATTGCTTATGTTTAGCATAAGTAAAAATGACACACCGAAATAAGAAAAGATAACCCTTTTTTGGTAAAAGACAAAACCTACTGTGAGTTAGGAACTTGACAAACTAACAATAGCCTATATAACACAATATAAAACAAATTTAAACGATAGAAAAAAGTGAAATAGACAGTCAAATAGCACAATAATATGTGACTGTTTTGTTCGTGACAGATAGAACAAAATGTTAAAAATATATATATATATATATATATATATATATATATATATATATAATTGATAAGTGAAAAGGCACAGCACTGTTCACAAATTACGCACACAAAGTACTAAACTACCTATATGTAGCATCCTATCTAAAAGTCATTTGCGTGTACGGCTATCCAGGGACGCGATGAAGACCATAACTCGCCGAGAGAGAGGTTAGGATGCCCCTGTGGGACTCACAAGGTAATTATTGCATCACTTTGTATATCAGGTTAACAGCAACCTGGCTGTATGCAGCTTTGTGGCCAGGCCCTCAGGATAACTGTAGCCCTGTAGCTTCATCAAATTAATCTTGATCCCTGGAGCCCTCTCCCTGACGGGCCGCCATTGATCTTCGCACCTAATTGGCGCCAAGGTAGCGAGCGCATCAAGGTGTCATCAACATCAACAATAAAACTCCCTCTCAACTCTGTACGTGACCCATGTAACTATAGAGAGCTTGGCGTCTGTGACTTGGCGAAGTGATAAGAAATGATTATCTGCCCTATGGGTACAAACATAGTGTATGACTTTTTCAGAGAGGAGGTTATGAAGAAATTGTGATTGAAAGAAGATAAAAAAGAACAGTGAAGTTAACGGAAATATATGAAATAAAAATCTAAGAAAGAATATCAGTAAAAGAAAGAAAGTGACTGAATAGAAGGAAGAACGAAGAAGGAACAAAATACAGAAGAATATGAAAGCAGAAAATACTGAGAGATAAATAAAGTATTATTATATTAAGTAGGCCTAAGTAAGCGTTCTTATTATATTAACTGTTTTTTACAAACCAATTGTAAATATTCGCAGGGGTGCGTGCTTATTCAAAACACAAAAAAAGGAAATAAAAAATAATAAAATTAAAAAAAACACAAAATAAACACATACTAAGCCTATCTCTCACCTTCAACCCCCACTCCATTTGCCGCTTTCTCGTACCTGAGCTGTCTCGCCTTGCACTAAAAAACTTCCCAAACCCTTTTACTCAACCTCTTTGTCCGCCGGTAACTCCATACATGTCCGTTGCTTCTTATTCGATGCATAAAAGATATTGGTAGACGTTTTTCCCTCCATTTTTCCAAACCCCTACAATTCGCCAAATATGAAATGAGGATTCTCTCCCCTTACACATGGGACAAATTTTCATCACGTTTTCATCAGTGATTTTAATCATCCGCCAAGCACCAACTTTAATCCAAGCGAGTTTACTTATATTATCTAGGCCTAATACTGTAGTCTAAAACATAGGCTAATTGGAGTACAAAAAATGGTTTTTTCCTAATATAACTTAGCTTCAAAATCTGAAGGTATTATATAAATCTGTACTAAGCACCATTATCAGTCACTTTTATCAAATATATTCATTTTTTAAAAAAGCAATTAATAACTCACAAGATTGTTACTTTTCAGCTTATAGGTGGTACCAAAAGTTTAAGGCCACCAGCATATTTAAAAGAAATGCGTATTGGCTTTATACTTTTGGGCTGTATTAACTGATTTTTTATTTGTTTATTGTGATTGTTATGAGATGCTTGGAAATGAAAATAAAATGGAATTACTTCTTTTTTCTTCACTTTTACGATTTTTTTAAAAATATATCGATAATTTAAAATTACTACATTTTATAATAATGCCGCTATAAACTTGAAATTCGTCAAACTTATAGCTTCAAACCTGTAACCGATGGGAAAATTCCAGAAAGTTAAATTGGTTAATTTTTTACCTTAAAAAACTTTGAAAGGTTTTGACTGCGTATTTGTTTGCCTTCAGATGTTATTGCAAGAATAAAGGAACACTTTTGACGTGAGGAATTTGTTGTAAATTCTTTCTGTTGGTACTCTAGTTATCACACTTATTTCTTCACATATGCTGACCAAACTTTTTCAAAAAGTCAGTCTTAACTCCATCTGGCACTTCTTAAAACGAATTGTTACCTGTTATACCGATCTGGAGCAATGAATCATTGCTCAAAGATCAGTTCAAAAAATTACAAACCAAATTGAACTAAAGCATGATGGTATGTCTTTACTTCCTTTTAAGCCGTTTATCATATAATGAACACGATACTTCGTCTAAGGCTTTTAAAAAATATTTGTATATTGCACAATTTGATTGTGAAAAAAACGTGAGAACTTTATCTTTATCGACAATGCCAGATTAAACTGAATCAATAGTTAATTCTAACCCACTTCCAGATGAGATATCAACCTGAAATTGGCTAATAGCTTTTGAACTCTGCGCTCTAGTTTCAGAATGACAGATGCAAGAAGTGGAAAAGTTAAACGGTTAAACCATAGTTAACAGTTCTGTTCTATTTTGCGATTAATATCATTCCCATCCTGCACTTTGTTTTATCAATTTACCTGACTTATTATTAAATATTAGAATTAGTTGCTAGAATAGTACTTCCTAACATTAGGCTAAGTGAACGGGAAAAATGTTTGTGCGTCCATATATTTGTATGCGCCTATTAACTACATCTGGCACTTTGTTTTATCAGTTTATGTATTTTATTTAAATTTCGTAATGGCACGTACGGCCTCAAAGTTATAGCCTATAACTAAGACGGCGAGACAAGAAACTTGGATTGAAGTTGCGCGGTAGCAATATAAGCTTGTAGAGTGGCTTCGAAGAGGCATTCTCGCACAGGCGAAGCCTAATAAAAATAGGATTACTACTTACATTTTGCCGTAGGCCTATAATAACGAAGCTAATGTCTAACAGCTTGATTGAAATCCTCACCTGCAAAAGAAGGAATAACTTTAGTGTCATATGAAAATCATTTGCTTCCTTTAGCTTTTACATTTAACCAGCGTTTACATTTAAGCTCTGAAATCTTGGTACTTTTAACATAAGGATTTGTCCTTGTCCCTTAGGTCAAACGAGATGTGACTTATGTTCTTTACTGCATACACTACACAATGAAATCCGCTGGATAATTTTGAATAATGAAGTTTTCCTTTCTACATTCTAAAAATTATTTTTTTATAACCATGCAAATGTTTAATTAAAAAATCACTAATAAAAATTGTCTCTTGGATATCCACTTTCAAATATAACATGTTTGAAATCATTGATAAGCAAGGGCCCGGATTCTGATGACCTAAATTTATTTGAAAAATGACCTATAAAATGACCCTAGATTTTAAAGAAAATGACTTAAAAATTACAAAGAATTACCTAAAAACTGATATTTTATTTATAAAAATTATTATTGTGCACACAAAGATATAAACTAATTTGTACATAATTCTAAAAACTGTAAATGTAGAAAGGATATTGTAGGTCTAAAAACTTTGTTCTTGATTGGAACATTTGAGAAGAAAATTAAGAAAATTGTCTTTAAAGTAGATTCCACAAAAATGTTGCATTATAGTAACCTAGTAATTTATTTAAAGTAAATGCATAAAAATGACAAAATAAGGAAGCAAATGACACGAAAATGACAAAATAATGACGTAAAATTGTAATAAATGCACTGAAAATATAAAATTGCTTAAAATGACAAAAAATTACCTAGTAAAAATGCATTTCTATAATCTAGAGGCAATTATTAGGATTTATCCACAAGTTGGCAATGTCTAGGCAGCATCATTAAAAAGATGACATGTCATTAGAATCCGGGCCATGTTGATAAGCTATTGTTTAATGCTCAGTCTTCAAGTATAGAAACAATGAATAAAACTGAATTAGTTTTATTTTTATTTAAAATAATTGTTAAGTTTATTAGTTATTGTAATTTGCAAGTCTTATTAAGACTTGCATTGAAGACTTGCATTGAGAAATCCGCACCTAAACACTAGAATTTCTCATTCAGGGATGTTGTTAGAATTCAAATATTACTGTATTACTCGCAACAGACCACAATTATTTAAAAGTTAATAAAAAGCAATTCCGAAATACTATTAATTTAGGCCCTCGCCCTATATCGATCCTTTCTTTATTGATGGATGATTAGGATATGATTATCTCTTGGTAGGCATATTTATTTTTAGAAGGAGAATTGGAGTCTGTCTGGTATAAGATATATGCAATGTGGGAATATATATAGTTACAGGCAATCCTCCGTGTTAGTTCACATGAGCTCAAATCCCGATGAGACACAGATGGACTTTGTGGTGGACAAAGCAGATGTTAGCAGGTAGATTTGTCCACCAGATACCCCATTACACTTCATTATGGAACCAATTACCCCAGCCACTAGCAAGAGAAAGGGTAGGGGGCATCACAGTCAGCCCTTCATATGAAATAATGTTATACTTCCTCCAAATAATCTGAAGAAATTACTCTTGAGGATATGACGAAGACATTTAATTACAACTGCAAGTTGCAGATTGGATTTCTTATGGAAACATATAACTCAGGGTGAATTAATTTTATTCTGGTCATTGATGTCATTATGATGTCATTTCTTGGAGTAAGAAAACTCTTTTACTTTCCCTAATATAACAGTAATATTATTCTGAAAAAGCATTCGACCATGAAATTCAATAACGAGCTTCGATGGAGGTACATTTTTTATTAAGTCCTCGCCTCCAAATAATTCCCAGAAAAAAGAAAAAGTACTGAAAGAAAGGAGAAAGAGACATAATGAAAGTAAAATGAGAGAGGGAAAAAATATATGTACAGTGTGTGTGTCTTTGTGAGTCTAGGAGTGAGACATATAAAGAAACAAAGTGAGAGAAAGCAAGCAAAAAGAAAGTAAGAAAGAAAATGATGTAAAGAGAATAAAAAGGAAAAGAGCGAGAGAAAGGAAAGAAGAAGAGAATGAATCAACGAAAAAGAAATAGAGTAAGAGAAATAAATATAAAAAAATAAACACATAATTTTGTTAATCATAAATGTTATTCGTCAAAATGTTATTAATGTAGTTACAGAATTACAGAAGTCTATACATTTTGAATATTTGAATATATCCTGAAACAAAAGGGTATTTAAACATCTGAAAATACGTTGTTGTAAAACTTAGATCACGGTCCAAATTCTTAGAATAAAATTTTTTTAAATGTAATTTTATTGAAATTTATTAGCCTATTTCATCCATATCCCCCCTTGAATTGCAAATGTCGTTATCTCGTATGGATTTCTCGTATCGAGAAAGAAGATTTGTAATTTGTGATTTGTACTTCTGCTAAGTATGCCACTGTTTGTAATATACGTTAGAGGATTCCACTAGAGATCGAACGAGTGGTTGTGGACTACGACAAACACGTCTGCTCGTCTCGTTGACACCTCTTAGCGCTGCAACATGTTTATGTGGAGGTTACCTGCCCCGGTGCTATAACCGACACATGCTACAATTCCCACCCCTTCGCCTCCCCCTGTGGACCGGATCCCGACTCCCTCACGTCACTGACAGCTCTGGCCTGACATAACCCGATTACCGACCAGCCAGGCAGCGCTTGGACATTGCACTAGAACCCATACACAACAGTAATTATCTTTCAAATTTGCCTTGGGGCTTGGGGACATCCAACCAACTGGCACATCGGCGTCGGCAGCAGAGAATGCTTTACTACCGGCACGACAGCTCATTTGAGGGTGAATGCTAGCGGTGGTAAACAAGCAATATATCTCTCTTCAGTCACTGTTCATCTCAATTTTACTGAAAACATGTGCCCTAGGTAGAAGTCAGCAGAAATGATGTAGAGTTTTTTTTTTCCGCAGGTTTAGAACTGTCGCTTTTACTTGTCCAGATATTTGTTTTGTAAGTTAGTTTCACGGGGTACAATTTATTTACTTATTGTTTGAAATTTCTCTGGTAGGCCTACTTGTAAAATAAAAGAAAAATGCACCCCAGTCCGAACTCCTCCCCAAATCAAAAACTAAAATTCTATTTAAGTTATGTAAGCTCCATTTTGTTAATTATTTTATTACTAGCTTAAAAGACCCGGCGTCGCCCGGGTTTTGTATTTTGTAATTGGAAATTAGCTTATGAAGGATTTTCAATTTTAAATTCTAGGTCCTTATATAGGCATTTATAATTTGAAATAGGAAGAACGACTTATTACACTCAAACTATTCCCTCAGAAAACGCTTGATATAGTTTTTTTATGGCTCATAGAGGATCTAGAATTTTGCATCCCATCGCTTGTACAGTGCACAGCAAGCCTGGTAGAGGTTTAAATAAGAAGAAAGAGAAATTCCTGTAACATAAAATTGTAATATCGAGGCGGGAAATTTCCCACTCTTATGTTACCATAAAGCCTTCATACTTTTCTCTCCAAAAACCTGCGATATAATATAATAATATACACATTACCATACCTCGTTTTGTTTTCTCTATGTCCAGGGTAGAGAAAGTTATGTGATTCCATTATTTTAGTGGATTTCATTCTGTAATATTTATTTATAACATGAATTATTTTGATAACTTCTCTTATTTGTCAAAAGTGCATTTCATTTGTTTTTTCCAAGCCCACCTGATACCATTTGGCAACAATATATTCTGAGATTTGGAATGGATAATTCTATGTAAAAAGGGATTAAGTATTTTCAAAAACATTTAATTTTTGGCATTTAGAATCAGAATTTTTCAAAATCCTTTCTTAGTGAGCACCTACATTATGAAACGAAGGTACTGTCAAAATTCCAAGCCTCTACCTGTTATAGTTTAGGCTGTACGTTGATTCCTGTCATTCAGTCAATCAGTCAGTCAGTCATTCATTCAGTCAGTCAGGACAAAGCCTTTTATATATATAGAGATTTTATTTAATAATAAAATACTGTACTTGTAAATGTAGGCCTATTATTTCCACTGTTCCATGTATTATTTTATGCTTCTTATAAGCAGTAGTAAGTATTGTAACACGATTTCTTGTTTGAGTTAAAATGTCTTAGACCTTAGAGTATAGTAAAAAAATGCTAACTAGTTTTTCACTGCTAAAATAGCATAAAATGTGATTTTCATTAGCTCAATAAAAAAAAATTTCCGGGGATAGCCTCCATACCCCTCTTTCTGGGAGGGGGGATTCCATACCCCCCAAACCCTCAGCACTTTCGACCCTCCCCGAAATTATTTTCCATAGCAGATGTCTTGGTGTGAGTTCTTTCAGAAACAGACTTAACCTTTTCACTGTTAACTGATGTATAAATTTGTCGCCTCAAAAACTTGTGTATAAGCAGATTTTAAGAAAAATAGCATAACTCTTCATATAAAATATGAGGATTTTTATTGTTATGTTAGGATTGTCTTTCATCATAAATAGCCATAGCAATGAAATTTTTAACATCGTTTTCAAACTTAGGGCCCAATGAGGATTTCACTTGATGAATGCCTTATTACAATTGTATACATTTAGTTCTGAAAGGGTTAAGCAACACTAACTGAATCTCAATTGGCGATCTTGAAAGTTGATATAAGCTCATAATATTACGCTTTTGTTATGTTAAAGATATGATAATATCTTAATTATGTTATAGACCTAAGAATATGATATGATATAAGTTATGTGATATACATTTATTACCGTATATTATATTATGATATATTAGATTATAAGATTTGGAGGCTGTCAGTTTTCAGTAAATGGGCTTCTGTTTGGTTCCAGGGGTACGATCTATCGCTTGGTTGCACAACAACTGCAAAAACTAGGGATCACCAAAGAAGAAACCAAACATCTTACTGAAAGCATCATTGTTTGATTCAGTATCCATTTTGAATCACCATATTTACGCCAAAAAGTAATTGTGAGCTTCTATTTAGAAGAGAAGGATAAACGGTTTATATTGAAGTATTTATTAATTTTATTGTCTTGTAAGATGAAATTGATAAGCTGTGACCTTTGACAACTTGCGAAGAGATAGGCAGCTTCATTTATGTTTTTAATAAATGATTTTCTTCTTCATATTATGTTATAGGCTAATAGATTATAATATAATATTATATAATGTTATATTAATTTATATAATGTTATATTATATTATGTTATATTGCATTATGACCGCCGGCGTGGTCTTGTGGTTAGCGTCGGATTTTTCTGAGGTATGGAGGTCTGGTAGGGGTGCACTCAGCCTCGTGATTCAAATTGAGGAGCTACTTGATTGAGAAGTAACGACTCCGGTCGTGAAAACCACCATTAACGGCCGTGGTTGTCGGCATGCTGACCACATGCCCCCAATCCTGCCATCTGCCTGTGGTAGATGACGCAACGGCCAGGTGGTAGGCCAAGTCCCTCCAGGGATGTAGCGCCACGGAGTTTAATTTAGTTTTAGTTTATGCTATATTATATTACATTACATTTCATTACATTATATTATACTCGTATTATATTATATTATACTATATATTTAAATTTATAATTTATTGATGGAAAGAGGTAATAGCCTAAGTCTTTCAACAGACAGCCGTCGACATTCATCATACCACATCACCGGAAGATTACTAGCACAATGTTTATCAAATACAATGTTAAAAAATAGTAGACATTACAAAGATACTCAAATGGCCTACAATATAAACTTATATTTGATACTCCATTGTAATCGAGCTTTGGTGCTCACAGATAGTCACATGGGTAGATGTAGGCATTTACAATCAACTGTATAAAAATTATATTTTTGGGTTGAGGAGTCGTCTGAAAATTTATGATTGCCAAACACTCAAAATGTGAGTTTAAAAACAAAATACTTCCTCTAACCACAATAGCCTACCTGTGGTATGGGTGGAGAAAGTAAATATTTATGTCGTGGCCATGAAGGATATAGGGTAGAGTTGTTTGTAACGATGAGACGGGATGCAATTTCAATGCAGTGAGGTTACAGGAGACCTTGATACTTTGCACACTCAGCAACAAGCTAAATTAATTTGCACGATGCAGTATGCACTGAGGCATGCACATTGCGACTGCTGAATTTATAATATTCACATATTTCCAATTTATTATTACTGCTATAATACTTATTCATCATATTGTCGAGATCTAGTTGAACATTATAATATGTTGAAATAACCACTGAATATATATATATATATATATATATATATATATATATATATATATATACATATATATATATATAATCATGGGCGAAGCCGAGGGCACATGCTTATGCTATAATACTAAAATATCTTTAATTTGTCATATTTTGTTTTACCCATTGTGTCTATATATATATATATATATATATATATATACATATATACATATACTAAACATATATTTAATTTGTCATATTTTGTTTTACCCATTGTGTATACATATACACACACAAAATATATATATATATATATATACCTAGGTAGACACAACGGGTAAAACAAAATATGACAAATTAAATACATGTTTAGTATTATAGCATAAGCGTGTGCCCTCGGCTTCGCCCATGATTTTTTTCTCAACTGATATGTTTTATTTAAAAAAAATATGTATTTAACAGAAAAATAATAATATTATTATTATATTTATTAACACATCATTTTTAAACAAATTGCAAGAATTACACAATTTTATTCTTAATTATATTGTTTTTCCGTAACAAATATAAATACTTAAACGAATGGAACGAATCTTGTGCTTCCGTATGGGCATAAAATTCGAAATGAAACGATTAAAACTTATTACAGAATCATCAACCTTACCCAAATCATATATACAATTAAAACAATTTATAATTTAAAAAAATAAAATCCCGGTTTCGATGTACATTTCATGATTAAAGTGCGATGACCGGGGGGGGGGGACCTCAGATTCGAGTTCCCTAGCCCAAAAAACCCTCGAATTTGATCCTTGTTTGGAGCCGACAACAATAGATTATGACTACCATTTTATAGTGAGAGGATATTTCCAAAAGAAATTCTGCAATTCGTAAATCGCAAAGAAAAGAAATGAGAGACCATACTTGGATATCCCAATAGGCAACTTCTTATGAGAAATAAATAATTTGTACATAACACATGTGGAGTAGCCTAACAACAAATAGATTTTCGTCAAGTAAAGATAACTTAACTTTCAAAGTGCGTAAAACCATACGATTATCTTTATTAATCCTAGTTTTGCCTTAAATTTGTAAGCAAAACGAAATCATACAAAATAATTTATTTTACATCAAACTTCCTAATTAAACCAAGCACACTACTATAAAATATGTAAATATACGTATTACATATACATACAATTCCCCTCAGGAAGATATGATTTTAATACATTTTATGCATTAAAGTATAGGAATAAGACGTAATATAAATTACTGCTGCGGTACTATCAACTTAAAATTTTGTTTGTTAGTATAAAAACGGAATAAATCATCAAAATTGCAGAATTCTAGGAATCATTCATCGAGAAAAGTCTACTGTTATGCAGGGGCGTACTTAGCTACTTAATTGCCCCTAGGCTGAGAAAAATATTTTCGCCCCCTTATTTCCACATGAATGTACAAAGTAACCTACAACAAGCATTATTGTAACTGGAATAGTAGGCCAATAATAATAATAATAACAATAATATATAAAAATAAATAAATAAGTAAATAATTAAACAGGTGCGTATTGTTGTCAATGGTATTCATTTCTATTTTATTGTGGGTTACATTAGTACTATTTAGAAGAGTTATGAATAAAAAAATGTTAATATATATAAAAAACAGTAACAGCTTAAAAGCCGCCCCTTCAAATTTGCCACCCTAGGCAGCTGCCTAGTCTGCCTAGGCTTAAATACGGCACTGCTGTTATGGGGGAACATGTATTAGAATTTCTTTTCCACGCCAAAAATAAGAACACCGGCCTCGACTAGTCTACTTTACCACTCCAGTTTTAAGCTTGCAATTCATAGCTTTCCAATTAGGCCACACTGTGAAAGGAGAGCCATTTATCTATGAAATTATTGTTTTGCTTTAAAGTTTTCACCACACAAAATCCTTTGTAATTAAAATCTTTAAAAGAAATTGTACGCTTTTCTCGTTCGTTATATAGGTCACTAAACTCTTTAAAGGATTATAAATCTTCTCAATATGCCAGATTTCCTTTGGATATTTCAGCTCTGGACAACTTATAAACTCGCTAAAGAGGATTAAGGAGGCATCTTGACGTTTAAACTTGTATCACAAGAGTTTGGAAACGCCTATTTACAAAGAGCAACACGTATTAAGGCCGACGCACGTGATATTAGGTGACAAAAGTGTTGGCTTCGTGCAAGGGTAATAAATCATAAGTTTAACATCAAAGAGATTTTTTAAGAGATTACTATTCGGATGAAGTTTGACCTAAGCGAGTTTCTCCGGTTTATATTCATTACAAAATATGGCTAATTTATCAAGCAGAATGTTAGTCCAGAATCATAGCTTCTTCTGTATTTTTAGAACCACGTGCTAGAGGGCATAGGGGATTAGGTTGTCGCCTGATGCACATACTTGAACTTAATTTCAGTAATAAACCTATTTTAAACCATATGACTTCTATACATATAATATAGGATGTATATTTCGTAAATTATACTTTAATTTGAGTAGTCACTGTATAATAATAGTAATATTATTAGTATTATTATTAATAACAACAGTTTTATTTAACCTGGTGAAAGTTAAGATCACAGCGAATTTTCTTCCACTTCCCCAGGAACTAATAAAAGATTAAATGACACAAACAATACATTAAATGATAAAAAAATTTATCAAATGATAGAAATAAAATAAATTACTCAAAATACACCAAATGATATAGCCAAAAATGCATAAGGGACACAATATTCTGTTACTAATTACTAATAAATTTAAAATTACCGGTATTGAAAAAAAAACTCAAAAGTAAGTATTGCATTCTATTGCTTATTAGGCTATTACATAGTACATACAGACATTACTACATACAGACATACAATGAAGTTGAATACCTCCGGTCAAACCACATTTTGGTAACCATTTGTTTGACGTGTGTGCCTAGGGTCGCCCATTTTTCATCCTTATGGGATATATGGTGTTTATGACATGTTAGGGCTGTGTACTTGTTTCAGATTTAAGTGGCTAAGTTTGACTTTCTCGCAGTAATTTCAGTTTCAGTTTTTTTGGTGTGTTGTCTGTTTTGTATGGAGATGTTTTCTAGTGTATGTTGCAGTATTTCTGTGTGAGGGGACTTTTATCCAGTCCAGCATTCGCCTAAGAGCGAAGGAAACCCCTCAAAAACCTCGCTTGGACTGGGTAGTGGCCCATTGGCCATCCACCATGAATGTGTTATTCTATGTTTTCTTTTTCGAGTAGTGCAGCTTTTGCAAAAGTTTTTAAAGCTGAGATTTTTTTGTGTGTCCAGAACTGTATATTTGGTGCCCATTCTTCGTCCCCCTCCCTAGCAGCTTCGCGTAGGTGGAGTCTGGCTTCGCGATAACGAAGGCAGGTGCTTCTCCACAGCATCCTTCCATGTCCTTACAGGCCGACGGGGACCATGAGCGAAATCATGAAATAAGAGGCACAACCCGCCAACGGCGTTCTATAGATAATTTCCCTACTGTGGGAATTTGCCATTTCCTTCTGCAAAAATGTGGAGGTCTCCAGAATTTGAACCCGAGTTGGCTTTCAGTTACATCATGAGTAAAAGAGCTAACGTTGAGTTTACCAGGGCCCTTATTGCATTACAATTAAAATAAAAAAAAACTAATACAAATAATTAGGACTACAAGATAAATACATAGGCCTGTATATGATAATTTTTTTTAACTAACTCTCTTATGTGCTCGTATTTGGTGGCCCTTCATAAGTACAAACTATAGTTAACGAGAAATACAGTAGGCCGATATAAACAATTCTGAGACAAACAAAATAGCATATTCCAAAATTTCAAAGAACTTCAAACATGATCCTCCAAATTATAATGTAAAACGTAGCCTATTTGTACCCCATTAGGATCTTCTGAGAATGCAATAAATTGACGAATGATTTTTTAAAGATATGTTCCAATTTTAGTGGAAATGGTGATATTTGCAAGTCACTTCTACTTAAAAGTAATCTTAACTTTTTCACTGCTATTGACGTATAAACGAATCACATAAAATATATTTTAAAGGAGAGATTAAGATTAATAGCATAATACTTTACGTAAATGTGAGGATTTTTATTCATGTTTTATGATTATCATTCATTGAGACCAGCTATTGCAGTGAATTTTCCTCATTAATCTGAAACTTGGATTCCACTGACGCTTTAATTTGACGATTGCTTACGTAACATAAATACAGTACAGCTCTGAAAAGGTTAATATTTCATATTATATAAAAGAATTAAAATACTGAAGGATATTTAATGTATGCATTCCAAATTCAACGAAGAACATTGCCTCTATTCATTAGAAACAACAGGGATCAATACATCCTTGAAGAGCTATCAGACACACGGAACTAAGAACTGTTATTGGGCCGGTGGCTATGGAGTAATTGCGCTGGGGGGCGGTGGGGGTGGGAACTGATTAAGCAGCTTGTCATGTGTTGGGCAGGTAGGGTGATGTTTATGTAGCCCTTGCTTTGCTCGGGCTCTGAAGGTAGGCCGGGCTCCTGAATTATGGCGGCGGTGTTCATGTGATTGATTTATTGTGACGTTGATTGATTGTACATCCTCGTGACCCGCCCCCCACTCCAACACCCCAAGCTCATTCAGTCTGCTGACCTCCCCTTCTCTACTACAGGGTCAGCCATACATATATAGAGGTCATATTCAAAGGGTTTCGTTATCGGGACAGTGGTTCCTGTTATTACGATGTCCTGTACAATAAAAAAAAGTTCCCGACTTGCACGTTCGAGTAATAATTGTGGTATTTTTCTGTCACCATACTGTCCAAAATCAATACCGGTAATAAAATATTATTAAAACGTATTGGTGCAATGCAGTTTTTGAGCAGGAGCGCGATCAGTCAGGTTTGCTGTTGAGTAATCTTTCTGGATGCACTATGGCCCCGAGATTGCATCACTATTTAGGGCCTATGGTTAGCCTAAATTTTAGCCAAACAGAAATGAGTATCAAAGTGATTCAGGGGTAAAGACTGCGTGAGGCTGACAATCTTACCGCTTTCATATTCGACTGTCTAATAATTCAAGAGACACAATTTCCAGAAGCCCTAAGTACAGATTTTCATTAAAATATTGGTGTGGTATTGATTAATATCGAACGAAGAACGATCTTGGAAACTTGAAAGTAGCAAATGAAACTGCGTAATAAACAACCTGTATTTAAAATAAAACCAAATCTGTTCGTGTTAAATTTAATTTTATACTAAATTGAGTTAATTTCTTCTTGTAAGTCCGTTGGTTTCAAGTTAAGACGGCCATGAAGGACATATACTGTATAGGCATAAAGGCATATTTTATAACACTTTTCATCAGTTCTAAATATTCCTTGATTAAAAGCTGGGATAAGAAACGAAAAGGATGAACATAATGATCAAAAACGAGATCAAGATCTAGAAGGCGAAGGTGTAAGTTTAACATTGATTAAAAAGCTGGAAACATGTTTGGGATAAAACAATAATAATGTCTCCCTATGTAAATGTATGGTATTTTCTGTTGGTATTCGATTCTTAATCTAAATCACCCATAATACGAACTCTCTCACTCTCTATTCGCCTCTCTTTATGCACATAAAACTAAACTCCGTGGCGCTACATCCCTGAAGGGACAAGGCCTACCACCCGACCGCTGCGTCATCTAACATAGGCAGATGGCAGGATTGGCGGGCATGTGGTCAGCATGCCGACACTCACGGCCGTTAATGGTGGTTTCCATGACCGGAGCCTCTACTTCTCTATCAAGTAGCTCCTCAATTTGAATCACGAGGGTGAGTGCACCCCTGTAGACCTCCCTACCTCAGAAAACTCCGAGGAGGTATCGGGAATCGAACCCGGACCGACGGATCTGTAGTCAGCGACGCTAACCACAAGACCACGCCGGCGGTCATTAAAAATAATTCAGTTCTCATGGCAACATATTGTTTTAGAGTGTTCATACACGGCTTTGGAAGTTACAGTATAGTTAGCTATGATAAATAGCATTACCCACATATTACTTTACATATGCTTATCAAACTTTAGACCTTTTATTTTCCGTAAGCCCTGCTTAATGAATCGATCTGGAGCTTAACTCGGATATCGATTTAAAAATAACTAATTTTCTGCATATCATAATTGCAATTATTATTGATTAAACAAAAGCATTCTGACACTTTGTTATATCAGTTTATCTGATTTTTTTGACATAAGAAGATCATTAACTAAAAACCATACAGAAAACGAAGAAAAGAATGTTGGATGCTTAGTGTACACGAAGTATGATGTGTCGGGATAAGAACGAGGAAAATGCCGCAGACTGAGGAGAATGGAGATGCAAAATTGTATAACATTGAGTGACGAACCACTGTATTGTGGAATAATCCTATTTAAAACAATTTTTTACTAATTCTATTTGTTGAATACCCCCACGCTGTGACCGATTGATAGAATTAAATGGATGTAAGACTGAAGACCACCAGTCAGTCATGCAGAAATTCTCTCTAAAACATTTCTGAGGACTACAAAGATATAATCATTTGCATACATCTGTATAGCTGTGTAGCCCCTTAAAGGAATCCTGTGTTGTATTGATTGTTCGGAAGAATACAGAGGCAGGTGGCTGAAGCAATCAACACCTCCACACAGTCAGCAGCATTCTGACGGGAAGGACAGCACAAAATGCGATTACAATTTCCACCTCTCTGCGTAATCTATTAAGGAACCGCTCAAGCAGAACACAATATACTAATTCTCAACATTTCGCAATTTCGCTCTTCTCTACCTTCTATTTTCACCCCCACCCATCTTCTCAGTCTCTTGGATTCTGCGCTTTGTAGAGCCTCCTTTTAGTTCAGGAATGGCTTTTGCGGCCCACAGGCGATCTTATGCGAGATTGTGTAATCATCTGGGCCCGGATTCTAATGACATGTCACCTTTTTATTGATGCTGCACACACATTGCCAACTTGTGGATAAATCCTAATCATGGCCTCTAGATTATGGAAATGCATTTTTATTAGGTCATTTTTTTGTCATTTTATGCAATTTTAAATTTTTAGGGCATTTATTTCAATTTTAGTTCACTAGTTTGTCATGTTCGTGTCATTTGCTTCCTTATTTAGTCCTTTTCATGTATTTACATTGAGTGTATTAACTTTTTTCGTCGCTAGCGGTGCTGTCTTTGAAGTGTTGTTTGTTTAATGCAAGAAGGAAAAATTCGGCGTTAAAGTATTGACATGTCTCAGTCGGAAGTGAGAATCAAGAAATGCCAAAATTTTGTATTATATTACTATTGTTATTAGATTGACTTGGCCCCAGAGTCTGCCACCTGCTTGGATTTGAGAGTGCAAACAACATTATAATCCGGCAGACCACAAAAGGATGTGCCGAATTTTGACACACCAGTGCCTCAGTGCCAGTATAAATTTCCGTGAGAAAAGAACATTCACAACATTACAGTTATTTACAGTTTTTACAATTATGTACAAACTAGTCTATAACTTTGTGTGTACAATAATAATCTTTTACAAATAAAATATCAGCTTTTAGGTCATTTTTTATAATTATTAAGTCATTTTCTTTATAATTTAGGGTCATTTTATAGGTAATTTTTCAAACAATTTTAGGTCATCAGAATCTGGGCCCTGGTAAGCATTTTGACCGTGTGTGGCGGTGATTGGAAGATTGTAGGCCTACAACATGTTGTGTAAAAACAAACATGTTTGAAAGCTTTTGTGCACTCGCGAAGTTGCGCAAACAAGTTATGAACGTATTTAGTACTTTTTGCGTAACACATTCGGTTCGTCTGAAGATAAGATGGCATCAACATCTCCGAGTAAAGATTTTTTGTTGGAATTCATTGAGCTATAGGCTACAAAAGTTTACCAGCGTTGTGGAAGGTGAGCGATGAAGAACATAAGATTATAAATTTTTAATGCAGCATACGAAAATAACAGCTAAAAAACTAAAGAAAATACGAACCAAATACAAAACAGAGAAACTGTGACTATTGTAGCGATATTCGCCGCTTCACTGCGAACTTATTTGCAGAAGGAGTTGTAGCATGTATGGGAACCAACTGCACAAAACAAGGTATCAGCGAAAATTCTCGATCGGTTTAGTGGGAATTCAGGCTTATACCGGGTCTTCCAATAGGGACTTCCGAACTTTGTCAGTTGGTAGCGGTCATACTGTTGAAGTTACATCTGTCGAATTGGCTGTCATTTATTCAGTCTGTTTTGCCAAATCACCATGGACGGATATAGCGTTCAACAACACGTGCAAATGATAAAATTGTTTTATCAAAATGGATGTTCTGTTCGGGCAACGTTCCGCGCACTTCACCCATTTTACGGTCGCCATAATAGGCCCATTTCTGGATGAATGGGTACGTCAACAAACAAAACTGTCGAATTTGGGACGATACCAGTCCACATGAGATCCAAGAACGTCCAATGCATCCCGAAAAAGTCACTGTTTGGTGTGGATTTTGGGCTGGCGGCCTCATCGGTCCATATTTATTTCACCGTCAACGGCGAGCACTATAGGTCGATGATTACCAACTTCTTTTGGCCTAAATTGGATGATATGGACACCAACGAGATGTGGTTTCAACAGGACGGCACTAGATGCCACACAGCTCATGCCACATTGGACATTCTGCACGAGCGATTTCAGGGCATGGTCATCTCACGTGGAGGTGATGTGAACTGGCCACCGAGATCGTGTGATTTGACCCCGTCAGACTTTTTCTTGTGGGGTTTTCTTAAGTCGCAGGTCTATGCGAATAAGCCACAAACCACAGCGTCGCTCAAAGACAACATAACCCATGACATCGGTCAAATTCAGCCTGATTTATGCGCCAGAGTCATGGAAAATTGGACATTTCGGATGCGCGCCACCCAGCGAAGCCGCGGCGGTCATTTGCAGGATGTTATATTCCATACATAATGGCATCGATAGGCCTTTCAAACGAATAAAAAAATTCGATATCTTACACATACTTTGTTTTATTTAAATTTAAAGATAGGAAGCGCTTAATGAAAGACCCTATATATATAATGGAAAACCATGCATAATATTGTTGGAAGCAGTACATATTCAAAACTGTAGGCCTAAAAGCCTTTGAAATTAAGCCAAAGCGTTACAAATTATGACAGAGAAAATACAAAATAGTTCCATGTATATAAAAGCTATTTTTCTAACAAAAAGAAAGTAGGCCTATTTATTGATGTTTAAGATGGCCGTTAAGTTCTGAAACTTAGCACGCATAAAGATTAGACTAGGGAAAATTTTTAAAAGCAAAAGAAATAAACGATTGTTTGCTTAAAATAGCCGAATGATTCTACCCTTTCTCCTTTATTCCTGTTTGTTCCAAATCTGCCTCTGTTCTCTCAACCTTGAACACGCGAGGTTCAATTTATCACCCAAATTATAAATCCACAAAGGACTGCAAAGAAAATAGTTAACACAATGTTTAGCCTTGTAGTTTATTTAAAATACTTCATTCTGTATATTCTACACTAATTTTAACTGTTCTTTTGGCTAACTTTCCGTTATTTTATTAGCCTACTAATATCCTATGGGATACATTATGCATTTAACGGTTAAAGGTAGCACGGCCAAAGTTATCTGACGAAACTCGCAACCTTGAGTGGGATTTAAACATTATTCTAGGAATAAAATGTAACACAATATATAAAAATGATCACTTTCTGATTAAAATCAAAATCGTTACAATGTCAAGAAGAAATAGCCAATATGCAAATCCAGCTACAAGAACTGCATACAATCCTAGGTATATTCTCTAAATCTAGTCAAGCAAGTGTTCAAAATCTCGCTTATATGAAGTGACTTGCACTGAACGAAAATTTTAATCAATGCACATTTAAATACTTTAAATTTGTAAATAAATTCCGTTGTAAAACGGAAAACAATGGAAGAGCGACCGAATATGAACCCATCAAGAGTTTGTACGTTTATTATTATAGCAATAAAGTAAAATCATCCGTGGGCTCTAACTTTCAAATCAGTGAGGAAAATTTCAGCGGTATAACTGGTTTCCATTAATCATAATAGTAACACGTAGATAAAAATCCCCACATTTTTATTATAGAATTACTCCATTAGTTTTATATATTTGCTTTTATACAGCTTCTTGAGATGACGCATTTATATGTCAGTAGAAGTTAAAATATTTAATCACGTGGGGTATGAATGGAATAGACCAGGGGTCGGCAACCTTTTGAGTCGGAAGAGCCAAAAATTACAATTTAAAATAATTTCAAAGTTTTTAAAGAGCCACAAAATTTTTTCTTGCCAACAATAAATAGTATTCGCATAAATAAAGTTTTTTGATAAAAAAAAACTAATCTATTGATTCATAGGAGAAAATATCTGTTTGTTCATAAGAAAAAATATCTATTAATTCATATATAAGTAGTGTTTTTCACAACAAATTAGATAATATATATGGCATTATTAGATAATTACTTATTATTTAAGTAAGAAATTTAAAAAAATTAAACATTTACTTACAACTCTAACTTGTACTTCAATAACAAACAATTGAGCAAACAAATTCAATGGGAACGATGGCTTTGCATGGTTATTCAAGCAGAAAATTTAAACTTTACTAAACAATGTAACTTGTACTTAAAAAAAACAATAACATACATTTGAGCAAACAAATTCAACGGGAGCGTTGGCTTTGCATAGTTTTAGAAAGTTTGGATAAATTTGGCTCATAACTTGTTTTAAGTTTCAAACACGACTCTAAAATTTTCATTTGTTAGTTGGCTTCTTACTTTACTTTTAATTATATTCATGCAAGAGAACGCTTGCTCGCACGAATATGTCGATCCGAAGAAAGTCAGCACTCAAAATGGCAACTTCTTCACCTCACTGTAGCAATCTGGAAGACTATTCCATGTGTCGAATATAAATGCCTCAACTTGCGGCATTTATTTTAAAGCTGTCCACTTTTGTTGCGTTACGTACATACATTTCAGGACCTCCAATTCTTCCAACTTGCTGTTCAACTCTGTAAATTTTCCACCCCACAAAGCTTTACTTTTTAAATCGATCAATTGCATTTCTAGAGATCCAGTATCAATTCCAAATGGCTCAATGTGGATTTCGTTACTATTTGCGTTGAGAGGATTTACTATGAATGCTAGAGAGGTTTTGTTGGTTTTGAATTGCTCAAATCTGTCAGCAAATTCATCTTTAATTTTTTTTTATAACTGTGCTGAAGTAATTCGTGCCAACAGTTGCACTGGTTTTATCGCGATATTGCTTTAGAAATTGAAAATGGAGTAATTTACCGCTCTGAATATCTTCTGCAAAAAGAATGAATTTTTCTTCAAAACAAACCAATTCTTCTACCAAAACATAGGCTGGGTTTCCCTTTCCTTGCAGTTTTAGATTCAGCTCATTTAATTTCGCTGTGATATCCACCATAAAGTAAAATTTTTGCAACCATTTGTCGATCTCTAATTCAGGGTGATTAATGCCTTTTTCATTTAGGAATGTAATTATTTCATTCAAGCACAAAGAAAAACGTTTCAACACCTTACCTTTGGAAAGCCATCGCACTTTATTGTGAAGGAGGAGGTCGGAATACTAGTCTCCATTTCGTTTAAGAATTCTTTAAACTGACGATGAAACATCCGACGACGGCGTCATTCGAGAACTTCCGACGGACTGACGACAGTGACGACGCGTGTCAAGGGGGGTGCGGTGAAAAGCGAGTACAAGCACAGTATAAGTATTAATACAGTAAGGAAACTGTGTGTTAAATGTCCTATGACAACTTGTTAGCTGGGCGACACTAGCGCTCCATGCGGCGGTTGAGTAAAACTGCATTCTCACCATATAAAATAACTTGGGAAAATGCATAAACACATAACAAAATATGTTATAATAAGAGAAAAAAATCTTCTTTCAAAACTGAATTTTAAATTTAAGAAACAATGAAGCATGTATTATATTTTAGTTAAGATCAGGCACAATTTTTAAATGCCACTTACCTGTAACTTGCACTGCAGTTCCTAGGGCTATTCTTATTACAAGTTTTAATAACTTCAAGATGATTCTTGGAAAACCAATTATAACTCATTTTTATTTTTAAAAGTAGCCTAATATTACATTAGAATAGAAATGTCATCATTTTACAAAAATAATACAATATTACATAAGATACAATACAAAATTCAAATAAAAATTTCTAACACTCCAAAACTGCTTTTAGTATACAGTCGGTACAGCAGTTTTAATTAAAGAGTTCTTATTGGAATTCATAAACTGGCTGTTTTCGAAGTGTTCCAAACATAGGCGGCAATTTACATTTAAATATTTTACAGTTTTTGTTAGTAGGTCTTCTCGCCGACTATGGATGACCCATTTTTTACACCTGAAATCATTACAACAATTGAAGGTAGATCGAAGCCGTAAGATACAGAAACAAAATACAATCTCAACAATGAAGTTGAGGACGAGCAGTGTGACAAACCTATATTCAAAGGTCACTCTTTAATATAATTTATAACTTAAACGTTGATTTTAAAGGTGGGAAAAACCTTGGACTAGATACGCTTCTTAACAGTAGCCTATTTTAGGTAAGCCTATTTGCTTGCCTAGGTTTGGATAATGATGTCATGTTAGTTTACTGTCGCAAACACCTTAATGGCACATGTATCCGAGAATTTATGATGTAAGATTATGTTTTCGTCATCTTTACGCCTACATCGTGTTCGAGAAAATAAATATCGTACCGCCTGTAAAATCGGCTATGTGCACTTTTTTTACGAAATTGAGTTATGTGCACTGATATTCCTTAGCATTGATCCTTACAACCGGGCATGTGGATCTTTGATTGTCAGGTTTGTGCAAGCAAAGAAAAAAAATCGGCTACATGCTGCAAAATGGCCATGTGCATTAGAGCTCACATAGCCATTCTTGACTGCCAACACGGCACACATGTTTGTATACATAACCGGCCCTGACATATACATTACAATGCACATAGGAAATAAGCTGCACCGCAGCAAATATTGTGTTATCTTAAGCGATCACAATACGACATCCTAAATATTGTTATCTTTAACCGTGATATAGACTGCTGACATTTTCATTTCATTAGTATCTATTGTTAGAAATTACAACATAATTAAAGATAAAAATATTACATTAAAGTAAATGTAAACATAACCACACCAGAACATGTGTCAAGAGTAAGCCAGCAGGCATACAATAAATATTACGTATTTTTCTTCTTACCTTTCTGGATCTTTTGGGAAAGTGAAGAAATGCAATTCAGGATTTCTTCCTTTATTGTTACTGCAATTTATAGCAGAACAATAACATCCTTTCCAAACATGCATTGCTATAAAAATTCAAGACTCCTATTTATTTCCATTCTTCCCGCAGTAGTGATTGTAGTATTACTCAATGGCCGGTAGGATCGCATGGAATCTGCGCGCGCATGTCCGTATGGCAGAAAAACGGACTGAGTTTCTTTACTGTATTAATACGTATACTGTGGTACAAGTGGCTGAGAGATAGAATCGGTGCCTAATCCTCGTAATTTATTCAGAACGATTAATTTTTTTTTTTGTATAAAATAAATAATATTTGCGTATGGAACTAAAGAGCCGCAGCTTCACATCCAAAGAGCTGCATGTGGCTCGCGAGCCGCAGGTTGCCGACCCCTGGAATAGACCTTGTAAAAGTGTACAGAGCTTAGATAGAATTTAAAAATATGGCAGTCTTGATTAATTTCTAACATAACGAAATCAGTATTAGACATTAGTTTACATTAAATAATACAATACTAATTGATATTTTCGTTAATAGCGTCTTTCACGTGAAGGGATTGGTGGGTTAATTAGTAGCTTAGCGCCGCATCCGGTTTGTGTCCTTTACTATAATGATTATGATTTCATTAAAAGTAGGAATACTTGTTGCTTTCAAACAGTAGGCTACTTTGAAGTAATTCCTCAAATAAGAAATCGTCTTACTACAATAGACCTACATGATAAAGTTATTTAGTTCCTAGAAAATGTCAGTCCTTGCTGAAAATGTTTAGTGTTATAAATTTACTATAGACCTACAACATAAATCTAAATGGAATATTATAAAACAAAGGGCTAGAACACTGACATAAAAAAATTATTTATTATGAAATCACGTGGTAATATACTCAAATAAAAACACATGAAATAAAAACTAATTTCATAAAAATAATAAATGATTATCTCTACCAAAAAAATACATCAAATAATGTTCCATTGAATAAAATTCTAGCCTACGTAAAAAATAAATAAATAAATAAGCAAAACCTCCACTACTACATTCTACACTAAAACTAGAAATGAATTAATTTTCAACTTCAGTAAAATCAAAAGGAGTACGATTTGTAATTTTGCACAAATGATCTTTCCAATCAGTCTAATTACTTTTTAAAACCAAATATTCTACGAGGAGCATTTTTTGACGCTCTATAATGACACCATTTAAAAAAAAAAAAAAGTAACATAGGCTACAAGAATTTGATTTTATATAATTATGTTACTTCTCTTACAAGTCTACTAGAGCTAAAGTTTGTCTGAAACAAGTTGAGTAAAATATTTTGGAAATATCACCTGCTCTGGCTCCTAATTAATTTAATACATGTGATTATTTTTATAACTTATAATAATTTATTGACAAGAGCAAAACAGGGTGCTTAAGATAATATTTGGACCTCAGAGAGATGAAAATGGGGACTGCATAAAACTGCATAACGACGAGCTTCATAACCTGTGACCGGATATAGTAAGGGTGATTAAATCACGGAGGATGAAATGAGCTGGACATGTTGCGCGCATGGGGGAGGAAAGACATTATCTCAAAAGTATTAACTGGGTGACCCGAAGGGAAAAGACCACTTGGAAGACATAGACGTAGGTGGAAGGACAATATTAGGATAAATTTAAGGGAAGGAGGATATGCGAGGGATGGTTGGATGTAGTTAGCATAGAATAGAGTTGAATGGCGGGCTCAGATAAGCGCGGCTAAGAACCTTCGGGTTCCATAAAATATATAATATTCCTTTAGTTGCATTGAATAAGTAAGTATTGACAAGAGCAGAAATTATAAAGGCCTCCATATTAGAAGTTTTCTTGCTTTTACCCTCTCGGAAAGGTCAAATCTTGAGTTGTATTGGCAAATTCTTATAACACTTATTGTAACAAACACTTCAAAAGTAACGTCCAATACTAAGATGAAAATACTCTAAATTTGTTTTATATGTATGCACGAAAATGTGAAATAAAATATAGGCCAATAAAGATGAGAGAAATAAAAATACAATGTAGGCCTACATACAGTCAGTACAGTCAGTACGCTCCTAAATGAAATTGAAAGAAATATAAAAAGTACTGTAATAATAATAATAATAATAATAATAATGATAAAACTATTATTATTATTATTATTCAAACTTCTAATCCTTCACGTAGGATGTACCAAGACATTGAACAGTGCACACATTATGATTGTGACAGAAACAATTTCAATCGTACATGTAGGCCTAATCAATTCTAGCAATCGGGTTGATGGTGAAATTCTAAAAACAGTAAAGTTTAAGCAAATCCCTATTCGTGACCTTAAGGGGAAATGGTACCTTTTATCTCCACCCAGTTAAATTTGTCAATTTTAACGTAGGCTACCTTCTCTTAAGAACTGTAAATAGCAGACAAAAGCAATTTTTCACTTAAATATATACTCCTTATCAACAAAGTGACATTTTTTATAGAAGTATCTTTAAAAATGTAGTATCTAAAATATTTTTAATAATTACTCTTATTTTTGCAAATTTGGAAATGAATAATCTTAGGAAGGAAGTAAAAACTGTCAAATCATGCTAATATAACATATAGACTGTAATAATGTCAGTGTTCTGGGATGAATAGTTTCAGGCAAAAGGTGAGTTTCATAAGGCTAGAAAAAATAAAAGGAAAACGACTTTAAAGTCCTACGTTACTGTTTGTTGATCCACACTCTCTACATGGTTTGCATTATCGAGCCCACATTGACTTCTATGTATTTTTGTCATGAGCTACTTAAGAAGGAATATAGAACTATATGTTACACAGAATATGGAAAATTGAAATAAGAAATATAAAACAAAAGTTAATATAAATATATTATAGACCAACAAATAGTCTTGTCATATAAGCTGTCATTTAGGACCTTTAAATAGGCTTGTGGTTCAAAATCTCTATATATATATATATAAAAGGCTTTGTCCTGACTGACTGACTGAATGACAGGAATCAACGTACAGCCTAAACTATAACAGGTAGAGACTTGGAATTTTGACAGTACCTTCGTTTCATAATGTAGGTGCTCACTAAGAAAGGATTTTGAAAAATTCTGATTTTAACTGCCAAAAATTAAATGTTTTTGAAAATACTTAACCCCTTTTTACACAGAATTATCCAAACAAATTCACAGAACATATTGTTGCCAGTTGTATCAGGTGGATTTGGATTAAATGAAATGGATGTTTGACAAATTAGAGAAGGTATCATTATAATTCATATTATCTGTATTAATAAAAGAAATTGTCCTCGATGTCCAGCGAAATCTACTGAACGCAGAGATCTGAAATTTTAAACATAGGTGGGCTGAAGGGTCGGAAAATGCACCTCCAAGCCGGAATTTTAATTTTAGTTTTCGTTCGTGAGTTATGAGTGAAAAACGGGCAAAAAACGTGCATTTTGTGCGTTTTCAAAACATAAGTTTTCAGTTATACATTTCAATGTCAAATCAATTACAGTTGGCTTTGGCTATTTTTGTCTTACCTTGAAAATAAAACTTTCGCGATCGCTTGAATGTTGTAAGCCCTAAATATGGTCAAACGTTGTTTTATTTGGACGAATCTCACTATACAGAGGTTTTCTGGACCAAGAAACTCGAATCTGAGGTCGCTTTTACCAGACGATGCTATCTAATCGTGGTATGTAGTCCACGTGATTTAGGTGTTAATAAATATGACTTTACTATTATGCTCTTAATTTTTAATTCTTGAAATAATTATCGCGGGCGAAGCCGCAGGCACATGCTAGTACATTAATATTTTCACAAAGCACACTTTAAAGTATGAAATTGTACATAAAACAAAAATTGATATTTTGACAAATTTCAAGGTACCGTACCTTCTGCTCTTAAATAAAGCCAAAATATATTTTAACAGTGGAAGAAGTTGTTTACGTAAGAAGTGATCCCCCACGTGCCTTTGTTTTCCATGGCGTGTGCGAAACGTGGGTGGCTTATTGAATAACAGTCGATTATACAGTGCAACAAATATTACTTTGCATAGGAGTAATAAAATATCTCGTACCTGAATGATGATAAGAAGCTGATCTCTCTCCGTAGGCTAGGTTACGCTGCACTTGGTTGTTTTTGTGCACATGTGCTGCACCAGTATTGCACATGTCATTAACACTGGAGGCGCCCCTCTCACTGCAAGCGAATATGCGCGAATCAGGTGCGCTACTGTGCTCTGTGCTTGCCCGCTCAGCAGTTTTCCGATTAATAGCAAGCATCTTACTCATCAAAGGTACGGTGCAGATCAAGCCTCTTTTCTTTCTTTTCGTTTCTGCTCGATTTATAGTATAGTCCCGCTAATTCGGACCTGGCTCGTCCGGACACCCGGCTAATCCGGAAGGAATTTAAAAATAAATTTAGAATTTTAATCACAAAAAGTTTTGTTTTCTTAATCCTACATCAGTCCGCAGATTAAAAACTTAGGTCTGCGTAGGCTATGCAGTATACTAAAACCAAAATCAAAGTTTTAGGAAAGGTTACATTAAAAAAAATAGACTGTTACATTTTTACCCATCTAAAACTTGTATTATAGGATAGTACGTGCATTTAAGGCAAGTTCCGTTAATCCGGACTTTCGGTGATCCGGATAGGGTCCAGTCCCATCTAGTCCGGATAAGCGGGACTCTACTGTATTTGGAAATCTCGCGCTATAACTTACATAAATTTAAATTATTATTATTAATAATATCACAAATTAAATTTAGAAGGAGCCAATGTAAAATTTGCCAAGAAATGGCAACAAATTAATATCTTTTCTTTGCATATTAATTAACACCAATTTTCCGGGACAGTCCCGTTTTTGAACAAAATGTCCCGCTGTCACGAACGTTTTATTGTGAACACTCAAATGCCCCGTTTTTTGTAATTGTGACTGACCAGTGAAGCTTGTTCATTGTCAAAACATACTTTAATGGAGTGAAATGTGCTGACTATTATGATAAATTATAAGAAATACGCACTTCTTGATATAATACATAAAAGTGAAATGTACAGAGAGAATGAGGCATCTATTTTTGTGGAATAAATTAATTACACCAGTCTGCAGAGGAAATCTAAAAAGTCATTTGGGATAATTTGTGTGCATGAGAGAAAGGTAAATGTAAATATTCCCTAAATTTTGCGAATTAAATTTTTGTCCCCTGAGAAATCTCTCGAAGTCGTAATTATATTATTACAGCTCATATTATTTTCTCAGTTGATATTTAAAATTATAGTTCCAGTCATTTTCAGAGCAACGCTGGAAGATAATTCATATATTTTCCAGGCTATTTCCCAATGAATTAGTTGTTTAGACCTAAAGAAAGAGCAGCACTGTTTTACAGACAAAAATTGTATCTCAACTTTAAAGTTGATTTTCTCAATCCCTTGTTTTCCGCATCCCTATTCGCGCTAGCAATGTTTGGTCAATTACTTTAAAATTTTCAAGAAAAACCCTCGTCATATCTGCAAATAAAACGAACCATATGAACTTTTAATTTTTAAAAATTGTGGCAACATATTGTTTATAAATTAAACTTTATTATTAAAATGTGTTTAAATATTATTTATGAAATAAATAAGAAATTCTGTTACGAATGTGGTAACTTTTTTCGTTTTGAGTGTCTAGACATCAAATCTACAATTTGGTCCCGGAAATTTGAAAAATGAACTACAAGGACCTTTTGCCATGAAACACATTAAAAATCACAATTATTTTTTCCTCAGACCTAATAAATTTAAAAGTCTAAAAGTTTTAGGGTTTATTGTTGTAAATGCTTTCAGGTAAAAAGTTAATATCGTATGAGAAATGAAGATTTTCTAAATTTCTCAGGTGGGCCCCTTTAAAAAGATCTCAGTTCACGAATAACATGTAAGGAATATATTAGGCCTATAGGTTATCGGAATTTCAGTCGGGTAGGAAGGTTAAAAGCTCTCCAAGCTTTCGGCTGCTACTTACTCTTCCCAGAAAATACACTCTCTTCCCTGAGAGTATATATTTAATTGTTTCAGCCTCTCATGAGATAAGACTTAAAACACAATATTAGCTTATAAAGAACTTTCAGGTAGCCTAATTTATAGAACTAAAATATAAGGTTTTAGTTCTTCAAGATTCAAGTAAAATTGTTTGAGTCATTTTCGAGTCACTGCGAAGAACAACTTGTTCTACAGGTACGGTAAATACAGAGTGGCTAAAAAAGGTTACCGAAAATGTGAGTTATTTTATTGATTGGATATTTTATGTTGTCGTAGAAACAGGTGCCTGAGTCAACTATTCCGCAGTACGTCACATCAAATCATGCCTGGGATGTGGAACATTATTTTCGCAGCTCTATGGCGATGGAAGGACTCGAACCCGTAGCCTCCTCTACCACAGCTTCAAGCCTAAGCTACATCTCCTAAGGAGACCAGCACTTCGCTATTCATGGCTCAGGGCACCTTAAGGTAGCTTAAATTAGGTAGGTTATGTTATACTAGATTACGACTTCCCGTAGTTTATGTTCTATCTTCACTCCATTCCCTTCTAGAATATTTTTCTGTAAGCAAGACGGAAATTATATCGTGACGATTTTTTCGTTCATAAAATAAATAAGCCTAGTGTATGCATGCATGCTAACATTTATAAGCAGGGCCCGGATTCTGATGACCTAAAATTGTTTAAAAAATGACCTATAAAATGACCCTAAATTTTAAAGAAAATGACTTAATAATTACAAAGAATGACCTAAAAACTCATATTTTATTTATAAAAATTATTATTGTGCACACAAAGGTATAGACTAATTTGTACATAATTCTAAAAACTGCAAATGTGGAAAGGATATCGTAAGTCCAAAAGCTTTGTTCTTGAATGGAACATTTGAGAAGAAAAATAAGAAAATTGTTTTAAAAGTAGATTCTACAACAATGTTGCATTATAGTAGCCTAGTCATATATTTAAAGTAAATGCATAAAAATTACAAAATAAGGAAGCAAATGACACGAAAATGACAAAATAATGACCTAAAAGTGAAATAAATGCCCTAAAAATATAAAATTGCATAAAATGACAAAAAATGACCTAATAAAAATGCATTTCTTTAATCTAGAGACCATGATTATGATTTATCTACAAGTTGGCAATGTCTAGGCAGCATCAATAAAAAGATGACATGTCATTAGAATCCGGGCCCTGTTTATAAGTTAATCCAATAAGGCTGACTAATAAGAATAGGTGAATATCATACTATAGGCCTAACATAATTTTCTACTAATCTACATAATATCTTAACGTATTCTAATGTAGTCACAACTCCTATTGCTGAAACATAATCCCCCCTTCAACATAAAGCTTGAAAAAGAAAAACGTCTACGTTTTAACATGCACAGAAAGTTCCTCTTACACTGTAGGCTATTTCATTACAACAAATCAGTTTTTTTCTGTCGTGTCACACAGATATTCTTTATAATAATTACGAGGTCTTCACAAGCCACTTAGAGAAATCTCTCTGCACTCAGTTTGCAGTACATTTAGCCCATATTTCACCGTCTCCCCCGCTCGCTGTGCTGAGATGTCCATTAGTAGAAAAGCAGAGTAGAACAGTAGAAAGCTACCCCCCCCTCTCCGACTTGCACTGTATGAGGTAACGAAGTTGTGTTCGGCCCGCCCCAGACCTGTACATCCGACATAAATCCTACTGGAAAAACAAGCAACTGAAATATATTTGATTTCACTAAAGCAAATAAATTGAATTTTTTTGTTAAGAGAGAAAAATGCAAGGAAGGAATTACCCTGTAAATGTGAATATATATACACATATATATACACACACATTTCTATAGGCCTATGTTTAATCCTGTATGATTGTTTCCTACTTCGATCATATCATCTTCTATCCAGAAATCTAAAAATAAAAATGTGAAAGACAATTATCCTGCTGGTTACATTATATGGATGTGAGACATGATCCCTTACTCTTCGGGTAGAACATAACCTGATAGTGTTCGAAAAATATTCGGACTTAAGAGAGATGAAAATGGCGACTGGAGAAAACTGCTTTATGACGAACTTCATAACCTGTACTCTTCACCGAATATAATAAGGGCAATTAAATCACGAAGGATGAAATGGGCTGGACATGTTGCGCGCATGGGGCACGAAAGACATATCTTGTTCCGTCCAGCATTCGTGTCTGGCCGGATTTGAGGCATTAGCTGGTTTCGCGAGGTCATTCGCCGTGTTGCTATGGCAACAGGCTTGTGTCTTCGTTTGTTTTATTTTCTTGTTGTGTCTTCAATATAATTTTAAATATGTTTACTTATCTGTTTGTTCTTTCTCCCATCAATTCTCATAAGAAATAACATTTGACTGTCGCATCTTTCATTTTTTGGATAGTCATGTTATAATCTCCAACCCAAAGTTTCAGTCTGATTATTTTTTAGTATATTTTATTCATAATTTTGTGTTTTTAAAGAAACAATTCAGTTTTGAAGTAATGCTATTAATTCTCTTATTTATGTTTTAGTATTTTAATGTAACTTAATTGATTTATTTCCAAGATTGATTATTTATTGTTTTTCTTGGCCAATGGGATTCTTGCTTTACGTCACATGTCGTGACGTCTGTCATTCTTGCTATTCATTCTTATTCACTCGTTCGAAGCTTTCGCCAGGCTAGTTTTCAGTTCAGAATTCTGAATCTAGTTATTATTGTCGAGCTGGGAATTTGAAGTTTCCCAGCCCTAGTTATTGCAGAGACGCAATTTAGTACATTCATCAAAGTAATTTATTTGTGATTTAATTACAAATGTGTGAAGCCAAGTTTTTTACTTCCCTGATCAAACCGTATGGACTTGAATGCGTAACTCATTAAGTAAAAGGATTTACTGTAAGTACTGCTGTGAAGTGAATATTTCAGAGTGCTTAATTTTAGTTGCAGTGTCGAAGCAACATCTAAAGGTTCTTCTTTTCGGTCGAAGCAGCAAGTCGACCTTAAAATAATTTGCTGATAGTGCGCATTCACTTCAAGAATAGTGAAATTCTTTCTCAGTCGTCCGAGCAAGCGCGACTATACAAATTGCTCTGCTCTGGTCCTCCGAGCTATTCATCAGTCTTATAAGGCAAGCATGCCTTATTTTCCAGAAGGAGCTTACTAAGTCGTCTCCCCTTGACTTCATCAACATTTCATCTTCTTCGGCACCGCTAGGAAGAGGAATTTATTTGTAAAGCAAGATACAAAATTCCATCTTGTATTTTAAAGGGTCTATTTATCATTTTGTCCATTGTGCTCTTTGTATCTTTCAAGGGGCTCAATAAATGTATTTAAACTTGACTTAGTGTAGCATCCTTCAAACCGGAGAGGTTTCCCCGTGTCCCTATTTCGCCTGCGAGCTACCGTGGGAGCGGGAACATCTCTTTGTGGTTCCTCCGGGCCTAGATATGACCCAGAGGCCTATGGTTGAAGATGCATTGATAGTTAGTGACCTATAATTAACGTAAAGTAACTATTCAATTAACAGTTTGAATTTGTCTTGGTCACTTATTACAGAGACCTCAGTGATTAGCCACAATTCTAGTCATTCTTATATATCAATCTTGTTCTCCCGGTATAGTTTGCCGCCGGTGTGAGACGCTACCATCAGTAGCCATCAGTAATAAGTAGTTTAAAGTCAGTTGCTATAAGTATCTGTGGTTCTCCTCCGCATTGCGTTTGAGGGAGGTCTCTGACAGATTTCAATTAAGTTTTTGGTACTTTCTTGTAAAGTGTAAACATTTACATTTGTGTACTTACACCTGTACAGCTACACACTATTTCTTTGTCTACTCGTATGCTCCTATGCGGGCAACTCACTCCATTCTTATAAACAAACCTTAATTTGTCATTGTTGCACCGGCTCTAGGCGGGCAACCTATTTAATTCAGACATTGTAGAAGCAAGTCACTATGTCGAGTCCAGACGGTTTGACGGCTCTTAAAGCCAAGCGAGTTCCCATTAAGGCCCAGATTACGCGGCAGGTTAATGTCATTAGTAATTTAGCTATTGAGGATGTCACATATCCTGAACTCAAAAAGTATGAGTCTAAGTTAGACGAACTTGCAGCTAAGTTCGACCTTGTGCAGACTGAAATCGACGGTGTGGATTATTCTGATGCTGAAGAAGCCTATAGGGCAGAAGTCGACGCCGTCATTTCCAGAGGCAACTCTCAGTTGTGTAAATTTCTTCAGGCCTTATCTGACAAGGAGGCCCAGGCCCAGCTCGCCCTGGCCCGTGAGGAAGCCGAAGCTAAGAGAGCGGAGGCTCAGGCCCAGCTCGCCCTGGCCCGTGAGGAAGCCGAAGCTAAGAGAGCGGAGGCCCTGGCCCAGCAGGCCCTTGCAGAAAGGCAGGCTCAGGCCCAGCTGGCTTTAGCCGAAAAGGAAGCCGAAGCTAAGAGAGCGGAGGCCCAGGCCCAGCTCGCCCTGGCCCGTGAGGAAGCTGAGGCTAAGAGAGCCGAAGCCCACGCCCAGGCCGAAGCTGCCCAAAAGGCTAAAATAAGACGCTTCGAGTACTTGCAATCGCAACTTCTGCGTCAAATGCAGATTATGCGAGAGTACGAAATCGAAGATCTCACTACGCTTCATGAAGCGCGCATTCGCCGCTCTGAATTCGTAGAGGTCTTCAAGGCCTACAAGTCAGATTATGCTCAGGTGGCCATTGACGAGGCCTACCAGGATCATGAATTCGACTTTCACGCAGTGGAATCTGATTATTATAAAGTCATCAGTTTCTTTGACTCCATGATAGCTGAAAAGAAACAGCTATATGAACCCGAGCAGGCGCAGACTGCCAGTCAGCGCTCCTCGCTCGACCCTGTCACGCCGTTGTTACCGAAACTCCCCGAAATCCGTCTTCCTCAGTTCAATGGGAACCCCTCTGAGTGGATCGAGTTTCGTGACACTTTCTCGTCGTTGGTAATTCAACACAGGCACATTTCGGACATGGACAAGTATCAGTACTTGAAGTCCTGCCTGTCATCAGAGGTTAGTACGGTCATTCAGAATATTCCTGTCTCTGCTGCGACTTTCCAGGTGGCGTGGCAGACTTTGATTGATAGGTTTGATAACGACCGGCTAATCGCCAACACCCATCTGGACAATCTCTTCTCTCCCCCTCAGATTGAGAGGTATTCTGCAGAATCCCTGCAGAAATACCTGGATCATTTTATAAGCACAGTGCATGCACTGAATTCCCTTAATACAGAAGTGGAGTTGTCAGATCTGATTATTACCAGAATTATCATCGACAAGCTTCCGATGAACCTCATCAGAGAATGGGAGTCATCTGTCAAAATAGGGAAGCTCCCTACTCTCAAGGAGTTATTTGTCTTCTTGGAAAGCCGAGTTCGCATACTGCAGATGACTGATGCTGCCACGAAAAGTCAGGCTGCTAAGTCAGTTCCGAGCTCTCCGGCTCCTTCCAAGTCAAAGTCTTCTTCTTCGAGGCCTAAATGTCTCTGTTGTCGTACTGCTGTGCATGACCTGTTTTCATGCAGCGACTTCAGGAGCATGACTTTCGCTCAAAGAGACCAGTTTGTTAGAGACCGCAAACTGTGTCGCGTATGCCTGTTTAGTCAAGGGCATGCCAACAATTGTAGGACTTTTCAGTGCAGGAGATGTGCTGGGAGACATAGCACATTCCTCCACGACCCGACTAGCGATAGTCACCAGGCTGCCAACACTGCAGGTGTTATGGCTTCTAGTCAGACCCAGCAGCGCTGCTTGCTTCCTACTGCTACTGTCCGCATCCTGGACTCAGACGGCTCGCCTGTTGAGGCCACAGCCCTCCTGGATAGCGGTTCAGACTGCAATCTTATTAGCAACAGGCTGTTTAGGCGTCTTGGACTAGCTCCTCATGCGCAGCGGACTACGCTAGCGGGAATTTTGTCCACTAATGTTAGCACACATAAGCTAACCAGCATCACGATTCAGTCGCGAGTGACTTCATGGCGCTACAATGCACAGGCCATTGTCGTTCCGGAGATTTCGGAGAAAAGGTTCCCGAACTCTTTCATTGAGACCAAAGATTGGAACATTCCTCCGAATCTTCCCTTGGCTGACCCATTCTTTAGTCGTCCTAAGTGTGTCGATCTACTTCTTGGAGTGGAGATTTGCGCCCAAGTGGTGTGTCCAGGGCAAATTTCCACCTGTGAGTTACCTACGATTCAGAACTCGCACCTTGGTTGGTACTTCGCCGGGAAACTGCCCTCTGTGCCTTTCCCTTCACAGCGTTGCCATACTTCCAATGGTCATCGACGCCGATCCACGGCTAAGCGTTATCTTGAAGCAAGCCCCAAAGAGCCTGAATGCTCGGAGGCTATGTCTTCCAATTACTCAGCCTTCCTAACTGCAGACCTAAACCATTCACCTTCTAAACTTAAGACTTTCGTGGCTAACAGAGTCGCGGACGTCCAAGAATTCACTGCCATTGGCTCTTGGTCGCATGTGTCATCTAAGGACAATCCCGCTGATCTCATCTCTAGGGGAGCCACCCCTTCTGACCTACTTAACAACTCTCTGTGGTGGTCAGGCCCTTCTTGGCTTACTGCCGACTCCACTCAGTGGCCCAGTTTGCCCACTGAGCTCGAGTCTTCGTCTCTCCCAGAGGTGAAGATAGCAGCGCTAGTCACCATCGAAACCTCTAGCTTAAGCCCATGGCTGACTAAGTTTTCACACTTGAAAACAATCAGGGTCATGGCTTATGTGCGACGTTTCATTAATAATTACTTGAAACTCAAGTCACCTATCAATGGCCCTTTGCTGCCGTCAGAGCTTACTGAAGCTTTGCATTCTTGCATTAGAATCATTCAAAGGAATGCTTTCAAAAAGGAAATTCAAGCATTGTCTTCCTCGCAAGATTTGCCTTCTTCTAGTAAGATCCGGCAACTATGCCCCTTTATTCAGGATAACATCCTGCGTGTAGGTGGACGTCTAGGTCGGTCCAACCTACCCTTTGACAACAAGCATCAGATATTACTTCCTGCAGAGCATGCTTTCACCAGGCAGTTAGTTCTCCATGTGCACTTGCATCTAGGTCATGCAGGACCTCAGCTAGTCATCTCACACTTGCGAGAGTCGTATTGGATCCCTTGCATTCGCAAGCTGGTTCGCAGTGTACGGAGGCGCTGTAGTGTTTGCTTCCGCTTTGAGGCTCAGGCTTTTCAGCAAAAGATGGCTGATCTGCCTCCTGAGAGAGTAAATCCTCTCCCTCCTTTCACAAACTCTAGTGTGGACTACGCCGGTCCATTCTCTCTCAAGTTTGGTGGCCCGCGGTCCAAGGTGACTACTAAAGCCTACGTTGCTATTTTTGTCTGCATGTCCACGAAGGCCGTACACGTTGAGCTAGTGACTTCGCTCACCTCACGTGCCTTCCTGGCGGCATTGTCAAGGTTCACAAGTCGTCGTGGAATTCCAAGTTCAATCACTTGTGATAATGGTAGAAACTTTGTCGGAGCCCACGCCGACCTGCAGAACCTCTCTAGGCTTTTGATGTCATCAGAACATCACTCCGCAGTGCAAGACGCCACTGCGCATTTGAACATTCATTGGCGTTTCTTGCCTCCTCACTCTCCACACATGGGAGGGCTTCATGAGGCGGCAGTACGCTCTTTGAAGTTCCACTTGAAGAGGATGTCCTCGTCCTGTAAGTACACTTACGAGGAGATGTCTACTGTTCTCACACAAATTGAGTCATTCTTGAATTCACGTCCTTTGATGTCGTTATCTGAGGACGTGGATGACTTTGGATATTTGTCTCCCGGCCACTTTCTTATTGGCAAGCCCATTGTATCGGTGCCCAGTCCTGACCTCTCTGGTGGGTACAGCCTGCGTTCCCGTTGGAACCATCTTCAGCAGATGGTCTCTTGCATTTGGAAGAAGTGGTCCGTGGATTATCTCCACACGCTACAGCGTCGTGCAAGGTGGCACAAGGTACTGCCAGACGTTCCTTTGGGTACCCCTGTATTGGTTCTCGAGGACAATGTACCTCCTCATAGGTGGGTGCTTGGTCTGGTGCACCAAGTACACCCAGGCCCAGACGGCCTTGTCAGAGTTGTCACTGTGCGCACTGTCTCAGGCACTTATAAGAGGCCCCTCATCAAGTTGGCTCCTCTGCCTGTCAGTGAAGAGGGACAGTGACACCTGCTTTCATTCAGAGTGCTGATGCCGGACGCATCCCACTCCACCGATTTTGACTTTATTGCGACTTGATAGTTGTTTTGGCCTCGAATCCTTGCATTCACGAATTTGCTTGACGTCACATTCTGTTAGATAATTTCACGAGCGAAATTATCGCGGGCAATATGTTCCGTCCAGCATTCGTGTCTGGCCGGATTTGAGGCATTAGCTGGTTTCGCGAGGTCATTCGCCGTGTTGCTATGGCAACAGGCTTGTGTCTTCGTTTGTTTTATTTTCTTGTTGTGTCTTCAATATAATTTTAAATATGTTTACTTATCTGTTTGTTCTTTCTCCCATCAATTCTCATAAGAAATAACATTTGACTGTCGCATCTTTCATTTTTTGGATAGTCATGTTATAATCTCCAACCCAAAGTTTCAGTCTGATTATTTTTTAGTATATTTTATTCATAATTTTGTGTTTTTAAAGAAACAATTCAGTTTTGAAGTAATGCTATTAATTCTCTTATTTATGTTTTAGTATTTTAATGTAACTTAATTGATTTATTTCCAAGATTGATTATTTATTGTTTTTCTTGGCCAATGGGATTCTTGCTTTACGTCACATGTCGTGACGTCTGTCATTCTTGCTATTCATTCTTATTCACTCGTTCGAAGCTTTCGCCAGGCTAGTTTTCAGTTCAGAATTCTGAATCTAGTTATTATTGTCGAGCTGGGAATTTGAAGTTTCCCAGCCCTAGTTATTGCAGAGACGCAATTTAGTACATTCATCAAAGTAATTTATTTGTGATTTAATTACAAATGTGTGAAGCCAAGTTTTTTACTTCCCTGATCAAACCGTATGGACTTGAATGCGTAACTCATTAAGTAAAAGGATTTACTGTAAGTACTGCTGTGAAGTGAATATTTCAGAGTGCTTAATTTTAGTTGCAGTGTCGAAGCAACATCTAAAGGTTCTTCTTTTCGGTCGAAGCAGCAAGTCGACCTTAAAATAATTTGCTGATAGTGCGCATTCACTTCAAGAATAGTGAAATTCTTTCTCAGTCGTCCGAGCAAGCGCGACTATACAAATTGCTCTGCTCTGGTCCTCCGAGCTATTCATCAGTCTTATAAGGCAAGCATGCCTTATTTTCCAGAAGGAGCTTACTAAGTCGTCTCCCCTTGACTTCATCAACATTTCATCTTCTTCGGCACCGCTAGGAAGAGGAATTTATTTGTAAAGCAAGATACAAAATTCCATCTTGTATTTTAAAGGGTCTATTTATCATTTTGTCCATTGTGCTCTTTGTATCTTTCAAGGGGCTCAATAAATGTATTTAAACTTGACTTAGTGTAGCATCCTTCAAACCGGAGAGGTTTCCCCGTGTCCCTATTTCGCCTGCGAGCTACCGTGGGAGCGGGAACATATCTAAAAAATATTGATTGGGAGATCCGAAGGGAAAGGACTACTAAGGATTAATATTGGGATATTAGAATAGATTTAAGGGAAGTAGGATTTGCGAGGGAAGGTTGGATGGAATTAGCTCAAAATAGGGTTGAATGGCAGCTCAGGTAAGCGCGGCAATGAACCTCCGGGTTCCATAAAATAGATATTTCTTTAGCTTGCTTAGAAATTGTCTGTTGCCATTGAGTAAGTAAGTATGACTGCTTCCTATTCAGGTCGGCCTGGATGGCAAAAGTCGCGGGTTTCTCTCCCAGGCCAGATATTTAGGGGAGCATAAATGTGGCAGGCCCATGTCTGTAGACCTACAGGTATGTATAAGAATTCCTGCGGGACAAAATTTCTGCATATCTGCGAGCCTCAGGCCCAAATTACAGTACATCTCCATCGTTAAATAACTATACAATAAAACCAGCTTATTTCTTGGTTAAAAATATTGTAAGCAAGTGAAAACTTCTATTGGGATTTTTAACGCTCATTTTAAAGCTTAGGCCTGAGGTATGTCACTTAATGACTCACTGAGTCACTTCTACTTGACCTACCACTTGTTTACCCACTCCATTAGCCTTCCGTGAGAACAGCATAAGAAAACAGTCGATGTGTTATAGACTTCGCTAAAGCAAATAAATTGATTTTTCCTGTTACGAAGGAAAATGAAAGGAATGAATTGCCTTGAAAGTGTCCATTGGATCATGAAAAATAAGTTATATACATTTTATACTTCTATGCAAAGAATTCTACATTGCTGAGTCCTGTTTACAAAACTGTAATAACTACATTAGCTATTGGAAAGTGAAAATTCCTAATGGGATCATTTTACACGTCACATTACTGCACCTGTAATACCATTAACTAGGACCAGGATCGAACCCGCAACCTCGGGCACAGAAATCCAGTGCCATTAAGATTGCGCCGCGGCGACAATTAAAGGGATATTATATTTTTCAAAAAGCAGAAACTGATGTAGCCTACTCAACTGCTGAAATATTATTTTGGATTCAGTAAAATAGATTTTCACTTATTTGTTATGCCTGCACTGATTAAAATTGTAACTCTTTTAAAAATATAAGGAGACTTATTTTGTACGCGCCGTTATATAGTTGCTAATGCCCTTTATTAGTATAGACTACCACATGAAATTATTCTATGAAAATATGCATAGTAAGTATTTCAGATGAAATTAAATTTCTATTTTTCAGTTCAATTTTCCAAAAGCCCTATCAATGTGACAAGGCTACATGAGCTCTGAAGAAAAACATTTGTGACAAAGTATTATATTGTAACGATTTTTTTAGAAATTTAGTGAAACGAAAGCCTACAGGACTAGCGAGATAAGAAAGCAGGTCTTGTATTAATGTCAGGTGGAGAGACACGCCACTGTAGTAGAGCTCCTCCTTATCCAGCATGGCGGCTGCTCAAATCCAATTTATTACTCAGGGTCCAGTCTTGGGACGCTCCCTCCACCTTTCATCTCCTGCTCTTCTTCAGCCGTCATGCTTCCCAAGCCACATCACAACAATGCCGATGCTTAGAAGGGCGCACTTCTCTTGTTGGCTAACTCGGCCATTATGGTCTGCTGAACTCGAGTGAGCTATGTATACTTGATCGCAGTCAACTTGAGCATACAATACAACTAAACACTCATGATTCAGTATGTTACTTTCTTCCCCAAGCTTTTGTTGGTGGATCATCAATGTTAGTATTAGCAGAAGGCATAAAATGATCAAAACTGTTGTTCGAAAATAGAGTATGCTGTTGGCTGCTGCATTCTGATTAAATTTTCTTATTCAGTAACTGTGCTGAGCAGTTTTTATTCAGTATAATGCAGGGTATGAAATCTCAAATCTGAAGATAGTAGTCAAACCAATAAGTTTAGTAGACAGCGTTACAACGTTACATTACAGCCTATGGGAATATTATGCAGAACTTCCCCTCCTTTATATATTACAACTTATATCGCTTTTAAATGTGCCAAATTAAATGAATAAATTAAATAAATAGACACACTCCCACTGACCATTAAAAATACTAATTACTTTTTTTTTTGCGTGGCACCAAGTAGGCCTAACTTATAAAAAAAATGTTAAAACTATCTGAAAATTTTGACTGTAAGCTTTAACGATTATAACAAACAAAAGCCAAGCACACGAACTAATTGGAAAGGTTAAGTCAGACTGAAAAATTCAATGTCATACCCGAGTTTCGTACACTACTTTCCTTCATTTTCGTATAACAACCTGTAACCTGGATATATGTCGCTTTTTCATTAACTACCATTAATTTTTGTTACTGTTTACTTTGTAATAAGAATTAATAATTAAGATTACTCGCAACTTGCAGAAACTTGAGTCGTCATGTGTTGAGTGTTGATGAAGATGGATGAAACGTGGTAAGGGCTGGAAAATCAACCGACTTATTTTTCCCCTAAACTCTCTCGCTGAAAACTTGCAAAGCTCCTGCTTCCTGAAAGGGCTCCCGAACCTTGTACAGTATTTCTATAGATACTAGGTAGCTTAATTATGTATTAATTAGTACTCCTAAAGAGAAGTTTCCCACCCCTTCCTCTCTCTTCCCCAACTCAACACATTGAGAAGGGTGGAGGGTGGTTTATCAAAACAACGTTGCTTCACAGGGTACAATTTCAAGCAATTTAGCTAACTTTTCTGGAACACTTTAACTAAGATTAAATATAGGGTGTGAAGAAATAGTTAATTCTGATAATACAAAGAAATATACTCCCAAAAATATACTGTATGGTAGAACCAGAAGGTGGCCGGGATTATTTATTCAACTGCTACATGTTTTATTTAAATCATTTATTTAACAGGAAAATATTGAAAACATTATATTTATTAACACTGACATAGTTTTTACATAAATTGCATGAATTATATCATTTTATTCTTAATAATATTGTTTTCTGCAATAAAAATAAATAATTAAACGAATAAAATGAATCTTGTGCTGCCATATGGGCATACAGATTCGAAATTATTAAAACGAACCACAGATTTATGAACCTTATCCAAATCATCCAAAAACAAGTAAAAAGATAAATTAAAAAGCTAATTACATGCCTTTGAGGTGAATTTCACTAATAAAGTGCGCCTCCCATGAAAAAAACTCAAATTCGAGTTCCCTGGACAAAAAACGAAAAAAAAAAAAAAAAAAAAAAGCATAGCTAGTTTCGTCAAATAATTCATAGTTTTCCCATTTAGGCGTGCAATCATGATCCCCTTATGCCATCTATGGAAAAAAATCATATCTTTGCAAGTCGAAAACAAATGAAACGAGTAGAGTGGGTTAACAAAATCGAAACAATCGACAAGTTCATAGGTAACAAGCAAAAAATTGATTTCAGCGGTGCTCTTTTTGGCAGCTGAGTACACCTTCCGATAAATTTCGCAATTGAATACGGTCTTGTTAGTAGGCGGCATTGGATCTCAACTCAAATATTATGTTAGATAAAATTACCGGCCTAGGCTGGTAAAATCCTACTTCTCGGCTTGTTAACAATCCAACGAGCAGCTGTTTTACAGAGCGTGTATTAAAAAATCTACTTCTCATGCGTGTCGGACTATCGGGTCTGCCGGATTATTAGGGAGCGTTCACACTGAGGCGATAAGCGATAAGCGATTTATCGGAAGGAATTTGTTGCGGCGATATATTGCTAGGAAGGTTCATACTGCGAGCGATAAATCGGCGCGACCTGGGCGATAAAAATTCCCTTTAGGTAGGTAGATTTCGATGTGCTAAATATCGCCTTATATGAGAGCTATCGAGAAACCAGTTACTGATTTGTAGAGGACTCATCAAGCGCTTTTCAACGATACCCCATAAGACGTGGTTACAAAAATTTCGAACTTCCATCCCCCAACCAACCACCCCAACTCGTACCACCAAAACTCCCGAATCGTTGGTGTCACTGTGAACTCCATAGGGAGTTCTCTAATTTATTCAAACAAAGTTTCCCTCTATACTTCATAGGAGTCGAGATATACATATTTCAAAATTTCTACCCCTCCCCGACCCTCCCCTGGGGCCAAATTTGGTCATTAACGAACTTGTCCGAACTATTGGGCCTAGAAATATCATAATAAAATTAGGTTCAAATATATTCAAAATTATGGCTGCTAGCGTGTAAAGATATATATAACTTTTTTTTTTGAACGGGCGGTGGTTTCGTACTTGGAGGCATGAAACGTAAAGATATGAAAGAATTTTTCGAAAGTCATGACATGGTATCGATTGCAATAGGTAGATTTTTCTTCGAAATCTACCTAAAATTTGGTGGGAACACAATCTTCACTACAAAAGTTACAATATTGTAAGCAACAAATCGCTCAGGCGACCAGCATGCTGCACTTCGAGCGATATAGCACTTGCGATATGTTGCGCTATCGCGTGAGTGTGAACCTTTTTTATCACCTCCCTTTAGATTTCAAGTATCTGTCCGTGCGTGTCGCGTATCGTATATCGCTCGCGATATATCGCTTATCGCTTATCGCCTGAGTGTGAACCCTGCCTTACGATCTTACTGTAATTCTTTATTCTTACACGCTATTCTTTGTCCAGCCTAACGAGTGACGTAGGAGTGAAGCACCAAGAGCTTCAGTGCCTCGTTTAATCACAACAGCAGATCCGCAATGACTGTACTGTCAGCTAATGTATAGGCTTTCCGATATTACAGAAAGCAGTTGATTAATAGTGTAAGCAGGATTTGCATAAGGAGCTGAAAACACAGCAAGCATTTAAGACTTATGGAGTGCTATTTTTCATGCCAGCCTGTTATTGACTTAAACATCAATACTAAGCTGGTGGATGGAGTAATTGGAATTCCAGAACCCCTGCCCCTACTTGGCAGAATGCCTGGAATTTACCTGGAATATCTTAGGAGTCACAGGAATTGTGAGGATTGGTCAGCAGCATCTTCAATCGATAACATCGGCTCCATGGTGACACCGACCTATTGTGTCATAAAGGGGAATCCCCTTGACTCTCAGTCAACCGCCTATACTTATAGTTATCGTATGTTACAAACTGTAAAGTATTTCACAGTTCAGATTTAAGTGGATCCCGGGTGTCAAGAGATTAAATCCTGAACAATGCAAGAGCGGATTTTACTAGCTACAAATCCCCACTTAACTTCTGATTTATAAAGAGAAGCATTTTAGAACTGTACCGTGATTCCATTTCCAAGTTAAACTGTGAGTCTTGGTTACTGAAATAATATCAGCTACGCTAGTCGTTAACTTGGTTGGATCTTCTCTATCCTCAAGAGTACACACTAGCCAACTATCAAAATGAAGATTGCCCGGTTTGCTAATATGAAATAACTCCACAGAGCTACATCCCATATGGGACGGGCCTACTTTCCGACCACTGCTTCATCTACCTTGGGCAGATGGCAAGAAAAAGTCAGAAAAATCCAAGGAAGTAGCCTACCGGGGATCTAACCCAGACCTGCTGATCTGTAGGCCTAGTCAGCAACGCTAACCACTGCCGATAGGCGGATAGAACCTCTATACGCTGATTGAATGTAGGCGTATGTGTGAAACAGTTTTTCCCTTCACCTATGGGCATTGGAAAGGAAAGGTAAATGGTTAGGCCTAACAAATAGATGTGTCTGATTTTCTCCTCCAATCCCTATGGTGGAGCATAGAGCCTCCAATTGGAGGTTCAGTACATAGATTAATTTTTTAAGCTTATTTTCCGAGTTAGACGTGAAAGGGCCGAGGAATTTCGTCCATAGGCTTTATTTCAGGCTTGGAGTTCCTTTACATGCATTAAATATATGACACGGGCCCCCAGCTTAAAATCCCTCTCGGAGGACTCCGTGCCCATGATTTTAACGTCCTGAAAAATCCATCGACCGCGGCCGGATTTCATCCTGCACCTTAAAATGTAAACGAAGTTCAATAAAAAATAAATAGTCATTATCATAGTTATTATTATTATTAACAACTTATTATTATCATCATCACCATCATCATCACAAGTACTGAAGATGTATCATTATAATTAAAAATGTTTACTCCGGAGAGAAGCCCAATGGATGCATGACCATGAGAGTTAATCAGATGAACCGTTTAAAATATAAAAATAGAATCTGACTCAGCACAAGTTTACTGAACTCTTTAAGATGAATGTCTTTCTTAATCACACGCATTTCTCTTACAAGTTATAATACGCAATTTTATAATGAAAAAGAAAAAAGAATGATATGACCAACAACATTCTTCATGACAGACCTACTACAACAGCACTAAGCAATCAATTCATAACATTTACTCATAAAACACAAGATAGAATATTGTTCTTATTATTGGCACAGGAAGGAAATACTTATAGAAGCCTGTTATAATACATTTTAACCAGGGAACTGAAGAAACTATAACGGAGGCAGCCACAACCTTAAACAATATGCACCATAAGCGAGAAGTAGATTAGGGGAAAATTCAACATTTGAATAACGTCCTATTTTGGAATTTCCGTAAGGTCGTAGATGCCAATTAATCTAAAAATACAATTTTGGATAGCAAACAAAAAGTAAAAATAATATTACCTTAATTACAAAATGAAATATGATTAATAGAGGAAAAGAATATACAACGATTTAGAAAACACGACAGTTGGCCAAACAAGATTTTATTTAGACCTATTTTTTCATTACAATTATATAAATGATTATGTAAAGTGCTTAATGAGTGACGAATAATTCGTAGTCCAATATCTTTCAAACTGTCAAGTTTTGGTCCAAACCGTCGGAACAGATTAACAGTAAATTGAGTGGGGGGGGGGGGGAAACTCAGACCAATTAGGCTACTTCCTAACTTAAAATCTGGTAGGCCTGTTTGTTTCGTGAAATAATAAATGCAGGGTTCATAGTATAGTTCCTTTTTTGTATCCATTTCTTCAATTTGGTCACGTTCTTCTCGAATTGCACTGCCTTCACTTTATGACTTATTAGGCCTACCCGATTTGTTGAGTTATAGTTATAGTTATTTGTTGAGTTATAGTTATAAGTTACTTATAGTTATAATTTTCTAGTAAAAATGTCGTTCTTCGATTAGCGCTGATCTGTATGAATTATCAGAAAGAAAGACCTCATCGTGTAAATGATTTGAAATTATCTTTTTAAAAATTTTCTTTAGTAATTTAATATTTCTCATGCCTATAAACGGTTATCTTAAAAAATCAACACAAAGTTTGTACAAAAAGTAGAACAAAAAAATCCATGGTAACATAAGATCAGACAAAGAAAAACATGCCACGAAAGCAAAACAAATAAACTTCTCTAAACCTGTATATAACGTTGAACATTCATCCTAAGAAAATTTTGCAAAGAATAACACTTAGTAGGAATACTATTTTAAACAATTTTTGTCGCATAATTGTTAGTTAAATCATTAGTGAGATATTTCAATATTTTTATTTTCCGTGTTTCTTTATTATTCGTAATATATTGTTATATAAATTAATTATAAATTGAAACCCTCCAAGAAGTGCAAAAAATCGTTAAGTTCCTACAGCTGTTTGCACTTGATTGAGACCGTGACAAAGAGACAAACAGACAGATATGAAAGCTGAAATCTAGACCATTCCCTCCCACATGGATAACTAATTAACGATTTATTACATGGGCAAAGTTACAGACGATCACAAATTTATTTATGGGGAGTGAAATATTATTAGAACCCAGGATAAAAAAATACAGATTCTGGTTTATAAGTCTAGCATATTTTCATAAAATATAAGACACATTTTGGCTGTAGCTGTACAAAGCCTTTCCATGTCTTTCCACCTTCTTTCTCGAGGAAAAGTAGCGAGGGATTCTGCAAAGCAGCAAGCAGAACATGCAACCTGTGTTATGAAACTTACCTAACAGTTTAATATACAGGGTCATTACACGCAAGGAAACAGGCGGGTTTGACTTGAACGCCGCCCCAAATTGCCAGCTTCCCCACTAATTACACGCGGCCGTTTATGAAAATTTAAAGAGAGAAAACGTTTTATCTGCGTGAGTGTAAATACATGGGTATACTGGAGACGTTTCCTGGCAACTTAACATGCTCCTTTAAAGTTCTTAACGAATATTCTAAAACACAGTGGTGGAATTTCAATACCAGTGGCGGATTTAACGAAGCGTTAGCAAATTACTAGTGATCTTTTAACAATTTTTTGTGCCTTGAAATTCGCTATGTACTATATAAGCTACTAAAGTGGGTATTCATAATCAGAGGTTAAATTAATTCTTTACTCAGTAGAAAAAAAACTGTGTTTTTGGGAGCATCGTCATGTAGCTTACGAAAGGCAAGATTTCCGAAATGTAGAAACATACAGAGATAGGCATCACTGCTGAATTTAAGTGAAGACGTACTCATTCAGTTACCTGAAGACATGGAACTTAGTAGGGACTTTGGAGATTGAGGGATTTTCGAAATCGCCATCGAAAGTGTAAACTGCTAGGAAGTCCATTTAATCGTGATAGGAAGAAGAAAGGAACTTTCGCAGAACGAGTACACCACTTCAGAAGTAGTTTTTCCTGTTACAATGAGGATAAACTTTCCTAAATTATATTACATAACTTATAACTACATAGTTTGGTAAATGAGGCTGGATAGTGGGTAATGCTAGGCTTTCTTAAATTTTGTATTTACATCTTACTCAGCCTTTTGGCTTTAGATTCTCACTATTTACTTTCCATATGTAAAATCATTCCTGGGTCAAAATCATATGCAAGATCATATGAATCCCTTAGGCTATCTATAGAGGCCTTGATTAAAACTCAAGTGACTAATTTTTATGTCAAAGAAGTCTAGAACTTGATAGAGATTCAAAAGAAGTTAATTATTATTCAGGAATGGTAACTCACTTCATCCAAGTTGCATCATCCAGTTTAATCTCGACGCCAAAAAAGAATAGAAGAAAGAAATGAGGCAGGGCTGAAGAAACCAATTAAAACCCACGTATATCTAGGCTGAGAATTATTCTTATGACTTCTTTCAGGAGTCGTTCTTCGTAGAGAGGAGATATGGAAGCGACCTATTGATAACCCCTTGGCAAGGATATTATTCTCTTTCAATGAAGTGGTGATGCTGTAGAGGTCACCAAACTGAGCTTCAAAGAGTCAGGGAAGCCTTCATTTCCTACTCTCATATATTTACGACTGTAAAAAACTGATGCGATACACTCAGAAAACTATGCCTACCCTAATCATGCGAAATGACTTTGTTTGTCAGGCAAGATAAGCCTGAGCTTGTGGCTGCATTATAATAAGCCTTCAGAGGACTTTTATGAAAAATGTTAATCCTTAGTACTATAACTTTTAACACCTTATGTAAAATATTTAGAGCAAATCGTTAGAACCTTTTCGAGGAAGTCGCGAAAAATTGAATTTTCTTAATTTAAAGAGATATTTAAGTAAAAAAAAAAAATCCCTTTAGGCAAGCCTACAGGCTGAGGTAGATTTCGAAGTCCTTTTGGTTTAATTTATTGTCGCTGCGTAGCACTCTTCTTCTTTAGCCTTGGCATGACAAACCCGCAATAATAACTGAAAAAAGAGGAAAGAGTACTTTTTCAAACATTCAAATCTCGCCTTATATGAGAACTATCAAGAAACTAGTTATTGATTTGTAGAGTACTCATCAAGAGCTTTTCAATGATGCCCCACAAGACGTAGTTTAAAAAATTTCGAATTTCCATCCCCCACCCCCACCCCTACCCCCACTCGTACCCCCAAAACCCCCGAATCGTTGGTGACACTGTGAACTCCATAGGGAGTACTCTAATTTATTAAAACAAAGTTTCCCTCTATACTTCATAGGAGCCGAGATATAAATGTTTTAAAAGTTCAACCCCCTCCCCCGACCACCCCCTTGGGCCAATTTTGCTCATTAACGAACTTGTCCGAACTATTGGACCTAGAAATAATATAATAAAATTTGGCTCAAATATCTTCAAAATTACGGCCGCTAGCGTGTAAAGATATAAATATATATATAAAATATATATATAGGCCTATTCATTTTTTTTTTTTTTTTAAACAGGCGGTGGTTTCGTACTTAGGGAGGCATGAAACGTAAAGATATGAAAGAATTTTTCGAAAGTCATGACATGGTATCGATTGCAATATGTAGATTTTTTTTTTTCGAAATCTACCTAAAAAAAAGTTGTTTCCAATATTCTTGACACATCCCCAGAAAAAAATATATTTCTACGAAGATTCGTTCCCCGAGCTCTGCTGTTCACAGACACACACACATTTCTGTAAATTGTTTTTTTTTTGTGGATTCAGGGGATCTCAAAACATAGGCCTATAGGCTATTACTGCTGACAGGATCGAACGCAATATTTCCTCTGCCTATAGCCTAGTATCTTTCGTGGTGTAGCCCGCCCCCATGAATGAATGATCAGACCGCTCGCCTTCCACCACTAAAACTCGGGATCGAATCTCGGGGAGTTCATGTGGGATTTGTGGTGAACAAAATGGGGGTCGGGGCAGGCTTCCTCGGGGTGATCCCGTTTCCCCTATCATATATCATTCCACTGTTGCTCTGTTCATCATAATTTGACTTTTGGCTGCAACACTGCCTTCTAAACTGTATTAATCGTGTATACACTGCCTGTCCTATACGGCTAATTTTGCGTACTCGGCGACATTACAGATGGCAGCACCTTTCACCCCCAGACTGCTTCTTGTTTTTTGCTACGACATTGTTGATTATGTAGTGCTGTCACCGCCGTCTCATAATCACTGCCTTCTAAACTGTATTACTCCTCGAGACGGCGGTGCTCATAATATAGTCTATCAATGCGTCTAATTAATTTACATTTATTTTAATTATTGCTCCAAAATTCCATTTCAAGGTAAGTGTCATATACTGGAATAATATTACGTTCTAAACAAATAACACAAGTATCTGTGTCTCTTTAATGCTTATTTTGATTAGTGATTGCTGCAATCTGGGTGTGAACTGTGTCGCCTCTACTGGATAAATTAGGCAATTTAACAATACTCTGAACTCCATGTTAAAATAAAGCAAAGGACAGGCAGTGTAATTCTCGAGACGGCGGTGGGCTGCAATAAAGAAATAAAGAAAAACAAAAGATTATAGCTTCCGGAATTCTGCCTGGATTAGTTTTTAACAGTTATAAAATAAACGTATATACGTTATGCTATGATTTACTAATATATTTACAGTATTACGGAGGAAATTCTCGTAAAATATGCCAGTTTAATAACATGAGATTAGATGGGAAAATCTAATTTAACGATGAGAAAGGCATTAGTAATTTTTTTTATACTCTCAGCAATTGAATGTTGTGTCTTGCAGTAGGCCTATTTATGGAGTTAGTCCAACTTAGAACCCTTGTCGTTGCACTTATCTGGGGCCTTTTTAAAAATATAAAATAACATAGAAGGCAGAAGCACACGTTAAAAACACTGTTGTCATATTATTAAAACTTCTTCTTGGTCCCAGATGCGTTTTAACCCTGTCTGACGATGAAATTCATTACTATTTATGGAGTGTTCAAACAACAGTAAATACCTTTATTATGACATCCAGACAAACTTCCTGGTCGAATGGCAAATTTATCTGTAAATTACATTGAACATGTACAACAACTAATCTCTAAATACAATCTGAAATATTCTCCACTAATTAGGTTATCTGTCGTGGCAAGTAGCAGCATATACGCAGCTGAAGATAAGCAAGCCTGGTAAAAAGAGAAATGGCAAGGCTATGGGCTCCATGGGAAAGCTCCGAGGCCACCTAAAATCCAATGTAGGAGATGGAAAGTTTACTTACATAATAATACAGTCTTCAACTCGTGTTTAACTGATTTTCAATAACACGAATTGATTAATATACTTGAAACCATATGTTCTAATACCAATTCATTGTTTAAGGCGTAAATATAGCCACGTTCAATCTTTTTAATTAGAGATATCTGGAGGTATGGTGCCAGAACTGGAAGTCAGAACCAAGAGACAAAACTCAAAGACACCAAATTTTATAACAAGCCAGTTACTGTCGACGTAAAAAAAAAATCTGCTGATTTCCAGATAGCCGTTGATAGGCCAGTCCTTTATGTCCGCAGACGATATCAATATCATAGATACAAGGTTGTCGAGCTGATCCCGAATATTTCCAAATTTTGTCGGGTTCATTTTCTGGAACACTAATGTGATATGATAACCATTATAGCCATAATTTACCTAACAGGACAAACCTACACGATATAGCAGAGTAAGAGAAATCCTGTTATTGACTAGAGCGATAGCATACCGGAAGACTTCAAAGAAAAGTGCATTATATCTTATGCAATTGCGTCGTTATATATGCAGCTTGTAGCACCTATGTTTACCAAATTAAAAATCTGTCAGGATCATGGGGATGCACAGAGGAGGACAGAAAAAAAAAGTTTACGTTTTTGTTTTTAGTTCTGTCAATGGGAACCTTTCGCGTGCAGTTAAAAATTTGTCCACAAGAGCGCAGCAGGGTCTGAGGAGGTCCTGCCACCTCGTTCTGCCATATGCTTATGCGTATCAATAGATGTGAATAATGTTGGCTTTCCTATAAAAACTGGCGATTAATAACGTTTAAGTTATATTCCAGAAATCAGATACCTATATTCTGCCTAGGAGAGTTTGAGATCGCCAGAAAAAGCATTGATTTGTTAAAAGAATTAAATAATTAATGTCTGTCTGAAGTAATAATTGGTTGTAATTATTAAGTCGAAAAGAACCCCTGGGGTGTGTCAGCAAAAACAGGAACAATAATTATTTTGCAGTGGCAGAGACATGTGTAGCTTAGTGACAAATAATTCAAAATATTTAAGTTATTCCTGTATATCGCGGTGGCATTTTTATTTGTTAAATGGTGAAGAAATAATTCAAATTTTATGAAACGTATTTAAAGCTTGTAGTACAGTACATCACAAAGAAAACATCCCATCTTCTTTAGATTTATAACCATAGGTGTAAATATGTAAAAATCATTTGTAAAAAGTAATTTAGGTTCATGGTTGTTTGCTTTCACAATATTCTGTATGTATTTCAGCTTTCGGTTATGAATTTACTGTGTGGTAGACAGATGCTAGTATTTGATTAATATAACACAGTAGTTATAAAAAGTAAAGAATTGGATATAAATGTGTAAATATTTTGTTCCTATTATCATTAATAATTTATAAATAAATTTAGGTTACGTTTGCTTGCTTCTAAATAATATCCTTTAGAGGCTTACGAATAAGACATGCTCCAGGATTATAGCTGTCATTAAGCTTTTGTGTGGGAAACAAATACGAATTATAGTATTTGAATAGTGTATCATATTAGTAATAGAATGTTCTTTTCATGAAGTCAACGTAATTAGAAAGAAGCTGGAATGTCAAAATAAGGTAATAAGGGAATGGTTTTCTTGTGATTATTACTATAGGCCTAAATGCGTAATATTTTTAACGTCAACGCCCATCCATAATATAGGTTCATACTTTTTGTTTTAGAATTATATTACATAAGTTTCAGAATTATGGCTCGCAGGGAATTGTTATTCATCGTACTGGGTTCTCATATGCTAATAATTCAAAATACTATGTTCTCTGCGATTCGAGTTAAAATATCTACGTGCATCGGTAATTCCAGTTTTAATATAGTGTTTTAATATCATTAATGTGCATTATAAAAGTGAGTTGTATATAATAACAGTGTAGTTGATTTATTTATTTTTTTATTTTTTTGTATTTAGAGGGGGAAAATAGCCAGTGCAAATTGCCAGTATAGAAAGGAAAAATATGCTTTGACGTCTTCTTTATAATAAATTTTTTTTAATCTTCAATTTACAAGAACCACCAATGCCTGTAAGAATAATTTAGTTTTGCAAGTGTTTCAATTTTACGGTTTGTTTTAATGTTTGCAATGAAAAAACTTACGAATTTAAACAAAATATTAATAATTTTATTATACAAATTATAAAAAATGTGAAACAGAAATATGTGAATTTTTGTTATGAAGTTGATAAATTAAGTATGTTGTATTTATCAAATACTGTCCATAGAAGTAATTTTGTATCATAGTTTGAAAGAGAATAAATGGTTGAGTTTCCTGCTGGGCGAACTTTCTGTTTAAAGCAACAGTTCAGTTCAGTTCAGTTCAGTTCTTTATTGCATCTTTCAGTCAAGAGGGTACATTGTACCCTCGGACATAACAGAACATAAGTGAATCTTGTCCATTTGATGAAGATATTTGAAACATGGCCTTCTGTTGTAGATAATGAGAATACTACTTCTTGTTAAGTTTTATTCTTTGTAAAAATGATTAAGATAATGAGTCAATTCTGAGGATCTGAAAGTGTTGAGCGAGGAGATTTGAAGGAAATCATAGACTATTAACTATTAGCATCCGTTTAATCTTCTTTATATTTTATAACCATATATTTCGTAAAGCATATGTGTACACCTCTGTTTTACACAGAGGATCGCCACAACATGTTTTCTGGCATTCTGACTGAAGTTTAAATAGTTTGTTCCATTATGTTCAATGGACAGCAGACGACATGCTTGGACCTCTTTTGACCCTGCTGCCACCTATCGGGAGTCGCTGACAGAAAGGTTCCCATTATCTTGGTGGTGAGGAGAGAACTATGAGAAGCCCTTCCCCACACAGTTTATCCTGAACCAGACCTGTTGTGCTGCAAGTCATCTACTCTAAGAATATCATCTTTTTCTATTGATACGAGCTTAAGTTTCTATCTCTTTGGTACAATTATTTAAAGAATTAACTGTAATTTATCACGAGCCTGAAGAGGCAAATGTACTCAAGATTAACAAAGACAAATCAAACTTCTTTCACAAGAAAATCAGGAGACTTAAAAAAATGTCAACTACATCTGGATATCGTTTTCGATGGCCTCCACAATCCCTACTACTTTGCCTACTTAATCAAGAGCAGTTGTATTAGTGTGGACAGGTTGGAAATATATTACAAAAGCTGTAATAAAACAAGCCAGACTTGACTTCTATTGGTCTAACCTTGACTTCTGTCTTCAGCTGTAGGAGGAAGAAGACACTAACCAATAGACACTCACGGTTCAACAACAAACATGGATTCCAGCGCGCGGTAGAACGAACTAATTTCCTCGCGACATTCAATGTCCCAACAGGGAAATAAAACGTTGAATTATTGATATTTACCGGTAGTTTCTTATTACCATAATGATTGTCATTATTATTATTACTGTAATAATAATAATAATAATATTTATAATAATAAATTAAATAACAGTGATCAATCATCAATATCATCATGATCAAGATATCATCTGAAATTGACGTACTTAATCCTCCTTTCCCCTTTACCACCTCTTAATAATCACCCTCTTGTTCACCGTTATTTTTATTACTTTTATCATCATCATTATCATTACCATCAAACCAAAACAATGCAGGTTTTCAACAATAGGCTTCATCGAAATATGATTTCTAGAATTAAAAAAAAAATACTTATCTAAAAACACTGAATACAGGAAAAATTACCAAAAAGTTCGTGACTTGCTTCGATCCGAATCCATATTCTATAGATATTATATATATTAGATATTCTTATTCTTATAAAGTTAGAAAAATATATAGGTTGAAATACAGCCTACAAGTAAAACATAGTTAAGAATGAAAGAAAATAAAAATAAGTATAATACATATCGAGTTAGTAACTTCGACAGATTAGAGTCTGTCGTTCTAGGCAGCTCCTTACTCTGCCAAGGCCTAAATATGTCCCTGCAATAATTTAAAAAACGCGTAGTTTCTTTATACATTGTAAATCCTTTCAAATAATAAAAACATAGCAAGTAGGCTATTACAAGAAAATGACATTTCACTTGTAGGCTATGAAGTCAGATAGAACCTGACTGTACTGAGATCTTGTTAGTATCAACCATTTCTTGTACCGAGATAAAAAGTTCTGTTTTTTCCTTGTAATTTAATTTTTTTTTTCTTTAGAGAACGCGAGACAGAGGCAGGCATTGAGTTCAGGTGGCTCGCCTGCGCCACCTATATCATATCTGGCGAGTGACGTCACATCCGCCGCTTAATTGCTGCTCGAGAAGATAAGGAAGGCTGGGCTGTGTTCTCTTCTTGTTAACCTCTGTCCAGTCCCGCTCCTTAATTAATCATGCTTAAATATTAAAACGAAGCGTTTGTCTGCCGTAACTTTATACTTTGACTCAGGAACCTGCCCTTTTTGCCATGGCTCCAGTACATACCTAGAATATCATATAACAAGGCCCCCTCTGTCTTAAACCAAAGCATCCTATGTTATTTCACTCATACTCTGGCTATATACAGTATGATTTGGGTCAATAAGATTTAAAAAATCTGATGTGAAAGTCACATAACTTCCTCTGCCCAAATAAAACTTAGCAGTATTCACATATCCTTTTACAGAATCGCAAGACACAATTTTACGCTAATTATCCTATAAATACCTCTTCTTCAATGATGCGACTAAAAGCGCAGGGTATATAACAAACTTAAAAAAAAAAGAACAAGTGACTGCAGACGTTTATTGAACTTCCCGCCGTAAAGAATAATTTCCGAAATTTATCGAATATTTCCCTCAGATACTTCTTTACTCTATACCTGGCCAACAATACATCTTTCTCAATTCACATTCTTATATAGAATAAGAGGCCGTGAAAGAGCGCGTATTCAATTGTTCATCACGCAAGACAAAATTTCTACAAACAGTGGGTGAACAGTGGGTGGCTTGTAACAGAGGCGCCAACTTATATGGGCCCGTGGGGCTGAAGCCCACCCAATAATTTGCCGTAGGCCTGTTTTGTAAAATTGTTTATTACCATTACTAAAAGATGTTTTCTTGTAGAATCGCTGGAAAGCTAAAATCAGGCTATTGTTGACATAATAATACTATCTCCTCTTGTTCCAAATCACTCACGATTGTCTGAAGTCGTTTCTCAGTTCAGTAAATTTTTACGTCTATGGCCGGTTTCTATAAACTCGCGAATTACCTATGGGTAAATTATCCATGGGCAAATTAGTTCCATTTCACCCACAATGATATAATGAGCAAGGCCTGGGAGTTGTACAGTTAATTTAATTCAGAAGGCTTTGATTCTCATTGTTTAAATCCTACAAAGAGGTTAAATTTTATCCATCCATCCATGAAAGGATAAATTAACCCGACGATTTACCCTTGGAAAGATCTAGCCCGAGTTGGTAGGAACATTTTTTCTGTCGTTTTCATATTTACCCAGAGGACATTTATCTAGAAACTCGCCACAAGTGTAAGTGATTGCTATCTTTAAATTATTTGTGTTTGTGTGGTGTTATTCTTGTGTAAATTCTGTCCATTGGATAATTTACCCATAGGTAATTCGCGAGTTTATATTAACCGGCCATTAATCTGTTAACGCTTGAGAGGCGATGGACTTACCACTTGCCCCTCTGCTCTCTCTCGGAAAAAAAGCGTAACAAAATTAGTATAGGTAATGAAACCTCCACTTGTAGGCCCCATGCACCACCATAGGGGTTACAGTCAATCTATTAACGCAGTTTCCACATCCACCGCCATATTTTTATGCTTTTTATGCATTCATAAAAAACTTAATCACTTTGCTTTTAAAAATATATATAGGCTAAGGAGAGTGCGGAAAAGTTAAATTCAGAAGTTAGATTATGCTTGTGGTGAATTTAATGGGCAAAGCAAGGAATTGTGATAGAAGACAAGAGTGTGGAGTGCAAGACAATTATTACAAAGTTTGTCTTCAGAAACAATGAAATCATTTCAAGTAGGCCTACAGTACTATATTTATACCATAGTCATATCAATATTTTATCATTACTAGCAGGTGCCCGCGATAATTAATAAAAAAATAAAAAATAATAGCAAAATAAATAAAACACGTTTATTAACACTTACACACGAATCATTCTAAACTAAACGATTAATAATTATAATGAAACAGCTAAAAATCCGGTTTTGGAGTGCATTCCACGATAACTAAATGATTTAAATAAAACATCTAGTAAGTAAATAATAGCGGGAATCTGCTAGTCTGTTTTATGAAACCCGGAGGATCAATGGCGCGGTTACAGCACGCCGTTCAACCCTATTCTGTGCTTACTTCATCCAACCATCCCTCGCAAGTCCTACTTCCCTTAAATCTATTCTACTATTGTCCTCCCACCTACGCCTAGGTCTTCCAAGTGGTATTTTCCCTTCGGACCTCAATTCAAAATAGTTTTAGGACATGTCTTTCCTTCCCCATGTCCAGCCCATTTCATCTTCAGTGATTTAATTACCTTTATTATATTCCGTGAAGAGTACAAGTTATAAAGATCGTCATTATGCACTTTTCTCCAGTCCCAGTTTTCATCTCTCTTAGGTCTGAATATTTTTCTGAACATTCTCAGATTATATTCTTCCCGAAGAGTAAGGGACCATGTCTCACATCCATATAAAGTTCCAGGCCTCTTTCTTGTATTATTTACACGTTCTCTATTAATTTTAATTTGAGTTTTAGATTTAATTGAATTATTCACGGTTCTTCTAGTTCTAGGTGAATTTGTAAGTTTCTGTCTTCATCTCAAGTTGTTTTGTAAACTAAACATAATTAACAATTATTTACAATTATTACTGAACGACACCCACACAAGGGGAAAAAATCATTTGGGTGTTAAACTTAAATTCTGTATTTTGTGTATCATATATTCGAATTAAGTAATTAGAATACAGTACACGGTTTATCCGCAATGGGTTGTTTAAACAGGCTAGGGTCACCAGGTGAACAGATAACTCATACAAAGACGATTCGAATATATATATGGGTGATTCTTCAAATACGGGAAAATTTGGAGTGTGTAGAATCCAATTTTTTTACTTTTTTAAAATAAACTAAATAAAATTACTAAAATACTTCAGGGGTTACTTGATTATAATATGACACCAGCAGAGCTTAAATGTTTATATTTTTATTTTTTTTTATTTTTTTATTTTTTTAAAGCCATGTGAATGACATCCGTGTAGGCCTACATGTGGATGGCAGAAGGCCACATTAATGACTAACTTTGGCAACAATCTGCTTTTCTTTATGTGATTTCATATTTTTCTCAGCATACTCCGGAATTAATGTAATTTTAAAGAGACTGTGTTTTTATGGTTTTGGGGGAGGGGGGAATCAAGCAGAAATTCATTTAATCAGTTTTAAGATCTTACGTGCAGGTCACAGACACCGCAAACACAATAGTATCCTACATTTATCATCTACATGACTTGAGTGTCATCCACATTCCCCTTCATGAGGCATGTGGATGGCACAAAAAGCAGGCATGTGGATGACAAAAAAGGAGTTTAAGTGGTCTCAGCAAGCCATTCCTAAACCTCTATAGGCTCAACTTCAGTCAGGTACTTTGATTTGGTAGCTTTATCATAGTGCATAATCAAAATTAATTAATATTCACTTTCTGCCTACTTTCTAGAAGTCATGTTAATGACGGGGAATAAAAACGCTTTCCTTGAAAATGATGCAAAGTCCTTTGTTATTCCCAAACTGTTTGTAAGCAAGCAAAATTCAACCTTACAATTCAACCACAAGCTGCCCTGTTGGCTTTCTAACACTGTTGCCAGTTATACAAATTTCTCATTTCTGCAGAAAAAATTCTATTCTTTTCAGCCATGTGGATGACCAAAAACTCTTGGGACATTCTTTATGTTCATTAGGTGGGGTGACAATTTTATTTCATTTTATTTTTTAGGGGTTAATATTCTTCACACATTCATACTCATTGACAGGAAAAAAGTTGAAAAGGAAATAACATTTTGTTTTGTGGAAAAATGCATTAGAATATACAAAACCGGGGTATGGGACAGGGCATGTGGATGACATTTCATTGAATTAAATTTGATTTTGGAATATCAGAATTTAAAGTTAGTGACATTTCAAAATGATAGTTGTAGTATGGAAGTAGTAGAAACAAACTTTTATTTTAATTTTTTTTTTAAGTTGAATTTGAAGGGAAATATCACTCCGGAACACAAATTTTTCCGTATTTGAAGAATCACCCATATATATATATAATTTCTAGTCATATGAAACATTTTAAAAGTTTATGATCAATCTTCCTCAGCATTGGTATTAATACTTATACTGTAGTATTACGTATTTCGGAAAAGTAACAAGGAGACCTGAAAACCGACAGAGTAATAGTACGGTATTGCTTTGGCAATAGTATAACGACTGGTTGATTTATACATATTTCGGAGAATTTCGTTCGCGAGTTTTTTTAGTATTATTTTTCTGTATGTAATTTATTGTTTAAGCAAAGAAAGTTCTACGTTACCAAACATAATGTAACAATTCCCACCACATAACATAATACTTAAATATCTGGAACCGTATCAATAGGCCTATAATTAACACAGAATTCCAAAGAGTGTGTTGTGAAATGAGACGTTTAGAACAGAATGAATTCGTGAGCTTTCCCATGCGCTTCCTATTCTGCATTTTATGTGTCTTACATTTCACTAACTTAAAAGGCCCAGCTTCGCTCGGGCTTTGTATTTTGTAATTCGAAATTAACTTATGAAGGATTTTCGATTTTCAAACTCTAGGTCCTTATATAGGTAATTAGAATTTGAAATGAGGAAGAACGACTTATCCCACTCAAACTATTCCCTCAGAAAACGCTAGATGTAGCTTTTTATGGCTCATAGAGGATGTAGAATTTTGCACCCCATTGTTTCTACACACCATGCCTGGACGGGTTTGAAATAACAAATAGAAATTCCGGTAACATGCAATTTGACGGAATATTTTATTTATCATCCTCATGTTACCATACAACCTTTTCGGGGCTGAAATAAAAAGAAATTCAATATCACTTTCATGCTTTCTTCCCCCAGAATCTAGGACATAATAATATGCTGTGCGCATAGGACTAAAAATGTTCCATTTTATTTTGTATCCTTTTACATGCTTAGGGCCTATGATAAACATCCATATTTCTCAACTAAAAATACAAAGCCAACAGGTATGAATAACGTATCAGTGGATAGAATCTTTTACCGACTTCTGATATGGTATAGGCCTACTCGTTGGCACACCCAGGCTGAGACAACTGAAAATGCTGTCCCTGCAATACGAACTCGTATTGTACAGTACATCAAAATATGAAATGAGAAAATGGTATTCTCTGTGTCCAGGGTAGAGAAAGTTATGTGACTGGATCACATTATGCATTATTTTCGTGGATTTCAATATTTATTTACATCAATAAATTAATCTAATTAATCTAATTTGTCAAAGTCCCGTATCATGCACTTCCAAAGCTGCCTGCCAACAATACACTGTTGTCATGAGAAGTGTTTGTTCAATGTGACTTGTATTTGATTAGATGTTATAATTAGGGCCCGGATTTTTATGTGCTAAAAAACTTAAAAATATATATTTTTTATGTGCTAAAAATGTTAAAAATATGTGCTAAAATTTTAAAAATATGTGCTAAAACTAAAAAAAAAAAAAAAAAATGAGAAAAAAAAAACAAAACCACCAGAATATTCGTAACTTACTAGAACAAATTAAATTGAAACTCACCAACATCAGATGTAAAATACTGACAGGAGTTGCAGTGCACAGCAAATGTCATTTCCAGATTATGGATCACAAATCCTTGTCTATTATCCGAGAATAATGCCTTATATTGAGAAAAGGAATGTTCTACATCACACGATGTTAACCTTGCATATTTGAAGAGGGGTAGATCACTAACAATTAGATTATGTTTTGGCCTTCCAAAACTTGAGCGACTTTGCCACCATTTTTCTCAATCATACCTTTAAATTTTGTTCTTAGAACTTCTATTTTCGAACCTGAGATAGTGTTAAGTTGCCTTTCAACGTATTGTATTTCTTTAAGTGAATTACGCAATGTTGAGATTGGGTTCTTCCCTGATAATCACTCTCACCTCATTGCAAGTGAAGCATTTGTGTTGAATTCTTTCGAGATACAAATTTTTGTTGTAAAATGTTAAAAGAGAATGAGGAAAAGTACTAAAATATTTATTTATGGAGAATATATCGAAAATATTTATTCACATAACTTTTTTGCAAAACATGTGTTTTTATGTGAAATAAAATTTGGAATTTGCGTTTGTCGGACCTCGATTTGGATAGTAAACTTTGTTTTAGGAATATACGCATGAGGAAAAAAAACATTTTTTTACATACAAATCCGGGCCCTAGTTATAATAAGGTATTTCGTCTCCTCGTCAACATTTGATTTTTGGCATTTAAAATCAAAATTTTGCAAAATCCTTTCTTAGTTTTCACTTAGGCCTATATTATGAAACGAAGGTACTAGCAAAATTCCAAGTCTCTAACTATTATAGTTTAGGCTCTACGTTGATTCTCTGTCAGTCAGTCATTCATTCAGTCAGGACAAACCCGCTTATATATATATATATATATATATATATATATATATATATATATATATTTCATGAACCAATGGACGGGAGTATGAGCCCACCCAATGTTTCTCAAAAGTTGGCGCCACTGGCTTGTAACTACCCTCAGAGAATTTTTTTCGAAAAAAATTTCAAATAAAAGTTTTAGCTCTCAGTAAAAGGAACACATGTGCAAATTTTAAAGAAAATCGTTAGAGCGTGAAAGTGACTTTTCGAAAAAATCGCGAAAAACGAAAATTTCTTCATGTAAACTCCCCTTAAAAATAAGAGAAATTTGTCGCCAATCTTCGAATCACATCTTCAGAAGGTACCTGACCCAAATAGGAAATTTTGTTTTCATACGATTCTCCGTTTCGGAGCTAGCCTGTTCACAAACTTCCACACAGACAGACACACACACACAGACATGTTTCCAAAAATAGTATTTTTGGATTCAGGGAGCCTTGAAACGTGTATATATGCTAAAAACTCAACTTCGAATTTTAGGGCCGAAAACAATAGCATACTTCCTCTACCTATAGTACCTAGGGCAGAGGAAGTAAAAATTCGATTGATATCAGACAGCCCATCACCTATTTATTTTATTTATTTATTATTCAACAGTTTAACCTTATTTTACCATGAGGCATATTAAGGTTATAGTTATTTACAAACGTAACATTAAAGCATAACAGGGGCGTATCCAAGATTTATTTTCGGGAGGGGCTGTGATAATCCTAACTTTACTGTCACTAGGGTTCAGAAGTTGATGATCTAAAAACGCCTAAAAATGACCTATAAATTACCTTAAATTTATGAAAATATGACATGAAAAATTTAAAATATGACAATATTTCTAAATATATATCTAAAAAAAGGAATATACAGTAGCATATTAATATTAACAAAGGACAATATTTTAAGTATGTTATTTGACTACTTTAATATTATGTTTACTATATTAATGAATTACGAGATTTCTCTGTGTACAATGGTGGAAAAGTTCATTCTGAAGACAAAATAGGAAAAAATGTAACGAACGAATGAAAATTTCCTGAAAATGACTGGTAAAAAAAATGCAAAATATGAGTAAGGTATTATTGTTCATTTTTACGTAAGCCTTGTTATAGGATCCTGTAATTTTTGTCCACTTTTGAGTTCATTTTCTTGTAATATTTTAATATTTTAGAACCTGCATTTTTTTATCTTTTTGTGGTTGTTCACGTATATATACCCTTAACGTTTCGGGGGGGGCTGCAGCCCCCTCAGCCCCCCCCCTGAATACGCCCCTGAAGCATAACATATGGATAGTGCATAAGATGGCTAACGATATATGTTAATAGTTACTTACAAATATTATAAACATTCTTAAATTCTTAAGTATGAATAGTACAAGAAATAGCTATCAATGTATGCTTACAGTTATTTATAAAAATATAAAACATTCCTAGTAACTAAAGCATAACATTATTTACAATACAAAAAAATACGAATGATGGCTTGAATTCACAAACACAGATAAGTTTATATATATAACGGAATTCAACTATGGTTTTATCTTTGGGAATATAGTGTTTAAATAAGATATAAAATATTTATATGATTTACAGTTTGTCAAAACATTTGTGAGTGGTCTAGAAAATGTACAGTCTACTGATTCTAACAGTGATTCTAGTTCGTACCTGTCCCGGTGAAATAACTGGCAGTCAAAAAGTATGTGTGTGACATTTTGGATCGTCTCTCCGCAGATGCAGTCACGGCTAGGTCTAATGCGGAATCTATGTTAATCACCTACTGACATCAATCAAACAAACCAGCTAAATATCTTACAAGATAAAGGTAATAAGTTCAAAAATAGTGTTGAGAAATATGAGTTATTAAGTTCGAATAGGCCTATCTGGTTCATCACTTAAGAGATGACTGAAGTGTTGAGAGTGATTTTATGAACAATTTGTCCCAGAAACTTGAAACATTGCACATTTCATTACACGCAAACAGAATTTAAGTTTAAATTTCCACTTTAATATCCTAATTTGTTTTGAGATATTAATTAATTAAACTGATTCTTCCATATAACAATTGAAATCTACTAGGGATGGGTCCTCGATACTTTCGATACCTCGATACTCTCGATACTTGCATGGTATCGGCATCGAACGATATTTCAGAAAACTCGCTCGATACTTTTTCGATACTTTTGTAATTCTGCAATTCTGCAATTAAGTGAGAATGCTAGTATTTTTTAACAAAAACTTGTAAGTGGACTGTTTAAAAAACTAATTTTAGTGTTAATGTAGAGATTAAAAATAATTATAGGCTACTGATGATATTAAATTTTGTCTCATTAAATATGCAGACTTAATTAATTTAGTTGGTATTACACAGTTCTCTCAAATTTTAATTTTTAATGTACCTATTTACTGAAACTGGAAATGTTGAAGGTATCGAGTATCGAAGTAACGAGGAAAAAAATCATGTATCGGTATCGAGTATCGAGTATCGAGAAAATCTGGTATCGACCCATCCCTAAAATCTACCTTCTCCGACAGATATTAAAATAAGTATCAGAAGTTTTTTCAGTTATTCATTGATGATTGCTTTACAATTTTACGTATGGATTTTATATATTGTTTATACTTTTTGTTTTAAAAATATTTTACCGAGAAAAATAAAAAAATAACCACGCCTATTGATTATAGTAAATATATATTTTTAAAAGATTACTAAGGCCTATAAAGAAAATCTTATTAGACATTTTATTATACACATTGTAAAGTATCTATTTTTGTGGGAGATGATTGAATTTGAATGTGGCAAAATAAAACGCAGATTGAAACCAAGAAAACAGACATGCAGTTCGAAGTGCACTGAGGTTTGAAAATGCCGTTAACAGCATCCTGTTGCATGCGTCCAAACGGCATAAAATTTTACACAGTTGTAAACTTTAGGATATGTTTGATTTGTTTACACTAAAATCAAAAAACTGCACTTTCTGACTAAATGAAAAATTTAAGGGATGACAGAAGTGTTGATTTAAAGTTCTACTCACACAAACCAAATTACTTCAAGATTGGGACTTTATTTGTTCCTCCCACATAAAACAAAATGCTGTAGCCTATCTGTTGTGAATGTGTCATAGTAACTCATTTTCATATTTTTTTTAAATGTCCGGTTTATTCTTTGCAGTATCAAGAAATGCGTAATTATGGAAGAACAGGGGCAACATTTATTAACTATCTATTAAAATAATTAGTTTTAATATAACCTAAATTCCTCAGTGAAAATTATGCTTCTATTAGGATTTAAGAAACAGCTGTAATAAATTTGTAATATGTGGCTTTGTTTATTCAAAATCTAGTCTACAGATTATTTATTCCTTTAAATGGAACACTGTACCTATGAATATGTTATTAAACTGTAAGTTATCCACGGTAATGGGTAGTTGGACAGAATATTGAGCTGGAACGTGCTGAAACTTGGGAAGCTCTTTCCTATCTTATTTTCTCAAACTGCATTTTCTTCCTAAGCTTCTATTTGTTACAATTAGTTCAGATTTTTAGGGTAAACACTCGGAGTTTCGTTCACATACTAACAGGAGACCTTTTAATTGTTTACTGCCAAGAAGATACAGTCTGTCATAATTTTTTCAAAAATATTTACTCTAACTAAAATAGCATTATGAAAACAAGAGAGTTTTTGTAACAATATGACGTAAAAAGGTATAAACTGAGAAATACAATTACTAACATCATTCCTCATAATAATATACATTATATAAAACTGTGGTCATCTTATAAATGAGGCTAATTAATTGCTTTACTTTGTATTTCCCGGTCCACTAGATAAAACATAATATGGAAATCGAGGGTACCCTATCATCTTTTCTAACACGTTCGGCAAAGAAAGTGTATATATAAATATAAATATAATTGCTTTCTTACCTTAAAATTTGTTTAATAAAAAAAATATATTATTGTATTTATTCGTAAATTTTCACTGTTGTAAATATAACATGTTCTGTCCTTACTGTAAATAACATTAACTCATACTTTTCTATGTTTTGTAAATCAGTTTTATGAATTAGTGTAAATAATTATTTCAGTCTGAGTTATTTTATTGTATTGAACTGAACCGCCCCCGAGCACAAGCTTTGCTTCTTCGGATGACATTCGAAACCACATTTAAATGCATTTATATTGTAATTTGCAGCAATAAATTGAAAATTGAAAATATGGTGACAAAAAAGTCGGAGCATTCTCTGATCATAAACAATTTGTTCGACGAAGATAGAAAAATCATTAACGAATTCCTTAAAATAAGAAGGGCCAAGTCCAGAGATTTCATAATGTTTATTTATACAGCGTTCTTCTGATCTGATTGTGATAATGCCAGACCACGGTCTAATAGTGCTGTCTACATCATGGCTGTCTAGATTCTGCAACAAAAGCTTGGAGAAGAAAACTGCAGAAAAAGCAACAATGAATAGCGAACACGTGCGACCTCCGGGCAATTCCGATAAAACCAGTGTGTATAGCTAATTAGGAAGCGTGGCAATATTTTTCTGCGAAGTTTCCAGAAGTTAGTTACTTGTGTGTCAAGAACATTGTACAAAGAAAGTGATGTTTGAAGAGTTAATTTAGGTTCGGTAGTTAGATCACTCAGCCAGTGCCAGATAACATCCTGTGGAAACCGTAGGCGGTAAAAATGTCGCGCACCCTTAAAAGCTGTCTTCTGATACGTTATTTTATTAGGTAAAGTAGAGTTTTTCATTGCACACCCAGGCAGCTTCAAAGGAAAGAACCAGTAAGTCGGTGTTTCTTTAAGTTAACTGATCTGCCCAAGTCGGTCTTGGTTTCCTCTTTCCAAAATAAAAGCAAGGTTGCAATATTCTCTCATTGTTATCACTGACATCAGTAGATATATAGAACGTCTTTGCTCGCTTTAATAAGTTCACACTTGTGAACTGTAACTTGATCTTGCAACCCTGCGTTTTCCTCCACGCGGAGCAGAGGAGTAGCCGTCACAGCAGTCACAGGACATTTTTAGATTTTGATTGACTGTGGTAACTAGCTGATTGGTGCGGTAAAAATAAAGAGCATGGGTTGAACTGTCGGCAAACTTTCCCTCCTAACAAAAGGAAGCCGCCTGGGTATGCAAAAGAATAACTGGACTATACTAATAACCAGGCTCGTAGCCAGAGGGGGCCAGTTTGGGCATCATATGTTCGTATCCCGCTATCCCTCAGTCTTCCTTTAATAGTACCTTTTTTAATAAAAACAATCATTTTCAGGTCAGTTAATGCATTAGCATTCAGAGTGTAAAAATATGAAAGTTGCAAATAACTTCTTACGTAAGAAAAGCATTGAAAATTTCTTTACTTCGAAGATATAAGTCACAAGAATACGAACATCTTTGTGGGTTGTTACAACATTTTAGCAGCAGTAAGAACTTTAGCATGTAGTATAGTTTGTGAATCTATTATTTATTTAGACAATCTTCCCATAGTTATGGGTTGCCTACATAGACAAAGAGTACCAGAAAAGGAAAAAAATGTAAATGAGCATTGAACATTGAGAGAAAAATAAGAGAACAAAATTAATGAAAAGTTAATACAAAATAGAAACTCTTTAACAGTTACAATAAAGATTTAAATATATATATATATATACATATACATTTATACATATTTACATACACATATGATTCCTCCGTATTGCAACAGATATTCTGAGGGTTGCTAAAACAAGAATTAACAGGCCTCAAAGACCGTGATTCACTCAAGAATGGCTAATTTAGTGTAGGCATATTGAGCATTTGGAAAGAGCATGAAAAGTACATGAAAATTGAAAATGTTCTTAGAAAATTTTACTTTTTTAAAAAAGAGAAAGATTCATCTGTGCTAGAAGAATTTTTGGATGAAATCTATTGTTTTAAAGTAAAGCCATAATGAATAGAGGAGAAAGTGTGATGACTGAGGTAGTTCACTGGTTCCGCCGCTAGGTAGCAGTTACTCTGCTTGAGATTCGCGGGAGCAAGATTACTACGGGCGGTATAGGAAAAATTGCAAACACTCTTAAACAAAATAATACATTAATCTATTTCAAAATGACTCACCTTATCTAAATTGAATTGTTAGATACTTTTGACAATTTTCGGGCTGCTTTACACGTCTTGGAAGATCTCATCTCCATAAATAAACATGGCCTTGTGTAACAGTAATTTCTCAGATTGCAAGAAGCTTGACCGTAACATTTCGTTCCACACCTTTCCAAAAATCGAAGATGTTCACAAGCAATGAACAATTATATAATATAGGTATGAAACAGCTAAGGGATGATTTGATCTAATATTTTGTTGCCTAGAAAATAGGGTAGAGGGTATGTTAGTATAATTTGATGAGAATTTGTTAAAGAATGTACATTTGTATAGAAATAACAACGTATAATTAGGGTAGAAAACAGCTAAGGGATATTTTATAAATTAATATTAACTTTACATTGTATAGAATATTAGCCATTCTGACATGTATATTTTCCTCCAAAACTATTATATTATTATTTGTTTTTTTCATATTATGTTCCCTTGTGTAATTGTCATATTGTTTTGTGTTTGTGTTTTTCTTTTCTGTGTGTTTTTTTTCTTATTGTTGTAGCATTAGCTTCATTATTTTGAATGTCACTTGAATTTTTGAATCTGGTGTATTATGTAAGCGAGAATATTGTAATTGGGCATTAGCCTGTAATATTCTTAGTACAATAAATAAATAAATAAATAAATAAATTACTGAATATTAATTTGTAATTATATTGTATTAATAGTAATATTATTTACATTAATATTAATTTTCTCCTGGCTGTATGGGGTAAGTTATGTAGGTGAAACACGGTCCAAAGTGTAGATCTGTGTACAAATTATGTGAACAGAGATAATATAAACTAAGGGATGGTTTGTGAATTGCAGGGTACGGAAAATTTCATAAGCAGCACTACAAAAATAGGGCGCGTGATCTTTAAAATTGGCGTCTCAACATCCGATAAAGACGCACATACGCAAAAAATTGTTTTGCAATGCCTTCTACATATATCACACAATATTTCAAAGCATTTTCCCTGATTTTTTCATAAAAAAATTAAATCCTCTTGCCTTAACTACAGCCCGCTATTTGCTCAAATCCTCGACCATTCGCCGTTCGCTGTAATTGATGTACGTCTTATGTTGTTAAATTATATTATTAAAAAAAGGAACAAGATATTAAACTAATAAGACATTTGCTATGATAATTATACATAAAAATTACTAACATAAGTGAACAGAAAATATGATAAATCATCCAATAAATGCATAAATAAAAGTAGTACACATTTACTAAGTTAGAAAAAAGCTTCATTCACTCCTTTTCCCCAGCGGATCAGTAGTCAGTTAATATAGTATTATTATTGAGTCAACGAATAAATTATGTAAAAAAAATTACGTTATTGCTGGTATTTTATGGAAAAGATGCCTGCTAATACCTCAATACCATTCTGATAGCTTTAGCTTTAGAGTAATTAGTATTACTCGTTAACCATTATAGATATATAGGTGGTACTCGATTTATAATAAGATCCAAATATTTCACTAAACCTTACTCGCTTGATCTCTTTCTGGACACAAAAATAAAATAATAAATGCCGCATAGTCAAATTTGTTTCACCCTCAACATTTCACGATCGTCCCACATCATTCAGACAGCTAGCGCCCGGAATAATTACCACTCAATTACTCGTAAACCATTCAAGATATAAAGGTGGTACTGAATATAAAATAAAGTTGAAATATTTCACTAAAACTTTCTCGCTTGAAGTTTTTACGGGACACAAAAATGAAAAAAATTGTCGCGTAGTCAAATTCCGTTTCACCCTCCATGAATTTTGTGTAATTGGTATGTTTATATAATGAAATAAAAACATTTATGTCCGCATTGTTTAAGTCTCTGTTTTAACCATCAGAAGGACTGTGTTGTGCAGATTAATTCTGCACAAATTTCACAGAAATAGGACCAAGGGTTAATTAAAGATTGCGAGTTTAATCATAAGATGCCAAACTATCATGATGCAGCATTGAGAAGTTGAAACGCAAACGAAGGTGCTGCCAGTGTTTCGGTGGACCGCCGCTCTCCCTATACCCACCATTGTATTAACGGCGGACTCATCACACTTTCCCATTCTATTCATTATGATAAAACTTAACCTATTCACTACTACTGACTAGTAAATACGTCACATAGAAGTTTTTATTTTTTTATTATTTTTTTAAAATTACGCTTTATTATACTCCTTTGAACATCGAGGCCATATCAGGAGTTCAGGTTTTGTGTGTATACCAATAGGCCATGCAACTATTGATAGGCCTACTGAATTATCTTCTATTGTTGGTGTGTTTTATGGGATGGCAGTAAATTTCAACTGATATTAATTTAATTGAATATGATACAGAACGAAATAGTGAGGACGAGTCAGGGTAGACTAAGTAAATAGGCCTATCCAATTCGGGATTTCCCTTTACGACTGGGGAGACCATGAAGAAAATCATGTCAAATTGGCCGGCCACGGGATTTGAACTTGAGACCTCCCGAATCCAACAATTGTTTAAAGCATAGATATAAGATAATAGAGTAATGCTTCATGCAAAAGGTGAGGATTTTTAACCGAGTATTGCGCCTATAATTTATGGAAGGCCTTTATGATAACTTCACTGCAAGTACGATATTTTTTAGGTAGGTTTACCCTGTCATAAATAAATAACAGGCGCATGCTACTTACAGGTAGAGCGTGGAGAACATCAAGTCCTAATTCATTTTATCCCATCAGCAAATAATGGAAGGATATCAATCTTACCTGAAAAGACAACAGAAACAATAATTATATTAGTGCTAACACAATTACAATAACATTAGAGAAATTACTTTCTAAATAAGAATAATTCTTCTTACCTCGTTTGTATCTATTACGACCATTTGTCGATTGAGATAGGCTTTTACGTACTATAGATATTTAGGCCTATGTCAAAATAAATCGTCTCTGTACCAGCAACTCGGATACAATAAAAATGTTTATAATAAAAATAATAGTAAAACTTCCAAGGCTAACAACCGTGGTTGTAAACTAGTGGCTCGTAAGAATCACCCCCATACACAGTATTATCAAATCCTAGGCCCTAAGTTCCATAACAACAAACTCATCCACATCAGAAACGAAACACTCTACCAAAAAACTGAAAAACTCTCAGACACAATGAGGAATAGAAGAATTGATTTTTATGGACACATCCTCAGAATGAACCCAAATAGACTGACCAAAAAAATCTTTGAATATTTCCGCAACAAAAAGACCAAACCAAATTGGTTTAAGAAAACAGAGAAGGATTTTAAAGAACTCAAAATCACAGGAAACATTTTCATAGATAAAACTGAAAAAAAAAACTCAAGAAAGAGAGGTTCCAAGTCAAAATCAAAACCAAACGAATGATCCAGATCAGTGAAGACGAAAGAAAAGCAAACTGGGCTAAAATTAAAACACAAAACACTAAGAAGCCATTGATTCAACGTACCCCAAAGTTGGGTGAAACGGCGAAGAAGAAGAAAAATAAGTATCAATTCTGAAAACCGTGACATAAATTATCTGGGAAATACAATGCCAGCATAACTGATCGGCCACGTCTGGCAAACTGTCCTAACTTGTCAACATTACAAAGTGGTTTGGATGCGTAGGGAACGGTGGAACAGATTTGACAATTAAATGAAAAAGATGCACGCAGTTTTGGCATCATTCTAGCTGCATGGCCTCAAGTACGAACAGGCAAAGCTTTTCATATCGCTAATTACACTCATTTGTTTCTCTTGCAAGTGGGCACTGAACACATGGGGAATGCATCCCAATGTGTTAAATTCCATTTGTCAGCTTCTGAGATTAGTAATCTATCTTTCAAATACGTAGGCCTACTACACAAAATAAGGATATTCGTTTCAATAAAAATGTTAATTAAAAACATGCACGAATGCCTCCATTATCAACTCTGATTGCTTACCAAATGGCACTATCGTTTTGGTAGACTATTCATTATAGTAACTTCCTACATCACATAGTTCATAATCAGAGAAAATCTGGATTAATTCGGTCTTTTCCTTACGCAGACAGCCTTCTTCATCGTCCAAGTGTAGAAATGTAGAATTCCCTACTCTATGACAGGCTTGGATTATTTAGGCTTTGAACTGGAAGGGTGGAATTTACAATGTCAACAAATAATAATCTATCCACAAAAAATGCACTTAATACAAGAATAAAAATGTTGCACGTTTTTAAAACTAAATTGACCTTGTTTATAAAAAATTTGAATATTCATAAAAAATAGCCCTATTGAATTACCTACTAATCAATGAAATGTAGTAAATGTTGCATATTTTAAAAACTAAATTGACCCTGTTTCTAAAAAATTTAAATATTCATAAAAAAAAGAGCCACATTGAATTAGCTACTAATCAATGAAATGTAGTAAAACTCCGCCTTTCAATATTCAAGATTTTTAATTATCAGATATAATTATATATATTTTGACCAGCTTGTGGTCATCTTCAGTGATACATAACATTTAAAGTTCTGTATCAGACACATCAAACCGAGAATGACCAATATAGTTTTCTAATGGAGAAAAGTATTTTAGTAAAACAAGGATACAAAAAAAATTTGAGTGAACTATTGTTATATCAATCTAAATATGTGACGTGACTAATGTGCAGTCTAAGGGGTAATAGATGTGTATATAAAGCTAGATTTATATTTAAAAAGTTGTAGGCCAAATTAGTATAAAATATAATAGTAAAGGCTACCTCTTTGCTGTAATTATTCCTGACACTTGTCTAATTAAGAGAAATAACAAAGACTGCATTTGTGTACAAAATTTTTTAACAATTTTTACTCAATATCAGTACAATCATATTTTTGAGAGCCTTTAAGGAAGTGCGTATGGAACGAATGAAAGTTTCTGGTGGCTTTACAGAATATGGGTATTTTAACATGTGGATTTTTTCTGTATATGGACATTTTTAGCTAGTTTTTACCTCCACCAACATTTTGCATCACTTTATGCTGAAATTGTCTGGAAAAACATTACAATTCGCCACATTTGTAATAATTAAAAATTTAAAAAAAAAAAAAAAAAAAACATTACGAGTATATTTACCATGGAATATCGTTTCCTGTGCTATGCACTATTATGTGTTTCTTGCAGTATAACTTTTAGATTTGCACATACTATAGATCTCCCTTAAATTTTGCATCTAGAATATACAGTAAGGGCAAGCCATATGGCGAGGGAAATTTAAGTGGCTTTAAGTACTCTACATACCACCCCCCGCGATTCTATACCGTTCAATGAACTTCTACAATGTCCTGATTGAATACTCGTCTGACTCTTTTGAGCCGCCGATTCGTGCGTCATTAAAAACTACATCCGATCTGCCACATAAAAGACACACGTAAGGGGCCAACGGAAGGAAGGAAAATGAAGGAACAAGGAGGAGAAAATGGCTGACCAGTTACTGACAATGGCCGCACGATGATAACACGAAAATTGAGGATGATTAGAGAGATGACGCTATGATCCTGCGACCCATCATTATCAATCAGAAAGAGTAACAGATTGCCAGATAAGTGGTCCGGACAGAGTTTTCAATAGGTGGGTTGTTAGCATAGGGAAGCTAAGCTATATATAGAACCTCCCCTCCTCACGTATTAGACAATAAAAATGTAGAAATTATTTACCTACCGATCTCGTACTGTATATAATGGAACCAGCGTTTACTCATTTAATGACGGACACGATGGTAAGTTTAGTCAATAATTAAAGTATTTCTTTATAAACTTTTGATCCATAGAATTGGGAATAGCCTTGAGAAGATAAGCAAGCTGTAGGACTTCTGAATACATTATATTTTGCGTTAGGCAGGCCATGTCTACATATAAATATCAGATATTAAATTGAATACCTAAGAATTTCATACATCACCTGGCAATGATGGTAAAGTAGGCTTATAATTTAAAATTCTGCTGTTAGTAAAATTGGTTTAGATACTTGCAGTAGGCATTACAAACCATGTCAAAACAGTTACGGTTAAGTACGAAATAATAAACGCGGTTAACACTGGTCAGCATTTACCCGTACTAGAATGAACGAATTACTATTGAATAAATGGGAATTTAGTGATGTATAAAAGATTTACTTTTAATTGTGTCTTTTGTATTATAAATAGGCCGATTGTAGTATGATTTTTTCCCCAAATTTCTTTTTAATATCATCGCGTTAAAACTTTTTTTCTAAACTAGTTTAAATTAACATAGACTTAATGAACTGTATATAGATATCTATGGGATTCTTATTAGTCGAAGAACTATATGGTGTATAATTATATTTTATTCAGTCTCTAGCAGGCGTAAGAGAAGACACTAAGGCCTTAACTCTGCAAGATTAATAAATTACTAGTTTTTATTTTGTTATTAAATTTTACTGAGAAAAAAACCATTATTCTAATAAAGCAGTTAGTGAACAGTCGATAAAATAAGAAAAAAAAAAACTTCAATCCTGAAATAGCTTAAAATATGTTTCAAAAGCGATAATAAACTACAGGAATCCTAAAAAAACCGTAGATATTTAATGATATGCATTAAAAATGAATATGTATAATATAGGCTACTTTTAAAATAATCTAGGTTCACTCGTATCTAGCTTACCTCTCGTCTAGTCGCATGAAATCCCAATTTGAGGGCTGAATAAAGTTGCCTCACTAAAGCCCTTCGCTGAACTGTCCATAAGAAATCTGGATAGCAACTATCAATACTTTGAGTACTCTAGTATTATGACATCGAAGTAAGTGGTCTTTTTATAGGAGCCAGAGGCACCACCACTGAAAACTTTAGAATCGTTGACAAAAATGGTGTCTCTTCTAAATATTTTAAAGAAATAACGCTTCACGCATTAAGAGGTTCCCTTGCTATATTATTTTAAAAAAATGTATAGCAAGATTAGGAGCTATCCATGATGACAAGATTTCAACTTACGATTACAAGTAATTAATATCATTCTACTAATTTGTTTATTGCACCTTTGTTAATTTATTAGGAATTAATTATTGAAGTTTGAAAGTCTGTATATTGAGGAAGAGAGCAAAATAAATAAATAAATTAATTAATTAATTAATAATATGTAAAACGTTTAGGAAATTTGTGAAACAAAAATCCCTAAAATCTGTAAAATGACAGATTTTAAATGTTTGGGATAAAACATAGACCTCTAAATTTAACTAACTGTGAGAGCATTAATTATTTTGAGAATAGATATTACACAGATCCCTCAGCATTGTATTCAATGAGGAGATTTACATTACTCTCTCAAATTAAAATCCGGGAATTTTCTGCTTTTTAATAAAAGGCTGAGATCGCTTTGCTTCCTAGAAACCTATCCAGATCAGTTGAAATAATTAAGCTGTGTGATGAGGTCAATACGTCCGATACGGACCTTTTTACATATATCACAGGACTGAGTAGTTTTCACTATTAAAAAAAAACTATTGAAGAGCTAGTGGCAGTTATAACTTATAACGCATAAGATTTGAATAATTCATTATCTCTTGCAAACAAAGGCATGAATAAGCTTTAACGACTTCAAAATCATAACGTTGTTAATAATACAGAAACCGTCTGTATCAACAAGAAGCTAGGACTAGTCTAATTCAAAGTCTCATAGCATGTTTATCTGGAATCTGAACAATATTGCCATAATACCTTCATCAAGCTCTAATCACAGACTTCACAATATTGAATTTCAGAGAAAGAGAAGGGCTTCCTGTCATATATTCATAATAATTACCAGCGTTAATAACTTGAATGAAGAATACTATAACAAGAAGCACATCATGGTTGCCAAGTTAAGAGTAGTAATTTTATTAGAAAACAAAATAGCATCTACATGGTAACATAATAAACTAACGACATGGATTGTTTTCCTAGTTACAAGAGAGAAAGATAAATAATATGCATTATACATATATATATATATATAGAGAGAGAGAGAGAGAGAGAGAGAGAGAGGGAGGGAGAGGGTGGGAGAGAGAGATTGAGAGAGAGATACAGACAGAATGAGAGAGACGGATGGAAATAATATTATTGAAGCTTGCTTACGGAAGGAACTTGAAGAGAAGAAATACCCTGGATATCACCAAAACATATTACACTACAATTTTTCACTTCAGATACAACAACCAATATTAATTTAATGTAGGAATAAGTTAGTTTTCATTTTTCTGACACTAGGTCACACTACTGTCCATCATAGAACATAATTTTGAATTTCATCAACAGGTAAAGACTTTTTAAATGGAGAACTTCTAAGGAATTTTAAGCATGCACAAAGCCTTCTGAAAACTATTCAAGTATCTAACATACCTAATTTCGCAGTAGCTTTTTATTTTATTTACTGCAAAATCAGAACAGTAGGCCTAATGGAAAAATAATAAAAAAAATGTAAAACATAGAAGAGAAGATGCCCTCTTTGATGAATAAGATGAAATATTTCCATTAATGTTCCCAATTTTGCAATAAATAAAATAAAAAAATACTGCGAAATTAGGGGTAGGCTACTGCGAAATTAGGCATGTTTGCTATATATGGAGTTTTTACAGCTAAGTAGATAATGAAAAGTTGAAATCTCTCCAAGGAGAAAATTAACTGTATGGGGAGTACTACTCCAGCAAGAAAATCTTGAAAAAAAAGTGGATCAAGAAAAATGCTGTAGCGTATGAATCTTTTTGTAGAGACTTTAGTATAACCACAAAAATATATAGGCCTATGTAGGCCTATGCACTTACTGTAGAAGTTTTTTTAAAAATTTATAAATATTTTTGCGTATGCCCAGGCTTCTGTCATGCCTTTCCTCTGTCCGGTTTTCGCGATCATTAATACTGGATGTGAACAGAGGAGGAACACACAAATGCGGTAGAAATGAGATGCCGGACAACAAGGAAATCAGTTTATGTTGATATGACCAGCTATTAGTGGCGGAGTCAGCTGTACATGTGTCATACACTATGTGCGGTTCGGTATAGCCTATATCTCCGTTGTTACACTCGATACAGTATTATACAGAAGTCTGTATCTTGTAGAATACTGTACATCAAGGAGCATGAGTTAAGCCTACGTACTGACAAAATAATTCGGAAGTTTTACATAAGGAACTTGTACACGAAGAATGAGATAACGTTTTCTCTAACTAAATTGAAAGGCTCTCTCAAGTTTTAATTTATTTTCAGATTATTCAAGACGATTAATCAGGAAATGCTTGTTTTTATGCAATTCGAAAACTTTTATCTTCCAGTCTTCTGACCAGATAAATAAAAATGAAAATTTATAAGACAATACTATCCTGCCGGTTGTATTATATGGATGTGAAACATGGTCCCTTACTCTTCGCGAACAACATAGCCTAATATGAGAATAAAATATTATTAAAAACCACCTTACACTAGGGTGACCAGACGTCCCGTTTTTAACGGGACTGTCCTTTTTTTCATTAACTGTCCCGGTGTCCCGACAAATTTTTAACGGGACGCCAAATGTCCTTTTTTTTTTTTTTTTTCCAAAGTTTGCAACAAATGTCTGTTCAATGTATCCAATTTAATTTTTTCAAATATCCTACTTCTATAATATGACAGATTATTATTTTTAACAATTTTAATTGTTGGCAGTTGTAAATGTAATTTCAGTCATACAAAACTTGACAAAGCTTGAATTTATAAGACTGCTTTTAATTCAGAATGGCGAGATTTGATGACAACGAAATCTCATTTATAGCAATAAGTTAACTAATATTAAATTGTAACTACAAAACTTAGAAGGAACGCTTGCACTCTTTGTTATCCAAGTGTCCTGTTTTGTCCTGCTTTTTTAAGACAAATTTTGTTAAATGTCCTGTTTTTTAAGTTCATAAATCTGGTCACCCTACCTTACACCCTCATTAATTTTAAACTGAAACTAGAAGAAGAACTGTGCGTAACTATAATTGTAAATTTATTAATAATTACCGGTAATTAAAATTGTTTATGTCGTTGTAACCATAACAATAGTCCTTATATGTATTTTGCACGACTTAACTAATTGGTAGTACTTACGAATATTGTTGCCGTGGATCGTAAGTTGACATTCCCGCACGCAATCTTGTTGCTATGGAAACAAAACAAATTTCCGTGCGGTAAGAATTTACTTACGGCACTCATCATAATACAAGCCTTTATGGACAAGGCCCCCCCAGGACAAATATTCGGTTCCCATAACAACAAACACATGCGAATCACTTTCTGAAATATAACATCCATCTTCAATAGTGTATATACATAATATTTTCAGCTAATACCTCAATTAATATAAATAAATTGATATAAATAATCATCGTGCAAAAAAATAGCATGCAATACTCGTGCCGTAAGCGCATAACGGATCTCGGAAATTGAAAAAACTCTTTCCTCGATCCGTATGCACCGCTTGCGGCACTTGTATCGCAATAGGCTATACTATTTCAGGTAAGTGAAGTCGAAATTACATTCCTAAAATAAATAATTAAGTCATTAAAACGACTTCCTTTACTGTCAATGGCATAGGCCTATGCTCCCTCTACAACTTAAAGAGTACCGCAGCGCCAGGCGCGTTTCATGCTATTCAGGTTTGCCTATAAAAGCCTATAAAAGCACCCTGGCTATATCCGAGAAGCTAGGTGGAAAAGAAAGCCCCGTGCGCGAGGTATTAAACGACTATCTTATTAAAATTAGAGGCCTAATTTACGCCACCCTTCCGCTAGGTAAGAAACTGCGCCTCATTATAGCATTAAGATAGGATTATCCGCTCCCTTCATCTTCATTGCAGCCTGTATCACCCTATCTCCCAGCCTTAGCTTTTTTCTTTTCTCACACACCGAGCTTCTCTTGTCTTTTTCAATTCTGTTTTATTTAGCGGAAGGCAAAGATTAAAGTGAATTAGCTTAGCTCTGCTTATACTCTCTGCAAACAGTTGCAGTTATTCCTGATAAACATTCAGGTGCCGGCGGTGTTCATTCCAGCCCATTGTTCCTGGACCAGTTGTGCGGATATACAGCGTGTTGCATAAAATAAGAAGATCCAAATAGTTCCAAACAGTTCCTATGTAAACAAGGAATTGAAGGTCTGCCTACGATTTTATGTTGAATCACAGAATAGCTCGAAGATCTTCATGCACACACTGTTCATAAATTGATGCGTTTCAATACTAGGAAGATAAATAGTCTTTTAAGTTAAACAGTTTAAAGGTTGCTAATGCTGCAATAGGCTTAGTATGGTAATAGAGCTAATATATAGAAAACTGTTGTGTTGACATATGATGATTTTCCTGTGCGAATTCTGTCTTGTTTTAAGGTGCAGTAATGGATTTTGAAAAGGCGGATGAAATTCCAAGCGAAAATATTAATTTCACCAAAGTCCAAAGGATTGTATGAGGGGGTTGCACAGAATTCTGTGATTGGTGCCAACAACATAACAACAATTTTAAATACTGTATAGATTGGCCTAAGTTATTTACATGAATGGAATTTAAATTAGACTAAATACCTCGGTGGGTTTATAATTGACTAAAAGTAGCGAATTAATGAACTTTAATTTCCGTAGAGAGTAGGAGACTAATATTAAAATGTTAGCAAAATATAATTTTAAATACCCTCATTAATTTCGTAAAATGAAACTAGAAGCAGAATAATTTTGTGCGTAACTTTAATTGTGAAAATAATAGTTAACTTAAAAAACAAATTTTCATATAATTGCTGTAATCAAACAACAATAGTCCGTGAAATAAAAGGAATTATTAATTATAATTGTAAAAATTAATTATATGTCCTAAAACTTCTCTTATACAATATTTTTTTTTAAACATAGGTACTCGAAGTAGGTCTTCTTTCATGCATTAAAATTATTAGTCGCTGTCGTTTTCAGTGTAATATGTGTCTTCAGATCAATTTGAATTCTCAATGAAAAGGAGTAATAGAATGTTCTTTTTATACGTTTTTTCGCTCTCGATCTATGCTATACTCACATACACACACACACATATATAGGCCTAGGCCTACGTGTTTCTGAAAATTTAACGTGGAAGTTCAGGGACGAACACAATATTTCCTTCACACATAGTACATAGATATAAGTTACCTATGGTACAGGTAGAGAAAGTGAAATCCTAGTCGCTTCAATTTTAACCCAGTGTGTAATATCCAGCTAATGGGTTTACTATATCAAAATATGCTGATGTATGGGTGGTCTTGGATTACTCTGCTCTCCTATTATAGGCAAGTTCAATAATGGAGCGGTATCCATAGTGATAGGTAATAGATGTATAACCAGCCAGCGTAACATAGGCTTGCATGATAGTGCTGAGATGACGAATTTGCTCAGCCTGCCTTGCTTCAAACTTACCATCTAATCCCCCACCTACATACGTATGCATCCCCCCATGGTTCAGGTGGGATGAAGAGGAGGGAGGGAAAGGATTTCAATTAAGACCCCCCTCTCTTCTTCCTTCAACCATTTCTCCTCCACCTCCCTTCTCCAACTTAGGTATCTAAGTAGGAGTGATGCCATTACTCCCCTTTCCTCCCCCTTTTAGGGGCAGGTAATTGAGACCCATTTGAAGTCATTTCACTTTAACAACTTCATATCTGGCTATTACTTGGTGGTAGGGATAAAGGTGAGGGGGGAAAGGATGACGTTAGCCATTTTCATTTAGAGCAGAGGTGAATCAATGCACTCTGAGACTAAGGTAAATTGTAACCAGGGATTAGGGAGAGGGAGGAATTGAGAGGCTGCCTGATGAGGGATTCAGCAATCGAGAGATGAAATGAATTAAGCTTTAGTTTTGCCCGTTAATGTAATGGCATGGCACCCCATTAGGTTTTTGTGGGTACCCTAGGGATTGATGGTACTGTAACGTATGAAATAAATAGGCCTACAGAAGACAAAGAAAACTACAGCACAGAGAACAAATATAGTATGATGTGTAAAATAAAATTAGTATTTTAAATCCTATCCTCAGAGTATGCAGCAAGTATATTCATAATAGACCTAAGTGAATAGGTTTCATATTTTTTCTATTATAGGCATAAAATCTATTCACTTGAAGTGAAAATTCAGCTTTGAATAGTTTTGCACTATGTAACAATCAAATTATATGGATGTACTATATGGACGGAACAAGCAGACCAGGAAGAAACAAAGAGTTCAAGGGGTGGTAGGCCTAAATATGGTGAGACGAGGGGTATTCAACTCAGAAGTCATAAGAAATTGCAAGTCTTTATCTGCTGATAATGGACAGTGTTCATGTTCAGTCGGCAGTGAAATTTAAGCAGTGCAATCAAAGAAAGTAGTAAAAATTAACATAAAAGAATGTGCGATGTAAATCTACATAGAAAAGTACAGCGACAATGAGGTTCTACTTCTGCGGAGTAAGTTAAATACACCAATCTGTAAAAGAAATCTAGGAGATCATTTAAGTAAATTTGGATAATTTATGTGCACTACAGAAAGGTGCACTACAGAAATTACTAAATTTTGTGGATGAAAATGGTATCCCCTTTTTTCCTTAAATATCCCCAGGTTTTCCTTAAATTTTTATAGTCCCGTTTTATATAAAAATTATTATGGACATCCTACATTAACGGCCGTGGGTATCGACAAGCTGACCCCCTGCCCTCCATTCCTGCAATCTGTCTCCAGCAGATGATGCAGAGCAGTCGGATGGTAGCCTCTGTCCTCAATAGGGATGCAGCGCCACGGAGTTAAGTACAAGGTTAGTATAAAAATAAAATTGTTGTATTATGTAGCATGATTTAAGGAATAATATGTAGGCCTAATGTATTCTATATATCTTAAACAATTAGGCCTACTCTTCTCCATAACTGTGTTACTGTAGCATAATAAAATAAGTATTAGTAGGCCTATTGCATGTTCTTATTAAGGAAACATTCTTATAAGTCAAAAGTCGTACTTCTCAAATCGCTTGAAAGTCTTTTTAACGTTGCTTGGAATAGTATGAAAAGAACAAGCGAGATCTTCATTTATTTGTAACTATTTTTTAAATTCAGCTTTATTTATACTCCCTTGAGCACCCAAGCCATATCAGGAGTTCAGATTCTGTGTGCATACCAGTAGGCCATGCCAACTATTGATGCGCAACTGTTTTCTATTGTTGATATGATTATGGCGTCTGTAAATTCAACTGATATTAATTTAAGTGATTATGGTACAGAATGATCCAAGGTAAGTAAATATCCAGTTCGGCATTTGCCTTTACGACTGTGGAAACCATGAATAAAGCCCAAAACAAATTGACCGGCAACGGGACTCGAACCCGAAACCTCGCTATTTATTGAGTAACACGTCTACACTTATTATCACCAAATCGGATTCTATCAAGATCACTGTTGATAATCTTTGCAATAATTATTTACATACCATCGTAGTAGAAGGATTTTTGTCATGGTTAATCCTCAACAAATGCTACCCTCGCTTTAAACCACAGAATATTAGAGGACAGATAGTGGCAGTGGATTGGCGTTGATTGCATTTTATTTTACCAATCCTTCCACATCATTGTACTTTTATTAATCCTTCATAATAACAGAGACTTCATTCTTATTACCTTTTTTAATAAGCTCGGTACAGTTTTCTTTTTAATGTAAGAATAGTTAATGACCTCATATCCCACGCTCAGCCTTAAAGGAAATGGTCGAAAAGTAAAAACAAAGGAACGCGTTGTTTATCTAGAAACATTAAACTTCCTCACCTAAACGGTTGTTCTGCATTGAACAAAGACTCCCTCAGAAGAAGGAGATGGTCTTCTTTCCTTTTTTGTAACAGAAGAGAGTAGATATCATATTAATTCCTGTCGACTGTATGAGAAGACCTGTGCAGTCATTGGTTGGTTACTGAAGGGTTTAAGCGTCTGCTTTTAATGGTATTTCTTTTCTCAAACCAATTAAACTGTAAAGTGCATAGTTTGAAATGACTTCGGTTTATGTGTTTTTCTTGGAAAGAGGCTTGTTTAACAAAGAGAGAAGGGGTCTTCTTGAAATAGAACAGATAGCTACATCTTCGCTATCACTTGCAACATTTACAGTAGCTGTAGACAATTTCAGTGATCTGGTACAGTAGGCCTACACATATTTAAGGAGTGAAAAGGAATTCAGCAGAATGAACGATTTAGTAGGAATTCAACCTACCTAAAGTTTTCGTAGATCACTTGTTTGCAGTTTAATTTGCGTAACACCGACGAAAATTTTAACATTTTAATGCCAGCGTAAATCTCTTCACCTACACTATATATATATATAGTGTAGGTGAAGAGATTTACGCTGGCATTAAAATGTTAAAATATATTAAATATATATATATATATATATATATATATAGTGATATATATATAGTGCACACCATACTATATATAGTATATATAGATATATATCTATATATACACACACATATTATATGCAAGTATCTGATACAGTACACATAGCTACAATACAAGAAGAAATAATACCCCGCCTTTAATAGAATTTAAATATTGTACCCCTGCTGGATCCAAACATAGCAATTATTATGGTCAAAGACTCTATAACTCCATAATTAGGTCACAGTGTGAACAAAAATTTATGTAAGAATTTTATGTATCTTATTTCATAAGTTATACTTTATAATTTTTTGATATTATGATATTTAAGGAACTATTTAATTGTATATCTTTATAACTTCTCCCACTTTGCCCTTCAATATTTTAGGTTGTAAATTTAAAGATTTAGTTATATTTTTCGTGTTATTTATGTGTATATTAAGTTACCTCTTGGCAACACTTCTTATGAATGATTTTGTGTGTGGGTGTGTGTACTGTATGTACAAGGAATGTCTACAAGAAACCAATTTGAAACGCCCAGAGGTTATAAGAATCCCAACATTTCATTTTTAATTAGCTAAGGGAATCGTGAGCATGAATCGATGTGTATATGTTAAAATATATACTTCACCTTTCTAGTCTAGAACTTTATCCACAAAGTTAGTTGCTGTTTTAAGGATCTTAGGCCCTGTTCAACCAAGGTATGTTGATTTCAAAGCACAAAATAGAATGATGGGGTAAGTCTGACGCCACGTTGAGTCACTGGATATCGAAGTACCGGTACTTGAGGTACTTTTATGAACTTGAAGGTTAAAATTCTTAGACAGAAGGGGAGGAGGTGGGAGCGAAATAGAGAAAGAGAAAAACAGGCAATGAATGAGTTGATGCACTAACCAAGAACACTATGAGCACATTGAAGCAAAACATTTAACAGTCACAACCTGATGGCCTGTACATAATAAATAAATTACACTGAAAGCTTTCCAGATCCCAGAATTCAACATTATAGATTACTAGAAAACAATGAATACGGTAAAAAACATACACAAAACAGAATAGGCTACGCGTATGAAAAACAAAACACATCTGCAGAGCGATACTGCGTTCTGTCTATTCGATGGGATTGAAGCCAAAACTTTTCCCGAGTGGGGCAACAATCGTGAATTAGCAGAGATTCTGTTGGCACGGTAACCAGAGACGATAACGCAACATTTCTGATACAACTCCACGAGGCTGAATTCTTCGAAACCTAAGAGTTTCTAGCTTACTTTTTTAAACTGCCAATGAATGTCAAGGACCGTCGCTTCTATAAATCTGTAGGATGGTGACTCACGTTGGGAATTCAACGAGGCTAAACCATTCTATACTTAAATAGTGTAGTACAAGAAGTATTTTAGATAGTCGAGAGTAAAAGAAGTACTTATAACGGTGCCGATATAAATAAAATTAAAAAGATAAAATTAAGATATTCAGCAGTACAAAATTACGAGGGTCATTTCAAAAGTTCTGCACACTGTAAGATAAAATTGAATAAAATACTTTATTTTGCAAAATACCTTTACAGGCCTTCAATATAATCTTCATTCTTGCTTATGACAGCTTCCCAACGTTTTGGCAAATTCTGTATTCCGGATAGGGCACCTTCATTGTTGAGCTGTCTGATTACTCAGGTCACCTCACTGGAAGCTTCATCAATTGTAACAAAAGTTTTCCACGGAGTGGTTCCTTCAATTTGGGAAACAAATCAAAGTCTGGTGGGCTCAAATCAGGAAGTATTTCCCATCCATAGACATGGAAAAGTTTTGTTACAATTGATGAAGCTTCCAGTGAGGTGACCTGAGTAATCAGACGCTCAACAATGAAGGTGCCCTATCCGGAATACAAAATTTGTCAAAACGTTGGGATGCTGTCATAAGTAAGAATGAAGATTATATTGAAGGCCTGTAAAGATATTTTGCAAAATAAATTATTTTCTTCCATTCTATCTTACAGTGTGCGGAACTTTTGAAATGACCCTCATACAACACTCCAGGGTGACCAACTTTGATTTCCTGCTTCACAAATTCCCCTACACAGCCAGCTATTGTAAATCCAAATAATATAATAAATCATGTAGGCCTGATCTATTCTACTTATTTCCTCCGCCCAAGGAATTATAGGATATAGCCTATAAAAAATGATGTAGAAAGCAAGAAGAAAATTGCTTCACAAATTCTCCCTACTCAGTCAACTGTTGTAAATCCAAACAATATAACAAATCACTGATGCTAAGAAGAAACACATGACAATCAGAACCGCGCTGAGCATCAGAGGGAACAAATAGGTGAAAAGAATCTAATTCATAATTTATAATTTGTTTATAAATATTGACGACTGTCTAAAAAAATAGTGGTAAAAATGATTTTATTTTTCTCGCCCTCGCGGGGTCGTTCCCCAAACACACCTACTCGCAAAAAATTCCTTCTTTTAACCCTTGTGTCACAAGTAACTATTTTTACGGCTTATACCCTCAAAAGGACAGATAAACCAAGAGAACTTCAAAGTATGGCCCTATTTTCTTTAAGTTGATATTGGCAGAATTGCTTGAGTAATAGCAGAATTAATTATATTAAGTTTTTGGTACCTAATTAATTACCACACTTATGCAAACTACAATGCTAATATACATATTTACAAATTGTGTTAAAACTGTTGTTAATGTAAACAAAATAGTGTCTAAAATCAACATAATATGCTTAACAAAAGTAGTTCAAATATTGCTACCAATTGTCCTGGTATTTAAATCCTGCAGTAATAAAAAGTTTAAATTAGTCAGTTTTCAAAATTCAAGCTCGTAACTCAGTAATAATTTCTTGATGCTTAGATGGCAAAAATCTATTAATTCAGGCAGTCCTCCAATGTATTGTTGTTGATGGGCTTTGTTGATATTTTAATATAAATAACTCTGCCATTACTCAAGCAATCCTGCAAAATATCAATGAAAAATTAGAGCCATACTTTGAAGCTACTTTGGCTTATCTGTGCTTTTGAGGGTATAAGACGTAAAAAAAACAAAAAAACAAACAAACACTTCTTATACTACACTATTAATATTCTCTCAAAGAACAGCCTTGAAACTAATCAATTCTACGCTTTATTTAGGGTTTAAGTCCTGCTTTTCCCTGAGGTTAAGACAACTAAATTCGCACTCCCCGCAATAGGGCCTCTTATTCTATATCAAAATGTGAACTGAAAAAATAGTATTGTTCGTGCTCAGGGTAGAGAAAGAGTGCTTCACATCAGAATTTTTATTATGTGGATTCTTATCACTATTTTGAACAACATGATGAAATGCCATTTGGAAGGGCGAGGAAAGGTTAAACGTACGAAATTTTCGTACGGGTTACTGGTTTATACAACTAAATTCGCACTCCCCGCAATAGGGCCTCTTATTCTATATCAAAATGTGAACTGAAAAAATAGTATTGTTCGTGCTCAGGGTAGAGAAAGAGTGCTTCACATCAGAATTTTTATTATGTGGATTCTTATCACTATTTTGAACAACATGATGAAATACCATTTGGAAGGGGGAGGAAAGGTTAAACGTACGAAATTTTCGTACGGGTTACTGGTTTATAATAAAGTAATAAAGGTATAAGTTATACAAACGATTGGTTACTCAGAAAGTCTACCGCCTTCTCTTTCATAAATTCTCTGCTAAGCCTCACATACCTCCATAACTTAAGTCATAAACCATCATAATTTATTACGATAAGGTAAATAAATAATATGACACTGCATCCATGTAAGAGGTCAGACATCTCAGGAATGCGATTAACCTAAGAGAAATGTGCTCAATCGTGCATCATTAAGGGATAAAGTAGATGACATATTTCTAGTTAATGGAGGCAGGTCCATCCGCATCCACACCAAAGATAGATAAGGATTACCCACGTCGGTAGATTAGAAACAACCTCTGTCGTCATCAATACAGGAAAAAACTTCCTAACATGCCTCACAATCACATTTAATTTAGTTTAGTTTAATTTAAATATTGAACATCACAGACGCAATGGATGTAGTCAATAAAAAAAAATTCTGGTAGGCTGTATCGGGGACGCAGCTTTGGGTACTTGAAACTTGGTGTGAAAGATGCCTAAATCTAGCGCGATACGTACTTTATAGTATTTGTTCCAGTATAAAAATTAGTTTTGTTGGACCATATTACAATACGCTTATTACTCAACATGTGACTTAACGTTATCATATTTATTTCGTTATACTACATTACAATATATAATACTACTTTATACATTTTCATTATACTACAGGTGTGGTACCGATTATTATCGAAAAAATGGACGATCTTGAAATCTTGAGTGCAGCAAATGAATCTGCGTAATAAAAAACATTTATTTAAAATAAAATAAATTCTGTTCGTGTTAATTTTATTATTGCACTAATTCAAGTTCACTTCGTCTTGTAAACAACCGTTCGTTTTAAAATGGCCGAGAACAAGCTTCGATTTGACCGTACGCCATCAGCTACCATCTATCGCAGAAGACAAGAACTATGAGAACTTGCTAACAGCTGATGGCCGCGGTCAGATGATTATTTTTTTTTAGGAATCTAAAATCTCAAAACTTAAACATTTAGTTACGGTCGAACAAAAACAGTCGTATGCAACTTGCCTATTACGATAATAATAATTAAGATATTCGTATGAACAAGCGAAGCTCGTTTCATAAACATACTCGTGTCTTAATAAATGACATTACAGGCTCGTTGCATAATGTTATATAAAGAAGGGATTATAAAATAAATACGCAATGCGAAGATGGATAAAAAGTGCTCTACGATGTTCTCTTTTCGAAGGTCCACAAATGATCCTAACAGTTATCTGTAATAAAATTAATGAGAAAGAAAAATTAATGTTCCTCAGCCATAACACTCCTATTACAAAGTATTCGTGATGACATCCCTCTGTTAGTATGATAACGCCCTTTCCATTTGTCACCTACCCAGCTATAACTTTTTTTAAATGTGTCAGATAAGAAGTGGCATAAAAAATACAGATATGAACTGACAGATTTATAATAATCCTTTTTTAATAATTAATTAGCCGTCTGGTCTTACATCCTTATAATTCCACATGATTAGGTAACTCTGTATCCTCAAAATATTATCAAGTTTATTATCCTATGGGCTTGTTTTTATATTTTTACTTTACTTTTATTTAAAAACTATAGATAGGAATAGTTTGTGTTGAACTGAAATTTTATTTTGAGTTTTAGGCATTGATACAATTTTTTAGATCCCCTGAGACGAAAAATACTAGTTTCACAAAAACGTCTGCGGGTGTGTGACAACGAAAAACGGAAAAGACCAAATATGATAAGTTATTTCAGAAAGGTATCTTCCTGGGGATGTGCATGGAGACGACTTTCTCTTACTTGTAATATGCCCTTATAAGAACAAAATTATTTTCGGAGTTTTATCGGGAAAGGTTCTAACGATTATTCTAGAATTTTGTTCGCTAACTGCTTGAACTTAGACCAGTGACGTAACTCCGCAAATCCCACAACGGGCTCAGATGAAATTCGATGTTGAATTAAGTGGCATGATTACAAAAGGCCTACTTGTTTAGTGTGCTAATTCGTAAGCAATTTCTGCCTCCCCCCGAAATTTAAGTTTTTATCACATAAAGACCTATATTATGTATCACTACTAAAAATCAAACTCTTGCTCCCCAGCAATATTTTCAAGTCTGAGCAGCAATGTTCCTGTTTGCAATTTTCCTAAAACCTGTCATTCAATTTCATTTTGTTGAGCTGTAAAACCTGGCTATAATTTGAAGAAAAAATATAAATACAAAGGTTGGCAAGATAAAATGTAAGTCAATATGCCTAATTATTGGCTTTATAAAAGAAACCCTGCTTTTAAGAACATATAAGCTACTGAATAAGTATATTTTGCGGTATGCATTAAAAAGTAATAGGGGGTCCAAAATATTTTCACTGGGCGACCCAGCTGCAAAAAGTTACGCCACTAATGCCCGGTTTCTATAAACTCGCGAAATACCTATGGGTAAATTATCCAATGGACAACTTAGTTCCAGAATCACCCACCAGAGCACTAATGGTATAATGAGGAAATAAAAAATAATATATACTACCATGCCGGGGATCGAATATTGGACCTCTTGAACCGTAATCCAGCACGCTGACAATGAGCTACGGTGAACACTGAGAATAGATCTTGAATAACGGAGATGTGATTGTTTCATCCTATGTTTCCACTACTGCAAGTCAAGACATGGTTTTGCAATATACATTATACTAATTAGTTCGGAATAATATTGTCTTCAGAAAAATACTACTATTGTCGAGATCTAATGCGTGAGAGGAAGGAAAAATTAGAAATACGACTCAAGTTTGCAATGTTTGCACACTCAGTGCTACCAAATACCGGCAAATACAGTCATTAGCTACAATGTACGGTACATGAAAATTTCAATAAGAAATATGTATATAAATTCTGCTAAGCCTATCCTATTACAGAGAAACAAGTCAACACTACAGATCATATCAGCATTTCTAAAACTGTATTTTACAGGTACTGCAATCAGCTGCGCACGTCCGCCATATTGATCCTACGAGAGGTTAAATTTTATCCAGTCATCCATGAAAGGATAAATTAACCCAAAGATTTACCCTTGGAGAGATCCAAACCTGGTTTATAGAAAAAAAAATTATCTCATTTTCATATTTACCTAGAGGACATTTATCTAGAAACTCGCCATAACTGTGTGTGATCGTTATCTTTAAATTATTTCTGTTCGTAAGAGTTTTCCTTGTGTAAATTCTGTTCATGGGATAATTTACCCATAGGTAATTCGCGAGTTTATAGAAACCGGCCATAAGACCTGCAATTTACGTGGGTAATATTTAATTGTAAACCTGATGGGTAGCTATAAGCTAGCAGTACTTTCCATGAACCCAGTTCGGTGTCACAAAAACATGCGTTTGCATGAGGCTGAGACACCTGAATGCACACTAATGGAATGTGGCCACTTACTTCAGGGATAACAATTTCCCGCCCATTGGATATTTTAAATTTACTTTAATGTTTAATTCATATTCTTGTAGTAGATACAAATCTTAGCTTGGCTAAGAAATAAATTTTTCTGGCATGGGAATTTGTCAATATTTAATTCATAGCCTATTCTTACAGTAGATACAAATCTTAGTTTTTCTAAAAAAATTAATTTCTCTGGCATGGGATTTCTCTATCTTTATTGTCTGTTGTTTTTTCAGCGCTTTTGATTAAAATGTCAGAGCAGTTATGTGCACTGATTGTGAGTTGTTTCATTCATCCCGCTTAAAACTTGTACCTCCTATTCGATGCAGTTCGTTTGGTCAAAAAGTTCCCCTATTACAGGCCATGGAGGCCCAGAGGTTTCCAGGAGGTTGAGGCTCCCAGGTTTTTTTAGACATCGGCACATGAAGGTGGTAAGGTGTTTGGTCTAAAGACAACGAATATTATTGTTAACTATTATTGTTAAATATCAAACTGCTTAGAGAAGTATTGAGACTTTCATCTACATACTGAACTTAATCGTTGACCTGAATAAAAAGAAACTTGTCACTGTCGTGTGAAGGACCTGTTTCTTTTAACAGGAAAATTTTCATATATTGGGTACAGTATGTGTTTCGTTTACCTAAAGTTAAGTCAGTTTTCAGGGAGACATGGTATATTTAATTCTGAGAGTGAACTTATAAGGTACTCCTCTGGTAAATTCACAAATCGAACACTGGGCTAAAGTGCTTCACATAGGACTCTTGTAGAAATCAATAAACATATAAAAACTACACCTTTTCCAGTTCGTGTATACTTATACAGTAACCCGAGTTGCTGGTAAAGTTGTCTGCACTTCTTGAAATATAAATGCTTAGGGATCTGCGACAGCTTCAGGGAATCAAGCCCTTCGCGCGTGAAGTTTTCTCTTGATTTGACTGACTGAGGGAAAGTGTGTGTGAAAGAACATCTAGAAACAAAGAGTACGGTAACAAATATAAATGCTAGAGGGAGTTGTGACAAATCAGGATCGTCCAAGTCGTCCGTGTTGTGACCTTTCTCTTGATTTGTCCTGTTGGTGCTAATGGTTTAAGGTGGGCGGATGGCGGAGGTCTGTTTGGATATACAGGACTTACTGGTTTGCATCTAAAATGGATGAGACCATGAATAATGGAGCTTGTGAGTGTGTGTGTGTGTGTGTGTAGGTCGGGCTTCATTAGGGAGATGGATGGCGATACGGCACGCAACTGACTTAAGTTGTGACTTTTTCTTCGTCTTCGTTTTTACTCTTCCTTTCAGCGCTATTACCTACAACCCTACGCGTTCTGTATTTCTTAAGCTTTTCGTTTTTGATTACCGAAGAGTTTATACCACTATTCTCTGTTGTTTTCCCTAAAAAAAAATCTTACCGTCAGACACATGATTTTTTATACTACGTTTTTTTAATAAGGTCCACAGAGTAAAAAAAAAAATACTAGGTTCAGAAAAAACGTCTGTGAGACTGCCGATCCAAGTGTGAAACGTAAAAAGTACTAAAACAAACTTTTACATTTTCACACATGTGTTATGTGCCATTCTATAGCCTTTGGTAAATCCAAATTAATACCTATTTATCACGAATATGCACCAGGAAAGTAACTTATCACATTTTTCCCTTGCAGAAACTATAGTAAGCTTCTGTTATTTCACTTGTCACATTTGTAAAGAGCTCAAGAGCTTTCAAATTTCCACTTAGCACAATCTATATACAAAATTATTAGAGCTGAAAATCGATTAAAATTTCTAATCGAGTTAACGCTTGACTTTAATCGATTAATCGACAAACAGGTCGGTATTTTAAACAAAACCAAAGTGTGCATTTAATATTGTTTTACACGTTTAATAACTACTAAACTACAGATAATCAGAAGAAATCCTGAATTAATTAATACCATTATTGGTTACCTAGTGAAAAAATATATACAAAACTTACATTTCCGGTTACTTTTTCAGCCAAGACTTGAGGCACACGAGTTTGTTGACATTTGAATGTTTAAGAGACGATGATGTGTAAAGGCCGGAGAAGCGAGAGAAAGGAGTGTGGTCATTTGACCCATTTCTCGAAAAACGTTTTTCAGAATTCGACTAAACTGATTAATCGGAAAATGTAATTGATCGACGATTAAATGTTTAATCGATTAATCGGTACAGCCCTAAAATTATATTTAACGCATGTGTGCAATAAGCTACGCTAGTAACTTACTAGCTTCAGTAATCATAGTTGTTAAGTCCAATCTCGAGAACCAATGGGTTCATGTGAAGATGAATCACATTCATGCTCAAAACAAAAAGTGAACAGTGATCTTATTTCAAGTCTTGCAAACTTTACTTTCATTTTATGGCTGTAAATTTTGAATATTTTCAACAGGATTAATGATTTCACAGGAAAATAATAAGTTCCTACTTATGTGAAGTTTGAAAATAAAATACTTGCAATAGAAAACCTATTAGGCCCTATAGGATATATTCAATTTGAAAGTAATTCAAGGTTACAAGCCATTTTACTCAGGTTGAAGCCAGAAAATTCCTTTACATTTTAATTTTCGTTTGTTCTAGGCTACTAAATAAGATTTTCTGTAAAATTGTTCAAACGAATCATACCACAATAACTACTGACAAATGTAAACAATGTAAAGTCTACTTTCACAATGTAACTGTTGTAAATATGAAGAAAGATATAAATTAATTTAAATGAAGCTGTTTTTACGCACAACAGAATGTTTCTTTTCCTCTTTTCATCGAGGCATATTAATTGACAAGAGAACAGAGAAGATATATTTCAATTTGCAGAACAAAAAGTGGAGTAGGTAGTTGAGGAAATTAATTAACTCTGAGCAGATCTCGAGAGGATTCACAAAGACTTGCAATGTTCCTCTCAGCTTGTATGAGTGACATACCTCAAGTCTCTCTCAACAAATATCCTACTTGAAGCCATCTGTTGGTTCTCTCTACTAATCAACACACGAATTAAACTCCATCATTACTATTTACATGTTATCCTGGCCTACTTAGCTAAGATATGGTATTCTCAGTCATTGGTAAGGCAAGGCATAAAGACCAAAAATATCGAAAAATTAAAAAAGGCATATATGATTTTAAAATAATAATAAAAAAAGAATGAAAAAAAATTTAAATGAGCCCTATATACGAGACCTCGTATTACCCATCATTTCTTGTAGGCCTAATTAGTTGTTTAACGTAATGATCTGATTTCCGAAATAAATTTAATTTAATTTAGTGTTGAATTTAAATTTACAATATAAAACACTCTAATTTTGGACACTCTTTGTGAGAAAAACTATTATTTCCAAAATGGCAAGCCCTTAAAATCGCCCTTAGCAAATAGATTCCATTTAAAGTGAAATAACTTTTTTTACATTCTTTATTACTAGAACACAAACTGCAAAGCTGTTTCAATTTAAATTGAAATGATAGATGAAGACTTGGTAGAGATTCTCAAATGAAAAAGATTCTCTATTCTGTACCTACACAAAAGGTTTCCTTGGAAATGTCGCAGGGTTCAACATGTACATTCCTTAAAAGTAGAGGTAGCAATTATGCTGCAAATCTTCTCTGTTCCCGTGGACTTTATTTACATATAAAATTATAATAGACTAGCATTAAAAACAGAAATAATAATGACAAATTCAAAATATAACACTTTGTAAAAGTAACCATAAAATGCCGAAAATGACTTAAAAATACCAAAAGAATGACCTGTCTCTTGAAACTGGCGAAAAATGAAACATAATGCCAAAATAACCTGCCCTTAGGCTATTGAACAATTAATTTATTATACACATTTATATAGGTAATATGTACAGTATGTGCTATCTTTCTACCGTCATATAAAAAAAGATGCAAAATCATTAAATAACTTGCCCTAGTCATGGGCGTAGTTGTCAAAACTTAATATTTTTTTCTACGATAGTCCGTAAAATTGCAATTTGGCAACTGTTATTAGCGTCTAAGGCAAAACTTTAAAATCCAAGTGTCTAAGCAGGATTGTTGCATTGCTTAGGAAATCTGGTGATGGGTTCCACTAACTGTAAGTGATCAGACAGCGTCATTAATATAAAAAAAAAATGTTAGTTTTATTTAGACCCAACGCTTATTTCTGGAATTTCTGGAGGTACGAGTTCAAAGCAGGCCATCGTTAAAAAGTTGTGTATTCAAAACAACTCACTCTCTTTATTTCACGTGCAAAAGCATAAACCCAATAACTTTAAGATTAAGTTGTGTTTGAAGATTTGTGTATGTTTGAATTATGTTAAAGTTGATGTAAGTAGTGTTGATATCAGACCGCAGCGTCCCCATGGTCCAGTGTTCAGAGATTTGCTAACCACATGCCCAATCATTTTGTCTCCCAATGAAGCAGAAAAACAGATTAACTCATGAGATCTTTTGGCAGATTCTACTCCTCCATGGGATGCAGCGTCACGGAATTTAGTTTGCTTCAGTTAAATTAATATAATTTGCATTTATGTAGAGATGATTATTATTATTATTATTATTATTTTGTTTACTTAAATCGCCAAAGTTTCTTTTGTTCGTCTTTATGATAAACTGAATTCACAGTTTGCCCTACATTTTGATGATCTTTCACACATGGGTATGCTTATGCAAAGGCAGTATTTATCCATTTTTAATGCATATAAATCCAAGCTGTACTCAAATAAAGAGAACAGTCGTAAGTCTTCTTGAAGGTTACTGCATTGCAAAAGAAAACAAACAACAACAATTTCCGCAAGAGTATTTGGTTGCATCTTTACCAAATAAATAAATGGTGCAAAAATACGTTGCACAAACTTTCTCGCATATACGTGTTAAAGGCTAGCACAGAAAAAATTAAATTAAAGAGACAATTAAATTTTATTTATTACATTTTCATAAAACTAAGAAGTATCTAGAACGGAAACCATCAGAGTCGATCTTCATGTTTAATGCTTTTACCGTGAAATAATAATAATAATAATGAATGACAGTAAAACTGCATATTATTAGTACTACTAGTATTACTAAGGGGAAAATTAAAATATAAGTCGCACCTTGGGATAAATCGGCACCACCCAACCCACCCACCAATACAAGGACAGTTGGTCACTCTGCTTCGCTCAGAAACAAAATACATCACACAGTAAATGCAAATGTGAATATCGAATGGACGGAGCTTAAGGGGCGACTTATATTTGAATTTCGCTATACTAAAACTAAAACTAAACTCCGTGGCACTACATTCCTTTAGGGATTTGGTCTACCAACCGACCGGTGTGTCATCTACCACAGGCAGATGGCAGGGTTGGGGCATGTGGTCAGCATGCCGACCCCCACGACCGTTAATGGTGGTTTCCATGACCGGAGCCGCTACTTCTCTATCAAGTAGCTCCTCAATTTGAATCACGAGGAAGTGTACCCCTACCAGACCCCTCAACCTCAGAAAAATCCAAGGATGTACCGGGGATCGAACCCGGACCGACGGATCTGACGCTAACCACAAGACCACGCCGGCGGTCCTACTGCTACTACTACTACTTAGGTTATATTGCACGCTTTAACTGCATTGTAGGTCATGTAATGTGTTTAGTATGTTTGCGTGAACTATTAGTCTATTGTAACAACTCATTCGCGTCATCTGTTTCTATTGTTTAGTGATGTCTTCGTATGTGGCATTCAATTTAAACGATTATAATATCCAGTGACGTAGCGGCGATGAGTTATGGAAAATAAGCAAATCCTATAAACCCGGCGTTTGCTTTTGCGAGGTAACCATGAAAAACCCAAGTCAATTTGGGCGGCCACGAGGTTTGATTTGAACTCAGGACCTCTTCCCTGTTAGCCCATAGGCCTACCACATCGCTGTAATTGGTTTAGTGTGTTCAATGCGACTGAGCTAAACTGATTGCATTTCACAACAATAAGTACATTAGGCCTATAGTTTTCTTGTTGCTAGTGGCAACAAAATGCCATTCATATTTTAATTGATATGTATGTTCTGAAATTCGCATTTAAGCTGTACTTATTTCGTTTTTATCTTGATATCTATTAATTGTATAAAGAAATGTTTTAAACAAAAAATGTCCATTTTAATTTTCTCTACAACTTTACTGTGGTAGATTTTCATGTATCACTTACTGTAATGGATATAATCTAGAAAAACTGAAAATGGATACGAGTAAAGTGCCCCTTAAGTCATTTTTGCGGAAATACGGATATAGCCATTTTATTAGTCACAGATAAGACTTTACAATTCTAAATTTTTATTAAAATCGTTAGAGCCATTTTTTCAAAAAACAATTTTTTTAAAAAAGTTTTCATGAAAAGTCCCCTTAATATTTCAGTTGTAAAACTAAATTTCTGGGCGGTTCGACAAAATTTCGAAAAAGTTCTTAATTCAAAAAATGAAGTAAATACAACGAGCCGTTTACCCGCTGTGCTTGTCCACGGACAGACGGACAGACGGACAGACGGACAGACGGACAGACGGACAGACGGACAGACGGACAGACGGACAGACGGACAGACGTCATTCCAAAAATACTTTTTTCGGTTTCTAGGCTTCATGAAACGTGCTCTCCCGGTGTTAACTCAACTTCGATTTTTTGTCACGATCACAATACTTTCTCTATACTCCGTATAAGCGAGAAAGTAAAACATATAACACGTCAGAAGAAACAAAAGCCGCACAGTGCAGTGGTGGAAATGTTATTGCATGATGCAATCCTATTCACACCACCTTGCAAACTGCTGATCATCATGCACATCAAAGAGGCAACAGCGGTGTGTCACAATAGCATCAGATGTAATGCAATTGCAAAAATACATAAATCCTTGTTGCTAGGTATTTACTACTGGAGCATCCTAATGGAGCTTTCAGACTAAATAGTCATAAACAGGGCCCGGAAGTTTATGAAAAATCATATTTTTAATTTAGCACTCTTTTCCATGCTAGTGTTAAAATGTGTAAAAGGCACGAAAAAAAAAACAGAAAACTGGTTTCATTTTGAATATTGCTGCATATTTTGTTAAGTTTGCATAACGCACCATGTTTGCTTGATATTAAAATATTTGTGCAGTTTTGTTAACTTACCACATTTCTAACTGCATATTTCCGACAGATTTTAAATATTGTGCATATATCTGTTAATTCAAACATTTACAGCGCATATGTAAATGAAAGTTTTGAGAACCGACTATACAATATTATTTAATAATAAATAAATAAATGCACCCAATGGGCATTTCATAAGCACTTTGTCATTCGCTGCACATCTGTACAACTGATGAAGTTCTCTTTGCACAAAACAGCGCGTGGTATTTGCTGCACAAATTTCCACACCATGTACACTTGCATTTAGGACCCGGATCATGATATTTTTTTTCTGCACGCACTTTATGGTGGAAACCATGAATAACGAATCGCGTACAATATTATTTACATATTTCATTTTCGTTGAGGGATAAGTTGTTTTGCACAATATTTGTATCCATCTTATACCCACTTATGTTTTATGAAGTACCCTTACATAGGAGGCCTAAAAACCACTTGTTTTACATTAATACCTACTATGTTGTAGTTTAACTTTATAACATTTTATAATTGAGATCCATTCTATCAAAAGTGAAGAAGACCCTACACAGACACGCAAGATTTTAACATTTTAATTCTACGACAGAAGTATAACCTAAAGACATGTTATAATTTTTAATATTTAAATTCTTTGACGCAACGATTCAGTTATTGCATGTTTCTCGAAAATGGCTACGATTTTGTTTAAATTTTGTTCAGTAACGGGCAGAGTTGAGTTTAGTTTACAGTTAGTTTAACTGTAATCTTACTTAAACCTGAAACTTTTTTCGTTCAGATTCTTTTAACAGTCTTTGTCGTTTGTCTTGCCTTGCAAACAGTACACGCTGAGACAAGTGAATGCGTACCCTTTTCAATGCGGGCTGTCATTCTATAACATAATGTGCAGCGAGAAAACTGTTCTGTCCATGATGGGAAATTTATGTACATCATACCAGATTGTTTTACATTTCACTTCATCGCTTATGGACATAAAATGACATAAATCAGAAGAAATTAATAATTAAATAATTAAATGTTTAATTGTACAAGAGGATTCAGACTTATCTCTGATAAGTTATACGTACAAATCATTACTAATATGCGGTACAATCTATAAAAAAAACTCATTTACCCGAAATCGTTAAACCGATTAAGCCGAGACCTTCATTAAGCCTTACAATTGCATGAAATGAAGCTGTGCAGGGGAAAATGAATAAACCAGAAATAAAGACAGTAAGTGAGATATTCTGCAAGCAAGAACCTAAGCACTTGACATTCATTATTTACATGATAGCAATATTCTCTCCCCTACTATATTTAAACAAGGAAGACCCACGAAAATCTCTTCTTCGCGAGAGAAACACTTTGTTGAGAGAGGTCCCAGCTATGGAACCGCCGTAAAAACGGTATAAAACCTGGCTGGAGATGTAATAAAAAGATCACTGAAACTGCTATTAGGCTAATATTCGCTAAAAACTCGAGGAAGGGGAGGAGGCTTAGATTGGTCTGAAGCCAGGAGAAGAAGAAGAAAGCACCCCTCTCACCTGCACGACTCAGCAACAGTTACCATGGGAACGGGAGACCAATTTGCATAGTAAAATCTTTGTCCTTGTTAATTGGGAGGACATCCTCCCCTCCTCAGATTCCGTAGCAAGGGAGGAGAGGGTGAGGGATGGAGAAGGGAGGAAGAGGGAGAGAAGGATAGATCGAGGTAACACGGAAGCTCCATTTGCGTGCCTAAGTATCCTCACTAAACAGAATAGCATAGGGTTATCCTTTCTATGCATGTGTCTGTGTATGTGTACCTAACAATGATTGGGAGTAACAACTGAACTACCCCTTTCTCCTCTCACGCCCGCTCTATTCTACGACGTAATCAAACATGTTGTGGTGATTGAATATTCTCGGTTGTACCATACGATAGAACACTTGTCTCCCATAGACAGTGAGAGGGAGGTGGGGTTTGTGCATTATACAGTAATCGGGTTTAATATTAACATCAGAAACTATCGATAATGTGCCCTCGCCTCCTCTACAGTTGGGTTATTCAGTGTGTTGAATAATTTCTGCACAAAGTGACAGACAAGGCACGAACAGAGGGCATTAATCAGCAATCATGTTTAATATTAACTGAGTTAATCTGCAATGTGCAGTACGCTCTCACCTGAAAACCCATGTATCATGCATCTAATTTAGTGCACATTGCAATTTCATTTAGTGTTAATGAGGAAACATCAGTTAATGTTCGCTAAAAATGTGTTCCCCTTGTACCTGTTCCATGCAGGAGCTTAGGAACTTGGAGCACAACCTGCATGGCTCAACATGCGTACTGTTCTATGTATGTATTCATAATATGAGCTATTCTTTAGCCCCAGGGTAAATAATGATATTCACAAAAATTCACCTCTAAATAAAGTAATCACTTCGTACAATAAAATATTTTTTTTTTTAATTTTGATATACTTAGCATGTCCGAAAATGAATTTAAAAATGCTTTAGCTGAAGTTAATTTAATACTGAATTGAAATCATTAAACGTAGTAACAATAAATTGTAGTTAGTGTATTGGTTTAATGTATCATGCCAAACATTCTCCTCACTCTTTCTTTCTTATCCTAATAAAATTTTCTATGTCACATTTTAAAATATAGAAATAATTACTTTACTTTAAAAATACTTTACTTCTTACTGTCAGTTTAAAATTTCATACATTATTGTGTTATTGTCACATGTTCTGCCCTTACTGTAAATGTTAATTACTCACACTCTTCTATGTTTGTAAATCAATTGTTTATATTACTATAAATAATTATATTAGCGCGTTTCATTGTATTGAACTCAATCACCTCCGACCACAAGCTTTGTTTTTTCGAGTGGCGTTCAAATTCACATTTGCACACTTTCATATTGTAATTTGTAGTAATAATAATTTTATATTTTTTATGACAAATTTCTAAAAATGGATAAAATGAACGTTTGAACATTGAACATTTGACATTGTTTCTGTTGAACTTTGCACGAACAAAGTTAAAGAGAAAAATTCCTCTGACACTGGGATTGGAAGGGTAATCAACTGAGCACTCATAGAAGAGAGGTTCCATCTGGCGCTATGAATCGAACTTCGGCTACCTCAGTTAAGAGAGAATCGGCACTGAAAGTCGTCGAAGGCTGGGTTCGAATCCCAGTGTCAGAATTTTTCTCCTAAAATTTTCTTGTTCTAGCCTTTGTATTAAATTATGGAACTGAAAAAATACTATTACAATTATTTATAACCTGGAGGAAACTTTCCTAAGAATGTTCATTGCAATTTGCCCATACTTCTCTACGGCAATATTTCTCTCCATGCCGATTTTCGTTAAACAAGATTTTTCTGGAAGTTTGCATTCGTTGCCATAGAACTAATTTATTTGGAAAATTTTGAAGTTTTCTTTTAGTATTAAAATTTCGTTTGGTTTCATACGTTTTACAGTCTTTGTACATTATCTCGCGTTTCGTCCCAAAATTCTACGTGAAAATATCATATCGTGTTGTCCTTTGTTCCTCCACAGGAATTAAGAAGAGGCATCAGGGTTAGATGCAACCTCGCTATATTGTAGTTTTGCAAAAGCTGTTACCAACACCACCTAGGTGTAAGTTTAAGTTACGTCAGCGGATCAGCTGCAAACCCGGATTCGATTCCAGCCCAGGACACATTTTCTCAATAGGATACTATTGAGTAGACTTCTCAAAATGTAGGCTAAGTCAAGAGTGGGGATGTGATGAAACTGTTGGTAACAATCTAATAAAAATTGTTAAATTTTGGGTTGTAGAATGAGGATCACGGTAAGTGTGTGTAATACATACGCAGCAGACTTATTTTGCTTAATCTAAATACATATGTAATATCTCATATTCTGATGACTTAACCACGCTACTCCCCAATACTTGTAAAATTGCACAATACAGAATCTGCACCTCGGAGATCGATGAGTGTTATTTTCAGTGACTTGAGAGTGAGGGGAACAAGGTGGAAAATTTGTTAACTGACCTGCACCGCTCGTCCCTACGTTGAAATGAAACGGCTGAGACGTGGTCAGCCTGGCTAACAAACTGCCAGCGAAATTAAATAAAATAGAAACACCTTACTGAATCTCTTATGTCATTAGCACACCAATCACGGTCCCCGGAATACTTTATGTTGATCTGTTGCTATTAAGATTATCTGCACAGAGTTGTGGGCAAAGACGATTTCCCAATAGGCCACATGGGCTGCGGCCTAGGGCGGCATTTTCTTACTTAGCCTCCCTCTTATGTTCAAAGAATCGCTTTAACGTAAAACGTTGTTGCTTGTGTTGCTGCGCAAAATAGAATGGCGAATTAACACAGAAACGCCGCGTAAAAGAAGGCAGCAACTACATTTTAGCATAAACATAGTCTAAATTTTCATGGATTTTGAGATATTTTAAATATAATACTAAGACATTTTAACAGCAGAGAAGAAATGGATGAATTTTTCTCTCTCTTTCTCTGAAGTGCTAGTGCTCCGTACATGCTAAAATAAGTTCAAACTGTATTATCAGTTCCAGTTAGTAATATCTTTCCAGAACGAATTTTCAGTTTGATGAATGCTTCATGGACAGAAACTAGGAATCGTATAGACACAAGTTTAGTGATGTCCCATATTGTCCGGTTTTTATTATAATGAGGTCAGGTAATTTTATTCAGTGAATGTGGAAACCCTAGGAGCAGGGAAGTTTTAACTTTAAATTTAAATTGGGCTTTGGAAGAAAATCGATATTTTTATAATTATTATTGTATTTTATTCTCTGGACTTTCCTCTTTAAAGGGGTGTACATACAAAATTGTACTATAATTCTATCCATGCTACTTTTTTATGTTTCTAAGAAAATCCAGACTATGGTGCAGGGATGTTTTAACTTCAAAGCTCGTTTCCCATAAGTTTTTTTTTCTATGTAAAAGGTACCCTTTCTATGCTTCTACTCAACCTACAATCTTGAAATTTTCAGGTTTTGTTTATTCAGATGTCTTACATACAGTGATTTTTTTTAAATCGGATAATCTATGAAATATTTAAAGACCATGAGGCACTTAAAAATGTCGATAAAAGTTTTATAAAGAAAAAATATATTTCAGTAAATAAGTATATTTATGAAACATCCTTTCTTCAGTATTGGCACAGTTATGTTGTATCTACGAGGGTCATTTCAAAAGTTCTGCACACTATAAGATAAAATGGAAGAAAATAATTTATTTTACAAAATACCTTTACAGGCCTTCAATATAATTTTCATTCTTGCTTATGACAGCTTCCCAGCGTTTTGGCAAATTCTGTATTCCGGATACGGCACCTTCATTGTTGAGCTGTCTCATTACTCAGGTCACCTCACTGGAAGCTTCATTAATATTGTAGAAAAACGTTTTCCACGGAATGGTTCCTTCAATTTGGGAAACAAATCAAAGTCTGGTGGGCTCAAATCAGGACTGTATGATGGATGGGGAAGTCTTTCCCATCCATAGACGTGGAAAACGTTTTGTGCCCAATCAGGAATACAGAATTTGCCAAAACGTTGGCAAGCTGTCATAAGCAAGAATGAAGATTATATTGAAGGCCTGTAAAGGTATTTTGTAAAATAAATTATTTTCTTCCATTCTATCTTACAATGTGCAGAACTTTTGAAATGACCCTCGTAGAAACTGTAAAAAGATCAAGTCCCTAGCTTTAGTAGATTTTGAGAAAAGATACTTTGTATTTAACAATGTAAAGATAAGATATTCCTTCTCCTCTCAACTTTGATAGTAAGTTGTAACAAATATTAAATGAAAAAAAGGTAGTATAAACTCATGTCCCCAGACGTAAAAAAAATATCACGTTGCTTGGGAGCAAGGCCCATCATTTCGAACTTAGACAGTGAAGAACCCTAACAATTAGGCCTGTACCCAGGCTATGATTCCAAAATAAAAAAGTATGATAATTTCACTAGAAGTATGATATATTTTTAGGTAGACTGTACGATCTTTTTGCTAATTTCCCAAAACTCTGTATAGAGTTTCTTTGCTAAAAGAAGAAGCTTTAAACAGACGCTAGCCAGCTCTGTATTATGTACAGTATGTATACAGTATTCAGGTCAAATTACATGACTCGGTGACATCATGGCAAACAAATGTAATGAAAAAATGAGATGCTATGATGTGAATGCTACGCGCTAACACATGTGCGGATAACAAGGAAGTACGTACGAGTATAATGTATATTGTTTAAATAAATTTCCTGGTTTAAAAACGTAATCTTGTTTTCAGACTACAGCCAGTGCTGGATTAATCCTATAAGCAAAGTAAGCTCGTGCTTACGGCGTCAAGAGAAGGGGACACCACAAACAATTTTAAAAATTTTAATTAAATTATTAATTTCACTAAATTTACACGACCTTTTTCAAAGTTAATGAAAAATGAATAAGTTATTTATATAAAGTGTTCTCTGTTGTGCCATCATGTTTATCCTGAAAAAAGTACTCTATGCTCACATATTGATATAGAAACTGCTCAGCTGAGCGTTCGTTTTCTCGGTTGAAATGTATTCAAAATCCACTCAGAAGATCTATTCCTCATCTCTTCTCTATTATAATAGGAGCAGAAGATTGCATGAAGATCTGATCAAAGATTTTGCAAGAAGAAAAAAAAGATAGGAGAAAATTATTAATGCATAAATAAAATGGAAGCAAACGGAAATAAATATTTTCCTTCTTACTGTCAGTTTTGTTTAATTTCGAAGCTTCGATTAATACAATTTTATTTTATGGTTTATTATTGCTTTAATATTTTGAATTACAAGTGTAAAGGGGCACCAAAGTTAGGTAGTACCATCTTTAAACCCCAGTACGCTTCCAACTAGCAGTGCATGTAAACCATAATCGCAGTTTTCTCAACTTCAATTTGCATGCCATTTTGCCACATTCAAAATCAATCTTTTTTTCACAAAAATAAAGATACAGCTATGAATTTTTTCACAATATAGTTTACAATATGTGCAATAAACTGTCTATTCATATTATATTTATAGGTCTTCGTTTTTTAATATTTAGAAAATCCCAGGGCAGTTTTTCATTTTCTGGGTAAAATATTTTTTTTAAACAAAACGTATAAAAAATATTTTAAAAATCCGTCAGTAAATTTGTGAACCAAGCATCAAAGAATCTCACATAAAAAAGTTCAATTCCATATTTTAATATCTGTCAAAATTAACTAAATTAATTAATATCTTAAAAACTGATTGAGATATTAGAATGAAATCTTAATCTTTAGTTTAAGTTTACATTTTCATTACGTGCGCAAATTTTCAGGTTTCTAGTTTAGAAAACCACTCCCAACACTTCGGTCATCCGTGCATGAATACCTATGATATAAACATTATAAAGTGTCTTCCGTAGAGACTTTTACTAATTAAATGAAAATCCTTCTATAGCTGGCTTCAAAAGCTCATCGTTAGAAAGGCTGTCAGAATTTGCTTTTAGCATAATAAAGAGACGAAGTCCACAAGAAAGTAGAAACAATGTGGAAATAGTAGATTCATACACTAGAAACATGGTATCTCATGGCAACATAAATAACACATTCCAACACTTCTCCAGACGGAAGGTAAGAAAGACAATACAAGGGCGTATAAAAGGAGGATATAAAAGCTCGTTGATTAGTTGGGATCCAGTGTTTAGAGACGGGGAGGTTGTTCATTCCCGATATACTGGTGCTGATACGTGAGATGACCTCACAAGTATCTCAAGCAGAACTCACATCCGAAGAAAACCTCTTAAATCTCACCGTGAAAGACTACTGAGAAACCAGAATAAAATACACAACTTAGGCATGATGTTGCAGTGGCTTCTACAGTGTGTTTCACGCAAGAGTTGGCAAATCCTGCGAGTTTCTGCGTCGCGGCAGCCACTCCTCCCGAGTGATCGGGTGAAATATCTACGCAAATAAAGCCGCTAATAGTGTATTGGTTCAGGATCTCACATTTACAGTTGGAATTACAATGAAAATAACCACGTACCTCATCATAAGAGATGTTGGAAATTTCCTCTTTGCATTCACACAACATTAGCATCTTTTCAGGAAATTTTCTTTCACGCACATAACTTCAGCTTCCGAGATAGAGTTAATTTCACTTGTGATATTGTCTTTAAGTTCTAACAGTATGTGACTATTTATTGGGAAACTTTAAAAATAAAGTGTATAGGTCAATTTCCCATAAGTTACATTATGTAAATGAAAAGTACAACGAATTAATTAATTATGTTATAAAAGACGTCTTGCATGTAGTAACTTATGTCCCTTGTTTCTGTTCAGAATCAAAAAATTTGCCAAGATATCGATAAAAAAATGAAATCTTTTTTCCTATATATGTATGTATATATATATATATATATATATATATATATATATATATATACTGTAAAACATGTAGCCTATGATATAAATACTAAAGCAAGCAACTCACTAACAGAACATATGTTTTCACAATTGCATAAGATATAAATGATTGTACGATGTGTGCACTATCGCGAAGTATGGTGCGATTAACCAATGAAACAACAGGACACAGTTAATCAAGGCAACTCTGTTGTTTACTTTTGCACCGTACACATCTTGAGTCAAGTATAGCTTATAATTCCACACTGAATGCCCAAACGGGACAATGACATTGTAGATACTTCAAAATAGTAGTGTGCTAGAAAGTTAGTGTAGGATGAATGATTGAAAAGCAAGCATAAGAAACACATAAATCCTGATGGACACAAGATACATTCAATCCCTACACAATGTCAGTGATGCTGAGACACGTAACCTTCCTCTCTTTACGAGCCCCGTACTGATGCTAAGGGAGACTTAATTAAAGAGACTGAAGCCACCCCCGGGGCATCATCCTCACGTGGAAAAGTCACCACTTCTCCCCTACCTACCTTCAGTCTACTTTATCCCGCTACCTTCCTGGATCTCTCTCACACACGTAGGCCTGCCGGTACAAGCTGCTAAATTTACCATGAGTTTATTTGAATCCCTCTGGCAACTGACGGTGATACTTCCTAAATAGCCCCAGCAGGAATACATGGATAAGTAAGTAAATAAATAAAATGTTAATGTGGCGTCTAAATGTTCCTATAGGCATGGAAAATGTGTATCTTTGAGGCTCTGACAGGGAGTTACGATAGATTATTTAGACTTCAGCGCTATCCATTTTTTATTTCCCTAGATAAAGAAGTGGCCTAACAAGTGGTCCAACGGCATTCTTATACAGAATAAATTGTTTTAGTTGATTAAAAACCTTTGCTCACTCACTGTGCTATTACATCTAATGAAGTGACTAATTGCTGTGAGTAATCTGATTTATATATTTTTGGTAATTTTTATAAATGAATAAGACTCAAATGAAAATATATGTTGTTTAAAAGAAATGATGAGTAGTCTGTAGAAAAGTTGAGTAAAAATTCATTTTAATTTCAGACAATGCACAAAAAGTGATACAATTATAGTTGTTCAGTTAAGGATTAAATATAATACAGGACTGACAAAGGATCAATAATATATAAATCAATATACATAAACGAAAAGAGTTAACTTTATCTTCCCATCACCCCAACAAAATAATAAATAATATTATATAATTATCTAAACATAATGCATTAATTAATATAAAGATCTATATGTCTTCTCGTCCCATAAAAAAAACTTAATCAATATAAGAAGCACCACAGAGAATGTGCATAAATTACCAATAATTTATTGTATTCAAGTAATCAGTTATTTGCTACACAAGTCTATTATATTAGAAGTCAAGATCTTTTCCAATAGGAATATGTCATGTATATATGGTATTGGTCTGATATTTAATTAAAATTCAATCACGTTTTAAAAATACGATTTAAAAAATTATTAATATGATACGATTATTCTGTAAGCATATCGAAGTATTGCAACTAGAGGAAATATCAAGATTGTTATTACATAATTATTAGGCCCAGGCCCGTAGCCAGCTGTTGGCTCAAAATTTTGTATTGTCCCTCTAGATTTTTAGCATATAAAATACAATATTTTTATAAGCAAAAAAAGGCAATGAAACCCGGAGGCAATTGGAAAATATTGGAGCTGAACTCCAATTGGTCACAAATCTCAAACAAACAATCTTTGACTGGAGTTTTGTAAAACATTGAATAAAATGTATTCACATTCATATAAATTATTATGGAGGATCATTTCCATTTTGTAAGCTTTTAGCTGATGTGGCACTGACTACTCTAGCTAATACTGCCATAGTAGAAAGATGTTTTTCACAATTAACATCCGTATTAAGACCACAAAGACTTTCCATATCACATGAAAGGAAGGCGGAGCTTGTGCTTTTGAGCCATAACAAAGACTTAAAAGACTTTTGACGTGGATCAGTTTGTATTACAGTTTACAAAATTAAGTTAAAAAAAGTTAGCTGGTATATTCTTAATTTTCACTGTTAAATAAGTCCTTAATCCTTCCACACTTCTTTTCAAAGTAGATATTTTGTTGTAATTTTCAATATCTTCATTTCAGTGTCTTTAATTTGTGTTAATAAATTATTTTATCTAGTGGAGTGGTTTTCTCCATACGATTTAATTTACTTTGTTTTGGATATATATAAAAAATATATATATATATAATATGTATCCTAAACCTGATGGCCCCCTCTAAAATTTGATTTACCTCCTCGAAAACTTGACCCTGGCTACTGGCCTGATTAGGCCCTAATACAATTGTTAAGAATACTATTACTATCGTTATTATTTTCTTAAGTTTAATCTTTCCAAGTTCCTTATGGTGAGGCCAAACCGTTGGAGTAACATGTTTTCTTGACGAGATGAGTTTCGTTAACACACACGCTTGTGGACTGGCTGCTGTTGTGAATTAAGCGGTCTGGTTACACAGGCAGGACGGCCGGACATTGACTGCTAGGGGGAGAAGGGGCAGCTGGGCTTAATGAAATTCTGCAACTCAGTAACGATGCTCCTGAGTTGATGCTGAGGTGAAACAGCAGGTACAAGCCACTCTCCTTATTACAAACAACACGCCCCCTAATCACACAACAACATGCCCTTACTCAAAATGAATAATCAGACCTTTATGAAAAATCTGGCGTGGATATACTCGCATGACTTTCGGTTACTACTAGGTTAAGATCGAGTTATGAGCAACATATTAAAAAAATTAAACCAAATTCTTGCAATACGGCATATGAAAACTCCGGCGTATGAAGGGGAAAATTCGCATTTTTTTTTTTCAGGAGCGAGACGAACTATTTTTCAACTTCTGAATGAGAAGCTATTTTCTGATATTTACAAATTCTGGTTGGGGATATAGAGAAGAAATTTAAAACAGTAGGTTATTATGCAACATGGAGTTAGAATATTTTTGCATTAAACTCTAGAAAAGTACAATAAAACCAGAAAGCCCCAGTCTCGACTAACCTAGGATTTATGAAAATTATTAAATTAATAAATACTGAAAATATTTAATACACAATCGGTGCCTCGTAAACATAAAAAGCAGAGGCCTACGTAATCTGAAGACTGTAAAAATATTTGCTGACATATCTCGTTAGACAGCGGATAGCCTATTTATAATAATATTTTCTCCCTAAGGCAGTCTGGAGTTAATCTCTAGTCTCTAGATTTATAAAAGGCTTTGTCCTGACTGACTGAATGAATGACTGACTGACTGAATGCCAGGAATCAACGTACAGCCTAAACTATAACAGGTAGAGACTTGGAATTTTGACAGTACCTTCGTTTCATAATGTAGGTGCTCAATAAGAAAGGATTTTGAAAAATTCTTATTCTAATTGCCAAAAATTAAATGTTTTTGAAAATACTTAATCCCTTTTTACATAGAATTATCAATTCCAAATCACAGAATATATTGTTGCCAAATGGTATCAGATGGGCTTGGAAAAAACAAATGAAATGCACTTTTGGCAAATAAGAGAAGTTATCAAAATAATTCATGTTATAAATAAATATTACAGAATGAAATCCACTAAAATAATGGAATCACATAACTTTCTCTACCCTGGACATAGAGAAAACAAAACGAGGTATGGTAATGTGTATATTATTATATTATATCGCAGGTTTTTGGAGAGAAAAGTATGAAAGTGATAATGCTTTCTGTTTAATTTCATCCCCAAAACGGCTTTATGGTAACATAAGAGTGGGAAATTTCCCGCCTCGATATTACAATTTTATGTTACAGGAATTTCTGTTTCTTCTTATTTAAACCTCTACCAGGCTTGCTGTGCACTGTACAAGCGATGGGATGCAAAATTCTAGATCCTCTATGAGCCATAAAAACTATATCAAGCGTTTTCTGAGGGTATAGTTTGATTGTAATAAGTCGTTCTTCCTATTTCAAATTATAAATGCCTATATAAGGACCTAGAATTTAAAATTGAAAATCCTTCATAAGTTAATTTCCAATTACAAAATACAAAACCCGGGCGACGCCGGGTCTTTTAAGCTAGTACATTATATAGATCTATTATAAAAATCTGACGTTTTACATCAGATTCCTCTGCTCAAATAAAAGTTTTGCCTGTTAGTATAACATATTATTATACATGACATTCTCTTCGTGTCAATTGATTGTAAAAATGAAGAGAATGTCGTTTCCACATCGCATCACAACCCCTAAGGATGCACAACCCAAATAAAAATCTTATTATTGCACACACGTAACTTTCTTTACCCTAAGCATGGGCAATACACATTCTGATATAGAATAAGAGGCCGTATTGCAAAGAGCGCATATTCAGTTGTTTCAAACTATTGCAGAAGACTTATTGTTAACCGGAAATAATGAGTTTCTACAAATAGTGGATGGCTTGTAACTACCCTTCAGAGATTTTTTTAGACAAAATGATTCAAATAAAAGTTTTTAGCTGTTAAACATCTCAAGTACATAATTTAAACAAAATCGTTAGAGCCGTTTTAAAAAAATCGCGAAAAAACGAAACTTTCTTCATATAAAGTGGCATTAAAAGTAAGAGAAAGAAAGCCATCATCCATCTTCGTGCCACATCCCGAAAAATAAATGCAACCCAGTATGTTGCCCAAAACATGTAGTTTCTTACATGGTAATTTTCTGAGAATCTGTGATTAAATTAAACCCAATTCAAGATCATACTTTTTATAGGGATGGGTCGATACCAGATTTTCTCGATACTCGATACTCGATACCGATACATGATTTTTTCCTCGATACTCGATACCTTCAACATTTCCAGTTTCAATAAATAGGTACCGTACATTAAAAATTAAAATTTGAGAGAACTGATTAATACCAACTAAATTAATTAAGTCTGCAAATTTAATGAGACAAAATTTAACATCAGTAGCCTATAATTATTTTTAAACTCTACATTAAAACTAAAATTAGTTTTTTAAACAGTTCACTTACAAGTTTATGTTAAAAAATACTAGCATTCTCACTTAATTGCAGAATTACAAAAGTATCGAAAAAGTATCGAGCGAGTTTTCTGAAGTATCGTTCGATGCCGATACCATACAAGTATCGAGGTATCTAAAGTATCGAGGACCTATCCCTAGTTTTTTAATTGACGAAAGTAATAGGCCTATAATAAAAAGCATGTAGAACTACGAAAAATATATGGCTTATTTAAAGAAAGCTAAACACCGGGTTATTTCCCTCCACTTGCGGCTGGATCTAAGTTACATCGGTTATTACTCACCATGCTATTGTCACCCCCTCTATAACACTAATGCATAAGGATAAGTCATTCCCTGTTGCTGGGCAAGAGGAAAAATTGATGAAAAATTACGTTCCGGGCGGTAAAAAACAAGAGGCGGGCAGGTTGGAGGGGGTGAAATTTTTAATGCATTATGCATGAAGTGGTCTGGTATAAGGGATGGCTGCAAGGTGGGGGCAAGCTCCGTCGTATATACCTTACCTGAGACATCGCCAAAATTCGTGCAAAAACGAGATCCATGCCTCTTTGTACGAGATGCATACAAAATCCAATTAAATGGAGGATTAGCTGTTAGAAGTAATATTTGGACTTACTTGATAATATTTTATGTTTTAAAAATCATCACTCGTTATGTGAATATCGCATTATATGCTCTCAATATATTATCGCTGATTATACGTGTAATTTTCAAACCAAATTATACTGATATTATCTTATATACATGTTATATTAAATGTTGCCGGACTTGAGGGAAGACACTGCGACACTGAAAACCTGCAAGCTTATAACTGATTGGTGCGGTAAAAAATAAAGAGCATGAGATGGGCTGACGACAAACTTTTCCTCCTAATAAATGGAAGCCGCCAGGGTATGCAAAGAATAACTGGACTATACTGTACCTCCAGAAAAGAACTATAGGCTGACCCTTCTAAGAAGGAAATCTGAAGCAAACTAAAACTAGCAAGACGGTCTTACTCTTAGGTGATAATAGTAGGGCTTCATGTACTAGAGTGAGACATATAACTTACTGGTTTTTGTTTACTTCAGGTCTCTTTCTTAGACTTTATACTTTAGGTAATATGAAGAGAATAGACAGAGGGGCGCAGGATGTTTATCAGTTTAAAATAAGGATGCTGTGTTATTATTATAAACTAAAATGTGTCAAGATGCGTGCTGTTGAAAAGCGATAACTGGTATCGCTCTCCAGATGGCATGGGTATCAAGAGCGATGAAATGATGAGCGGGCTTACAGCGATGAAACAAGTGTCTCCTACAAGGGAATATTCCCCATTTCTATCTTTTCTCACTCGAGTAGCAGAAATGATTAAAAGTTTTGAACTTGGATGCAGTTAGCGAGACATAATAAACTTCTTTCAGCTGCGTCTGCGTTCCATTTCCTAACACAAACTTGACACTCTGGCACAAAAATCTATAACCTGATAAGTGGCTCTCTCTACGCGACTTTAAGTGGCCTTTCTCTCTTTCACACACATACACAAACACATGTGCATACAGACATACAGACACACAGACTTACACGCACACTCGCAATCACGAACTCTCCTTCTCTCTCTTACACAAAATACACATGAACTAGAACATGCACAAGATGACCGATAAAATTTGGTTTAAAATAAGAACAGATTTCCGAGGTATTTATTCCATTTGTAGCCTATTTTACATTATTTTATATTATATTTTATCTAATATGTTATTTTAATTTATATATATTTTTATTTTATTTATCCAGTCTACCAAATGATAGTATAACGATAGAAGAAACGAACTGTTGGACATTACGATTCCATAGGCCTACTAGCCTATCTAATTCAAAATGTGACTGTTGATTTGGAAGCAATTTCGTATATAGTCGAGGGTTAAAACTGCATAGAACTAATTAAATTTAAAAATTATACGTTCCAAAAACAAATACAAAAGTTATACTGACTTTCGACTAAATTTTAAAGCTTACATATAGCTGAAATTCAATATCATTTTAGTGAATTTTTATAATAGTTTTTAACGCATCTAACGAGTTATATTCGTACATTTGTCAAATCTTTAAAATAAGTTACATGTTTGGTGTACACAATTCAGGGGCGTATAGTTTGCATACAAGATACTTTGCAAGCAGTTGAAATTCCTAAAAGATAAATATTGAAAAAGTAATTATGTTTATGATTATTTTACCTATTGGCTACTAAACAATTGGTGGAAGACCTAATCATGCCGTTCATGATCTGAAATTGTCTACATAACATTTCTAGTTTGAATTTTTTAACAAGGTTATTTAGTCCAGTCAATGAATGCTCAAGAGGGTGTATAGAAGGAAATGGAAGGAACACAATTTTTTTACTTTGGGACTTCGTTTGGACTAGCTAGGAGGTAAACATACTAAAAGTCCCCACTCCAAGGAGGTGAGTGGGGGTCGGGGGGGGGGCCGTGGAAGGTACCTTTTTTTGTTTATTGCTTATGTCTCGGAAACTATCGGTCCTACCGATAATACGCTATACAATGCGCTATACAAAATTAAAGCTGACAACTGATTCACAAGACTGATTCTATTCATTTTTCGCTATCTCCCATGGTTTCCGAGATATCCGTTCTCAAAGTTCGCTAACGGGTTCGATGTAAAGCCCTTTCAAACAGGGGACGTAGGGTCGCAGAATCTGGTCTCAGCAAATCAGAAAAGCATTACTCATTGTCTAATCTTTTAGTTCAATTTCGCTTTAAATGTATTCATCAATAGCATTTCAAATTCACTCTTCGCAATAATTACAACAATTTAATAGTGCATTTTTATTTTATTTTAACTCACATGTCGATTAAAACTGCATTTACAGGCAGTAGAATTTTTCTTATTTTGATCTATTAACGCACAGAGAATGTATAAAAATGTACATGACATGGGAAAACCTCCTTTACATTTTATATAAATGCGCTATACAATACACTGAAAATGTATACCTGAATAAAGTAACTATACCACCACTCACACAAATAATCTGAATTGCAATGCACAGGCAAACAAGAAACAAAAACCTGTTTTATTCTATGGATGTTAAAAGAGAAAGCACAAACAGCTAAATTCGGGTAATCTGTTTTTCATAGCCGTATATAAAACAGGGCAGGGGTACCGGAAATTACAGATCAATACCAGCTATGGTTTAGTAGAGAAATAAAGTAGCAAAAACGATTCAAAATCCCTCCCTAGCCAAAGCATTCATTCAGTTTCACCCTTGCCCATAGCCTGGAAATAAACAGGGCAAGTATCACGTACTTAGGACTTAATACTGGGCCCAGGGCCCGTTTACACGAACAGAAGCTAAATTATAAATCTATCCCTTATTAAAGGCTGTAATCCAGAGGCGGCTCAATCTTTTGGTCGTGTAAATCCAACATTCTTAGCCTTTTAAATACTCTACTTACCTGTACCAATGATAATCTCAAACTCGATACAGAATTTTCACTTTTGAGCTACTCTAAGCCCAAATTGAATAATTTAAAAAAATATATTAAAACAAGTCTGCAACGCACTTGTTACTTTATGTCAACACGTAACTAGAAAACGAAAAACTTATCAAAACAACCATTCATTATTATATTCGAGATAAAGATAATTTAAGGAAATGGCAAGTCTATTTACTGCCATTTTAACTTAAAAAACGTAGAATTTCGCAGTTTTCCCAAAATTTTCGATTTTTTAAAGACTTTTTGCAATAACTAATTTATTTTAAAAAAGGAACTAGCTTTTGTAACTTCTTTTCGACCCAATACCACTAGTTCATTCATTTACTTATACCACACATACATTATAGGCCAGTACATAAATACAATTAGGGCCTATATAAAAACTCACAATCAATACGCATCATAAAACAAACATAGTAATAATTCTAGAGTGATAGGGAAAAAGCGAATAAGTCAAAATACCAAAGTTTTAGGAGAGAAAAAATAACGATTTATTTACATAGCATTTTAAAAATATTTAGATCAGTCCACCCAGATATTTTTACACAGTATCTTATACTGTGAGGACTGATCAAAATATTTTAAAAATGCTGTGGAAATAAATCGTTATTTGTCTCTCCTAAAACTTTGGTATTTTGACTTATTCGCTTTTCCCTGTCACTCTAAAATTATAAAAAAGCAAATTGAATCAATATTAGTCAGTAAAAAAGTAATGATACATGGATTGGTCCTGAAACCCCGAAGAGCAGGAGCTCGTGCTCGGGGGCAGTTCCAGTGGTACAATGTTATGTTTTTTTGGTACTATGTCAACCTGATCTTAAAGCTAAGACGTAGAAGAATGAATATTATGAAAAAGTATGATGCACGCAATCGCATACATAATTTTATCTGTTAACGGTATTTTTGTTCTCAGGAAACTCAAAACGATATTTCTGAAGAAAACTCTACCTTCAAATTTCTGGATGGAATACAACATTCTTAAACCTATTTATCCTACTCATGATGACTGCAGATAAAATAAGAACGTTACTTCTGAAAATCCTAGGCTTAAATTCGCCACTGGATTTAGGCTAAAGGTGTAATATTGTTACATGGGTCGTTTTCGCATTCGAGTATGACGTCGGGAGAGCTGTAAGGTATCCATATTGGACAAGCAGGGGCTCACGTCCTCAAACGGTGGAAAAAGAAGTAAAAGGAAATGAAAAGCGAAGGGAGGAAAAAGAGCAATTCGCAAAGAATTTAAGTTCGCAGTGAAATATTACAGTAGGTGGTCTCCGCTACACGCACCTTCTTGAGTACAAGGATACACATATAAGAGTGCATGTCGCTTCCCTTCAGTTTTTTCTGTGAAGAATTTATCGCAGCAGTTTTTGAATTATGGAACTTTTTTGTTCACTAAAATTCTGATTTCAGTTAAAGTCTTAATAAAGCTATTTTCCACTGCATTGATACATTACGGTTCTTGTACATCAGTATATTACAGTGAGTCCCACGCAAGAGTTGGCCAATGACGCGGGTTTCTGCGTCGCGGCTGGCACAGCTCCAACTCCCGAGCGATCGGGTGAAATATCTACGCAAATAATGCCGCGGTTGGTGTAATGATTCAGGTTCTCACATTTACAGTCAAAATTACAACGAAAATAACCACGTGCCTTATCACAAGAGATGTTGGAAATGTCCTCCTCTTGCATAAGCACAACACTGACACCTTTTTTTAGGGAATTTTCTTTCACTCGCGTAAGTTCAGCTTCCGAGATAAAGTTAATTTCTCTTGTGATATTGTCTTTAAGTTCTTCTTGTGTATGGGAAATTGACCTATACACTTTATTTTTCAAGTTTCCCCATAAATAATATTTACATACTGTTAGAAGAATTTGATGACAATATCACATAGGTCTATCACAAGAGAAAGTAACGGTCTCGGAAGCTGAACTTATGCGCGTGAAAGAAAATTTCCTAAAAAGGTGCCAGTATTGTCTGGATGCAAGAGGAGAACATTTCCATCATCTCTTGTGATGAAGTACGTGGTTATTTTCATTGTAACTTTAACTGTAAATGTGATAACCTGAATCATTACAACGACCGCGGCATTATTTGCGTAGATATTTCACCCGATCGCTCGGGAGTTGGAGCTGTGCCAGCCGCGACGCAGAAACCCGCGTCATTGGCCAACTCTTGTGTAGGACTCACTGTAGTACTTTCAAGGCCCAACAGTTTACGCCAGAAGCCACTACGATCAGGGTCTTATAACTACACCCAGCTTTGAGAGATTCTTACAATTATTCGTTAACACAAGTCTCAGAATGACATGGAGAAGACATTGACTATATTGGTACAGGTACATGGAACGGTCTTAAAGTGTTACAAGAGGTTTTCAAATACTTTAACCCATTCGCTCTCAAGTTTGCACTCATGCAACAAGACATAAACACGGATTTTTTTAATCTAGAAAAAAATTGTAAAATAATATTTTTCTTGACTGAAATGTTTTATATCTCTCAAAAAAATAAAATCGAGCCAAGGGGAACTGAGATCCTTTGTAAACATTTCCAAAATTTAAAATGCTCAGATACGTACTTTTGAGGTCAAATATTCTACAAAATAATTTTAAAACAGGATATAACCGCTAAACCAAAAATTCCTTTGAAACATATTGTTCAGGTCAGTTTTCGAAGATTAAGTACTTTGTAGTAAGCCTAACCCCAATTCATTTACATGCCTAAGTCGTAAGTATAACTTAATTTCAAAATTCACTGTGTAATTTTTTTTATGAATTCAATATGAATTGTTATTTATTTATATACATATGAATTATTATATTAATTACATTATATACATTGCATAAAACATTGTATGTAAATTTGGTAAGTTATGATCATTTTTACAAACAGGGATATCTAGCAGCCTGACTAAAGCTGACCACAAGGATCAGACTGTCGGACAAGAAGTTGCCGAGCACAAAGGAGAGAAGTAACATAATTAGTTAAAATGGCGTAACATTAAATTACTAAAATTTTACTTTGCTTTTCTTTCAATCTTATTACGACCTTTGAGTTAGATCTGTAGATTAGACTTCTGCAGGTCCAGCGGTGCAAGCCAGTGGAACCTTCCCTAGTTTTAATATTGCTATTCACTTCGTTTTAATGCAATTATGTCTTTTTGCCACCTTTGAACTATTCAATCTTTATGGAACCTGGAGGTTCAATGTCGCGCTTACATGAGCCCACCATTTAATCCTATTCTGTGCCAACTCCATCCAACCAGGCCTCGCAAATTCTACTTCCCTTAAATCTATTCTAAAATTGTCCTCCCATCTACGTCTAGGTCTTCCAAGTGGTATTTTGCCTTCTGGTCTCCCAGTCAATATTTTTGATATGTGTCTTTCCTCCCCCATGCACGCAAACATGTCCAGCCCGTTTCATCCTCCGTGATTTAAATACCCTTACTGTATTCGGTGAAAAGTACAGGTTATGAAGTTCACAATTATGCAGTTTTCTCTAGTCCCCGTTTTCACATCTTTTAGGTCCGAATATTTTCCTAAGTACCCTATTTTCTAACACGCTCAGATTATGTTCTTCCCGAAGAGTAAGGATCCAATTTTCACATCCACAATCGGCAGGATAATTGTCTTATAAATTTTTATTTTTAGATTTCTGGACAGAATACGAGTAGGTAAAAGTTTCTGAATTGCATAAAAATAAGCATATCCTAATTTTAGTCGACATTTAACTTCTGTCTTAATATTATTTGAATCTGTAATTTTATTATTGTACCCACATATTTGAAGGTGACAAAAACATAATTTTCTCTTGTTTGCTTAACTTATTCTGTTCAGAGAGACTTCCGCACTGAGCATTGTAATAGTAGGCAACTTTACGTTGGCAGTGTGTGAGATTTTTGCAGGCTGCAGATATCAGGTAGGGAAGGTTGCGGGCGACACACACGTATGCTTGATATATGAGGCCAGATTATGAGGCATTCGTCTTATAGATGGGATATGAGAGTGCAGCAGTTACTTTAAATCCCTTCTGCAATATTACATACGTGCCCTATACATCACTGTAATGACATCTCACATTTTCATATTCAAAATGAAGAAGCTAAACGCATATTTATTGGGGATATGGAGGATTTGATTAAGAGCTTCTGAATTTTCTACATAGCACGATTTAACTGTTCACACTAATCTAAATTAGCAGAGAGTGGTTATTAAAACTGTATAAATTGTTACAAGTTATGAACATAAGAGAAGAAAGATGAATATAAATAAGGAATGGAAAGACAAATTTCATAAATAGAGGGGGGAGTTAATTCTTAAATTCATAATGTATCCTATGGGATACAGTAGTTTGTCTTGAATTAGTAATAAAAAACGTGGAAAAGACATTGTAAAAAAATTAAAATTTCAAGTAAAAGTACAGAATAAGATACAAGAAATAATAATCATTGTGTTAACTGAAGGCAAGAAGGGAACTGTGAAATAAAAAGACAAAAGAAAGGTTACGCTGGGTTGCAGTGTCTTGATATTGGTTATTTTTGTCAGATTTTTGATAGGCGAAATCATTCTAAAAATATATATTTCAGGGAAATGAAACAAAGCAATTGTTTTAAAGGAAAATAATTTAATTTACTTAAAAAAGTAAACTCTTTAGAATATCAGAATATTCTATAATCTTCTATCCCTTCAGGATTATTTTCATCTTCATTTGTATCGCCTTCTGGAAAGAATCTTCAAACTTCTATCGAGAAATTGGCCTAATCCAAAGGTTCCTTTTCTTTCTCCAATGCTTGCCATAAAAATATAGCTATCTCAGGATTCATATCTCTACAAAATCAAATCAGGAATTATAAGCTATGAAATCTGCTGATTTATAAAATTACTGTTGCCGTACAGTATTTATAACTTATATATCTTAATGCAGATACATATATTTTTAATTATTTCAAAATTACATAAATACATGGATAATATATAAGGTCCTGAAACCCGAAAGAGCAGGAGCTCGTGCTCGGGCCAGTTCCATGCTTATATAATATTGTTTGTACTATCAGAAAAAAATAACACAAGGCAGTGACCGTGTGCTTGGAATATCGGAAGAATCGCACATTTGACACTGTCTAGTGGTTAATGCATGTAATTATTAGAACTAAACAGTTGAAAACCAGTGACGGGCATAGTGTTACTTGAAAGTTACACTGGAAAATCTTAGCTATCTTGCATTCTAGCAGTAGAAAATGTAATATAACGTTATGTGACTTCAAAGTTACATTGGGAAGAAGAGGGTTAAACTATTATCTTCTAGGCTATTTGGAAATATTACCGAGTAGGCAATAACTGAGGGGGTTAAAGGCAAAGTGGTGTAAGTCATGTTTTATTCATTTAGAGAAACACAGGGTTTTGTTAGATGTATTATAATAATCTCTCCTAATAGTCCTCCCACCTACCTATATATATCCATATACTGTATAGTGTATGAACATAATATGACTTACACGACTCTTCCTGTTAACATATCTATACCGCAACATTGCATTGCAAAACTTAGGTTAAACAATTTTAAAACATGACTTACACCACTTTGGCTTTAACACCCTCACACTGTAAACGCCAAAGTAGCATTTGTTAACAATTTACTTCATATTCTGACGATCAGATGCAATACTGAATATTTTTGGGTTTCCATAAACTTAATTTAACAAGGATACATCTAATAAAAATATAAATTGCATACTTTCCAGTAGGAAATGTGATTTTGTTCAGTGGGTGTTGTTTATAGCCGAAGAAAGGTGAGGTGGAGAGTTGTGCACCGCCTGTCTTGGAGGGGAAGTATCGGTTTCATTATAATGAAATGGGCGAGGATTGATATTTCACGCTGGGCAATATCATAAAGATTACTACCTCAGCGCGAGGGAACGAACGGCTACTTCCACGTTTTTTACGACGGCCATTACGTGAGCTAGCTTGAAAATGGAAGCCATGATCCAGGTGTGCTTGCGGATAAGATCCCTCAAGACATCGCCAGTCAGCGCTAGTAGCACTAAAACAGAAAAAAGTATAGTCGCCCCCGCACTGTTATGAGGTTAGGTACCTGACAATGGCTTCTGTCCGTTTCGGATATTCTAGATTTCATTCGTAAAGATTTAGGCGTACTCTCCAACGTCCATATATGTACAGATGTAATCGGGTTCAAGAAGTGTAGTTTAATTCATGGTTTTGTACGTACCGTAGAAAAAGCTAAATTATTTTTAGAAAAATACCGAAAATTATAGCATTTTTCATCTTAAACTTATATCTTCAAATTAGGCCTAGAAAGGAATACTAAAAGGACGAAGATAAATAGAAAATAAGACACGGATAAGGAAAAGGAGCAATGATGATAGAATAACTATGAAAATAAAGAAAGAAAGCGAAAAAGGTTTGAAGAAAGAAAGGAACAAGAAAGTGAGAAATGAAGAAAGAAATAAAGAAAAATGAAAGAAATAAAGAAAGAAAGAAAAAAGAAGAAAAAGAAAGAATGAATGCAAGAAAGAATGAAAATGAATAAATAGAAGGAAAGAAAAGAAAGAAAAATCAATAAGTGAATGAAAGAAAGAAAGAAAGAAAGAAAGAAAGTAGTAAACAGCTTTAAACGCCCTTTAGAGTATCTCAACTTATTTCTTTCCAGACTACCGGCGGCTAATAGAATATGGCCTGATAGGTTATTCGATGTGGTATTTGAAGAACCTTGATCTGATGTTACGGCAGTTCAAAGAGGAAATAGATTCTATTACATTCTTCAGAGGACGGTTTGTCCTAAGCCGGATTTGCGTTACACTAAACTTTCCTCATATCCTATATAGCTTATAGCCTAGTTCTTGATAAATCTCTAGATTTCAATTTGACAAATTTTCTTCTAAATAGTAGGCATGTAGATTAGTAAAGCACAGAATATTATTTCCGTTTGACATTACATGAGAAATCGAAGGTCACAGGTTCAAGTGCTGTAGGCATAGCACGTCATATTTATTTGTTCATATTTTCCATATTTTATGTGTGTTTTATTTATTTGCCACTTACATATCTGAATAGATCAGATGATCAAGCAGGACCGTATATTTACAGGCTTCCCCTCACACAAGGGGGATTTATGCTTCAAGTATTATATATTGTATTAATATTGTTTATTGTATATATATTGTATATTGTAATTATCATAAGCATGTGGGAGAATGTTTACGTCAAAGTTTTGTATCTCAATGTAATCGACTGCCGTTCAGATTTTAAAATCATAAGAGCCACTTTCGAGAAAATTACGAAAATCTAAAACTTCGTGACAGTGAAGGCAAGAGAAAAAAAAGTGCGGACGATATCTGAAACGAATATAAAATTTCTTGTTTAATACCATTTTTCGTTTTCTGTCTAAAACTTACTTACATAGTAGGCCTACACACACTTTTTTTCTTTCTGGAAAAGGTTCCGTATCTTTGGACTGAGGAGACTCGAAATATGTAGACTGTTTACTTACTTACTCAAAGGCAATAGACAATTCCTAAACAAGCTAGAGGAATGCTATCTATTTTATGGAACTCGGAGGTTCATTGCCGCGCTTAAATGAGCCCACAATTCAACCCTATTCTGTGCTAACTCCATCCAACCATTCCTCGAAAATCATACTTCCCTTAAATCTATTTTAATATTGTCATCCCACCTACATCTAGGTCTTCCAAGTGGTCTCTTCTCTTCGGGTCTCCCAGTCAATATTTTTAGGCTTGTGTTTTCACCCCCATGGGCGCAATATGTCCAGCCTATTCCATCCTCCGTGATTTAATTACCCTTACTATATTCGGTGGAGAATACAGGTTATGAAGCTCGTCATTATGTAGTTTTCTCCATTCCCCTTTCATCTCTCCTGTTTTTTAACACTCTCAAATTATGTTCATATACAGACTATTTCTGTAATAATTTTGGTGGCCATTTTCCCAGTTTCACAAGAATTTTATTTTTTAGACTGTTCCTTGGCTAATATTTTGCAAGCATAAATTCCGGGGTGCGCGGGTAAAGAGAGTTAAGTCCACCATCCTAAAAAATTGAGATATGTCCATAGAGTTATAGATAAAATGTTTTCTACATTTGTGTTAAGTCCAGTAAGTCATATTCAAAATTGTACTTTAGTTATGGATATGTGCCTCATGGGTTTATCCATCTCTAAAGCTATGTCGGGCTGGTATAGTGATTAAGTCACTCTAATTCTCAGTAACAAGAAAGTGGACTTAACTTTCTTTGCCCGCGCACCCCGGAATTATTTGATCGATTGTCTGTACTGATGCACCACTCGGACACTCAGGTGAATCCATGATCTTGAAGCGATGAATTTTGAGATTGAACACAGTAATTGTCTACGTGTGATACCACGTGTAAGAAAAACTAAGTTTCATAATAAGATGTAGAAAGTGTTGTGTCGCGAGACATGAGGGTTGCAGCAGTCTGGGCGGTGTGATGGGCGCGCGTGGTGCTGCTATCGAACAAACAATATCTATAAATTTTACGATTCCGTTCCTGGTCGATTTTTCCTTTACTAAATCGTGACCTCACTCCTGGAGAAGGAGCCATTCTGTACACTCCCTGAGCTCAGGTACGCTCTGCTCACAACATAGTAAAACTCTAACGTTCCTAATCCGTATTCCAAATAGGTTAAGTAGGCTGCAGCCTAGAGCGGCAAATTTTCAGGGGCAATTTATTCAAAAGTTAAAAGTTTGTATATTTTTCAACAAATAAACCAGTAATTAACTACATTTTGTGTAATTTCATTTCACTGTGCAGGACAACTTAATTCAAATTGAACACAGTTCTTCAATTACGCAAAAGATGGTCGTTAAAAATAAAATATATTTTTTTTAAAATTGTGATCACTGATCTCCAAGAACAAATGAATTAATCAATTTCGAAACCCATTTCTTTTTAACGAATCTTAAAAAAAGTAAAAAAAAAAGTATATAACTAATTTGATTATATTATAATTTATTACGTAATCCAATAAAATTGTAGTTTTATCTAAACTAAATGAACTTCATGTTTAAAAAAGATGAAAACACCAATGAATCCTATCCTTTTGTTGTATAAAACAAATGTATTAAGCAAATATAAACTATAGAGGGGGCGGCAAATGGACTTTAGCGTATAGGCGGCATAGTCTTAAATCCGGCCCTGGTATTCCTCCTCTTAATAATGTGGTCCGAAAATCCAAGGGCCACTCTAACATAAGCCAGTGATTCATGTCATAGGCGATATCATATGCTGACACATTCTTCCCCAAAATAAAGGACAGGCTTGGAACCAACATCACAGTAACACCAAGTATGACTGCTGTTCTCACAGGCCTGAAAACTGCAATCGTATTTCCATCGCTTCAAGATGATGAATTCGCCGGAGTGTCCGAGTGGTGCACCAGTACAGACAATCGATCAAATAATTTATGCTTGCAAAATATTAGCCAAAGGAAGGAACAGTCTGAACAATAAAATTCTTGTGAAACTGGGAAAATGGCCAGCAAATAAACATCAGGTAGATATATGCATATGTATTCATGAACCACAGATTATTGTTTCTGTTGGACATTACATGAGAATATTACAGGAGAAAAGTTCCTCTGATCCTGGGATTCGAACCCAGGACAATCGGCTATCCGTGCCGCTACTCTACCAACTGAGCTAAGCCAGAGTTCACTTCATAGCGCCAGATGGAACCCTTCTCCTAAGACTGATTGCTCTTAATGGTCTACCTCACTGACGGACAAGTTATGTCATATGCAATACTGTGAGGCACACTAATTAGTGTTTTTTGTAACCGGGCTTCCGGTAATATTCAAGACAGATAGTCTATATGCATGAACCACAGATTATTGTCTCACCTGCGGCATCTGCTTATTCATAGCAAAGTAACAGGACATATTGTAAGCCCATGTTCAATATTTCTTCGTGATTTTTCGACATAATAGTTTAATTTTCTATTTTATATAGATCTCATAGTTTATTTTATTTAATAGCATTTTTTATGAGAAGAAAATGTAAGTTACACTAAATATCAAAGCGATTTTACATCTTATAGGTTAGGGAGTTCTAGGGTATAGGCTACATCTAATGCATCAATGTATCATTCGGTAATCAAACCACAAAAAGCAGTTTGAAATGTTCCTACTCACATAAAATATTCCAGTAATGTTCTTTCGAAATGACGTAACGGTTCAGCGAACGCCATCATTCAGCAAGATCGCAATGTACGACTTCCCCCTCACCTTATGCGGCCCGCTACAACCGACAAATTCATCATATCTCCTATGTGGATCTACATTTCCCTCGGCAAAGTGATGTTACTACCTGAATTCACGAGTCATTCAGCTCCTTGCCGAATTCATTTTCTGTTCACAAACATCCGTACTCTATCCTGGATGGAAGTTATGAACAAGAAAATACTATGTGAGATACTAGAAAATAGTCCATGGCTTTGCCACGCTTAAAATGATGCTTAAATATGAAACTTACAGATCTAGAATCCTGAAGGCACTGACAATACATTTACAAAAGTCAGCGGTGGCTTCATAAATTTTTATTTAAAATATATCATCATATACTATCGCTTTTTCCTTTAGAATATAATTCGTATGTAGATTTCAGAAATTAATTATATCGTAAGTTTTATGCAGTTCCAAAGCTACCTGTGAACACTGATAATACGTATTGTTTCTCAACTGTATGTAGATTTCAGAAATTAATTATATCGTAAGTTTTATGCAGTTCCAAAGCTACCTGTGAACACTGATAATACGTATTGTTTCTCAACTGTTTGTCTATCAATATATTATAGCTGGTGCCCGCCATTATTAATTGACTCCAGGATTTTTAAGAAATTTACACTGGCAGTTTATTAAAAATGTTTGTGGTTCAGAGCTATGAAAATTGTAAGCAAAAATAAAATTAGAATATTTGTTCATTGTGTTCATTTCACTTAGGCCTTACATAATAAAGAAACGGTTTTCCTAATTTTGTACTCTTCGTGAAAGTTTAGACTGCGAGAGACGAACATCGCTCGTACATCCGATGCATCACGAAGTGAGGGAGTGAGCACGCTATTTTGGGCCGTTGAATTGTAGCCTATAAGAGTAGATTCACATGAAGGGATTGCCCAAGTGTTGAGAGCGATTTTCTGTTTATCCTAATTGAAATTTTGCACACCCAACTAAAACAAAAAGAATTTCGAGTTTAAAATTTCATTTTAATATCTCAATTAGTTTTTGATATTTTAATTAATTTAATTGAGTTTTTAAAACTAAAATTGATATGTATCTCCTCCGAATGATATTAAAACATGAACCTGAATGTTTAATGTGCGATTTTTTATGTTTGTTTCACAAATTTACTGACGGATTTTCTAATATCGATTATACTTTCTGCTAAAATATTTTACTCAGAAAAATTAAAAGTTTAAAAGAAACTGAGGTATTTTTAACAACTTAGGCGTACAGGCTACAGAAAATCTGATTAGACATTTTATTATAAGTTACACATTGTAAAATAAAATGTGAAAAAATTTCAGAACTAGGCTATATCTTTATTTTTGTGGGAGAAAATAGATTTTAAATGTGGCTAAATAGCATGCAAATTGAAACCGAGAAAACCGGCGATTAAAGTTTGCATCCACTGGCAGTTGGAAGCGCACTGAGATTTTAAAATGGTGTCAGGAGCACCTGTTCCATGCGTCCAAACGGCAAAAAAAATTGCAGAGTTATATTCTGGGTTAGCTTAATTTTTTTACACGACAAATTTTAAAAAATCACATTTTTAACCAAAATGGCAAAATCCGACTTCCGTAATCCCTTAAGGCGACCTCTTCCCATACCATCATTTTTCTACAAAACAATATAATAGCAATGTTCCCTAATCCAAAAATCTGTACTGATTATGTCCAGTTTTTGGTGTAGCTTCTTTCTGCAACCGGTGGTCCTCGACGGTTGATGGATGGCGATAGTTATACTGCAGTCCTATAAGTTAGAAAGAAACCTCCACGGCCTGCGCGACTTTCCGGGGGAGGAAGTTTCTTTGGGTCATATACATATTCTTTTGATCAGACAAGATTATGGAGGGCTTCCCCGAATTATTGATCAGCCCAATGTCGGGGTCACCTCCTAGACAACACGAACACATAGGACGGGACACACCAGTCGCTTACTAATAGATAATATACAAGCTTCTAAAATATGTCACTTTATTCAGAAGTGTTATATGAATTTGCAAAAGAAAGAAACAAATTATAGTCCATTTAAAATTACTGACTCGTTAATTTTATCCTTCAATAGGCCCTACCATTGATATCCCTAGACCAGTTAGTCATATATGTTAAACTAAATTGAAAGTTTACAAACTCGGTTTAATGAAGTACATTCAAACACAGAGTCATACAGGAGATGTATGAAGATAATGGTAAGATGCTGATGGTACGAGACGTGCAGTTTTTCACCTGAGTGTGGGTGGGGGCACGTGTTAACAAAGCTGACGCCTGCAGGTGACGTAATCAGACGTGATGTGTGCCCGTATGCTGAGGTGAGCAGTCCATGCGGGCAGGTAACTTAACGCCGTAAACATCTCATGAAGGCCTATACCTGTCATCATAAAAGTCTTACTGGAGCCTACACTCAAGTTAAGTGAATAATAAGTCCATCTTAGCTATAAAAAAAAAAAGAAAGAAGAAAAAAAACCTCCAGATCCTAAACTTTAGAAAGCATCCTTTCTTCCTTCAAGGAACAAGGTAGCCTATTCCGAGATGGTCAAAAAGACTTTTTTTCGCGGAAAATATTATCTGAACCTTCCTGAACATGTAGCCTATACATGTCTCACGAAAAAATGTTAATCCTTTCTTTTTTCAGATTGTCCAGGCTTTTCAGAAAATGCCTGTAAATTATTAATGAAACATCCACTCTGGTTACCCTTCTGGCATATTAAAAAAGCCGAAATGGAGTAAGTCGATTGTGATAATGTCATGGTGGCTGTTCTGGACCTTGAAAACATTTTTAAGAAAGTGGTGGGTTGCAGAAATGGAGTTTATCAAAGTGTGTAACATTAAATATTGGTTTACACGCAACGAATGAGAAATTTATACCTCTCCATTTACTGTAGATGTTGAAAAGTATAGTATATCGCATGTGTTGTGTCATTTCAGAGTAACTTGCATAAATAAATACTTGAGGTATAATACAATGTGCTTTGAAATAATTCTAGCAATGAAGCTGTTTTTCTGTAAAATTTGCTACAATCTGATTGACCCCATTGCGGTATTTTTAATATGCCTGAAATAACCAGTCAAATCTCAGAACGGCAGTTTCATTAAAAATTTGCCGGCATTTTGTAAAATCCCTGGACATTTTGTAAAAAGATTGAACTTACCATTAGCCTGTGACATATATAAATACTTTCATAGTTTTATGCAATATTTTTCCCACTTAATATATTTAAGTGGAATTTCCTCCAATTTAAAATCAGAGAAAAATTTAAACTGGTCGACAAGAACAGTATCCACCATGCACAAGGAGCTGCCCAAAAAAATTACAAAGAAAGTAATAGAGCTATAGTATAATACAGAATTTTTTTGCAGACTCCTTTAACACTAAGTTAGTAAAGATGTTAGTACATGATACCATGTACGATTTGAGGATACTTTCATGTTGCAAATTTCACTATTTTTGCGTGACGAATTTTATTCATGTCCATGTATTTTTAAACTGATCCAATTTAGATAGATTCATAATTATGCAACAATATTACTGTAGGAAGAGCTGTGACCGATACCATGTGCTTCCGTACACGAAATGTGGGATATCAGAGACTGAACTTGGCGCAGAGGTCTGAAATCTATTCATTTGTATTAATGCACGCTTGTGCGCATTTCTCATTTAATATAATTATGCAATAGGAGTTAGTTTAGGATCTCTTATTTAAAATAGTTTCAGGAAAAAGGGTTTATAAAATATAATTTATTTGTACATGTTTTTCTTCCTTTTCTTTTGAATAAATGAGTTTTTTAAAGTTTTAATCAATGAAGGCTCTGTCAAAAACGAACAAGCAATATAATTTTGAAAGGAACCAGACTAACATGTTAAAATTTGAAACCAATATGTTTCTTATAGTTTTTTTTTTCTAATAGCAACTTTAAGTACTATCCAGAAATAAAATGGCCAAAGTACTTTGTTCCCTCAAAATAAAGGCACGTTTCACACGAAACCCACAAGGTCGATGTTAATTGTAGAATAAAAACAATGGGATAAGATGGTACAGGTAAGGATGCTGATGCGGGCAGGGGATCCAATATCACGGGAGATAACAGATAGGGCAATGTGAAGCAGACTGCATTCTAAGCAACAAACGTATTCTTATATCATCTGCCTATCATCTACCTTCACCTTGTTTACTATTCCATTCGTTATGTTCATCTATGTTTTGACAGAGGGGAGATTAACGCCGAATCCCGACGGCATCTAATAAAATATTAATTCTAGCAATTCTACAGTTCTTCGATTCATTTTAGACTAACAATGACGATTGATTAGTGGGTCGCCAAGGGAGGGAGCAGGAAGAAAAGAAAGGAAAGATAATGTAGGAAGCAAAGCTATAGTAGTTTTGTCTAGGAATTTTCTAAGAGGATATGGGATTATTAACATACCGCAAAATTGTCTACTACAAGGGACCAACGCCTTACTTCCTTTACGGCGGAAGACAAATATTCTGAGGAGCCTCAATTATTACAAATATACATCCCTAAACAGGAACAAATACTTACGTAATATAAATAGCAGCTACCAATCAAAAAGGTTGTTTATAATTGGCTAACTATAAACTCAACTTATCTGACATTGTGTATTATCTTATCTTCAATAGTAGGCTAAGAATGGCATACTTTAAAAAAAAATCAATTGCACAATGTGGGCTTTATAGATGTCAAAAAACTCACGATATCAACCCGTTTTGAATCCTAGAACCCTGGGTATATTACAACCCCTTTTGAATCCTAGAACCTTGGGTTTATTATCTAGTATCCAAACACATTCGTCCTTATTATAGTGTTTGTTGCTTCAGTATTAATAATAGACTAATCATAATAATATTAATAATAATAAGAATGTAATAATAATAGTAATAATAATGATCAACTTATAGGAATAGCATGGTTGCAATTTCACCCACGATTTGGGGATTTAAACTCGGCCGAGGACATGGTTTTTGGGGCGAAACAATCTTACATTATAGAGAAAATAAAGCCAGTGATCGCGGGTCATATATTTAGAGGATATTAAAGAACCGAAACCTTGAAAGAAAATCTCTGAGCCAAATTCCTCGCTATTTCACAATTTTACTCACGTTAGAGGGCTGATGTAGTACACAGGTAGATACACGCCTTGCGTGTACCATAATAATTTTAATGTTAATGAACCGTCAGCAGCTTAAGGAACTTACCATTAAATGAGGGATGAATCCAATCATTTCTACTCGGAAATCGTTCACCACTCACCTGTAAAAAAATAAGTATAAAAATTTACATTTAATTACAGGTTTTCAGCCTAATCTCACTAAAACTATATAGGCCTATACATATATGAATACACACATCTTGTATTCTAAAGAAGGGAAATTGGTCCTAGGCGGGCCTCGAACCCGGGAGGTCAGTTTTGTAGGCTACCACAGGCTTCTTATCTTCTTCTAGATCCCTAATGACCTCACTACAGATCAAGAGTGTAGTAAGGACGCATGGGATTCTGATCAAATTATTACTGAGAAAGCTTCAAAAGATATGTACTTCAATAAATATTTATTGACAATACTAAAAATGATTTTTGTGTAAAATTTTCGAATATTTATATTTAAATTAATTTCCATTAATTCTGCATGACTATGCTTAAATATCCATAAATGTAAATGCTTAAATGTAAATCCATAAAATATGCTCAAGTACAAAATTAAGATGCAGAGCAGTCCCATAGGCTACAGTATGCTCAACAATATGGTGTGAAAGGAGTATTTTTATTGGTTAAAAATACTGTGATGTTTGGAGTAAAAATTATGTTCTAGAACTATATAAATAATGATCGATAAAGATCGATCGAACATAGTTTATCATACATCAACTCGAGTAGGATTTATTAAGACTATTCCATGAATAAAAATATGATTGATTTCATAAATAATAATAATTCTCTTACTTTGTTGCCAATATTCTGTCCGTTTTGAGATCACGGCATACTAAACGAATGAACAGTCCATGTATTGATTCGTTCAATTAATTCGAGTTCCCAATGCTACCAATAATGCGTTACCCCAAGATGGAGTGCATCAGCATCAGAACGCTATAAAAGCACACGAATTGCCTTGCACTGAATCGAAATTGAATTTTTAATCAATAAACATCCAATTTATAAACAAATTATGTTGTTTAATATAATGTATTTTCATCCTATTCACAGGCAGCATAAATCACGGCAAGTTGATGCCATACGTGTCCAGTAAGGAGCTGACGTTTTATCAGACAAAAGTGCCTCCTTGCGGCCCGAGGAAGCATATTATAAGATAAACGATCCTGATTGGTCTATATTACAGTCATCTCCAGGATATCTCGCTTCCCGCTATCATAAATTATCAGTGCATCACACATTCGACACCCGTTCACTACTTAGTACACTTCTCCTAATCCCTCAACACAGAACATCCTTGCAGTCGGTATCCTTCACCATCACCATCTCTAGACAATGGAACGGTCTTCCACACGACGGCAGAGCCTGTAGGATCACATCATCGTTCAAATCTAAATTACTAAATTATTTACATATTCCTGAAAACGCTTGGCTTATTTATTTACTTAGTTTATTAATACACATATGTATATTTAATTATGTTACTTTACTTTAAAATAGTGATGTCAATTTGTAAATCCTTATAATTATATTGTAAGAATTAATACTGAGGTGTCTATTTATGTAAATAATTATTCATATATCTTAAAACTTATCTTATTTCTTCTATGTAATATTACTTATAAGATCATTTATTGTATAATCAATTATTTTGTAAGTTGTTTGTATTTTTTTTCCTTCCCCTGGTTGAGTGGAAGATAAGGCCTTATGGCCTTAACTCTGTCAGGTAAAATAAAACTTTAATATTATTATATCCAAGGAATTGCTAAACGCTATTGGTCAATATCATTCACGAGGCGTATGAATGGAATAGTCAGTAAAATCATGTTACAATGTCCAGTTCAAGCAGAGCTATATGCAAACAGAGTTGCCCACTGCAGTGGTTGTCTTCACATCTGGCGAGAGGGCGCATTATAACCGTGAGCGCTAAGTGTTAAATCTGGTTTTGTATATTTACACAGAGCGGCTGCCCACTGTTTTAAAAGCTCTAGTTGAGGTGAGAGAAATCACATAGCCATCCATTCCTCTTTCTCACAGAGTGCACTGGAAAAGCAGGGTGTATAATTAACAAAATTAATCTCTCCAATTTCTAATTAGCGCTGCGCTACAAACCGGACGGTCGCGGGTTCGAATCAACTGGCATAATCCTTCTGGTGGCACTATTGGCCTAGGTTCAACTCAGCCTCCAACAGAAATGAGTACCAGGAGCAATCCTGGGGGTAAAGGCGGCTGGTGCGTAAGGCCGACAACCTTACCACCTTCATGTGCCGAATGTCTAAAATCTGGGAGCCTCAACCTTCTGGAACCCCCTGGGCTTCCATGGCCTGTATAGGGAACACTTTGCTTTTGCTTTTTATTTATAATTAGTTTATATTGACTTGAAGGGTTACAAAATTTGGCTGCACAACAATAAATGGTTAAATCTGAAAGGTAAATATTTAGGAGAAAACACGGGGAATCGAACCCGGGTCAACGAGCTCTCAGCTTTTTCATGCAATGTAAACAGAAACAACAATCTTCAGAAGCCTAAATAAATATCTGCATAAGCTCACAATAAACATGCGAATAAATTACAAAAAACAAAAAAACACGAACACAAAAACAAGATGGATGTGAACGCAACACACCTTAGGTTATTCCTAATCAAGGCTTTGTAAAATTCCTAAAGACGATATTCTAACTATTATATGCGATATCATATTTCCTTTATTGTTTCTTTATTCAGTCCAAGATAAGTCCAGGGATGGGTGCAGTGGCTTGGAATCGTCTGCCTCTCTGCCTGCCTGTATCCAAATGAGATTTTAAATTTGGCTTATCTCATAAGTAGGGACCGGATTCTTAGGTTTTTACCTATTTTTGTCCTTACTTCCAAAACAAAAAGCGCTCATACACTTTTTCGAATCATGACCATAGGATTCACCCACATTAATTCTGTGGCACCTAAAAATACCTAAATGGGGTATAAAAACCTAAATATACCTAAACGGGATATATAATCTAAAATATATAATTTAGGCTACTTTTTGTCTTTTTTTGTTAAATTTCTCAGTTGAGAAATCGATATTTTGCGGGGAGACAATTTTTATAGGGTTGATATTCATACCACCAGCATTTCGTTCAACCCATTGTCGTCTAGGATGGACAGTATCAAGAGAGAAAGTGAAAGAGTACCGGCGTATTCCTTTTCAAATATTCGACGAACAACCACTGTTGCCGTGTATGAACAAGGGTATAGATTTCCGTGTTAAAGCGCTTGTTGGCCTTTATTTACTACCCTCTTATTCATACTGAGTGGTCACAGTGTGAGGTTTAAGATGATGTATTAATTATGCCGAAACAAATGAAATCGAGTTTATTACTGCTTCTTTTGATTGTTTATGCTTTCTTTCTTCAATTGTCTATAATATTGTCCTAAAGCAAGTTTACACAAATTTAAGTCAATTTTGTTAAGTTAAACTTTACAAGTATTATGTATTGAATCCTGTGTAGCACATTAAAATTCATTAAACCAATTGTTCTACCCGAAAACGATATTTTTGACAAAAAACCTAAAAAGAACTATTTCACCTAATGGAAAACCTAAAACAGTGTTTTTAAAAACCTAAAAATCCGGTCCCTACTCATAAGGAAGGACACAAATCTTAGTGATTCATTGGCTGCGATACATGAAAGTTGTATATTGGCTGTAGGTCATTCATGACGAAGCTACGGTATAGACACTAAGATTCGAGAGAGAATAGGCTATCTGTGTCACACGACAAAGTTCGTTTTAGATTTTAAAATTAAACATTTTTAGCATTTCCCATAGCAGTTCCACAAAGGAATATAGTGAGAGGAAGACACAATGAAGTTTGTGAGCAGTGTGGTCGTGGAATGCAGGCATGGTGATTATTCCGAGGTTCCCGGTATGATCTGTGTTAAGTGGCAATTGTGATGAAAACAGTCGGCAGATGGCGATGGGCGGGAAGAAGGTAAATTAGTATTACGTCATTCGTGGAATGCTGCAGCCATCCTTGCATCTGCTTCCCTGCTGCCAACTTTCAATGCTGAATTTTCTACCAAAACAAGGGGAAACTGCAACGCTGTAAATAACGAAGCTTAAAAAAAGAAAGCGAAGTTCTAATAATTAATTGAACGAAAATAAAATAAATAGAAATCTATGTAACAAAGTAACGAAATATAAAAAAGAAATATTACAGAAGAATGAAACAAACAAATAAAAACTTGTGTAGGCAAGGATAATCACCAATTACCAATTATTCACCAGTAACCTAAAAATAAGTAAAAGTTTGAAGCACTGTGCAGATTTGATAGAAAAATAGTAGAACAATTTTTAAACAAGAACAATTACACATATTGGCTTGAAATTTTGCTTGTTTAGTCACTATATCCGTGCCCAATGTATGGTACAATTCAGACCAGTGGCGTACCAAGGCAACTTGGCGCCCGGGACTAATTAGATGGTAGTCGCCCCCTAACACTAAAAGGTCCAAGGTTCAATGAGTTTAATTTAAACAAAGTTTAATGATCACAATTATTTATTTTTATTAAGTAGTACTTTAACACATTATAAACAGAAAAATCTGAATGAAATAAAACTGTAAGTATTATAAGGTTAGTTTGTTTGAAAAAAAAATAAAGACCTATTTCGTATTATCTTTTGCCTAAATAGTTTAAAACGAAACGTTTATTTCATTTCTAAATAATATTACTCCAGTATTTAACAAAGTAATAAAGAAAGTTTGACCAATAAAACATTATATTTTTCCGGAAAAAAAATATTTTTTTTAAGCTAAAAAAATATGTTTTTCAATTTTGGCGCCCCCCTCTTTACGGCGCCCGGTGCGGCCACCCCGTTCGCACCCCCCTTGGTACGCCACTGATTCAGACTACAATTGCTCTTGAAAATTTCATAGATTCGATAAAACGAAAGGAAACATAGAAAAGAGAGAGAAAGAAAAATTAATGAAAGGCATGAAATGGTAACAGGTATAACCTACTGTATACATAAATAGCCGAGAGAAATGTAGTGTAGAGCCGTTTATAGACAGCAGTGATTTCTAGGCAACGTAAGCCACCGCAATTGCACCCCTCATAATGCAGACTCCCTCTAGCGTTACCTTAGCATATCGGATCACTTCACTGATGCGAACACAGAGTTTGTTCTGTACCTTTATCTCGGCTAAACCTCAGCTGCTACGTGGGGCACAGATTGGTGGACCCCGTAGTGGGAAGGTGAGTGTTCGCAATTTAAAATCCTATTGTTACCGCTAACATTTTCCCATCACTTACCCTGAATAGCAAAGCCAAACAATAATGATCACCTCTATTGCTAGCAGTTAGTATAGTGTGCTTCAAAATTTGCATTTCACTGTTCATCAACCATTAAACAATATACAGTAGTAATAAAACTACAATTTTCATATTTCGCTATCAGCTGTTTTGGTTTCAGATTTGATATTTGGTCCCGTCTTAAGTTAATGGTTCTTTTGGTGTATTATCTTGAATAAAGTTACATATTATGAATGACTAGTTTATAATTTATATTTTACATTTTTCATTAAGATGCTTCCCCAATGAGCACAGTGCAGAAACAGTTGTAAGTACATTAAATTAAAATATAAATACAATAAATAAGACTGCAATTCCTTACAACCATTTACAATAATAGTAGGAAGGAAATTTTAAAAGGAGGAAAGAAAGAAGAAACACTAAAAATATAGGCCTAAATTTATATAATAAACTTCTTTTTCCTGAAATTTGTAATTATTTAGATCAATATATATTATTAATTTGTTTATTTTATATATTATTCGTTACTTATAAATGAAAACTTTCCAGGTAAATAACTTACTACTAAGTCTAATAATTCATTCTCGGTTTGAATCCAAGTCAGAGAAATTTCGCCCAAGCTTTCGGCGATCCATTTCTTTGCCATTTTGGGGAACTTCCTGACAAAATGTAGGACGGCAGGTAATATTACATAAATATATTATAAACGTATAAGATAAAATTGAAAACAGTAAAATTAGGCGTTAGATAATGAGTAGTGACAGAGGATGTGCGCTCTAGAAGACAAGGCCAGTGAGCCTGTAATCATTAATACGCAGTCAAGACATTCATTTTCGTATGGTATAATTATGATAAAGGATTAAAATATATGAATAATATTTTAAATAAATCTTTTGAATATGTAATATTAAGCAGCTTATGTATTGCTAGGGTTTTTAAGATTATGTATTGAAGGTGGAAATAAAGTAAAATATGGACAATGAAATGTATCTTGCCCTATATAGGAAAGTTTCCTCTTACTTACTCAATTCCTCAGCAAGCTAAAGGAATATTATCTATTTTATGGAACCCGAAGGTTCATTGCCACGCTTACCTGAGCCTGCCATTCAACCATAAGTATATTACAAAGTTAACAATGTTTTGTTTTTCTCCTTATTTTGTTGATTTTACTTTTTTATCTCTCTCTCTTTCTTTATATACATTCTTGAAATTAAGTTATAAACAGTTTAGATAACCTAGGTAATTGTAAATTGAAAATTGTAAAGTGCATGTAGAGGCAATTAGAGAAGAATTACAATACAAGTACATCCACTTCTAAATCAGACCGAAAAATACAGAGAAGAATGGATGAAACATTTAGATCGTATGCCATAGGAAAGAATACCTAGATAAGCATTAAATTGCATACCTAAAGGACGAAGATCGATTGGACGACCAATTAAAAGATGGACTGAACAGATATGAGACCAGAACTGGCAAAAGCCTAATCCTTGGAGGAGGAGGAGGAGGAGGAGGAGGAGGAAGAAGAAGAAGAAGAAGAAAGAAGAAGAAAGAGGAAGAAGAAAGAAGAAGAAGAAGAAGAAAAAAAATGATGATGATGTAGATGCCTCTGATAGGAATCCAGGACAGGGGCCAATAAGTATTAAAGTATTACCGGTAAATAAAAATGAAAAAAAAACTCTATTCTGTGCTAAGTTTCCTCTATAAATTGTAAATAAATACCGGGTTCTGCAAACACAACACCATCTGTTATGTTATCAAGGTTGTTTATTTTACAAACACCCTGTACAAAGGTGCACGCGCATCAGATCAGAGTATAACAAGGTGGTGGTATAGTAATATGAAGAGGGGAAGGTACGCAGCTGCCGGGGTCCAGTTGCCCCCCCCCCTTAAACAGCCCTTTCTGAATAAGCAAACTGTAAACCCAAACCTGTCACTTGTTTTCTTCATCTACATACATTCACCGTGAACATGTGGAGGGTCATGAACCGAACGAGCGAGGGGTACAAATGGATTACTATTTTCTTCCATGATGATTTGATTTAAATTTAGCATCAGCGTTACTTACTGTTGCCATTAAGGTAAACTATAGACAATTGCTTTGTTAAATATATTCCCCTACTGCACCTTATGGCAAAAGGATTTCAGTAAGCCTTTCGAGTCTAGATCATGCTGAAAGAGGAACGCAAATGATTCCATTACCCGAATGCATACATGTCATTGTCAATACATTAGCTAAATTCAATTAAATACATGTAGATTACCAATAAAATTATCGTTGATTCTTTAAGTTAGATGTTAGAAAAGTAAATCATCCAAATAATTATATTTTTAAACCTTCCTGTATTTCGTAATTTTTGTATTTTTAGGATTTCTGATACACAATAAATTATAAGTATAATTAATAATTATTTAGGCTGTCATTGATATGTCTGTCATTAGTTCTGTCGATGATATTTTTTCTTCAAAAATTGAAATATTGATTTGAAATCGAATAATTTCTTGTTTATCTTCTACTCAGCTATCTATTATTTATTGGCGAAAATCTAGGTATATATACATCACTAACATATTCCTATTAAAATCATTAACATTTCTCTTATTGAATCCTTTTAAAACGTTTTATTCTTAAAAGTGTTACAATGCTTCCATTTTTCGTGCCTTTGTAATGAAAAGCATAATAAAATGAAAATAGAAGTAATAGATCCATCGTCCTATGAACATAGCTATTTCAGATAAGATTCTTTAAAATAAATATAAGCAGCCATCAAGTAAAACCGTCAGTGAGCTCTAAGCTACAAATCAACTAGAAAAATTCCAGAAGCATAGATAGTATCTATGAATGACATTCGTAACAAGAGGATGAACATAAAGCATTAAAGCACTTGATTAATTTTATTTCTCTATTCTTATTCAATTTTTGACGTGACGAATTTACACATCAGTAGCAGTAAAAAGGTTAATGTTTGCGACTGTTACTGTCATTTTTAATCCATGGTTGAATCAACATAGGCTACAATGTGTATATATATATTTCTCTACAAAAGATGTTAATGTTTTCCAATTAATTATTTTAGAATTAAATGTATTTCCCATCTACTTCAGGCATTTACTGGGTTTAAAACATCAGGTTACTATAGCAAAGAGACTGGCTACTTTCTCGTTTGCAAAACAGAGTAGCATTATTAAGTGCCAGTATGGTACTTTATGAGATTGTGTGGTGGACGAAAAATGTCTGTCCGTCTGTCCGTCTGTCCGTGTGTCTGTACGCACCATAACTCAAATACGCTTTTTCGGATTTTCATGAAACTTGGAAAACACATTTATAATGTCCATGGGAAGAACCCTATTGATATTGAACCAAATCGGTTCACCGGTACCGGAGTAATGCCCAATTTAGTGCCTATTTTAATAGATTATGGCGCCTTTCTAATAGAAAGGCGCCATCACTCAAATACGCTGTATCGGATTTCCATGAAACTTGGTATACCCATTTATGACGTCCATGAAAAGTGCCCTATTGAATTTGAACCTAATCTGTTGACCGCTACCGGAGTAAAACCCAATTTAGTGTCTACTTTAAAGGCGCAATAACTCAAATACGCTTTATCGGATATTTATGAAACTTCGTATACGCATTTATAATGTCCATGGGAAGACGTTTATTGATATTGGACCAAATCGGTTGGCCAGTACCGGAATAATGACCAATTTAGTGTTTTTATGTTAATATATAAGAAGTCGCGATAACTCAAATATGCTTTATTGGATTTTCCTGAAATGTTGTATACCCATTTATAATGTACGTGGAAAGACGTCTACTGATATTGGATCAAATCGGTAGACCGGTACCGGAGTAAAACCCAATTTAGTGAATATTTTAAAGACGCGGTAGCTCAAATACGCTTTACCGGATTTTTATGAAACTTGGTATACACATTTATAATGTCCATGGGAAGACGTCTATTCATAATGGATAAAATCGATTGACCTGTTTCGGAGTAATGCTCAATTTAGTGCCTATTTTATGGTAATATACGTATTCGAAAGAATTTATTAAAAAAATGAAAATCAGTTATCTTGACAACATAGCCTATTGTTTTACTGTGATCTTATAAGGCCTTGGAAATTAAAATACAGGTAGCTATGACAAAAAACATATTAATTGACATGCGCTTATCCAACTAGACCGTTAAAATGACCCAGGTGGCCGAGATGGTAGACCTTTCTTCTTCCGTAAGCCCTGCTTAATGAATAAATCTGGAGCTTAACTTGGAAATCAATTTTTAAAAAAACATATTCTGCATATCATAATTGCAATCATAACTGATTAAACAAAAACATACTGGCACTTTGTTACATCTGTTTACCTGATTTTATTTTATTTGTTCAATAGTTTTTTATTTCCTCTGCCTGTACAACAGGTACTATAGGTAGAGGAAGTTCGACGCCGAAATTGAAGTTGAGTTTTTAACATAAATACAAGTTTTGAGATACCTGGATCCAAAAATGCTATGGCATCGACTTTCTCCTACTTTTAGTGCCACGTTACACGAAGAAAAGTTCATTTTTCACTATTTAATCGAAAACGGCTCCAACGATTTTGTTTCAATTCTGCACATGATATGCTTTTACTAAGAGCTAATACTTTTATTTGAAACATTTTTTTCGCAAAAAATATCTGAAGGGTAGTTATAAGTCATCTAATGTCTGTAGAAAGTTTTGCTCGGTGAACAATAAAGCCTCTTTTCTATATCAGACTCGGTTGTGTATCCTTCGGCGATGCGATGCGACATTTTCTTACATAGGCCACATAATACATTATATTTGGAGAGAAAGCTTTTATTTGGGCAGAGGAAGTTAGGTGTTTCACATCAGATCTTTGTCGTACCTCATCCTAGGACATTACTAGTTATTTAACGTTATAGGTTTCTTACATCTTCATTATGAAGTATACTTTATATTGAGGGGCAGTTCCCTAATGGGAAATGTATACTTAACATTTTAAAAATTATTTAGAGAAACTGTCTGCATACACTGATCTCAAACTGTATGTTGGAGCAAACCTGTGGTAATTCATCAGAGATAATTACAAGTACATTGAAAATTAGTTTATTTCCTACTTCAGCCTTTCTCCTTTAACATACAAGTCGGATTCTACATCCCGTGTTAACACAGTTATGGATTTTCATACATGCAATGACTAAACCTCGGAAGAAAGCAGCGTTGGCCCTTCGTGGATCTGAAAAAAGTATCCCTCTCTCCCTACTGAATGATTTCACTCTAATTGTGATAGGAACTGGATCAAGGGGGGGGGGGGACATGTGCCGTGATTATTGTCGGATGTGAGAACTGGTCCAGACTAGGGATGCTGAACAATGAGTCGCGTGCCGCGCCATCTGAGATCCAAATATTTCGTTCCGCTCAGAACTCATTGTTATTCAAGTCGACAAGTTTCATTAGCGTTCTTTATAGATTAGTAAGTCCTGGGAAAATGCAGTAACTGTTACGATTAGAGGCTACTGGGAGCATGCAGTGTTTTATAACTCTTTGACTTTCTAAAGTGAGAAATCATGTTGGAAGCAACGTGAGCTCGATCAATGAAATAATTATATAATATCTTAATCTTATTTTTAAAAAATTATTCAGACCAGGCATTTCGGTTTCATACAACCATCATCAGAGCATCTCATTTTGCACAATTACATAATAATTTTTAGTGTAGGTTTGTAATAGGGCCTAGACTATCAAAGGCCGTGACAAATCTTCGTAATGATTTATTTTTACAGCATCGAATAACACAGAAATTCTGCTTTAGTTTCTCCACTCGAGATAAAGGTAGAGGACATAGTGTTTTCGATGTCAAGTTTTCAGAATTAATACAGTTATGATACTCCTTGAATTATATACTGAAACATGAATGTGTATGTGTGCCTATCTGTTTGAAAACAAACCAAAAATAGCTTGTGCCATTTCTTGAGGAGTAGGAAAAGATGGATAGTCTATCACTGGGAAGGAGGTCTGGGTTGTAGGGTGGATGTTGAAACATTTCCTAGCCGAACTTTTGCAGGAGACTTGCAGGGAGGTATTTAAGCCTCCACGCCACAGCTCGGAACTCGCTCCCAGTGATTTGCATCTTTTCGTACCCTTCAAGAAATGACAAAGAATGATAGAGATTGACAGAGAAACGGAGAATTCTGTGACACAATGGTTCAAATCCCAGGCGGCTGACTTCTATAGCACATATTTTCAAAAGTTGGTCCCACGTTATGACAAAATATGTCTCAATTCCGGTGGTGAATTTGTTAAATAAATAGCTGAACACTTGCTGGTATCTGTTGCAATAAATATTTACATGAAATTGTGTTTTGTTTGTGTAAACGGCCCTAGGGAAACTTACTTTGTGGACGGCCCTCGTATATATAGCCAAGAAATTATTAATACTAATGTAGGACACTTCCTATGAAGGGTTTCGAGAGGTCGCTGAGAAAACACACGCGCGTATACGCAGACATACACAACACACAAAGATACACAGAAATGCCAGAACCACTCGAAGCACAGGCCTACCATTCGAAACAATTAACCAAATCTCGTATAATTTTTTCTCCTATTTTTACATGAGAAAAAGGGATACGTCATTACGTCAAAAACAGTAGTTGTCGGTGTCACTTAAAATTAAAATGCGAGACATTTAAGTTCACTATTCAATGGATAAGAATTACAGTGAAGATTAGGAGGCATGCTGAGAAAATGATACTTTTTGTCAACATGTAACTTATATTTCTTGGCGGAACTTGACTCCAAATTCCGGTGGATGTCTTCGCCAGGTCCACAAGCTCCGGGAGGAGGGGGTTGTATTGTACAGCATGCTCGACTGCAACATGGCCAAGAGGAAATCCGGTCAAGATGTATATAATGTAAGTTATTACTCTCCCGGAATGTTGGAAACCTGCCGACAAGTCGGAAATTTGACACTGCGAATAAATAATTTCGGCTGTGTTTCAAATAAATTCAGCCACTTCTACAGGATACATATTTTTGCCAAGTCAAAATGTTTTGTTTCCTGAGATATGAAGTCTATGTTTCTCATGCTGAACACAATCAAAGTTACTATAAATATTGGGTCTACGTAAATATAGGCTACATTTATGATTTAATAAGATATTTTCTATATCTTCTTGAATCACATCATACAAATCACGTCGCTTCCCGAATTTATTATCCCACAGTATCATAAACACATGCTCGGAATATCCTAAAAAACTTTCTCACACCGGCCAACATCATATATATAACCATTCACCATATAGGTTTTACACATCTACAATTCAATCCCACGCATTGAAACGCTAAAAAAATTTCAAAGAAAACCATTATTAATTCTAGATGTTGTAATTTATATTTTTAAAATAATAAAGTATATTTTGTAGCTTTTAGTGGACATTAATTTTTTTTAATTTCTAATTACCATTTCATCGTAAATTTTCTAGTGCTTTTACCTTTCGCATTGGCTTAGGCATAATATTAGGCTAAATTCCTGTCATTATAATTAACCGAGATTGTGTAATTTTTAACATGTTCTCTTCTTTTTAATAGTTTAGTACTTTCTAGGATTTTAGATATTCCTTAATATGTATTTATTTATTGTAAACTTTATATTATCTACATTCATTTTTAACGTTCCATTTGATGGCGCATTTCAGTTCTTCCTACTGGTCCGTAGTAGAATGAAAGATATTATATTTTTTGTTTCAAATGGAAAAATGTATCAATGCTGAAAAAGCGACATCCAATTTCCGCGTCAAATACAAAACATCCTCTACCTATTTATTCATCGACTTGAAAATTTTAAGTGTATATAGCCCTATATATTTTTGAGGCACTGATTTATGTAAGAAAGAACTGTGATGATTTCATATCAAGGAATAGTATTCACACTTATGAATAAGATGTGCTAAACAATTTTAAATGCCATATGTTAGACTAGGACTAGGCAAACTTCAATCGTATTATAAGCAATTAAGTTTTAAACTTTATGAGAAGGTTCCTGTCAAATATCGAAACCTAGACATTAACCATTTTAAAATTAAAGTGTTTGAATGGCTTATGAAGAATCCAGTTTTACAGTTTAGATGATTATTTTAACACAAACAATTTCAGCCAATGAAAAGGCTCATTCCAAGAAAGTTTGAACTTGACAATGCCTATTGTATTTTAAATATTTAATAGCAATAAAACTACCTATTTATCTATCTATGTTACTGGTACGGGTAGAGAAGGTGATAAATCATCCTACCAATCTTAGCATCTCATTTTTGGTCATTACATGTTCATTATTCCGTCATTTTATCTTCATTATTCCATGAAGTTTTGCGTTCACTATAGTAGTCTATGCTTAATATTGCAGAAATCTTGCTTTACACCTTCGCTTCGCATAACAGATGAGGAGAGCTCGCACGATATCCTACATTACAGACCAAAACTCCCATTTTACCTTGTAAGGTTTTAATTAAAATATAAAATCGGTCTACGCTGGTCGGGGTTGGGAGGAGGGACAGTAAGGCAAAGTAGCCAGGGTTGATAATATACAGGCTCGCCATTGTGAATCTTATTTCTGAGGGTGGAAGCAGCTCTATTATAGCGTACCACACCACGACATTCGATTCAATTCAGGCTCTTATGTGCTCAAACTGCGTCTGTTGCTCAAATAACCAAAAACCATTAACCCCTATAATTGCTGCAACACGCATCCTTTGCCTTCGCTTCCCCTGTCCCATCATCTCTGTGTTCCGTTTCCACCTTTTACTGCTTACACCATCACCATGGCAACAGGAAACATCGCAAGTAAGTGAATGTACAACTGGCAGAGTCAAGGGATGAAGGAGTCAAGTCAACATGAGTATTGTGGTGGACAGAATGAGCTGAATTCCCTGCGCTCAGGTCTGGAATTCCCATTAAGCAATGTCTCCTAGGTCAAATGAAAGAAGGAAAGTGAACGTAAAGAAAGTGACTCGAAAAAGTAAAAGAAAATTAAATGGTCTGATCCTCCCTATTTTCCTACTTTTCACGTTGGAAATGGCAGTTTTAAAAATAAAAATCAGAATTTTTTTATTGCATTGTCTGCTTCAAAAGATACCGAGTTTATAAAGATTCCAACAGGAAGTCATTAAAAATAAGTTTAAATGACACAGTGTGCACATGTTTTACCATTTAAGTGCAACTTTATCCTTGTTTTTATCTCAGCTCTTTTTTCTTGCATTTTCTACCCTTCAAATTAACAAAACCTATACTAAAAATCAATTTAGAATGTTTATTTATACCTGTAAATCAAATAAAAGCTTATGAAAGGGGGAATATTGTGAACTAGAGGTTTTCTATTTATCTGCAAATTACAACTGTGATGTAGGTTTTATGAAGTTAAACAAACATAAAAATAAAAATAAAAAAACAACAAACATATAATTCTTTCTAGCAATTTTAGCTGCATACGCCTAGTTCACAGCATTCTATGCATAAGAGGGAATACATCAATTTTCAAGACAATTCTATAATATTTTTAAAATTAGCATATTTTTCTAGTTTAAACATTTTTAGGGAACCAAACATGAAAAATAAGTTTCAGATACATTATTACGTTCTATGTTTTCTAGTAAAAATCGCAACAACCAAAATTGGTTGCAAAATGGGGAATTTCCCCTTAAACGTGAATGCACACCATACAAAAATGTCGCGTTATTTTCTACGATTTTATTAACAAATTTAGATTTTCATTTCTTCTTCATTCTACCTAAGCATGGGCAACACAACTTTCTCACTTCATTGATTTAGAATAAGAGGCCGTATTGTATGTTCAGTGTTTCAGCCTCATGCAAAGGCGCTTTGTTCAACACGCAAGATATAAGCCTGAGTCCTTGTAAGCGGTGACCGACTTACAAATTTAGACATTTTCGGAAGAAAAAAGAATTGAAATACAAGTTTTAGGTCCCAGTAGAATAATCCCGTTTACAATCTTCAAACAAAATCGAAACCGGTAGTAGAAGTAACAGAAAGTCTTAGCCAAACAATCATTTTGTTTTTGTCCGATTTGTCGTTTTCGAACTGTTTTTGTCCGATTTTTAATTTTCAAGCTATGCTGTTCTTAGACACAAAGAGATTCTGAAAATTGTATTTTTCTAATACTGAAAATGTGTCATCGATTTTCAGGGTGAAAGACAATACTTCATTTACCTATAAGCCTGCATACAGAAAGTACTATATTCAGTTTTAACAATATTTATATAAATATTATAATATAATATTTGAACCATTACTAAGTCTAAGAATGAAATTATAAGAGGTAGTTACACAAAAATTCAAATTCATAGACATTCAGACAATGCTGTAAATCTTAGTTCATGTTAATCTAATGACAGTAATGATGACTAATGTAGGTGAAAATATTATTAAATAAATATATGTTATAAGCATTTATATATTATTTTGCACACTTTTCTTTCGAAAGAACATCGGTTAACTAAAAAAACTTAAATTTTTACTTTAACTTTTTTCACGGGAGCTTTGACAGCGGCAAACTCACTTTTTACAAAATCTTCAGTAATTTAATTTTAGTGCACAACGAGAATAAATTTCATTTGATATAAAACGCATCTAATAACTACTTATAAAATACATTTGAATGTTTAAAAAAAATACAGTCCATAAAAAATTATATTATGCTAATACTTAAAGTGAAGAAATTCTTGCTAATTATATTTTCCCCTTAAGTGTGAGATGATACCTCAATGAGCATATCTGATTTGATATTATTTACAGCCCTTATATAGGCCTATATATATAATATAATATGTAATATTTTTATCCTGAACTCCACTCTTGCCGCAAACACAAATCAAACATGAACTGATGTTTTTAATTGTAATCCTAATCGGACCGTTTTTATTTTGCATATAAAGTCATATTTTGGTCATTTTGACGGTCTTGGTCATATTTTGATCATATTTGTATTTTAACATCATATTTCAGTTATAAATTCGGTAAAAGAGCACAATATTTTTGTTTTACTGTAACTTAACTAAAATGTGAAGGGATAGTAAGTAATAGCACAATTGCCTCTTCCTCCTATTAACCACTTTCAATAGACATGTTTTTAACACATTTGCAGTGGTATCTGGAAACATTAACAGATTATAATTTCTTTACAAGTAAAACTCTAAATCACTTGTCAAATTGTTAAAAAGTGATTATCTGATTGAATTAATGCCATGTAATAATTTAATATCATTAAAGAAAATTAACTGGAAAATTAATCATTAAATTGGAACATTTATTTTTAGAAAATACATTTTTTTATGAGGTCATATTTAGGATTTCTGGGTCATATTTAGTCATTTTAAGGTCATATTTGCAGTCATATTTTCCACTTCTTTAGGTCCTAAACATCCGAACTCTAATAATATGTATACACATAGAGAGAGAGACCTATATACCTAAATCAAAACAGATGTTATATTAAATGAGGTTCACCTTTATATACCTAGGTACTTACACACACATATATATAAGTGTATATATACTATAATAGTAGCTAAAATATGCTAGAAGTGCCAAAATTAATTTAGAGTGGAGAAAGAGGAAACAATGCATTAAAATGCTTAGGATTTAGGCCTATAACTGAAGTAGATTAAAAGGCAATTTGAGATTAGCTTTAGAATCCAGGCCGTTGTGTTCTTAAAAGTAATGAAGATATAGCCAGGTTTTAATAGCACATAATCCCTTGTGGAAATAGGACTCGTATGTTTACATAACCCTCCAACGATTACATTTACGTTTCTGCTAACTACTTCTGTTTTTATATTCGAAGAGAATACACACTTTAATTGGACCAGAAGTTGTGTTTCTTGGAACGGGTATGAGCATTATAACTGTATGTATACACCGGTGCAATTTGTTAATTCCTGCTCTTCCGTGTTACATGCGTGCTATAGCGGGATAAGAAACCTCCGAGGATCGAAGCAGACTCAAAATAAATGTAAATTTTAAACTCAGTGGGAGTACGGAATGGGGGTGACAAGAGACTGAAACAACCCCACCCCCCGAAATACCTGCGATTTGCGAACGAAGTAAAAAAAAAAAAAAAAAAAAAAAAAAAAAACATGCCTGCAGGAATGTTGGACTGGAAATTAATACAGGAAAAACTAAGTATATGATCATGGAACGTCAAAATAATGCTCCACAAAACATTATAATAGCCGGTAAATCGTTCGAACAAGTGAAGGAATTCAAATATCTAGGAACAGTAAATACAGATACAAATAATATTAAGGCAGAAGTTAAGTGTAGACTCAAATCAGGAAATGCTTCTTTTTATGCAGTTCATAAACTCTTATCTTCTCGTCTTCTGTCCAGAAATCTAAACATTAAGATTTATAAGACTATTATTCTGCCGGTTGTATTATATAGATGTGAGACATGACCGCTTACTGATCGGGAAGAACAGTCTGAGAGTGTTCGAAAGCAGGGTGCTTAGAAAAATATTTGGGCCCAAGAGGGACAAAAATTGCATAACGACGAGCTTGATTACCTGTACGCTTCACCGGATATAGTAAGAAGGGTAATTAAATCGCGAAGGATGAAATGGACTGGACATGTTGCACGCATGGGGGAGGAAAGGCATGTCTCAAAAGTATTGACTGGGAGACCCAAAGGGAAAAGACCACGATGAAGGCCTAGACGTAGGTGGGAGGACAATCTTAGAATGGACTTAAGGAAGTAGGATTTGCTAGGGCTGATTGGATGGAGTTAGCACAGAATAGGGTTGAAAGGCGGACTCAGGTAGGCGCAGCAATGACCCTTCGGGTTCCATAAAATAGATAATAATCCTTTAGCTTGCTGAGGAATTGTCTATTGCCAATGAGTAAGTAAGTAAGTATAAAAATCAATGGTTCGGTTCTTACACTTACAAGTTCTTACATGTTAGAACATTATTTAAGATGTATTCTAATTTATTAAAGATACTATTTGTTACAGTAGTTTTCAAAACGGTATGTTGTCGGTGGTTCTTCAACTTAATAACAGTGACGTGTTACTAATAAATAAAACTTTCTTCGGAATTCCTCATGAATGATTCGGTAGCCTGGTGTGATCGTCTGGATATCAGAAGATCATTGGATTTCAGATTAACTGCTGCAAGATTTGAATAATGGCATATAAAAACCTATTCTGAAATGGACTTACTGAATTACAAATATCGACTCGTCGATACAGATAGGCTACATTTATTCATAGACTTGGTAGTTGCGTAGCTTCACAACAAATCTGGTTAGAGCTTATAAACCTCCTAGTATCACCCACTGCTCATAGTTCACACCTTGGATCTCGAAATTATCTGCTTTCAGTAGGCCTATAGGTCCTAGGGCTCGGCATAATCATTTTATTTATAGTTTACTAATGATCACAATACTACTGTTTAGTTACTAAAAAATAACTGTGCAGAATTTAACGGCTTGATGGGTAAAGGCAACAAAAAATCCAGTATCATATTTGACCTAAGTGAGTTTTGGTATATAGCTAACTTTACTCAGAAAAAAATTATTGCCTTGGCTTTAACCGTGCTTCAGTCGAAAATATTATTCGTATTGTTATAATTTTTTCATGTCGGCAGAAGAAAGAATAAGGAGTAAAATTTTCCTTTGGGGTTTTTCCATAAGTTGGCAGTTTTCGTTAATGCGAAATACAAAGATTATAACGTGGACAAAATCCCAACATAAGGCAAAATTGAAGCGAGTGTGTTATGCATGACAGAGGTCATTCCCAACCGAAAGAAGCTATCTGGCAGTGTGTTGTTGCCATTCCTCGGAACTTTCAACCTAATTTTCTCACAAAACGCAAAGTGAGTATTATATTTATTTTATTGCTCTGTACGCTTAATGTTAATGTTCAGAAACTTTTTCTGAGAAAAATGGGATAAAAATTGTGTTTTAATTTTTTGTTTGATTATACCGAAGGGACAAGCTGTTAAAACCTGCATGGTTACATTCCCCAACCTGTGTGTATGTAGTATGTACCTTTAAAATAATGCAACATAAAATAATAGTTCAATTATACCACATTGCCGTAATATATTTTGTAATAACTTACTTTATTATTATTATTATTAATTCTCCAAGAACAATTAAAGCGCTAATGAACTCTATGTATGTTAGGGCTATAGTTGAAATATGAAAATACAGAAAACCCATAATACAGCCTGAATATTTCCATACCACAATCTGAACAAAAGGAAAATTACATGCATAAGAAAAGCAAACAAACAAAAAGAAAAAGAAAAACATAAAATCTCAAATAAAACATAATGAACACATCCATAATATAATAACGTATATAATAAGTAATTCTGTATTCTAAGTACAGGCCCATTAATATAAAATTATCTTTAATGCCCATTGTCCGATATGGTAATACCGGTATCATTTAATAACTCATTGCTGTGTAAAGAGGAAAATACTTTATTAATCTCTTCTACCCCATCCTTTTTGTTTCAGCAAATGTAGTTTCCCTTAATGATTATTATGTAGTTTATTGTTCTATTTTCATCCTAATTTATAATATACAGTATATATATACATATATAAATTATGAGGTTCATGAATTATGTGGTTCATGAAAGCTCATATATCTATATATAAATTAGTTAACTGATTTTTAAAGTGTATTTTAACTTTAAATTTTATAGTTTATTATGAGATTATTAACCTTTACATTGCTATTGATGTACATATGCGGTGCCGAAAAAATTGCATAAAATCCAAGATATAAGCTTAATAGACTAACATTTTATCTTAAAATATGAAGATATTTATCTGCTTATTAAAATTGTCACTCATGGAAATCAGCTATTCGCTAAACTTTCTTCTAGTTGATTCAAAACTTATAACTCGCTGCTGAAATTACTTTATATACGCTTATATTAAAATATAAACTAAACTCACCTATTCGTGCGACTATTTTTAACATGAGGTTTTATATTGTTTTAATCAATCTACTGACGATCTTAAATTTTGATATATATCCAGCTTTTTCTTTTCTCATAGTTTTTGTTATAAGTAGACCTGGGATTTTAAGGCAAATGCCTATTTTGTTCCTTACGAAATAACATGAAAATTGTTAAATATCTTGACATTTCATGATATATCACTTATATTTACAGAGTTTTATAGTGCCCTAAAATGCCTATTTGAACCTTTGGAGTCTATTTTTACTATTTTAGTGCCTAAAATGCCTATTTTTTACATTTAAAATAAAATTCAACTTCTGTAAATTTTACAATCATTTAATGGACATCCCTGAATCATAGGCGTAGCGAGGGGGGGGTTTTGGGGGTTTGAACCCCCCCCATTGATTAAAAAAAGGAAAATTGTACATTTTTTTTAAGTCTGCCCATAAATTGCTTAATACAAGTATAAAGCGTGGGAAGCTTAAAACTCGTTGTTTTGCGTCTTAATTTTTTAAATTTTCCGGGGAAGGACCCCCGGAAGCTTAAAACTTGTTGTTTTGCATCTTAATATTTAAAATTTTCCGTGGGAGAACCCCCGGAAGCTTAAAACTCGTTATTTTGCATCTTAATTTTTAAAATTTTCCGGGGAGGGCCCCCGGACCCCCCTCTCCTTCCATACTCGCCAGACCCCGCGGATGTTATAACCCCCCCCCATATGGTCGGCCTGGTTACGCCTATGCCCTGAATGAAGGACAGAACAGCAGAGGGTGGGTTTTCACAGAAACTTGATTTTCCCAAACAATTATCGCCAAAGGAGTGCTGACTGACGGGGGAAGATTCACTCAAAACAACAAATATAGTAAGAAGGGACATACTGTGTCAATTTTTCATATAATCCAAAACTGTTTTTGATAAATGTATTTTGAATTCTGTCTTAATTTTGAAATTATTTCTGGTAGGAATAGGTATACCACGTTTTATACAGTAAAAAAAGATCACATTACAATTGAAGAGCATATTGTAGTATTTTAAAGTATAATTTCTGTCTATTTACACATTTTTAAAGCTTATTTTAAGTGCCTATTTTCTCTTTTAAAAGCCTATTTACTTGTTTTAAAAGCCTATTTTAGGTGCCTAAAACTAATTTTTTTAGAGCCTAAAATCCCAGGTCTAGTTATAAGCATCAAATTCAGAAATACATGAATACAATACAAGAAACAAGTTGGATCTACACACACAATACTGCAGAACTGAAATCTGTAAACCAAATGTACTCATCTTAGGATCAAAAATTTATAATAAATTACCACATGCATTTAAAAAACAGGAAAATCCAACTAGATTTTAAAAAGAGGTAAAATCCTTTCTACTACTACATGCCTTCTATACACTAGATGAATTCATGTCGTATGATTTAGAATAAAAATTACATTCATCCCGCACCATCCCATCCACATCTATAGTCTTTCAGGCCCATAATATAATGCCATGTGTGTGTACTGATTAATTGAGTTGTAGTAACTTGAAAATATTACTGTTATAGCCTATAAATGTGCATGTATGGGTGTGTGAGTATATGAGGAACCATATAGGTACTCAGAGTGTATGAATGATACTTTTTATTTTATTTTATTTTATTTTATTTATTTATTTATTACAAGAGATATTACAAGAGGTATTACATTTAGTAATACACCCGAATGAGCAAGACTGCTCGTGCTCGGGTGCCGTTTCAAAAATATCAAAGTGAAGAAAAAGGAGAGACAAAGAAATAGAGTGTATAATGTGCTTAACTAAAAAAGAAAGTAAAACAAAAACATTAAACATAAAAACATAAATACATAAAAGGAGTGAAACAAAAATTACTTAAAAGCTAAAAAATTACAAAAAATGCTTTACATATCTATTAAATTTAACAGTGGAGTATGCTGAGAGATCAGGATTTTTTAATATCTAAGAGTTGACGTATCCTATATCATTTGTGTTCTACACATGTATATGATCAAAAGGATGAATAAAACTATTACTACTACTATCAATGTGATTGGAAAGCAGTCCTGTTCTTTTTGAAATAATTACAACATTGTGGCAACTACTGTTTATTTAATTTGATTGTATTTTTATCAAATTTAGCACATCGGAAGATCATGAAACACGCCTAACGTTTACAAATAAGTTGATTTATAAACAATAATTGCATGACATATGTAAGGTGTATAATGCCGACTATTTATTATTATTATTATTATTATTATTATTATTATTATTATTATTATTATTATTATTAATGTTATTATTATTAACGCTATACGTTTATTACACTGAAAAATCATGAAGTATGCGACAGTTTTAACTAGCATACGACTATTTTCCAATATTGGTACGACTGTTCTACGTTTCTGATCTGGCAACCCTGATACTGTCAACTTTCTTGCAATCAAGCTTAATGATAGTATTGGCTGACTGTGAAGTTTTAAAGCTATTTAATAGGGCAATTCCTATTATTATAATTAGTTTAAGTGTGAATTTGATATATCCAAACAGTATAATTGAGTATCAAATCAGAATACACACACATGTGAAACCCCGCAAGCGGTTGTTGATTCAGGTAATCAGGTGTAAATACAGCAAGCCACGAACAGGAGGGCGGCTCTTTTGAAGTTTCTCCACACCTTTACTTACACCTTGGAGGAAGAAAATTAAGTGCACTTGCCGTGTTTGTGGTCTCATATACCCACGTCATGCATATATGCAGCTTGTATGCCAGGTGGCAAAGAAAATATATCTTGCAAGTTATTCCAAGTAGTTCTACATTTGCATTTCATACCAAAGCTTTCTTGCAGTTAACTATCAAAGTTTTAACGCGAATAAAAGGCTATAAAATGTCACACTGTTTCTGAAGACTACACGTTCTTATAGGTTGCATAGCGTACAAAGAAGTTTATGTGTAAATAATTCAAAATAAAGAATACTAGCTTAAAAGGCCCGGCGTCGCCCGGGTCTTTAATTTTGTAATTGGAAATTAACTTATGAAGGACTTTCGTTTTTTTTTTTTTTTTTTTAATTCTAGGTCCTTATGTAGGTATTTAGAATTTGAAATAGGAAGAACGACTTATCACACTCAAACTATTCCCTCAGAAAACGCTTGATATAGCTTTTTATGGCTCATAGAGGATGTAGAATTTTGCACCCCATCGCTTGTACCTACAGTACACAGCAAGCCTGGTAGGGGTTCAAATAAGAAGAAACATAAATTTCGGTAACATTAAATTGTATCGTCTTTGTGGAATATTTTATTTCTCACGCTCATGTTACCATAATTAACCGTTTTGGGGATGAAATTAAACAGAATTTATTTCCAAACCCATCTGAGACCCACTGGCAACAATATGTTGCCATGCCAACTGTGATTTGGATTTCATAATTCTGTGTAAAAAGGGATTAAGTATACTCAAAAACATTTGATTTTTGGCATTTAAAATCAAAATATTTCAAAATCCTTTCTTAGTGAGCACCTACATTACGAAACGAAGTACTGTCAAAATTCCAAGTCTCTACCTATTATAGTTTAGGCTCTACGTTGATTCTCTGTCAGTCAGGACAAAGCCTCTTATATATATAGAGATACAGATTTTTTTTCTTTCTTTGCTCTGCTTTCTGTATCTTGTGGAACTATACCCGAGCACGAGCAGTTTTGCTCATTCGGGTGTATTCACATTACTGTAGTATATTATCTTGTAAGGATAGTATATGATGTGAACCTGTAAATGTAAGCTTGTGTTTGTATTTGAAATTGTAAATTTATGTGTATTAATAATAATAATAATAATAATAATAAATTTAAAACGAATATAAAGGTTTTGAAGTCCCATAAATAAAAAAAAAAGTGAAACTCTCACAAGACTTTCTATATCCTTCTATCCAAGAAACAGTAAGCGGATGCATTGTGAGAGTGCGCATTTCGTTGTTTAAGAATCACTCAAAAGCGGGTATCATTGCAAGCAAGACGTAAGCGTGGGTTTGTGGATGAAATGAATATTTATATCCTTCAGAGAATGCATTTAAAAAAAATTGAAATGAAAATTTTAGCACTTAGTTTATGGAGTTTGTGTTAAAAATGTAAACAAAATCGTAAGAGTGGTTTTCAGGAAAATCATAAAAAAAATCTTCACGTAAAGTAGTGGTATAGGTAAGAGAAAGTAGCTGCCACGCTTCGTGTCTCATCCCTGACGGTATTTAATCCAAATATAAAATTTTGTTTTTATATATTTTTTCGTTATATGTTCTCACACACATTCTAACAAGTTTTTAAAAACTGTATTTTGATTATGGGGTCTGAAAAGTAAATTAATATTGAAAATACATCGAAATTCAGGATCGAATACACTTTCCCCAGCTTTTGAATGGTGAAGTACAGAATGTAAAAAGAATAAAATCAGGTAAACTGATGTAACAAAGTGTCAGAATTATTTTGTTTAATAAGTGATAATTGCAATTATGATGTGCAGAAAATAAGTTATTTTTGTAAACGATTTCCGAGTTTAGCTCCAGATCGATTCAATAAGCAGGGCTTACGGAAGAACAAAAGTCTCAAGTTTGAAGAGCACATGCGAAGGAATATTAAGGGTGGTGTTATTTGTGAAAGCTAACTGAATTGCAACATCTAAAGCCGTATATGAACACTACAAACAATATGTTGTCATGAGAACTGATACGCATTTGATAAATTCTAATATAATACCATAAAATAGGAGCTAAATTGAGCACTACTCCAATAACAGACAACAGATTTGGTTCAAAATCAATCGGCTTTGTCCCACGGACGTTATAGGCTTAAGTGCGTATACCAAGTTTCATGAAAATCCGAGAAAGCGTATTTGAGTTATCGTGCGAATACAGACACACAGACAGACATTTTCCCGTCCACTACAAGATCTCAGAAAGTACCATTCTGGCACTTAATCGTGAGAAACTCGTACAGCTTTCTCAAATCTTACCAGTGTGTCCACCGTGAAAAATAAAAGGAACTAAACTTGGTGGCAGTAAGGTTCGGGTAGGGGTAAATCGATAGCTTGTGTAACGCTGAAAATCGTCACGAAATTAGTGAGGTGTAACGGAACGGACTGCACAGAAAACAATTAACTCAATGAATAGGCTTATCCAAAATTTAACAAATCCAAAAATTAAAAATTAAATAATCCAAAAACCAAAATTTAAAAAATCTAAAAATCCAAAATTAAAAAAAACGAAAATCCAACATTAAAAATTAAAAAATAAAAAATTCAAAGATCCAAAATTTAAAAAATCCAAAAATTCAAAGATCCAAAATTAAAAAGTCCAAAAATCCAAAATTTTAAAAATAAAAAAAAAATAAAAAAAATTAAAGAATCCAAAAATCCAAAATTTAAAATTTAAAAATAAAAAATCCAAAATTAAAAAATTCCAAAATTAAATAAATTAAAAGATCAAAAATTTAAAAATCCTAAATCCAAAACTAAATTGACCAAAAACCCAATATTAAAAAGTCTAACAATCCAAAATTGAAAAAATCCAATAATCCAAAACTGAAAAAGTCCAAAAATTGCAATAAGTTTCACTTCTGTCGCGTGGCATTCCAGGCACACTTTTTTATATAATTTATGCATTATGTAGAGAGACCATAAATATATATTACTGATTTGTAGGCCTATTTAGGCTATGTTCCTTTAGGCTTCTGATCGTGTATGACTGGGCTTCGATGATGTCAACGTGAAGAACGGACAGCTACATAGCCTCTTCTTACACCAGGTCAAGAACACCGTTCTATCCATGTCAAGGTGTCAGAGAATTCAGGTATCATGTAAGATGCCAGTGCGGGGGTTTTTATATTTATGTGATTTTTTTTACACGATTCCTTCTTCTGTAATTAGGAAACAAGGTCAATAAATTAGCACCAGGATTGCTAAGCCTTATTCTATTTTCTTAAATGAATGGAATGTTTGCTTTAGTTTAGGGCTATCCAAAATATATAACATACCGAACATTAAAAGATCTAACACTGAAATTAGTAATATACCCTTTTGATGCAGCTCCTTCAGTAGCAAATAATTTAGTTCCTGTTTCTGGCTGTTGTTTGTTTCGCTTATGTAGCTTACAATCAGTTGAAAGCTTCCAAAATAAATAAATAAATAAATATATATTTTTTTTTTAATTAGTTGGTGCCGGTCAAGAAAACCACCATTAACGGCCGTGGGTGTCGGCATGCTGACCACATGCCCCCCAATCCTGCCATCTGCCTACGGGAGATGACGCAGCGGTCGGGTGGTAGGCCAAGTCCCTCCAGGGATGTAGCGCCACGGAGTTTAGTTTTTAGTTTTCATGCAGAAAATATAAACTAGTAAATTTTTTTAATGGAGGTAGTTTTTATTTACTTATTTTGTTTATTTGTTTCATTATTTAATTTTGCATATTAACAGCTGTATATGTAATGAATAAGTTTGGGAGGGGATATTTCATCATTGATGAACTTCATTATTTTCCAACTAGTACGTTTTTGAATAATCTAAAAATGGCGAAAAAAACATTTTTAGATTATAGTTCATCATTCCAAAAGGCTGTAATTCAATACCTTCTTTTTGTGTGCCCATCCTTACCCCTGGAGTGCCCAACAATGAAGTTGATTACTTCCGGTCAAACCAAATTTTGGTTACTATAATTTGTTGGACGTGTGTACCTAGGGTTGCTCATTTTTCATCCTAATGGGATATGTGGTGTTTATGACATGTTAGGGTTGTGTACTTTTTCAGATTTAAATGGCGCAAGTTTGATATTCTGGCAATAATGTCAGTTTTAACTTTCTTGGTGTGTTGAGTGTGCAATACCTTATGCAAAAATAATTGCTACTAAAATTATTGGTTTGGGTGTTGCCTTCAGACTTGAAATTTCATGCCCTAGTGTTGTTCTTCGCCAGTAACTGAGCCCTGTATCAGTGGGAAGAGACAGGAATATAAAGTCCTGATAGGCAGCAGAATACCCTAAGACAGAATGTAAGAGATTGCTTAGAATATTGAAAACCATGCCTTCCATACAACAGATTCATTTATCATGAATTTACACCTGTGCAAATTGAGCTTTTACACAAGCGTAGAAATGAAATGCATCTGACCAGATATTCCTTGTATAACCGCATCAGTGACCAGTTTTGCTGATGCACGAACTATCTTGAAGAAACGTGATTTATGCTAGCGCCTTGTTAAATTTCTTACAAACACGACTTCCAAGAAGCAAGAGAGGCAGTTGACTTTCCTTAGCTGCATAGAGCGTTGAGTGATTTTGTTCAGTCTTTATGCATTTGATCAGTTAGCATTACAATGAGAATTTGAATTACTAGAGAAATATATTTCTTACACTCAGCATGCGATTAAAGCAATAATTAATTTTTCTAAAGTATATTTCGCTAACTCACTCGATATAAGTTGCTAGCTCTGCATTTCAGTAACAGAAAATCAGGAGTGCACTGTAATGCAATTAGTTGATGTCACAAATCAGAGGGTCCCGGTTTCGATTCTCAGTGAAGATAGGATTTTTCAATTGGCCTGATCCTTCCGGTGGCATAATGACCCTATGGCCATAAGTACTAGGAGCAACCCAGGGGTAAAGATAATAGGTGAATATATCAAATGAAGCAATAGGTCTTATCAGCTAAAGGAAAAATAATTCTGCAAACACAGGAATTAGGCCTATAAGATAAGCAAAGAACAGCAACATATGAGTTGTAATGCGAGGAAGGACTTGCAACTGTTTGTGGAAGAAGTAAATGGCTTATAACTACCCATCAGAAAATGAATATAAAAAAACAAAAGTTGGTCCTGATTAAATATGTAAAATCATTGGGACCTTTTTAAATCGTGGATAACAAGAATAAAATAAAGTCGTCGACGTGCTCCGAGACACTTAAATGCCAATTTGATAAAAATTTATTTTCAACGTACTCTCCTCATTGGCAGAGAGTAAGACAAATAAACCTACAGACATGTTTCCGAAAATATCACTATGGAAACGGACTAGAAACTGATATTAATGCAGAAAACTCGATATGGAATTTCATAGTCGAACACTGTAGCCTACCTCTTCTACCTACGGTAGATATGGGTACAGAATAAAAAAAATTATCTTTACGGTTAAAATACCCGAACTGAAGGACACTGATTTATATTAATCTTTATTGTAATTAATTTTCAATGATTTTATAACTTCCTGGAATTTTTTTTTAAATTCAAGTTTAGAATTTCTCTGATGGTTGTGGAAGAAGGCCATCTACAGGTAGGGGGAATAAAAAAGCGGACCGACTCTGGTAGGGGAAAAAAAGCGGACCGACTCTTGTAGCTGATTTCAGAGCCTTGTTCACACCAGTATCCATTTTCTAACGGGGTTCGAAATTGGCTAAGTCAACAGTCGACACTAGAACAAATTTCAATACATTCCCTGCTATCCTGTGAATGCCGCTAGGCATGGGCAGTGGCTCATATCAGCAACTTAGATATTTTAGTCGGTCCGCTTTTTTCCCCTACCTGTACATTGTTGAATGCATTATATTATCTGTGCTTCAGAAAGTATAACTGGCTTCTTAAACCGACGAATCCTTCAAGCTTCCCTACAGCGAGTCTCATCTTTGAGCCCCAAACACACAGAGATAGTTTCTAAAACATAATTTTTGGATGTAGGGAACACAAACCTCGTGTTCTCATTTTTTTTTTGTTTCCGTTTTCGAACTGTGTTGTTCACAGGCACATGTACGGAGGACACACAAACAAGCGCACGCACAGACACTTCCAAAAATTGTATTTCTGGATTTAGGGAACTAAAAACGTATATTAATAACTAGGGGGCGGATTTCTATGACATGTCATATTTTTCCCCTTTGCAATATTTCAGGTTTCCGGCTAATTAAAACCCGATTCCAAGCATCCTGGTGAAAATGGAACGGCTTTTATTGTGCATATAACTGCATATTTAGGAAATTTTCAACATTTGTAGCATTTTTAGTATTGATATGCATATTTAGGTCATATTTTGAATATTTGTGTGCATATTAAAGAAATTTTGAAGTTACATATCATATTTTTTTAATTTTGCATCATATTGATACTTTTTGAGAATTTACAGACATTTTAAATAATTAACATTATGTTTTAATCAAATTAATTGTAATGAAACTTTAAAAAAATATACACAATGTGTAAGTGGTAAAGTCATATTTTAAATTTTATTGGTCATATTTTAATGTTTTTTAGGTCATAAATGCATGCATATATCCTATTTTTTAGGTCATAAAAATCCGCCCCCTATTAATAACCCTGCAAACTCGAAATCGAATTTCAGGGTCAATTCTTCTACCAACAATTCCTATGGTAGCCTACGGGTAGAGAAATTGTACTTGCACAAAAAAGCAATGTTAAAAGCTACGGATGTGCAGCTTGCTCACATCTGATTTTTAGCACGAACAGCCCAAGTCCAAATCCCTCAAACAATGTCATGGTTATAAAAATTGATCGCCGGGCGTATGCTATTTTCTATAGTCCACAGTCATCTGCGTTTAAAATAAATTCCTCTGTGACGTTCCGACTGATATTTAATCTTATGAAACAAAGTACGGCGTAGATAGAGTAATGAACAATTCAGATGAACGAGTTGCCGGTCAGTGAACTTTGAATTAACTTATAAATCCTCGCTATTAATGAGTATTTGACGAAGATTAATCATAATTCGTGCCATATTTCATAGTGATCTTATCATACTCATATACTATGATCATTTGGCGCCATTGTCTTCAGCGTTTCATAACACCATTAGATAGGCTACTACACAGAAAAAACGACATAATAATAAATTAATAATAACCATAACAATAAAAAATAATCTAGTAGAAATAAGACCATTAGTCTTTTTCTTCCCATCTGCCAGTATTAAGAGAGTTATGTACCTGTACAGTTGTTCATACAAGTAAATGAATGTCTCTATCCAACAAAATTTACGAGGTCCCTTATATTGATGGGTAGCCATCTGAACTCATCGACTTTTGAAAACGTAATGTTTTGCATTAGTCTGTATGTTTTAGTTGAAGATATGATGTAATGAAATTGGAAGTGTGAATGTATGTGTGTTATAATTTTTTAAAAACATAGGTCTAGGGTAAGCAAGTACCCGCAGTATTATATTGGTTTAAAGCAAACAAAACATTAGATGTTCTGTGTCTCTTAAAACAAAAATTTTACCCATGTCGAAAGTTTAATGATAAACCATAATAAGTAATAACATAGACTAGAGTAATTGGAAGACTGGGTAGCAATATCTCGATGCAAACCAGTGATTCGAAGCCTGTGGTTCACGAAAAGTTCAGAAATAGCCAATGGGATTACACAGAAATAAACATAAACACAAAACTATATATGTTAAGTGTATATGAACATATAAGTACATATATTAATATGCTACCGGAAACGTATTAACACGGGCATGATATAGAAAAACCTGGGAACTATGCAGAATACATTATGATTTTTTAATCTATTAAATTCTACAGTTTTTAAAAATGTGTTATATACTTTTTCTAGAAATTATATATGCATATAAAAGGAATGTCAAAAGCTGTGACGGTCAAGTTTAAAATGTAAGACAGAGGTTTTAATTTTAACCAAATGAAATCTTCATTCTCAGTAGTAGTTCATAAGAATTGAGGTTTTAACTAAACGTAAGTAAAAGTACGATAAAGATCATTTTTTCTATTCACTTCCACAAAAAATTATCTTAATTGCTAAAAATCATAGATTTTTCAAAAGTTGTTTTAACAATAAATATCAATGCTTTAAAATGTGAAAATTTTCTAAACCTTTAATTGTTCTCAAGCTGTTTTAAATAATATAATAATAAACGAACATCCATACATTATCACACAGTCTTCCTCCAAAGATAACTAAAATTACTAGTTCCTGAACACGTAACGTAAAGATTGATTTCGAACAGGAAAGATTGGTTTTATAACAATTTCTCTGCTTTGAAAAAAGTATAGGAAACGTGTGAAAAAAATTTAAATTCAAACTTTATGCTTCATTATTGGAACTAATTTATGAGTACGGTATTCCATAAAATGTCCTTTTAAATAATCCAGGTAGACTATAAGATAGGTGAATACGTAGGCTATATGTATGTATGTATGTATGTATGTGTATATATCTGTATGTAGCCTAATGTATTATTCCAATTAGTTTATAAAGCAATGGTTTGAAGAAGACACTGTCTTAAAGCCGTGCACTAGAAGAAACTGCTCCCACCAAAATTCAATGCAAGCGTTTTCTACAAAAATCAAATAAATTTTAAGTATTTTTATTTAAATTGTTTGAATTCTAATTGATTATTAATATGAAACATTCTTCTCCTAATACTAGTTTTTAAAAAAAGTTCAAGTTAGGTGTTAGACGTGTGGGGATAATATAGGCCCTACTAGTTGTTTGTGCTAAACTGTTCGAAATTGAGCAGGATGTACGACATATCAGTAAGTTTTCAGAGTTGCATAAAATGCGTGACATGAAACAAACTGAAGTTACAAAACTGCCGCCCACCAGTTGAACGCAATACTACAAGGCTGAACACAGATAATGAACGTTGAATCCTAGCCAGAGGTCGCCAACCTAATAAACTGAATCGGGTAAGTCCCTCTTCCCCTCAGTTTAGGCCCCACAGTTCCTCGTTGCACTGCAAAATTCGTTAACTTGTATTTCTCTCCGACACAACATATTACACAACCATAGCAGTAAGATCAAGATGCGAAAGATATTCCTTTTAAGTAACAATCGGATGTTCAGGAAATACCTAGTTTGTTGAAATAAGTTATTTATATTTGAAGGATGGTATTAGATGTGTCCGAATTATGACATGTCTTCTGGTGAAGGTTATTGTTGTTGTTATTATTATTATTATTATTATTATTATTATTATCTTGCCTATTCCCCCCTTTTTGCCATTTGTTCCTATTTGTTTTTAGATGTACTTTTGCCTTTTTTTTATATATTGGAGCATAGGCGTAGCGAGGGGGGGGTTTTGGGGGTTTGAACCCCCCCCATTGATTAAAAAAAGGAAAATTGTATAATTTTTTTAAGTCTGCCCATAAATTGCTTAATACAAGTATAAAGCGTGGGAAGCTTAAAACTCGTTATTTTGCGTCTTAATTTTTAAAATTTTCCGGGAAAGGACCCCGGGAAGCTTAAAACTTGTTATTTTGCATCTTAATTTTTAAAATTTTCCGTGGGAGAACCCCCGGAAGCTTAAAACTCGTTATTTTGCATCTTAATTTTTAAAATTTTCCGGGGGAGGGCCCCCGGACCCCCCTCTCCTTCCATACTCGCCAGACCCCGCGGATGTTATAACCCCCCCCATATGGTCGGCCTGGCTACGCCTATGTATTGGAGTACTCTCTTAACAGTTTTTAAAAATTCCTAGGTCCAGATTTAGGAACTGGCATTAAGTTTCTTTTATAATACTCCTTGCTTTAATTTAATATGAAATGCAACCACTTTATTTTCTACACCCAAACATTTGAGTTCTTATTGAATTTTCATATCTTCACTAAAAAGGGCCCTAGGGACCCAATTTAAGAATAAACATTGTTTCATATTAATCAGCCGAACATTCTACATCTACAAGATTTAAATTTCAATAACATTGCAACGTTGTGTTTACTTACATAAAAATTATAATTTTGAAAACTTTAAAGATAGTTTTCATAAAATTTAATTTGTCAACTGATTTCCTTATTCCATGCAATTGTCCTCATGGTATTAATGTTATTTTATTATTTCAGTCATAGACTTCTAAATGACACAAACAGAACAGAATGGTTAATTTAGCTGTGATTATGAATTTTCATTAATAAATGGCTATCATTTAATTTTCCAGGTATAATTGTGTTATGAGAGCTATTTAGCATTTACGACTTTTTTTGCACAAAGAACTGTTATCCCACTTTTTCCATAGAAAACAGTAGAGATTTTGTAGCCAGCGGCATTTTGGACACAACTACAAAGTTGCTGTGAGAACATCTCGCGAGAATGTCTAAAAGAAAATGGTAGCAAATTAATCTCTCCAGTCGTTGAAAGGTGTATAGGATTCTTGAGGCATGCATCGCCATCTTTCTTCATTTTTTAGCTCGCGTTTGGCGACCGGCCGCCAGAGCCATGTCGCAATATAAATTACTGACTCCTCTTACCCCAACATTTATATACCAACACACTCACATGTGTTCGGTTCAAAGAGACGCTACTGCTCGCACATGGTATTAAATTAATTGAAATTCTACAGCAGGACATATCTTATTTTGGAGAGGGACAGTCAATATAGGGTATAAACTAATTTACTGAAATTGTTGCAAAACCTTTTCTTGATAGTAAAATATAATAACTATCGCTTTTATTTTAGCCAAGCAATGCTATAACTAGATATGGAACTTTTAGGTTGCTAAAATGGAATTTTAGATGTCTAAAGTAAAATCTAAACGTTTACATTTAAACGATAGTCTATTCGAAAATAGGTTTTATTATCTTTCTTTCTCTTTCTTTATCTTATTTTTACCTCTCCCTTTTATGATTTAAGCGACCCAAGCCGCCCGGGCCTTACAGGGCCGCGACCTGTCGGGAGAGGGATTATCTATGGATCACATACATACTTTTTTGACCAGAAAAGGACATGGAGGGCTTCCCGGATGAGTGATCAGCCCAACGAGACAACACGAACACATAGGACGAGACACACCATTGACATATATACTCACTCCAAACAAGGCGAGGATGGGATGAAAATGATAATGACGGCCACCATAAGGGCCTAAAGTTACCCGACATTTGTCTCAGAGGGGAGGAAAGAAAAAACCCCACCTGGGTAACTTGTCCCGACCAGGATTCGAACCCGGGCCCGTTGCATGAGAGGAGTGGACTTATCTCCTACGCCACAGCGGTGGACAGGTTTTATTATAAAATCGTTAATTCCATTTAAGTCGCCGGGTCATTCCATATCAAATCAACCAATAAAAATATAATTTTTAACCTTGAGGTTTTCAAAATGGCTCATATTCAGTGACTGTGTTCTGTTCATCACTATGACCAAAAGTACAAAGTTTTAAATTTTTTCGACCTTTCGTTTTGGAGTTATACGTTTTTGAAAAATTTCATAATGACAGTTTTTAGGAACGTTTTAATATATTAAAAAGCATTTAACTCAAAAACGGTTGGTCCTAGAAAGCTCAAATTTGTACCATTCTTTTTAGAATTACAAGGGCTTTAATTTGACATGTAACTTGACTGTTTCACATCACTGTATATTTCTTCCAAAAACTCAAAAAGTTTTTTTTTATCAAAAACTTAAAATCGGGATTTTTAATTTTTATGAAAAAAATATATTTTATTCTAAACCTCTTTAGTTAGTTGTGTACAAATTTTCATGATGGCATTTTTCTGGTTTCATACTAAAATTAATTTTTATATGAATTGAGGCATATAGAAATTCTGGTAAATTCATTCATTGTTATTCTATTAAAAATTAATCATACTGTTGTAATTAAGCTTACTCTAATACTAATTTACTTTTTTTACATTAGGGCCTATACCCTAAAAGTTTATTTGATAAAAGTCAGGTCTATATAATAGGATGATGATGGTCCATATGGTAAAATAACAACTGGAACTAACAAGAGGTACTGAATCAGAGACATGTTTCTTTCCTCCTGTTGAAACTTGCAACCCCTCAGTCAGCAGTTCTTTCTCACTACAGTCATTGTGTCATTTTTATAAATGTCTTTTAGCCTATCGTATTTAATTATTTTATGATATGAAACGTTAATTATAACTGTTCAATTAAGAATACAACTGGCAAAATAACTTTATATATGGGCCTGTAGATTTTTTTACCTAAACGTTGGTCTTGTGCAAGAATGGAATGTGAATTTGGTATTAGTAACTATATGGCATGGAAAGCAAAAGAACTTCTTGAAGAAAAGGGGATACTATCGACTCCTGACCCAAAACCTAGAAAATCTCTACCTCCCGAAACAGCTGTTTTGGTAAAGGAATTTTATAATAATGATGAAGTGAGTAGGCAAATGTCTGGGGAAAAAAGATTATGTCTCCATGGGTAAGGATATCGAAGGAAAGCCAATCCATTTAAAAAAAGATTGATTTTTGGAAATTTGCGTGAAATTTACAAACTTTTCAAATCAAATTTCCCTGATTTAAAAATTAGCTTTTCGAAGTTTGCAGAACTGAGGCCCAAGAACTGCATTATTGCTGGTGCCACTGGCACTCAATCTGTGTGTGTGTGTGCACTGCACACCAGAATATGAAGCTCATGTTTTCAGGAGGAAGATTAAATAAACTAACACTGCCTGGATCTGACAGTCCTCTAAAGCCGCGTTCACACCTGTGCAACGTTGCATGCGCACAAGAGGCTTGCGCCTGGCAGGTGGAGATGCAAGCCGGGGCATGCAACGGTGCAGGGTGAGGCATGCGTGGAATCTGTGCGCACGGACCTCCTTGCGCCGGTGGACCTAGGCGCAAGTAGCTCCCCATTTGAAACGGGGAGCTACGTGCAACAGTCGTGCGTCTTCCAAGGCTCTGCTCTGATTTTTCATTATAGCGGAGTGGTCTAATGAAAAGAATATTGAGTTCGTGGAGGATTATCGCTCGTATCCGTGTTTGTGGATGGCTAGCTCCCCGGACTACAAGGACAGGACAAAAAGGAGCGATTCCTTACAGTTTCTAAGGGACAAATACGCTTTGGGAACAACGAAAGCGGTGCTAAATAAAATAAAAAGCCTCCGATCATACTTTCGTAGAGTCCAGCAGAGTAGAGCAGTGGTATTATTTCAATGAATAGACCTTTTTAGGCTTTTTAAACAAACGAGTTTAGCCGTCTTCATAAAACATAATAATGGACACTAATATGACACCGAAAATTGTTTATAATTTTGACAGAGTTATTCTAGTTCTCTCCCCCCCCCCCCAAATAAGCAAGTAACTATTCCTTATATTGGCACTCGAAAAATAGCATAAACAATTGAGATATTTACCCTTTTTAATGATACAATTATTCAATGCTCACTCAATTAACTTCCTATCTACTAAAATAAGTTGACTGAAATTGTTTGGGAAGAACTGAGGTCAATGATAACAACGTTGCTTTTGTTTTGGAAAGCAGAAGCCAATGCCGACTTGGTTACATCAGTTAACATAAACACTGACTTAATGGTTTATTCCTTTGATGCCGCCTGCCCATGCAATGAATAGCTGCACCACAAAGACAAACAACAAAGCGATATATAGCCTACATTATTAATTTCAGTGCGTTGTATAAATTTATTTGCATTACATCTTTTCTTAAAATGCACTAATTCACATTTATTTATTTTCTTTTGTATTAATTGGAAAATCTATTTAAAAATAGTGTTTTTCTGCAAAAGTCCTCTTTAGCCCCTAGTCCAGTGGTTGCTGACTACGGACCCGCAAGTCTGGGTTCGAACCCCGGTACCTCCTCAAATTTTTCTGAGGTAGGGCCAACTGGAACGGGGTGCATTCAGTCTCGTGACACCAACCGAGGAGCTAATTCATAAAGAAGTAGCGGCTTCGGTTCAGTAAGCTATCAACAACTGCAGTAGGATTCGGCATGCTGACCACATGCCCTAATCCTGCCAGCTACCTATTCAAAATGTGACAATTATTACGCTCATATTATTGGTAATTAATAATAAATAAAATTATATTTGGAAGAAAGCAGTTCGTTCGTTGAAAATGCCACTATTCGAAATAGTACCTACTGGTGATCAGAGTTGTTCCTACTGCGTACATTTTCGAACGATATTCTGGAAATGAAAGATTGATTGCCATGACCAATTTTACTGCTGTTTGACTTTAATATTTTTGTAAAAGGTCAACTACATTGCCAACTTTGTGATTACAATACAATTGAATTTTCTTCTTACGGTTTCGTCTTTGTCGCAAAATAACAACAGCTGCAGCAGCAGCAGCTACGGCACCTAAATCCAAAGCGGACATTTCATCTGCGCACTTCTAGCAGGTGTGAACAGAAAGAGGTATGCGCCTACAATAATGGAGCCGCAAGAGACTAGGTGCATGCGTGAGCTTGCACCGTTGCATGCGCAGATGCACTGGAGAGGCACGGCAACTAGGCGCAAGGCGCACAGGTGTGAACGCGGCTTAACGAGTTACAAGGAATGTATGGCTAATTTATGTGCAATCCACCATTACAGGCATGCTTCCTAAATGAATGTGACTATTGTCCCACAATTGAGGACTTTAAGGAAGCTTTAACCGAGTGTTTCAAGGAGGAAATGATTGACAACATTACTTATAAACAGTGGATTACTGTAGACAGGTGTAATTTCGAAACATTTTAAGTTTTTGATAAAAAAACTTTTTGAGTTTTTGGAAGAAATATACAGTGATGTGATACAGTCAAGTTACATGTCAAATTAAAGCCCTTGTAATTCTAAAAAGAATGGTACAAATTTGAGCTTTCTAGGACCAACCGTTTTTGAGTTACATGCTTTTTAATATATCAAAACGTTCCTAAAAACTGTCATTATGTAATTTTTCAAAAATTTTTATCTCAAAAACTATAAGTCCAAAAAAGGTAAAAATCTAAATTTTGTACCTACTCAGCTAATACTACCTCATATTAAAAAATCGTAGCAATCTGATGACGTGATGTTTGGACCATTAGTTGATTTGGTGTGGAATGACCCCGCCAATTTTCATAAATATCTACTTTAGAATACGATCAACGTAGACATTATACAAGCCTATTACTCTATTACTTTACAATGTTTACATGATAATTTCATAATATGAAATAATATAATATACTATATTATAGTATATGCATTTATGAAGACAAACTTCATCATCTAATGGACCTATAAACAACAATTAATTTCTTCCAATTCTTGTCTGCGATTAGGTTCACAATAAATTACTATCACTTTTTATAGATTTTCAAATGGAAAGTCATGCCTTTCTATCACTCGACATTAATAAATCGGCTGAAAATAAACGCTCCACTTCTTCTGAGAATTTTTTCGTAATTAATTCTGATGGAATGTTCTTGTGGCAATGTAAGAAACTTTTAAAACCAAGGAATTATTTTCATGGAAAAAGACATTGCTGCTCTTTATACTTACTATTCAGTATGACATGTACTGTAAAGTCCGAGCTAAACATTCAGTACGAACTGAAAACAATTGTAGAACTTATAACAAAATTGTACAGAAAATAACTTAGTTGGAACTTCAAGAGGCATGAAAAAAAGGCAAAATTCGGCTCTAACATAAAACCAGACATTTTTGTCCTGGCATTGTCACCTATGAAACGCATGTATACAAGTTTCTGTGTTTAGGCTATATTTTTTAAGGATTAAAATATGTTTTTTACCTAAAATCCTAAATTCTAGCTAGAACAATGGCATTTTTTATTCATTCTAAAGGCGTAATAGGCAGAGAATCAAGAGTCCAAAGATTTTCCCATTCAATACATAAGAATTCACAAGCTGTTTTGTTTTAATAATATTCTAGATTCTAATATTCACAAAAGAGATCAGTGGCGGACGCAGAATTTTTTTTTCGGGGGGTGGATTTAAACAGGTAGAAAGAATAACAAAAAAATAATAATTAACTTACATACATAATCTATATATATAAAAATGAATGTATGTGTGTGTGTGTGTGTCCTTTATGCATTACTACACCATTCATCCGATCGCCATGAAACTTTGGGAAGTTGTTGGGTACATTCCCGGGAAGGTTTCTGTCACACTACATTTTTAATTTTAGCCTTCGTTCGCGAGTTATGAGTGAAAAACGGCAAGAAAACGTGCAATTTTTACGCTTTCGAAGCATCAGTTATTCATTTCAGTTGTCAAATCAATTGCAGAAGACTTTGTCTATTTTTGTCATACTTTGGAAACAATAGCATCGCGATCGCTTAGGAAGGCAATGGATATCTCATGTTATTATAAACGCCAGAGAAGTTAATGATAAGGTGATGATAAGGTAATATTAAATATTTATTTAACGTGGAATATGCTTCTTATGAAAGATGGTTTACAGAAAATTCCGGGGAAGTTGCTTAGTTCGGGGTCCAGGCTACAACATTTCTATATGTAATCATAAGTAAAATCTCTTATGTAGGGCAAGAAAACGTGCAATTTTTACGCTTTCGAAGCATCAGTTATTCATTTCAGTTGTCAAATCAATTGCAGAAGACTTTGTCTATTTTTGTCATACTTTGGAAACAATAGCATCGCGATCGCTTAGGAAGGCAATGGATATCTCATGTTATTATAAACGCCAGAGAAGTTAATGATAAGGTGATGATAAGGTAATATTAAATATTTATTTAACGTGGAATATGCTTCTTATGAAAGATGGTTTACAGAAAATTCCGGGGAAGTTGCTTAGTTCGGGGTCCAGGCTACAACATTTCTATATGTAATCATAAGTAAAATCTCTTATGTAGGGTCGTTAAATCTGCCTGAAATGAAACGGAATTATAAGTCTGGACAAATGAATATAGAAACTATGGCCTCAGTAGGCTTATTCCATTCTTCATCTATATAAATAAAAACGAATATATGTCTGTCTGTCAAATACATTTACACACATTTTTTCATCGTGAGTTTAATCGATTTCAATTCTCATAATCTTCTGAGATTGCAGCAACGCTCGACGGGTAATCTATATAGATCTTCTATATAGCCTACATAAAAATGAATGTATGTGTGTCTGTCCTTTATGCATTACTATGCCATTCATCCGATCACCATGAAACTTTGGGAAGTTGTTGAATACATTCCCGCAAAGGCATGCTACATTTTTAATTTTAGCTTTCGTTCGCGAGTTATGAGTGAAAACGGGATTGAGACGTACATTTCTTGCGCTTTCGAAACATCAGTTTTCAGTTGTCAAATCAATTGCAGATGACTTTGCCTACTTTCGTCATACCTTGGAAATAAAAGCATCGCGATCGTTCGAATTTTGTAAGCCCACCATGGCCGAATCATTTGTTTATAATGTCAAGGCACGCAGACAGATGAAATTTTCACCCTAGACGGAAGAAGAATAGTGAATATAGCCCTAAATGGACAAACATTATGCAGGGTTTTTTAGGCCAGGGAACTCGAATCTGAGGTTATTTTTCCCATGCTGCGCTTTCTAATCGTGGAATTCACTTCAAAGCCGGATTTACAGTTGTTTCATTAATTAGGCCTATCAATCGTTTAATTTAGACCTATGAATGTTTCGTGTGCAAAGTGTTAGTAAATATAATAGTTTAATTATTTTGCTCTTAATTTATAATCTTCCTATTAATTATTGTGGGCGAAGCCGCGGGGATCTGCTATAAGCTATAATAAGCTGTAGCTTATCTAGCGTTTTCTGAGGAAATAGTTTGTGTGTGATAAGTCGTTCTTCCCCATTTCAAATTCTAAATACCTATATATAGACCTTAAAGACCTCGAGTTTGAAAATCGAAAGTCCTTCATAAGTTATTTTCGCATTTACAAAATACAAAACCCGAGCGACGCCGGGCCTTTTAAGCTAGTTAGTTTATAAAACTGGCCACTTAGAGTGAATATATAGCCTTTTTTTTCAAATTTCGGGGGGATATATCCCCCCTATCCCCCCTGTGTCCGCCATTGAAAGAGATATTCATAATTATCACACTAGGAATAACCATCTTATTAACCAATTACCAGTGGATGCCTATGAATCCATGACCAAATGCGGTAAAGAGCGTAGACTAAACAGATTTCGAATTTTAACCACAGCTGTTTTCAGTTCTGTTTGCAAATAGCTATCTGAAATTGTTTAATGGCAATTTGGATTATATCTCATTATATTTGTATATAAATCATGCCAAAATCGAAAGTTACGATTCATGCCAGAGCAGAAGAATACAGAAATGAGGTATTTTATGTGTTAAACAGCACAAAGGGCAAATATCTAATTTTATTTCGCGAAATATCCACCGAAAATGAAGTAAGCTTCAAGCTAACATAGAAGTCAGCCATTTTATTTTACTAAAAGATACGGTTCCTAACTATACACCAATATTTTCTACCAAGCTAAAACTTACAATCCATCAAGCATGCTCAGATAATGTGAATGTAAAATTTCTTGAGCTCATCGCAAAATGAAACACTGATGTATCTTCATAGCGGGGTGTTCTAGATCAGTAAATCAGAAGTGAATTCATTTTATCAGTGCAGTGGGGTCATTACTTTCTGATTTCTAATAGCAATCGCTCTACTTTCTCTCCATAACTCAGTCTCGCATCATTAAGTATGACCACTAATGTAATGACCACTGGTCAGCATATCAAACCTCTTCATTCAAATGACATTGCAAGAGAAAAATAATTTCCCATGTTCAGTGTTCGTACATTAGTTGATACAGTATTATGGATATGCCCTTCCATAGAAGGGCCTACGCAACAGTGTGGCCCTAAGAGCTAGGCTATATTTCTCCATTTGTCCCAGAACTAATCTTTCCTGTATGCATATCAATGTTTCAAATGTTATTTTTTTTCTTGAAAAATATAAATTCACATTTGCTTGAAATGACCAATAGACTATCGAATAAATGTTGTATTTTCTGAATTAAGTTGGATTGGAAATTAATATAGAAAAAACTAAGTTTATGGCCCTGAATCGCCAAAACAATGAGCTACAAAATATTAGAATAGTCGTTATAGCATTCGATCAAGTGATACAAATAATATTAAGAAAGAAGTTAGTGTCGACTAAAATCTAAAATCGGGAAATGCTTATTTTTATGAAAAATTCAGAAACTTATTTCTTCTCGTCTTTTGTCCAGAAACCTCAAAATAAAAGTTTATAAGACAATTATCCTGTCGGATATATTATATGGATGTGAGTCATTGTCCCTTACTCTTCGGAAGAACATAATCTGAATGTGTCCGAAAACAGGGTGCTTAGGTAAAATATTTGGGCCTAAGAGAGGTGAAAACAGGAACTGGAGAAAACATCACAATGACGAGTTTCATGACCTGTACTCTTCACCGAATGTAGTAAAGGTTATTAAATCACGGAGGATGAAATGCGCTGGACATCTTGCGCGTGTGGGGGAGGAAATATATAAAATATATTGACTGGGAGGCCCGAAGGGAAAAAGCAACTTGTAGACCTAGACGTAGATGGAAGGACAATATTAGAATAGATTTAAGGGAAGTAGGATCTGCGAGGGACGGTTGGATGGAGTTAGCACAGAATAGTGTTGAATGGCGGCTCGTATAAGCGCGGCAACGAACCTCCGGGTGCCATACAATAGACAATATTCCTTTAGTTTGCTTAGGAATTGTCCATTGCCATTGAATAAATAAGTATAAGTAACAATATATAGTAAGAAGTCTACCTTATACCACAAATATAAGAAAACACAAGTTTTTTTTTTTTTTTTTTTTTTTTGGACTTCTTAAATATCTTGTTAATCTACCACAAACGGTATGAAATTTATTAATTAGTAATTATAAGTAGGCCTAAGTATAATTTATATATAAGGAATTTACTACTTATTATCTTTCTAAAAAATAATTGTAACTTAGGCCTACTATTCTTACGCCCGTTTACAAGAAACAAGGAGTTACACAGCTCCCAGTGTACAACATAATGGTATAGAAGGCAAAAGACTAAGCAAACTACCTCAGGGAAACCCATGAGAGCTTACGAGTTTATCGATAGATTTATCTGACTAAACTCGTAACCTCGAATGGGATTTATTATTCACTTTCTAAATTCGTCCAGTCTGTCAACATTCTACCAGTTGTAGTTTTGTGGGGATTCACTACCTACTTCTGCTAGCTACAGTTTTGTGGGGTTCAATGTCTAAATTCCGTAGTTGCAGTTTTTTTGAATTTCTGCCAGTTACAGTTTTATGAGAATTCACTACCGGTATTTGAATTCTACTAGTTGCGGTTTTGTGGGAATTTCCTATATAAATTCTGTCAGTTGCAGTTTTATTCGAATTCAGTATCTAAATTCTGCTAGTTGTAATTTTGTGGAAATTCTAAATCTAATTTAGATTTAATTTTGTAGGAGTGCCCATGCATACCTACACAACATAATGAGTAGCTCGAACGTCTTATTTATCCCTTAAATTAAAAATAATTATATTTCCGTTAAGTGCGCAGCTCATAATGTCTAAAGAGGTAACTAAAGTAACATATTACATTTCATAACATTTTAGATGGGGTTATAGTAATTCAATCTTACTTATAAAAATATCAACCACGTAGGGTTATTAAGGGTTAGCATTTGAGGTTTTTTTTAGATCTTATGAAATGACCTAAAGTTCTCAATAATTATACATTTTATGAAAGTTCTCGAGTTAATTACATTTTATGGGAAATTGTATAAGCATCGCTTATCATAAATTCTTTCAATTGACCTGTAACATTTTCACAAGTTAATACCTGAATTATTAAACATAACTTGCTGAAATTCATCCACAAATCTAGCGGTGAAGGTGGAGACTGAGATTCAGATATGCACATCATAGGGAATTTCTAGGTTTACCTTTGCAACATGTAAGGCTAATGCTCTTGATGTGCGTATTCGCAGAGCGCGAAACGGCTGTGTTTAGAGCTTCATTATTAATTCAGTGCCCACTTTGCCTCAATTTAGTTCCCGTGGTTCCCACTTTTGTCCCGCTTTAAATCACTTACCAGTTCTTTCCTCTCTTTTTTAGGCAAGAGTTCTGCTCTTTAAACAACAAGGCTGCTATCAAATGATCCGGATTGGCTTACAGATATCGCTCACGAAGAAAATTCATCCGATATCAAAAACTTAATAATGAATGGTAACAATAAACAGTAAAGTCCATAGTTTAAGACAAAAACGTATTACGGGAAACCCATTTTCCCCCTCAATCAGCCAAGAAAATATTAATGACCATTTTCGTAGATAGCACATATCAACCCATGATAATATTCCAGATTTTCTCACCATCGAATAATTTCTTGGATATAATCCTCAAAATCAAAGCGTAATATTTTTAACATGCAGACTTTCTACTCTGAGCAAAATCCAGGTACTTTTTAAGTCCGAAAAATGTTCCTCTATGTCCCTTAAACACTCGGTATATTAAAATAATTATAACTTAGGCTATATGCGATAAGCGTCAAGTTCTATAACTTGTTGATTCCTTAGAACTGACAGTATACCACAGGCAATGCAATAATTTCAATTGTTTCTGACCGATGACATTTACATTGACCGTAGCTCCCTCCTAAGGGTCAATAGAAAGGTTTGGGCTAGCTGATGTTGCCCATGGGTATAACTCTAGGATAATGGCAATAAAAGTGAGTTATAAATGAAATCTTGTTTAAATTTCCCAAATACCTTCATGCGGCTGGATGGACTCCTTTCAAGAACCAGTATTCAACGTATCAAAGAAAATATAATACCAGAGATTAATTTTTAGATCTTCGGAACTGCTGGTTTCCCAACACTACTCATGTTTTATCTTACAAGAGTTCAAACCCCAATTTTGTCATTGTTGTTGTCTCTAATTTATTCTTATTGAGTTTCCTCTCCACGAAGATATTAGTTATTTTTCTCTATCACATTAGTAACCAAAAGTGCACACGTGAATAAAAAATATAGTATTTTCAGTCTAAAATATATTTACTAATTTCCAGTCTACATAGTGTAGTTACCATTTAAGTTCTGCGTTTCCTCTCCTACTTTCACCTTTAACAGCTGGCAAATTATGGTGTTTGCTTATTTATCCGACGTATAAGAAGTAGTCTAGAAGACAAATTATTAACCCTTTCAGAGATGAATTTATATTTTGATTATAAGCATTCACTAGTCACTAGTGAATGTAACTAGTAACTAAAGTCACTAGTGGGTTACAAATTTGAAATCAACCAGGAAAATTTCAATGGAGTAGCTGGTTTCCCTGGATGATAGTTTTGTTACTTGAATAAATATCTTCATACTTTCAGATAAAGTGTTAACCTATTGTGATTATTTCTCGGACTTAATGCAATTTAGACGGTGACGGATGTACGTCAGTAGCAGTGAAAGTATTAAAGGCGAAAACAGATATTTCTAATTATTTTTCTCACGATGTTTCACTTATAAGGTAACATGTTTCTTATACAGGCCGTGGAGACTTTTAATGTTTCATCAGGTTCTGGTTCCATCCCCAGGATTGCTCCTGATGCTTATTTCTGCTGGAGGCTAAATCGACTCCAGTGCAAAAGAAGGATTGACTTCATCAGAAATCTAATCCGCTTCCGTTTGTAATGCACCACGACTGTCATAATTCCAAGCCTCTACCTATTATAGTTTAGGCTCTACGTTGATTCTCTGCCAGGGCCCTATTTCATAAAAGTTACAATTTTACAGGTGACATAAAATTCTCTTACAGGTTTACATTTTGACAATTGTGTTTTTCATAAAAGCTGACAACTTTACATAAATGTCATGACAATTTTGTAGATTTGTATGACAATTTTACATATTGTTGTTTCTCAAAACTTTTGAGTTTACAGGTAAAAGTCTGACAAATATGTCAAATCTTAGGATACCTACCATTTATGAAACATTAATTTTTGCTGACATATTTACAAAGTTACAAAAAATGTAGAATTGTCATTACAGAAGTGACAGGCAATCCTTCATATGTAGGCCAACAGAGTAGGTTATGTAAATGTGTGGCATAACTTGGCAAACTTTCTTGTGATTTAAACTTTGTTAATATTAACTTGCTAAATTGTCTTGTTAATAATGAACACTAGTAGTAGTGATATTGGTAGTAGTAAAAGTTGTGAAGAAATAGACATGAATTCACCCACTGTTTTTAGGCAATGGATTAACCTAACTTTCAATTTCAGTGACTTTGCATTAAAAAAGAAATATAATTCAATTATTTTCGATAGTAATAATCGATTGCTTAAGTATCATATTCGATATTGAGACATGTATCTGAGAGCCATCTACAGTGTACTAAAGTAGGGGGACATAAAATTGTCGCGTTTATGAAATAGGTTCTGACAATTTACATTAATTTGCCTGTAATGTAAGGAAAAGTTGTATTATATATGAAAAATACAATTGTCATGACATATTGACAAATTTGTCAGACTTGACACAATTGTCGTATTTGTCACACCTGTAGAGTTTTATGAAATAGGGCCCAGTCAGTCAGTCAGGACATAGCCGCTTATATAGATGGAGAAGATAAACAAACAGAGAAATACATATAGAAATAAACAGTAAATGGAATCCCTCTCGTTAGAAAAAGCAAGTCTTTTTCATACATGTTAACGACACAGAATGCATCAATAAATCTTGCAAGAAATCTTGTGTAAACTGGATATCGGTCTGGTAAATGACTTGATATGGAGAAGCTGCGAGCTGCGTGTGCAGGCGGCTTGAGTATGCGCTGACAGAAGTGATCACATTTTCCGAGAACTGAACTGGAAACCTCAGATGCGGGATCAGCACCATGCGCCACACGAGTCGTACACTCAACAAAAATATCTTTCACCTCACCGCAACTCATTTATCATTGCACAAACCACGATTCTAGAAAATAGTCAAGGAGCCCATTCTTCGCAATTAAGGTATTAACATTTTTCATAAGAAGTTGATTTAATATTTTTAATGATAGGTTTATACTGATGTGTACACTTTGAACAAGTGTCTTTGTAAATACATTTTAATACTGTAATACAAATTATCAACCATTTAACTTGCATAAGGTACAAAATAAATATTCTGTATAAAAATGTTGTAATTTTCGAAGCAATCCCAAAATCATTTGAAGGTTTTGTAGGTTATATATTTTTTGAGGGTATAAGGTGGAAAACATCTCTTTAAATCTCATTTCATTGATAAAGAAGTTGTGTTGGTACGTGTGATATCAGAATAAATTATAAAACTGTTCAATGTGATTAATTTTAAAGAACCTCTTTACTTTTTAAAAAGAATGTTTCCACATTACAGAGGTGTTTGCCGGTGCATGTCATACAATAACATTGCACGGTATACTTAAGTTTGAAATTTCTGTTGTAACAGTAAAGTCAAACAAAAAATATGCCCTTCAAGCTATAAATGCTCAAGTAATGAATAATAGACGACATAAAATATGCACAAATTTATAACTTATAAGCTATAACAAGACTCGCATTCGGGAGGTCCCAGGTCGTTTTTCTAATCGTGAAATGCACCCAAAATCCATATTTTTAGCTGTTTAATTATTATTCACAAAGAAAATCTTTCAGCTTCCTCCATCAAGAGCCTGCCATTAGATAAAGCTTACCTTACAATATATAATAACCATGGAAATAAATATATAAAATATAAATAAAGGAACTTAGGCCTAACAAGGGAACATAACAAACAAAACAACAACAAAAATATAGATGATTTTTCAACACAGCAATTGATCCTCTAATGGAAGTAATGGAGATGTTTGATATTTATTCTTTATGGAGGTAAAAATCGTGCGCAGAAGTCTATGAAGAGGCGAGGAATGTATTGTACCTCTTGCACCCACCATAAGACCAATAACTTCTATTGAAGTTAGATTATATTTTATTAATCGTTTGGTTTATGAATGATTCCCGTGTAAGTTTTAATAAATAGGCTATAATGTTTTAATTATTTTGCTCTTAAGTTTTAATCTTCGAATTAATTACCGTGGGAATTATGATTATACAGTGTTTTGCAGATGACAAGCCCTTTCTTCCTTTTCCTGCTTAGATACGCGGTCCAATCAGAGACGGCGAGACGGAGGGAAGACTCTTACTGCAAGCGGCAGTTCTTTAGCCCGTACACGTGATTGGCGGTGAAGGAAAAGGCTTCTCATATGAAAAATACTGTAGGGATTTATAGGTAGCCTATGTGTATAATTATTTGTTGCTTTCGTAAGTCGTTATTCGTTCAGTGTGATCTTCACACACTTGAAGCAGCAGGAATTTGTCATTACTGATTGTAGGCCTATATTTGATGTGTTTTATAGAATGTAAAATACTAAATATGTTAAAAGCTATTTCATTTATTATTAATTATTTACTTATTTGTAAACACCGGCCCTCTTGGCAAGTCCGTGATGAACTATATAAGTAGGCCTGTAGAGGATCAGTGAAATACTTCTAAGGGTTACGAGGCCCCCCAGAAAATCAAGCATTTTGCACAGGCACATGGCAAGCACGGCGTTGTGCAGTTGATTCTCACATCTCCTCAAGGAATACCTAAATATTAAAGATTTCTACAGCACGTGCCGATCTAGCTTTTGCATATTTTAAGATAACTTTTGAGATTTTCTTTTCTCAGCGCAAATGGCGCTAATTTAAAAAGAGTTCGAGGAGGCGGTGGAACAACAGCCAATCAATAGCGCTGATTGAGAACGCCACGCGCTCTCAGCGTAAAAATGTGGAGCAAACACTGAGCACAGACCACATGATCCGAGAGACAGAGGTTACTGACGTCACATCAGAGTACTTTGACTCACCGATAACCCCGACCTCACGAGCAACAATAAGGTGATGGCGTCCATTAACTTCAGTATTTCCATACCTCTTCCTCTCAAGACAAAGAAAAAGGAATTTCTTCTGCTTCCCCTTAGATTACTTATAGGTCCAAAGCCTGTCTTTCACTTTGCCATATTTACACTGCAATTTATAAATTTTGTCATGGTGGGGTAGGGATTAGTCAAAACCCTACAGGTTTAAGATGCTCCCACTATTTACATGGACGAAGCCAGGACTTTAGTTCGGTGGGGCCCACCGGGGGGTCTGGGGGTATTCCTTTTTTTTTTTTGTTTTTAATTAAGCCTTCAAACTTCAATTTAACGACTTTTAGAAAGTTACAAACGAAATAGAAAAACACATACCATACATACCAACAAAATACTATTTTGAAAAAGGCACTAAAATTAAAGTTGATGCCGTAATTATAAAAATATTAATGATTAGTGTTAGTGTAATATAAAATGCCTTGAGGGTAATAAAACACTTTATTTAAGAATACGAAACTAGAAAAACATTTTAATTTAGTGAATTGAAAAGGAGTTATACAATTATGCAATTATGCATTAGCTAAAGCTAAAGCAATACTTTACTGGAAAGATTCTTTGACGTCAGTAAATGGTTCTGAATGTAACAGAGCATTAGAGGAGGCTAATTGAAGGCCCCGCAGACCGAGGGCGATGAAAAAAGTGAACCAGATTATTTTATTCTGGTCTCTTGATTATACAAAAATCAGGTTAGTTCTAGCATTTCATTTTCATGTTTTATGTTTTTTGCTTAATTTTTTTTATTTCGAAATAAAGCCATTTAAAACTTGTAATGAACATTTGAGTGGTGCGCGAAAATGGAGGGAAAAAAAAAAGAGAGTGAAAGATTAGTTACAAAATTAGTAGAACATAAATATTCTTTCTTCAATACCAAATCATAAACACTATTACTTCTTCATTAATAGTAATAACGCCTACCAGTAATAAAATACAGACAAATTTTAATGCCTACAAGGTCTCTTGAGCCTATCAAATTTTATATTTTTCGCAGTCGAAGACATGATATTGTATTTGAATCGTTTTAATACGGGGTCCAAATTAAATTTTGCAGGGGGGGGGCAATCTTACGCCACTGTAATGAACATAGGAGGTACCCACACATACACGCGCCAATACTCACCACCACGTTGTATACGTCGCTGAAGTACATATCTTTCAGCACATCGCACACACTTGTCTGACCCAGCGTCCACATCACTCGACTTTTTTGTTGTGAATCAAAACAGAATCTTCTGGCATATCGAAATCTCTGCTGCTGATCTGCAAAAATTGTCGATGAAGAGATTGCAAAATCTCTCCAATCATCGCATTTTCCGTACATGGTCTAAGTTCTCTATCCAGTGGCGTGGCTAGGACCTGCGAGACTCTAGAAACTTCGTGAAATTTCCAGTCACCAGATCGCCGGGCGACAAAAGTTTAATTATAAAAAAATGCTACGGGTGTTTTATTTACGTTTATTATTTTAGTTTTCGCTACAAAAAATAAATAGTAGATATTGCTACAGGCAGGCACTTCTGATATGAACAAGTGAGCTGATATAAGTATTTACTCAGAGTGTTCGAAAACATCCAGAAGTTATCGATATAATTTGAAATTCCTATGCGACTTTCATAGCATTTTGGTTCCCTGTGTTTCAGCCAATCTTTGCTCTAGCTCCTGTAGTAATAAACAATGTGGTCCGTGTTTGGCTAATGTTTCTTACAGTCGTTAAAGCTTACAATCGGTTAAATACTTCAATATTTGGTTTGTTAGAAATTAGTTGGTGCCATGCCAAAAAAAAAAAAAACTTTTACTTCGTCTTTCTTAAAATAGATGAGAACGTTCAGTTGTTTTGTTATTTATTTATTTATTTATTTTATTTTGATTTATTTTATTTTATTTTATTTTAATTGGAGTCTTTACAAGGTATGTAATTTGTTGTAAAATGTTAGCCTATATCTAAAGAACAAATAGGGAAAGGGATTTCGTCATAATTCCCAGACATTACAACAATCTAATAGGTCTATATAAAATAGCAAGTGTGTATCTATGTATGCATGTGGATATGTACCTAACTTCTCTATAAAAATCTACACGCTTTGAACAACGCGTTTGCGTCTGAGGATAACTTGAGTTAAAAAATACGCTTTTTAAAGCATTTAGGCCTATCTGTGCACTGTTTCAGTCATATATCAGTCTTGCTGTATGGTGGTCTGTGAACTACAAACTATCATTGACAACAAAATGAAACGGTTCAGTATTTTCCGGATGTGATATAAAGCATAAGTTATCCACGACTTTCGCTTACTCTTACTACAACTTTAGATTTAAGAGAGAAAAGATCTAGTAAGAAAGTAGAGGGTGAAATTATAATCAGGAAGTGGGAAAATCCGATTTCTTTTAAACATCCCGGCTTCGTCACGCCTACGCCATAGATTCATTAAGGTTCGAACGCAGTTCACACTGGTCCTGATACGGAATAACTGTCCCTCACAAGATTTGTGATATTAACCTTTTCACTGCTACTGACGTATAAATTCGTCACATCAAAATTTGTATAAAAGCAGATATAAAATCAAGAGTAATGTTTTATGTTAAGATGTGAGGATTTTTATCCACTTATCCACATGTTGGGATTGCCAATTATAAAAATGAACTAACCCACTTCAAAAATACCAAACTTTAAATTTCATATGCACGTGTAGGGGAATGGAATACGAAGCACATCGCCGACTAATTCTTGCTCTTACTGTCACTTCGCATGAAGAAAACTTTATTTTTCGGGATTTTCTCCAAAAATAACTCCAACAATTTAGTATAAATTTTACGTGCAATTTCATACAAAGACACAAAACTTTTATTTGAAAGATTTATTTTTTTGTATAAGTATTCTCTTAGGGTAATAACTTACAAGCACGCTTCCACAAACCCAGGCTTTTAAATATTGCTTGGCGACTTTTCCTGATGCTCAGACAATCGAAGAGGCTTATCCCAATGCAGCCACTTAGTCCGTGTGGGAATGTGAGACGAGAGAATCGCAATGTATATACTATTGGATAGAGAAAGTAATGTGACTTTATCACATCAGACTTTTCGTTAGCATGATTTGTCATAAATGAAAGCCTATGTGCCCTTTGTGAAGCACTAGTGTTTGTGGTTCTATATATTTTAGCAGCATCTGAGATTCCCTCTCCGTCGATCCTTTGCTTTATCCTGTATACAGTACCACGAAAAAGGGCGGTGGCACAAAGAGAGAAAGAAAAATAAATAAAACACTACATTCTGCACCCCATTCCTCCCCCTTTTTGCATCTTCTTTTCGAATTCAGTCTCCCTTTTCTCTGCTAGCCTATTTTTTGCCTCTCTTGCGAATATAACTTTTTTTTTTGTATATAGAGAAGGCTCCGAAGAGTCCGGTGTGGCGACCCCGAAACGCCCTCTGGCTGTAAGGTCTGTCCACTACCACAGAAAAGAGTCATACCAGCATGTATAGGGGATTATTTACTCGCTAAATAAAATATACTAGAGGGGGCCATGGCTGCTCTTCTTGTTATCTAGATACACTAGTTACAGTAGGATAACGTAAATCTTGTTCCGGATTGCTTGTTGTTTCATTCAGAATACAGATGGCTTTGCTCCCTTGGGACGAAGTCAGTAGACTAATACCAAAGTAAAATCTTCGCTAATAACACTGGCACATTAATTTAGTAGCATGTTTTACAACTAGCAGGTGCCCGTGATTATTTGTACAATTGCTAGATGATTTATTTAAATCATTTAACATAAAATAAATTTATATAACCGTGATTATTATAATAATATTATACTTATAATAATTATTATTATTATTTTCAAATTTTTTAGATTCACAGCATTGAGGCTGGATTTAAGATTCTGCTCCAGGTTGCCACCAGCCCCCTCAGGAGCAGATTCTTCATGGGTCTGGTCCTTATAGCACTGCCCAACAAAATAAAACAATTAAATCTTACAGAACACAATCTAATATCTTTAGTTGAGCTCTCATGTTGAAAATATTTCATTTTCTTCCGTAAAAAAAAATATTATTATTATTATTATTATTATTATTATTATTATTATACTTATAATTATTATCACTACTATTATCATTATTATTATTATTATCACTACTATTAACATTATTATTATTATCATTAGTATTTTTATTATTTTTATCTACATGACGATGATGATGATCATCATCATCATGTAGACAATGACGGTGACAAACATGACGAATAAGTGGGACTTTAGTAATAAGGAGTTCAGAGTTTTGGAACTAAGCCAGAAGGCAGGAAGGAGGCAGCTTTGAGATGAGAGGATCTTGAAGGGATTATTGACTTCAAGTTTCGTGTCAATCATTTCATGAAATGCAGAATCCAACAATTTATTTCATTCCCACTGATGAATGAATGAGTGATTTACTTATTGACTTTGCTTTGACAAACACAAAGGATGGGATTTCTTTATGACATAGTGATCATTAAAGCCCGGATTCCCAAGCAAAATGCAAAATTTCGGACTTCTAAACAAAAGCAGAAATGTTATACTCCGTACGAAACACCTTTACAATCAATTTTAACTTTATTTGATAGTGCTTATTTTGCTTATTCTGATATAAAATGTATGTTCTTGCTTACTTTATAGTTTTGTATCAAAGCCGTCACATTGAGTGTTATACGTCATAATCTGCTGTTTCGACCATACGCTTATTAGGCCTACATGTGACGCAACGGTATCATAATTAGGCCTATGTCCATTTCGAAGAATTAGATTTTCATTATAACCCAGGTTTGGCATTGATTATTATCGAACAAGAAATTATCTTGCAACTTTGAAAGAAGCAAATGAAACTGCGTAATAAGCAGTGTGTATTTAAAATAAAATCAATTCTGTTCATGTTAATTTTAATATTATACTAAATTGAGTTAATTTCGTCTTGTAAAAATCTGTTTTATTCAAGAAAACAGCCAAGATCAAACTTCGACTTGTCCATAGCTATCAGCTACCACCTATCTCAGAAGACAAAAATACGAAATCCTGCCAACAGCTGATTGCCGCGGTCAGCCGGTTTTTTTATGAATCTTAAATCTCAAAACTTAAAAACGTAATTATGTCTATAATGGAAATTAAGATATTCGTACGAAAATGCGCTCGTTTCAAAAACTTACTCGGACCTTAATAAATGTCATTATAGGGTCCTTGCAAATTATTCAATAGCAAGGCCCATTTTACTCAGTAACATATACAATACCGGTGCGGAATAAAACTTGGTAATTGGATTCATACATACCCACATAGGTCAAGCTATACAACTAAATAAGTGTTTGACTCTTAGACAGAATCACTGAACGCTAAATAACATTATTGAGTTCAAAACGGGACTTCCCAAGCAAGTCAGTTTAACTAATCCCCCAAAATGACAGTATTATTATTACTATCATAATTATCATTACTAATCAATAATCACTAGCATTAACACATCTTAAGGAGAATAATAGGCATAGATTTATAAGCCTACCAATTAATGAATATTAAAATCTCAGACGAGTGGTGAGAGAATGCACAAAAATACAAAAACTTTTTTCTTTCTTTAAACATCTTACACAAGAGTTTCACAGGATTTCAGTCTTACTTCGGTATTTCATGGATTCCTCATTCAAATAACATGATATGACCTACATGCAAGTTAAGCGTGTAAGCTAAGTAGTATTAACAACAACAATAATAACAGTCACAGTAATGATATTAATAATAAAAAATATTGCCTTAAATATAAAATCAATTCTGTTCATGTTAATTTTAATATTATACTAAAATGTGCACGCATGTTTAGCCTGAAGGTAGTTGATACATACCGGTTTCTTTTGTCAATCTAAAACCCTCAATAATACATATCTTTACACGTATATGTGAGAAAGTTTGTGCAACATATTTTGCATCGTTTATTATTTTTTTTCCAAAAGGTTCTCCCAAATTATAAATATATTAACCTTGGCTACCACGTATACACTTCTAAGTGATAAGGAATAAATATATCGCATTAATTTACAACACCCTGTATTTCTATGGAAGCCTCACGTCATTCTGCATCATCCACTTTAACAGTGCTTCCTGATAACCTGTGCTTATGCTCCTGGCCTTTTATCTTTATGCGTCTCTATTGGAAATCTCAAGGACCGTGTTTATTTCTACCGACAAAAGTGTGCTAGAAAGTTCTATGATTGCAAAGATTCATCTACAAAAATTTTAGAATTCAGAATCTTACGTCCTTCTTAAAAATATGTACAAAATAATTTTGCACCGTTCTTGGAAATAATAGTTCACTTGAGATCAGAGATTATTGCTCCACAAAGGTTCACTGATTCGACAGAATATCAGAAGACAAGTTGTGTATTGCAAACCACCCACTTCACTTAAGTTATTAGTTACTACGCATAGTTTAATAACTTATGCGTTATTTACTTACCCTATTTAGTTATTTATTTCATATTCCCTAGTGGCCCATATTAATAACATAAACAATACGCTGAACAAGTTAAAGAAAGATAAGAAGATCGAGAATTGCAGAGTCCGATTGCCAACGAGCTCTTGAGGAGTGCACGTGGGTTCGAGTCCCTCTCATACAAGATTACATTGTTAGATTTCTAGTGTGACAGAACTACAATTTAAGTATATAAATTAAAATACCCTACATGTGCCACCATAAGCGTACCGAGGGGGGTTTTGGGGGTTTGAACCCCCCCCCCCATTGATTAAAAAAAGGAAAATTGTATAGTTTTTTAAAGTCTGGGAGGGCCCCCGGAAACTTAAAACTCGTTATTTTGCGTCTTAATTTTTAAAATTTTCCGGGGGTGGACCCCGGAAGCTTAAAACTCGTTATTTTGCGTCTTAATTTTTAAAATTTTTCGGGGGAGGTCACCCGGAAACTTAAAACTCGTTATTTTGCGTCTTAATTTTTAAAATTTTCCGGGGATACCCCGGAAGCTTAAAACTCGTTATTTTGCGTCTTCATTTTTAAAATATTCCGGGGGAGGACCCCTGGAAGCTTAAAACTCGTTATTTTGCATCTTAATTTTTTAAACTTTCCGGGGGAGGTCCCCCGGACCCCCCTCTCCCTGGATGTTATAACCCCCCCATATGGTCGGCCTGGTTACGCCTATGTGTGCCACGATACTATCACAGTATAGTATAACAGTAGCGAAGCTCTAATGAAAGGAAAATGCATCCTTTTGACAGATCGTGCGACACTAGCACCCCAAGCGGCCAGCAGGATGGAACTAGCAAACAGCCATTTCCAGCATTGGAAAGATACGAATATATGGCTGTATTTCTTCTTATTTTTAAAATTACCAGAACGAGATTATTACTGGAAAGGCATACTGGTGAACTCACCAAATCATAGACTTTATGGTAATGTAAAGAAGTTGTAGTTTCAAGATCGATGACATTGTATATCTTATAAAGTATCAGACCGGTTTCCGTCCACCATATAAGCTACATCCCTACATCTTCAAGAATTTAATTGACCTACTACTAACATATACTGTACTTACACTGAAAATTCTGACAAATAAGAAAACTTAATAATTTCAATAAGCATGTAGTAGTACTAGTTCAGAAATTAGGGGGGAAAGTAAAGTTCTATAGGCATATAGCACGATAGGCCTATGGTCAGTATCAGATGCAATAGAAAAACACTTTTGTCTTTTTCTTCATTTTGTTAAACACGATAAATTATTAAAAAGTAAAGGATTAAACACGTTATCTTTATTCTCGACAGTTTAATTTTGTTAAATTCAATTATATAGGCCTAACATAACCTCGTGTTAAAACATTTTTAAAATTAGTAGGGTCAAGTGGGGTATTTGTAAAGAGGCCTATATATTTAGAAACCTTTGCATCGTTAGGATTTTCATTTATGATATACATATAAAAATAATTAATTGTATATAGCATTTACAAGCCATTTTCTGCTCCTAAAATTAAAAGAAATAGGAGTAAATACACTAGTATGGATGCAAGCATGATAATCACAAATTTGCAATTTAATTTCACAAATAACTGTTTTTGCTTACCTCTCAGGATCTTTAGGGAACCTGAAGAAAGATAAATCGGGAGAATTCCTTTGGCTGTTGGTGCAATTTATAGCACCACAAGCATTTCCATAAAATATTGTTGACATTTTACATAAGCAACAATGTAACATATTGTGTGGTTCTTGCTCACCGCTACGAGCGCTGCAGTCGCGCCGGTTGAAAAAAAACTGTATGGAGCTTCGCTACTGTTATACTATACTGTGATACTATCGTATAAAATTTAGACTAATTTACCGCCCAGGCGGTTGATATGAAGTTAAGTTTACTTAGGTAGTGAAATACGTTAATCAACATCATCCATATATTATTGTGTATGAGCCTCCAACTAATCTATACACTACGTTGGAAGAGCTGTTTATACAAGCAACCATCAAATGAATCCATCAGTGGGCACTAAGTTTGAAATAAAAGAGAAAAAATTTAGTAGAATAGCTAGTTTACATAAATGATAATCGTAACACGTGGATAAAAATCCTCACATTTTACATAAAGCGTTTCTGAATTAATCTTACATCTCCTCTTCAACATTTTTTTTTTGTGTGACTCATTTATATGTCAGCAGCAGTGAAAAGGTTAAATAAAAATGCTATAAACTTCAAGTTATATCGACAGTATAATATTATATTGCATTTATAGATTACTTTTACTGGATGAAATTTACACAACTTTCATATTATAGAGTCCCGCTATTCCGAACCAATTAGGACCGAACACCGTTCGGTTTAGCGGGAATTCGGAATAGGCGGATTTCATGAATAATATCAATGTATTGACTTGTTAAGGCGTAAAATAAGTGCCAGCTTTCATTCGAATTTGGTTTCAGGCGTTTTCATCAAGCTTAGGCTCCATGTATGTCTCTATTTAACTTCTTTGTATAACAATAAATGTACTTTTTTCACGAACGTCTTTTTAATTTCTCCTGATTTTAAGTTTAAAAAATCGGTATTTTTTCTGAACTCTGTTCGGAATAGGCGGATTTTCGGAATAGCGGGACTGTACTGCATACATTTTATTAGAATATCATCCCTAGACATGCAATTAACTGTTAGACTCAAATAAGAAAGATACGCGGCAAATTTTTGGGTGGGCTTGAGCCCCATGGGTCCACTTAAGTAGGCGCCACTGCTTTTTACTATTTTAACATCAATTCAATCAATTACTTCCATGATTTATCGATACACTTCAACTTTCTGCTAACATTTTACTGATTATTATTACCGGTTATTAAATTTATTATATTACATTATTATTTTAAAACGATATAAATTCATCCTAGACTGAGTTTTTCGTCTTGAGGAAGATAGCGAGTCCACATGGTACGGGGGTGCAGGTTGTATCAAACAAGATAGATATACTGGAGCTGGCCAGCATCCAACTGACGCTCTGAGAGGGTGGAGGATATCCAGTGTTCCAGTCTTATACTCGCCTAGTGCAGAAACTCGGCCGTCAAGACAACACTTCAAAAATAAAATCTCTCAGCAATATGCAAACGCAAATTCCAACTTACCTAACCATTGAAAGAGGAAACAATAATAATAATAATAATAATAATAATAATAATAATAATAATAATAATAACTATAATACATACTATGGAAAGCAACCGCAAGCTAAAAGAACGCAAATTCCAACTTACCTAACCATTGAAAGAGGAAACAATAATAAGAATAATGTCCGCCGCCGTGGGTGAGTCGGTAGCACGCCTGCCTTCCACTCCGGCGGCCCGGGTTCGATTCCCGGCCGGGTTGGAGATTTTTCAGTAGTGAAAGATCTCCTCCCCGGGTTCAGGACTGGGTAGGTTAAGTCTTAGGTTAAGATAATGCACATTGTGCGCGATTCCTTAATTATTAATAATAAGAATAATAACTATAATACATACTACGGAAAGCAACCGCAAGCTAAAAGTTTTATGTTAAACAATTTTTCATATAACTAATTTGTAGGGCTGTACCGATTAATCGATTAACCGGCTCGATTAATCGATTAAACATTTAATCGTCGATCAATTACATTTTCCGATTAATCGGTTTAGTCGAATTCTGAAAAAAACATTTTTCGAGAAATGGGTCAAATGACCAAACTGCTTTCTCTTGCTTCTCCGGCCATGGCACATCATGTGTCATTCAGCCTATTGTGTCCAAACAATTCCCGTTATTCAGAAACCTGAAGGGTAGTTTAGTTTTGCAAGTCTTGGCTGAAAATGTAACCGGAAATGTAAGTTTTGTATATATTTTTCACTAATTAACTAATAATGGTATACATTAATTCAGGATTTCTTCTGATTATCTATAGTGTAGTAGTTATTAAACGTGTAAAACAATATTAAATGTACACTTTGGTTTCGTTTAAGATACCGACCTGTTTATCGATTAATTAGTCGATTAATCGATTAAAGACAAGCGTTAACTCGATTAGAAATTTTAATCGATCTTCAGCCCTACTAATTTGAAAGGTAGTTAAACATTTCATCAACAAAATCAAAATTACGTCCGGCCTAACGAATAGACAACTGTGTTCGCACAACCGTTAGGGAATAATAAAGTTCTGAATGAAGCTTAGATAGCTGAATGCGCAATCCCACAATGTGGCCCATTACTCTAAGTCACAAGAAGAAGGATGGAGTGTTTCACATATTTTTAATAACATTGTTCTCCACTTTTCTTAAGTGCGAAAACAGAAAAACAAAAATATGCACTGCTCCAATAAACTGACAAACACATCATAGGTCTCAGCCGTTAATAAAGCCACAGAGATGTGGAAGATTGATAACTCCTTAGAGCCAATCGTAAGCTGGCTACTTCAATTTATGTAGCAGTTATAACCAGAGCAAACACGCAACAAAACAAAAGGATGATGCATCACCAACACCGTGTGATTTCCCTAAAACGTAGTAATTCTAGTATAATGTTTATTTAGCTACACTAATAACTTATATTGGGCAATGTTTAGGGAAAAATAAGCTAGTTCTCTAGATATCATTTGTAATAAAGCCAGAGTGGAATCTCACTGAGGCCGAGTTGATCCTCCCTGAATCCGACGAAACATAAAAAAGGTGTGTGTGTGTGTGTTAACGATTTATTGCAAATATCGACTCGGAATAAATAAATTCATATTTCGATGAGATTACGTACCAGTTAACTATTCACTTAACCTTTTTCAATGATACTGACACATAAATGCATCAGATGAAAACATTGTATGCACTCAAAATATAAGATTAATACAGTAACGCTTTACGTAAAAGTGAGGCTTTTTATCCATGTGTTATAATTATCAATTAAACCAGCCATTCCACTGAACTTTTTCTCATTGAGTTCAAACTTAAAGCTCACTGATGGTTTCATTTACTGATTTTTTTTTTTAAATAAGCATACAAATTCAGCTCTGATAGGGTTAAAACCAAAATTAGTAACTTCCTTGTGAATGGTTTAGGGTCATCTTCTAATAGTACATAATGCGGAAAAGATGCGCTTGCTTCCTAGAGGCAAAGAGGCTTTGCAAAACAATAATGTTATATTAACTTATAGCTTGTTGTAAATAAACTCAACTATGAAATACATCATAGGCAATATCTTGTAATAAAATACGATTACTCTGCAGTCTATGGTATAAAAGTAAACAAGTCTCCCTATGGTGTGCACGTGGACTCATTTAAATGGTTAATTATGATAACATTTTTTAAACATTTCATAATTAAAAGTTTCGCAATGAGTCAAAGAGTTGCATGTGGAGTCAGTGACACTATCATCTGCAATATTGGAAATGTGTCGACTATGCTCTCCCGAACTGCATTAAACATGCAGATGCATCATTATATCGACTATTTTATCGAGCCATTAATTACTATTAATCTATGAGACAGAGGCGAATTTACTTATTTGTGCAATGGAAAAATGTCTGCCTCTTATTTAATGTACCATTTAATCTTATGACTGTACCAAAAAGAGAATCTACCTACCTAATACTACAAGGGCGGATGTTGATGAAATGTCATCTTTTTCCTTTTCAATAGTATGCATAAACAAAGTAAATTGCAACGAAACAGAAGCGTGGATTTTTATGTTGATTCTTTTTGCATTTTCCCTGATTTGAATTGATAAGTCTTTATTTGTCATTTTTAGGGCGTCATGAATTTTGCGATCATTTTAAATGAAGGCTAAAAATTTTATGAATGTTTTTCATAGCGAACGACGCGACCAGTATATATATATATACACATATACATATATATATATATAAAGCAAATCTTACGGCCACATGTCCAGCTATAAGGCAGAACTAATCCTGCATTGTACTTTAATACAGTATAAAATTAAATAATAAAGATGTCTCATTCTCAACAACAATAAATTAAATTATTTATAGATTGTATTGTTATATAAAATTGTGGTATTTATGTTTTGACTCTAATCTTTAACTTAGGGACGTTTGTTATGTATAAATGTTTTGAATAAAATTACAGTTTTATAGTAATTTTTAAAAATGAAACATCTAAAGTTTTGAAATTACATATTTACCTATTACTTATACTTTTTAAGGTAATTTTTATCGATTTCAGGAAATTTTCCAATAAAATGCTATTTTAAGTGATTTTTACGTGATCATCATCCGCCCGCTAATTATTATTTGTATTAATAGTTTTATTGAACTTACAAACAACAGTCAATCATTATTCAAGAATTAAAGTTCGAAAACTGCACTAGTACACCTACTGTATATAAAAAAATATTATAATATAAAAATGCACCCATGGAAACGAACTCATTGCGTCGGCATTGCTTTGGGTTGAAACTGACATAACCATCATTATCATTGGCTTTTCCTTCACCACAGGGTACCTAATGTGCATGTTTATCAACGATTTAGCTGCTAGCACAATAAGGTGGAAAACGATCAATTTAGAAACAAATGAGGTTTTATTTTCCTTACTAAAATGGGACGTTTTTAGGAGCCTGCGAAATGAAACAATGGAAACGGGAAGAATTAATCCAAAAACGATCCTCAGGGTTTCACTTCAGTACGTACATATGCTTATATAGAATGGCTAAATACTACAATCCTATTGTTAAGAATTGACGTTATGTGTACATTTTACAAGTTATTTTGAAAGTAAAAAGAAAAACCCAGGCTTGAAGTCAAAATTATGATTGCAGCCATAAATAAAGAGCAGAAGCAGAAACGCTGAGATCTAAAGACACACAATCATTTCATTCAGTTTCTTTCTCGCCCTATCACCTTATCTCACCTCCCCGACTCATCTCCCTCTAACTTTTTATCGCTCCTGCCTCTCTACACCCTCCATTTACCAATATCGTTTCTTCCTGAACTCAAATGAAGGAAAAAGTTATCAAGAAAAAAAGGTAGAAGAGAAGGTAAAAAAAATAAAACTGAGTGGAAAAATGTTTTGTTTCGGAGGAAAGAGTGAAGCGATATTGAGAAAGAGGTAGAGGGACAGATAGAAATCTAGAAGAAAAGGCGTTAGCCAAATCTTTCCACGTGAATTCTCACCGTTCGAAAATCCCAGGCATGGGCTCGCTTCGTATTTTCACCTTGTACGAGATCTCGATCTAGATTAAAAACATGAACAAAAATTCCTCCTTTGATTCTCCCATGATTAGAAGTGTTAATAAGTGGACTTGTATTACTAGTATTACTTCAGAAAATGGAGGACGTATTTGCAGTATTTATTGCAATTTTATTCACAATTACAAATCCTAATTTTGTTTACCAGTAATAGCATTAATCAATTTTCATTAAAAAGAAGGGTTATATACTGCATTTAGACGCTTAATATCACGGGTAAGTACATTCCAATCCGGCGCTCGCGAAAGCGATAAACGCCGAAAACTTAACTCAGACCAGCCGATCACGATATTTCATCCCGCGACCACCCAAATATCAGCCAAGAAGTTTCTGTCTAGTTCAACAAGTTCGGGTCATCAATTCCTTTAGGCTTACTAGAGGTTATATAAGTTATTAGAGGTATAGCCTAAAGGAATAAAATGTCGTAACCCATTTCTACTCGCTATGTATTGAAGCACAGAGGTGTAAAATACATTGTAGTATAAGGGTTAAAAGCTATGTTTTATTCTGCGAGCAGAATAAAACTGCTTTAACACGTGTGTCGTACACTATTTTTTAGACAGTCGTTAACATTTGTGAAATAATAATAAATATTATTGTACTGAATTAGCCTACGCACCGTAGAGTCAGACATGTTGCAGCGCGCAGACAGCTGATAGCTGATTTTTCTCGTACAGTGCTGCCAACATGAAAACGGCTTTCACCTAAGAAATATAACGACTTTTGGAATCACCGTGAGAAATGTCACATTTAAACAGGCGTAGTGAATTTTAAAATTGTCATTTTTTAAAATAAGTTATTTAATAATAACTAGCATGTGCCCGCGGCTTCGCCCACGATAATTATTTCAAAAATTAAAAATTAAGAGCATAATAGTTAAATCATTATATTTATTAACACCTAAATCACGTGGACTACATACCACGATTAGATAGCATCGCCTGGTAAAAGCGACCTCAGATTCGAGTTCCTTGGTCCAGAAAACCCCTGTATAGTGAGTTTCGTCCAAATAAAACAATGTTTGACCATATTAGGGCTTACAACATTCAAGCGATCGCGAAAGTTTAATTTCCAAGGTATGACAAAAATAGACAAAGCCAACTGTAATTGTCAAACTTCCATTTAATTTAATTCCAAACCCATCTGAACCCCCACTGGCAACAATATGTTATAATGTCAAATGTGATTCGGATTCGATAATTCTGTGTAAAAAGGGATTAAGTATTCTCAAAAACACTTGATTTTTGGCATTTAAAATCAGAATTTTTCAAAATTCTTTCTTAGTGAGCACCTACATTATGAAACGAAGGTACTGTCAAAATTCCAAGTCTCTACCTGTTATAGTTTAGGCTCTACGTTGATTCCTGTCAGTCAGGACAAAGCCTTTTATATATATAGAGAAGAGAAGAAGAGATATGCAAATATTTTCTACTAAATGAGTGTTTTCCATTTGACGGACACCAAAGTTGATAGCCTACCAATGGAGTGGTATAAATATTTTATAGCACTAGTGCGATAATGTACAAATTTTACTTCGTATGGGGGTACGCCGTACCTTAGTGATTGAGGCGCTGCGCTACAAACCGAAAGGTCGTGGGTTCGATCCCCGATGAGGTCGCTGGAGTTTTTCAATTGGCCTAATCCTTCTGGTGGCACTATGGCCATGGGGTCGACTCAGCCTCTAACACAAATGAGTATCAGGAGCAATCCTGGGGGTAAAGGCGGCCGGTGCGTAATGCTGACAACCTTACCACCTTCATGCACCGAATGTCTAAACATCTGGGATTCTCAACCTTCTGGAACCATCTGGGCCTCGAAGGCCTGTAGTAGAGAATTTTATTTTTTATTTTGTGTGCCTTGTGCTAGAAGTTCTACTTTTAATTCAAGCTGTCTTATATATATACAGCGTGTCCACCAAGTGATGCTGAAATAATTCCCAACCAAAATATGAAGCACTTTCTAATAACTGTGTAAGAAAAATTATAGGATTATACATGCTTTAAATAAGAAAAACTTTTAGTAACAAAAGTAATTGCAAACAATAATTACTTAGGCTATAACAGATACAAAAATTAGGAACAATAAAATAAATTAAATATACTTTCATATAGGCCTATTATTGTCTAGAAGTCTTTTTGATCACACTTTGCAATTTTTCGAATTTTCCCGGATATTTTTAAAAAATCATTGACTTTTCCCGGATTTTCCCTGCCATACGAAATTCCCGGATTTTCCCGACCAGTGGACACCCTGATATATATATAAAGCTTTGTTTCACCACACAGCCTATTCACACCCATCATCGGTAAGGGTCAATGGCTGGAATTCACACTAACAAAATAAGAAGAGCTTCATATGCACCTGGAGTTATTAGTAACAATCGTCTCATTATTCCATGAAAATATTATTAGCAATTCCGCACATTTCATGTACAATATCGTATTACGCAATGTATCTGGGGTTCCTACGTGTGTCTTGGATGCTTTCCATCATCGTCATCATCTCAATTAGATTCCAGGAAATGCACTGACAGATCAAATAAAATGTACAAATGTATACTTCTGAAGTTCCTGGTTAACACATATGTTACGATGCAATGAAATGAACTTCAATTGTATGTTCTTTTCCCCAGAGATGACGATATCATATGCATGTGCCTTGCTAAACTTCTCAGGTCGTTTCAAAACGTCGCTCAGGTGAGAAATAATTTAAATTCTGACCAACTAAAAATATGCAGATGCATACGTATCTGTTAGGCAAAATATTAGTGTTTGTTCTTATTTCTGTGTCCCTGAAGGGCTAGGGCCTCCTACATGAGGGAAAGCTCATATTATTAACTCACGTGGTGAGCTATTCCATGTGAGAGAGGTGGCACTTCGAGTTAAAGTCACTGAGAATATAGTCATTCTCACAGTTTATTGTTCTTCTTTAGTCATTGTCCCATTTCACTCCATGCACTTCTGTTTCGGACGACGCTGAACAAGTGCACCCCAATTTGCTGTTTGAAGTAGTCTGCCCATCTTCTTCTCGGTCTGCCTGGTGTCCTTTTTACGGCGTAGGGGTCCCACATGGTGGTTACCTGCGCCCATTTGTGCCAAATGTCCACCCCATTTCCATTTTGTCTCTGCAGCCCGTAGTCCGATGTTTTTTGAAGCTGTGATAACTTCTGGCATATTTAGCGAGACTTAACTCTTATAAAGTCGCGTCGGTAACTAACAGAAGGTGCACGATTAAGTATGCCTACGATAATATGAAAAATGTAAGTCTGTAGTGAATTGTGAACAAAAATGTTTTACTAACATATTGCTCTAAGCGCAGATACCTTAATTTTTGTTATTAATTTCGTTATAATACTAATACTAATACTAATACTACTAGGTTTTTTAATGAACCCCTACCTGAAAGCTAGTTATCATGTGAATGGTTGCATAGGCGTAACCAGGCCGACCATATGGGGGGGTTATAACAACCGCGGGGAAATACCCCCCAGGGAGAGGGGGGCCCGGGGGTCCTCCCCCGGAAAATTTTAAAAATTAAGATGCAAAATAACGAGTTTTAAGCTTCCCAGTTTTAAGCTTCCCACGCTTTATACTTGTATTAAGTAATTTATGGGCAGACTTAAAAAAATTATACAATTTTCCTTTTTTTAATCAATGGGGGGGGGGGGTTCAAACCCCCAACCCCCCCCCCCCCCCCTCGGTACGCCTATGAATGGTTGAAAACTCCACAATTTTTTTCAAAATAAGTAAAAATAAATATAAATAAATTAAAATTCTTTAGTGATATATACATAAGTTAGTAACTTATATATTGAGTGTCTCAAATTTATACTTCCAAATGATTTATAGATTCGTGGGAAAATTTTTGAAATAACTTATAATTAAATTATTCTAGGGAAAGGTGTACCTAAACTCTTAAGTCTTCTCAGTCAAAGTGTATTGTATTTTTCATCATTGGCAGCAATTACGGTATGTTATGAGAATATGGTAAAACTATCAATATATCAATTTCTACTTTGGTATCAGAGTTTAACTTGTCTTTACTCAGGTGCTGACCATTTTTTCGTGACTTTCATGCCCAGGCCCCTGCTCACAACGTAATAAATTAATATTTCAGTTTAAGCTTTCATAGTTCACAATACTTCGCTCTGAAACTGTTTATAACAGATATTTATTTCGTATTTGAAGAAACAAAGGAAATAAAACAATCTATTTTGAATAAATTGCTCAATTAAATTAATGACAAATTCAAAGTTAGTTTAATCTAGAAAACACGCAAATTTTCGAAATTATGAACATCTTTTCTCAGAATACGATCGTAAGTAGATCTAGTGATTTATGGCGCACATGTAGCCTACATCTTTGTAGCGGTGTTCATTCATAAGCTATTTTCATTTGTTTGCAACATTTCACTGCCTCCTGGATGACGGTAATTTGAAAACAGCACACGGATTCTTTTGCATGATTTCTCACTTTTATACTTGTTTCTCCCTCGGTTTATTTTATAAACATATGATTAGCATATAAAAGAATTCAAAGTTCTCTCGTAAAACTGGCTTGTAAAAATCCTACTTTATTGTTTGTTTTACTGTAAGGCTGAGATATTTAAGCCATCGTCTTTGTAGAAAGATAGTTATATGTTTTAGTTTATGGTTCGGTGTGTATCATCCCAGAGGGCACAGCCCTACGCATGGAAATAAAATGGTGACAAACTCTGACTTTACACTCTAGTCCCCTCCTAGCCCATGCGTCATCACTTCCATATTGTAGTCCCCTGAACGGTTTCATAAATCCAAAGTAAGTTGTTCTACAAGAAGAAAAGGGAGGAATTTACTAAGTTATTCCACAATTTCACACTCGAAAATGACTGTGATGATGGAGTAACGGCGAATAAAAGACACAGTCTTTCGGAATGTCTTACAAAATACACACAAATTGTCAAATCCGAACCGACTAAATATGAGACCCTTGACATGTAAGTTCCTTGCTTGAAATAGGAGGGTAAAGTAAATCTATTACACAATATTACTTTGTAGAAATCCATATGACACTTGGCAGGAATAAATATATTTGAAACTAACAGAAAGTAACATTTTAAATCAGAGAATTCTCATAGAACTGGTGACGGATTTTACTTATTTCGGAAATGCAGCAAAATAAATTATATAACTTATTACTAATTATATTATATTATAAATTATTAAATTAAATGTCAATAATATATTTCACAAAATGGCCTCATTTTATCCCAGAATAAGCTTTCCTACAAATATTACAATTCTTAAAAAGTACAAATTCTGAATTTTGAGGCATTTTAGTCACCGGTAGCATAACCAACCAAGCTATTGGAGTTGGAATTTGGAAGCGAGCTGAAATACTGCAGCAACAGACTTCTCCATAGTGTTATATCCTCAGGTTCTTGCACTAATCGAGTACCTAGGATACTTTTTTATGTTTTATTTATTCCTATTGGTAATCTATTATTATTTTATTTGTCTAATTTGTGATCTTAGTACTTAGGCTATAATGTGATTCATTTTTAGATGCATTTCTATTCCTTTCAATTTTTATCTTTCTCTTCGATACCAAGCTACTTTTTAAAAATCTTATTTGATTAATTTTTAAGTAGGCTACATATAGAATATGTAATCTTATTTATGAATGTGGTGAAACGAAAGAAAAAGCTTAAGGCCTTACCTTTGCCAGATAAAATGAAAATATTTGTAGATATCATTATCATTAGTATTATTCCTCTCATCTCAATCTCTCTTATATCTGTGTTAACGTACTCGTTCCCTTTATGTCTCTTTATCTATTCTATTGGTCTTGCAATCTTCGTTATAACGTCAAATAGCAATGTTAACATTATCGTTTCCTTTATGTCGAAGAGCTATACATTGGCCCTACAATCTTTCTTATAAAGTCTTATACCACATTCTATTAGGTTAAGCAGTCACGAAGCTCTTGAACTTTCTCCCAATAACAAAAGTGTATACTTTCGACACCTGACATGAAAGTAATAAGGAATGAAAGAATAAATGCGAAAAATTATAGTAAAGGCAAATATTCGTATCCCATTCCTGAAAGATAGTTTACGTAAACAATAAAAAATCTGATCTGTAACGCATAATTTCCCCTGCACAAATGAAAGTGTTACCTCTTAGTATAGGCCTACTAACTTATATGTTTGACATTCTCTTTACGTAAATTCGTTGTAAAAATAACATCTTAAATTCACTCACGTGACTTTCTTTACACTGAGCATGGGCAATGCACCTTCCTCACTTCACGTTCTGATAGGTAGAATAAGAGGCCGTATTGCAAAGAGCATGTATTCAGTTGTTTCAACCTGATGTAAAGCGTTATTGTTCACCAGACAAAACTACCCTTCAAATAATTTTTTTGAAAAAAAAAAAATCAAAAACAGTTTTAGTTCTTAATTATAAGCACCTCATGCACAAAATTTAATCAAAATCGTAACAGCCGTTTTCAAGGAATTCGCGAAAAACGAACTTTTCTTAATGTACAGTGCCATTAAAAATAAACTGAAAGTCGTTGCCAATCTTCGTGCCACTTTCCCAGAAGGAGCCTAACCCAAATACAAAATTCTGTTTTATATGATTTTATACGATTCTGGAGCTAGGATGTTCGCAGACACACGTGTTTTTTAATAGTTTTTTTTTTATTTAGGGACGTCAAAACATGTAATTATGTTAAAAACTAAATTTCGAATTTCTGGGTCGACCACAATATTTCCTGTACCTATAGTACCTATGGTACAGGCAAAGGAAGTAATACCGTTTATATATTATGACTTTTTTTAACTATGCTGTTCACAGACAATCACAAACATGCAAACATTTTACCAATTTTTTTGGAGCATGCAAACATTTTACCAAAATTTTTGGAACGTGCAAACATTTTACCAAAATTTTTGGAACATGCAAACATTTTACCAAAAATTGTTGGAACATGCAAACATTTTACCAAAAATTGTTGGAACATGCAAACATTTTACCAAAATTTTTGGAACATGCAAACATTTTACCAACATTTTTAAAACATGCAAACTTTTAACAAAAATTGTTGGAACATGCAAACATTTTACCAAAATTGTTGGAACGTGCAAACATTTTACCATAATTTTTAAAACATGCAAACTTTTAACAAAAATTGTTGGAACATGCAAACATTTTACCAAAATTTTTGGAACATGCAAATATTTTACCAACATTTTTGGAACTCAGAATCTGTATTAGTGCTGAAAAGTACTCTGCCAATAATAATAATAATAATAATACACTAAGGAAATAATGTTATACTACTAGTTCCAGAATTGCTCAGAAAAAAGAAACCCTAGAGTAATATGTCTATTCTTTTATTTCTCAGTACAGATGATAGGCTATAAGCCATTGTCGCAGAGCATTATATTGGTATTGTATCTCTGTATGAAATGTTCCCTGCTCCGTGTGTCAGGATGGGTTAGGTAACATGTCTGTTACAACGCGCTGCTGCCCACCTTCTCCTTCATATGACACAGGAAGAGGCAGGGGGAGAAGAGTCCTTCTTGTAAATCACACTACTTCCCGTCCGCCTCCAGCCCAGCTTCACTCCCATCTTTTTTCACTCTAGATTTGTGCAAGAAATAACCTGAGTTCCACCTCGGATGGATTTATCAAAGAGACCCATGTCATATTTCATTGATTGTTAAATTGAAGAAAGGCTTAAGGGACACTTTTTCGCTCTTTCGTTTGATGTGGTTGTCTTTTGTATTTTTTCTGAATATTGGGTATAACTGCATGGGATAGTCCAGCATCTGGATAGTTGTCCTATTTTAGGAATGTCATAGAGACACGGCCTGCCATTACATCTAAAAAGGCAATTTTGATATTTTAAAAAAGTAAAGAAACAAAAGTAAAATAAAATATCATATTTGCCAAATAAATTATGACCAATGCAAAAATATCAAAATAAAATAAGAAGAAAAAAGATAATAACATTTACGAAACAGTACAGCCGGCCAAATTAGATTTAATTTATTTCATTCATGAATGTTATACAAATGACTGTGTAAAATGAGTGTGTAATACGATTCTATTAGGCTTATTAGGCTACTTATTTAAGTCAAGGAAGATAAATTTTTCAACATATTTATGCAGAAAGTAATTTAAAATCCGAAAATGTATATATGCAAAATTTATAACTTATATCCAGTACTGCGATTTATTAGACACAAAATTTCGCTTCAATTTGTACATTTTATTATGAATAATATCATTTATACAATATATATGTAGCCTACACATCAGACTTCTCTGAAATTATTATTTTTTTTTAATTTACAATTTCTAGATCAGCTCTAGATTTTTTTCTCCAAAATGTTCTCTTTTAATCTATGAACGTGATTTAAATACGATAATAGACAGTAAGGACAAATATACCACCAGAAGTAGTCGCGGAAGCCAATCATTGGTTTAAACACTTCATCTTAAGAAAAGAGTTTATTCCAAATTCAAAGGCTGCAAGATGTATTCAAATTATTTGAATTATTTCGATTACACTGGTCTCCCATATAACTCGATTATTACTGATCTATTAACAAAATTATACAAAACATAAATTGATTTTTGTAATATTAAGCGATATTTGCATAATTTTTATAGCTTTATTTCAGGTCACTGTCAAGAAGTCTGGTACACCATGACAGTTGCTGAAAATTATCTCCACATCAGCTTGAAATTTCGAAATGTACAGAATTCGTCCAGGTTTCTTATCATCTCGCCCAGCGATTTCCATCCCTATTATATTTTATTTTGTTATTAGATGGATAAATTTTCCGATTTGGCATCAGGATGATAAGTTATAGTTAATAATATATTCATTTCAATCCTAGGTTATCTAGTTTTTATTTAGCTCCAATTAGCGCAAAGATAGCATATTCTTGACCTAAAAGAACTAGCACAGTTTTCCTGTAATTTCGACGTAATCCTCTAGTCTATACTTTGTTGATTCTGAAATAATTACGATATAATTCTTCCAAGGAATGACCTCGAAAATATAATTACATACCCTAAAAACATAGCTATTAATCAGTCTAGTGTTTATAAATAAAATCGCGAGAGTTCGCGAATATGTAACGCGGCTCTTTTTAAGTTAATTTTCTGTGTTTCGGAGGACCGTCATATGTGGGATTTTCAGCTGAATTTTCTAACACGGTCTCAATTTACACTGAGACGAGCAAGTTGTAGCACGAATTTATTCGCTGCTGTGATGGATTTAGACTAAGCTATCTTGATACAAAGAATTAAGGATGGGTCCTCGATACTTTCGATACCTCGATACTCTCGACACTTGCAAGGTATCGGCATCGAGCGATACTTCAGAAAACTCGCTCGATACTTTTTCGATACTTTTGTAACTCTGCAATTCAAGGAAATGCGGTATCTCTTTCTGCTTTTAGTAGTCTACTAGATACAGTATATACTTCTATTTCTCCTTGAAATGGAGAAGACCACTCTGTGACTTTTGTCTAGTCATAAATAAAGACTTTTCGACTTTCAAAATCCAAACAGAAGAGATTCTTAATTGTTTCGTTTCCTGTCAAACGTTTCAATAACAACCAACAAGCAAGCTGACTGTCCAAACCCCATTGTAATTTTTGAACAAAAACTTGTAAGTGGAATGTTTCAAAAACTAATTTTAGTTTTAATGTAGAGCTTAAAAAAATTATAGGCTGCTGATGTTATTAAATTTTACCTCATTAAATATGCACAATTAATTAATTTAATTGGTATTACACAGTTCTCTCAACTTTTAATGTTTAATGTACCGGTACCTATTTATTGAAACTAGAATTCTTGACTGTATCGAGTATCGAAGTATCGAGTATCGAGGAAAAAATCATGTATCGGTATCGAGTATCGAGAAAATCTGGTATCGACCCATCCCTACAAAGAATTGATTGAGATGTATAAGGGACGGAAAGTTAAAAATTGATTTACTCACATAACAGTTCCATAATAAGTAAAGCACAATAAAATTGAATATAGGCTAATAATACTTGAGACGATTGTTCTTGTTTCAAGAATTTCGATAGAATGAATATTTAATATTTCGTACTTCTAAACTAAACTAAACTAAACTCCGTGGCGCTACATCCCTGAAGAGACAAGGTCTACCCCCAGACCGCTGCGTCATCTACCATAGGCAGATGGCAGGATTGGGGGCATGTGGTCAGCATGCCGACACCCATGGCCGTTAATGGTGGTTTCCATGACCCTGGCCCGGGCGGCTTGGGTCGCTTAAATGTCCCTAAAAGGGAGATGTGACACTAACGTAAAGAAAGAAAGAAGAGAACTATCGTAAGTCTGAGTAAAAATGTAACTTACACTGATTCTTTAAGTTAACAGCCTCTTACATTCAAGCTTTAAAATTTCTCGCAGATGACGATGCTTACAGGTTATTAATAACCTACTATGAAAGCTAACTCAACAAGAAAGCAATAAAATTATATGGCTAAAAGAGGCACCCAATAGAGAGTCATTAAAGGTAATGTATAGGCTAATCTGGTACATAAGAAGCACACATATATATGAGCACAGCGAAACGCTTCGCATTAAAAAGTCTGCCACTGCTTAACAAAAGATTTGTGTCACCCATATCAATACAGAAATGATAATTCATGTCGAGTCGACCTCTGGCATCCGGATTCACATTAATGTGACCTTGGCCTAAATTTGAGTGCAATAGATCCCTTCAACACTAGAATAGTGTACAGGAGTCATAAAACAATCTGTTCACAACCAGAAATATCTTCTTCATTGCCTAAGATTGCTCAGCCACCTCTAGGCCTAAAGTTATCACTTGACTAAAATAAATTGCCCATGGTGTATGTCTTCTTCAGATTCAACTCTATGATGCTCTTTGAAACTCTTTCAGATTTATTGAATATTGGCATTTACTATCATTCAGCAATCTAAACTTTGACACAAACGCAAGAAACAATAGTATAAAAATTTTGAGAATACTTTCACGGACTTGCATTAGGTTCAGAGGTATATCCTCCAAGCTTCTGGGAACGCATTCAATTGTCATCATCAGGGGGACTTCCAAACGAAATGAAAGCTGATCATGACTCCTAGATTACAAAAATGGAAATTTTAGGGTCATTTTTTCCAATTCTTCATTTTTAGGTCAGTTTTAGAATTCAAAGTCATTATTTGGTCATTTTTAATCCTTTTATCGTCTTTTATTCCCACATTTCACATTTTTAGATCATTTATTACTTTTAAAGTTTTTTTTATTTTTTATTTTGCGTTGTTTCGTGCATTATATGGAGTTTTTTTGTGCATTTACTTACATGAGAACTCTAAATAATCATAATTATAATTTTAATTTGGATACTGAAAGACTGTGTTTGCTGTTTGCATTGAACTGTATGTGCCAATTAACAATTACAAGCCTATATAATGGGGTCAAAAACATTAATATAGAATAGACACAAATCTGATGAATAAACCAGTATTTTCACATAAATTTTTGGGTCATTTTTCTGTATTTTTCCAGTCCTCCTATAGCTAATTTTTTAAGTATTTTTAGGTCATCAAATTCCGGGCCCTGATCACGACCAAGGGAATAGTTTTCTCCAAACTGAATATGTTTCTGTTCTTCACATTTCCAGTAAAATGATGCAACTGGTATGCTGACACACACTACAAGGACCTGCACGTCATTACAAATCGACTTTAGCTTAACACGATAGTTTGGAAACCGAACGCAGGAGGCGCAGCGAGAAAAGTTGCTCTCATCTCTGTCTGACACACAGCATCAATACGGAGCAACATCTGGAAGCCATCACACAAGCCCATGTCTCAACATTCCAACTACAGCCTAACCCCATGGCCAACAACTCACCTAATTTACTTCTGCTGTAATGTCGGCTAACTTTTTTCTGTTCGTACTGGGTCTGTTTGTATAAAGTATAAGTTACTGTAGTTAAGATGAAAATTGAATAAAAGGTAGGCCTACATCTATGTATTATATTACACATTCATATTTACATACTTCAAATCCATATCTTCCTCAATATGCCTATGTTCTGAATTGCAATAACATTGCTACACGCCATAAAGAAATGACTTTATCATTCCAGTTTGATTAAAATCACAGAATTCATTTCGAGCTCTTTAGACCAATGACAACAAGAATAATAATGTTTGATGTCATTCCGAACACTAATGATATCATGTTATAAAAAAACAAGAGAATCAAATTAATATTAATTATAGTATTAATGGTAATAAGTAAGCATTAACATAAAGTTTACTCAAACCCTCTGGAAGTCTACCTTGAAAATCATATATTTCATAATATTTTATGTTATAAATAGTGGGTTTTAAAAACTTATTTCATGTCGCTAGTTTTCTGGCAATTGCGCCCTTTCCGAAGAACTCGTCGAAGGTGCTGTATTGTTACAGTGCACGAATCTTACTTCACGTTTTCACTTTTGCAATTTTCTCCATTCGCATTTGAGCAGGTAGCCTTATAATCCGATTGAGACGAAAGTTAGCGGATGTGTTGTGATCGACAAAATAATCAGTATTGCAAAGATCAGCAAGTTGAGTGTGCTATTCCACGACTATTTCCTAACTTTCCACACACGATTGCACTAACTGAAAAATTTAAAGAACTAGAGTACCTACTTAGTCCGCTGGTCCTGGTTCGATTCCCGGCCGGGTTAGGGATTTTTCAGTAGAGAAAAATCTCTTTCCCGGGTTCAGGGCTGGGTGTTTGTGTTGTCCCTAGGTTTAAATGTTAGGTAGGGGACTGGCGCATTCCGGTAACAAATCTGCCGTGAATATCCCTTCAGGGATCTTTAGGGGTCGATCGCGATCCGATAGGAACACCACAGAGTACTTAACTGTAGACTAGGCAATTTTAGTTCTGTCCAGATCTTATAGGACATTTCCTCTGCGTTTCATGATCTGCAATTTTGCTCACATGAAAAAATCTGAAAAGTCACCTTTCACCTAAGATCATAATTTTATGGACAGCTTAAGAATATACTTTTACTACCCACAGAATAACTTCACTTTCCATTAAACTGGGATGAGTGGCGAAATATTTGTCAAGGAGTACTCAAAATTCCAAACTTATCTTAAAGCATTTAAATGTAAAACCTTAGAAGAAAACGTGTACGTTGACACTCCCCGCCTCATATGACATAAGAAAATAATAACACAGAACATCTCTTAAGTTTCTAAGCTTTTAACAAAGGAGACAGGAATTCAATTAAAAAAAATAGAAACTCGACTTCGCCACCATAAACTAGGATAGCGTAAGTTACTGCGCTACAAAAATAGTTAGCCCTTATGGGCGTATGACTTAATTCGCAGATATAGATGTAGAAAAAGAAATTAACTGAGAAAATAGCTTTGAAATGCAACCTCAGCAAAATTAAAAGTTAAAGCTTAGAAATGAAAAGAAGTGTTTATGTTAAAAGCAAAACTATGTAATGAAATCCAAAATACCAGTTTGAAATAATCACCCACGGTCTCAGTTTGTACCTCTTTCTCCTATAATATCCCCATGTAATGCCCAACATATACAATATTCTGTGGTTCACGAATACATTTTTCTCTAAAGTTAATAGTTTTCAAGAAGTTGCTGTCGTATAAGCCTTCAACTTGTTTGCTAATATTTACAAGATATTAATACCTAACTCCACGCTTATAATTTTATTAGTTTGTGCTTAGTAACACCCTATTGTAATGTTTCAAAATGTTGTGTTGTTTTAAAAAATAAGCAAATAACTATAACTCAGAACTCAGTTTTAGAGTTGTAAATTTAAAAAAAATGTTCTTATAATAGCACACTATATGAAAAGAACGCCGCTGATGAGACGCCAGGTAAAGCATAATGGAGGCCGACAAGTGGTGGTGATAACGGAGAAAAGACTGCAGTAAGCCAGAGCGTTCAGCATGCTCCAATGACCATACATTTATTGCTACTCCGAGAAAGAGAGACGGAGAACCAAACTCATCTTTCTTCCCCAGCATCCCGTCTACTGGACCAGCACGATGATTGATCGGCTTACATCTTCTCTCCATCTCTCTCTTTCATCACTAAGTAGTAACCCTATATTCGGTTTTCTTCGGCTAATTCCGTTATATACACAACTGACTTTTCTCCCCCAACGTCGACGCCAAATAGCCATTCTTCGGGAAGAAAAATTCGTTAGAACGATGGCATGGGCTGAGTCCAATTGAAGGGCAACGAACGGCTGCCTTCGAACAGAATTATGCATGGATATGAGAAGTATACAGTATACAGCTCAGAATCCACAAAAATTTATGATCATTTGATCAGAAAACAATCATTGATGACATTTATTCAAAATTGAACGCAATGTATGATCTTAAAATCATGCTGTTAGTCATCTAAGCTTAACAAGACCTAGCGGTTCATTAGTCTACATATGTGAATTCCTATACTTTTTATTGGGAAAATATATTTAAGAGAGTGTTTAAAGGGATGCACAGTCTCTTTAAATTTGATTTTTACAGAACCTAAATATTCTTCGAACAAAGAGTTCATGCGGAAATGGTTTCCCAATCAATTTTTTTTTTAACTAGCAATACCCATCAACATTTTTAGACTAACTCACAGTTCGTACCAGGAAAGAATGCCGTTGATGAATAGAGATGCTTTGTTCACACGACTATTTGAATTCTATACGCGAGCATCATAATAATTCGGTTAGTAAGACGGTGGACGTGAATGGATTTAAAATGACGTTGACCACTGATGACACTACAGAACCGTGAACGAACTCCCGACCTTCAAAACAGACTATCCACATTTAACCATTTAACCAAGGGTGACGATGTGATAGAAAATCAATATTCAATATACATTTCTTTCTCTTCACCATTGCAAACAAATCTACTGAAGATATAAACGTACAACTTGGACCTCTGTTCAGAATGGCATTGACGATATCGGTTATATTAGTCTAATCATGAATCAAGAAAGGAAGAGGTTTTCGTAAAATACTTCACTCAGTGTAGGAGAAAGTATAGTTGTCACATATTTATATCTAAGCTGCATCATTCGGGTGAAATTCGGTCTAACACTAGATTTCGTATGAAAAAATATTTATTAGGCCTACTTTTCTAAACCTTTGTTAGTTTGTAAAGCTTGAACTAAAAATAATACACGTACAATTTATCTAAAACATTTCCAATGCCTATTGGCCAGGGTTATAGGTTATTAAAATAAGTGCTTAAGCATGCGAAAGAAGCAGAAAACGTGATGATTTTTCATTATTTTGCGAAGGCCTATGCTTTTCTTTGCTCCTTTACAGACTACTATTTTAATGATAAAGGGACGGACGGATGAATAAAATAAAATAAAATAAAAAAATGAACACGTGAATGAAAAAATGAATGGACAAATGAATGAATTGATCTTGGGGTGAATGATCCGGCAGGATAGGTGGATTACCTATTCCCAGATAGTAGAGAACTGCTCTTCCAAGAACGGAAGCACAAAAAAGAGCTGCTGCCAGAAACAAGCAAGCCGAGGTTCCTTGTCCATTTTGCCAGACCCATCTCCGTTCCCCTGTACATTCGCAGTCCCGCAAAACTAGGCTACACAGGTTAAGTTTATTTTCAAAAAGACGTCTAAGAAACAATCCCATGTAAAACCTCACGTACTCACTTATATCTTATTGAAATTGGTTTTGAAAGCTTTTCTTGTGTTAACACTATCCAGATCCTCCATTTAGGGACAGAGGAACCAACAGTATTAATGAATTTCGATGAGTAAAGAAAACTGGTTGTCTTAGAAATGAGCATTTATCAAACCAAGCAGTCATTTTGTGACAAAATATTTCAGTTTTATTGGATTGAGGTAAAGTTTTCGCATGGTTCCATGTGACGTTCGGGGATCACATTTATGTATTAAAATCATATGCACAGGTATATTATTCAATGAACTTAATAGGTATGTTCCTAAAGCTAAGTCATGTACTGTCAGGAACCACATTGTAGGTTGAAAACTGACATTCGATGCGCAGCGAAACTGACTGTGCGCATGTGTCGTGATACTTGATAATGGGAACAAACCTAATTCCAGCGTCCCACAATAGCATATGCAATTTCCTATAGTCAATTGATCAATACAACATTCAGATTTCCTCCCACGCCGTCTCTTATTCAAAAGGTGAGACCTAAGTAGGTAGGCAGGTATACGATTCTAGATCAGTGAGGCCTATTTCTATATTGTTCGGTCTAGGTCTATGTAAAATACTGATTCCATTATAGCATTTGGCGAGTGTGTATAGAAAACATTGTTCAGATTGGTTGGTCTTGGGATTTAATTCTGTGATCTAGTGACAGTGTCTACGGTTATCGGGTAACATAAAGATCAAAAGTAAACCCGTAAGATTTCACGTTTGTGATTTATCCCATTTTGAAAAACTTATAAACCAAAAGACCCATTCAATTTGGAGAGATTATGTGTCGATAAAAGGAGTTGGTTTGTAATTAAATTATGTATTAAAAAGGTAAGGACTTTCATGGCCTCGTCCATGCCCAAATGAGTGTACCTAAGTACTGTAAAAGTAAGAAAATTAGACTTGTGTTGTAAGGTTGTGCATGTCCTCGGGAAGATTTAAGCTGCAATAAGTTTGAGTAGCAGTAAACTATGGGGTTACGAGAGAGCAAAAAAGGAAAAGTAGGAATATTTCGCCTTAAATTGATATATCAGTGCGTAGTAAAATTGCTCAGAATTATATTTCAGGTAAGTTTTATTTTCCACAAAGTTTTCATTAGTGAATATATGGCAAGATATAGGCTACATTATGCTGTATATAGGCTCATTAGCGAATACAAATAATAATGCTTTCATGTTGCTTTGTCTAATCACTAATATCTTCTGGTTGCGAAGGTAATTGTAATATACGAGGGTCGTCCAGAAAGTAAAGAACGATTTGGGTTAACTAAATAACAACGAAGGATATCAACACAAAACTTTATTTACAAAGATATATTACCTTACTTTATTTCTCAACGTAATCTCCATGTCTGTCAAGGCATTTATTGTTAAGGTGGCACCGGTTTTTCAATGCCAATGTTATACTATTCTACCGCCAAAGACCTGAGCCAGGATGTCACTGCCGCTTTGAGGTCTTCATCGGTTTCCACCCAAAAAAGTCCTTTAGTTTCGGAAATTCATGTAAGGTCCAAAGTGAAACGCATCAATATTTGCTTTCAACTCATCAGTAAGGAGTGATGGCCTCCCACTCCGGTTTTCATCGTGCACACTGGTTCTTCCTTGATTAAACATATGTAATGAAGACTCGTTCATTGCATTATCACCATACACTTTCGTTATTTGCCAATAAATTTCGATTGGCCGAACATTTCTCGCATCCAAAAAACGAATCACACTACGCACTTTACATTACATTTGGCGGGACTTTCATTTGGCACCCCCATTTGGATAATTTACGTTGTAGAACAGACAGGGGTGACCTCACAGCAACGAAACTCGACTCACACTGAGGTGGGATAAGGAGCTAACTAACGCGCATCGTGGAAATGGGGGACCGGTGGCGAGCGTGATGCGTAATCGTTCTTTACTTTCTGGACGACCCTCGTACATTCTTTGTTGTTGTAAAAACCTATCGATGGAAACAAACTAAACCAATAGTAACGTTGTAATACTGATAAAAAAATTGTCTTGGGTGGAAATCCAACACGGTTTTCATATTTGTACGCAGTAGATCCCTAGGCTCTCACGCAAAGTTTAGTATTCCAGATCTCCATCTAGACTCCTATGGATCTCGCTACAGATATTCGCACATCTAGTATAACAAGGACGTATCTGTCTCTTATGCTAATTGTATTATAAATTTGTCAGTTAACAGAGCTATTGATTAATGACAAATTTTTTACTTATCTGAAGTGATTTATAACTTATGTTGTATGTATGGACATGGAGGAATATAGAAATTACCTAGGTCTTCATGCTCGAAATTTAAGTTTCGCAAATGCATAATATGTCCTCAGGGATAAGAAATTTCCGCGAAGAAAATATTCAACCGAATATAAGCATCAATCAATGTTTGCTGCCCGGTCGAAATTCAACCGATTCCAAACCATTTTATGCAGGTCTCTAGGCACTTTATTCTGCAGGAAACCTAAGTAGACATGTTGATATGTTATCTGTCTGCTTCCTACGCTGTTATCGCATTCTCTTTGTTGACCTTCCTAGTTATGAATAACCTGGCAAGATACAACAGTTGTTAAGAAAGAAAATGAGTTAGTTTTGGTGCAAATTTACTATAGACCTACACAATTTTATGCTTTAAATTACATCTCACTAATTCTGGGAGGGAAACAATCCACAAATTTTTGCCTAGTAGACAGACCATTCAAATGCCCAGGAACTACCAGAGATCTGTTTCAGGACCCTTACACACGTATCGTATCTTTAAAGGCATGTCATTTGAAGACGTCATACGTATCAAATTATGGAAAGAAACATGATAATTATACAAATATTGTAAAATCACGACCTAATAGTACAAGTGAATAATAGGCCTAAATAAAAAAAATAGGCTAGCAGAAATGAAGTTTCCTCGTTATTCTTAAAATCATGAGAGTGACATGAAATTAGACATCAGGAACAATACTATTCCACAAATATGTTCTATACTTCGCAAAATTACTAAAAATATGCCTAGTTTAATAATTATTCATTTTTCCGTGTAGGCCTACTTCGCCTATTCATCTATCAAGTGTGAAATATTGAGAATAAAAATTGTCCCAACACAATGGCGAAAACTACTATTGGATAATTTTTTTATGATCACCGTCAATCTTACCATTGGGATTAATCGTTATAAGAACTGTATACAGGAATGTACTCAAACGAGTAAAACATTGTAACTAGGTTTTAACAAACCCTTTGTAAGCAATTGAATGTGTGAACACAATATATGCAAACACATAAGTTACAGTTTACTTCACCTATCAACAATATTATACTTAAAGTTTACTTGCTGTAATGCATCCAATTCTTTCCGAACTTTGCTACGGTAATATTGTTAACATCATTCATAAGGTCGCTGGTTCGATCCTGATAAAGGTCGATGGCGTTATTATGTGAGCATAAATGTGACAGGCCCATCTCTGTAGATTTTCACCCATGTAAACAGGAACACTTGCGAAACAAAATTTCGGCACACTGACACAGGCTTAAATTGCAGTACTGTACACCTCGTCATTAAATAATTATAAAAGCAACCAACCGACGTTTGCAGCTTGCAGATTGTATTTCCTATATTTTACCTACAATTATTAAAGTTTCCTGAAATTGATTTAACTCCATATTGAAACTACTGTAGATTTTCCACGACATAATGGCAGATCTAACTGTCCACAGATGGCGTACACTTGGCTGTTTTCCCCCCATGAGGCGGGCGGGCAATGCCTTCCTCCGTGTTAAAATTATGACGAATCAATGACTTATATTTGATAATTATCGGCCTCGTTTACATTCAGCCATTGCCATTGTTCCTCGCGCTGCAGTATTTACTGCCCAAAATACTTCTGTGGCCGCATCGGAGGTAGTGAGTACTTATTGCCACTTTGATACTTCGCATTCGTCCTCGGACAATGGAATTAGTTGCAGCTGACTTCAGCACAAAATAGGGCAGCAGCAATGGCAATAACAGAAGGAAAAAAAAGTGTTTACATAGGCCTACTCGAACTGCTCACTTCCCTACTTACTGAATGTACACAGTTATGATACAAGGGGAAGAAATAATATGGTGTTACCTAAATTTCGTTTACAGAAATCCCTTGATTCTCATTTGTATCTTGGGAAAAAATTATATAATAAGTTACCGCTATCTTTCAGACAGATTAGAGATACAAGTATTTTTAAAAATAGAATTAAATGTATGTTGAAAAGATATAATTTTTACACTGTACAGGAATACCTGAACATAGATATATTGTTTTAATGGCTCATTGACGTTACCTATTGCATTGTATGCTGAAGGGTATAATAAATTATTATTATTATTATTATTATTGCCACGGAATTGGGCTGAAGGTAAACGAGGTAGCCTATTACTAGCAGGCCTGGTGTAATTTTTTCTTACCAATTAGACAGATATTGTCAGTAACAAAATTGGATTCGGCTTATATTAGAACCTGCGCAGTGATCATCAACAAAACAGTCCATCGTGTAAACAAGGAACTGTTATTAGTAAGACTGTGATTCAATATTCATAGCTATTGCTACTAACTTGTTTTGAGATTTACGTTACGTTGTTACCGTCCCATTATCACAGGCACGGCTATCGTAGGCTCGCGCAAACGTAAACTACCGCGCCGGTTATGAGAAACTCCTATATAACCGACAAGGGACTTCATGTATAGCGTTGGACTATACATTTTCGACAAAGAGATTACGGCGGAAACACTGTCAGGTAAGAAGGAAGACGTAGTGTTTCTTTGTGACAATCTTCATGGCAAGGAGCAGCAGTGGCAATGGACCATAAGAAGTATGGGATTGAGGTTGTAATATAGCGAGGATGGACGCGTCGTTATGGCGGCCATACTTGTTTAGTTATTGCTAGCCTGGGTAGAGTTTTTGCTGGGACAGAGGATAGGAAGGTAAGTTAGAGGAGTGAGCTCTCCCACTATCAGGGGATGCTCCAGAGCTCACAAAACTGGCATCACAACACGACGTAGTTTCACAATACCATGCCTTAAGAAAAAAAGTCGAAGGCTCAAAAATATTTTGGTATTTATTTATTGACTACGGTACGTAATCTCGTAATATCTCTATCTCTCTATCTCTCTATCTCTCTCTCTCTCTCTCTCTCTCTCTCTCTCTCTCTCTCTCTCTCTCTATATATATATATATATATATAGGAGGCTTACCTGACTGACTCACTGACAGAGAATCAACGTAGAGCCTAAACTATAATAGGTAGAGACTTGAAATTTTGACATTACCTTCGTTTCATAATGTAAGTGCACGTGTTAAGAAAGGACTTTGAAATTTTTTTATTTTAAATGCCAAAAATCAAATGTTTTTGAGGATACTTAATACATTTTTACACGGAATTATCAAATTCAAATCACATTCCATGTACAGTTCTCATGACAACATTGTATTGTTGGCAGTGGTCACAGGTAGACTAGGTTTGGAAATAAATGATACGGGACATTGACAAATTAGAGAAGCTATCAATATAATTCATGTTATAAATAAATATTGAAGAATGAAATCCACGAAAATAATGCACAATGTGCTGCACTCAAATAACTTTCTCTACCCTGGACATAGAGAATACCATATAATATGTATATTATTATATCGCAGGTTTTTGGGGAGGATTGCAAAATATTATAATATCATATAACGATTACAAGGCTTATTTTTGTAATGAAACGTAATTTGTTTGAGAACAGCTGAAATTCTCAATTTAGTATAAGAATAGATTTCTACTTGTTTGTGCCTGCCATTAACCCCCGGAGTATTACAGCCAAGTAGTCTATAGATCAGCCTAGGCTCAGTTTACTTGAAGTTAATGTCCCGATCTACTATTGTAGCTATCCACTTCGTAAGTAGGCTAAAGGATTGTGGGGATGCATATTAGGCTACTATTTTCTGAGATTCTCACATCACGTTTTGTCCTTATGAATCTTATTATACTAAGTTCTACTAGATCTAATTAGATATTTTCGAGATGCATTTATACAATGGTATTTTGTGCTTCATAAGGAATAGCACGGAATAAGTCCAATCCGGCATTCGCCTAAGAGTGAGGGAAAACATCACTCGGATTGGTGCGTCTAGGAGTAACAACGCTACTTATGTAGTGATTTTACGTTCTACTCTTGATTTTGGACCTCTTTTTCAGCTGTTGCAAGTCTTGCAAACTCTTTAAGGTAAGAATTTTTTTTTTCCGGCGGGTCCAAAACACTAAGTCTGGAGCCCATCCTTTGTCGGCTAAAGCTGATGCTTCCTACAGCACTCGACGGGCATATCTTGGGCATGAATAGCCTACAAGACGTGATATTATATTGTATCCGGTTCGCAATCAGCGTATTAATATAAATCGTCGTCTACCAAATTAAATCTTATTAAATTTGCAGCAAAATGTCTGTGTCCCGTGAGAAACTGAGTTGTATAGTAGTCCGGTGAAATCCATTTCATTTTCATACGTCTTCGGACATCGAGAAAGTAATACGAGGGCTGTCCAGAAAGTAACAGACTTTTGAAATAAAAAATAAACAAAGTGAAAAAATGTTATTACAAACACTTTGAAGGTAGACTCTTCTACAGATAGTGTATCGAAAAGCTAGTGCCACGGTATGATAAATGCCTTAATTTGAATGGCGATTATGTAGAAAAATAGCCTAAGAGTTTACCTTCAAAATTTATGTAATAAAATTTGTTTTTTTCACTTTGTTAATTTTGTATTTCAACACGTCTCTTACTTTCTGGACAGCCCTCGTATTTCGTGATTCGGCACCGTTGTGCTCTCTTCCATCTGTGCTGCCACATGTCGAGCACTTGATTTCTTAGGAGCTCATAGAAGGTAATTTTTTTCGTGTTCAGCATATTCTGCAGGTCCTATTTCTAAATTCCCTATTTCTAAGGGGAGTTGTTTCCGAATGCCGTACCTAGCGAGTCTCTCTTCTAACAGGAGATCTACTGGGAGGACGACAGCAATTACCGGAAGGCAATCATTTGATGCTGTATAATTAAATATGAACACAACATCCGATAAGTATCAGCGAGTCTCCTAACCGATTTTCTCTCGTCCAGGCAGCGGAAATTCTGAGTATGCCTCGAACTCTCATGTCACGTTTTCAGCATTAACTATTTTCGGAAATAGATATGTAGTCCTATGCGTAAGCTTGGCCTATCGGTCAGACTAAAGAACTTTCACCAACATTTTTATACAGTTAGCATAAGAGGTAAAATTGGAATATAAATAGAAGACTCGCACCTATCAAACAGAAGCATAAACAGATCTGAAGATGGGATTATAAGCCCAAAACGCGTAGTCATATTATGACATCGCAACCTTTCAAACTTCCCTATAAGGGGGTAAATTAACTTTTGGCAAGTGAAAAGTGAAAATTTAGTTTCTAATATTTCAGAAATGCGCAGATCAATTCAAATAAATTTTCAGCGGTTAATCTACACTAGATTTATAGTAGGCCTACTGGTTATTTACATTTATTCTGAAATGCAACCTAGGAATGATTTAAATGTCGCATGATTTTGCGACAATTTTGCATGAAAACTCCTATTTTTTGCCAGTTTATGTTCAGTTATTTTATTACAGATACAAGGCAAACTGTCCTATTGGAAAAAAATATGTATTATTAGCTTAAGAGTTAATCGGGGAGGGGAGGGAGAACTTGAGAAAGTTCTGGAGATCATTTATTATGTCCAGCACAAAATCCGGAAGAACTGGGAGTGGATACACAATTCTGGCTGTTGAAAGACATTTCCATCGTCCGGCCATGACTCGTATCCACGCAATGAGCCACCCAGCAAGGTCATTTCACTTGAGAAGAACTGACAGCTCGGATTCCATATTTTAATACCGCATGAGGTAATAAAAAAATGTTGTAACGTCTTGATAACAGTCTGAAGCAACAGGCAAACTTCTCTTTCATTCCCAGAAACGTGTCATAAAGGAACGTATCTACCATAATAATTTTGAAATCACTATCACTATTTTATCTTTGTTCTGACGGGCATAAATTAAAGATATCAAACAGCACCGTCATAATTTTCCCGATAATGTATCTGAATCCTCTATTTTACTGTGGACAAGAAAAGACGTCCCTATACAGGTCGTGAAGGCTTTTAGAGTTAGAGGAGGTTGAGGATCCCCGGGTTTTCCATAGTCGGCATAGTAGTTAGTCTTATGCACTTGCCTCCTCTACCCCAGTATTTCTCCTGGTACTCAGTTATACAGGGAGGCCATTTTATGCGGAAACTTTTTAACAGCTTGCCCCTGCTCACACTTTCCCCGCTGTTGTGCTTGCACCGGCGGGGACCGTGTTCCGTTACTACCGGCAAATCACTTTAGAAACAATACAAAATAGAATAACTCAACCGATTTTTCTCAAAATAGGCCTACATGTAGAGGCTTATTATTATTATTCCACTGAGTCGTGAACGACTCTTGGAGATCCATGTGGATATTCACAGCAAGAAAAGGGTCTTGCCATACCATTTATTTGAGATACTGTTGAAAATGACATTTACGAAAAAAATCTCCGAACGCGCCTTCTATAGTTATTTCTCAATAAGTAACATTCCACCAAATAAATTCGCTGTTCAACCGTATACATTTTCGATTATTGTCTTATGTAACACACGACAAAAATAGACAAGCGTCTCACTACAACACACCGAAGCATCTAACCGCTTGTATGCTTTGTACAACTGCGATGCAATGCGATGTAGCGCGGCAATGCGGCAGTGATGCGAGGTTTCCTCATAAAATGGTCTCACTGCATTAGAGGATGAGTCGATCACAGGGTCATAGTGTCACCCGAAGGACTTGCCATATTATGAATCCCAACGATTTCATTCACCCTATATATTAGCAGAAATGTTCAAATCAGTCCCTAAAAATATAGGACAACAGTGTGCAATATATGGACCGCGGGCCAGATATGACCCTCGTACTGATTTAGTTCTAGTTCTCAAACTAGTGGTGTTAAACTCCTTGGATTTCGGGCGATAGTGGCCATAACACTTTTTCCATAAAGGTTGGAAGACTGTTTTAGAATGCAAGCTATCATATCATTGGTGTTCGTGCAAAATATCTTATGTTAAAATTACCAACTTTTCAGGAAACGGAAAAAGCTGAAAATTATATTAACACATAGCCATCTACTGCCAATAAATTATAATGAAAGAAAATATATTTTACTCATAAAATTTTTCGAGTAGTCCTAGGACTGAGGTGATGAGTTTAGCATGAGACAGTTTGCAGGAACTACAGAACAGGGAAAGTACATGTGACATTTTGTAAATGTTGAATTGCTCGGCTCCTATTGGTCAGAAACTTGAGATATTTGTAGTTATATGTGAGATTCAAAATAATCTGTGTTTAGAGGGGGGAAAAGAAACAATTTTTCACGAACACCAATGAGCACCAATGATATTCGACTTTCCTTAAGACGGTTTGGCGAGATTTTTCGCCCGTTCTGCAAGGAGTTCCAGAGCACAAATGACTCTGAAGGACAAACTATAAGGCCTGAGTAACCGAATTCAAGGAAATTTGAACACAGGCCGAAGATAAGTGTACAAAATCTGAAGTCATGCAGTAGAGCCTACTGGTCTGCCGGTTAATGTAAACCGCAAAAGATTCCAAGCTTTCAAAGTTCAAGGTACAGTAGGATTTACTACATAATCTGAGCAGGTGTTCTAAATCTCCCAACAGAGGATTGAAAGTTTTTATTGAATTTGCCGCAGATATTCCCAGAAGGACATCGTCAAGTTGGTGGTGGTGGTGATGGTGATGATGATGGTGATGGTGATTATGATGATGGTGATGGTGATTATGATGATGGTGATGGTGATTATGATGATGATGTGTTTATTCTGCCTGAAGGTTCAGAAGATCATTAAAATTCTAAGTTGGGATTTTGAAGGAAAGAAAAAAGTACTAAAACCAAACAGATGAGAGTTCGGCTTATTTCTGAGTCACTTCTTACCACTTGGCCACAGAACATGAAAAACTCCAACAAACACGACTAAAGTTCCATCCATCATGCAATCCTTCTTATGTATTGGGCAGATAATACCAAATATAACTTAATATTAAGTTATTGCAAAACTGATAATATACACTTGGAGATTTGAGTAGACTATGGTGAGCTATATAAACTTCGTCATTATGAGGTTGTCTCCGTTACCCTGTGAACTCATCACGCTTTCAATACTTCGTTCTCGAAGTTCAAATCTCCTGCTAAAGTGCTCAAGATCGTGTAGTAAATCAAAATCCGTAGACATGGACTAGGGAAGATCTGATTTACGCGTGGGAGCTGAGAACACATGAAGTAATAATTTACAGCATAATAGCTCACATTTTCTGATTTAAACTTTTTTCCTTACATCGTTCTGTCCGAAAGCACTTAGGCTATTTGTAACCAGAGAATACGAAAATTGTAATTTATTCTTAAAATTTGGAATTTCGTAATTTACTGTAAATTTCTTATGACTTGACTATAATACTTAACTGAGGTAGGTATGTTACCGATAAGTAAAGATACCTTATATTGATGGAATTTTCAAAATTCTTAAATATATCTTGGCATATTTCTGGCGGTGTTAGAAGACTAAAATTCTCTCGGGAATGTAAATAGTTAGAAACATATTTATTTTGGATGTTTCGTAACCTAACGTGACACCATTTCCTTAGCCAGCAATAATGTGGAATGGACAATGGCTGTTGAATGCGTCGCCCAGTAACAGTGGAAGGCAATGAGCGTGTTCATATTAGGACTGTGGTTTTAAAATAAGGCTGATGCAAAGCAAATTGAGTTTCAAGGATGATTCTAGATTAGACAGCTGCCCACGTCTTCAACTCCGGCCGTCAGGAAGAACGCTGCAGGTATTCAACAAGTTCTAATAAACATGTAATAGCTACCATGTAACTAGGCTCAGGTTAAATTAAATCGAGAACAAATTAATCAAACTATTCCTTCAATTGTAATATTTTTCTAGCTTCATTTTTCCCCGAGCGCTAAATTTTTCGATCTGAATTTATCCACATACTTGTACATAAAAAGATTATGATATTCGTTGCTATAGGCTGCGAAGTCCCGGGCTCAGAGGTTAAAATTAGTGTAGGCCTACATTCTGACTGTAGAATGACATTCTTCGGAAGGTAAATAAAATCGTGTGATCCCTATCCAACATTCATATTACGTTTTACAAATACGACTTTCTCTACCCTTCATACATAGAGTAAGCGGCTGCAATGCGGGAGTAGCCTATGCGTTCAGCTATCATATTATTCAGGAGATAGCACTTAAAACCTAAGTTTGTGAATGGAATCAGTAGCTTATAACTACCCTTCAGAGAAGTTACAGGAAAAAATACTTCAAATAAATTTTTAATTCGTAACAGGCCTATTGGCTTATGTAGCGTGTGTAGAGAAATTAATCCAAATCGTTAAAAGCAGTTTTCTAGAAAATCCCGAAGAATTACATTTTCTTCGTGAAAAATGGCGATAAAGGCAGGTTATATAACAGTTGCATTCTTCGTGTCACATCCCCGAAATACACATAAACAAATATCAATTGGACTATACAGACATTGGATTCGCGAACCTCAAAATTTCAAACCTCGATATCGAATTTCAAGGTCGGAAACAACGTTCCCGCTATAGTTAATTTGGTAGTGAGGTAAAAACGTGGAAGTCTGAAAATCTTTACGAAATGCAAAAATTGGTGATTGATTTGTCTTGAAGTCTCTTCAAGCACTTAACTTACTTTGAGGTCCACTACAGCCACAAATGACCCCATTAAAGCGACCACAAAGACAACGGACCTGTTTCGAGAATGCTTCTTGTCCCCTTCGAAATTCACAAACACATTGGGATCCAATTCGTGCACGTTCTATTCCAAATTGAAGCTTCCATCGAAGGATACTTGAGCACCAATGGCTTCCTTCAGTCGACTCCGAAATTCCTAGCATCACGTCGCCTTAGGCCTACTTGTAGGCTCCTTTTCATCCTTTCATACTCTTCGCTCTTTCGACTATCTTCAACATTTTTCTGCCATTTACATCTTTTCCAGCACACTTGTTATACTTTTTGGTTCCATTTCGGGTACTATCCTCACTTTTCATGCCAAGTTCTGGTTCCCATCGACGCCTTCATACATTAGTTCTTTGGTCCTTCTGCTCGTCGATTCCTTTGGGTGATTTTTCGCTCTTTTCAGGCCACTTCATAACCCTTTGGCTCTCCTTCGAGAATGCACTGCAAAATTGCCTCTTTCCAGTAGACTATATCTTTAGTGAGTACTCCCCATACTTTGCAACAACAAAAATAAATATTCCTAGGAAATAAAATAGGAAATAAAAAGTATTCCTAAGCTTAGGACCTTTCACAACCAACCTGTTCTTTCCTCTATTAGGACCCATCCATTTGCAACGAAGCCATTCTTTACCACTACAGAGACTAAATTGAATAAAGCAAACAAGTAGAACCTCCTGATTCTAGGGGCCTCTCGAAAACGCCATCAAACTGAATACAACAGGAATTGGTGTTTCCATATCCTTTCACCTAAGGCACGGGTGCGCAACTGGTGCACATTGTGCCACTGTGCGGTGGGGTAATGTCTCCCACTACAGTCGCCCTTGACGTCAGAATAAAGCAGTTTCGACGTGACACTGAACAAGAAGAGCAGGTTTCATACGTCACAGCAGAGGACGGGGACTAAAACGTTTCCCCTCAGTTGCTCAGGTAGGCTATGACCTAGGGCATGAATGAAGACGTCTTTTGTTGCAAGCTCTCTTGACGTTTCCTCTACTCCCCAGCAACTACTGCGTATGCTGAATTTATTATAACCGAGAAACATTAGGTAATACAATTGCCGATGACCACGGTAGCAAGCTAAATAAGCCTGTACAAAATATCTGTAAGACGCCGAAGTTATGTTTTAATTTTCAATAATCTTGGGGATAACAGCAGACCTAGGCCTATTTAATTTATTCCTCAATAATAAAAAAACTAAACCTCGATGTATAGGCCTACGTTGCTAGGTGAAATTAGTTGTTCTTACATGAGACTCCGCAATGATTCCAAAAATGATGGAAAATTTCAGCAATTCAAAGTAGGCCACTGGTACGCCACATCGGCTTTGCTTACCCCTGAGCTACACAGTTGCAAGAGCATAAGTCATCTCGGAAGGTACGGCCTAATATCTCAGACATCTTGTGGAAATACAAATTTGGTCATCCAAAATTCACCTACCTCTTCCCCATCCCTGGTTTAGGCAAATACGTGCGTAGATTCTTAATGCATTTTAGCCGTCCTATTTCAACATATTTATCCACCTAATTAGCCTATAATTATTATCGTACACTCAAAAACTACAAATACTGTTTTAAAGGCTATATGGATAAACACCATGTAAGTTACTGTAGCCTACATGTAAACCGCTGGTTAATTTTATGGTTATTTAACGAAGGGGTGTACTGCAACTGAGGTTTATGACCATCGGTGGGCCAGAAATTTGTCCCGCAGGAGTTCTTTTACTTGCCTATAAATCTACAGACATGGGCACGTCATATTTATGCACACATAAATGTCACCCTGAGCTGGGATCGAACCTGCAACCTCGGACACAGGAAGCTAGGTACTGCCAAACACACTGCGCCGCCTAAGTCCTTATAAACAGTATTTACAGTCTAGTTTTTATAACTGAAGCTTAAGTTTAACGGGAGGAAGGGACAACTCTGAGACGGGTAATAGTAGCCTACTGGCGCTGAACTTGTTAACTATGCCTCCCTCTTCCCCGCGACACACGGTTACAGCAGTTACAGTGTTTTGCAAATGACAAGCCGTTTTGTCCTTCTCCTGCTTAGATACGCGGCCCAATCAGAGACGGCGAGACGGAGGGAAGACTCTTATTAATAGCGGCGCTCTGTTAGCTCGTACAGTGGTATTAATGAGACGTGGCAGTCCAAGCATGGATGCTCAGTAGATGCAGGCGAGTCCAATAAACATTCGTACTGCATGGAGGGGTGTATGGGTTAGTTGTGTCGTTGCGTTCAGTGCGGTAACATCGTATAATGCAGTGAAGAAACAAGAGACCTTGTTACAATCGCTTCTTCTCTCTCGCAAGCGAAGTACAACATTCTTACCCCTCCCCATGATTCCCCCTACATGCGTCACCCCTCTCACGCGCATCTGACTGCCGCCTCTCTTTAATACCACTGTACAGTGGTATTCATCAGAGGTGGCAGTCAGATGCGCGTGAGAGAGGAGACGCATGTAGGAGGAATCATGGGGAGGGGTAAGAATGTTGTTCTGCACTTCCGGGAGAGGAGAAGCGATTGTAACAAGGTCTCTTGTTTCTTCACTGCATTATACGATCTTACCGCTCTGAAAGCAACGACACAACTAACCCATACACCCCTCCATGCAGTACGAATGTTTGTTGGACTCGTCTGCATCTACTGAGCATCCATGTTTGGACTGCCACGTCTGATGAATACTAGTATACACGTGATTGGCGGTGAAGGAAATGGCTTCTCATTTGAAAAGTACTGTAGAACTGAACTGCATGTTAAACACTAACATAGGCCTATCAAAATTAATTGATAAAGATACCCTACGAAATAAATAAAAAATTGTATCATGTTTTATTGCAAAGACACAACAAGAGAAACCCCTAGACTTGACTCATTTCTCGACTGGCTTGGGTTCCGTCCCCTCATTGATTGAGCCTGCATCCCCCAGTCTCCCCTTGGCGTGCGTGTGAGTAGGCGGCCATAATGAAATGCTTATTTATAACACGTAAACACATGGTGATGTAATGCACCCACCATCTTACATCAGTACAAACATGTACACAAAAATGCAGATAAAAAATTAACAAGCAAAATGAAACGAGGAAGCAGGCCCACAATTCTGTGGGCTATGTCCTTTTATCTTATCTTCTCTGGAGACTCGATCGGGACGGCTTCTTATAAATAACTTGGCTAGGCCGCCCCCCATGCCTGAGTGATGAGACCACTCGCTATCCACCGCTGGGAGCCTGGATCGAATCTCGGTGGATCTATATGAAATGTGTGGTGGACAAAATGGGGTCGGGCAGGGTTTCTCGGGTTGCACCTGTTTCCCCGCAACATAATATATCCAGTCTTACAATCATAAGTTTACTCAATGTAGCCTATATAGCGTGTTTATATGCAGCCCGTAACCAGAGGCTCTGTCCACCCTAAGTTCATTTTACACCCACGTTCAAACTTTCTTTCTCCACTGCGCATCCAAAGTCGTGTTTCAAGAACGATGGAACGGCTTCTACCTAAATGCATCTGACGCAACAAAATCAAGCACTAAGCCTAACCTATGCGCCGTTTGCAAGCACTTGCACTCCCTACTCTTAGGAGTTCCGCAGGTCTAGAGGCCTTATTTGGACTATAGGCCTACTATAGGCATATCCCACTTACAACACGAAAACTAATTCCGATCCATCTCATTAGAGATGGCTTATCACTTAGCCTAAATATTGGAAAAAGGAGTGTCGGAATGGTCATAGATGTGGAATTTTTTTGTTTTCTGCTGTTATTGAAGGTAGAATCCCGAAAATGTAAGCTTTAAAACGATAGGCCTATATAATTAATATGTTATAGATAAGTTCTCAACTGGTCAACATTTTTCTTTTAATTATTTGCTGTACAACAAAAATTCGTCTAGGACTATTCTTGTTCAGAAATTGACGAAGTTGGAAAATTTATAACTTTTTTCCAGCGAAAAGTTGATTTAATGGGATTTTTATTATGGAAAGGTTTTTCCTCCTTCTCATAGTAAGGGTTAAGTCAGAATATTATAGGAGAAAAATTCCTCCGGCACTGGGACTTGAACCCAGGACAATAATCTGTGGCTCATGAATGCTTATATATATCTGTCTTGAATGTTAACTGTACAATAACAGTGGGAGCCCGGTCACATAAATCACTAAGTTACTTAGTGTGCCTCACAGTACTGCATATGACATAACTTGTCTGTCTGTGAGGTAGACCATTAGGGCATTCAGTCATAGGAGAGAGGTTCCATCTGGCGCTGTGAATTGAGCTCCGGCTTAGCTCAGTTGGTAGAGCATTGGCGCGAATAGCCAAAGGTCCTGGGTTCAAGTCCCAGTGCCGGAGGAATTTTTCTCCTATAATATTCTCATGTAGTGTCCAACAGAGACAATAATCTGTGGCTCATGAATGCTTATATATCTGTCTTGAAGGGTTAAGTCAGCTGCACTGAAATCTAAGACGATTGCTTGAGACAAGATTGTAGAAAAAAATATGTTGCTTAGCAAGTGTCTTCCAAGTTTTTCTTCCTTTAGTGAGCAGTGTATTAGGCTATTATTTTGCTAATGTTATATTTATTGCTTAGGGGTAAGTCTATTCAAATAACTAAAAGTGAGAGAATTAAAAAAAATATAGGCCTATATATTGAACTAAATGTGTGCCTGTAAATCTTAATTCTCCATGAGGTGAATGCTTCAATCAAAACAGTGCAAGTGAGAAACAAAGAGCCTCTAAAAGAAAACTATAACTTATTCTCATTCAGAAGATTTTGAAGATTGGAATGAGCTTATAAATTTAAACTTATTGCAGGAAACTTTATCAGAATTTGTTGTATGCAAAAGATGCCACAAGGGCCATTACACTTTCAGTTAAAAAAAAAAAAAAAAGTAGGCCTAGGTCTACCTTGTGTTACAATATAGACTCTACAATATTAACTTAAATCCTGTTTTTCCGTCAACTTGTTACTTTTCATATTCATGTTCCTTCTTCTTGGCTTCTACTGAACGTAGATCATTCAAACTTGTAGCATTCGTCCAAAATATAGTTAAGTACATTTAACCATAACAAAATTTTTTTATGAATTTTTGTAGAAAAATTTGTAGACTACCAGGAAAAAATCAAGTATCGCGTGATGCCCAAGGCTGCGGGTTCCATCCCACCCCAGGCCGATGGCATTTATGTGTGCAGAAATGTGACAGGCCCATGTCAGTAGATTTAGACTACTGGCATGTAAAAGAACTCCTGCGGGACAAAATTCCGGCACACCGGCGACGGTCACAGGCCTAAGTAGCAGTACAGTGGTATTAATCAGACGTGGCAGTCCAAGCATGGATGCTCAGTAGATGCAGACGAGTCCAATTAACATTCGTACTGAATGGAGGGGTGTATGGGTTAGTTTTGTCGTTGCTTTCAGAGCGGTAAGATCGTATAATGCAGTGAAGAAACAAGAGACTTTGTTACAATCGCTTCTCCCCTCCCGCTAGAGCAGTTCAACATTCTTACCCCTCCCCATGATTCCTCCTACATGCGTCACCTCTCTCACGCGCATCTGACTGCCACCTCTGTACATCCCAGTTGTTAAATATCCATATAGGCATACCTTCCTACCTAAAAAAGAATAGACTAAACTACTGATAAATTTCAAAATAAACTATAATAAATACAACACAGCACGTCATGATATCCGACTAGTAGCTTATTACCAGTTGCAGTGAAATCTAGGACTGTTTGTTTTAGGGCAAATGTGGATTTGTTCACGACGTCACGTACGTTTAGCCATCACACATAAAGTGGTGTCCTCTACAGTGGTCCTACAGTTCGTTAAAGGTGTTAAACACAAAATAAAGGTTACTGCACAGTTTGTGTTCTGGCCAGGTGGGCGGAATAGCCTATGCTTTGCCTTGCTCGTTCTCAAAGCTAAAACAGGTTGCTCAATTAAAATTACTGTCCTGTGCAACTGAGTACAACTTAATGAACAGAGTAGGTTAGGCTACAATAAGCTGAATGCAGAGAAATCGCCTACATGCCTTCGTTTTACATAATTGGGATAAGCTAAGAAACACGGGACTTTGAATCCCTTACTTTATAGGTTAGGTTCGAGTAAGAACAACAATTAATCTTTAGTATTTTCATCCTTCCTACTTACTCCAACTTTAACCACCAAATATTTTGAACCAACTACTAATTGCCGTTCGTATTAACACGCCAGAACTATTTTGCATGATTCATTTAGGAAATAGAAGGGGGAAAAATATTTGGGTTCACTGTTGTGTCATATTCTAACCTAATTGTCGAATAGGGGATTGAAAGTTCCTTCAATGCATTAGTGGCATAAGTTATGTTAGACGTGTATTAGGTTATAATCATTTAAACATGGATTTTACATATCTTGTGGACCAGCATTGTTTTTCCTGCACAGTAACAGTGCCTCTATTTTATTTCAGTGCAGGAAACTATACACTACTTTCAATTATCAAATAAATGGTGATTACTGGACAATAATTTCCATGTGATCTATTTAACATTACATTTTTATATTTTAAAAACATCCGACTGTTTACATGGCGTTAATTCTATTTCAGTGCAGTAAATCATGTAGTCTACAATGAACCCATTTTATGAATTTGACGTTTTTATACATTTATGATTTTACAAATATAACTTATTCTTCTTACTGTAATTTAAACATTCCATCAGTCTGGATTATGTTCCTGCATTATCGGAATTTAAAATATTTATTTGTGTTATGCATCAGAAATAACACTAATTTTAAACAGCATACCTAGCTAATAAGACAAAATTCCAACAAGCTTCTGAAATAAACTTCTACAGTGGTGTTAAATAGAAATTAAAAAGGTTTCAACAGGAATTTTCTAAACATCATCTCTACGGGGAATACAAGCTAAGCTTGGCGGTGACAGTAGCAGACTTTGCCGAGAAATCTGTTTCCGATCTGCCCCCTACTGACAACAGGAAAAAAGTTCAATAAATAAACAGACTACGAAAACAACTACACTTAAACACAACGACAATAATGAAGTGTAAAAGCAGAGAGAAGCCGTAAATTACTAAAAGTTAATAAAGCATAATTATATGCACCACAATGAATCACGGGCACACCCCTTTTTCTCCCCCTCCTAAATCAAAGATGGCCGCCTCCATGGTCAAATCCACATGCCTACTACTGGCCTAAGAGAAAATTGTGTCCATGACAGCTGTGAAAATCTTCCAATTTAAATGTTATATTCAGTGCAATGCAATAATCAAAAATTAAAATGACAGCTTACTAAATACAAACGGAATATTTTATGATACTGACTCTTATAACATCCGACACAGTAAATTACGTTTATATGACATCTTACCGTTTTTCCGTTGTGGTTTAGCCTGCTTTCTCCTGCCCCTAGTTGTTGGAATATCTGCCGCAGACGATGCCATGATGACAGCAATGACAAAGTTACTAGTACTCTTGAATTCTCTTCACCACAAAAACCCATCAAGCACTACACAACCACATCAATTTTTCTACCAATATTCGACTTTTTATTTCTAAATCCTCACTGCGACACTATAAAAACATTCGAAAAACAGGAAAACTTTTCATGTAGTCTCGTTGCTATCTAAGATCCATTTGTAAATTACATTGAAGTATTAAAAAATTGTACACGTCTTGTAAAATGACGAGTAGGCCTAAGTAAAAATAAACTTCTCATATATATAGATCACTGTTATTCCTCACTATTTTTATTTTGTTTCTTCATCTGGTGAATGAAATGTATGTTCGAAGGTGATGACAATGTTATTTTTGGAACCGTCTAGCAGTACACCAGCTGTTTCACCAGAAAAAAAAAGACACACGAAAAAACCAGCACATGTACCACTGTAAACTAAGTTATGTAAATGTAACCTGTTCATTCATTTACACGCTGGATGAGTCTTTTCTTCACCAAAAAAACTGTCACTCGAATGACACGATACAAAAAATGTACGAGTTTTAGATTTCACATCGCTGTTACAGGCGAAGCTGGCGAGAAAAAATATAGAATATAGACGATATGAAAAGTGAAACATTTACCCTTGCCCAGTACAACCATCCAGACGTTTTGTGTACGTTACCTCTACTCACGGCCCGCTTGATGTTCTTGCTTGCTTGCCTGCCCGCCTATCTAACTATTCCTCTCTGTCGCCCATTGGTCCGGCCCCTGCAGCTTGCTTATTGGCCGCCCGTGTCTCACCTACACATACTAGTTCACTCCTCCGTCCGCCTTCATGGGGAACGGGCGCCGGTGAGGAGGTTTGTTGTTGAAATACATTCGCAAAATAACAACACGCTTCATAATTCCTCTTCAAATCATCGATTCTATTTTCCATTTGGATAAAAACAAAGCCACCCGTTTTCAGGTATAAGAAAACTTTCTTTACTTTAAAAAGTCGTGGTTATTATATAAAACAAAGTCGATTGGGAGCCTTGAAGGAGAGAAAAAGAAGGTGGCTTCGTAAAAAAATGTTTTTTTGAAGAGAGAAAGACCCTCGACGGCCACGACAGAACGCTCACGATAGAAAAGAAAATCATAGGGGGAATGTGGAGACATACGGGAAGGAGATCAAGGGGAGAGGAGAAACCCTGTGCTGCACGGAAAGTCTGCCAGAGGGCAGCAGCTGTAAGGCGACATCCCGGCGCGACAAGAAAATTTAACATTTTTTCTTCTGCTTTTCGTATACAAAGCAAACACTTTTAATTCTGTTTTACGAAATTACTGCGTGCACCCATAATGGCAAGAGTAGATCTGTTTTATAGGTTTACACACAAACTGGAACATTTCCCTCCCGAATGAAATACGGGTTGCACTCTAACGACTCTGCAGTAGGGGTGCACACTGGAGTAAAGAGAGGGGGATTATTGAACAGTGGCAATGACCCACATTCTGTGTAGTCTGTCAACCCCTCCAGCAATGTGTTTGGGTTCGAGTCCCTGAGAAGTCGCTACAACATAGATGATGAACTGGCCGAATTTCGTAAGCTACATGGCTAGTCAGGCTAGCACATTGTACACATGGCCCAATCAGTGTTAAGTCTACAGTTTGCCCACCTATCTCTTGAGAATGAAATATCCAATACCACACACATTTCAGTGATTTCAGTTCTTCTGGTGCAGATGGAATTTCCAGCAAGTGCTAACATATGTTTGCACCAACATGGTACATCCGCTTGCAGAGGCGTAACGAGGGGGGGTTTGAACCCCCCTCCATTGATTAAAAAAAGGAAAATTGTACAATTTTTTAAAGTCTGCTTATAAATTACTTAATACGAGTATAAAGCTTGGGAAGCTTAAAACTCGTTATTGTGCATCTTAATTTTTAAAATTTTCCGGGGGATGACCCCGGACCCTCCCTCTCCCTGAGGGGTATTCCATACCCAAATACACAAGAAGGGAGATCTGCACACAATATTTACAACTATAGACCAATTTCTATGCTGTCTTTATTACCTGAAGTCTCTGAGAAATTGTTATGTAACAGAATTTACACGTTCCTTAACACTAATAGTTCACTACCTATTCACCAACATGGCTTCACTGAAGGAAAATCAACAAAAACTGCAACGATAAATTTTATGGAAAAATGTCTATTGCCGTTTTGATAAAAATGTGTAAGAAGCTGGCATATATATATTTTTTATTTATCTTGTGCATTCGATACAATTAATTGGACTACGATTTCTTATTTACAACACTACTACCCGGTTGTTGGCCCACTTGCAGTGTAACAAAATAAATAAATAATAATAATATGTAAACCGCAAAGCTTCCGGGTTTTAGAGGTGCTGCTAATGATCTAATTATGTCTTATATTTAGCATATAAAATAAATCGTCAAAGTTTAAGGTATGCATATGATTTAAATCATGGACTACCACAGGGCTCAATGTTAGGACCTTTGATTTTTAATCCTTTTATTAATGGCACTGAGTTGAATGTGGATGTCGAGTGTTTAGTTATGCAGACGACAATTCTTTTACCACATCTTCTAAAATTGAAGAGGAGTTAATTGAAAAACTTGAAAATTGTGTCTCAAGTTTTATAAACTGTGTGCAGCCACATATTTACTTTTCAATGCCAGAAACATTTAAATCTGACACATTACATTGTTACTTAGGTCTATCTCTATGCTGATAAGACCGAAATTTGTAAATTCACTAAATTTTGTAGCATTGTTGCTGACGCGGGATTAAATTTGGAAACTCTTCTAGACTTGATGTGCAGTTTACTGACCAAACAATGTTTCATAATAAATAAGACATTAAAAAAATTAATTGGACAATGCATTATTTCATATAATATTTTACTCTGGGGACATACGACTAATAGGCCTACTATTACGGTATTTGTAATGCAAAAAAGAATCTTAAGAATCTTGGGCCAAGAGACTCTTTAAGATAAATTTTCAAAACACACAAAAATTTTAACACTATTGCCTATATAGTAGCCTATATAGAGCGCCCATGTTTTACAGTAAAATCAAAAGCAGTTTTAACAATGACATCCAAAGCATAACCATGAAACCAGAGGATACAGCAATATCCATAGACCTATTTACAAATACAGAACACCCATGTAATACAAAATACCTGTGAACTCAATCAGTCTGGTTATTAATAGATTACCATCGGATTATCGGAAATAAATATAAATGAGTTAAATTTTTCAAAATAATACTGAAACTTTATTTATGGAAAAGGGTTATTTGGATCCTAAGTTAGTTTTTGTCATCATTTCAGGTTTTATGTAACTGTTGCATTGTTTGGCCTCTGTTTTGTAGCCTACCTTTTATTAAGTGCCAGTATGGTACTTTATGAGATTGTGTGTGGGGACGAAAAATGTCTGTCCGTCTGTCTGTCCGTCCGTGTGTCTGTACGCGCGATAACTCAAATACGCGTTGTCGAATTTTAATGAAACTTGGTATACACGTTTATAATGTCCATGGGAAGAACCCTATTGATATTGAACCAAATCGGTTCACCGGTACCGGTGTAATGCCCAATTTAGTGCCTATTTTAATAGATTATGGCGCCTTTCTAATAGAAAGGCACCATAACTCAAATACGCTGTATCGGATTTCCATGAAACTTGGTATACTCATTTATGACGTTCATGAGAAGTGCCCTATTGAATTTGAACCTAATCTGTTGACCGGTACCGGAGTAAACCCCAATTTAATGTCTACTTTAAAGGCGCAATAACTCAAATACGCTTTATCGTATATTTATGAAACTTCGTATACGCATTTATAATGTACATGGGAAGACGTCTATTTATAATAGAAAAATCGGTTGACCTGTTTCGGAGTAATGCTCAATTTAGTGCCTATTTTATGGTAATATACGTATTCGAAAGAATTTATATAAAAAAATGAAAATCAATTATCTTGACAACACTGCCTATTGTTTTACTGTTATCTTATAAGGCCTTGGAAATTAAAATACAGGTAGCTATGACAAAAAACACTATCGATTTACAAGCGCTTATCCAACTAGACCGTTAAAATGACCCCGGTGGCCGAGATGGTAACGCTTTGGCCTCACATTCTGGAGTCCATGGTTCAAAATCCGAAACCGGCCAATTTGATTTTTTTTTTTGACATTTTTATGTGAGTGTGCGATTGTCAGGATATCACATATCTGTACAGTTCAGGTGATGCTGGAAGATTTTAATCTCATTAAAAAAAAACTAGACCTTTGTTCTTCCGTAAGCCCTGCTTAATGAATAAATCTGGAGCTTAACTTGGAAATCAATTTTAAAAAAAACATATTCTGCATATCATAATTGCAGTCATAACTGTTTAAACAAAAACATACTGGCACTTTGATACATCAGTTTACCTGATTTTATTTTGTTTTACTATTGTATTTAAGTGCACTTAGTATATAGTTCATATTTATTTTTATTTGGCCTACCAGGCCTATTGCCATTTTATTTGCACTGTATCGATTGTTAATGTTTGTTTTTACTTTTCAGTTATGTCTATTGTACTACACTTTGACTAGCCTATCAACATGCTTACCTATAGTCTACTTTGTGTAGATCATTGACTTAATAAAACTATGAATTAAGATATGATATGTAGGCCTAGTTAAAGTGATTTTGCAGCCGGTCTGAAAAAAGAACTGAATCGGCAGTAAAGAAATGAAAGAAAGAGCTTGGTCCATATCAATGACGAAGAGAAAGGGATGAGTCCTTAGCGATTTGTTATAGAGTGCCAAGAAGGAGACCGGTAAGAATTTACCAATCTAATATTTGAGCTGGTGTTTCCGTGTAAGTTAGACCGTATTCAATTCTGAAATTAATTTCAGGTGGCTTTGCTCTATTGTCATAGTAAACTGGGTAAGAAGAGCAGCGCAGAAATGGAACAATCAACATCACACAGTCGAAAAGGATAATCAATTGATGTTCTACAACTCTATCTTCGCAACCGTGGTCGCTGACGCAGCTACCTGGGTTACGGGAAAATAGTTAAAATTGCTATAGTTCATGTAGGCCTATTTAGACTGCCTTATAGCCTATTACCGTTTATTAATAAACCTATAATAAACCTAAAAAAATGCTGGAAGACTTTAAGATTTTTCGGGGTAAAAAAATGAAATTTTGAACTCTTTGAAATTTTATCCAGCTTAAGGGTTGCAAGCTACAAGGTACAAGTCTGCCAAATCTCAGGTTTCTAGCTCATCTGGAAGTGGGTAATCACCAGGGCCCGGATTCTAATGACATGTCATCTTTTTTTTGATGCTGCATAGTCATTGCCAACTTGTGGATAAATCCTAATCATGGCCTCTAGATTGTAGAAATACATTTTTACTAGGTCATTTTTGTCATTTTATGCCATTTTATATTTTTAGGGCATTTTTTCAATTTTAGGTCATTATTTTGCCATTTTCGCGTCATTTGCTTCCTTATTTAGTCATTTTCATGTATTTACATTGAGTGTATTAACTTTATTTTTTCGTCGCTAGGGGATCTGTCTTTGAAGTGCTGTTTGTTTAATGCAAGAAGGAAAAATTCGGCGTTTAGTGTTTTCATGTCTCAGTCGGAAACTTACGCCTGGAGCTCTGATAGCGCGGCAATTTCTCCTCCACCGGAGTATTGCGGGTTGTCTAGTCAATCGCTGCAGGCGGAAGACACAAATGTTTTTACTTACGCCTGGAGCTTAGATAGTGCGGCAATTTCTTCTCCGTCGGAGTATTGCGGGTTTTCTAATCAATCGCTGCAGGCGGAAGACCAAATAAATGTTTTAGTTACGCCTGGAACTTAGAAAGCGCTGCAATTTCTTCTCCGCCGGAGTATTGCGGGTTTTCTAGTCAATCGCTGCAGGCGGAAAACCTAATAGGATCATTCGTTTCGCCAAAATTTTGTATTATATTACTATTGTTATTAGATTGACTTGGCACCAGAGTCTGCCACCTGCTTGGATTTGAGAGTGCAAACTGCTGTTTACTTTGAATTAAACAACAATATAATCCGGCAGACCACAAAAGGAAATTCCGAATTTTGACTCACCAGTGCCTCAGTGCCAGTATAAATTTCCGTGAGAAAAGAACATTCACAATATTACAGTTATTTACAGTTTTTGCAATAATGTACAAACTAGTCCATAGCTTTGGGCGTACAATAATAATTTTTTATAAATAAAATATCAGTTTTTAGGTCATTTTTTATAAATATTAAGTCATTTTCTTTCAAATTTAGGGTCATTTTTCAAACATCTTTAGGTCATCAGAATCCGGGCCCTGGTAATCACTAATGGCGTAACTGATATTAAAGGATGAAATATCGAGGATGATTCCAATTCATCATTTGCCTTTACGACTAGGGAAACCATGAAAAAAAACCATATCAAATTGGCCGGCTACGGGATTTAAACCTGAGACCTCCCGAATGCGAGTCCAAGACGTTACCACCATATCCCCCATTGAGTGATTGAAAGAATCAGCCAAGTGGTTTTATATTATAGGGACTCGCTCCGCTCGTTACGGGCTCCGTCCCCAAAGCCCCAGTGAGGTTCTCGGGAAAAGGTTTTTTTTCCCTGAATTGACACCGTATCGGAGATATTTAGACTGCCTCATAGCCTATTAGACCTACTGTTTAGCCATAGACCTAATATACCTTAAAAAGTGCGAGAAGACTTTAGGATTTTTTCGGGGTAAAAAATAAATATTTGAGCATTTTGGAATGTTTCCGTCAGTTACAAGCTAAAAGGTCTGCCAAAGCCAAGGTTTCTAGCTGATCTGGAAATGAGTCAAAATTAATAGTGTATTTTATGGAGTAAATTTCAATTGATATTAATTTAAATGGCCCTGATGATAAGATTAAATAGCTAGGATGATTCACAATAGGCCTATGTAAATATTCAATTTGGCATTTGCCATTATGACTGGGGAAATCATGAAAAAACCCGTGTTCAACTGGCCGGCTACGAGATTTGAACCTGGGACCTCCCGAATGCGAGAGGTTCTATTATTTCTATCGCTATTTCCCATTGGTATTTTTTTTCCTCCCAAAAAATGAAACATATAAGGAAGCTTTGTCCTTCATTACAAATAACACCAATCCGGACATTTTATTTATATATATATATATATATATTGACTTTGAGACGGCAATTCACCAGGCAATTGCTTATGTTTGGCCCCAAACGAATATAAAGCCAGAAGAAAACTACTCCCAAAAAAGATGCGGGACAAGCAAAACTACATAAAAGAACAAATGGAAAAGATGTCTAATTCAACCATTGCCCGGTATGAATTCTTCAAAACATCTGCTACAAGTTTCTCCCATCCACATAATTTTATTACTTATGCTTGACAATTGCAAATTTTCATGTTCAGTTTTACTTACGTTATGAGAATAACAAAAGCCAAACATTTTTAACCATACCTACTGCATGTAGACAGTCCTGTCTGTGTAAAATAGAAAGGGAAATGTTAGCCTATGGCACTGTTGTTAGCTGACAGGACTCAACACGTATGCATGGAGAAATAAGATGACAACTAATGGGAATCAACTAGTGATGAGCGAGACCAGTCTTGGTCTTGCAGTCTTGGTCTTGGTCTTGGTCTTGCAGAAAATGCAAGACCGAGACCAAGACCAAGACCGCATCATCGTTAGCAAGACCAAGACCAAGACCGACCATGCAAGACCGAGACCAAGACCGAGTCTGCAAGACTCTGGCAAGAACAAGACCTAACTGCAAGACTCTTGCAGTCTTGCTACTTGAAAATGTTTTATGAAGCCCCGTTGTATAGCCTATGCAGCGAGCCAGAGACCGCTACTCAAAGGCGCCGCAGAGTCGCTAGCCGGGGTAGTCCCAAGGCTGGTAGGCCTATAATGTAGAGGTTGCCTCGTCGTGCGGTAACCAATAAGAGCAGACCCGGTGCGTGACACTGTCCGTATCCAAAAACGAAAGCACCATTCAAATAATACATGAAAAATCCGTATACAACCTCTCACACCACTACGTTAAAACAAATTACTGCAATGAAAAGTTACAATTAACCTGACGGATTTTCCTGAATGGCATTCCATACAGTTAGTTCCTTCAATTGGTGGGAGTTAAAATCACGATAAACACTCCATATTCATTTTTAAAATGTTTAATTGCAATAGTTCTCTAGTATTAGTGTACGAAAGGCAAACAGATGTAACAAAGGCCCTAAGACATATGTGAAATTTAATTTTCATACAATATAAATACTGACCACATAATTTATCAATAAAACTGTAAAAATTCAGCCATACGGTTATTTAATAACTAGTTTCTCTAACCTCTCACTGGGTTAAAAGAAAGCTATTACTGAGGATTTATAATAATTCTTTATTACAACCAAATGATCATACTATGATGAATGGAGCAACGATGGAATGATATATGGCAGGGGAAACCGGAGCACCCCGAGAAAGCTTGCCCCGACCCCACTCTATCCACCACAAACCCCACATGGATCCATCGAGATCCGATCCCGGGTCCCAGCAGTGGAGGGCGAGCGGTTAAACCACTCAGCCATGGGGGCAGCCTATGACTGAGGATTTGAAACATTAAACAGTAGCCCCTGTAAATTAAAACGCCTATTACCAAGCTCAGTAGCCTATTTCATTATCGATGATATCCTTTTTTACACCTATCATTAATATTCATAGCCTACTCTCACAATTTTCCTGTCTACTTGAACAAAATATAACATAGCTATTCAGCTCATTCCATTCTCCTTGCAGAAAATTTCAAAATAAAGCGAAATCTGAAAAAATCAGATTATACGCCTGGTATTCTTTATAATTATTCAATAAAACACAATTAAACCGTAGATTATTTAAAACAGGAACTTATTTGACGAGTTATTACTAGTTATTACATTACAGTTACGTATCGGATTGTACTGTAGCTATACAGGCCTATAATTTGCTTATGACAGGTAGGACATCCATTGAAAACCTTTTTTTGCTACTACAATTTTGTTATTGACACATAATGGTGGCGGTGTTTAAGTTCTTGCTGCTGATTCATATTAAGGATGCATATCGAATGGGAAAAGATACTAAAAGTAGAAAATGCCTGGTCTAGAAATATTTGCTCGCATGAAGAATAGTTATGATTATTTATGACCCAATTTGTTGAAGACCCGAAACTTGAAAGCAAGTAGAAAGTAATTTATGGGGGTGGCGGAAATGTTTAAAGTGTAGAAATGATTTGTTCACAATGTGTTATAAATTAGAACTAGGATATATGGAAAGAGAAATATTATTTTATTGCAGCCTATGGGTTTGGGTTTCGAATGGACATTGTATGATTTCCTATAGATTGCACAATTTCTAAAGCATCTGCTTCAATGCCGTTATATTTTGTTACTATATTATACAGTTTTAAACAGGTCAGATAGAACCTCTCTCCTATGCGGAAATCTTTTAAACATTTCATACACATCCTGTTAATATTACTTCTTGTCTCCACAGCCGTTCAGTTTAAAACTTTACAATATAATATTCATAATTTTACACTCTCAAATAGTGTTTAGCCATAAACAAGAAAAAGTAACTAATGACTAAATTTAGGTGGGTACTTACAGATGAATATTTTAATTGTTTTGTTACTGTTTACACGGTCAAAGCAACTAAAAGCAATTACCTTTCGTTACTTTCGCAAGCAATAACACACATGAAATAGATGTAACTTTAAATCATGTAAACGCCATCTATCACAGTAAGATGCGTAAAAGAAAACTTGCAACAAGACCAAGACCGAGTATGCAATACCGAGACCAAGACCAAGACCACTGATGCAATACCGAGACCAAGACCAAGACCACTGATGCAAGACCGAGACCAAGACCAAGACCAGGGTTACCTATGCAAGACCAAGACCAAGACTGAGAGTGCAATACCAAGACCAAGACCAAGACCGCCTTGGTCTTGGTCTTGGTCTTGCATTTGCTCATCACTAGAATCAACACGTCCGTTTCGGAATGAATTCGGTATCAGCCGACCGGTACCGGAGGAACGACTAATGAATAGCTTTTACATGCTTTTAAAATAGAAAATCATCACTATACTGGATGAAAATTGTCTTTTCATACAGAAATAAAAAATACCTAATAAGTCATGCGTTCCTGGCTGTACTATAGCAATAATAGTGCTAATGGAGAGCCTGTCCAAATGTTTAAATTTCCCAAAAATGAATCCAAACGGCCGTAGTATTTTGTTAAACCCACTCGGTGGTAGAAATTGTTATTCATAATTTGTGATGGGTATTTATGAATTGCTTACTAAACGTACTATTATAATATTTAAACAGGGTATTCTTTTAATGGGGTACGCTGCAATGTAGTGGTAGAGGAACTCCGCTACAAACCAGACGGTCGAGGGTTCGATCCCCGATGAGGTTGTTTTTAATTGGCCTAATCCTTCTGGTAGCACTATGGCCCTGGGGTCGACTCAGCCTCCAACAGAAATGAGTACCAGGAGCAATCCTTGGGGTAAAGGCGGCTGGTGCGTAAGGCTGACAACCTTACCATCTTCCCGTACCGAATATCTAAAATCTGGGAGCCTAATGCTCCTGGAATCCTCAGGGGCACCATGGCCTGTATAGGGTACAATTTACTTTTACTCTGCTATTAATAAACATTGGTTTTACATAGGCCTACATAACAATATTAATAGTACAAAGTCTGTACAATGTATATCAGAAGCATATGAAATATGGTCTATTAACTCCATCTGGCACTTTGTTATATCGGTTTATCTGATTTATTTATTTTATTGGGTTTCATAAACATTATTTGAATTGAAAAAATATATCATTTTTGAAAGGTAATTTATAATAATAATAATAATAATAATAAATAATGTGTTTTTCAAAGTGTAAATATGATTTCATAGAAACTAATTGTTAGTTTAAACAATACGCTATTTTGAGTTGTAATTAACAGCTATAAAAGAGAGAAAAAAGTGCGTTAGTCAAATCTAACATACCAGTCATGGTATGATAGTCATATATGCGAATGATGCCGGGTTAAACTATTAGTGGGGTTATTTTTTATTATCTGTTTAATATTTAGATGCCGCGAAAGAAAATGGAAAGCCAAGCTCCAACAAAAGAAGACGTGTGTGGTTTTTGTTTGCTGAACTACAACAGTGCTCAGTCCATGAAGAAAGGCGACTGGATACGATGCCAGTCATGTAAAACGTGGTATCATGAATTGTGCGTAGGAACCGAAGGAAAAAAGCAGTTTGATCGTGGAAAATGACACTGATCGAAATTGTGCCTACTGGTGTTCAGAATTGCACCTATGCGATACATTTTCGAACGATTTTTTGAAAATGAAATATTTATTGCTATGGCCAAATTAACAGCTGTGTGTCTTTCATATTTTTGTGAATGGTCAACTAGGTTACCAACTTTGTCATTACTATACAAATAGTTTTTTTTTCTTCTGTTTATTTTGTTCATAAAATAAGTTTAGTGTTCGAAATTGTACCCCTTACCCTAAACTAGCGTTTCTCAACCTTTTTGAACCAGAGGACCTCTAAAATGTCTCAAAAAAATTTACGGACCCTTAATTTTACATCCCATTTTTAAAAGAAGGCCTATATTCTTATTATTTGGGGTATTACGTATAGGCCATTATAACATTATAACGAAATATGTGAAAAAAAATGTTACTTCTTTACTTTCCACTTGCTTTATGATATTTTTTAAACTATGTCTGAGGACCAACTGTATCATCTTCGCGGACCACCAGTGGTCCGCGGATCATAGGTTGAGAATCACTGCCATAAACCATAGAAACCATACAGTAATTTATTTTTTCTGGAAAGTATCCGAAGAATGGAAACAACCTATAAATGCAGTCTAAATGTTATAACTTGCATGTATATTTTAATCTGACGTGTTCTATATCCTTGAGCCTCGCTCAACACAGGATATACAAGACGAGATATTATGTGCAATCATTTAATAATTTTATTAATAGTGCTAGTTGTTACTTTCATTACAAACGTTTATATGTAAAAGTTTCGCTAAACCTATAGACCTACTCTATATACGTTGGTGAAACCTATATTTTAGAACGTCCAATTACTCCACCCATTGATTTAACCCTCGTGGTATTTAGTCATTTGGCAACACAGTGGCGTAACCAGAAAATAATTTCGGGGAGGGTCGAAAGTGCCGGGGTTTGGGGGCTCACCCCCAAAAAATGTTTAAATATCGAACTAATGAAAATAACATTTTACGCTATTTTAGCACTGAAAAATTAGTTAGAAAATTTGTTTACTATACTCTAAGACATGCCAACTTAAACAAGAAATCGTTACCTAAGTTTAACCAGGGACCGGATTCTGATGACCTAAGATTGTTTGAAAAAATACCTATAAAATGGCCCTGAATTTGAAAGAAAATGACTTAATAATTATAAAGAATGACCTAAAAACTGATATTTTATTTATAAAAAATTATTATTGTACACACAGGGGTATAGACTACTTTTTACATAGGCTAATTGTAAAAACTGTAAATGTTTCCGACTGAGGCATGACAACACTTCAATACCAAGTGTGTCTTTCTTGTATTAAACAAACAACACTTCAAAGACAGCACCTCTGGGGACGATGCTAGCTAGACGACAAAAAATAAAGTTAATATATTCAATGTAAATGCATGGAGATGACTAGAAAGAAAATGACACGAAAATGACAAAATAACGTAAAATTGAAATAAATGCCCTAAAAATATAAAATTTCATAAAATGATAAAAAAATGACCTAATAAAAATGAATTTCTATAATCTAGAGGCCATGATTAGGATTTATCTACAAGTTGGCAATGGCTATGCAGCATCAATAAAAAGATGACATGTCATCAGAATCCGGGCCCTGGTTATAACACTTATTACTATTTATAAGAAAAGTTTAATAAATAAGACAAGGAACAGTGGAAATAATAGTTCCACTTTTACAATTTCAGTATTTTATTATTAAATAAAATAATTAAATATTTGACAAAACAGAACTTAAATAGAATTTTAGGTTTTGATTTCGGGAGAGGTCCGGACCCCTTGGACCTCCCCCTTCCCTAAGCCACTGTGGTAAACCTAAGCGGAGCTCAGGGCCGTCACATCTCGGGGTCGGGGCCAGGACCATATACTCGTGTAGCAGAACATTTTATCAAACTATTCCAGTTTTCCGTAAAATTATATCACATTACCGGGATCCAGCGAAGGGGGCCTGGGTCCTTGGGTCCGGAAGCCCCCCCCCCCCATGTGGCGGCCCTGGCGGAGCTTATTCAACCACTCCATTTGGTACACCTTTGTCTCGGCCCTAATTAATACTATAATATTTATATCAAATTGATCGAATGGTTTACACTACTGCTAGGACAGCAGGCTACGTAAGAGTTGTGTATTGCGATGAAGTTCAAGGTCAGGAAGAAGCCATTTGATTCACCTGAACCTCCAAACACACACACTCAGTCCTAGCAAGGCAACCTATAAAAAAGTTTTGAATACCGGTACCACTCACCTGGCATTGTCTCCGACTGTCGTTATTATCATGATGTCTTCAGAAATTTGATATAGTACTGTCTATTAACAAATTCACTCTGAGAGAACAAATTAAACACACTTTATAAACATAAAACACGGGACTTACACACACACGCACCAATAACAAATTCAGCACTCCATGCTCTCGGAGTTTGTGCACAGTGCCCCTACTGATAAGAGGAAGTACTAACCTAATAACCCAGCGTCCCCATTATATCCAAATCTGACAGAAAATAAATTACCGGCAAAAAAAATCGTAAAATATGTAATTTAGGCTTGAACCACAGGTACAAATAAAACCACAAGTTAGAAATAGGCTATAAATATGTCAGTAAGATTGGCCTCTACAAGTAATGGTAATTCCAAGAGCACATAACACGATTTTCTTCCTTTCTATTTTGAAGTTGCTGTAGGCCTACTGTATCGAAATTTAGTACTATACCGGTATTTAGCCATTTGGTTCTTAGGTCTACAGTACTCTTAGTCTTTGAAAATATCTAAAGTATTGATTTGAGGATACCATATCTCAAAATACCTCTTTAGTACGTGTCATCATGGTGCTTCATCCCTTGATGTAGGCCTACCATCTGGCCACTGGGTCATCAATTAGGCAGATGGTAGGATTTGGGGAATGTGGTCAGCCTACCACTAGGCCACACATAGGGTCCTTGATATCATAGGTGCTGACTTAGGGGGTAGGCTACTTTGTAATTTCAGCACCCCCAAAATAATTGGCAATGTCGAGCATCCCCTATAATTTTTATATACATACCGGTACTTCAGAAAGGAGCTTTTCTTCATGAAATGCTATCAGAACTTGTTAAGTTTATGGGACCAGTTACTACAAGATCAGTATCTACGGTTTCTACTGCTGAGCGATAGTTCTCTTGTAAATCCTGTACTAGGTCTGCAATGGGTCTACAGCAAATGAAAGATATACCGTAGCAATCATTCAACCCACAAAGAAGAAGCTAGATGCATTTACATTAGGATGAAATATCAAATGAGTTCATCACTAGAAATGAAATTCACAAGCTGACATTTGTAATAAAAACATAGGCATAACTCGTTAGAAAGGCCACCCATCTTTCTTGACACATGTTAAGATTTTATTAATTCTCAATCAAAGTGGTAATGTTATTAATAATGCAATAATCATTGATTAAACAGACTCTGAACATAGTAGTTACCATTAACCATTGTATGGAAGTTTACACAGTGAAGCTATACTATCTAATATATAATAGGCCTACTGAGTTGGGTTAGCACTATACTTCACTTATTTTATAAATACCTGAACTAGTTTCGAAGACCCTCATCATTCATAGTCATCAGGTTAACACCAACTGCCGGCTGGGCATTTTTGTTGCCCTCTGGTGGAAGTGTGTCGCATTTGGCGATGAGATCTTCGTCCGATGGGATGTCAAAGTTCATAAGGTATCCTTTATGTTTGTGGATGAATATCCTTTCCCACACTGAGCGTTCCTTGTGACCTTCGACACATTTGATCAGTTTTGGACCTCGATCGATGTCATGTCCCTCATTCCAAAAATGGGCCGCTACTGCAGATTTTTCCGTATTTGCGTATTTTAAATGCCTCATGTGTTCCTTTGCCCTAATCTCCAATTTTCTCTTAGTCTTACCCACATATACTTTCTCACAGTTTGCACAATTTATTTATATATTCCTGATTTTTGGTTCTGAAGGCTATGCTCTAAATTGGTGGAATTTAGTAAGTATTTTAAGGAAAATCTATTTACTGGGGCTGTGGTTTTACCATATTTGCTCAACACTTTTTTTAATTTCCTGTCTGCCCAAGGGTGAAAAGTTATCTTTCTGTATTTCTTATTTACTTCTATTGGTTCTGGGGTGGTTATATCTGTAGTAAGCTTTTTCTTTTGGCAATTTTTTATTTTCTTGTCCACCAATTCTCTATTGAAACCATTGTTTTCGGCTGTGGATACGATGGTTTTATACTCCAGGTCATACTTTGTGTTAGATACTTACTTTTGGACTAATTAATGTATGTATTTATACATTATAATTTATTGTAACTTGTGTTATATTCTTACTTTCTAATGATTAATGTTTGTATTTTGTAATTTATTGTAACTTTCAAAAATGACCTTTGTTGTAGCCTCCTTTTTGTAAATAATTGTTTACATGCCTATTGTGCTTTTTATGTATTGAATATTGTTGTTATGTTTTGTAACTGCTGCAAACTTGTAAATGACTGTCCCTTTATGCGAGCCATCTGGCTCTTTGGGACCTTTATGATAGCTAATAAATAAATAAAATAAATAAATACTCTGATTTACTGAGTGGAACATTCACTATCCTGTGTGCTAGTGAATTTTTCACTGCATGTTTGTGTGTGAGTGGACTTATGCTGTTGGCCTTGATGTAGCAAAAAAAAATTCTAAATAAGCTTACACCTTACACTACTTCTCCACATAGTCACTGCTGTTATTCAGGTACCCGTCTCAAAGGGAAACCAGTTTTTGTACGCCTTTGTCAAAGAATGATGCCACCTGTGATGAAAGTCAAGTCTGCTATTCTTGTTTCACAGCATCATCGTTGTTGAAATGTTTTCCACCAGAGAATTTCTTCAGATGAAGAAATTGATGTTTTCTTACACAGCTCGCACCAAATCATCGTGATCACAGCTCATCTTCACGACCATCGTTAAATTGTCTAACTCACTTTCTCACCATTCCATCACTCATTATTGTTTCCCCATAAACTTCACAAAACTGGCCATGAATGTTGCTGGTGTAACATTTCTCACATTCAAATACCGAATCACTGATCTGAATTCACAGTTGACGGGTCATTTGATTGTTTAGGAATTTCTAAATGCTCTAACAATAGGAAAAAACAAAGTTTGATTGCTCACAGTGCGTCTGGCTTCCAAAAAAAACGGGGGAAGTGATAGCGCATGCTCAAAATCATGACTGCAATGCTGCAGCGGCAAAACATTTAAACAGTACTTAACTTTAAAAACATGCCTCGTATAAATGTGTGTTTACATTCTTTTTTCTTGGCTAGTGTCCAAGGTTCAATTCAGGGGTAGTTCTTGTCCATTGACCAAGGTGTGATTTAGCTATAGGGAGAGAGAATCTCACCCATAAGAACCGAGGTCTACTTATAATATGTTATTTTATTTTCTCAGCAAATTTCTTTCTGACATTTTCCAAGAAATTCTTTAGGTGAATTCATTGCTTTGAACGATTAACTCAGTTATTGTTTCCTTCCACAGTCTCCCTATACTGCTTCCTTCACATTTCATTTAGTCTGAAAATCAGGTGTGGCAATATTCTTAATCTACCACTTTGTGAGTGACACGTTTTACTGTTTCTGCCACTTTTGGAAATTCAAAGATTTACAAGCACACAGACAAAATATTTTGACAAATTAAAAAGTATTGACTGTTGTTCAGAACTTTAGAAGATGGTGCAACATTTCTATGCAATACCCTCCCAGAATGCAAATGCGGAACAAGTCCTTTTGTTAATGCAAATCAGTTGTCCAAGGAAAAAACAGCTTGTCTGTGGAGTCTATCAGATGCATACTTTTTGTCCAGTATATTTTCAGGCACATTTCTTATAAGATTTTCATTGTAAATGAAAAACAGTCAACACTTGCTTAAGAAAATGTGATCTACACTGAAATATGCATGGGAAAATCAGGATAAGACCGAAGGTGCAATACTAGTTATTTTTACGCGTTTCCAATAATTTGTTACCATTATTTTTAATAATACCAGCAATTTTTTTTCTCTTAAAGTAATATCTGTAAAACTTGTGCGTTTTCTTCTGTTAATGTCATAAGCTTATGGAGTAAATATGTCAGGTATGAGTAATAAAGACGGCAACCTTGAAAAAACTGATTACTATATCAATGTAACCAACCATAACAACAATAATGACCAAAGTAACATTTATAACCATCTCTATGGTATCCTCTTTTTTAGCCTTGTAGCCTTACAATATGTAGAAGAGGCAGGCAAATATTCCCATCACTCAACTAGTTAGAAATTAACAAACAGAATTAAACAATTTCAGATATGGTAGTTATGATAGGCTGTCCTTCTTCCTGGTTCCTTGGTTCTGTGGCCATACCATGAATTATTCCACAGGGAACAGCAGCTGTTAGATGAAATGTTTTTTTAACTTTTCCTTGTGCTGGTAATATATAATATTTTCCCAGGTTTTTAACTAGGTGATTATTTGGACAAATTTTGTTTCGCTGTCGATCTCATGCTCCATTGTCAAGCAGAATGAAGTGCCGGGACTGGATGGTGTTCTTTTTACAGAATTGATGCCTCTAGAGGCATCTAGAATAGAGAAAAAGAATGTTGGGAACCAACCAAACAGGAACCAGAATATATCCAAGTAACCACCTGGTCAGAAGCCCAGGAAAATTTTATACAGCTGTTAGATAATTCCTTTCCAGGTCCTTCACTGGTGGGAGTGATACTCTTAGCAATATTCTATCAACTTAGCAAATAAAGAACCTGTGGTATTGAGTCATCACCGAACCCAACCCTACCAACCGTAGTAACTTTATTAACCAATATCCACAAAGTTCCTAGCCTTGTGAGACTAAGTATTTGGTTTGCTGAGTGTCACCACTCGTGCCATGATAGGGGCCCGAAGCAGATTCATCTACAACTTATCCACATTTATAATAATCTTTATACAGTGATTCGTTTTAAAAATAAATGTTTTCAATGAGTAACGGAGGCCAAGTACAGTTGGGAGCTGATGAGATGATCCCTGGCATGATTATGGGGCTCTTATCTGCAGCCAATAGCAGCGCTCCCCTATACGTGCAGTTATAGCACAACACCGTCTTCCCCCTGCTTGCCACCACCAAATCACGGATCATCTCGTCAGCTCCCAATAATATAATAGCAAAGCAAGTTATGGAATGAAACATAAAAAGAGATTACTTCATTTGGAGATGGAGCTGGCAATCTAGAGAATGGCAGTCTGTTCTGAACTATTTCTTCAACTGCCACTTCTGTTTATATAATAAAAATGCTGTCTTTACTAGAATATTGGATTTGGATCTGATATTTCCTACCTCAACCTCCACCATCCACACTGCTTACCAATATAATGTTGTGCTCCTTGATAACTTGCTATTAGTGACAATCATCTTCTTCACCTCAGAAGCATTGCAGTGCCAAAGAGACTGTATGGGAACATGAAAATTACAGGGCCATTTGTTGAGATTATGTTTATATAACAAAAATGCTTTTAACACTAGAATATTGGGAGCTGCCACTTGCTACTCTGCCCGCCAACAACCACACTGCTTACCGTACTTGAGTACGGAACTGGATGGAAGGGATGGTTGGGCACTGGGTTTGCTCAGGTTGATGGCATTTACCATATTTACTCGCATAAAATGGACACCCCTGCATAACGGACACACCTCAACCAACTTTTGGCATTAATAAACAAATAAAAATTCCCCATGTAATAGTCGCATCTCATTTTTAACACACAATCGTTTTAATAATAATAAGTCATAAGATTGGATGGCCTGCTTATCTTGGAATTCAAGCTCTTAAACTACAATGCTTGGAAACAGCATTGTTCTTATTAACGCACAAAATATACTCAACAATTATCAATTAATATCTCAGTATTCTTAGGACATACGCAGTAGACAATCTTGTTGATAAACTTATGTTTGGACAAGGGATAAGAAATGACAGAGATATTCACGTTATACAGCAAGTTTTAGGTTTAAAGTTATGAAATTTGCAAAAGAACATGGTAACAGAGCTGCTGGACACGAATTTACAGTGTCTGAGTATTAAGTGCGTGTTTCTTGTCTGTTTATGCAACTGCTAACTATAGATCGTCATATGTGCGATACAATCAATATGTAAATTAGTTGTGTTTAAAAAGATGAGGAGGAAGTTAATTTTGATAAAAAGGAATTAATTCATGCTATATCGATACATAAGCTACAGATTGTTAGCTGGAGCAACTTTTAATACATGCTTTTTTTTCTTCTTTAAATTTCTTCCTCACATAAAGAATGCATCCTAGTGTTTCATTATAAAATCTGGGAAAAAAGTGCATCTATTAAGCAGATGAGTACAGTGTGTGTGAGAAAATGTGACAGTCCGATATCTGGAGATTTACAAGTGCTGTAAACTAATTCCTAACATTACAATAAATCTCACTTAAAAAAAAAAAGCACATAACCCCTTTGTGAGGTCAAGTTGCCCGGATCCTTAGTGCATCGATAACCATCACTGATATGATCATCTGATTTCTTCAATTTTGTTCAGTCACTGTTTCAGTGCCCTTGATCTTGAAGCAAACTTGTTGAAGAGTGTTAATACAAAGTTTGATAATAAATATACAGTAAAGTACACATTTATAAAATTCAGAGCATTTGGGGCAAACCCCAGTTTAAAGAAAACCCTCATATAAGGGGAAACAATCAGTCCTCATGACTTTTAGGGTGTTACTGTATGTATCATTTTTTTAAGCTTAGTTTAATTACTTTACAGTTTAAGCTCAAAGAAAAATCTGACAATAATAAGATATCTCTTAGATGCCTGTAAACATTTACAAAAAGAAATATCTGCATTTCTATGCAAATGAATGCCATCGACCTGGACTGGGAACATACTCGTAATCTTGGGAACAAAAATCCAGTAACTTATCGACTACTCCTTCCTGCCAAAGATTAAATTGAACAACTACCATTTTTCCAGCATTGAGAACTATAGAGGCTTTAGCTTTCTATGTCCAATACTTAGCTTAACTGGTAGGCCTAACTGGCCTATGTGCTGCAGGTTAGGTTTTGAAAGGAGAAGCCTTTAATCCACACGTTCCTCTTGGTGATTTAAGCAGTAAACCAATTTTCTCAAGAGTTCTCATTGACTGAAATTTCATTCCAAACTGAAGCTTTTAATTCAAAATATTGATTATTTTTAAAAATACTAGAAACTGAAGTCTTAGCACATTCACTTGAATAATCAGTAATCAGACACATCACATTTCACATATTAACAAAGAATGTTCTTACTTTCATTTATGACTTTCCTTCACAGTCTTTACCAAATAGATTAACAAAATCTGATCCAAGGTGTGGTAAATCATCTTCACGTAGAACACCTGGAGGTAAGTAGCCAATCAGCTTAACAGCATGCTCCTTCAATAAACGCAGACGTTCCTCTTCCACTTGTCTAATCCTGTAAGCATACAAAAAATCAGGTACTGTATTCAACACAATGATGGAAAACTAAATTGTGCCAAACTGACTTGTTTTGTTCTATAGCCTCCCTAAAGCATCTATGACTTCAAGTGACTATTCAGAAAGTCCACTGTATGTACTTAAAAGTTAAATCAATTGATATCTCAGTCTGGTAAGTTGTACTTGCATGCCAAACCTGCCACCAGTCAAGCATATTCAAAGTGGGCTAACTCTCTGCTACCAAAAAACAGCCAGAAGGAACTTTTGAGTGCACGTTACTTTGCTAATCTCACAAATATGTTTACTTAATTACCGCATTTATTTGAATACCCCAGATTGTTGATAATAGGGCATATTTTAATAGTAATTCTTCCTAATACTCCATCAGTATCACTGCACTGCAAACTGGAAGGTTGCAAGTTCAACCCCCAATGAAAACATTAGATTTCTTCAAGTGAAGATTAGTGTTAATTTCAACTACCTACATATTATAATAATTACATAAGAGTTGAATTTTTACACAAAAACTTCACTTTTGGTACAGTTTACCTACACTAGTTTTGGTGCCTTCGCAACCATTGTCAACAGTTATACTTTAACTGCCGTGCTACCCTCCCGTGGACGTGGTACCAATTGATGAACTTCGATATCCCGGCCAATGAGGACCTCATCTCAAAGTTTGTACCACGTCTGTGGGAGGGTAGCACAGCAGTTGAAGTATAGCTGTTGACAATGGTTGCGAAGGCGCCAAAACCAGACAGGTAAACTATGCCAAAAGTGAAGTTTTTGTGTAAAAATTCAACTCTTATATAATTATTATGTTATATAACTCCACTGTGTTAACTTCCAATACAATTTAATAAAGTAATGAGTGTCTAAATTATCAGAATCAATAAATGTTAGTTTATTACTTCACATTTGTATACTTAGCTAATTTACTAGCCCAATCCTGCCTGGAACTATAAGGGCCGCGTCAGATGTATAGGAAACCCTTTACTCAATCAGTATGAGCAAAAGAGGAACATATTTGTTGCTAACATAACATCAATAGCCAATCCTGATCATAAAAAGTGTTATGCTGTCCAATCTGTTTTGTGATTTGTTGGTGCAAATAAGAACAGCTCCACTAAATAGTTAACTTACCTGGCATTTTCTTGTTCTTTCTCCATTTCATGCATTTTCATCAAATACTCCATCTCTTCTGCACGTTTTTGTCTTCGTTCTTCTAATAACTTATCCACAGCTCTCTTGTGTTCCAATTCCTTCATGCGACGCTTCTGGGCAGACAGCTGTTCTAATCGTTCGCTTTCGGCAAATTGCTCCATCAACTAAAACACAATATATTTACATAGCATCACTGCTTTCCCTTATTGCTAAGCAGTTCGTATTTATACATGGGTACTATATTCAAAGACCTGCATGCTAACTAATATCTACATTAAAGCAAAAATTTAACTATATTTAGACTAACTTTCGTTGTTACAAAAAAGAAAATAGAGTAAAAATGGACATATACAATGAAATTATGTACTTAATTCTCATACAATGAAAGCAATTACAATTTTGTCATGCTTGAGATCTAATAAGGGCTATTCATGACAAATTCAGATTTCTGTCAAACATGCACAACCAAAAACTAAAAAAATAGGTTTTCAGTTAAATCACCCAACACTGTTTTTCACACATCTTCATATTCTGGTAACTACTTAAATCTGGAAATAATATTATTTAACATTTGGTTACTTTTGTTTCCAAAAAGGAAGACTGTCATTGTGTGGTCATAATGATGATGGCAACGCACTATGAAGACAGCGCAGTTTTTTTGGTGAATATGCCTCATCTCCTATTGAGAAATTTACTTTATAAACCTTTTCTCAATTTTCTTCATAACTATACAAAATATAGTAAACGTTAAGCAATTCAAATGTGATGACAGTTTGAGTGATTTTTATATAATAGGCTATATTATTTAGAGCTGTGCAAGAGTTGACCAATGCGGCCATCAAGAGTTAAGCTGTCCTAAGAACACAGGACGATATTTCAGGCATTCTATGATCAATGACCTAATTTAAAAAGCCTATGTCCCAACTATCTTGGAACCAGTTGGTATCAGTCTATCAGATGGTAAGAGAGTCGATGGATTGAGTCGATTGGGTCAGGGTAAAACACTTTTATGAGATGCAACCTGTGTCGACTCATTACTTTCCTCACATTTACCAGGTACCTGTAAAAATCCTGGCTCTGCTGCAGTTTCTGCTGTATCTCTAAATTTAAAAAGTACTATCACATAGCTGACCAGTACCGAGACTCTTGGTCCACGGTGTGCAGCAGCCAAAGAGTTAAGTAGAGATAAGTAGAAGATTCGCTGTTTCAACAGGGGATCCTAGGGCTGGCAATATTTTAGGAAATGCATCAGCTTTGCCATTCAAAGGAGAAATGACACAAGTGTTATGGGAAATTGAAACTTGAGATGGAGGTTTAACATACGTAACTTCACTTATATGTTAAACCTCCATCTCAAGTTTCAATTTGATTATAACTTCACTATATAAACTTCCTTCAAATTCTAGGATTGTTATGGGAACCTTTCCTTGATGAAATGTATTTCATATAGGTAGTTATTGTTGTATTATAATTTATTGTATTTAATTTGTATTAATTGTATTGCATGAATTGTATGTATAAAAATTTAAAAAAATAAGTATTTAAATATACTATTAGAAGTAGATTATATATTACCTTATGCAAATCTTAATGAATATGTGTTAAGTTATCAAAGGTAATGCCACGAGAGATTATAAGTTTATCGATATCTTTGCGAGAACGAAATTCCAGCAAATTTATATGATGAAACTTGTAATCTCGAGTAGGATTTATTAGCACTATTCCAAGTACAAAATGTAATGGATTTTGTAAATAATAATTATTTTCTTACTTTGTTGTCAATATTCTGCCCACTATGAGATCACGGCACACTAAATGAATGAGCAGTCCATGAATCGATTCAATGAATTGATTCGAGATACCAATGCTACCAATAGTGTCTTTAGTCTTTATCATTTTCTCAATACCTCTTTTTAGCACCGTTATGTGTGGAGCACATCATAAACAAGAGTCCGTAGAATTTTTTGTAGCATGTAATTTGTAGAAGTTTAATATTATAATAATAATAATGATAATAATAATAATAATAATAATAATAATAATAACAACAATAACAAGAACAACAACAACAATAATAATAATAATAATAATAATAATAATAATAACCATAACAGCAACAATAGCAATAACTAACTATAATACTGCGGTATTTTTCAAATGAGAAGCCAATTCCTTCACCGCCAATCACGTGTACGAGCTAACGAAGTACCGCTAGCAGTAAGAGTCTTCCCTCCATCTCGCCGTCTCTGATTGGACCGCATATCTAGGCAAGAAGAAGGACAAACGGCTTGTCATCTGCAAAACACTATAGTTTGTGCCTGGGTTTGATCCCCGGTATCTCCTCGGAATTTTCCGAGGTAGGGAGGTCTGGAACGAGGTCCATTCAGCCTCATGATTCAAACTAAGGAGCTACTTGGTTAAGAAATAGTAGCTCCAGTCATGGAAACCATTACTAATGGATGTGGGTGTTGGCATGCTGACCACACGACCCCCCTCCCCCAACCTGCCTATGTTACTTGATGCAGCGGTTGGATGGGATCCCATGTAATATTGTGGGGGGGGGGGGGGCGGAGGAAAATCTTATAATACTTTTAAGATAATAAACCACAAAGAGAGCTTGTGAATAAATTATATTTCAATTGGTTTTAATTAGTCCAGTGTTATTCCAGTGAATGCTGTAATTACATGAAATGTCAAATTCTTGCAACAAGAATCTAGGATGCATCTTTTATGAGGGTAAATATTTTTTACATCATAAAAGTATTGATATGTTGCTGCAAATGGTTTTGAGTAATATTTATATGGCATTGGGTTTTTCCTCATTCGATATATCAATTTGACATATTGCCTATATACCTAAAAATGTACCGTATTTCATCGCGTAATCGTCGCCACCGCATAATCGTCCACCTTGATTTTTCAGTCCAAAATTGGTGTATAAAAATTTCATCGCATAATCGTCGCACGGATATTTTGACATTATTCTCTCTTTCACGATTATTCAGAAATTTATAACTGACACGCCGCCACTGCAATCTAGAACACCGTTATCCTCCACCCGATGCATTCAAGGTTAAGGAATGTGCTGACCGGTGATCGCTAGCTTGACACAATAGCAAGGGGTAGGGGTGGCAATTCACGAGAAATTGCGGTAACACCATTTGGGTCAGTTTCAGTACACCACACTTGTAGAAAAAGGGAAGAAATAGGAATTATACTGTGAGTTTTCATTTGAAAGTAATAGCATTCGCGAAAGAAAATGGAAACCAGGGAGTTTTCAGTGAACGAAAAACTTGAACGAGATTGGCACAAAATAAAATAGCAGTCAGCAGCGCACATCATTAGGACTCATTAATTCATGTGTCATTTAAAGTTGCAATCACATCTCCCATGAAAAAATCATTGTAAAGAGCGTCAAGAAGACGGGGGTTTCCAACAGACGGCACGAGGTGCGGATGGCGGGGTTCTGATGCAACTGCAGGGAAGACGCGCGATACCGGCTCTGCCGTGAATCATTGGACAAAGAATAATAATAATAAAAAAACATGTTGTGGAAGTATGTAGTTAGTATTACAAGACATCGTGTCGAATAAATTTTCACAATCGTAATATTTACAGGTAAACACAATAACACAAAGTAATTGTAACTTTATTTCGGATTGATCGTCTTTCCGCGAATTGATATGATTGACGTAATTTCATTGCACATGCAGTTTAATAACTCTGCAACTGTAAATAGTAAAGTGCTCTGGTAGTTTAATAATACTTTTTTTCTTTCGTTGTTAGGTATATCTACTGTAGGCCTAAACATGTTAGTTCCAGGCTTTCCTCGCGTAATGGTCGCACTGTGTTTTCACACGGGAAAAAATGGCCTGAAAAATGCAACGATTATGCGGTGAAATATGGTAATGGATATATGGAAACACTGATATATTTTTATGTATATAGCATTTTGCATAACAGGAATGAGTATCAAATTTTGAACAAAAATGAAGAATATAAAGCAATCTTATATCAAGTATTACAATATTAAATCACCCTATCCTACAATATTTGAAGTGAAATAGTGAAGATAGTGGAAAAGTAGTGCAGCATGATTTCTACACTCAACTTCATTTACTTGTTTCATCCAAGAACATGTTTCAACCACCATTCTGATCATCCTCCAACCGATGGCCCAACTGAGAATTACCTTATCCTATTTTACTAAATTTTTATTCTAACTTTGACCAAAGACTCGTTATAAATGAAATGCCTATCTTATGTATTTGTAAATCCCTACATTTTCTGGGGAAAATTAAGGTAATGTGTGACTAAGATATATGTATGGAGGAAGAAAGATTTAAACAACGTTCACCAAACTAATGAGGAATGCAGAGGGGAACAAGAAGACAAGGTCAGTCTTGCAATAGGCAGTTAGAGGGATTAATTTTTTAGCCTTCTCACACACATTTTAAACAAATGTTCTAAAAACAAGATAATATGTTTAGTAAACATCTTACAAATTGTTTGTATTTTGCTTCTTCTTCAGCCTCCTTCCGAAGTTTTGCCATTCTCGCTGCCATTTGCGCTCTGTAATCTTCCTGTGACTGCAAGCGTTGTCTGAACTGTCTCTCGAGCTCGTCTTTCTCCTTTCGGAATGCCTTGTACTTCTCCTCTTCCTCCAGTAACTCCAGTGCAACCTGTTCTCTTTCTCTTCTCTTCAGCTGAAACAAAATTTAAGGGAAACTTTGAAATATGTTATGTAGTTTTTTTTTTTCACATATATTTTCACATATTTTATTTATTTTTATTTATTTATTATTTATTATCATTATTACATAGAATTACAAATACAAATACAAATACAAATACATATTTATACAAGTAAAATAAAAAAAAATTCAAAATTCAAAATTAACTACAACTACTATTTAAAAAGAGGAAAAGAAATATAGGCTACGTCTTCACAAGAAGTATTAAATTTAGTAATACACCCGAATGAGCAAGACTGCTCATGCTCGGGTGCCATTTAAAAAATATCAAAGTGAAGAAAGAGGAGAGACAAAGAAATAGAGTGTATAATGTGCTTAAATAAAAAAGAAAGTAAAAAAATATTAAACATAAATACATAAAAGGAGTGAAACAAAAAATTACTTAAAAGCTAAAAAATTACAAAAAATTCTTTACATATCTATTAAATTTAACAGTGGAGTATGCTGAGAGATCACGATATTTTCTGATAATTGAGCCATATTTTCATCTGTAGTTTTGTATAATTCTATAAGAAAAATTTACAATTATTATGTAACTGAAAAAAAAAAGTAGTTGTCTAAAAATAAACCTTATTAAAAAGGAAACCATGTGTTCTAACTAAATCCAGTATTAATAATCTGAACAAAGTTTACGAACTGCAGCGAATTTCCTGCACTTTTTCACAGTCATTACATTTAAATTGGTGGATGCCAGATTTTTTTACTGTAGTGGAGGTTCTCTAAATTTGTAGATTTCAATAAGTTACGTAGGAAAAACCAAGAGGATATTGGAAATTAGAATTAAAGAGCACATAAGACACATCAAAACCAAAACACTGACAAATCAGTGGTAGCGGCTAACTTATGGGATGCAAGGCATGAAGTCGATAGAGATCTGTAATACAAGTTTTAGATGGGTGAAACTATAAAAATTGAAGTTTTCTTTCATAAATATAACATCCTACAATTTAATCCTAGTTTTAATATTACTGTAAACATAGACCTAAGATTTTAACCTATGAACTGATGTACCTAGGTAGGATTAACAAAACAAAACATCTTTGTGATTAAAATAAAAAAATTATTGATTCTTCAGTACAAAGAAAAGTCCCATCCCAGTTAAGCAGGGTCCAGACTAGCAGGACTCTACTGCATACTATACAAAATGTGAAGTTTAGTATTAATTTCAACACCCTGTATAATTATAAACAATTATGTGGATTAGCTCCCCACATGAGTCTAATAACAAGCTCTCCATCATAAGAGGAAGCCATAGCCCTTCAGGGACATAAATGGCTATTCATTCATTCTTATAATTATTAAGGAGTGATATATTTTAAAATGCTCGCCTGCGTGGTCTCGTGGGTTAGCTTCACTGGCTACAGATTCACAGGCCCGGGTTCGATTCCCGGTATCTGCTTAGATTTTCTGAGGTAGGGAAGTCTGGAACAGGGCGTACTCAGCCATGTGATTCAAAATGAACTACTTGATAAAGAAGCAGAGGCTTCAGTCACAGAAACCGCCATTAACGGCCGTGGGTGTCACATGCTGACCGCATACCCCACCAATCCTGCCATCTGCCTATGGTAGATTATGCAGGGGTCAGGTGGTAGGCCTAGTCCCTTCAGGGATGTAGCGCCACAGAGTTTAGTTAGTTTTTATATTTTAAAATGTATAAAATAACTTATACAATAAAGTTAAAGTAACATCTGTGAAATAGTCTGATTTGACTAACACACTTAAGTACTCCAATCTGCATCAATAATTTGGTGAGTCACTGTGTAAGTTTACCACTCCTAAATTAATTTGAGCTTTTCTCTTGATCCAATTGTTGTTGAAAAAGTGGTACCAAAAGGCATTTATATGCAATAATTATAACTGGCTGTGTACAGGAGAGTGCATTATCAAGCAGAGGATATACAAAGTTTCCACGACTGCAATTTTAACGAAACACATTCTAGAAAAAACTTGGTAAATGGAGAACTTAAGTGGGTTAGTCAATTATTTAGTTTAGTTTAGTTTATTTTCATCCTTCTATCTTACATAAGATAATGGACACGTCAATATAAATAGAAATAGAAATACAAAAATTCTAAAGTACAAAATACAGAATTACAAAGCAAAGTGTAACATAACATATTGTAGTATGACAAACAAACAAACAAACAAACAAACAAACATACTTGGCCTATTCTTGAAATACAATTTCAGTATATAAGAAAATGAAGCAAATTAGGTTTCTAGAAACTCTTCTGTAGAATAAAAACATTTTTCAATTAAAAATTTGTGAAGACTTTCTTTAAAAGTTTTATCTTTGCGCTGTTCTTTTATATAAAGTGGAAGTTTATTATACATTTTTATACCATTATGGGTAAAGGAGCGTTTATACAATGCAGTGTTGTGACTAACTGTTGAAACACTATGTCTAGACTATTAGACTAACTATTAGACTAACTGTTGAGACTGTGACTATTTCGCATGTGGTATATTTGTTAAAACAGGGTTTCATTAGAAAAATCTCAAACATTCACATAAGAACAAAATTAGACATTTCTGCTGGTAGAGACTATGTTAAAATTAAGATAGTAACATGAAACAACAATGATTTTGTGGTCACAGAATAAAATACAGTATCTGAACTATGATAAGGTAGAAAAAGATCCAACATACCTCATCTTCATAGATCTTACGAGAAATCTTCTCAGTGATAATAGCCTTAATCTCCTCTTTCTCCTGCTGATCTTTCATGCGTTGTTGTTCCTTTTCATCTTGTTGTTCAATATACTCTTGTATTCGCCTACAAATAAAATACACTAATTAGCTAGTAGCTAGTTAGCAAACTGTCCATCCTTCTTTCCTTCCCCCCCCAAAATAACTTTTAAGGCTGTCTGAAACCAGTCCTTTATGCCTAAAACATATACTTGTTCACTAGAGTCAAAATTTGAGTATACTATTTGCATATTTTCTTCAAAAATTGCAAACAAAAAACTGGGGTGCGAGTATTATTTGAATACTGCACTCCTCTCATCTGAATTTTAGTATTTTATACCATATCGGCTCAATATTTATTTATTTTATTCTGCCAATTACAGTTGGCGTAGTTTCGCCAATACATGTTGTACAGTATAAAAATACAATACAATAAATGAACGAAGGATAATGTGAGAGGATAAAGACAAAAAATACATAAATGATTTACAATAACTACAATTAATTTAACAGGACAATCTAAAAATTAAGCCAAATCATATGGAACATATAACAGTTTATGAAGAAGTCCCATGTACTGATTCAATGACAAGTCAAAATCCAGAAGAGCATTTTGAAGTGATAAAGAATTATATCGTTTACACATTTGAATGAAAGATGAACATTCTAATATTTTTGACCTAATGACAGGAATATATAACAATTCCCTATTCCTTAAATTTAATTGCACTACAATAAATTTAATACGTTTTAAAAGTTCATTACTATCAATTTTACCATTGATAATTTTATATAAGAATAACTGTTGCGCTACCAACCTTCTACCAATTAAAGTAACAAATTTAAAATCAATTAATAAAGTATTATAAGAAATTCTATCAATTAAAGCAGATCTATCATATTTTTTAAAATACATATATCGAACAAAACTCTTCTGAATTTTTTCTATGTCATTATATGAGTTTTATACAATGGTGACCATATAACTGATGCATATTCTAACTTACTGTGTACAAAACTATTATAAAGTAATTGTAAAACACGTTCGTCTTTAATATTTTTGGAATTACGAAAAATAAATCCTAACTGTCCGTAAGCTTCATCTATTATTTCATCAATATGCTTTCGAAAATTTAAATTATACGTAATAATTAATCCTAAATCTTTAATGGTAAATATTCTTGTTAACGTTTCCGAATTCATACTGTATTGAATAATCGGGTGAAGTGAAAATCTGTGAAAACTCATGAAATAGCATTTTCTAACATTAAACGCCAAATTGTTTTGGATACTCCATTCAAAAAGCTTGTCTATTGTTAATTGTAATTCCAATTCATCTGATAAAAAACGTATCTCTTTATATAACATGATGCTCTGTAATAGCTCCACAGTATAGTATAATAGTAGCAAAGCTGGAATGAAAGGAAAATGAGACAAAGAACATGCTTTCTTATGAACATGGTCCACCATGACTGGCGGTGAAATAAAGCTTTACCCGTAGAGATGCCAAGCAAACAGTGCAGTAAAAGTAGAACCACTAATTCGGGGAAAGTTCGGTGAAATTCCATGCAACTTTGACCTTGGGTCGGACACACGTCATCGCGTGTGGAATTCCTCTGAACAGCTGAATTTTCAAATTGAGAGTGTTGTTGTTGTTCTATAAGTGTTATGCTGCATGTACAGTCGGTCAAATAAAAAACGTCGGGACTCGTATGCTGTTAAAATTAAAGTTTTAAGGCATTAGTTCACAAGTTTCCTATAAAAAAAACATAAAATACAGGTCATTTTCGGAACATATGAGGCCATGCGACAGGAGGAAAAAAATGAACACCGAGGGAAAAAAATGAACACGGAAAGCTCAACACATGATATTCAACTTAAGGTATTGTCATAATTCAGTTTGCTTTGTGTCATCGCATCACATACAAATGCTAAAGAGAGAGAAAGTGTAGGTAGGGCTGTAATTAACCTGCATTTTTCGGCCTCTGAAGCAGCGAGAAGCTTCCATATTTATGAAAGAGCAGCTCAGTGGTGCGAACTTTACTATAATGCGACCGGAAGTTTTCATAGGAAGCGTGGATCTGCGGAAGGCCGAGTATTTCGATGCTTAATTGGTTGCAGAAGTTGAGCGTAAGTAGTTGATTTTGCACTAGAAGTACCGGTATTATAAAATAAAATCTTTAAAAAATGCTCCTTGAATAAACATATTCCTCGCGAATCTATTAATTATTGATATTATAAAAAATTGCAACCATGAATATGGCGGATTTGAGGCATATAGCCACAGCCTTCTATGCATGTTTGTTTGGGAACAAAACTGACTAAATATTCAAGAAAATACATGGTTAGACAAGAGGCGTGTGTGAACCTAACCTTAAGTCTTCCTGTACATGCGCATATGCTCGTTCGTGATACTTAATCAAATACCGCCCGACGTTTTTTATTTGACCGACTGTATAAGGTGAGATTTCAGCTGGCCTTTTATGTCATGTAATGTTAATTATAACTGTTTAATTAAGAATAAAACTGGCAAAATAATTTTACATATGGGCCTATAGATTTTACTTTTTCAAATTTCCATTCGAAAAATCTGGGTGCGAGTATTATCCGGAGGCGGATAGTATTTGGGTATATATGGTAGCCTATATAAGTAGTAAGTTTATTTACATAAGCAGACAAGAAAATAAAATGTTCACCTTCGAAGTAAAGAAATGATAACAGTACGAGACTCACCTGTTCTCTTCCTCCATAGCTTCTCGTTCCTTCTGTTTCCATATTTCCCTTGCCTGCTGGAATGCTTCAATTTCTTCCTTTGTCCTCTGCATCTTGTACATCCTTTCTTCCATTTCCCTGCACAAGAGAAAATATTCACCATTTTACTTATCCTACTTGTATAAGGGTAAATTGACACAAAGAATAATAACAATTCAATTATCACCATTGCAGGTGCTATATAAACAAAATTTTAGGGATAAATATAATAATTTTTAAAAATTTGCAAGAATTTCATGCAAGGATGATTTGACTTCATAGGCCTGTATTCCATCTTGTTCTTTGAGCAAAGAAAATGGCTGCCCTATGCTTCAAGAAGTTAAAAAAACAAAGTGTTGGATGACTCTTTGACAATTACAATGGATTTTCAGAGCCTCAAAATCCTGAACCTAAGTCAGATTATACGCCTTGGGTCCTGTGCCATATATTTAAAGCACCTTAAAATCTCTACACTTGAATTAGAGCCTCAGGACTGAATTCCCTGGCCATTTCACACCCAAGTAATGCCTTCGTTTCCTACTTCCTATTAAATCACTATGTACTCAATGGGCTTACTACTTGTCACTCTGTCCTCTGTAGGAAAATAAACATAACTAAATCTGTCTCCGGTAAATGAAATCTCCAGCAGGAGGCTCTCTGCTCTAGGTAGGGAGTGAGAAGGATTCAATCTGAAGAAAATATCACCCTCTCAAAAGGCAGAGCAAATTGGAGTTTGAAAATATGTTAGAAATATAAAAAGACAGGATTTCCATGCAAATGCATTTTTATATAAGCTTGTTACAGCTATCAAACTTGTAAACTTGCTAAATATCAATTTCATGGCTTACTGATTCCAAATAAGTATATGTTTCCCATGCATATTTGCATGCTTCATTTACATTTGCATCTATCACTTCTTGTGACGTAGAAAGGTCATTTTCAGCATACAAAAATATTTTGACAGATAAACACATGAACATGACTACCAAAAATTTGAAACGACTGTTAGTAGAACATTGTGCCAGCTGCTCATATAATCTTTCAGTGGGTGAAAATTAATTGTGAATATGGAAATTGAAAATACTGAGTAGCCTCACAGCTCACACAGCTGTTGGCTGGACGGGTTTGGATCTTCCCTACCCAGAGCGTGCAACGATGGTGAGTCAGCTGTCAAATATTGCAGCTAGCCTTATATCTCGCTTTCCTTATCACTATGGAAGTGGATAATATTATAATAATGACTAATATCCTCCTCTGATATACAATTTTGTTAGTTTGTATTCCAGTAGATGTCGTGAAGTAAGGAATACCTGTTTAAGTGTTTAGGATTAGCAAAGTGTATCTCGAGTGCTGTTTAAATTAGTTCAATTATCTGTTTTCTTTTTTTAAACTGTTCCTTTAATAACGTGCACAATGCGTAGTATGATAGTCCAAGTTCTCAATTCTAAAAGAGTTTTGCCAGGACAATAAATGTTAACATTGAGAACAAGTTGACTGAAGCGCTAGATTTGCTGTGCATGGCAGGGAAAGAAAGAAAGAGAGAAAGAAAGAAAAAAAAAAGGGGAAAAAAATAAATAAAAAATAAGTAGAGTGATCACACTTCTATAACACCTACACACATACTAACATTCATAATTAACCCCTCAATGTCTATTCAGATTATATAGTTTCAAAATGTGGAAACGATAAGAAACAATCATCTAAAAATTATCTAGTGAAGCACAATCAACGAGTAACAGGGTAGCTCCTCCCCTCCTTTATCACACGAACCCAGCATGAAGGTACTAACTTACAGGCTACTCAAGTGAGCTCTACAAGTGCCTGCCATTCATTCCTTATGGTGATGGAACATAAACACGTTTTCACTCACTTACAGTTCATATGAGCAGCTAACATTTTGCATGTATCTATCAGCAATAAAGATGTATCGATATGCAAAAATTATAAGGAAAGGTTTTGACATGACAACCCATACAGTTCCCTTGTTAGCTTACTTTTCTAATATTATACATTTTGGTGTAGGGTGCACAAACATTTTTGATGTTTTAGTGATTAGGATGAGGGAGCAGGGGTTAAGGAAGACAATGCAAAGATCGCATGGCTCATAGTGCCCTGCTACAATCTGTTGACACACTGTTAGACTAAATGGAGCAATGGGATTACAACTTACGTGGCATAATTTCAATTTGAAATATCCGTGGTAATATTCGGAAATGTATGAAAGTGTCCAGGAAGCAAAGAAAGATTACTATTTTGTTCCACAAAATAAAGAGTGGGTGATGAAAACAATAAAGGGTTGCTATTATACAGTGAATGTGTAATATAAGGCTCACGCTATATGAAGGAAAATGGTGTGCACTAATGCTACACTTGCCAGAAGGAAGAAAGGGAGTGTAGATTTCCTGCAGCTATTCCCGGAAGGTGCATGATTGATCAACAATGTTAATTATCATTCAAACCCTTATAACTCGACAACCACTCTTATAACAGCTGGTTTCAGAAACACTTCTTCTTTTTCATGGTACACTTGATAGTTTTTTGCCACGCAATTGAAATTGCACAACGTAACACTTCTGTTAGGCACAGAGTTACCTGAACAGGGCAACGTTGCCTCCCTATCTTTTGCTACTCGCATAGGCGGGTCCTATTAAAGCTCCACCCAATTTTCCTTCATATAGTGTGAGCCGTATGGGCCCAGTATATACAAGTATGTAACAACTACATTTTCAGTTTTTTGACATGAAATTTCATTGTTATCTTCAAATTCTGCATTTGTGAGTGAAACAATAAACTGACAGATGAGTTGTTATTGATTCTAGAGTGTGTTTGTTAAACCATTTGATATATTCTACTTTTTGTGCTTTGGAAACATTGTTGCGAAAAAGCTTAGAATTATCCGTGTTTTTTATTATCAGTGGTGGTTCATCTGATGATTAGCCTGGATAATCGAGAGTTTGCTGGTAATTAATGTACGGTAATTGTATTTATTTTCAACAATGCCCATATCAATAAGCTTCTCTCATTCATCTTTCTTTTTAGGTCTCCCAAGAATAAATCTGTTATGAAACAACAAAGGACTGATACCAAGGGGGAAACATGATAGTCATATCTATCCATGGATAAAATTGATAAGTCTGGCCTCTATAATTTATCAATATGTACACAACTTCATACCTTTGATCTTCTTCGTGAATTCTTCGTACCACCTCATCAAGTAATTTTTTCTCCCGCAAGAAGTCTTCATAAGCAATCTGTTTCTTTCTCTCATCACAGATCATCTGGTCCTGCAGCTCAGCTCTATATGCCAGTTTCTGCCGGTATTCTTTTGCATCCCTCTCTGCTTGTACAGCTCCAGCTTTATTCCAGATGGATCTTAGGTATTCTGCAGACTTCTTGTCATCAAGCTAGAATTATTCATCCTGAGAGTTAGACATATTCCTGCTTTAGAGTACATTCCACGACATGAAAGCGCCCCCTGGGAAAACTATATCAGAATCGATTATGAAGTTCCAAAGAACCTGTGAACACATAATACCTATTGTTTCTCAGCTGTTATGAATATGATGTGAATTTTTTTTATCAATTCAGTGTAATTTTCAGAAATTATATGTTTCAAGGGAAGGAATGGTTTGTTTGGATAATTATTATCAGCGATATTTCAAGAGATAAATCATCAATATTTTACAGCTGTTGCCCCCGGCTTCACCCGCCATTATTCATTGACTCCAGGATTTTTAAGAAAATTACACTGGTAGATTATTAAAAATGTTTGTGGTTCAGAGCTATGAAAATTGTAAGTAAAAATAAAATTAGAATATTTGTTCATTGTGTTCATTTCACTTAGGCCTTATATAATAAAGAAACGGTTTTCCTTCCTAATTTTGTAGTCGTCATGAAAGTTTAGACTGCGAGAGACGAACATCGCCGAGTATACCCGATGTCTCACGAAGCGGGCGAGCAAGCACGCTATTTAGGGCCGTTGAATTGTATAAGAGTAGATGATCAAGGATTTAATCTGGAATAAAATAAATTGTCTACTGACAAGGCAACACCATGCTCTGTATATCAATGATTTGATTCAGCTCTGGTAAATCAAAAGTACACTTAAGAGTAGATCATAGTGGTACCGGTATATGGTTCACAACTAACATCTACAATTAACTCACATGTTTTTATTGTTTGTTTAAGAGTTATATAGCCTATACTTTTATAAAATAATGCAACTAAAATTTAAACACCTCTAACTTACTACATTGTCAGCCACGGTGGTCTGGATGTGGCGTGACAGCCTCTAGATCCGAAGGTCGTGGGATCAATCCCGACCGCGGTCAATTAATTTTTTAGGATGTAAAAATCCTGGGCACAGAGTCCTTTGGGAGGACTTTAAGCTAGTGGGCCCGTGTCATAGATTTACGGCACATAAAAGAACTCCAAGCCTAAATTAGAGCATCTGGAGAAGATTTCTCGGCCCTTTTACATCCAAGTAATGCCCAACATAGGGGATATAGGAAAATAGATACAGAACTTACTACATTCCATCCGACCACCTACATTAGGGGGTTTGAACACAGTGGCACTAAGTTTTTTAATAAGTTACCTAAATCTATTAAATCATTGGTACAAAATAAATTAAAATTCAAAAACACACTAATGAAATACCTAACACAGAAAGTGTATTATAACGTAGAGGAATTTCTGGAGGACAACCATTAAGGAAATTCGCTATGATATCAAGTGTGCGGACAGCAAAATGAACAATATGTGAGTAGTAAATTAAACTGCAAAATGGTTAAATGTATTGGGTGTGAGTAAATGTATCTATATTAAACTTAGGAAGTAAGGGTATGACTTTGTTTCACCTGGATGTCGACAAATGAATAATTGTATATGTGGGAACGTGTTGATTTTTTATGTTTTTCTTTTATACATTTTAGTAGGGACTGACTTAGTCCACTTGTGTATTCTACACTGTATTGGACAGAAATAAATTATTTTTATTATTATTATTAGTATTTAAATGGTTAAATCTAACAAATTCCCCATAAAGCTCTGCTTAGTTTATCTTGTTCTTTCACACAAAAACTGTTCATAGAATTTTGTACACACTAGAGCCAGGTCGCAGCAGATATTTCTCAATTCTGTGAAGACTTGGATGAATGCATTATCACTTATTCTTCATTATGGTCATATCACAAGTCATAAAAAGTTTTTTTAATCTATGAATCTGGACAGGAGGGTAAACAGAAAATTTAGGTCAAGAATTTGGACTCAGCAATATGGAAATTTGGGAAAATATAATTCCGAGAAAGCAATAACAGGAAACTGAACAAAAAAAATTTGGAAGGATAAGCATTACTTTTTCTTTCAGTCTGGCTGCTTCCTTTTCTGCTAGTTGAGCTGCAAGTTCCTTTGCAACATACGCCGACCTGAGCTGCCTCTCCAACTCTTTCAATTCCTGACTTGATTCTCGTAGCCTCTGTCTGTAAAATAGGTTGTAATTAGAGGGCAGATTGTCAGGCACTAAAAAAGGAAAATAGGCAGGCAAAAAGGTACTTAAAAAGTTATAGAACAGGTTTTTACCTCTTCACTTTAATATTGAAGCAGTAAGTATTTAGGGGATGAAACTGCTCCAAGTTCTCCATAGTAAATCTTGTTCTCCTGTTACTAAATATTTTTGTATCTGGAAAATTACCTTTCCACATCACTGGCACAAATAAGACAAATATGACATAGAGGTCAGTTCCATATACGGTACTCAAAATGAGGATTCAGTTCACACTTTCCATCTAATATTGAGTTTACTTTTACCAAAGGAAAGGTTGAATACTGACAGTAAATGTCAGACAAGTGTAAATATGAACTTTATGTAGGCAGTACAGCTAATATCTGCTTGTATGCAATTCATTAAAAGCTCCATCACATTACCAACAAAAATTTTCATTAATAGTTCCTAAAACAGGATTTCTTATGGTATTTCTAATTCTACAGTTTGGTAAATGATGCAAAAAATTTTTTACTGAATTACCAAAAGTCAGAATATCAAAATCTACAGCAGATATCACACAACACACAACAAACATATGTGAAAGAGGAATGTGGTTAGAAATGGCTAGAATAAGAAAAGAAAGTGGCCAAAATGTAAAAATGGCTTTTCAAAAAAATATGTGGCCAGTTGAATTCCTGAAACAGCCAGAACTATCCATAAAGTGGCTAAATTGTAAACCCTGGCAGTGAGAGTTTTGGTATTGTAGCTGACAGAGAAAGAATTTTTAAAGCACATTATTACAATCTGATATTAGAACTGTTGTTACTGGTATTGAGCAATTTTTTGCCAATAGAAGTACATACTGTGTAAGTTAAAATAGGTTATATACAAAAAAAGAACAAACAACGATAAGCTTATATTTTAATAAGCTCTCATCACCAAAGTATGCAATTACAGGCACTATAAAAACTCGTGTATTAGGTCCTTTAATATGAAATGAATTTATATAGCTACAGCCTACAAATTTGAGCAGTGGAGAAAAATTTGCAAAAAGGGCAAACTCCAACCTCTAATTATAATAAACGTTATACTTAAGAACGACAGACAAAAAATAGCTACACTCAATGGACCTACACCTGCCACCTGAAATATTTCTCAATAGTCTGTACCACCATTAACGGCGTGGGTGTCGGCATGCTGACCACATGCCCCCAATCCTGCCGTCTGCCTATGGTAGATGAGGCAGCGGTCGGGTGGTAGGCCTTGTCCCTTTTGGGATGTTAGCACCACAGAGTTATTAACAAACGAACAAACTACTCAGCTTATAAACGAAGTATTAGATACATGGAGGTAATTTATAATTTATTTTACAGTTCTCATGTGATGACAGCATTCCATATTTGTTATTATTTATGCACATCCCTAAATAAAACAAACAATGGACGACTATATAGTTCTCTTCTTGTGATATGAGAGTCTCAGGTTAGGTGCGGCCCCACAAATGTTTCAAAACCCAATAAGAACATGCTTTTTCAGTGTAAGTATGTACAGTCCATCTAGCACTGTCCACTGTGTGATAATGTAAGATCAACAGATTATTGTAGGGTCTACTGTAAAGTACAATAAACTCCTTAGATCTCAATCTTATCAATCTTTCAGTCCACATTAAGTTGACTTAAAGAACCTCTAATGAACAATTAAATATGCATGGGAAAAAAGTTGTGACTATCATGTATTCACCTTAACTTGGCTTGCCTCAATTCTTCCCTCTGGATGCGATCCATCTCCTGGGCCAGCCGTTCCTCCTGTTCATATTGTGCTTGTCGCAAGGCACGAGCATTGTTAGCCTGTACAGTTAACAAAATTACATTAATTTTAGATGATGTATAGGATGAGAGAAAATTCACATACTCTCCAAAATTAAAATCTAACATGGCTCATTTTCTTACCAAGTACACAAAATGGAGGCCTGAGCACTGACTTAAATACTGTGTATTTTCAAGTATTTTCATTTTTCCAATTGTGTTATTATGTATCTGTGATAATGCCAACTCTTCTACAGTGAGTCCTACGCAAGAGTTGGCCAACGATGCGGGCTTCTGCATCGCACCGGGCACAGCTCCAACACCCGAGCGATCGGGTGAAATATCTAAGCAAATAAAGCTGCAATCGGTGTAATGATTCAGGTTCTCACATTTACAGTTAAAATTACAATGAAAATATCCATGTACCTCATCACAAGAGATGTTGGAAATGTTCTCCTCTTGCATCCACACAACACTGGCACCTTTTTAGGAACTTTCTTTCATGTGCATAAGTTCAGCTTTATTTGCGTAGATATATCACCCGATCGCTCGGGAGTTGGAGCTGTGCCAGCCGCGACGCAGAAACCCGCGTCATTGGCCAACTCTTGCGTGGGATTCATTGTAGAATCTTCACTTACCTGGACAATCTTCTCCTCAGTTTCAGCTTCTCTTCTTTCTTCATGCAATCTATTAAACAATCTACGGCATTCACCCCTTTTGACAATGTCCAGCCTTTCTTTCTCACGGATATCCAATTTTTTTCTAAGTTCCAGGTCTTCAATCTCCTTCTGCAGGAGATACTCTCTTTGCTGTGCACCCTTTAAAAAATTAAAAGACTATCAACCTCGATAAAATTAAGCAAGACGTATAGGTTTTTATTCCTGGATCACATGATAGGCGGATGGTCTTTAACTTTCCACTGTCGAAAATGTTATCCAGTATTCGCCTGAAGAAGACCTGGAGGTGTAGGTTGAAACGTAGCAAGCAAGCTCTGTGCATCCGTGATCCACTGGATTTTTTAACAAAAGGTAATAAATACCAATCTTTAAAAAAAAAAAAAAAAAAAAAAATTCCTGGATCAGTTCACATTAACTATGTGGGATAAGTTAAACCAATAATGCCAATGAAACCTAAGGCACTTCTGGCCGAGGGGAGTGACAGTTACAATGTCACAGGTCAGTGCAATGCTAATGTGTCTGTGGTAGAGCAGGGTTACAAGACATCTGAAAAAACCCAGACATGCCCTACTGGTATTTAAAATCTATATCTGGTGTTCGAGGAGGGGAATTTCTGAAAAATCTGGAATGTCTTACATTTTGAGAAATGTAAACATTCATTAGTTTCAAATAGATTAATAACAACTGGTGAAAGATTATAAAAATATTTGTTGCAGTAAGTTATGCCATAACAATATCAGTTATTGTCAAAGTTATTGTTGTAAGAGTGAAAGGAAGGTGTTGTAACAGTACAATGATTATCCAAAGCATGCTGGAGTGGACAGCAACAATAGAAAAACTGTTATAACGGGGTGCACTCAGCCTCCCAATTCAAATTGAGGAGCTACTTGATAGAGAAGTAGTGGCTCCAGTCATAGAAACCACCATTAACAGCCGTGGATGTCAGCATGCTGACCACATGCTCCCCAATCCTGCCATCTGCCTATGGTAGATGACGCAGTGGTCGGGTGGTAAGTCTTGTCCCTTCAGGGATGTAGTGCCACCGAGTGTAGTTTTAGTTTTAGATTATCTTCCATTATGGCTGTCCACCGGCGTGGTCCTGTGGTTAGCGTCGCTGACTACAGATCCGTCGGCCCGGGTTCGATTCCCGGTACCTCCTCGGATTTTTCTGAGGTAGGGAGGTCTGGTAGGGGTGCACTCAGCCTCGTGATTCCAAATTGAGGAGCTACTTATTGAGAAGTGGCGGCTCCGGTCAAGAAAACCACCATTAACGGCCGTGGGTGTCGGCATGCTGACCACATGCCCCCCAATCCTGCCATCTGCCTACGGGAGATGACGCAGCGGTCGGGTGGTAGGCCAAGTCCCTCCAGGGATGTAGCGCCACGGAGTTTAGTTTAGTTTTTTCCATTATGGCTTGTCATAGAATGGAGAAGAAATAATTTTTTAATTAGTCGTTCAGTTGTAACAAGTGTGTTAAGACGCCAAAGAGAAAATGTAAGTTTACTGATGATTTAGCAAAGAGGTATAAAGAAAATAGGTATAAAACCTACTATGCATACACTTTTGGGTAGCAATTTAGTTTTGGAGTTTAATTTCCCTACATTTAACATTTTTCTATAATGTCTCACATGTTTACTGTACATGTTGGTCCTATATTTCCACTGTTTACTAAGGTCTATAAAGTCGAAAGTAATAAAATATTCACCAGTGGATGCAATGTTTCACAAACACAACGTTTCAGCCCTGTCCATTGGGCCTTCATCAGGTGACTGAACAAGCCGGGAAAAAGATGCTGCCCCACAACCACTCCACTGGGGTGCGTTAGGAGAACACAGTGAGCTGCACTACCGAATGGCTGGCGGGTACGTAGGAGCGGGAGGTGAGTGGCGGGTGTGTAGGAGAAGATAGGGGAAGTGGCCAGGCAGGGTAGTGGGCCGATCAGGTGGGCAGCGAGAGGTAGGGGGATCAGTGCACGGCATAAACTAGGCCTACTCTACTGCCCTCAAAATAGAGGTTAAATTGTTGTCAGTAAGCTTATCTAATCTGATGTAGGGTAGGGTGACCAGCCATTTTAACAGGATTGTACATGAAATACACTGTACATCCCTATTGGGTACACCCCCTATTGTAGGGTAACCTAATAACCAAAATAGTAACCATGAGAATTTCGGGTAGGCTAAGCATTTCCTGCAGGCCTAATGTAACCTATCTAACCTAAGCCGAAACTTACCAGAATGGTCTAGGTAAATTCATTCTCTACAATCCTCAATTAGTTACGTTTTATAAGCTTATGTATTCTGTAGGCCCACGTCTATTTTAATTGCCTAACATGAAATAAAATACTGGTAACACACTTTACCTTCATTTTTCCATGGAACAGTTCTCTGTGTTTTTAAAAACAAAACAATCTTTACGATATTTATTCCAACTACATACAATTTTATGTTGTATTAAAATCCCACAGTAAATCATTAAAATGACATTTGCACACAAGTTCCCAAAACAAAGCCGGCAACCGGCATGACACGAAAACAAAAAAACCTCGAAACAGAGTAGCCAACACAAACACTGAGGACCTCACAAATGCCATACGCGACACAAATCTAGAATTGCTCGATAAAGTTTGTTTCACTGAATAGCGATATATGTAAGAAAACGCGGAACTTTAAAACAATGTAATAATTTTTTTATGTTTTCTATATATACGGTAAGTCTAATGCCATTTTTTAAGATTCTATCTTCTTCAAGAAATCAACTTCAGATATTAACAGTACCTGCAATGAATCTGGTCTTCTTGAAGTTGATAGTCCTTCCATTGACCAAAACGGCTATTTTCAGAGCCAACACAACATTTCACAATTTTAAAAAACAACCCTTGTACCAAAACTGCTATTTCTCATATATTAGAGCTCTTTAAACTTAAATAGATGAATTCTCGCTTCACACCACAACGATCACTTGATGGCGTAATGGTTACGACAACTGGCTATGATGCTAGTGGTCCCGTGTTCAAATCTTATCAGGTGTGAAAATTTATAGGATAGAAATAGGTCCCAAATAGGTACGAAAAAGGAGAGAAGGGTGGTAATAGGAGAAAGAGCAAGAGAAGAGGAGAAAGGAAAAAAAAAAATTTCACAATTTTCAAAGTTGCTAGTAGTTGCCACCTAGATGTCTCTCATTGTTTAATAGTGAGGTGGGTGTGTGGAGCTTAAGTGGTGACCTGTTCTTCCATTTTCCCATTATGTGCGAAAATAAATTTTAATTCAAAAATATTCTAGATGTAAAGCAAGAAAACTTAAAGATCCAAATTTTTAATCCTAGAGTCCACTTTCTTTGTCTTCATTTTTTAGTTATGATATATGTCCAAAACTTAGTCATGTTTTGTTTATTTTAGAACATATAGCTTTCCACTCTTTTATCTTTGTGTTCTTATTCCCCAGGTGCAAAGGCTTCTTAAATTTATTTTAATAGGCCTTTGGGCCAGATGCATCCTGTCCCTTAGACCCTATTATTTTCCGTCTCTTGTATTCAAGTGCAGTATGGTACATAATTTCTTGTGAAGTGCATACAGTGCAAAATGTTATATTAAGCCATATGGATGTTTCGTTTGTTGCAAACAAAATCTGTCTAAATTTGAACAAAACAATTCTTATGAATAATTAAATTGTATTGGAAGTAACACAGTGAAGTTATATAACATAATAATTATATTTGAGTTGATCTTTTACACTAGACTTCACTTCTGGTATTTTAATTAATACATGTTTCGGCGCCTTTGCAACCATTTTCAACAGTCATACTTCAACTGCTGTGCTACCCTCTCGTGGCCGTGGAATAAATCTCGAGATGAGGTCGTCATTGGTTGGGATGTCGAAGTTCATCAGCCGGTCCCCCCTCTTGTGTATGAAAATTCTTTCCCAAATAGAAAGCTCCCTGTGGCCTCGGACACATTTTAATAATTCTGGTTCTCTGATAATTTCATGTCCATCGTTCCAAAAGTGTGCGGCTACTGCTGATTTGTCTGTATTTCCAAATTTTGTGTGTCTTAGGTGTTCTTTAGTTCTAACTTCCAGTTTCCTTTTGGTTTTTCCCACATAAACTTTATCACAATCGTTACAATTAAACTGGTATATCCCCGACTTTTTACTATGATGTGGTTCTCCAAATTTGTAGATTTCAACAAGTTTTTTAGGGAATATCTGTTCACAGGTGCTGTGGTGATGCCATACTTTTTGAACACTTTTCTGAATTTATTGTCGGCCCAAGGGTGGAAAGTAATCTTCTTGTATTTCCGGTTCTCTTCTATAGGTTTCAGGGTGGTGATGTCTCTGGTTAGTGAAGTCTAGTGTAAAAGTTCAACTCATATATAATTATTAAATTCTTATGAACTTCAAAACAAAAAATTCCAGGGCTATAAATTTAGATGCTGTGTGCAATAATATTCCAATAGCAAAGGAGAGCTCAACTAAGTTTCTAGGTTTGAAGATTGATGTAAATTTAAACTGGGAAAATCATGTCGAATATATAGTACCAAAATTGAGTAGTGCATGCTATTTTTTGAGATCCCTAAAAAATCTAGGATATATAAACATGTCGATAACTGTTTATTACGCCTATTTTCATTCTATCATGGGATTATTTTCTGGGGATGTTATACATATTAAAAAAAGTTTTCATCTTGCAAAAGAAGGCTTTGTGTATTATAACTGGGACACAAAGAAGGCAGTCATGCAGAGCTATTTTCAGGCAGCTAAAAATCCTACCTTTGGCTGGTGAATATCTTTGCAAATATTAAACTTTATAATAGACAACATAGATAACTTCCAAACTAACTCTGACCTACATAATAACAACACTAGAAGGAAATTAGAATTACATATTCCCAGGCCAAATCTCAGCTGTTATCAAAAAGTGGTTTACTATTCTGGAATTAAATTCTTTAACAAACTCCCAAAAGAGAATAAAAAATTTACCAACAAATCAAAAGAAATGAAAATATTGATTAAGAAATATTTAAACACATACAGCTTCTACTATGTTGATGATTTTATGACAAATAATATGTTAATAAGTTAATAGTTTATAAATGTAATTCTGTTTAATGCTTTGATAAGTCCCACATCCTATAGTCATCCGACTTTTATGGGATCTATGGAATGCTTTCTTACTTTACTTCACTTTACTTTAAAGTGAGTCCCACGCAAGAGTTGGCCAATGACACGGGTTTTGGGGTCGCGGCGGGCACAGCTCCAACTCCCGAGCGATTGGATGAAATATCTACGCAAATAAAGCCGTGATCGGTGTAATGGTTCTGGTTCTCGCAGTTACAGTTGGAATTACAATGAAAATAACCATGTACCTCATCACAAGAGATGTTGGAAATGTCCTCCTCTTGCATCCACACAACACTGGCACCTTTTTGGGAAATTTTCTTTCACGCACAGAAGTTCAGCTTCCGACATAGAGTTAATTTCTCTTGCGATATTGTCTCTAAGTTCTTCTAATGTATGGGAAATTGACCTATACACTTTATTTTTCAAGTTTCCCCATAAATAAGTCACATACTGTTTGAAGAACTTGAAGACAATATCACAAGAGAAATTAACTCTGTCTTGGAAGCTGAACTTATGAGCGTGAAAGAAAATGTCCTAAAAAGGTGCCAGTATTGTGTGGATGCAAGAGGAGGACATTTCCAACATCTCTTGTGATGAGGTACGTGGTTATTTTCATTGTAATTCCGACTGTAACTGCGAGAACCTGAATCATTACACCGATCGCGGCTTTATTTGCGTGGATATTTCACCCGATCGCTCGGGAGTTGGAGCTGTAACCGCTGCCACGCAGAAACCCGCGTCATTAGCCAACTCTTGCGTAGGACTCACTGTACATAATATGGTTATATGCACGGTATTTATTTTCTGTAATACAATTTTATTGTTGTAAGGCCAATGTGGTCAATAGACAACGCCAAAATCTTAAGATTAAGTGTACGGTAGATATTAAATTGTACATAGATCCACTGGACTAAAACTAGGTAGCTTAAAAATAGATTGTTTACAATATTCAGTGAGAAGTTTTACAATATGAATAACAGTGAATAAGCAGTGTAGAAGTACAGACTTATAGTGTGAATAAAATTACAAAATATATTATATAATATATTATACAAATTCTTGCAACATAATAGCAGTAAGCCTGTGGAAAGAACAATGAAAGAACCATTAGGTGAATGGATACAGCTAAATAAGTTAAAACTTGGCCATTCTATTTTTGTTCTAAAAATTAGCGATTTTAACGTTTACGACATGGACGGACATGTATTTGACACCAGGGGCCACAATCTAATGTGGGGGACTTGATTACAGATAAAGTTTAAATTATAGAGTACAATTAAAAACAAAGATATGCAAATAGCACAGCCAAGCAGCTAGTGTTGCACTGGTATTGTAATAGAATATGCTGTTATATAAACTGATAAAAAAAGAACTGATTCAAATACTCTCTGCATGAATAATAAAAACTGCAAACCATTTTTTCAATACTGGTAGCCTAGGACTTCTACCAATTTCATCCTCTTCTAAATAATTAGCCAGAAGTTTCTTCTCTATGCAAGGAAGAAATAAAGATAGCAGAAATTTAAACTGAAATTTTACAACTAAGCGGTTTTGTGGGACAGCAAGATATTTGTACAAAAGACAAAAGTGGGACATTTGGTCAATTTACTTGACAAAATCATATTAATTCCCATGATCCATCTTAACTTTTAAGGGATTTAAGCATTATAAACACCCATTAAAAACTATTTCCTAATAATTATCAACTTGTGGAAAAGTATTTCAATGATGAAAGCAATTACACTAGAAATAACACCTATGAAACATAAGATTAAAGGTGACTGTAGATGAAGCATTGAATACGTCCTGGTAGATTTTTCTGGGAATTCCTGCATCAACTAGACGACTAATAGTTTGCTTTAATACAGGTGCTAGAGGGTGTTTTATTTCTATCAGCTCGTGAATTTGAAATTCACTTTCAGAAAACCTATGAATTGTATTTGTTACTTCCAAACGACAATTATGCCAAATGACAGATTTAAACATTTCTTCATTTATATTTATGGCTGTTCCAGATTTCCGGTTAAGAAAAAACATTAGAGCATTAATAGTATCTTCTGTCACATATATGACATATTGCTTGTCATGTTTATAAGAAAAAACATTTGAATTACCATCAAAAATAAGACTGTACCCAAGTTTTTTCACCTCTTCAAAGCTGTCGATTTGGTACATGAATCCTGGCTCAAAAAAATAACTAGTGACATATGTTTGGAATATAGTATTGACAGCTAAACAGAAAATTATCCAGGAGGCAAAGAACATCCTAACAATCAAAGACCTTGGCATTTCTTTAACACCTATACCTAACAGCACAGACCAAGCATCTAGTAAGCACTTCATTTTACTGAAATATTTACATTTATCTTTGGAAAGAGGAAGGAAAGAAAACATTTTCAATACAAATTCTGCAAGTGCAAGGGATATTATAATGCTGATCCAAGTGTAAATATCAAACACTCTAGACATGCTGGCCCATCGAGGAAATGGTTCAGCCTTCTGGACATACCATCTATATGTTCTGGTGTAATAATAAATATATTCCGAAACAGTACGTGGAAGATACAAAGCATCTGCCATCTGATGTACATCTTTTGGGATTAAATTACCAAGAAATTGTACTACGTTCAAGGAAAAATTTAAATGTTTTGCAATGTCTTTTATAATCTGCACAAAAATACCATCATAATATCGTATGTCATTAGATTCTTTCTCTGTTAGTTTTGTAATTAAAACTTGACTGGAATAACCTACATTTATTTGTAAATTTAGTTTATGATATGTTGTTGGTGTCTTAAATTCTAAATCTGAAATATGATTCTTGCTTAAATTTAATGATTCTGTTTTTTGAAGCAAACAGTTACGGATGAAAGCTTTTACTCTCCTAGATTTGTCTTGAAATATCGTAACCAGGGTCCAAATACTGTAAGTGCAAGATGCAACCATAATATGTTTGGCTTCAAATTCTGTTACTGAAGATCCAAAAATTATAATTACAAATGGCTTATCAGAGTTAACACAAGTAGATGTTAATGAAACGATTCTCTGATTTTCAATGTTTTCCAGCATCTTATGAAGCGGTTCCTTCATTATTATGATGATATTGCCTTGTGCAGACACTTGTCTAGATTCACTGAAGTCACTTGTTTTTGAAGGGATGTAAATAGACCATTTATTTGTAAAATGAAGTTTCTGTAGTAATCTTTTCTCAAACCGATCAATTGCACCATTTCTGTGATAGGAATAATGTATGGTTAATCTGTCTTTATATAATTCACTTATTATGTTGGACAAAAATCTTCCATCAAAATCTTGAACTTCTGTGGAATCTATACTAAATACGAAAGTACTTCTGTTTAAGAAGCAGTGTTCAACATCTGTTACAATGGAATTGGCTTCACTCTTAATTTTCTTTACTTCCTTAATGTCTTTGAATTCTAAGTTAAATGAATAAAGTGACAGAAATACAGCTAATGTGCCACTGTGTTTAAAAATTTGCTTTCCAACTTGTATTGCTGAATCAATGAAATACTCTTCATAGTCTTGCTGTACCAATGAATCAAATTCTCCAGAAATGAGGTTACAGAACAGTAACAACCCACAGGAAGTCTGAAAATAGGAAAAACAATTTATCATTACGTTTTAGTTAATGACCTTCATAATTTAATTTACTCTACAGAAGAAAATTTGTCCTAGGCAGAAACTGAACTCAGGGCTGTACGCTAGACCCAATTGGGTGTGTCCATTCTAATGGATCAGCATACAAAGCTGAATACTTAGGTTTGATTACCACCCAGTACAAATTGAGGAGCGTTTTTTAAAAATGTAGACACATTTTAATACCTGTATATATCTATATTAATAAAAGGAAGTGTCTGTCTTCCTTCTGTCTGTCCGCGATGCCTAGCGAAATCTACTCAATGCAGAGATCTGAAATTTTAAACATAGGTGGACTGAAGGATCAGAAAATGCACCTCAAAGCCGGAATTTTAATTTTCGCTTTCGTTCGTGAGTTATGAGTGGAAAATGGGCAAAAAACGTGCATTTTTTGCGTTTTCAAAGCATCAGTTTTCAGTTATACATTTCAATGTCAAATCAATTACAGTTGGCTTTGGCTATTTTTGTCATACCTTGGAAATAAAACTTTCGCGATCGCTTGAATGTTGTAAGCCCTAAATATGGTCAAACATTGTTTTATTTGGACGAAACTCACTATACAGTGGTTTTCTGGGCCAAGAAACTCGAATCTGAGGTCGCTTTTACCAGGCGACGCTATCTAATCGTGGTATGTTGTCCACGTGATTTAGGTGTTAATAAATATAATGATTTAACTATTATGCTCTTAATTTTTAATTTTTGAAATAATTATCGTGGGCCATCACTTGATTTTGGTAAGTCCATCCTGGTCGATTCATTTGTTTAGAATATCAAGGCCCACAGACATGAAATTTTCAACCTACATGGAAGAGGGATAGTCAATATAGGCCTAAATATGGTCAAACATTGTTCAATTTGGACGAAACTCACTATACAGGGGTTTTCTGGGCCAAGGAACTCGAACCTGAGGTCGCTTTTACCAGGCGACGCTATCTAATCGTGGTATGTTGTCCACGTGATTTAGGTATTAATAAATATAATGATTTAACTATTATGCTCTTAATTTTTAATTTTTGAAATAATTTTCGTGGGCAAAGCCGCGGGCACATGCTAGTATATAATGTACATAAGGGGTAGGTCTCTGTCACCACAGCATGGTGCGTCCTCAGGTTGTGGTTAGAGGATACGGCCTCCAGATATGGAGGGTAGCTGCTAATATGTTGACAGTCATAGACAGACGACATGAGGTGGTCCTCCAGCTTGGGGGTTTGCCATGAGGTTAACAACCTCTCACAGTAAACAAAATAGTGTTACCTGCTTACCTGACTTATGGATCCTGTCAGTGTAAAATTCTCTAAATGTAAAATAGTCGCTCATTCAGATCTCCAGGTAGGGACTACACTGAAGGAGTCTAGAAATCATAGGAACTACAGATTTGAAACGTGGAATGTTAGGAGCTTGTGTTTAAATCATTTACTAGAGAATTAGAGAAATACAGTTTAGATGTAGCCTAGTAGCAGTATAGAAAGTTAGATGAGAGTGAAGGCTCAATACAGACAGACATGTATACGTTTTTCTATGGGAAAGGGAATGATAACCATCATTTAGGGACCAGGTTCTTCACACATAAAGGAATAAATTCAGCCACTAAGAAAGTAGAGCTTATTAATGATAGGCTTTCTTATAATATTATAAAAGGACGGTGGTGTGACAACATAGTTATGAATGTCCATGCACCAACAGAGAATAAACAAGATGATGACAAGGACAGTTTTTATGAGGAAACAGAACATTGACCAGTTTCTGAATTACCATATGTCAAAGAGCTCAGCATATGCCCAGCTCAATATATTGGATTGACAACAGAAACTCTTCGCAAAAGAATGAACTTCCACCGATTTGATTGCAAATCCAGAAACCCAGATAAACCTGTTTCTAAACACACCATAGAACATGATACATCTTTCGAAGACTGTTTCACAATTAAAGTAGTCAGAAGCCTCCCAGACCTCAACCCCTCCCAGGTCAGAAGATGGGAACTAGCCCATCAGTGGATAACTAAATCTAGAGACCTCCCCAACCTTAACATTAGATAATAACCTCTCTTCCTCCCATCCAGCCAGAGAACATTACATTTTGTATATAAGGAATGACATTATTTTGTGAATTTTGTGAATATGGAATGACTTCAGTTAGCAGCCCTACATTGTGTAAATATGGAATGACTTCAGTTGGCAGCCCTTCACTGTGTTCTCGATCTTCTCCTACTGATTGACAAAGGGTAAAGTTTACCCGAAAATTATCAACTTTCTATGTATTTAACATCATTATTGTGCTACTATCAACTCAAGAGGGACACTGAGGGAGACAGCCTCTTTAATGATTGGTAAGTTCTCTGGTATTCCTCTCCTTTACACTAGAATCTGAATTACCATATGAAAATTGTACCAGGAGATTTCAATGCGAAAGTAGGAAGGGAGGATATTTTCAAGCCCATGATGGGAACGAGTCTCCACTTGTAGAGCAATGACAATGGTGCTAGATTAGTGAATTTTGCCACCGATAAAAATCTAATCGTGAAGAGTATAAAATTCCCATATCATGATACTCATAATTACACATGGATCTCACCAGATGGAATGACTCGTAATCAAATTTATCATGTGCTAACAGATGCAAGGAGGCCATCTAGTAAAATTGATGTTCCCCCTCCTAAAGAAACTTTGAAGTTTTTTGAATTTTTTGACTGTGTATTTGTAAGGCTTCAGATATTCTGACCCAATTAAAGGAACAGGTCTATTGTTGGCGTGAGGAATTTGCTGTAAATTCATACCGTTAATGTTCTAGTTATCCAACTTACTCCTTCACATATGCTTATCGAATTTTCTCAAGAAACTGTAGTATAAAACTCAATAGTTTCTGAAATGACCTATTAACTTCATGTGGCACTTTGTTATATCAGTGTAACTGAATTTATTTGGCTTGAGCTCACAAAAGAATAGTGGTATACATACATCTTAAGACTGTTTAAAAATATTTTAAATATTACCGTATTTATCCTAATTTCTTCAGTACCTATTGCAAGAAAACATGTCATGATATGTAAAAACGGACAAAAGATTCATATTACTGCAACCCAAAATTAGTTAAGATCACATGTCACACGACTTTCAAACAAACAAAAAAACAAACAAACAAAAAAAGTGATATGTGTAGGGAAATCACTTTCACACTTAAGACAATTTACAGAATGCTATATCATTCTTATGCAATCTTCACAAAACTTATGAGAAATGAGAGGTCTATTACCAAACCTGGCAATCTCCATTTTGATAAAAGATAGAGATGCTAACTGCTAATGAAAGTTTAATGCGTTTCCTGATATATTTTTAGTGTATATGTTAGTTAGTTGTGTGAGTTCCTCCTTTATGTGGGCAGTTGGATTTGCATCACATACACTAAATAAGTAGCAGGAAATGTATCATGCTTTCATTAGAAGTTAGCACCTCTTTCTTTTATCAAAATGGAGATTGCCGGGTTTGCTAATAGACCCCTCAAATGTGAGTTACAATAAATATAAGCTACAATAACTAAAATTAACTACTTGATTGTTCCTGGTACAACAATGAACTAAAAGAAGCTCCAAAATAGAAAGGATCGTGGTGTGTTTGTGGAAAACACTTGGAAAATATTAGCTGCAGTATACATATCATGTTTAAGTGGACAGAAAACATTTATTGCATTTGTAAAAAACCTTTGAACTTTAACATTACCTGGACAAAGCATCATGCAATGTCTGACTGAACAGTAGAAGCAGGAGACCACAGTTTAAGCACCACTGTGTGATATATAACTCATTTTTAAAAATTTTCTTGCATTTATCAACTTTTGAAAAAACGCTCCTCAATTTTCCTCAATAGTTTACAACATTCTGGTTTGTTTTTGCAATGAATATGAACAGCTCATGTAAATTTTTGGAAGAAACCAACTGAAAATATGTCTTTGGGACTTTAAAAAAATTAACTTTGTAATTGTATTTCATATTATTGGCATTTTGTGAGTATAAATGAAAAGCCATTTCTTTCTAATACTGGCTACATGAACTCTATATTTCTTAATGTCCAGTGCCGGCTCATGTATAGGCACTGTGGAACTGCAGCACCCCCTATTTCCACTTGATATTATTGATAACATTTAATATAATGAGTAAATTTTTTTTTAATCCTTTCTTTATACTTGTACAATGAGGCACCAGGTTCCAAAAACCGTCATATCCACTTTTGATCGAAATTGAGTTAGCAATGGTTTCTGAATCTACTCCATCTTGTCCATCATCCTGTTAAAAAATAATGTTCCAAACTACATCGTATCTCCCTCATTATAAATCGTAAACTTAGCTAAAGTGCACTTATGGCCTTGCTATATCGACGATGAATATTAGAACATAACCATCCGTTCCTTTGTTACATACTGGACATTATATTCAATTGAAATGTTTGTTTCTTGGAGTTATTTTTTTCATTCTGGCTTTTTATGTCAGCAGTTAAGAACGTATGAATATTTTAATAATATAAATTATAACCACACCATGACATCTTTTATGAAAATTAAATAGGTTTTCTTGAAGATAGAAGGTAGGTTTTCGTGCCAAATACCCTCTAATCCCTGCGTTGCAGTTCCAGAACCCGCCTTGTTGAGTGTACAGTTCCAAATAACTTCTTATCCAAAATATTATTCCTTATTATGACATAACCCTTAAAGTTTGAAGGATTAAACTTTGCAGTCTGATTCTTTGTGTTGTTAGCTATTGTTTGAACTTTAGGTTTAAGCAGAATATTTAAGAAAACCTTATATAAACGTTTTTCGTGGTTTGTGAAAAATCATACAAAATGGATAAGAAGCTTTTTGGATCCTGATGCCTCAATCCTTAAGCGTAATGCCAGTAGCCCTCCCCCAGTTTATTAAGAAGAGAAAAGAAAATCTTTGTATGGAACTATACGTTTCACAGATCCAACAGCGTGGTGTTCGACTTTTGCACATGCCTAAATAGGAAGGTGCATGCCGGCTGCGAGGGAGAGAGAGCAGTGTATTGGTGAAGGTAGTCCATGTCAAGAATGCACTAACAGGCATAGAATTTTAAAAATCAATTACCGCAGTATAAATTTATAAACTGCACGAGGGTGATTCTATTCAAAGTATATCATTTTAATGCAACTAAAGGGTCTCACAACAGAAAATGTCATGTTCCACTGACCCATCCTATAATTAAATATTTATTTTCTTGAGTTTTGTCCATTCTGTAGCGATAATCTTAATGATTTATGTATAGCGTAGAGCTTTATCACTGGTACTCACTACTAAATTGCGGTATTTTGTTTGCCTGTTGGAGCGCTTTCAACCGCACAAAGGTCACACACTCAACACACTTGAACAATATAAAATATACAGACACACCACACAAGACAACACCAACATCCTAAACGCGAACAGTTACAATTCAAATCGCACGCGCTGTACGATACAGTTATCCAGAAATGTCTTCCCAACAACAACAACAACAACAACACCACGGAAGTCAGTTGCTGAAGATGGCCGCTCCATGCGGTTGAAAGCGCTCCAACAGGTAAACAAAATACCGCAATTTAGTAGTGAGTACCAGTGATAAAGCTCTACGCTATACATAAATCATAAATATTTATAGTCAGTCTCAGAATCTGAAACCTCAATTTGCTTACCTTAATTATTTTTATGAGTGTCTTAATATCCATATTCTGCTAGATATTGTATTTCTTTGAGGATAGTTGAATCTAGTATGAGTTTAAGTAGGTCTATGGAAATACTGCCATTCAAAATGAAATTTCTACTTCTATTTAAGCAAATTTTAATTGCTTTTTACTGTTTCTCAGCTATAATTCTTATATCAAATATAAACAGGTTAATAATACGTTCATAAACTTTTCAAAGAGACTATGTCATACCTATATATGTCCCTGTGTTTTAAAAATATAATTAAAAGCATGTAATTAAATACTGTTTTGATGTTGTAGAAAGTGAAAACATTGTAGGGTACCGGTATTGATTTTCCTTTTGACAATGTAATTGAAGTGTGTAAACAATAAAGGTTACAAGAGCAAGAAAACAGTTTTTTGTATGAGAGACAAAACAGATGTGACATTTTTTGTTATTATTATTCGACTTGAGCCTCTATGGACTGCATGCTAACAACCAATTTCATTTTCATGTCTGTGTCTTGTACGTTTGCCTGCTTTGACATCCTGTCAGTATCTCTTGGGCCCATCGTTCAGTGCTTTCTTCCACTCCTCTGGTGAAGGGCCTCTCCATCTTCTGGGTCCTGCCTCCACCATAAAGCTCTGATAGCTTTTCACTGTCTTTCTGAAGCTATTCCTGTCATTGATTTCATCCTCCGTAATACACATCTCTTTCATATCTTTCTCACACTCTTGGAACCATCTCAAATTAGATGTCTTCGGTTTAAGAAAATTCCAGATTTGATATTAAAAAATTAAAAAATAAATAAATAAATAAATAAAAATAAACATGGAATAGAAACACTGAATAAGATATAAAGAGGTTTTTGAATACCCTCAATGTTTATTAAGGTTTGCATCCCTTTAATGGGAGTACTGATATATGTCCCACTCTGTACAAAGAATACAACTCTTAAGTTCCAGAAGTTTCATAATAAAACTAATCAATACTTCAGTCAAGTTTGAAATGAACGTAAACAAATTTACTCCCATTGGTACTGACCTATTATTAGTCGAGTCTAACACTGAAAAGCCAACACTTTAATTAAAATAATATTTAGTCATGTAAATAACACAGGCATATTTTTTATTGATTCACTCAAGAAATTTTAAACTCGGTACATACCTCTTTTAATTGATGTATTTGTTTGGGTGGTCGAGGTGAAATGTTAAGGGTTAGGTAATATTCAGGAGGTTATGGGTTAATACAGGCCTGGCAAACGAGGCACTGAAAGTGGAAAGTTACCCTCCCTCTCGGCCCCACTATTCTTGTTGAACAATAGGCAGAGGCAACAAAACCAGTTGATTCTGGAGCTAGATGCGTGGCAAGTACTGTAAAAGGAAAAGGGAGGGACGAATATAAGGGTTAGAACATCTCGCACTTTCAGTGCCTCGTCTACTGGCACCGAGTTAATACCTCACTCCATGGCTAGCCAATCTCTGTGTAGATTTTTTCATAATAATATTGTCTACAAAATTTTAGATTAGCCAATAAAGCATTTGAACAAGTGGATAAATTCAACTATCAGGGAGCAGATACAGATAATATTAAGGCAGAAGTTGAGTGTCGACTTAAATCAGGAAATGCTTTTTTGATGCATTTCAGAGACTTTTTTCATCTCATCTTCTGTCCAGAAATCTAAAAATAAAAATGTATAAGACATTATCTCACCGGTTTTATTGTACGGATGTGAGACTTGGTCCCTTACTCTTTGGGAAGAACATAATCTGAATTTGTTTGAAAACAGGATGCTTAGGAAAATATTCAGACCTAAGATGGATGAAAACGGGGACAGGAGAAAACTGCATAATGTCAAGCTTCATAACCTATACTCTTCAACAAATATAATCTCTCGAATCCTATGCCCCCATGTTGGGCCAAAGGGCCTCCATGTGGAGGTTTCTGTTTACCTATGTGAATTTTGTTATGCTTATTTTCCTAGAGAGGGCAGAGGGACAGGTGGTAAGCCCTTTGCCTCTCAACCCCCCTCCAGAAAGTAAGGTATTACTTGGACTTGAAAGGGCCGAGAAATTTTGTCCAGAGGCTCTAATTTAGGTTTGGAGTTCTGTCCCTCCCAGAGGGCTCCGTGCCCAGGATTTTTACGTCCTGAAAAACCCATCAACTGCAGCCTGGTTTGATCCCGTGACCTTCGGATCTAGAGGCGGGCAACCAAATATAATAAGGATAATTAAATCAGAGGATGAATGGGTTGGACATGTTGCATGCATGGGAGAAGAAAGATATATATCTAAAAAATATTGAAAGGCAGACCCGAAGGAAAGAGACTACTTGGAAGACCTAGACATAGGTGGGTGAATAATATTAAAATAGATTTAAGGGAAGTAAGGTTGCAAGAGATGGTTGGCTGAAGTTAGCACAGAATAGGGCTGAATTATATGAGCTTTTCTTTTTCCCCAGTTTTCCCTCTGTTAATGTCAGAATGCATTTTCATCAAAAGGGATGGCTCACTCCCTCATAAGTACAGATTTTAAATCAAAGATATGGGTTTTTTTAAAGGGTTTTCCCCACTTGAGAAGGTGAATACTAGATTTGAGTTATACCAAGTGGGACAAGCCAATTGCTTATCACTTGGCTTTGAAGAAATCAAGGAACTGAGCATCTCTGCTACAAATTACAGAAATCAGATGTAGCACTTGTATGAGAAATTTCTTCACTGATAGAATACATCTCCATTTACTAAGATAATAAAAAATAACCACACCATTGTCATCATTAAAGAGGATGAAGGCTCCAAACTACATTCAATCTGGAGTCTAAGTTGACTATTAAGAAAGTACAAAACACTCTCACTTTAAGTTACGTATTATTATCAATTATGTCTTTTAAGAATTTTAAACATAGTAAATAACTGAAAAAAGATGTATATGAAATCTACAAACAACTGTAAGGTTCCGAATACATGTTCTTCAGGAAAAATCTCTGTTCTTCTGCCTCCCATTATTTGTTGTGTGTCGTACATCAAGAACTGCAACATTAAATTGAAGGCTCACTCAGCAAACAGAACATTGGTTCAGGTCCATTAAATAACTTTAATATATATATATATATATATATATATATATATATATACCCACATAATATTCATAAACAAATAACCCAACAAATAGGTAAATAAGAGAGATGACTTCCTATTTAATTCAGGAGATGATTGCTATTAAAACTAAGTTTATAACAAAGAATAAAAAAGAGAAGGGAATTAACAGTTTCATTCAGACCTCTTTATCTTTTCCAGGATAAAATTCTAATATATGAAGTGCCAGAATGGTACTTTATGAGGTAGTGTGGGGGACGGGAAAATGTCTGTCTGTCTGTATGTGCGATAATCAAATAGCTTTATTGGATTTTCATGAAACTTAGTATACGCAGTTATAACTTTCATGGGAAGAAGTCTATTGATATTGGACCAAATCGGTTGACCGGTACTGGAGTAATGCCTAATTTAGTGCCTATTTTATGGTAAGGTAACATATTAGAAAGAATTTATCAAATGCAAATCATTTCTCAGAAAACATATTGTTTTACAGTGTTCATATACAGCTTAGGAAGTTGCAATACAGTTTAGCTTAATGAATCGATCTGGAGCTTAACTCAGAAATCAATTAAAAAATAACCTAATTTCTGCATATGATAATTGCAATTATCACTGATTAAACAAAAGCATAATCACACTTTGTTACATCAGTTTAACTAATTTTGTTTTATAGTATTTTGGGGACGTTTCCTTGATCAGAGGCGCTGGACGAGAATTTTATTTTTTAGAGGACCACAATTGATAGACTGGTAGCTACCACAGCAGTTTTTCTTGGTGTATGCAATATTAATAATCTTTTCAATTTACTCATGCAATAACACTCCGTATTACTTTAAACACTGGAGATTAAGTCAGCATGTTAGATTATGACATTATGTAGTGATTTTATTACAAAGATTGTTTTAATTTTGTCAATAAAGATATTTTATAATGTGAAAAAAAAATTTTCTCTTTGAATAATGTATAGTAGAGTTTTTCATTGCATACCCAGGCAGCTTCAAAGGGTTAAACCATTAAGTCGGTGTTTCTTTATGTTAATAGATCTGACCAAGTCGGTCTTGGTTTCCGCTTTCCAAAACAAAAGCAATGTGCAATATTCTCTCACTGTTATCACTGACCTCAGTTCTTCCCTCAGTTTAATCGATTCACACATGTTATTGTTTACTGTAACTAGATTTTGCAAACCCACTTTTGACTCCACACAGAGTAGACAGGTAGCTGTCAAAAAAAAATTTTTAGATTTTGATTGGCTGAGGTAACTATATGATAGGTGCGATGACAACAAAAGCATTGGTTGTTCTGGCAGAAAATTTCTTCTCCTAACAAAATAAGCCACCTGGGTATGCAATGAGTAACTGTACTATACAGTATATGGCATATGTTAAAAAGTGCTACAAAATACCTGTAATATATTGTTCATTGTCACATTTCTCTTTGGTTGTGTGAAATTTTATCCAACTGTGTAAATTTAACATTGGCTATAGGGAATAAAATAAATGTGATACTAGTTGCTCAACTATGATTTATTTTGTAATTCACCGTCTAGGCCTTAATGGTGCGTTTGCACCATCTTCAGGGCATCTTTTTGCTGGCTTGGAGTTCCAGTAATTAAAACCAAAACTGTATTTCGTCACATTCATAAAACAAGATAAAATTTATAAAATTTCATTGCTCATAGTATTTAAGCAAACAAACTTTCTTAAAAATCAAATACAAACTTTGATTAGGTTTATATCTCTTGATACACAACTTATGTCTATTCAATACAGATACTATTATGTGTGGTTTCATGTTGTTGACATTTTCTTGAGGGTGTCCAAAATAATATAGCCAGAAAGATTAAACTGAGAGTGATTTCAATAAGCTGATTTCAAGAATAAAATGCAAAATATTAAAGATAGAAATAGAAAAGATTAAACTGAGAGTGATTTCAATAAGCTGATTTCAAGAATAAAATGCAAAATATTAAACCATGAGGCATAACATAAAACCTATGAATGTGCAGTAGATTAAGTAATCTGATTTATTTATCGAAGGAGGAAGATTGTTGAGAGCATCACGTCAACTGTGAAAATTGATCTGCATGCTTTCAAACCTATGACCATATCACCTGTTATAGACGGATGATATGAATGGAATCATTTTCACTCCACACATGAAGGATTTATTACGGAAAATTAATTTAGTTTCACTTATTTTCCTACAGACAACAAAGTGACAGGTGATAAGCCCACTCTCTTGACGACTAGCTAGTGAAACTAAGTTTTTACGCAGATATGAAAGAACTGGTTCATCCAGAGCTCTAAATTAGGCTTCGTGCATTTTAACTCACTGTAAATTTAGGACTCAGGATCCATGGTTTATAGTCCCAGAGGACTTTGTGACTAGAGTTTTATATCCTGAAAAATCCATGGTCTTTGGCTGGGTTTGAATCCAGTACCTTCTTATCCAGAGGCTTGCATGCCAACTCTGCACTAATGCAGCTAACATAATCACCATTTATACTTTTTTTCTAAGTTTATGGCAACATAATTTAAAGGAACTATTAACTTATTCCCTTCTTTTAATTTTCAAAAGTTTGCAGCCCTAGCCACAGTTCAATTAAACTGTTTGCTGTTAACAAATTGTTTAAATGCTTGCTTGGTTGGCTATAAATAATTTATTAAGAAAGTATTTAATGAGTGGCCCTAAATATACCATTAATTATGTGATTATGATGTAGAAAACTTATAATTCTGCAAGTAAATGTAAAATTCATCCAAAGTGGGTTCTCTAGTGATAGACATTTTAAAACCTACCAGACAAAACAAAGTTGTAACCACACCAGCAATGATAACATCTTGAACATCACTGGGAAAGTAGAAATCAAGAGCAAATGCTATTGAAGCATAGATTACAGTAACTATGCATGTTATATACATGTATATCCAAGTGCTCGCTAAATTCACCTAGATAAAGGAAAAGAAAAAAACACTTTTGAACAACTGCGTTATAATCAATGTTACAAATGCAAGAATTCTGTAGAAATGTAGAAATAAGAATAAATGCGAAGGGAATAATTTACATATTGTATTAAGTTATGTTTGACTTTTGTTTCTTCAAATAAATTTAGTCTTCATTCTTGTTTCTTTTGTCCGCCGGCGTGGTCTTGTGGTTAGCGTCGCTGACTACAGATCCGTCGGTCTGGGTTCGATTCCCGGTACCTCCTCGGATTTTTCTGAGGTAGGGAGGTCTGGTAGGGGTGCACTCAGTTTCGTGATTCAAAATTGAGGAGCTACTTGATAGAAAAGTAGCGGCTCCGGTCAAGAAAACCACCATTAACGGCCGTGGGTGTCGGCATGCTGACCACATGCCCCCCAATCCTGCCATCTGCCTACGGGAGATGACGCAGCGGTCGGGTGGTAGGCCAAGTCCCTCCAGGGATGTAGCGCCACGGAGTTTAGTTTTTAGTTCTTGTTTCTTTTACAGAAGGCAAAACTATTTGTACTACAATTGAATTCTCTGGATTAAAATCCCCCTAAATGCCATTCAAAAATAGAGGTGTTTTTGAAGTTTAAAGCAGTGGGATAGAGGGGTTTTTGAACTTAACTCTGATTTTCAACATGATATTATATAGTAGGCCTACTTTAGGGGGTTTTGAACCTCACATATAAATAAACCAATTTAAGCCATCCATACAAATCTGGTGATGTTCAAAAGTAAGAAAATATAATTTGGCGTTTAGGGGATTTTGAATCTAGAGGATTCAATTATTGTGTCAATTTGATGTTGTATAATTCAAGTAATCTTGTAAGGGGATATTCTTAATGTATTTGTTTCCAGGGTGCACCATTCCCCTATCCAACAATTAAACCTAAAGACGACACAAACATTCAGTCCTGAATCTGGGAAAGATTTTTTCACTACTGAAAAATCTCCACTCTGGTTGGAAATCAAACTTGAACCACCAAGGTGAAAGGCAGGCACGCTACCTACTCATCCACAGTGATGGACATTGTGTCAATACTTTCATTTAATTATTTACACCTTTATACTGGAAATAAAATTTCTTCCCATAAATAATTTTCATTTTATAATTAATGCTTAGCCCCTATAATATGCCTAATACAAAACTTAATAATTGTCATTTCAGAGCACCAACAACAAGCAAAGCAAATAATAAGGCCAGTGCTGTTGATGTTTGAACAAGCAGTTTCTCCATCACTAAGTCGCAACATTACTCCTAGATTATTATTTATTTGAGACAATAGTATACATTCTTGAAAACAATTCAAAATGTTGCCATAAATTATAGGAATTCTCTGGCTGCAAATGAAATTCTTTTTCATGTGAACCCAAGCTCTCAAGCACTAAAACAAATGGTTCCCAAGGGAATTGTAATTTTGTTACCGGTAATTTTTTTCTAAGCTGAAACATGATTACTAGGCCTCAAATGTTCATACAAGGAATGGTTAGGTTCACTAAGCATGTTCTATAGGAAGAAGTCGGGGAGTGTATCATGCAATGAAAAGTGATGACGTCATGAGTATGCTCAGGTATAATCAAGTAAAGTAGTAGAGAACATACCAATGTCATTCCATTAAACAGTCTGAAAACAAATTCAAGGAAGATGCTATATGAACCTGAGTAACTCGGCATTGAAAGAGGTAGAGTACTGTATTTTGTAAATTATGTGATGTAAAATTGAAGGGTAGAGAAGGAAATTTGTCTAGACTATTGATTATATTCTTTTTAACACCACCTATGCCGCTGCCCAGCACAACACAAACCATGTTGAAAAATGGCTACTGCTGCTCTTTCTAAACAGGTAATTTATGTACAGTTGAGTGCATGGAAACTTTCCAATACTTCTGGCATCATCTAGAGTTTTTATTTATTTAAAGATGGCATCAAATCTCTTTATTTGTGTTCCACACCAGCCCTGGGTGAGACAATCTCTTATTGGTTACCATTAAGGTCTATGAACAATGCTCAGGTCTAGGTGAGTGGTGAAAGGACCAGCCCCTGGATGAGCCCAACTTGCATTGGTTTGATGTTAAAAGTCTGGCGATCAAACATTAACCTATGAACATAGTTCAGTTTCAGGTTCAGGGGCAAAGGGTTGGGGGAAATAAGACATGCATTAAGTGGACGGTAGATGAAATTGTCTTGTAAAATGGTGTCTTCTATATTACATTTACAGTCATTTGAAGTGAACAAAGGACATGGATAACAAACAGAAAGAGAAAATTTACAAACAGTTATTTCCCTTATTGAACAAGGTTAAGAATAATTCTGAAATCATTGTGTACTCTCAATGAATCTACAGGCTCTTAGCCACATCTGCACTATATAAAAAAAAAAAAAAGTAGCAGGGGTGGGGAATGGGCATAACGGAGCCGGTTTAGAATTCTCTTACCGGCATAAACCATTGCGCATCACAATGGAAAGATTCCATGCACTCGATTGCACAGTAATATAACTTGGTTTCCAAGGCCTAATAATTGAATGATTTACCTTTGTTTGGCAAGATGTTAGGGTCACAAGTAAGCATAGTATCATAGCGGTACCCACTGCAATCAACAACACCATCGTATCAAAGAATGCAGTAATAGCAGCCAGCAAATACGAAAATGATAAAGTCTGAGGAAAGAAGAAAAAAACACATTTATGCTGTAAATAAAACATTATTTCCATTAACTACAAATTATTCAAATACAGTAAACCCTCACTATTTTGGACTAACGGGGCAAGACCTGGACAAATTAGTGAAAGTCCAAATTACAGAATGTATTCTAAAATACTTACTTACTTACTACCAATGGACAATAAAATTATGATAATCTATTTTTGCAAGTGCTTTGGTAATGCAAGAAATGCAATACAAGTTTGGGAGATTGTGAGTGCATTTCCTAAAGATGGTCAATCTGAGTGCATTTTTTTTTGGTGGGGTGGGGGTTACTCTCTTACCAGAATGAATGCCAAATGGAAATTTGTATACTACCCACGCGCGATTTCTTGAGCGCTCGGCTCCCTAGTCCTCATTCGGTAGGTTTCGTTCAACTTCGTAGGTTAAGCTGACAACATTGAAACACGAAGTACGCTATACACCCTGACATCTAGTGGCTTCAATACTAAGCTTTCATTCTGTCTCAGGATTCTTATTTATTTATTTATTTATTTATTGGCATTATGTTTTCTGGCGCATCAAGTTATGGAGAAAAATACAATCTTTCGAACTGCTGATTTCACAAACACCTCATTGTACATCCAACACTTTCCTCACCTCTTTAAGAATTCCGTATGTGCTAATTTCTGACGATCCCGTGAACTCTGATGTCAATTTCATGGACTGAAAGTTGAGCGAACTTTTCACAATTTGTATTAAATACGTTTAAAATTAGGCCTATAGCTTTCTCCACTTTTAGATGCCTTACCTCTCTTACGTTTTAAAACACGAAATGGTGAAGCATGTTCTCCTAAGACTCTTCTTTATGCTTAAAATAGTCATCCAGTGTAAAAATATTGAGCCTATATTATGCATAATATTCTTATTTGACGACTTATTTGATAACCAAAGGCTTATGACGTGTAATTAATTGTTACGCAATACCGTCACCACATTATATTATTGGACTGCATTAAAATCGTTGTATATTAAAGTCACTACATAAAATACCATACGCGCGATTCTGCTGAAACGTTATTACTTTGGTTGACAACACTGCAGAAAGACTGGCGGAATAGCTATGTTTTGTTCCCCCCGACCCTCACTTCCCCGTAAATCCAGCGCTCAAGATATGGCGCGCGGGTAGTACCACTTACTATCTTGATTTTTGTGATCTCTAAGGAAAAGGAACTGCATAATGTTGATCACACACCCAGGAATCTGTCCATATCACTGTCTGATCCATAGCTTTATCTCCTTTCCTATGGGCATTGGGTATAAGTCCCACAAAAGGGGGGAATAAACAGAGCAAGAAAGAAAGAAAGAAAGTGTTTATGTACAATATACAAGGGATGCAAAAGTAGTAGTGACTATTTTTATCTCAAAGTAAGGTGACGATAGTGAGAGATGTATGCCACTGAAGAAAGAAGAATCTGTAGTACATGAACACATTATGTGATGCACTGTGATATAGTAATTCAGTTGTGAGTCAACCATCGTGCAAATGGAGGTGATAAGATGTGAATAGCATTCATTCTTCAAAATGGCCATTCTTTGAGGGAGAAATAGAACAGAGAACTGATGGAAGCATTGGAGAATAATGCCCTTCCATACCGAGGTTTTAAAGGGTGCTTTCAAGCTTCCAACTACCACAGTAAAATAGAGGATCATGCATGGATGTTTAAAGGTGTATTTCTATTAACATATCCATACATACAAGGGTGAATCAAAAAGTAATGGACTATAATTTTTTTCTGCGTTGGTATTACACTTTCACCAAGATGGAATTTAAAGCTTCTGCTACAGACGCTATTTTGTTCTCATGTGTGAACTATGCAACAAAGATGGCGTGCATGTTACTATCGTTCACTTGTGAAGAGCAGCGAGGTGTAGTGCAATTTTTATGGACTAAAGGGCATAATCCGAGTGAAATTCACAGGGACATGCGTGGCATGTATGGGAACTGTATGGACAGTAGCAATGTCTTTAGGTGGTGTGCATTATTCGAAGATGGCCATGATAACCTTTGTGATGGTCCACATTCTGGACAGCCGGCAACAGCTGCAACTACACAGAATGTCACAGCCATTGGACACGTCGGATTCCTGGCTGGTAAACGCTTTGGTCAGATGCAGAAGTGAAAACAGCAGTCCGCAAATGGCTACTCCAACCGAATGGACTTCTATGAACAGGGTATTTTGAATCTGGTATCACGATGGGAGAAATGTGTTGAGAAACTTGGAGACTATTTAGAAAAGTAGTTAAAATATGTCCCTTCATGTGTGCATTTTTTTGTAATTGTATCTATAAAACTTTTTGTAAAAAAATTATTGTACGTTACTTTTCGATGCACTCTCGTACATTCCTTATCCTACACTTTTATTTGTATATTTCAAAACTTTAAAATGATACCACATTTGCAAAGAAAAAAATAGTTGCCATGTCTTATGCCCCTTCCCTCCTAGGTAAGTTAATCGCTTCATTATGGCTACAGGATATATTCTCTCCAGAAAAACTCCACAATTGTTGGCAGAATAAATAGGAAGGAAATTACAAAGAATTAATACAAATGAACTCAACTTACAAACATTACAAGAATTAAAGAGTTCCAGGGAGAAGTCTTTCTAGCTTCTTTGCAATATAGAAGTACAACGGCTGTTGTTACATACAACCCACTGAAAAATAAAACTTGACTGAGAAGTTATATTCACACAATAAATATATCAATACTACTTTAATGCCATGTTATATGTGCCATAATTTATATTTCAATAGTCTAAATTAATTAACAGCACCACTATGTATCAATACTTATCTTATGTCATTTCATTTTAAAGTTTGCTTTTTTAAAGTCACTTTACAACTCTAATGGAGTTTGTATCTTAAAAGTTTAAAAAAAAATACCACATTAAAATAACACAAAGTTCATACGGTACTTGTCAGTGAGAAGCTAAAGTGTTAAAAAACATGATATAGTACCGTTTGGCTTGATCAATAAGATAAATTAAAATGTATAATTAAAACCATCAGCGCATCAGCCTTTATTTTATGTTGGTTAGGCCTTTCGACATTCTTACGCCATCTTCAGGGCTTGCTTTGCTATTAATGATTAAAAATTAAAATAACATTGTCTTATATCCTTGTCATTCTGATAGAATATTAAAATCTTTGAAAGTTTTATTAAAAACTAGTACTAATTACTGAATATACTCAACATGAAGTTGGGAGATGTGTCATTAAAATGTGCTATTTCCTTCATGATTAATAATAGCAATAACAACAGTAACAACAATAATAATAATGATGATGATGATGATGATAATAATAATAATAATAATAATAATAATAATAATAATAAGTAAATAATTGATTAAAATCATTTTTGGGTGGGCGTTAAACTGACTTGGAATGGCCCTTTCTTCTCAACTCAAAATATTACTGTCACCTATTTATATACATGGAATTGAAATAAACCCAAAACTTCACTTTTGCTATAGTTTATCTGTACTAGTTACCATTTTCAACAGCTATACTTCAACTGCCGGGGCACCCTCCTGTGGACACTAACGAATTTTGAGATGAGATCATTATCGGTTGGGATGTTGAGGTTCACAAGTTGATTCTTCTTATGAATAAAAATTTCTCCCAAACTCAAGGTTCTTTGGGAACATGGACACATTTTAACAGTTCTGCAACCCTATCGACTTCATAACCTGCATCCCAAAAGTGGGCTGATATCGCTGATTTGTCAAAGGATATTTAATATGGATTTCTGAGTTGATGACAGTTTTAACGCTTGTTAATCCTTACACTGCTACTGATGTATAAATGTGTCACTTTGAACAGTTGTTTAAAGCAGAGATATTAAACTAATAAGTTATGTTTTGTGTAAAATGTGAGGATTTTTATCCACGTACTAAGTTTATTATTTATGGAAGACAGCTATTATACTGAAATTTTTTTTCATTGATCTTAAATTTAGAGCCCACTGATGGTTTAACTTGACTTGACTTATATATTAATACAAATTGATTCAGCTCTGAAAGAGTTAATAAGCTACCAGTATCCAACAGAAATGTCATAATTTTATTTCATTAAAACTCAGAAAGTAAGGATTATCAGACATATGTTTACATGAAAGTTTTTTGTTTTGGTGTGAAGAACTAGCCCCCAAAGTTTGTAAAAGTATTTCTGAAACACCCTGTAAATAAATTATTTGTAACTGAATTAAGCACGATGACAAAGCTAAGGACACTGCATCCCAATAAATTATTATTATTATGTTTCTCTATAATTGTATATTCTTACTGTAGGGGTCACATTAAAAGACAGAATACGTAATGAGGTGTTAAGAAGACGAACAGGCATGAGGGATGTGGTCTCAACAGCAGAACGTCTCAAATGGAAGTGGGGAGGCCATGTAGCAAGAATGGAAGGAACAAGATGAACCTACGGGACCACTATGTGGTACCCACGAATAGGAAGAAGACACGTAGGGAGACAGAGGACAAGATGGGCAGACCTCTTCACACAACGAGCGGGAAAACAATGGACACGGCAGGCCAGAAACAGGGATCAGTGGAAAGATCTAGAAAAAGGAATATTGCAAGTAGAGGAATGAGACCAAACATAATGAAAATAGTGATGTGACAGTGATAAAACTAGTGACTAAACGGACGTAGCACAACACTCTTTAGGAGTAGCTCCCCTAATGAGTGCACCTGAGCTTCCCTGCGATCAGCAGGAGGCCTTTGCCCGTTAAGGGATTTCATAGGCTAAATTCAAATTCAAATTCAAATTCAACTGTAGGGCGTAACTGTTTTGACATTTCCTAAAACATGAATATGTTCCGATGAACTAATACAAATCTAAACTAATCTAATCTAAGAATATTTTAGAAGAACATGTTCAACAGAAAAAATATACTGTGGATTCAGGTATACACGCCTAATTAATTTTTTAAATAATTTCTACAATACTAACGACTTTATTGAACTTCCTGTTATAGATATGACATTCTGAAGTTGTATGTTTTATATTGTATATATTGTTTGTTTATTAGTTACTTGTAGTTTTTGTGTTAGTGCTGGGTTACAGTTAGTCTACAGAATCATTCATGATGATGACAAATGTAAATAAATAATAATATACACCTAATCTAATCTAATCTAATCTAATTTAATTTAATTATTAAAAAAAATTTTCTACATAGTTTACCATTATGTACACTTACAATGCAACAGCCAGAACCCACCATTCTCTGTTCACATACTTCCTTACAGGCTCGCTGGAATGAACAAAAAATATTGTTATGCATGCACAATGACAAGATAGAGTTCATATTAACCCTTTAAACACAATTTTTGTTAACACTAGAAGGAGAAATGAACCAACTGCATGAAGCAAATTACAGGCCAACGAATACAGCTCCAAGGAAATAAAATGAGCTGCCAATCCGAGTCCTGAAAAGGACCGATTAACGAAATATAGAGCCAAAGCATTTCTCCCCTACATTGGAACAGTCACAGACTGTATTGGCAAATTGTTGGAAAAGCATAAAATCAAAACAATCTACAAGCCCACAGAGAAAATAAAACAACATCTTAATTTGGCAAAGGACAAGCAGGACTCTCTCTTTGTGGCGGGCATCTACAGAATCCCATACAGTTGTGGACAAGTGTATATCAGAACTACAAAAAGAAGCATCAACACCATACTGGAAGAACATAACAGTCACTGCAAAATGGGAAACATGGAAAAATCTGCAGTTGCCGAACATGCACTACAGTTGGGCCACGATATCTGCTTTCATGAAATGGAGGTACTCAGCACCATACCACAATATTATCCCTGATTATACCGTGAAGCAATAGAAATACACAAACACAGAAACAATTAACAATTTCAACTGAAAGGAAGAATCACAGAAAATACACAAAACATGGTTTCCGGCTATAATAAAAACAAAATGTAAAAATAAAATACTCAGAAACAGTTTAAGGGATTCAAATCAATCGGAAAAAAGAACATCCCATGATGGAGCACCGACTAATCAGCGTGCAGAAGACAATATAAATATTGGTCCTATGGGGTTGACACCAGACAGCCATAGATACACTCTGAAGATACCCAATGCAACTCGCGGCGAAAAGTCAGCCAGTAAAACTGACCGACTACGGCCCATAAGTCTGGAAGAGTTGACTTCAAAATTTACTGATGGGCAGAATCAAATTGATTTTAAGAACAGAGTAATTTGTTCCTGAGTAATATAAAGAATTGAATGATTATTCAAATGAAAAAGTTCTCTCATGAATGCAGGATCGAAGATCTTGTGATGCGAGTTGTGAGAACTTCAGTCGTAAGCCGAGAACAACAAAAAACTGACACTCCTACAGTGAACTACAAACAATGGGAGTTAGTTTCACACTGTGCTGCCCGATATTGCATTAACAGCTACTAGATTTCGCAGAGGAAAGATCCATAAGATAAGAACACTGTCTCGTCTGCCCTGCGATGTTCTGTTAAGAATCTGTAAGTTGTTCTGTTAAGATGTATAGAATCAGCAATCTGGCAACACTGAACTGCCCTGTGTGCATGGTAGATGTGCATTCATATAAATGTCTTTCTTGCCTGCAGACCTATTCTGCATTAAGTGATATGACCGGTGACAACTCGTCCCACTTCTGGCTTCTCATAGCATTAAATCATTCAAATAATCATTTGAATACTTTTTGAAACATGCACGATATCTCAAGAACTTCTAAGAATCAAATAATTCCAATTTTTTTCATTCGAGAACTCCCATTGTTAAGTAAATCAGTTTATAATTTTATTCTTAGAGCAGTTATACTAACCCTAACAAGAGGATGGTAAATCAGATCTTACAGAAACCTAAAATGACACTTTGTATTTACATAGGTTATCCAGATGAAAGCATTAAAAAAATCAATTGCCAACGTCCATGAATTTCCTACCAAAATATATGTACATAAAAAAATAGATAAGTGAGCCCTGATTGATGCCAGCAATCTAGAGGTAAGCATAATATCTTGTATACCTGTATGGTAAATGAACCTGGGTTCTATGCCTATAGCACTCGGTTAGGCTTCACTGTTGTATAGTTTGTTTTCCAATCCCTATTTAAAAAGTGTACAGATAGTTAAATATTGTACTTTATAAAATGTACAATAAACATAAAATAGAAAAGGATAGCATTTGATAAACATTTAGGGACTATTTATATTAAACTGGTAAAAGAGAGATTTTATTTTGTGAGTAGGTACAGTAGCCTATGTTTGTGAAACAAGCCCCTAAGGGTTTCAATCACATGGCAAATAATCTTTTAGTTAAGAATATTTGTACATAAATCCAGTCTAATAATAAATGAAAATGTTGCAATTTATTATGCCTTTTTAAATGTCAAATTTCCCACAGTGGTTGCAAAAATTGTCTCACTTGATGGTTGAAAACCATTGTAGCCTCCATTCCTTATGTTGGCAGCTATGCACAAGAAAATCAATAACCTTTTTCTGCGCATGTGTTTATGAGGTATTAAATGACATAGTTGCTCAAGGTTCCAATATGGCTTCTTGGTATATAATTCTTTAGAATAAATCTAATAATTATTATTTCACACACATTAACAGCTGTCTAAAAAACAGTGCAATACACACAGTAAAATGATTTTATCTTGCTCCTATAGGATTGCTACACCCGCCTTTATGGGCTCATTTTTCAAATATACCTGCTTGTGGAATAAAATCTCTTTTACCACTTGTATAATAGATTACTAATCTAAAGCTAAAAACAAGTAATATTCTGGTTCAGAATAAGATTCTGAAAAGTTGCTTGGCAGAACTCCATATTAGAGAAATATGCAATGGCGTGATGTAATAGGATTTCATAAAATTAGTCAGTACTTACACAAATCTAAAAGTAGCACATATTCCTTCTGACACTGCCAATATTATTGTCAACATTAAATACACTTTGCGGATAAAAGTAGCTCTAATTTTTGTAGTCTGGAACGTTGATCCAAACACTCCACTATAGGACTCCATTGTTCTATGGCTATCCTAAGAATATAAGACAGGACATTAATACAACACTAGCAATTTGTGCTAGCTAAAATTTAGCTAGATTTCTAATGTCGGCATGATTCTTTTTATTAAATGATTTTCCATGTAATGTAGTGCATCTGCTCAAAACACGAAACTATAACACAAATATTATTGCATTTTGTTGGCATAAAACATTTTATTTTAATTACATTTATAAACTTGTGAAAAACTTCATTCATAGTAGCTATGATAATAATATTATTTCCCTATAAACTTGTTTTGGCCTGAAACTAGTACATATCGGCGCAACGCATAGAACAGTCCACATAGTTAATATGGCTATGCTTCTTAACTTTAATTTTTATACACTGATTGATAAAAGAAATTCTTAAAATAATTATGTGAAGATTTCACAAAATGAATTCGCAATAATATTAATGATGCAAGTGTAGATCCAAGATTCACTGACATATTGGTTAAAGGTTCAGAACAGTATAACAGGTTATGAATTAATTAAATTCAATCTGAAAACAATCTGACAGGAATTATGTTAGGTCTATTACTTGCACATAACTGAGGAGAGTTTAAACTAAAACATGAATGAATGAATGAATGAATGATGAATGAATGAATAAGCCTTATTTGTCCCATGAAGGGCTATGGCCTCCTAATTAGGGTCAGCTCGATTAGGTATCACATATGGAGGGCTAGTCCATATGATCTTCAACATTCTAAGGTTGACTCACATTAAAATATAAATAAGATATTGGTAGCTATATATTTCAATAGAATGCACAGTATTATATCGACAGCAGCTGTGATTAAGTATTCAATGGCAAGATGTTTTTTTTTTTAAATCTTTTACTTATATTTTACAATGATGTCAGTGTAATTAAATAATAATAATAATATTATTATTATTATTATTATTATTATTATTATTATTTAATTACACTGACATCATTGTAAAGAAATGAATCAATCAAGGCAGGATAACAACATCGACAATACGATAGAATGGTCCATACAATATTAGTGTAGCACCATATGTTATGCCCATTATAGTAGTAAGTAATAATTAATGTTTACATGCTGTAAATTGGACAAATAATAAAGTTTATGTAAATTACCAGCTGGATAGAGCTTTTGGAAATGAAAGCATGTTCTTTAGTAGGCCTACCATATTTTTTGGACTAACTTATAAGATGCTCCAGACCATAAGATGTACCTTGGTTTTAGAAAAGAAATTTAAGGAAAAAAATTAATGCGATTCTAAACAATTTTTTTTAAATACACAGATTATGATTTTTTACAATGGATTCAGTGAAAATCGCTTTCGATGCTCAATGTCAGTCTATTTTGAGGTCAATAGGTTATTACAATGTAATAAATGCCACTTTTGGTTTAACGAAGTTAATTCTGAAATTCCTGTTATAGGCATATTTCCTTATCAAAACTGTGCAATGAATAGGCCAATACAATTACATAGATCAATTACCTGGTATAGCATTTTGTATTCAAGTTTGTTGTGAAATAGGAATATTACTTAAAATGATACAAACAATTCTTTACAGGAAAATATTTTTAAACCTTAAGTTATTACTCAGTAAGGAAATATGTCGAAGTTCTTCATTTAAAAATAACACCTGGACATCAACATTTGTAAACAAATATGCTGTTTGTTTCTTCATTTGTTCATAGATAAAACTTAAATAAAATCAACAATATGATCTGTAACAAAACAAAAAATTGAATCATTGTGGCAGTGAAATAAAAATCTACCTACATGATTAGAGGAAGACTAAAGTTGCTAATGGAATACAGCAAAGAATAAACTATGCACATTTGTGTGCATTCCATTCCATTCATTAGAGGAGCACTTAAGGAGATACTGCAGCTTCCTGCAGATTTGCCAAATGAATGATCCCTTGGCAAACAGAATTCTATTATAATTACTCAAATTCTATTATAATTACTGTTGGCAGTGATGTAATCAGCATACCATGAAGCCAAGTTCTGGTACAACCACAACATTTTTAACTAGGGAAGCCAAGCAATTCGAAGCACTTGTAATGTATAAAGGATACATCGATTGCAATGCAATCTACCTTCATAAAATGTGGCCTGATTCACTTCAGAAAACTTCTTATACCATACAGTATTTACTGTAGTGCCCTTTTCCAGGTAATTTTCCAGCACTGTCTTCCCAAAGAAGTAGGGGTTTATTAATGATGTTTTCTTCTGCAGGTATCCAGATGCACTTGGAATGCTGGAACAAGTGTATTGAAAAGGGCTATGTACAATTCCAAGACCTCTGCTGCAGTTCAAATAAATTACTGAGCAGTGGCGGCTTGTGTATAGGTACTGTGGAACTGCAGCACACCCTATTTCCACTTGATATTATCTGTAACATTAATTAATATAATGAGTCTTTTTTTTTTTCTTCAATTCTTTCTTTATACTTGTACAATATATAATCCTTAAGCTCAATGCCAGTAGCCATCCCCCTGTTTATTAAAAAGATAAAAAGAAAATCTTTGTATGGAACTATGTGCATCACAGTTCCAGTGGCATGATGTTTGACTGTTGTGAGCATGTGAACATAGGAAGGTGTATGCATAGGCCTATACCATATTCTTGAATGTGATAAAGAGTAGACTTAGATTATTATCTTGCTTCCAGCTATTCTATTTGATTCGTTTTTTTGGAAAATAAAACAAGAAGAATGGTTTAACTTTAAACGAATAGATCAAGCTTGAACAGTAACAATTTAGATTAAAGTAAGTAAAAATTTTTGATTTTGTTATTTTAGGGTTTTATAAAGTTTCTGCATAGTGAAATTAGTGCAACCTCCCACATTAAACAATATTGAACAGAAGGACAACTATGAATAAACAAAATGTCACAATTTGTTGTACATTGCAGTTTGATGATGTCTGATATGTGATACTTGATTCTATTCATGATGACATTGATTTGATATACAAGTATTTGGAAATAAAGGGTTTCAGCAACTGATGTTACTTTACTCACATGTTAATTGTCATTTCAGTCATGTCATAACACACTAATTTTGCCCGGAAATTAGCGTGAAATCAAAGCAAATTTATAGTAAAATATTCAACACAAAACACCATTGATTAAAATTATTAATGCAAATTTTTAGAATAATTACTGTCACCACAAAATGTTACCTCTGGTCATGCATTAAATCCCCAGCAATCCCATTTGTTAGAGAAAATTTTTCATATCCTCACGAAGAGATAAGAGCTAAGAATAATGGATGAGGGAGTCATCGAGCTAAGCACATGACACCGAACATTATCATCTTTCAGAGTAACTGGCAAAAGACATCTTACAGCCCATTAGTGCATATGTGTTGTTCAACTATTGTCATGTATAATCCTATATTTATAACAACAGATACAGGTCATATCTACATTCTACATTCTCTGAAATGTGTACCAAAATATTTTTTGATGAAATATGGGTTCCCTAAAAGTTAACATGATTTTTATGAAAAAACATTTAAAAGTGCCTGTGATAAGTTTGGGCATTGACAGGTTAAATATCTGTACTTATTGCAGAAGTAGGTTGACACAACACTTTATCAATTACTTTAATTTGTGGTACAAGTTTCATGACCTATCCTTACTTACTAATCAACGAATCTTTAAACATGCACTGAAAATTAAGGTAATTAGTGAAGTTGATAAACCCTACTTTGCTTCACTGTATGGAATTTCCATATTTAACCTTTAGACAGCTAGTATGTTATTCACTGTGCAAACTGGTGTTTTGAATTAATTAGCAAATTTCTATTGTAATCATAAATGTAAATAATTTGTTAGTTTCCTCCAAAGCAAGAACACAACATGTCTTCAAGTTCAGAGTAATTTACGTAATCCTGGGGTACCTCGCATGACTTTACGACACTGCTGAATTAACATGGTTTCAATGAATGCTACAATACATTGCCCAAAATATTTATCTGCAGATGGCAGTAAAGACACAGTACAGGGATCTGGTGTCAGGAAGTAGACAACAGACAGCTGACTCACTTGGAATCCCTCACTGAAAATATATTTTATCTATTGGCAAGCAAAGTGGTGCGTTGAATATATCTGACAATAACACAGCCAGCAACGATGTGCGCTGGGTTTAGGTGTTTAAACACCTCAACACTAGGAAGTGTTTAAACGGATATATATGGCTATAAAAATGAAAGGGTTAAATATACTTATATAGGCCTACTATTAATAAAATAATTATGTAATATCTTTCTTTCTCAACTTTGAATATTTATTTCACTATACCATCATCAAGGGCATCATGTTTTGAGGAATCACTACTTAAAAATCACTCCAAAGTTGAGAAAAAAGGTATAACACAAATTATTTTATTGATCAAGTTCAATGGTACCAAAGAACATGATGCGAAACATTTACTATTAAGTTCAGAATGCTATGCACTAAAATAAGTATCACAACAAAAATACCTTAAAATACTAAAACTTGATATTCTTCATAACATGAAATTAAACATTCAATAACAAAGACAAATTAAACACAATAGCATATAATTGTTCCATTGATACTATTCACTATGTTACTGCTCATGTAGCATTGTTCTTATACAGGTATTGAAACACAAAACAATAAAAATACTTCCTATTGCTGTTGTGTTGTTCCAAACAATTTCATTAGACAAGAGAATATCATAATGATGTCTAGATATAGTTGCATAGCTCCGAACACATATTCTTCAGGAGAAATTTCCACTCTTCTCCCTCCAATTATCTGCTGAGTATCAAACAGCAAAAACTGAAATTAAGCATATTCAAAATATCATTACCTAACAATAATTACCAGTAACTGCAAAAGTTTGATTAATTTTGAAAGTAGTATGCAATTGTAGAAGTAGTCAATAAATAGTATGTCAGATTGCAAGATTGTAGAGCAATTCATTGCTGAGATGAAAATAATGAAATTCACCTATTTCTCACCTATGAATTTCACCGAGAGCTGTATGTCTCCCCTTAAACTTGAAGCGGTTCGTCCCCTTATATTTGGGAAATGCCACTATCAAGGTTCACTCAAGAAGTTGTAATTGTTTTTATCAAGTACTTACGTTTGCTGAGCTTCTTTGAACCTGCCTCGGTTAGTCAGTCGAGCCACAAGATTTACCTCTTACGTTTCTACAGGGATATATGGGTTTGGTGAATGGCTTATACTAGTTACTGTAATTAGATATCACAATATTTAATACTGGTATGAGTTGGTTTATTATGCAATCAATATTAAGTCCAATTAATATGTATGCTAATCTACTCGTGGTGGATACTGTATATAATGTCTCGATTGTAGAACGTAGCCACTAAAGTTTATCAGTTATTACTTCTTCCTATTCGTTATCACGTGATGATATAATGACCCTCCTTGGAGTAATTATAATAATGTTAATTCGTCGACCAAGTACTTACTGCTTTTCACTGAATTTAAGTCGGTAATAGCCGTAACTTAGCTATTACCACAAATCGCGTTTACTGGGTATCTTACTATAAAAGATTACTTATCCAAGTTGGGTAACTGCCCAACGTGAATATAAAAATCGAGTGGAATGCAATTGTATCCACTCGGAAGAATTAAGCTGACAAGGAATATGCGTCCGACCGGTGACGAGTCCGGCAGAACAGTGTACTCTTAAAATTGGCGAAGTTCTACAGCCGTGGCAACTCACAGAAATCTCCCCACTCTTATACTAACAAATCAAATTCTATGTTACAGTATTTTAACCATATTTTAGCTAGTAGCTTATTTTTGATTGGCCCTTTAGACCCAAGCTTAAAGACGCTACGAGATACAACTCTCAAGTTTCCACTGTCTTCCTGTTCTCGCTATTACTTCAATTTTCTGAGAATGTGCATTCAGTACTCTTTTCCCAAGTCCTATTCCAAGTATATTCTTTTGACTAGGCTCTCATCGCCTTTGTATCACTTTTTGCATAAAGGAAGTACTGCTTGTTAACAATACCTGTCGCCGGCTACCCGCCGTGAATGAATGGTACAAGCGAGCTAGTCTTTGTGACATACTCGGAATCTTGTCTGGTACTTTCTACACCCCGTACTATTCTTATATTTAATATTAACTTATTTTATCTTTAATCCATATTCTTCATTTAATAATTGTATGTTAAGCATGATTTAATAGAGTATCATTTGAGATTCAATTTGATATAAAATACTAATAGGTCCCATCATTTTAAAGTTTTATATTTAATGTAATTTAGCTTGCTATTTATCATGATTATAGTTTTATATTTAATACTAGAATCAGGATTCCCTCAAACTATTGGTCAGAAAGATCGTTTTTTATTTACAAAAAAATCAAGGAGAAAGAATAGTAATCTTTTTAAAAAGTCTACAAAAGAAATGAGCTATGTTGTCTGTGTGAAAAAATTAGTTTGATCAAGCTCAGCAACTCAGATTAGAATTAGATGCTGCAAGCCATGTTTTCCAGTGATCAAGTAAAACACCGAAGTGTGCATGGAGTTAGAAGAAGTGAGGTAGGCCTTTCAGTTGCAGTATAACTCTCAAACTTCAGAAAAACATCATGCATAATCGAAAGTTGTTTACAAATTCACTTGAAAGTAGAAGCAAAATACAAAACATAGTCTTTTAAGCTAGTGACTAATAAAATGTTTTGATGAGGTTAACCATTAAGAGAAAGAGAGACCCCATCTGCTACTGTATCACAAACAATGGTTTTCTTGGAGTCCTACTTACCACAGAAAAGAACACAGTTCCAATTCCTGCAATAATTAAGTGGATAATACTGCTCCGTACAAAGAAAAAGCTTATTAATGTAGCCATTGTACAAAATATTATGAGTGCAATAGATGCAACAAACAAGTATCCACCCCAACCAGTCACATCCACCTGAAATCAAAACAAGCAATTTTAAATGGCAGCAGCTTGGAGTAAAGACAAAAGATAGGACATTTAGAGAGGTATGGAAAATACTAGAGTAGACTCATGGGGCTTAAAATCAGGGTTAAACCACAAGATTAAAAAATGTAGCATACAAGAACATATCTGAAGATTTTCACAATTCGGCACCTATGATGTGGATGATTGCTAGAAAGAACAGTCTACTGTTTGGTTTATGAATGTATTCTAATGAAGAACATTGAAGCTCGTAAAATTATTTAAATAAACACTATGAGTCAAACGGGCAGACTATATTCGTAAAGGAAAGATTTCCTAATAATATGAAGGTACAGGATGAAATTAATTCTTTCCTTCAGTTATCCTTCAATTATCCACACTAGTTGTCCGCTCATTTCTTACATTATAAAATGCATTAGTAAGCTAGATGAATCTACACCTGAACCCTAACTACTACATAAATAAGACAAGCAAATTTCTTTTGGTAACCCTTTTCTATCATATTTCAAAGTATGAATGTAACAAACTTCACTTGTTCTTATAAACAGGGGCTAAGTTGATGAAAATTACTCTTTAATCACTCATAGACTTTTAAGTAGCACAGAAAAGAAATCATATCACAGGAAAGAAATATTATTCATCTTTCATCTTTATCTTTCTATCATTTTCGTTACAAAATTTATACAGTTAAGTCATTTCATGCCAGTGAATGCCTTGCGAATGATTTTCTTAGTTCGGAATATTGGGACAAGATAAGATTAGAGGTAAAGCAATCCCTGTTCAAGCCATGGAGAGCCGTAGGATTTCTGGGAGGTTAAGGTTCCCAGATTGTGACATACAGCACATGAAGGTGGCATCAGCCGTTATTTTACCCCCAAGAATACTCCTGGTAAGTTACTCATTTCTGTTAGAGGCTTAGTTGACACCAGGGCCATAGTGCCACCAGAAGGATTAGGCCAACTGAAAAATTTCAACAACCTCATCAGGAATCGAACTCCTGACCTTCCTGATTATAGTGCAGTGCCTTAACCACTACACCCCAACGTTCCCCCACAAGATTGTGATCGCTTCGGGATGCAGCTAATCTGATAATATTAACCAATGGATAACAGTAGCCGAAGGAATTAAATGAATGTTATTTATAAGATGATGAAAAACTAAGTAGAAAAAAGTGATCAAAAAACGCCACAAGTGCCGACATGATGAAAAAACTAAGTCAAAAAAGTGATCAAAAAACGCCACAGGTCATGACCTGTGCCGACATGATGAAAAAACTAAGTCCAAAAAAGCGACCTGTGGCCTTATTTAGACCACTTTTTAGACTTAGTTTTTTCATCACGTCGGCACAGGTCGTGGCGTTTTTTGATCGCTTTTTTTGGACTTAGTTTTTTCTTTATGTCGGCACCTGTGGCGTTTTTGATCACTTTTTTAGACTTAGTTTTTTCATCATGTCGGCACAGGTCATGACCTGTTGCTTTTTTGATCACTTTTTTGACTTAGTTTTTTCATAATGGCACCTGTGGCGTTTTTTGATCACTTTTTCGTTTTAGTTTTTTCATCATGTCGGCACAGGTCATGACCTGTGGCGTTTTTTGATCACTTTTTTCGTTTTTTTCGTTTTTAATTTTTTTAGAGGGGATGGTATTGTGGGCTAGTTCAATAGTATTGTAGTATTAAGGTCAGTAGTTGTGATTTTAAGGGGGGGACATACAGCTTTCGGTGAAATTCATAGGTGAGAAATAGGTGAATTTCATTAGTTTTTCCTCAGCAATGAATTGCTCTACAATCTTGCAGTATGACATGCTCTTTAGTTGTATACTATTTTCAAAATTAATCAAACTGTTACAGTTACGGGTAATTATCGTTACAAAATGGCAGTCACATATTGTGCATTAAAATGCCATTTCCATGATAATTTCCACAAATAGCAATATTTTTGAGCGATTCTTTTTTCTCTATATTTGAAAACATCATATGATTAACATCATCTACAATATTTGGAATATCTATAGTATAAGTATTTTTAAAAAATCAATTTAAATTTTTTTTTTTCATTAAAATATATATATATTAAAAAATTAACTTCTGATATGAAATGAAACCCTTGCCTGAATTACCTCGGACGAGTCGTGGTCATCGCCCCACGGCTTCATCCCGGGTCTGGACCTGCCTTCGGGCAGAACACTCATCATCATCATGAAATGAATGATTGCAGATAGTGTTGTTAATAAGATATTAACACATACACAAAAAAATAATCACTCAGAAATATTGATATTTTGAGAAGTTATCAAGGAAACTGCATTTCAATACATGAAACGTGGCTGCCATTTTGAAATGATAATTACCCCTAACTGTAACATTTTGATTAATTTTGAAAATAGTATGCAATTGTAGAAGCAGACAATAAAGAGTATGTCAGATTACAAGATTGTAGAGCAATTCATTGCCAGGAAAAAAAATAATGAAGTTCACCTATTTCTCATCTATGAATTTCACAGAAAGCTGTATGTCCCTCATTAAGGTCGGTTGTGGTTGTATTATTAAGACTAGTAGTGGTTGTAGTGTTAAGGTTAGTAGGTAGTGGTTGTAGTACCAGGGTTCAGTAGAGGTTGTAGTACCAGGGTAAGTAGAGGTTGTTGAACTTAATAGTGGCTGTAGCATTCATTAAGACTAGTAGTGGTTGAAGTGTTCAGAGCTATGGTCTTTGGGCCTATCTATTATACAGGGAATCCATTTTATGCGGAAACTTTTTAACAGCGTTGCTCCTGCTCACACTTTCCCCGCTGTTGCGCTTGCACCGGCCGGGACCGTGTTCCGTTACTACCGGCTAATCGGCAAATCAAGACTTTAGAAACAATACAAAATAGAATAACTCAACCAATTTATTATCAAAATAGGCCTACATGTAGAGGCTTATTACTCACCATTTTGTACGGATGGTACAGTCAGGATATTTACGAGAAAATCTCCGAACGCGCCTTCTATGGTTATTTCTCAATAAGTAACATTCCACCAAATAAATTCGCTGTTAACCGTATACATTTTCTATTATTGTCTTACGTAACACACAACAATAGACAAGCGTCTCACTACAAGACACTACAAGACACCGAAGCAACTAACCGCTTGTAGGGTCTATGCTTTGTACAATGCTAGCGCGGCAATGTGGCAGTGATGCGAGGTTTCCTCATAAAATGGACTCACTGTAGTAGCAGATTTAGCATTTGAGAGGTTCCAGGTCCAATTCAATTTTCAGGCCCCTCTCTACATTTTTTCACTATCCCTGTTCCTTACAGTGTGCATTCTGTGCATTATTTCAAAATAGGATTCTTTAGTAAAAAAAAAACACATATCAGTCAATATACATATCCCTGTTTATTAAACATTACAAATATATTTGACTATAATAACATCAATAACAATCTTTTTTGAAATATTAAACACAAAGTAAATTGGAACTTACCTCACTTTACCTTCAACAGATGTATCAATCAGACTTTCATAATCTAATAACCTAACTACCGTATTTCTATAACATCATAGAAAGTTACTGATTAATTTTATTATGAAAAAATAAATAAGGTATATACCGTATGGCATATATATATATATATACCGTAATAAGCGTAACCAAATTCACATAGGTATCAAAAACCTCCAATTGGTGGCCCTTCGCCCCGACACTGGGGATATAGGAGAGTCAGTCAGTCAGTCAGTCAGTTAATTGTAAGAGGTACTAGCTACTTATTGCCCGTGCATTTAGACGTGAACACTGTAAACACGATGCGCAGTGGTATCAGTCTCACGTGATCCATACTAGCAACATACTCCCCTTCCGTCCCGCCCTATCTCTGCGGCGCATGCAAGTGTTCATGTCTAAATGCACAGGCAATACCTGTCCTTTGTATGGGTGAAAAAGTATTGTGCATGGTTTTTTAGCCTTAACCAAGAAATGTCACGAGGAAGTAATCATACTTATTTTTAGAGTGCCTGACCTTCTGGAGTTTGAGAATGATGCCTGTTAGAATCTAACTCTGCATCTTTTACTAATTTTAATATTAAATAAAATCTCCCATCTAGAACAACAAAAGTTTGTCCATTCATCTTCCTAGTTACTAAAGTTAACTGGGCAATAAAGCATAACCACCTATATCAAGCTGATTAATACACTGGATATTTACCGCTCTCCATATCTGTGGACAACTGACTGGCTAGTCGAACTTGATGCACTAAAATCATCACTGATTATTCCTTTTGTTACCAAGCATAACAAAATATATACTAAAACCTGGCAAGAGAACATATCTATTACAAGAGCATGTAAATGGGATCATTAGTTCTCAAGATGTAAGCGGAGTAGCAAACAGTCATATAGACAGTGAGATGTTGCAATTTATAATGTGTAGTGATAAGGACTTCTAGACCACGATCGTATACAAATGACGACCTTTGTAATAGTAGTGGTAATGCAAACTTGTGTTATGAAGAAAGTTAGTGCAAGAGCTGAATGGGAGAATGCATCTGATCAGATATTTGAGTGCGAGATCTCAGGTTTATAGGTGGAGTTCCTGTTTGAGAAGAAGGACATGGCTAAAATGACATTGACAGCTGGAATAAATTTTCTTTATGGTACTGCCAAAGGACAACCAAGATAACTACAGGAACTTTTCTATCTTTTCTGAGGTAGAATGGGCAGAGAATAAACAGCAGAAGGTGTGAAAATTATATAATGAAGAAGAAGACAGTAATGTCACAGGTAAATTTAATTAAATTCATTTAATTTTAGAAATATTGTTAATTATTAACTTCTTTTTTTCAGGATTTAAGAAAATATATATATATATATATATATATATATTTAAGTTATATGTCATTTACCCCTAGGAATACCAGTGCTCATAGGAATACCGGTGGCCATGGTCCCACCAGAAAGATTAGGCCAATTGAAAAATCCCACAGATCTCATTGGGAAACGAACCCGTGACCTTCTGAACCTTCTGGTTTGTGGGTCCAGAACCTCAACCTCTTTGCCATGATGTACCCCCATTTATATAGGATCTTTTATAATGATTGCCCTAATTTTACCATATTTTTAAAAGTTCTTAATACAGAAAGATCAGTGATACATTAACACTACCATATAGGATAAAGTTACTAGAAGTCCTTGTTTCCCAGGGACAGTCCCTATATTTATCTTTATTTTTCCCTGGATTTACCTTTATCTTCTTTATTTTACAATTTTACATATCTTCCTTAACCCTAAATCTGGAGGGGAAAAAAAGATCTAATCCTAACAACCCTTGTGTTATTGGAGATGAAATGTTTGCTGTTGAATTCCATTGTCTTTCAAACTGACAAAGAAGCAATAAAATGAGATGTTACTACGCAAAATTGGATTGAAATGAAGTATTAATTATCCTGTAGGCAACAAAATGACAATCAACTGAAAATGTGAAAATTTCATTAAGATATTCCAGTAACGAAATAGAAACTGGAATATGCTGCCAGATGTGTTGATTTTAAATTAAAATTATTCAGTAAGGCCTATTTGTTGAAGATTTCAATTTGAATGTTGCATCAGATAACATTTGCATCAGATAACATTTATCCATTAAATGCCAGGTCAAATATAGATAAAACATATTTTCAGTAACATGAAACTTAGATGTGATAAGTGAAAGTCTTGTGTTTTACACTTTTTTAATTCATGTTTTTACTAAGTTTCTTTTCAAACATAAGACTGTTTTATGCCATATTAATAGTAATGTTAAACTGTTGCTATTAACTGTTGCTAATCTGATATCTTTCAGTGAAAAGTAGTTAATTTAAAAAGATAGCTTACTTTTTCTTTCTTCTGTCCACAGTTTCACCACGTATTATTTTCACCCACTATATCAAGTCCTCTGTGTTTCTGTTTGAAATAATTTTTTTGCTACATTTCCATGGATACCACTTCATTATTCCCTAGTTCTGTTGTCTACATTTACTGCACAAGGAAGTTGAGAATAATGATGATTATTGTACAGTTTCTCCTTGTCTTGGAATGTGGCTGGTGAAAACAGTGAATCCCTGTTGGGGGCATATGGCCTCCAAGTGGAGGTTTCAGTATCTAGACTAATTTTGTTAATCTCATGTTCCAAGAGTAGGCAGAGGGACTGGGGACAGGGGATAACCTTGCAGAAAACTAAGTATTACTTGGACGTGAAAGGGCTAGAGGCTCTCCTGAGGCTCTAATTTAGGCTTGGAGTTCTTTAACATGCTGTAAATCTACGACATGAACACCCTAGCTTAAAGTCCTTTCTGGAGGACTCCTGCCCAGATTTTACATCCTGAAAGATCCATCAACCAACATTTGAACCTTAACCTTGGGATCTAGAAGTGAACATGCTTTCTCTTGATCACCATAGCCAGTGGTGAAAGCAATAATTCCACTATTTTCTCTCATATATCCTGTTAATTAGGCCTACATATCATACACTTTTCATGGAGGATCTTATGAATAAGATGGGACATGCCCATTAAAGAAACGAGATGGTATGTGTTGTATGGAATACCATCACTGATTTCAATGGTTAAATACCATATCATCACTGAAAATCAGTGGATCTTTTACAACAGTGCAAAGAGTAGTCCCTATTATCTGTTTGCACGTCAATATGGTTACTTCTTGATCATCCCCCAGTAGCCATTGTCAGTATATAGGGCTGTGACCTGTTACATGTGATGACCATTTTGCCATGTTAATGACCATATCGCTATTTCCATTATTACTAAAAGTTCTTTTAATGTTTAAAACCGTTTCTTCCCAAATCAAATCACACATCATGTGGCTCAACATGATCAAAAAACTAAGTCTAAAAAAGTGATCAAAAAACGCCACAGGTCATGACCTGTGCCGACATGATGAAAAAACTAAGTCTAAAAAAGTGATCAAAAAACGCCACAAGTGCCGACATGATGAAAAAACTATGTCGAAAAAAGTGATCAAAAAACGCCACAGGTGCCGACATGATGAAAAAACTAAGTAAAAAAAGTGATCAAAAAAGCCACAGGTGCCGACATGTTGAAAAAACTAAAACGAAAAAGTGTTCAAGAAACGCCACAGGTCATGACCTGTGCCGACATGATGAAAAAACTAAGTCCAAAAAAAGCGATCAAAAAACACCACATGACCTGTGCCGACATTATGAAAAAACTAAGTCTAAAAAAGATATCAAAAAACGCCACAGGTCATGACCTGTGCCGACATTATGAAAAAACTAAGTCTAAAAAAGTGATAAAAAAACGCCACAAGTGCGGACAAGATGAAAAAACTAAGTCTAAAAAAGTGATCAAAAAACGCCACAGGTGCCGACATGATGAAAAAACTATGTCAAAAAAAGTGATCAAAAACGCCACAGGTGCCGACATGATGAAAAAACTAAGTAAAAAAAGTGATCAAAAAAGCCACAGGTCATGACCTGTGCCGACATGTTGAAAAAACTAAAACGAAAAAGTGTTCAAGAAACGCCACAGGTCATGTCCTGTGCCGGCATGATGAAAAAACTAAGTCCGAAAAAAGCGATCAAAAAACGCCAAAGGTCATGCATGACCTGTGCCGACATGATAAAAAACTAAGTCGAAAAAAGTGATCAAAAAACGCCACAAGTGCCGACATGATGAAAAAACTAAGTCAAAAAAGTGATCAAAAAACACCACAGGTCATGACCTGTGCCGACATGATCAAAAAACTAACTCCAAAAAAAGCGATCAAAAAACGCCACACATGATGAAAAAACTAAAACGAAAAAGTGATCAAAAAACGCCACAGGTTCCGACATTATGAAAAAACTAAGTCAAAAAAGTGAAAAAAGTGATCAAAAAACGCCACAGGTGCCGACATGATCAAAAAACTAAAACGAAAAAAGTGATCACAAAACGCCACAGGTCATGACCTGTGCCGACATGATGAAAAAACTAAAACGAAAAAGTGCCGACATGATGAAAAAACTAAAACGAAAAAGTGCCGACATGATGAAAAAACTAAGTCAAAAAAGTGATCAAAAAACACCACAGGTCATGACCTGTGCCGACGTGATGAAAAACTAAGTAAAAAAAAGCGATCAAAAAACGCCACAAGTGCCGACATGATGAAAAAACTAAGTCGAAAAAAGTGATAAAAAAGCCACAGGTCATCTGTGCCGACATGATGAAAAAACTAAGTCCAAAAAAAGCGATCAAAAAACGCCACAGGTCATGACCTGTGCCGACATTATGAAAAAACTAAGTCTAAAAAAGTGATCAAAAAACGCCACAAGTGCCGACATGATGAAAAAACTAGGTCGAAAAAAGTGATCAAAAAACGCCACAGGTCATGACCTGTGCCGACATGGTGAAAAAACTATGTCGAAAAAAGTGATCAAAAACGCCACAGGTGCCGACATGATGAAAAAAACTAAGTAAAAAAAGTGATCAAAAAAGCCACAGGTGCCGACATGATGAAAAAACCAAGTCGAAAAAAGTGATGAAAAAACGCCACAGGTCAAGACCTGTGCCGACATGTTGAAAAAATTATAACGAAAAAGTGTTCAAGAAAGGCCACAGGTCATGACCTGTGCCGATATTATGAAAAAACTAAGTCTTAAAAAGTGATCAAAAAACGCCACAGGTCATGACCTGTGCCGACGTGATGAAAAACTAAGTAAAAAAAAGCGATCAAAAAACGCCACAAGTGCCGACATGATGAAAAAACTAAGTCGAAAAAAGTGATAAAAAAGCCACAGGTCATGACCTGTGCCGACATGATGAAAAAACTAAGTCCAAAAAAAGCGATCAAAAAACGCCACAGGTCATGACCTGTACCCACATGATGAAAAACTAAGTAAAAAAAGCGATCAAAAAACGCCACAAGTGCCGACATGATGAAAAAACTAAGTCAAAAAAGTGGTCTAAAAAACGCCACAGGTCACCTGTGCCGACATTATGAAAAAACTAAGTTTAAAAAAGTGATCAAAAAACGCCACAAGTGCCGACATGATGAAAAAACCAAGTCGAAAAAAGTGATGAAAAAACGCCACAGGTCGAAAAAAGTGATCAAAAAACGCCGCAAGTGCCGACATGATGAAAAAGTGATCAAAAAAGTGGTCTAAAAAACGCCACAGGTCATGACCTGTGCCGACATGATGAAAAAACTAAGTAGAAAAAAGTGATCAAAAACGCCACAGGTCATGACCTGTGCCGACATTATGAAAAAACTAAGTCTAAAAAAGTGATCAAAAAACGCAACAAGTGCCGACATGATGAAAAAACCAAGTCGAAAAAAGTGATGAAAAAACGCCACAGGTCATGACCTGTACCGACATGATGAAAAACTAAGTAAAAAAAGCTATCAAAAAACGCCACAAGTGCCGACAAGATGAAAAAACTAAGTCTAAAAAAGTGATCAAAAAACGCCACAGGTCATGACCTGTGCCGACATTATAAAAAACTAAGTCTAAAAAAGTGATCAAAAAACGCCACAGGTCATGACCTGTGCCGACATGATGAAAAAACTAAGTCCAAAAAATCGATCAAAAAACGCCACAGGTGCCGACATGATGAAAAAACTAAGTCTAAAAAAGTGATCAAAAGACGCCACAGGTCATGACCTGTGCCGACATGATGAAAAAACTAAGTCCAAAAAAAGCGATCAAAAAAACCACAGGTCATGACCTGTGCCGACATTATGAAAAAACTAAGTCTAAAAAAGTGATCAAAAAACGCCACAGGTCATAACCTGTACCGACATGATGAAAAACTAAGTAAAAAAAGCGATCAAAAAACGCCACAAGTGCCGACATGATGAAAAAACTAAGTCTAAAAAAGCGATCAAAAAACGCCACAGGTCATGACCTGTGCCGACATTATGAAAAAACTAAGCAGAAAAAAGTGATCAAAAACGCCACAGGTCATGACCTGTGCCGACATTATGAAAAAACTAAGTCTAAAAAAGTGATCAAAAAACGCAACAAGTGCCGACATGATGAAAAAACCAAGTCGAAAAAAGTGATGAAAAAACGCCACAGGTCATGACCTGTACCGACATGATGAAAAACTAAGTAAAAAAAGCTATCAAAAAACTCCACAAGTGCCGACAAGATGAAAAAACTAAGTCTAAAAAAGTGATCAAAAAACGCCACAGGTCATGACCTGTGCCGACATGATGAAAAAACTAAGTCCAAAAAATCGATCAAAAAACGCCACCGTACCGACATGATGAAAAACTAAGTAAAAAAAGCAATCAAAAAACGCCACCTGTGCCGACATGATGAAAAAACTAAGTCGAAAAAAGTGATCAAAAAACGCCACAGGTCATGACCTGTGCCGACATGATGAAAAACTACGTAAAAAAAGCTATCAAAAAACACCACAAGTGCCGACAAGATGAAAAAACTAAGTCTAAAAAAGTGATCAAAAAACGCCACAGGTCATGACCTGTGCCGACATTATAAAAAACTAAGTCTAAAAAAGTGATCAAAAAACGCCACAGGTCATGACCTGTGCCGACATGATGAAAAAACTAAGTCCAAAAAATCGATAAAAAAACGCCACAGGTGCCGACATGATGAAAAAACTAAGTCTAAAAAAGTGATCAAAAAACGCCACATGATGAAAAAACTAAGTCCAAAAAAAGCGATCAAAAAACGCCACAGGTCATGACCTGTGCCGACATTATGAAAAAACTAAGTCTAAAAAAGTGATCAAAAAACGCCACAGGTCATGACCTGTGCCGACATGATGAAAAAACTAAGTCCAAAAAAAGCGATCAAAAAACGCCACAGGTCATGACCTGTGCCGACATGATGAAAAAACTAAGTCTAAAAAAGTGATCAAAAAACGCCACAGGTCATGACCTGTGCCGACATGATGAAAAAACTAAGTCTAAAAAAGTGATCAAAAAACGCCACAGGTCATGACCTGTGCCGACATTATGAAAAAACTAAGTCCAAAAAAAGCGATCAAAAAACGCCACATGATGAAAAAAATAAGTCGAAAAAAGTGATGAAAAACGCCACAGGTCATGACCTGTGCCGACATTATGAAAAAACTAAGTCTATAAAAGTGATCAAAAAACGCAACAAGTGCCGACATGATGAAAAAACCAAGTCGAAAAAAGTGATGAAAAAACGCCACAGGTCATGACCTGTACCGACATGATGAAAAACTAAGTAAAAAAAGCTATCAAAAAACGCCACAAGTGCCGACAAGATGAAAAAACTAAGTCTAAAAAAGTGATCAAAAAACGCCACAGGTCATGACCTGTGCCGACATTATAAAAAACTAAGTCTAAAAAAGTGATCAAAAAACGCCACAGGTCATGACCTGTGCCGACATGTTGAAAAAACTAAGTCCAAAAAAAGCGATCAAAAAACGCCACAGGTCATGACCTGTGCCGACATGATGAAAAAACTAAGTCTAAAAAAGTGATCAAAAAACGCCACAGGTGCCGACAAGATGAAAAAACTAAGTCTAAAAAAGTGATCAAAAAACGCCACAGGTCATGACCTGTGCCGACATGGTGAAAAAACTATGTCGAAAAAAGTGATCAAAAACGCCACAGGTGCCGACATGATGAAAAAAACTAAGTAAAAAAAGTGATCAAAAAAGCCACAGGTGCCGACATGATGAAAAAACCAAGTCGAAAAAAGTGATGAAAAAACGCCACAGGTCAAGACCTGTGCCGACATGTTGAAAAAATTATAACGAAAAAGTGTTCAAGAAAGGCCACAGGTCATGACCTGTGCCGACATGATAAAAAACTAAGTCTAAAAAATGATCAAAAAACGCCACAGGTCATGACCTGTGCCGATATTATGAAAAAACTAAGTCTTAAAAAGTGATCAAAAAACGCCACAGGTCATGACCTGTGCCGACGTGATGAAAAACTAAGTAAAAAAAAGCGATCAAAAAACGCCACAAGTGCCGACATGATGAAAAAACTAAGTCGAAAAAAGTGATAAAAAAGCCACAGGTCATGACCTGTGCCGACATGATGAAAAAACTAAGTCCAAAAAAAGCGATCAAAAAACGCCACAGGTCATGACCTGTACCCACATGATGAAAAACTAAGTAAAAAAAGCGATCAAAAAACGCCACAAGTGCCGACATGATGAAAAAACCAAGTCGAAAAAAGTGATGAAAAAACGCCACAGGTCATGACCTGTACCGACATGATGAAAAACTAAGTAAAAAAAGCTATCAAAAAACGCCACAAGTGCCGACAAGATGAAAAAACTAAGTCTAAAAAAGTGATCAAAAAACGCCACAGGTCATGACCTGTGCCGACATGATGAAAAAACTAAGTCCAAAAAATCGATCAAAAAACGCCACAGGTGCCGACATGATGAAAAAACTAAGTCTAAAAAAGTGATCAAAAGACGCCACAGGTCATGACCTGTGCCGACATGATGAAAAAACTAAGTCCAAAAAAAGCGATCAAAAAAACCACAGGTCATGACCTGTGCCGACATTATGAAAAAACTAAGTCTAAAAAAGTGATCAAAAAACGCCACAGGTCATAACCTGTACCGACATGATGAAAAACTAAGTAAAAAAAGCGATCAAAAAACGCCACAAGTGCCGACATGATGAAAAAACTAAGTCTAAAAAAGCGATCAAAAAACGCCACAGGTCATGACCTGTGCCGACATTATGAAAAAACTAAGCAGAAAAAAGTGATCAAAAACGCCACAGGTCATGACCTGTGCCGACATTATGAAAAAACTAAGTCTAAAAAAGTGATCAAAAAACGCAACAAGTGCCGACATGATAGTAGTATGGTTTTATATGTGACGTCAGAGGCGGATTGTGCGGATTGCGGATTGATGACGTCACTCCCGGTCAGCTGATCGTGACGTCACAAGTGGGCGTGGCTATGACGTCAGTGGCGGATTGTATGACGTCACAAGTGGGCGTGGCAATAACCACGTGATTCAAAATGGCGTCGGTTCCGGTTCCTATTGCAAATGGCGGCGGTTCCGGTTCCGGGGCGTACGAAGCGCGAAATTTAAAATTTGAAAATTAATAATATAAATGGCGTCCGTTCCGGTTCCTATTTCAAATGGCGTACGAAGCGCGAAATTCAAAATTTGAGAATTTATAATGTAATTGGTTACGTTTCCGGCGCGAAATTCAAAATTTGAGAATTTATAATATAATTGGTTACGTTTCCGGCGCGAAATTCAAAATTTGGTAATTTATAATGAAAATGTCTACGTTTCCGGTTCCTATTTCAGGTGGGAAATTTAAAGTTTATATATTGGTATTGTTTTACAAGATGGCGACATTGCTTACGTCATTGCAGGATTGGAAGGATTAGATCACGTGACAGGTGGAATGTTTTACAATATGGCGACATCGCTTACGTCATCAGACCTATCTCATCAGTAGACGTCACTTCTTATACGTCACAAGTGTATTGAGAGGATTGGGAGGAATGGTAGGGGAGGGAGGAATGATTACGTCATCAGAGGAATAAGAGGGGAAGGTGGATTGTTTTACAATATGGCAGCATCGCATACGTCATCAGAGGAGGATTGGGTCGCTTACGTCAGAGGAGGATTGAGAGGAGGAATGATTTATGACGTCACAGCAGATTTTAATCTCTATGTCTTTTTAGCATGGAAGCATTACACTATGACGGTTTCTCACAACGCATAAATACGTCATATTCCTACACATAGGTTTTCTGTAAGATGTTTATTTCACTATGGTCCTGGGATCGACTCAACCTGGATACCTAAGGCTGTTAACCTTATTATTATTATTATTATTATTATTATTATTATTATTATCAGACGCAGTTGGAAATGTAGAGAAGCGTTTTTTTATACCTTCAAGTATTTTTTTATAATTATATTTCACATACAGTTTTTCCGTAAGATGTCTATTTATCTAAAAAATAGCCCTGAGGTCAACTCAGCCTAGGTTTACCGATTAGCGTTTAATTTTTACTTTGGTCCTATGGTAAAGGCGGCCGGTGCGTAATACTCATGCTGGGGTCTTTAGAGGGGATATATTATGATAATAATTACAGGATTTTATAATGTCGATACAGAAAGCCAGTGAATGTTTAATCATATGCGTGCAGTGATTTTGTTTAGGTAGCAGTAGTATCATCTCGCCCTCCATACATGTTATCTCTCTTACTATGCAGCGGTAATATAACGCTGTACGCTTATCGCTATCTTACAACGTCATTCATTGAGACTTCCTTTTAAATCCTAACTCTATCATATTATAAAGTCGCAGGCCAGTACTTTTAAATATTAAATCCCTAATCATAGCACATGTCTTATGTAGTATTAGTCAACAGTATTTTTATTGCGGAATATTGTAATATTTCATCGCAGAGTGGTAGTGAACTTATTTTGTAATATTCCATCGCTGAGTGGTTCTGAGTTCGATTCAAAGTCAGTAAAGGCATATTCAGCTTTTTTCACAAGTAGGAAACGCGAAATATCAAATAACTGCTGATAAGCTTTAGCATATATTTCTCCCAGTGTTTCATCTCTGATGGAACCTTATATTATTTTTAATGTAGTTTCATACAGAGTATGTCAGCATTTATTGCATGAAAATTAATATTTTATTTCCGCACCAGAATTAAATATCGGATATCTGTTGATGTCATCGTAAATGAATATTTTTCGCATACGTCATCGATTTAATGTGGGAATTCGCGAAATGAATTGTTCACAAAGATGAAAAGCGAAATATCAAATAACTGCTGATAAGCTTTAACGTATATTTACCAAGTCGTGAGGCTAAAACTTTTTCTATCGTCAGCATTTTTTAAACTGCAATCATGCCATTGGTGTAAAATAGATTTTTCCTGTTGCGAGCCTATTTCAAAGCATCATTATATAATCCAAGAACACGCATCGATAGTCTTAATCATACTTGTATATGTAACGATTGTGAATATTCTCATTCTATAAAACTTCGCCATGGCACCTATCCATAACAACCATCACTTGTACGAGATCCCAGATCAGGTGTTTATCATACCTGATGAGGAACCACCAACACTACCAACGCAGCCTAACCCTCCAGAGTTCTTTAACATTAAGTTGTACAACGTAGAGGGACATCACACCGCTGATTTAGAGTTTGGTGTGATTTCGGTAAGAATATACAGCGTGGACCACAGCCCCGAGACATCTGTACTTCTACCATGTGGGAACACTCATTTTGAGAGTGCAGGGGATGATGTGACACACATTCAGGCCCACCACGATGAGGTCTGCGATGGACAACAACATTTTCACCGCTGTCGAACCACCAAAGATGGCTTCTTCAGCACATGGTCGTGGCGTTGCAGCCAGAGCTGTCCTCTGTTCGAGAGGTTCCAAAAAGCTGTAAGTACTAATATCAATACTCATTACATTTATTGTAAAACCCGTTCTTACTATGTCCAGTTAAGTAGGAGTAAATGTTTGGATAAGTTTATAGTACGAGATGTTTTCAAATGACGTTATTAGCTCTTACCATAACTTATTAAAATACATTATATATATAGGCTTATATATTTTATATATTACGCTTATTATTCAATTCCTGTTAAAATCTAAAAGTTAAACTATTTTCTAAAGAATAACGAAGAATGAAATCCTCCTCAAGTAAAGTGTTTGTAAAAAATGAAAAGAAAGTTACAACGTTTCTAACCTCACCCCCCGAAGGATAAAAAACCCAAATATAATCTGATGTACGTGTAGAGGAAGTAAATAGTAAATTAAGTAACTGTTCAAACTTTCATAATAGTTCGATCTAGTTTTCATTAGATTTTTTATCTTTTTACTTATATTGACATTGTTCTTCATCACCATTATCATTATGGAAGAAGCTAACTAATTTTACATCTACACTTTAATTCAGTTCGCGAGAAGTATAACCTCGAAAAATCCTTCGTTAGAAGTTTACATGTGCATTTTCCTATAGTAACGATTACTCTCAGTTAAGAGATTTTTACCAACAGTTATCGCCTAACCAAATATTACAAAATCGAACTATCAACAAAGTAATCGTAAAAGTAGCCATAATTATTTTACTGGAGGTGGTAATAACGGTCCTTAATATCATAACATATTGCTTATAGTGTTTATATTTTTTTCAGATGACGGAAGCCTTCTTCAACGATGGCCACTGCAGCCAGTGAACTGTACATCATCCACTAATATATATTGGGTCATGTTTAAAACTTTGTAGTAATACAAATAAATATCTAGTCAGAACAAAATCTGTGTCAACCACAAGTAATTGAAACCAGAGCTATATTTCTATCCTGATATTATTTCTTCATACTTCCTTTTTGTTTCAAAAGTATTACTCTTTACACATTTCCACCACTAAATCAATATTCTATGTCTTCCGAGGCATACTCGTTAATGTATTAAAGTCATAGAGTTTTATCTAATTTTCAACATGTATAAATTATTATCTTAACTTATTACTACTATTTTCCTTCATTTCTTTTATTGTTATCACAAAATTTACAGCCAAGTGAGGTACTCTTCACTTTCCGCTTTTCCTATATTATATCACATGCTTTATTTATTTATTTATTTATTCAAAATCTTAACATCAGTAGAGTAAGAAGTAAAATATGTATTATAAAGAAATCTTTTTCGTTACAACTTCAACAGAATTTTTTCATCTCATAATGTATGCAAAAGTTCAGTCACATCCTTAAATTATATACCAAATTCATTTCCCTCATTACATAACCTTCCATCAAGATGATTATTTATTTATCAAGTCATCAAATATCAAAAAAGTTAAAAAATCTATTTAAATAATTATAATCATTGAATTTTAGCTAATTTGTGACATCATATGTGAAATATTTTTCTTAGCTTCTGGTAATATGCACATTATATTTTATGTATCAAATGATTATGCAAATATCAGAGTCAAGAAAATAACATACATCTTCTAGCATATAGAGAGTAAGTTTCACAACGCAAAACGTACACGTGAGAAGGTGTTGATTAGTCAGCAAAGTATATCAGGATCCAAGTCTCTATACCGTACACCTTCATTAAGGAAAAAAGATATCGCGTATAATTTTCATAATAAGCATTTATATTTTGCATGCTTTTTCCCTAACGTCCTGATTATAATATTCAATTAGATATAAGTTACCATAGCTATGTTATGAATACAATGTTGAGGTTCAGGTTTTACATCTGCTTCATGTATGAAACTTGGAAATAAGACTTAGATAACGCATAAATTTCATAACCTGTTCATGTTTCGCGACACCTAATAGTTATTGGTAATATTGTTTTAAATTTAAAGTCATTACCTAAGTTCTCATCATTACTTAAAATACATTTGAATTCAACCAGTCTTAGACCCATATTTTATAAACACTTGACACAAGTAACATTTTTACGAGATCTTTATCATAATTTACAGATCACCTAAACATCTCCATTTTGCTTCAAAGTGATGTTCTTTACGTATTTCTTTTATAATGTGGTACCATCTCCTTAGTATGCAAAATGTCATAGATTTTTACCTAGTTTGCACCATCATGTTTGAATTAGTTTCTTAGCTTTCCACCGATGTTTAACTGAACCTATACAATAGTCCATCAATTTTTTCTTTTTATCATACAACCTACCTAATTATCCTCACAAAATGGGGTTATTACCAAGTTAACATACATTTTTTATATAATACATCACAAGTTTAGCTTTTAAAGATAATATGCTTAAGTTCTCACCATTACTTAAAATGCCTTTGAACTCGACATGTTCATCATTCCAGTCTTAGACCTAATATTTTAAATGCACTTGAAACAAATATAATTTTTTGCGAGATCTTTATCATAATTTACAGAGCACCTAATAGTTATTTGTAATATTGTTTCAAATTTAAAGTCATTGTATCCGTTAGTCTTCACAATATTTCATTTTACTTTTTCGGTTATGGTCGTTCTATATATTACATTTTCTACTTTAGTTCTACTATTGAGGCTTCTTTGACAAAGGCAATTACTTACTTTATCTCATTATAACATATAATAAGAAACCTTATTTTTAGGTAGTAAAGAAGAGGAAGACCTAAATGAATGAATAAAACCAAAGTGATAAAAGCACAATCTTTTGTAAGTTAATTCATAACTAGATTTTCTCACGTTTAACAAAGTCCAGTTTTCCATAACCTATCCTATTCATATTTCCTAGGACGAGGGACTGTTAAATAAAAAAACACATCTCAGGATTATAGAATTTTATTCATTTTATTACATTCATACTAGGATTTCATACACAACGTAAGTACATTAACATTTCACAATGTACATTTCATATTAGACTCATTATGAAAAAGTAATCTGGTTTCACAGTCTCTTAATTCGTCAAGCTTTGGAACACTAAGATCGTTCATGTTTATAACAGATCTCTGCAAAAGTTTACAATGAAGAACATCTACACTTTCAAGAACAGGCTTCAAATCATCGTAGTATAAGTATCCCTCTACCACAGAACTATATGGATGTAAGATTCGATGTGCTACAACTTTACATCTAGGTAAATGTGTTTATGCAGTCAGAGAACAAAATGTACATTTCTACCATCCACCGATGTAAACATGATAAAATCGCTTCTCTTAAGTAGAGAGTGGGAAGGTTTTTGATAGTACGACTCTTACATTCCAGTTTATAAAGTATTCAATACGCTCCAGTCTTACTGTTTACGATCGAGTCATTGTTTGAAACTCTTACGTAATCGTAGTCATTCTATGATTTTTCTCCCCCGCAATTCAGATATGATTTCTTGTATCTCGCTGTGATGAGAATAATTCCCTACCGCAGATGAGGACAAAAGTAAACGTAATCTGTCAATGAGCTCATTCGGATCAGGCCAGTATTTATAATCACATTTACGATTCGTATGTACTTCTCCTGTATGCTGCGACGAAGCCTCGTTGGAAGAGTCGAAATCTTGTTCTTCTTTTTCAACATCATCTTGTTCTTCCTCTTCTTGTTCTTCTTCTTCCTCTTCCGTATCCTCTTCAGGAAATAGTTGTTTACTCATATGATTGTATTTTTGCGTATCGAATCTACATACTTTTTTAACGATGGGGTAAGCATGGTCACCGATGTTCGTATACAAGTCAGGAATTCGATCGGAAACGGTTTTCTGTTTGTTATTAGTCATCCTTTCACGACAAATTGAGCACATGGATAGATATAGAGATATCATATACTGTGTAACGTTTGCAAATTTTCTAGATAGTTCAATATACATTTTATCTCGACCACAATGTCCTATTGCTGTATGGGTGGTATCAATAACGTCGTATATTTCGTCAGCAGAAAGGTAACATTTTATATTAGTATCGCCATCGGTTTTTGCAACAAGTTTCCTCATTCCTCCTAATTCTGATACATCAAATCTTTTCAATCTTCTTTTCTGTATAGCTGTCTTATATTTTGCTTTTTTAGCATCATCCACCTCTCGCATGAGTGAAAAGTATTTTTCCTTTGTTAGAACATTAAAATGAGAAGATATTTCACTCTTAGTTCTTAAAAGCTCAACCATGAATCTCTCTCTACATTTGTTTTTAGTTTTGTTACAAATTGGCCAACTCTCATCCATGATAAGAAGAAACGTAGAATGATACTAAATGCAAGTCACCAATTATGTATATTGTTGTTCACAGCTTCGCAATGAATGTCCTATTGTTGTATGGGTGGTATCTAGTCAGAACTAGTCTTAACTGACTTTTTCTAGTTAGATCTAGTCTTAACTGACTTTTTTCTAGTTAGAACTAGTCTTAACTGACTTTTTCTAGTTAGATCTAGTCTTAACCGACTTTTTTCTAGTTAGAACTAGTCTTAACTGACTTTTTTCTAGCTAGAACTAGTCTTAACTGACTTTTTTCTAGTTAGAACTAGTCTTAACTGACTTTTGTTTTCTCACCTTAACAGCTTGACGGTTGAACAGCAACTAATTGTATTTGACATACATCAATTATTTATTGGTAAAACTCGTGACGTCTAACAAGAAAGATCATTTTGATCATATCTCGCATAATACTTGTTGAATAATGAACCCGTTGGTCTTTCCGGAATTACTAGGCCCACACACACACACACAACAAATACGCATCATCCACGAAGCAATCTCATAAAAGAAGTCTTAACACCGATAAGATTAAAAAGGATTATATCCAAAACACTAAGTTATGTTAGGTTAGGCTAGATTAGGTTAGGCTAGGTTAGGTTAGCAGGATGATATTTTAAAATTATTTCTACATTAATGAAAATTCTAAGATAGGTTAGGTAGATTATGTTGGGTTAGGTTAGGTTATGGAAGGTTAGGTTATGTTAGGTTAGGTTAGGTTATGATAGGTTACGTTAGGTTAGCAGGATATTTTAAAATCATTTCTACATTGATAGAAAGGCTAAGTTCCTTGGCACATTTTATCAATGTTTCTAGAAATAATTTTAAAATATCGTCCTGCTAACCTAACGTAACCTATCATAACCTAACCTAACCTAACATAACCTAACCTTCCATAACCTAACCTAACCCAACATAATCTACCTAACCTATCTTAGAATTTTCATTAATGTAGAAATAATTTTAAAATATCATCCTGCTAACCTAACCTAGCCTAACCTAATCTAGCCTAACCTAACATAACTTAGTGTTTTGGATATAATCCTTTTTAATCTTATCGGTGTTAAGACTTCTTTTATGAGATTGCTTCGTGGATGATGCGTATTTGTTGTGTGTGTGTGTGTGGGCCTAGTAATTCCGGAAAGACCAACGGGTTCATTATTCAACAAGTATTATGCGAGATATGATCAAAATGATCTTTCTTGTTAGACGTCACGAGTTTTACCAATAAATAATTGATGTATGTCAAATACAATTAGTTGCTGTTCAACCGTCAAGCTGTTAAGGTGAGAAAACAAAAGTCAGTTAAGACTAGTTCTAACTAGAAAAAAGTCAGTTAAGACTAGTTCTAGCTAGAAAAAAGTCAGTTAAGACTAGTTCTAACTAGAAAAAAGTCGGTTAAGACTAGATCTAACTAGAAAAAGTCAGTTAAGACTAGTTCTAACTAGAAAAAAGTCAGTTAAGACTAGATCTAACTAGAAAAAGTCAGTTAAGACTAGTTCTGACTAGATACCACCCATACAACAATAGGACATTCATTGCGAAGCTGTGAACAACAATATACATAATTGGTGACTTGCATTTAGTATCATTCTACGTTTCTTCTTATCATGGATGAGAGTTGGCCAATTTGTAACAAAACTAAAAACAAATGTAGAGAGAGATTCATGGTTGAGCTTTTAAGAACTAAGAGTGAAATATCTTCTCATTTTAATGTTCTAACAAAGGAAAAATACTTTTCACTCATGCGAGAGGTGGATGATGCTAAAAAAGCAAAATATAAGACAGCTATACAGAAAAGAAGATTGAAAAGATTTGATGTATCAGAATTAGGAGGAATGAGGAAACTTGTTGCAAAAACCGATGGCGATACTAATATAAAATGTTACCTTTCTGCTGACGAAATATACGACGTTATTGATACCACCCATACAGCAATAGGACATTGTGGTCGAGATAAAATGTATATTGAACTATCTAGAAAATTTGCAAACGTTACACAGTATATGATATCTCTATATCTATCCATGTGCTCAATTTGTCGTGAAAGGATGACTAATAACAAACAGAAAACCGTTTCCGATCGAATTCCTGACTTGTATACGAACATCGGTGACCATGCTTACCCCATCGTTAAAAAAGTATGTAGATTCGATACGCAAAAATACAATCATATGAGTAAACAACTATTTCCTGAAGAGGATACGGAAGAGGAAGAAGAAGAACAAGAAGAGGAAGAACAAGATGATGTTGAAAAAGAAGAACAAGATTTCGACTCTTCCAACGAGGCTTCGTCGCAGCATACAGGAGAAGTACATACGAATCGTAAATGTGATTATAAATACTGGCCTGATCCGAATGAGCTCATTGACAGATTACGTTTACTTTTGTCCTCATCTGCGGTAGGGAATTATTCTCATCACAGCGAGATACAAGAAATCATATCTGAATTGCGGGGGAGAAAAATCATAGAATGACTACGATTACGTAAGAGTTTCAAACAATGACTCGATCGTAAACAGTAAGACTGGAGCGTATTGAATACTTTATAAACTGGAATGTAAGAGTCGTACTATCAAAAACCTTCCCACTCTCTACTTAAGAGAAGCGATTTTATCATGTTTACATCGGTGGATGGTAGAAATGTACATTTTGTTCTCTGACTGCATAAACACATTTACCTAGATGTAAAGTTGTAGCACATCGAATCTTACATCCATATAGTTCTGTGGTAGAGGGATACTTATACTACGATGATTTGAAGCCTGTTCTTGAAAGTGTAGATGTTCTTCATTGTAAACTTTTGCAGAGATCTGTTATAAACATGAACGATCTTAGTGTTCCAAAGCTTGACGAATTAAGAGACTGTGAAACCAGATTACTTTTTCATAATGAGTCTAATATGAAATGTACATTGTGAAATGTTAATGTACTTACGTTGTGTATGAAATCCTAGTATGAATGTAATAAAATGAATAAAATTCTATAATCCTGAGATGTGTTTTTTTATTTAACAGTCCCTCGTCCTAGGAAATATGAATAGGATAGGTTATGGAAAACTGGACTTTGTTAAACGTGAGAAAATCTAGTTATGAATTAACTTACAAAAGATTGTGCTTTTATCACTTTGGTTTTATTCATTCATTTAGGTCTTCCTCTTCTTTACTACCTAAAAATAAGGTTTCTTATTATATGTTATAATGAGATAAAGTAAGTAATTGCCTTTGTCAAAGAAGCCTCAATAGTAGAACTAAAGTAGAAAATGTAATATATAGAACGACCATAACCGAAAAAGTAAAATGAAATATTGTGAAGACTAACGGATACAATGACTTTAAATTTGAAACAATATTACAAATAACTATTAGGTGCTCTGTAAATTATGATAAAGATCTCGCAAAAAATTATATTTGTTTCAAGTGCATTTAAAATATTAGGTCTAAGACTGGAATGATGAACATGTCGAGTTCAAAGGCATTTTAAGTAATGGTGAGAACTTAAGCATATTATCTTTAAAAGCTAAACTTGTGATGTATTATATAAAAAATGTATGTTAACTTGGTAATAACCCCATTTTGTGAGGATAATTAGGTAGGTTGTATGATAAAAAGAAAAAATTGATGGACTATTGTATAGGTTCAGTTAAACATCGGTGGAAAGCTAAGAAACTAATTCAAACATGATGGTGCAAACTAGGTAAAAATCTATGACATTTTGCATACTAAGGAGATGGTACCACATTATAAAAGAAATACGTAAAGAACATCACTTTGAAGCAAAATGGAGATGTTTAGGTGATCTGTAAATTATGATAAAGATCTCGTAAAAATGTTACTTGTGTCAAGTGTTTATAAAATATGGGTCTAAGACTGGTTGAATTCAAATGTATTTTAAGTAATGATGAGAACTTAGGTAATGACTTTAAATTTAAAACAATATTACCAATAACTATTAGGTGTCGCGAAACATGAACAGGTTATGAAATTTATGCGTTATCTAAGTCTTATTTCCAAGTTTCATACATGAAGCAGATGTAAAACCTGAACCTCAACATTGTATTCATAACATAGCTATGGTAACTTATATCTAATTGAATATTATAATCAGGACGTTAGGGAAAAAGCATGCAAAATATAAATGCTTATTATGAAAATTATACGCGATATCTTTTTTCCTTAATGAAGGTGTACGGTATAGAGACTTGGATCCTGATATACTTTGCTGACTAATCAACACCTTCTCACGTGTACGTTTTGCGTTGTGAAACTTACTCTCTATATGCTAGAAGATGTATGTTATTTTCTTGACTCTGATATTTGCATAATCATTTGATACATAAAATATAATGTGCATATTACCAGAAGCTAAGAAAAATATTTCACATATGATGTCACAAATTAGCTAAAATTCAATGATTATAATTATTTAAATAGATTTTTTAACTTTTTTGATATTTGATGACTTGATAAATAAATAATCATCTTGATGGAAGGTTATGTAATGAGGGAAATGAATTTGGTATATAATTTAAGGATGTGACTGAACTTTTGCATACATTATGAGATGAAAAAATTCTGTTGAAGTTGTAACGAAAAAGATTTCTTTATAATACATATTTTACTTCTTACTCTACTGATGTTAAGATTTTGAATAAATAAATAAATAAATAAAGCATGTGATATAATATAGGAAAAGCGGAAAGTGAAGAGTACCTCACTTGGCTGTAAATTTTGTGATAACAATAAAAGAAATGAAGGAAAATAGTAGTAATAAGTTAAGATAATAATTTATACATGTTGAAAATTAGATAAAACTCTATGACTTTAATACATTAACGAGTATGCCTCGGAAGACATAGAATATTGATTTAGTGGTGGAAATGTGTAAAGAGTAATACTTTTGAAACAAAAAGGAAGTATGAAGAAATAATATCAGGATAGAAATATAGCTCTGGTTTCAATTACTTGTGGTTGACACAGATTTTGTTCTGACTAGATATTTATTTGTATTACTACAAAGTTTTAAACATGACCCAATATATATTAGTGGATGATGTACAGTTCACTGGCTGCAGTGGCCATCGTTGAAGAAGGCTTCCGTCATCTGAAAAAAATATAAACACTATAAGCAATATGTTATGATATTAAGGACCGTTATTACCACCTCCAGTAAAATAATTATGGCTACTTTTACGATTACTTTGTTGATAGTTCGATTTTGTAATATTTGGTTAGGCGATAACTGTTGGTAAAAATCTCTTAACTGAGAGTAATCGTTACTATAGGAAAATGCACATGTAAACTTCTAACGAAGGATTTTTCGAGGTTATACTTCTCGCGAACTGAATTAAAGTGTAGATGTAAAATTAGTTAGCTTCTTCCATAATGATAATGGTGATGAAGAACAATGTCAATATAAGTAAAAAGATAAAAAATCTAATGAAAACTAGATCGAACTATTATGAAAGTTTGAACAGTTACTTAATTTACTATTTACTTCCTCTACACGTACATCAGATTATATTTGGGTTTTTTATCCTTCGGGGGGTGAGGTTAGAAACGTTGTAACTTTCTTTTCATTTTTTACAAACACTTTACTTGAGGAGGATTTCATTCTTCGTTATTCTTTAGAAAATAGTTTAACTTTTAGATTTTAACAGGAATTGAATAATAAGCGTAATATATAAAATATATAAGCCTATATATATAATGTATTTTAATAAGTTATGGTAAGAGCTAATAACGTCATTTGAAAACATCTCGTACTATAAACTTATCCAAACATTTACTCCTACTTAACTGGACATAGTAAGAACGGGTTTTACAATAAATGTAATGAGTATTGATATTAGTACTTACAGCTTTTTGGAACCTCTCGAACAGAGGACAGCTCTGGCTGCAACGCCACGACCATGTGCTGAAGAAGCCATCTTTGGTGGTTCGACAGCGGTGAAAATGTTGTTGTCCATCGCAGACCTCATCGTGGTGGGCCTGAATGTGTGTCACATCATCCCCTGCACTCTCAAAATGAGTGTTCCCACATGGTAGAAGTACAGATGTCTCGGGGCTGTGGTCCACGCTGTATATTCTTACCGAAATCACACCAAACTCTAAATCAGCGGTGTGATGTCCCTCTACGTTGTACAACTTAATGTTAAAGAACTCTGGAGGGTTAGGCTGCGTTGGTAGTGTTGGTGGTTCCTCATCAGGTATGATAAACACCTGATCTGGGATCTCGTACAAGTGATGGTTGTTATGGATAGGTGCCATGGCGAAGTTTTATAGAATGAGAATATTCACAATCGTTACATATACAAGTATGATTAAGACTATCGATGCGTGTTCTTGGATTATATAATGATGCTTTGAAATAGGCTCGCAACAGGAAAAATCTATTTTACACCAATGGCATGATTGCAGTTTAAAAAATGCTGACGATAGAAAAAGTTTTAGCCTCACGACTTGGTAAATATACGTTAAAGCTTATCAGCAGTTATTTGATATTTCGCTTTTCATCTTTGTGAACAATTCATTTCGCGAATTCCCACATTAAATCGATGACGTATGCGAAAAATATTCATTTACGATGACATCAACAGATATCCGATATTTAATTCTGGTGCGGAAATAAAATATTAATTTTCATGCAATAAATGCTGACATACTCTGTATGAAACTACATTAAAAATAATATAAGGTTCCATCAGAGATGAAACACTGGGAGAAATATATGCTAAAGCTTATCAGCAGTTATTTGATATTTCGCGTTTCCTACTTGTGAAAAAAGCTGAATATGCCTTTACTGACTTTGAATCGAACTCAGAACCACTCAGCGATGGAATATTACAAAATAAGTTCACTACCACTCTGCGATGAAATATTACAATATTCCGCAATAAAAATACTGTTGACTAATACTACATAAGACATGTGCTATGATTAGGGATTTAATATTTAAAAGTACTGGCCTGCGACTTTATAATATGATAGAGTTAGGATTTAAAAGGAAGTCTCAATGAATGACGTTGTAAGATAGCGATAAGCGTACAGCGTTATATTACCGCTGCATAGTAAGAGAGATAACATGTATGGAGGGCGAGATGATACTACTGCTACCTAAACAAAATCACTGCACGCATATGATTAAACATTCACTGGCTTTCTGTATCGACATTATAAAATCCTGTAATTATTATCATAATATATCCCCTCTAAAGACCCCAGCATGAGTTTTACGCACCGGCCGCCTTTACCATAGGACCAAAGTAAAAATTAAACGCTAATCGGTAAACCTAGGCTGAGTTGACCTCAGGGCTATTTTTTAGATAAATAGACATCTTACGGAAAAACTGTATGTGAAATATAATTATAAAAAAATACTTGAAGGTATAAAAAAACGCTTCTCTACATTTCCAACTGCGTCTGATAATAATAATAATAATAATAATAATAATAATAATAATAAGGTTAACAGCCTTAGGTATCCAGGTTGAGTCGATCCCAGGACCATAGTGAAATAAACATCTTACAGAAAACCTATGTGTAGGAATATGACGTATTTATGCGTTGTGAGAAACCGTCATAGTGTAATGCTTCCATGCTAAAAAGACATAGAGATTAAAATCTGCTGTGACGTCATAAATCATTCCTCCTCTCAATCCTCCTCTGACGTAAGCGACCCAATCCTCCTCTGATGACGTATGCGATGCTGCCATATTGTAAAACAATCCACCTTCCCCTCTTATTCCTCTGATGACGTAATCATTCCTCCCTCCCCTACCATTCCTCCCAATCCTCTCAATACACTTGTGACGTATAAGAAGTGACGTCTACTGATGAGATAGGTCTGATGACGTAAGCGATGTCGCCATATTGTAAAACATTCCACCTGTCACGTGATCTAATCCTTCCAATCCTGCAATGACGTAAGCAATGTCGCCATCTTGTAAAACAATACCAATATATAAACTTTAAATTTCCCACCTGAAATAGGAACCGGAAACGTAGACATTTTCATTATAAATTACCAAATTTTGAATTTCGCGCCGGAAACGTAACCAATTATATTATAAATTCTCAAATTTTGAATTTCGCGCCGGAAACGTAACCAATTACATTATAAATTCTCAAATTTTGAATTTCGCGCTTCGTACGCCATTTGAAATAGGAACCGGAACGGACGCCATTTATATTATTAATTTTCAAATTTTAAATTTCGCGCTTCGTACGCCCCGGAACCGGAACCGCCGCCATTTGCAATAGGAACCGGAACCGACGCCATTTTGAATCACGTGGTTATTGCCACGCCCACTTGTGACGTCATACAATCCGCCACTGACGTCATAGCCACGCCCACTTGTGACGTCACGATCAGCTGACCGGGAGTGACGTCATCAATCCGCAATCCGCACAATCCGCCTCTGACGTCACATATAAAACCATACTACTCATGATGAAAAAACCAAGTCGAAAAAAGTGATGAAAAAACGCCACAGGTCATGACCTGTACCGACATGATGAAAAACTAAGTAAAAAAAGCTATCAAAAAACTCCACAAGTGCCGACAAGATGAAAAAACTAAGTCTAAAAAAGTGATCAAAAAACGCCACATGATGAAAAAACTAAGTCCAAAAAATCGATCAAAAAACGCCACAGGTGCCGACATGATGAAAAAACTAAGTCTAAAAAAGTGATCAAAAAACGCCACAGGTCATGACCTGTGCCGACATGATGAAAAAACTAAGTCCAAAAAAAGCGATCAAAAAACGCCACAGGTCATGACCTGTGCCGACATGATGAAAAAACTAAGTCTAAAAAAGTGATCAAAAAACGCCACAGGTCATGACCTGTGCCGACATGATGAAAAAACTAAGTCCAAAAAAAGCGATCAAAAAACGCCCCAGGTCATGACCTGTGCCGACATTATGTTAAAACTAAGTCTAAAAAAGTGATCAAAAAACGCCACCGTACCGACATGATGAAAAACTAAGTAAAAAAAGCAATCAAAAAACGCCACCTGTGCCGACATGATGAAAAAACTAAGTCGAAAAAAGTGATCAAAAAACGCCACAGGTCATGACCTGTGCCGACATGATGAAAAACTACGTAAAAAAAGCTATCAAAAAACACCACAAGTGCCGACAAGATGAAAAAACTAAGTCTAAAAAAGTGATCAAAAAACGCCACAGGTCATGACCTGTGCCGACATTATAAAAAACTAAGTCTAAAAAAGTGATCAAAAAACGCCACAGGTCATGACCTGTGCCGACATGATGAAAAAACTAAGTCCAAAAAATCGATAAAAAAACGCCACAGGTGCCGACATGATGAAAAAACTAAGTCTAAAAAAGTGATCAAAAAACGCCACATGATGAAAAAACTAAGTCCAAAAAAAGCGATCAAAAAACGACACAGGTCATGACCTGTGCCGACATTATGAAAAAACTAAGTCTAAAAAAGTGATCAAAAAACGCCACAGGTCATGACCTGTGCCGACATGATGAAAAAACTAAGTCCAAAAAAAGCGATCAAAAAACGCCACAGGTCATGACCTGTGCCGACATGATGAAAAAACTAAGTCTAAAAAAGTGATCAAAAAACGCCACAGGTCATGACCTGTGCCGACATGATGAAAAAACTAAGTCTAAAAAAGTGATCAAAAAACGCCACAGGTCATGACCTGTGCCGACATTATGAAAAAACTAAGTCCAAAAAAAGCGATCAAAAAACGCCACATGATGAAAAAAATAAGTCGAAAAAAGTGATGAAAAACGCCACAGGTCATGACCTGTGCCGACATTATGAAAAAACTAAGTCTATAAAAGTGATCAAAAAACGCAACAAGTGCCGACATGATGAAAAAACCAAGTCGAAAAAAGTGATGAAAAAACCCCACAGGTCATGACCTGTACCGACATGATGAAAAACTAAGTAAAAAAAGCTATCAAAAAACGCCACAAGTGCCGACAAGATGAAAAAACTAAGTCTAAAAAAGTGATCAAAAAACGCCACAGGTCATGACCTGTGCCGACATTATAAAAAACTAAGTCTAAAAAAGTGATCAAAAAACGCCACCGTACCGACATGATGAAAAACTAAGTAAAAAAAGCAATCAAAAAACGCCACCTGTGCCGACATGATGAAAAAACTAAGTCGAAAAAAGTGATCAAAAAACGCCACAGGTCATGACCTGTGCCGACATGATGAAAAACTACGTAAAAAAAGCTATCAAAAAACACCACAAGTGCCGACAAGATGAAAAAACTAAGTCTAAAAAAGTGATCAAAAAACGCCACAGGTCATGACCTGTGCCGACATTATAAAAAACTAAGTCTAAAAAAGTGATCAAAAAACGCCACAGGTCATGACCTGTGCCGACATGATGAAAAAACTAAGTCCAAAAAATCGATAAAAAAACGCCACAGGTGCCGACATGATGAAAAAACTAAGTCTAAAAAAGTGATCAAAAAACGCCACATGATGAAAAAACTAAGTCCAAAAAAAGCGATCAAAAAACGCCACAGGTCATGACCTGTGCCGACATTATGAAAAAACTAAGTCTAAAAAAGTGATCAAAAAACGCCACAGGTCATGACCTGTGCCGACATGATGAAAAAACTAAGTCCAAAAAAAGCGATCAAAAAACGCCACAGGTCATGACCTGTGCCGACATGATGAAAAAACTAAGTCTAAAAAAGTGATCAAAAAACGCCACAGGTCATGACCTGTGCCGACATGATGAAAAAACTAAGTCTAAAAAAGTGATCAAAAAACGCCACAGGTCATGACCTGTGCCGACATTATGAAAAAACTAAGTCCAAAAAAAGCGATCAAAAAACGCCACATGATGAAAAAAATAAGTCGAAAAAAGTGATGAAAAACGCCACAGGTCATGACCTGTGCCGACATTATGAAAAAACTAAGTCTATAAAAGTGATCAAAAAACGCAACAAGTGCCGACATGATGAAAAAACCAAGTCGAAAAAAGTGATGAAAAAACGCCACAGGTCATGACCTGTACCGACATGATGAAAAACTAAGTAAAAAAAGCGATCAAAAAACGCCACAAGTGCCGACATGATGAAAAAACTAAGTCTAAAAAAGTGATCAAAAGACGCCACAGGTCATGACCTGTGCCGACATGATGAAAAAACTAAGTCCAAAAAAAGCGATCAAAAAAACCACAGGTCATGACCTGTGCCGACATTATGAAAAAACTAAGTCTAAAAAAGTGATCAAAAAACGCCACAGGTCATAACCTGTACCGACATGATGAAAAACTAAGTAAAAAAAGCGATCAAAAAACGCCACAAGTGCCGACATGATGAAAAAACTAAGTCTAAAAAAGCGATCAAAAAACGCCACAGGTCATGACCTGTGCCGACATTATGAAAAAACTAAGCAGAAAAAAGTGATCAAAAACGCCACAGGTCATGACCTGTGCCGACATTATGAAAAAACTAAGTCTAAAAAAGTGATCAAAAAACGCAACAAGTGCCGACATGATGAAAAAACCAAGTCGAAAAAAGTGATGAAAAAACGCCACAGGTCATGACCTGTACCGACATGATGAAAAACTAAGTAAAAAAAGCTATCAAAAAACTCCACAAGTGCCGACAAGATGAAAAAACTAAGTCTAAAAAAGTGATCAAAAAACGCCACAGGTCATGACCTGTGCCGACATGATGAAAAAACTAAGTCCAAAAAATCGATCAAAAAACGCCACAGGTGCCGACATGATGAAAAAACTAAGTCTAAAAAAGTGATCAAAAAACGCCACAGGTCATGACCTGTGCCGACATGATGAAAAAACTAAGTCCAAAAAAAGCGATCAAAAAACGCCACAGGTCATGACCTGTGCCGACATGATGAAAAAACTAAGTCTAAAAAAGTGATCAAAAAACGCCACAGGTCATGACCTGTGCCGACATGATGAAAAAACTAAGTCCAAAAAAAGCGATCAAAAAACGCCCCAGGTCATGACCTGTGCCGACATTATGTTAAAACTAAGTCTAAAAAAGTGATCAAAAAACGCCACCGTACCGACATGATGAAAAACTAAGTAAAAAAAGCAATCAAAAAACGCCACCTGTGCCGACATGATGAAAAAACTAAGTCGAAAAAAGTGATCAAAAAACGCCACAGGTCATGACCTGTGCCGACATGATGAAAAACTACGTAAAAAAAGCTATCAAAAAACACCACAAGTGCCGACAAGATGAAAAAACTAAGTCTAAAAAAGTGATCAAAAAACGCCACAGGTCATGACCTGTGCCGACATTATAAAAAACTAAGTCTAAAAAAGTGATCAAAAAACGCCACAGGTCATGACCTGTGCCGACATGATGAAAAAACTAAGTCCAAAAAATCGATAAAAAAACGCCACAGGTGCCGACATGATGAAAAAACTAAGTCTATAAAAGTGATCAAAAAACGCCACATGATGAAAAAACTAAGTCCAAAAAAAGCGATCAAAAAACGACACAGGTCATGACCTGTGCCGACATTATGAAAAAACTAAGTCTAAAAAAGTGATCAAAAAACGCCACAGGTCATGACCTGTGCCGACATGATGAAAAAACTAAGTCCAAAAAAAGCGATCAAAAAACGCCACAGGTCATGACCTGTGCCGACATGATGAAAAAACTAAGTCTAAAAAAGTGATCAAAAAACGCCACAGGTCATGACCTGTGCCGACATTATGAAAAAACTAAGTCCAAAAAAAGCGATCAAAAAACGCCACATGATGAAAAAAATAAGTCGAAAAAAGTGATGAAAAACGCCACAGGTCATGACCTGTGCCGACATTATGAAAAAACTAAGTCTATAAAAGTGATCAAAAAACGCAACAAGTGCCGACATGATGAAAAAACCAAGTCGAAAAAAGTGATGAAAAAACCCCACAGGTCATGACCTGTACCGACATGATGAAAAACTAAGTAAAAAAAGCTATCAAAAAACGCCACAAGTGCCGACAAGATGAAAAAACTAAGTCTAAAAAAGTGATCAAAAAACGCCACAGGTCATGACCTGTGCCGACATTATAAAAAACTAAGTCTAAAAAAGTGATCAAAAAACGCCACCGTACCGACATGATGAAAAACTAAGTAAAAAAAGCAATCAAAAAACGCCACCTGTGCCGACATGATGAAAAAACTAAGTCGAAAAAAGTGATCAAAAAACGCCACAGGTCATGACCTGTGCCGACATGATGAAAAACTACGTAAAAAAAGCTATCAAAAAACACCACAAGTGCCGACAAGATGAAAAAACTAAGTCTAAAAAAGTGATCAAAAAACGCCACAGGTCATGACCTGTGCCGACATAAAAAACTAAGTCTAAAAAAGTGATCAAAAAACGCCACAGGTCATGACCTGTGCCGACATGATGAAAAAACTAAGTCCAAAAAATCGATAAAAAAACGCCACAGGTGCCGACATGATGAAAAAACTAAGTCTAAAAAAGTGATCAAAAAACGCCACATGATGAAAAAACTAAGTCCAAAAAAAGCGATCAAAAAACGCCACAGGTCATGACCTGTGCCGACATTATGAAAAAACTAAGTCTAAAAAAGTGATCAAAAAACGCCACAGGTCATGACCTGTGCCGACATGATGAAAAAACTAAGTCCAAAAAAAGCGATCAAAAAACGCCACAGGTCATGACCTGTGCCGACATGATGAAAAAACTAAGTCTAAAAAAGTGATCAAAAAACGCCACAGGTCATGACCTGTGCCGACATGATGAAAAAACTAAGTCTAAAAAAGTGATCAAAAAACGCCACAGGTCATGACCTGTGCCGACATTATGAAAAAACTAAGTCCAAAAAAAGCGATCAAAAAACGCCACATGATGAAAAAAATAAGTCGAAAAAAGTGATGAAAAACGCCACAGGTCATGACCTGTGCCGACATTATGAAAAAACTAAGTCTATAAAAGTGATCAAAAAACGCAACAAGTGCCGACATGATGAAAAAACCAAGTCGAAAAAAGTGATGAAAAAACGCCACAGGTCATGACCTGTACCGACATGATGAAAAACTAAGTAAAAAAAGCTATCAAAAAACGCCACAAGTGCCGACAAGATGAAAAAACTAAGTCTAAAAAAGTGATCAAAAAACGCCACAGGTCATGACCTGTGCCGACATTATAAAAAACTAAGTCTAAAAAAGTGATCAAAAAACGCCACAGGTCATGACCTGTGCCGACATGTTGAAAAAACTAAGTCCAAAAAAAGCGATCAAAAAACGCCACAGGTCATGACCTGTGCCGACATGATGAAAAAACTAAGTCTAAAAAAGTGATCAAAAAACGCCACAGGTGCCGACAAGATGACCTGTGCCGACATGGTGAAAAAACTATGTCGAAAAAAGTGATCAAAAACGCCACAGGTGCCGACATGATGAAAAAAACTAAGTAAAAAAAGTGATCAAAAAAGCCACAGGTGCCGACATGATGAAAAAACCAAGTCGAAAAAAGTGATGAAAAAACGCCACAGGTCAAGACCTGTGCCGACATGTTGAAAAAATTATAACGAAAAAGTGTTCAAGAAAGGCCACAGGTCATGACCTGTGCCGACATGATAAAAAACTAAGTCTAAAAAATGATCAAAAAACGCCACAGGTCATGACCTGTGCCGATATTATGAAAAAACTAAGTCTTAAAAAGTGATCAAAAAACGCCACAGGTCATGACCTGTGCCGACGTGATGAAAAACTAAGTAAAAAAAAGCGATCAAAAAACGCCACAAGTGCCGACATGATGAAAAAACTAAGTCGAAAAAAGTGATAAAAAAGCCACAGGTCATGACCTGTGCCGACATGATGAAAAAACTAAGTCCAAAAAAAGCGATCAAAAAACGCCACAGGTCATGACCTGTACCCACATGATGAAAAACTAAGTAAAAAAAGCGATCAAAAAACGCCACAAGTGCCGACATGATGAAAAAACTAAGTCAAAAAAGTGGTCTAAAAAACGCCACAGGTCACCTGTGCCGACATGATGAAAAAACTAAGTCGAAAAAAGTGATCAAAAACGCCACAGGTCATGACCTGTGCCGACATTATGAAAAAACTAAGTTTAAAAAAGTGATCAAAAAACGCCACAAGTGCCGACATGATGAAAAAACCAAGTCGAAAAAAGTGATGAAAAAACGCCACAGGTCGAAAAAAGTGATCAAAAAACGCCGCAAGTGCCGACATGATGAAAAAGTGATCAAAAAAGTGGTCTAAAAAACGCCACAGGTCATGACCTGTGCCGACATGATGAAAAAACTAAGTAGAAAAAAGTGATCAAAAACGCCACAGGTCATGACCTGTGCCGACATTATGAAAAAACTAAGTCTAAAAAAGTGATCAAAAAACGCAACAAGTGCCGACATGATGAAAAAACCAAGTCGAAAAAAGTGATGAAAAAACGCCACAGGTCATGACCTGTACCGACATGATGAAAAACTAAGTAAAAAAAGCTATCAAAAAACGCCACAAGTGCCGACAAGATGAAAAAACTAAGTCTAAAAAAGTGATCAAAAAACGCCACAGGTCATGACCTGTGCCGACATTATAAAAAACTAAGTCTAAAAAAGTGATCAAAAAACGCCACAGGTCATGACCTGTGCCGACATGATGAAAAAACTAAGTCCAAAAAATCGATCAAAAAACGCCACAGGTGCCGACATGATGAAAAAACTAAGTCTAAAAAAGTGATCAAAAGACGCCACAGGTCATGACCTGTGCCGACATGATGAAAAAACTAAGTCCAAAAAAAGCGATCAAAAAAACCACAGGTCATGACCTGTGCCGACATTATGAAAAAACTAAGTCTAAAAAAGTGATCAAAAAACGCCACAGGTCATAACCTGTACCGACATGATGAAAAACTAAGTAAAAAAAGCGATCAAAAAACGCCACAAGTGCCGACATGATGAAAAAACTAAGTCTAAAAAAGCGATCAAAAAACGCCACAGGTCATGACCTGTGCCGACATTATGAAAAAACTAAGTCCAAAAAAAGCGATCAAAAAACGCCACAGGTCATGACCTGTGCCGACATTATGAAAAAACTAAGTCTAAAAAAGTGATCAAAAAACGCAACAAGTGCCGACATGATGAAAAAACCAAGTCGAAAAAAGTGATGAAAAAACGCCACAGGTCATGACCTGTACCGACATGATGAAAAACTAAGTAAAAAAAGCTATCAAAAAACTCCACAAGTGCCGACAAGATGAAAAAACTAAGTCTAAAAAAGTGATCAAAAAACGCCACAGGTCATGACCTGTGCCGACATGATGAAAAAACTAAGTCCAAAAAATCGATCAAAAAACGCCACAGGTGCCGACATGATGAAAAAACTAAGTCTAAAAAAGTGATCAAAAAACGCCACAGGTCATGACCTGTGCCGACATGATGAAAAAACTAAGTCCAAAAAAAGCGATCAAAAAACGCCACAGGTCATGACCTGTGCCGACATGATGAAAAAACTAAGTCTAAAAAAGTGATCAAAAAACGCCACAGGTCATGACCTGTGCCGACATGATGAAAAAACTAAGTCCAAAAAAAGCGATCAAAAAACGCCCCAGGTCATGACCTGTGCCGACATTATGTTAAAACTAAGTCTAAAAAAGTGATCAAAAAACGCCACCGTACCGACATGATGAAAAACTAAGTAAAAAAAGCAATCAAAAAACGCCACCTGTGCCGACATGATGAAAAAACTAAGTCGAAAAAAGTGATCAAAAAACGCCACAGGTCATGACCTGTGCCGACATGATGAAAAACTACGTAAAAAAAGCTATCAAAAAACACCACAAGTGCCGACAAGATGAAAAAACTAAGTCTAAAAAAGTGATCAAAAAACGCCACAGGTCATGACCTGTGCCGACATTATAAAAAACTAAGTCTAAAAAAGTGATCAAAAAACGCCACAGGTCATGACCTGTGCCGACATGATGAAAAAACTAAGTCCAAAAAATCGATAAAAAAACGCCACAGGTGCCGACATGATGAAAAAACTAAGTCTAAAAAAGTGATCAAAAAACGCCACATGATGAAAAAACTAAGTCCAAAAAAAGCGATCAAAAAACGACACAGGTCATGACCTGTGCCGACATTATGAAAAAACTAAGTCTAAAAAAGTGATCAAAAAACGCCACAGGTCATGACCTGTGCCGACATGATGAAAAAACTAAGTCCAAAAAAAGCGATCAAAAAACGCCACAGGTCATGACCTGTGCCGACATGATGAAAAAACTAAGTCTAAAAAAGTGATCAAAAAACGCCACAGGTCATGACCTGTGCCGACATGATGAAAAAACTAAGTCTAAAAAAGTGATCAAAAAACGCCACAGGTCATGACCTGTGCCGACATTATGAAAAAACTAAGTCCAAAAAAAGCGATCAAAAAACGCCACATGATGAAAAAAATAAGTCGAAAAAAGTGATGAAAAACGCCACAGGTCATGACCTGTGCCGACATTATGAAAAAACTAAGTCTATAAAAGTGATCAAAAAACGCAACAAGTGCCGACATGATGAAAAAACCAAGTCGAAAAAAGTGATGAAAAAACCCCACAGGTCATGACCTGTACCGACATGATGAAAAACTAAGTAAAAAAAGCTATCAAAAAACGCCACAAGTGCCGACAAGATGAAAAAACTAAGTCTAAAAAAGTGATCAAAAAACGCCACAGGTCATGACCTGTGCCGACATTATAAAAAACTAAGTCTAAAAAAGTGATCAAAAAACGCCACCGTACCGACATGATGAAAAACTAAGTAAAAAAAGCAATCAAAAAACGCCACCTGTGCCGACATGATGAAAAAACTAAGTCGAAAAAAGTGATCAAAAAACGCCACAGGTCATGACCTGTGCCGACATGATGAAAAACTACGTAAAAAAAGCTATCAAAAAACACCACAAGTGCCGACAAGATGAAAAAACTAAGTCTAAAAAAGTGATCAAAAAACGCCACAGGTCATGACCTGTGCCGACATTATAAAAAACTAAGTCTAAAAAAGTGATCAAAAAACGCCACAGGTCATGACCTGTGCCGACATGATGAAAAAACTAAGTCCAAAAAATCGATAAAAAAACGCCACAGGTGCCGACATGATGAAAAAACTAAGTCTAAAAAAGTGATCAAAAAACGCCACATGATGAAAAAACTAAGTCCAAAAAAAGCGATCAAAAAACGCCACAGGTCATGACCTGTGCCGACATTATGAAAAAACTAAGTCTAAAAAAGTGATCAAAAAACGCCACAGGTGCCGACAAGATGAAAAAACTAAGTCTAAAAAAGTGATCAAAAAACGCCACAGGTCATGACCTGTGCCGACATTATAAAAAACTAAGTCTAAAAAAGTGATCAAAAAACGCCACAGGTCATGACCTGTGCCGACATGATGAAAAAACTAAGTCCAAAAAATCGATCAAAAAACGCCACAGGTGCCGACATGATGAAAAAACTAAGTCTAAAAAAGTCATCAAAAAACGCCACAGGTCATGACCTGTGCCGACATGATGAAAAAACTAAGTCCAAAAAAAGCGATCAAAAAACGCCACAGGTCATGACCTGTGCCGACATTATGAAAAAACTAAGTCCAAAAAAAGCGATCAAAAAACGCCACATGATGAAAAAAATAAGTCGAAAAAAGTGATGAAAAACGCCACAGGTCATGACCTGTGCCGACATTATGAAAAAACTAAGTCTAAAAAAGTGATCAAAAAACGCCACAGGTCATGACCTGTGCCGACATGATGAAAAAACTAAGTCCAAAAAAAGCGATCAAAAAACGCCACAGGTCATGACCTGTGCCGACATGATGAAAAAACTAAGTCTAAAAAAGTGATCAAAAAACGCCACAGGTCATGACCTGTGCCGACATGATGAAAAAACTAAGTCTAAAAAAGTGATCAAAAAACGCCACAGGTCATGACCTGTGCCGACATTATGAAAAAACTAAGTCCAAAAAAAGCGATCAAAAAACGCCACATGATGAAAAAAATAAGTCGAAAAAAGTGATGAAAAACGCCACAGGTCATGACCTGTGCCGACATTATGAAAAAACTAAGTCTATAAAAGTGATCAAAAAACGCAACAAGTGCCGACATGATGAAAAAACCAAGTCGAAAAAAGTGATGAAAAAACGCCACAGGTCATGACCTGTACCGACATGATGAAAAACTAAGTAAAAAAAGCTATCAAAAAACGCCACAAGTGCCGACAAGATGAAAAAACTAAGTCTAAAAAAGTGATCAAAAAACGCCACAGGTCATGACCTGTGCCGACATTATAAAAAACTAAGTCTAAAAAAGTGATCAAAAAACGCCACAGGTCATGACCTGTGCCGACATGATGAAAAAACTAAGTCCAAAAAATCGATCAAAAAACGCCACAGGTGCCGACATGATGAAAAAACTAAGTCTAAAAAAGTCATCAAAAAACGCCACAGGTCATGACCTGTGCCGACATGATGAAAAAACTAAGTCCAAAAAAAGCGATCAAAAAACGCCACAGGTCATGACCTGTGCCGACATTATGAAAAAACTAAGTCCAAAAAAAGCGATCAAAAAACGCCACATGATGAAAAAAATAAGTCGAAAAAAGTGATGAAAAACGCCACAGGTCATGACCTGTGCCGACATTATGAAAAAACTAAGTCTATAAAAGTGATCAAAAAACGCAACAAGTGCCGACATGATGAAAAAACCAAGTCGAAAAAAGTGATGAAAAAACGCCACAGGTCATGACCTGTACCGACATGATGAAAAACGAAGTAAAAAAAGCTATCAAAAAACGCCACAAGTGCCGACAAGATGAAAAAACTAAGTCTAAAAAAGTGATCAAAAAACGCCACAGGTCATGACCTGTGCCGACATTATAAAAAACTAAGTCTAAAAAAGTGATCAAAAAACGCCACAGGTCATGACCTGTGCCGACATGATGAAAAAACTAAGTCCAAAAAAAGCGATCAAAAAACGCCACAGGTCATGACCTGTGCCGACATTATGAAAAAACTAAGTAGAAAAAAGTGATCAAAAACGCCACAGGTCATGACCTGTGCCGACATTATGAAAAAACTAAGTCTAAAAAAGTGATCAAGAAACGCAACAAGTGCCGACATGATGAAAAAACCAAGTCGAAAAAAGTGATGAAAAAACGCCACAGGTCATGACCTGTACCGACATGATGAAAAACTAAGTAAAAAAAGCTATCAAAAAACGCCACAAGTGCCGACAAGATGAAAAAACTAAGTCTAAAAAAGTGATCAAAAAACGCCACAGGTCTTGACCTGTGCCGACATTATGAAAAAACTAAGTCTAAAAAAGTGATCAAAAAACGCCACAGGTCATGCATGACCTGTGCCGACATGATGAAAAAACTAAGTCCAAAAAATCGATCAAAAAACGCCACAGGTGCCGACATGAGGAAAAAACTAAGTCTAAAAAAGTGATCAAAAAACGCCACAGGTCATGACCTGTGCCGACATGATGAAAAAACTAAGTCCAAAAAAAGCGATCAAAAAACGCCACAGGTCATGACCTGTGCCGACATGATGAAAAACTACGTAAAGAAAGCTATCAAAAAACGCCACAAGTGCCGACAAGATGAAAAAACTATGTCTAAAAAAGTGATCAAAAAACGCCACAGGTCATGACCTGTGCCGACATGATGAAAAAACTAAGTCCAAAAAATCGATCAAAAAACGCCACAGGTGCCGACATGATGAAAAAACTAAGTCTAAAAAAGTCATCAAAAAACGCCACAAGTGCCGACAAGATGAAAAAACTAAGTCCAAAAAATCGATCAAAAAACGCCACAGGTGCCGACATGAGGAAAAAACTAAGTCTAAAAAAGTGATCAAAAAACGCCACAGGTCATGACCTGTGCCGACATGATGAAAAAACTAAGTCCAAAAAAAGCGATCAAAAAACGCCACAGGTCATGACCTGTGCCGACATGATGAAAAACTACGTAAAGAAAGCTATCAAAAAACGCCACAAGTGCCGACAAGATGAAAAAACTATGTCTAAAAAAGTGATCAAAAAACGCCACAGGTCATGACCTGTGCCGACATGATGAAAAAACTAAGTCTAAAAAAGTGACCAAAAAACGCCACAGGTCATGACCTGTGCCGACATTATGAAAAAACTAAGTCTAAAAAAGTGATCAAGAAACGCAACAAGTGCCGACATGATGAAAAAACCAAGTCGAAAAAAGTGATGAAAAAACGCCACAGGTCATGACCTGTACCGACATGATGCAAAACTAAGTAAAAAAAGCTATCAAAAAACGCCACAAGTGCCGACAAGATGAAAAAACTAAGTCTAAAAAAGTGATCAAAAACGCCACAGGTCATGACCTGTGCCGACATTATGAAAAAACTAAGTCTAAAAAAGTGATCAAAAAACGCCACAGGTCATGACCTGTGCCGACATGATGAAAAAACTAAGTCCAAAAAATCGATCAAAAAACGCCACAGGTGCCGACATGATGAAAAAACTAAGTCTAAAAAAGTCATCAAAAAACGCCACAGGTCATGACCTGTGCCGACATGATGAAAAAACTAAGTCCAAAAAAAGCGATCAAAAAACGCCACAGGTCATGACCTGTGCCGACATTATGAAAAAACTAAGTCCAAAAAAAGCGATCAAAAAACGCCACATGATGAAAAAACTAAGTCGAAAAAAGTGATGAAAAACGCCACAGGTCATGACCTGTGCCGACATTATGAAAAAACTAAGTCTATAAAAGTGATCAAAAAACGCAACAAGTGCCGACATGATGAAAAAACCAAGTCGAAAAAGTGATCAAAAAACGCCACAGGTCATGACCTGTACCGACATGATGAAAAACTAAGTAAAAAAAGCTATCAAAAAACGCCACAAGTGCCGACAAGATGAAAAAACTAAGTCTAAAAAAGTGATCAAAAAACGCCACAGGTCTTGACCTGTGCCGACATTATGAAAAAACTAAGTCTAAAAAAGTGATCAAAAAACGCCACAGGTCATGCATGACCTGTGCCGACATGATGAAGATACTAAGTCCAAAAAATCGATCAAAAAACGCCACAGGTGCCGACATGATGAAAAAACTAAGTCTAAAAAAGTGATCAAAAAACGCCACAGGTCATGACCTGTGCCGACATGATGAAAAAACTAAGTCCAAAAAAAGCGATCAAAAAACGCCACAGGTCATGACCTGTGCCGACATTATGAAAAAACTAAGTCCAAAAAAAGCGATCAAAAAACGCCACAGGTCATGACCTGTGCCGACATTATGAAAAAACTAAGTCTAAAAAAGTGATCAAAAAACGCCACAGGTCATGACCTGTGCCGACATGATGAAAAAACTAAGTCCAAAAAAAGCGATCAAAAAACGCCCCAGGTCATGACCTGTGCCGACATTATGTTAAAACTAAGTCTAAAAAAGTGATCAAAAAACGCCACCGTACCGACATGATGAAAAAACTAAGTCCAAAAAATCGATCAAAAAACGCCACAGGTGCCGACATGATGAAAAAACTATGTCTAAAAAAGTGATCAAAAAACGCCACAGGTCATGACCTGTGCCGACATGATGAAAAAACTAAGTCCAAAAAAAGCGATCAAAAAACGCCACAGGTCATGACCTGTGCCGACATGATGAAAAACTAATTCTAAAAAAGTGATCAAAAAACGCCACAGGTCCATGACCTGTGCCGACATGATGAAAAACTACGTAAAAAAAGCTATCAAAAAACGCCACAAGTGCCGACAAGATGAAAAAACTATGTCTAAAAAAGTGATCAAAAAACGCCACAAGTCATGACCTGTACCGACATGATGAAAAACTAAGTAAAAAAAGCTATCAAAAAACGCCACAAGTGCCGACAAGATGAAAAAACTAAGTCTAAAAAAGTGATCAAAAAACGCCACAGGTCATGACCTGTGCCGACATTATGAAAAAACTAAGTCTAAAAAAGTATTCAAAAAACGCCACAGGTCATGACCTGTGCCGACATGATGAAAAAACTAAGTCCAAAAAATCGATCAAAAAACGCCACAGGTGCCGACATGATGAAAAAACTAAGTCTAAAAAAGTCATCAAAAAACGCCACAGGTCATGACCTGTGCCGACATGATGAAAAAACTAAGTCCAAAAAAAGCGATCAAAAAACGCCACAGGTCATGACCTGTGCCGACATTATGAAAAAACTAAGTCCAAAAAAAGCGATCAAAAAACGCCACAGGTCATGACCTGTGCCGACATTATGAAAAAACTAAGTCTAAAAAAGTGATCAAAAAACGCCACAAGTGCCGACATGATGAAAAAACCAAGTCGAAAAAAGTGATGAAAAAACGCCACAGGACATGACCTGTGCCGACATGATGAAAAAACTAAGTCGAAAAAAGTGATCAAAAAACGCCACAGGTCATGACCTGTGCCGACATGATGAAAAACTACGTAAAAAAACTATCAAAAAACGCCACAAGTGCCGACAAGATGAAAAAACTATGTCTAAAAAAGTGATCAAAAAACGCCACAGGTCATGTCCTGTGCCGACATGATGAAAAAACTAAGTCCAAAAAAGCGTTCAAAAAACGCCACAGGTCATGACCTGTGCCGACATGATGAAAAACTAATTCTAAAAAAGTGATCAAAAAACGCCACAGGTCATGACCTGTGCCGACATGATGAAAAAACTAAGTCGAAAAAAGTGATCAAAAAACGCCACAGGTGCCGACATGATGAAAAAACTAAGTCTAAAAAAAGCGATCAAAAAACGCCACAGGTCATGACCTGTGCCGACATTATGAAAAAACTAAGTCTAAAAAAGTGATCAAAAAACGCCACAGGTCATGACCTGTACCGACATGATGAAAAACTAAGTAAAAAAAGCGATCAAAAAACGCCACAAATGCCGACATGATGAAAAAACTAAGTCTAAAAAAGCGATCAAAAAACGCCACAGGTCATGACCTGTGCCGACATTATGAAAAAACTAAGTAGAAAAAAGTGATCAAAAACGCCACAGGTCATGACCTGTGCCGACATTATGAAAAAACTAAGTCTAAAAAAGTGATCAAAAAACGCAACAAGTGCCGACATGATGAAAAAACCAAGTCGAAAAAAGTGATGAAAAAACGCCACAGGTCATGACCTGTACCGACATGATGAAAAACTAAGTAAAAAGGCTATCAAAAAACGCCACAAGTGCCGACAAGATGAAAAAACTAAGTCTAAAAAAGTGATCAAAAAACGCCACAGGTCATGACCTGTGCCGACATGATTAAAAAACTAAGTCCAAAAAATCGATCAAAAAACGCCACAGGTCATGACCTGTGCCGACATGATGAAAAACTAATTCTAAAAAAGTGATCAAAAAACGCCACAGGTCCATGACCTGTGCCGACATGATGAAAAAACTAAGTCGAAAAAAGTGATCAAAAAACGCCACAGGTCATGACCTGTGCCGACATTATGAAAAAACTAAGTCCAAAAAAAGCGATCAAAAAACGCCACATGATGAAAAAACTAAGTCGAAAAAAGTGATGAAAAACGCCACAGGTCATGACCTGTGCCGACATTATGAAAAAACTAAGTCTATAAAAGTGATCAAAAAACGCAACAAGTGCCGACATGATGAAAAAACCAAGTCGAAAAAGTGATCAAAAAACGCCACAGGTCATGACCTGTACCGACATGATGAAAAACTAAGTAAAAAAAGCTATCAAAAAACGCCACAAGTGCCGACAAGATGAAAAAACTAAGTCTAAAAAAGTGATCAAAAAACGCCACAGGTCTTGACCTGTGCCGACATTATGAAAAAACTAAGTCTAAAAAAGTGATCAAAAAACGCCACAGGTCATGCATGACCTGTGCCGACATGATGAAGATACTAAGTCCAAAAAATCGATCAAAAAACGCCACAGGTGCCGACATGATGAAAAAACTAAGTCTAAAAAAGTGATCAAAAAACGCCACAGGTCATGACCTGTGCCGACATGATGAAAAAACTAAGTCCAAAAAAAGCGATCAAAAAACGCCACAGGTCATGACCTGTGCCGACATTATGAAAAAACTAAGTCCAAAAAAAGCGATCAAAAAACGCCACAGGTCATGACCTGTGCCGACATTATGAAAAAACTAAGTCTAAAAAAGTGATCAAAAAACGCCACAGGTCATGACCTGTGCCGACATGATGAAAAAACTAAGTCCAAAAAAAGCGATCAAAAAACGCCCCAGGTCATGACCTGTGCCGACATTATGTTAAAACTAAGTCTAAAAAAGTGATCAAAAAACGCCACCGTACCGACATGATGAAAAAACTAAGTCCAAAAAATCGATCAAAAAACGCCACAGGTGCCGACATGATGAAAAAACTATGTCTAAAAAAGTGATCAAAAAACGCCACAGGTCATGACCTGTGCCGACATGATGAAAAAACTAAGTCCAAAAAAAGCGATCAAAAAACGCCACAGGTCATGACCTGTGCCGACATGATGAAAAACTAATTCTAAAAAAGTGATCAAAAAACGCCACAGGTCCATGACCTGTGCCGACATGATGAAAAACTACGTAAAAAAAGCTATCAAAAAACGCCACAAGTGCCGACAAGATGAAAAAACTATGTCTAAAAAAGTGATCAAAAAACGCCACAAGTCATGACCTGTACCGACATGATGAAAAACTAAGTAAAAAAAGCTATCAAAAAACGCCACAAGTGCCGACAAGATGAAAAAACTAAGTCTAAAAAAGTGATCAAAAAACGCCACAGGTCATGACCTGTGCCGACATTATGAAAAAACTAAGTCCAAAAAAAGCGATCAAAAAACGCCACATGATGAAAAAAATAAGTCGAAAAAAGTGATGAAAAACGCCACAGGTCATGACCTGTGCCGACATTATGAAAAAACTAAGTCTAAAAAAGTGATCAAAAAACGCCACAGGTCATGACCTGTGCCGACATGATGAAAAAACTAAGTCCAAAAAAAGCGATCAAAAAACGCCACAGGTCATGACCTGTGCCGACATGATGAAAAAACTAAGTCTAAAAAAGTGATCAAAAAACGCCACAGGTCATGACCTGTGCCGACATTATAAAAAACTAAGTCTAAAAAAGTGATCAAAAAACGCCACAGGTCATGACCTGTGCCGACATGATGAAAAAACTAAGTCCAAAAAATCGATCAAAAAACGCCACAGGTGCCGACATGATGAAAAAACTAAGTCTAAAAAAGTCATCAAAAAACGCCACAGGTCATGACCTGTGCCGACATGATGAAAAAACTAAGTCCAAAAAAAGCGATCAAAAAACGCCACAGGTCATGACCTGTGCCGACATTATGAAAAAACTAAGTCCAAAAAAAGCGATCAAAAAACGCCACATGATGAAAAAAATAAGTCGAAAAAAGTGATGAAAAACGCCACAGGTCATGACCTGTGCCGACATTATGAAAAAACTAAGTCTATAAAAGTGATCAAAAAACGCAACAAGTGCCGACATGATGAAAAAACCAAGTCGAAAAAAGTGATGAAAAAACGCCACAGGTCATGACCTGTACCGACATGATGAAAAACGAAGTAAAAAAAGCTATCAAAAAACGCCACAAGTGCCGACAAGATGAAAAAACTAAGTCTAAAAAAGTGATCAAAAAACGCCACAGGTCATGACCTGTGCCGACATTATAAAAAACTAAGTCTAAAAAAGTGATCAAAAAACGCCACAGGTCATGACCTGTGCCGACATGATGAAAAAACTAAGTCCAAAAAAAGCGATCAAAAAACGCCACAGGTCATGACCTGTGCCGACATTATGAAAAAACTAAGTAGAAAAAAGTGATCAAAAACGCCACAGGTCATGACCTGTGCCGACATTATGAAAAAACTAAGTCTAAAAAAGTGATCAAGAAACGCAACAAGTGCCGACATGATGAAAAAACCAAGTCGAAAAAAGTGATGAAAAAACGCCACAGGTCATGACCTGTACCGACATGATGAAAAACTAAGTAAAAAAAGCTATCAAAAAACGCCACAAGTGCCGACAAGATGAAAAAACTAAGTCTAAAAAAGTGATCAAAAAACGCCACAGGTCTTGACCTGTGCCGACATTATGAAAAAACTAAGTCTAAAAAAGTGATCAAAAAACGCCACAGGTCATGCATGACCTGTGCCGACATGATGAAAAAACTAAGTCCAAAAAATCGATCAAAAAACGCCACAGGTGCCGACATGAGGAAAAAACTAAGTCTAAAAAAGTGATCAAAAAACGCCACAGGTCATGACCTGTGCCGACATGATGAAAAAACTAAGTCCAAAAAAAGCGATCAAAAAACGCCACAGGTCATGACCTGTGCCGACATGATGAAAAACTACGTAAAGAAAGCTATCAAAAAACGCCACAAGTGCCGACAAGATGAAAAAACTATGTCTAAAAAAGTGATCAAAAAACGCCACAGGTCATGACCTGTGCCGACATGATGAAAAAACTAAGTCCAAAAAATCGATCAAAAAACGCCACAGGTGCCGACATGATGAAAAAACTAAGTCTAAAAAAGTCATCAAAAAACGCCACAAGTGCCGACAAGATGAAAAAACTAAGTCCAAAAAATCGATCAAAAAACGCCACAGGTGCCGACATGAGGAAAAAACTAAGTCTAAAAAAGTGATCAAAAAACGCCACAGGTCATGACCTGTGCCGACATGATGAAAAAACTAAGTCCAAAAAAAGCGATCAAAAAACGCCACAGGTCATGACCTGTGCCGACATGATGAAAAACTACGTAAAGAAAGCTATCAAAAAACGCCACAAGTGCCGACAAGATGAAAAAACTATGTCTAAAAAAGTGATCAAAAAACGCCACAGGTCATGACCTGTGCCGACATGATGAAAAAACTAAGTCTAAAAAAGTGACCAAAAAACGCCACAGGTTATGACCTGTGCCGACATTATGAAAAAACTAAGTCTAAAAAAGTGATCAAGAAACGCAACAAGTGCCGACATGATGAAAAAACCAAGTCGAAAAAAGTGATGAAAAAACGCCACAGGTCATGACCTGTACCGACATGATGCAAAACTAAGTAAAAAAAGCTATCAAAAAACGCCACAAGTGCCGACAAGATGAAAAAACTAAGTCTAAAAAAGTGATCAAAAACGCCACAGGTCATGACCTGTGCCGACATTATGAAAAAACTAAGTCTAAAAAAGTGATCAAAAAACGCCACAGGTCATGACCTGTGCCGACATGATGAAAAAACTAAGTCCAAAAAATCGATCAAAAAACGCCACAGGTGCCGACATGATGAAAAAACTAAGTCTAAAAAAGTCATCAAAAAACGCCACAGGTCATGACCTGTGCCGACATGATGAAAAAACTAAGTCCAAAAAAAGCGATCAAAAAACGCCACAGGTCATGACCTGTGCCGACATTATGAAAAAACTAAGTCCAAAAAAAGCGATCAAAAAACGCCACATGATGAAAAAACTAAGTCGAAAAAAGTGATGAAAAACGCCACAGGTCATGACCTGTGCCGACATTATGAAAAAACTAAGTCTATAAAAGTGATCAAAAAACGCAACAAGTGCCGACATGATGAAAAAACCAAGTCGAAAAAGTGATCAAAAAACGCCACAGGTCATGACCTGTACCGACATGATGAAAAACTAAGTAAAAAAAGCTATCAAAAAACGCCACAAGTGCCGACAAGATGAAAAAACTAAGTCTAAAAAAGTGATCAAAAAACGCCACAGGTCTTGACCTGTGCCGACATTATGAAAAAACTAAGTCTAAAAAAGTGATCAAAAAACGCCACAGGTCATGCATGACCTGTGCCGACATGATGAAGATACTAAGTCCAAAAAATCGATCAAAAAACGCCACAGGTGCCGACATGATGAAAAAACTAAGTCTAAAAAAGTGATCAAAAAACGCCACAGGTCATGACCTGTGCCGACATGATGAAAAAACTAAGTCCAAAAAAAGCGATCAAAAAACGCCACAGGTCATGACCTGTGCCGACATTATGAAAAAACTAAGTCCAAAAAAAGCGATCAAAAAACGCCACAGGTCATGACCTGTGCCGACATTATGAAAAAACTAAGTCTAAAAAAGTGATCAAAAAACGCCACAGGTCATGACCTGTGCCGACATGATGAAAAAACTAAGTCCAAAAAAAGCGATCAAAAAACGCCCCAGGTCATGACCTGTGCCGACATTATGTTAAAACTAAGTCTAAAAAAGTGATCAAAAAACGCCACCGTACCGACATGATGAAAAAACTAAGTCCAAAAAATCGATCAAAAAACGCCACAGGTGCCGACATGATGAAAAAACTATGTCTAAAAAAGTGATCAAAAAACGCCACAGGTCATGACCTGTGCCGACATGATGAAAAAACTAAGTCCAAAAAAAGCGATCAAAAAACGCCACAGGTCATGACCTGTGCCGACATGATGAAAAACTAATTCTAAAAAAGTGATCAAAAAACGCCACAGGTCCATGACCTGTGCCGACATGATGAAAAACTACGTAAAAAAAGCTATCAAAAAACGCCACAAGTGCCGACAAGATGAAAAAACTATGTCTAAAAAAGTGATCAAAAAACGCCACAAGTCATGACCTGTACCGACATGATGAAAAACTAAGTAAAAAAAGCTATCAAAAAACGCCACAAGTGCCGACAAGATGAAAAAACTAAGTCTAAAAAAGTGATCAAAAAACGCCACAGGTCATGACCTGTGCCGACATTATGAAAAAACTAAGTCTAAAAAAGTATTCAAAAAACGCCACAGGTCATGACCTGTGCCGACATGATGAAAAAACTAAGTCCAAAAAATCGATCAAAAAACGCCACAGGTGCCGACATGATGAAAAAACTAAGTCTAAAAAAGTCATCAAAAAACGCCACAGGTCATGACCTGTGCCGACATGATGAAAAAACTAAGTCCAAAAAAAGCGATCAAAAAACGCCACAGGTCATGACCTGTGCCGACATTATGAAAAAACTAAGTCCAAAAAAAGCGATCAAAAAACGCCACAGGTCATGACCTGTGCCGACATTATGAAAAAACTAAGTCTAAAAAAGTGATCAAAAAACGCCACAAGTGCCGACATGATGAAAAAACCAAGTCGAAAAAAGTGATGAAAAAACGCCACAGGACATGACCTGTGCCGACATGATGAAAAAACTAAGTCGAAAAAAGTGATCAAAAAACGCCACAGGTCATGACCTGTGCCGACATGATGAAAAACTACGTAAAAAAACTATCAAAAAACGCCACAAGTGCCGACAAGATGAAAAAACTATGTCTAAAAAAGTGATCAAAAAACGCCACAGGTCATGTCCTGTGCCGACATGATGAAAAAACTAAGTCCAAAAAAGCGTTCAAAAAACGCCACAGGTCATGACCTGTGCCGACATGATGAAAAACTAATTCTAAAAAAGTGATCAAAAAACGCCACAGGTCATGACCTGTGCCGACATGATGAAAAAACTAAGTCGAAAAAAGTGATCAAAAAACGCCACAGGTGCCGACATGATGAAAAAACTAAGTCTAAAAAAAGCGATCAAAAAACGCCACAGGTCATGACCTGTGCCGACATTATGAAAAAACTAAGTCTAAAAAAGTGATCAAAAAACGCCACAGGTCATGACCTGTACCGACATGATGAAAAACTAAGTAAAAAAAGCGATCAAAAAACGCCACAAATGCCGACATGATGAAAAAACTAAGTCTAAAAAAGCGATCAAAAAACGCCACAGGTCATGACCTGTGCCGACATTATGAAAAAACTAAGTAGAAAAAAGTGATCAAAAACGCCACAGGTCATGACCTGTGCCGACATTATGAAAAAACTAAGTCTAAAAAAGTGATCAAAAAACGCAACAAGTGCCGACATGATGAAAAAACCAAGTCGAAAAAAGTGATGAAAAAACGCCACAGGTCATGACCTGTACCGACATGATGAAAAACTAAGTAAAAAGGCTATCAAAAAACGCCACAAGTGCCGACAAGATGAAAAAACTAAGTCTAAAAAAGTGATCAAAAAACGCCACAGGTCATGACCTGTGCCGACATGATTAAAAAACTAAGTCCAAAAAATCGATCAAAAAACGCCACAGGTCATGACCTGTGCCGACATGATGAAAAACTAATTCTAAAAAAGTGATCAAAAAACGCCACAGGTCCATGACCTGTGCCGACATGATGAAAAAACTAAGTCGAAAAAAGTGATCAAAAAACGCCACAGGTCATGACCTGTGCCGACATTATGAAAAAACTAAGTCCAAAAAAAGCGATCAAAAAACGCCACATGATGAAAAAACTAAGTCGAAAAAAGTGATGAAAAACGCCACAGGTCATGACCTGTGCCGACATTATGAAAAAACTAAGTCTATAAAAGTGATCAAAAAACGCAACAAGTGCCGACATGATGAAAAAACCAAGTCGAAAAAGTGATCAAAAAACGCCACAGGTCATGACCTGTACCGACATGATGAAAAACTAAGTAAAAAAAGCTATCAAAAAACGCCACAAGTGCCGACAAGATGAAAAAACTAAGTCTAAAAAAGTGATCAAAAAACGCCACAGGTCTTGACCTGTGCCGACATTATGAAAAAACTAAGTCTAAAAAAGTGATCAAAAAACGCCACAGGTCATGCATGACCTGTGCCGACATGATGAAGATACTAAGTCCAAAAAATCGATCAAAAAACGCCACAGGTGCCGACATGATGAAAAAACTAAGTCTAAAAAAGTGATCAAAAAACGCCACAGGTCATGACCTGTGCCGACATGATGAAAAAACTAAGTCCAAAAAAAGCGATCAAAAAACGCCACAGGTCATGACCTGTGCCGACATTATGAAAAAACTAAGTCCAAAAAAAGCGATCAAAAAACGCCACAGGTCATGACCTGTGCCGACATTATGAAAAAACTAAGTCTAAAAAAGTGATCAAAAAACGCCACAGGTCATGACCTGTGCCGACATGATGAAAAAACTAAGTCCAAAAAAAGCGATCAAAAAACGCCCCAGGTCATGACCTGTGCCGACATTATGTTAAAACTAAGTCTAAAAAAGTGATCAAAAAACGCCACCGTACCGACATGATGAAAAAACTAAGTCCAAAAAATCGATCAAAAAACGCCACAGGTGCCGACATGATGAAAAAACTATGTCTAAAAAAGTGATCAAAAAACGCCACAGGTCATGACCTGTGCCGACATGATGAAAAAACTAAGTCCAAAAAAAGCGATCAAAAAACGCCACAGGTCATGACCTGTGCCGACATGATGAAAAACTAATTCTAAAAAAGTGATCAAAAAACGCCACAGGTCCATGACCTGTGCCGACATGATGAAAAACTACGTAAAAAAAGCTATCAAAAAACGCCACAAGTGCCGACAAGATGAAAAAACTATGTCTAAAAAAGTGATCAAAAAACGCCACAAGTCATGACCTGTACCGACATGATGAAAAACTAAGTAAAAAAAGCTATCAAAAAACGCCACAAGTGCCGACAAGATGAAAAAACTAAGTCTAAAAAAGTGATCAAAAAACGCCACAGGTCATGACCTGTGCCGACATTATGAAAAAACTAAGTCTAAAAAAGTATTCAAAAAACGCCACAGGTCATGACCTGTGCCGACATGATGAAAAAACTAAGTCCAAAAAATCGATCAAAAAACGCCACAGGTGCCGACATGATGAAAAAACTAAGTCTAAAAAAGTCATCAAAAAACGCCACAGGTCATGACCTGTGCCGACATGATGAAAAAACTAAGTCCAAAAAAAGCGATCAAAAAACGCCACAGGTCATGACCTGTGCCGACATTATGAAAAAACTAAGTCCAAAAAAAGCGATCAAAAAACGCCACAGGTCATGACCTGTGCCGACATTATGAAAAAACTAAGTCTAAAAAAGTGATCAAAAAACGCCACAAGTGCCGACATGATGAAAAAACCAAGTCGAAAAAAGTGATGAAAAAACGCCACAGGACATGACCTGTGCCGACATGATGAAAAAACTAAGTCGAAAAAAGTGATCAAAAAACGCCACAGGTCATGACCTGTGCCGACATGATGAAAAACTACGTAAAAAAACTATCAAAAAACGCCACAAGTGCCGACAAGATGAAAAAACTATGTCTAAAAAAGTGATCAAAAAACGCCACAGGTCATGTCCTGTGCCGACATGATGAAAAAACTAAGTCCAAAAAAGCGTTCAAAAAACGCCACAGGTCATGACCTGTGCCGACATGATGAAAAACTAATTCTAAAAAAGTGATCAAAAAACGCCACAGGTCATGACCTGTGCCGACATGATGAAAAAACTAAGTCGAAAAAAGTGATCAAAAAACGCCACAGGTGCCGACATGATGAAAAAACTAAGTCTAAAAAAAGCGATCAAAAAACGCCACAGGTCATGACCTGTGCCGACATTATGAAAAAACTAAGTCTAAAAAAGTGATCAAAAAACGCCACAGGTCATGACCTGTACCGACATGATGAAAAACTAAGTAAAAAAAGCGATCAAAAAACGCCACAAATGCCGACATGATGAAAAAACTAAGTCTAAAAAAGCGATCAAAAAACGCCACAGGTCATGACCTGTGCCGACATTATGAAAAAACTAAGTAGAAAAAAGTGATCAAAAACGCCACAGGTCATGACCTGTGCCGACATTATGAAAAAACTAAGTCTAAAAAAGTGATCAAAAAACGCAACAAGTGCCGACATGATGAAAAAACCAAGTCGAAAAAAGTGATGAAAAAACGCCACAGGTCATGACCTGTACCGACATGATGAAAAACTAAGTAAAAAGGCTATCAAAAAACGCCACAAGTGCCGACAAGATGAAAAAACTAAGTCTAAAAAAGTGATCAAAAAACGCCACAGGTCATGACCTGTGCCGACATGATTAAAAAACTAAGTCCAAAAAATCGATCAAAAAACGCCACAGGTCATGACCTGTGCCGACATGATGAAAAACTAATTCTAAAAAAGTGATCAAAAAACGCCACAGGTCCATGACCTGTGCCGACATGATGAAAAAACTAAGTCGAAAAAAGTGATCAAAAAACGCCACAGGTCATGACCTGTGCCGACATTATGAAAAAACTAAGTCCAAAAAAAGCGATCAAAAAACGCCACATGATGAAAAAACTAAGTCGAAAAAAGTGATGAAAAACGCCACAGGTCATGACCTGTGCCGACATTATGAAAAAACTAAGTCTATAAAAGTGATCAAAAAACGCAACAAGTGCCGACATGATGAAAAAACCAAGTCGAAAAAGTGATCAAAAAACGCCACAGGTCATGACCTGTACCGACATGATGAAAAACTAAGTAAAAAAAGCTATCAAAAAACGCCACAAGTGCCGACAAGATGAAAAAACTAAGTCTAAAAAAGTGATCAAAAAACGCCACAGGTCTTGACCTGTGCCGACATTATGAAAAAACTAAGTCTAAAAAAGTGATCAAAAAACGCCACAGGTCATGCATGACCTGTGCCGACATGATGAAGATACTAAGTCCAAAAAATCGATCAAAAAACGCCACAGGTGCCGACATGATGAAAAAACTAAGTCTAAAAAAGTGATCAAAAAACGCCACAGGTCATGACCTGTGCCGACATGATGAAAAAACTAAGTCCAAAAAAAGCGATCAAAAAACGCCACAGGTCATGACCTGTGCCGACATTATGAAAAAACTAAGTCCAAAAAAAGCGATCAAAAAACGCCACAGGTCATGACCTGTGCCGACATTATGAAAAAACTAAGTCTAAAAAAGTGATCAAAAAACGCCACAGGTCATGACCTGTGCCGACATGATGAAAAAACTAAGTCCAAAAAAAGCGATCAAAAAACGCCCCAGGTCATGACCTGTGCCGACATTATGTTAAAACTAAGTCTAAAAAAGTGATCAAAAAACGCCACCGTACCGACATGATGAAAAAACTAAGTCCAAAAAATCGATCAAAAAACGCCACAGGTGCCGACATGATGAAAAAACTATGTCTAAAAAAGTGATCAAAAAACGCCACAGGTCATGACCTGTGCCGACATGATGAAAAAACTAAGTCCAAAAAAAGCGATCAAAAAACGCCACAGGTCATGACCTGTGCCGACATGATGAAAAACTAATTCTAAAAAAGTGATCAAAAAACGCCACAGGTCCATGACCTGTGCCGACATGATGAAAAACTACGTAAAAAAAGCTATCAAAAAACGCCACAAGTGCCGACAAGATGAAAAAACTATGTCTAAAAAAGTGATCAAAAAACGCCACAAGTCATGACCTGTACCGACATGATGAAAAACTAAGTAAAAAAAGCTATCAAAAAACGCCACAAGTGCCGACAAGATGAAAAAACTAAGTCTAAAAAAGTGATCAAAAAACGCCACAGGTCATGACCTGTGCCGACATTATGAAAAAACTAAGTCTAAAAAAGTATTCAAAAAACGCCACAGGTCATGACCTGTGCCGACATGATGAAAAAACTAAGTCCAAAAAATCGATCAAAAAACGCCACAGGTGCCGACATGATGAAAAAACTAAGTCTAAAAAAGTCATCAAAAAACGCCACAGGTCATGACCTGTGCCGACATGATGAAAAAACTAAGTCCAAAAAAAGCGATCAAAAAACGCCACAGGTCATGACCTGTGCCGACATTATGAAAAAACTAAGTCCAAAAAAAGCGATCAAAAAACGCCACAGGTCATGACCTGTGCCGACATTATGAAAAAACTAAGTCTAAAAAAGTGATCAAAAAACGCCACAAGTGCCGACATGATGAAAAAACCAAGTCGAAAAAAGTGATGAAAAAACGCCACAGGACATGACCTGTGCCGACATGATGAAAAAACTAAGTCGAAAAAAGTGATCAAAAAACGCCACAGGTCATGACCTGTGCCGACATGATGAAAAACTACGTAAAAAAACTATCAAAAAACGCCACAAGTGCCGACAAGATGAAAAAACTATGTCTAAAAAAGTGATCAAAAAACGCCACAGGTCATGTCCTGTGCCGACATGATGAAAAAACTAAGTCCAAAAAAGCGTTCAAAAAACGCCACAGGTCATGACCTGTGCCGACATGATGAAAAACTAATTCTAAAAAAGTGATCAAAAAACGCCACAGGTCATGACCTGTGCCGACATGATGAAAAAACTAAGTCGAAAAAAGTGATCAAAAAACGCCACAGGTGCCGACATGATGAAAAAACTAAGTCTAAAAAAAGCGATCAAAAAACGCCACAGGTCATGACCTGTGCCGACATGATGAAAAAACTAAGTCTAAAAAAGTGATCAAAAAACGCCACAGGTCATGACCTGTACCGACATGATGAAAAACTAAGTAAAAAAAGCGATCAAAAAACGCCACAAATGCCGACATGATGAAAAAACTAAGTCTAAAAAAGCGATCAAAAAACGCCACAGGTCATGACCTGTGCCGACATTATGAAAAAACTAAGTAGAAAAAAGTGATCAAAAACGCCACAGGTCATGACCTGTGCCGACATTATGAAAAAACTAAGTCTAAAAAAGTGATCAAAAAACGCAACAAGTGCCGACATGATGAAAAAACCAAGTCGAAAAAAGTGATGAAAAAACGCCACAGGTCATGACCTGTACCGACATGATGAAAAACTAAGTAAAAAGGCTATCAAAAAACGCCACAAGTGCCGACAAGATGAAAAAACTAAGTCTAAAAAAGTGATCAAAAAACGCCACAGGTCATGACCTGTGCCGACATGATTAAAAAACTAAGTCCAAAAAATCGATCAAAAAACGCCACAGGTCATGACCTGTGCCGACATGATGAAAAACTAATTCTAAAAAAGTGATCAAAAAACGCCACAGGTCCATGACCTGTGCCGACATGATGAAAAAACTAAGTCGAAAAAAGTGATCAAAAAACGCCACAGGTCATGACCTGTGCCGACATGATGAAAAACTACGTAAAAAAAGCTATCAAAAAACGCCACAAGTGCCGACAAGATGAAAAAACTATGTCTAAAAAAGTGATCAAAAAACGCCACAAGTCATGACCTGTGCCGACATGATGAAAAAACTAAGTCTAAAAAAGTGACCAAAAAACGCCACAGGTCATGACCTGTACCGACATGATGAAAAACTAAGTAAAAAAAGCTATCAAAAAACGCCACAAGTGCCGACAAGATGAAAAAACTAAGTCTAAAAAAGTGATCAAAAAACGCCACAGGTCATGACCTGTGCCGACATTATGAAAAAACTAAGTCTAAAAAAGTGATCAAAAAACGCCACAGGTCATGACCTGTGCCGACATGATGAAAAAACTAAGTCCAAAAAATCGATCAAAAAACGCCACAGGTGCCGACATGATGAAAAAACTAAGTCTAAAAAAGTCATCAAAAAACACCACAGGTCATGACCTGTGCCGACATGATGAAAAAACTAAGTCTAAAAAAGTGATCAAAAAACGCCACAGGTCATGACCTGTGCCGACATGATGAAAAACTAAGTCGAAAAAAGTGATCAAAAAACGCCACAAGTGCCGACATCATGAAAAAGTGATAAAAAAAGTGGTCTAAAAAACGCCACAGGTCATGACCTGTGCCGACATGATGAAAAAACTAAGTCGAAAAAAGTGATGAAAAACGCCACAGGTCATGACCTGTGCCGACATTATGAAAAACTAAGTCTAAAAAAGTGATCAAAAAACGCAACAAGTGCCGACATGATGAAAAAACCAAGTCGAAAAAAGTGATGAAAAAACGCCACAGGTCATGACCTGTACCGACATGATGAAAAACTAAGTAAAAAAAGCTATCAAAAAACGCCACAAGTGCCGACAAGATGAAAAAACTAAGTCTAAAAAAGTGATCAAAAAACGCCACAGGTCTTGACCTGTGCCGACATTATGAAAAAACTAAGTCTAAAAAAGTGATCAAAAAACGCCACAGGTCATGCATGACCTGTGCCGACATGATGAAGAAACTAAGTCCAAAAAATCGATCAAAAAACGCCACAGGTGCCGACATGATGAAAAAACTAAGTCTAAAAAAGTGATCAAAAAACGCCACAGGTCATGACCTGTGCCGACATGATGAAAAAACTAAGTCCAAAAAAAGCGATCAAAAAACGCCACAGGTCATGACCTGTGCCGACATTATGAAAAAACTAAGTCCAAAAAAAGCGATCAAAAAACGCCACAGGTCATGACCTGTGCCGACATTATGAAAAAACTAAGTCGAAAAAAGTGATGAAAAACGCCACAGGTCATGACCTGTGCCGACATTATGAAAAAACTAAGTCTAAAAAAGTGATCAAAAAACGCAACAAGTGCCGACATGATGAAAAAACCAAGTCGAAAAAAGTGATGAAAAAACGCCACAGGTCATGACCTGTGCCGACATGATGAAAAAACTAAGTCCAAAAAAGCGTTCAAAAAATGCCACAGGTCATGACCTGTGCCGACATGATGAAAAACTAATTCTAAAAAAGTGATCAAAAAACGCCACAGGTCATGACCTGTGCCGACATGATGAAAAAACTAAGTCGAAAAAAGTGATCAAAAAACGCCACAGGTCATGACCTGTGCCGACATGATGAAAAACTACGTAAAAAAAGCTATCAAAAAACGCCACAAGTGCCGACAAGATGAAAAAACTGTCTAAAAAAGTGATCAAAAAACGCCACAGGTCATGACCTGTGCCGACATGATGAAAAACCTAAGTCGAAAAAAGTGATCAAAAACGCCACAGGTCATGACCTGTGCCGACATTATGAAAAAACTAAGTCTAAAAAAGTGATCAAAAAACGCAACAAGTGCCGACATGATGAAAAAACCAAGTCGAAAAAAGTGATGAAAAAACGCCACAGGTCATGACCTGTACCGACATGATGAAAAACTAAGTAAAAAAAGCTATCAAAAAACGCCACAAGTGCCGACAAGATGAAAAAACTAAGTCTAAAAAAGTGATCAAAAAACGCCACAGGTCATGACCTGTGCCGACATGATGAAAAAACTAAGTCCAAAAAATCGATCAAAAAACGCCACAGGTGCCGACATGATGAAAAAACTAAGTCTAAAAAAGTGATCAAAAAACGCCACAGGTCATGACCTGTGCCGACATGATGAAAAAACTAAGTCCAAAAAAAGCGATCAAAAAACGCCCCAGGTCATGACCTGTGCCGACATTATGTTAAAACTAAGTCTAAAAAAGTGATCAAAAAACGCCACCGTACCGACATGATGAAAAAACTAAGTCCAAAAAATCGATCAAAAAACGCCACAGGTGCCGACATGATGAAAAAACTAAGTCTAAAAAAGTGATCAAAAAACGCCACAGGTCCATGACCTGTGCCGACATGATGAAAAACTACGTAAAAAAAGCTATCAAAAAACGCCACAATTGCCGACAAGATGAAAAAACTATGTCTAAAAAAGTGATCAAAAAACGCCACAGGTCATGACCTGTACCGACATGATGAAAAAACTAAGTCTAAAAAAGTATTCAAAAAACGCCACAGGTCATGACCTGTGCCGACATGATGAAAAAACTAAGTCCAAAAAATCGATCAAAAAACGCCACAGGTGCCGACATGATGAAAAAACTAAGTCTAAAAAAGTCATCAAAAAACGCCACAGGTGCCGACATGATGAAAAAACTAAGTCCAAAAAAAGCGATCAAAAAACGCCACAGGTCATGACCTGTGCCGACATTATGAAAAAACTAAGTCTAAAAAAGTGATCAAAAAACGCCACAGGTCATGACCTGTGCCGACATGATGAAAAACTAAGTCGAAAAAAGTGATCAAAAAACGCCACAAGTGCCGACATGATGAAAAAACCAAGTCGAAAAAAGTGATGAAAAAACGCCACAGGACATGACCTGTGCCGACATTATGAAAAAACTAAGTCGAAAAAAGTGATGAAAAACGCCACAGGTCATGACCTGTGCCGACATTATGAAAAAACTAAGTCTAAAAAAGTGATCAAAAAACGCAACAAGTGCCGACATGATGAAAAAACCAAGTCGAAAAAAGTGATGAAAAAACGCCACAGGTCATGACCTGTGCCGACATGATGAAAAAACTAAGTCCAAAAAAGCGTTCAAAAAATGCCACAGGTCATGACCTGTGCCGACATGATGAAAAACTAATTCTAAAAAAGTGATCAAAAAACGCCACAGGTCATGACCTGTGCCGACATGATGAAAAAACTAAGTCGAAAAAAGTGATCAAAAAACGCCACAGGTCATGACCTGTGCCGACATGATGAAAAACTACGTAAAAAAAGCTATCAAAAAACGCCACAAGTGCCGACAAGATGAAAAAACTATGTCTAAAAAAGTGATCAAAAAACGCCACAGGTCATGTCCTGTGCCGACATGATGAAAAAACTAAGTCCAAAAAAGCGTTCAAAAAACGCCACAGGTCATGACCTGTGCCGACATGATGAAAAACTAATTCTAAAAAAGTGATCAAAAAACGCCACAGGTCATGACCTGTGCCGACATGATGAAAAAACTAAGTCGAAAAAAGTGATCAAAAACCGCCACAGGTGCCGACATGATGAAAAAACTAAGTCTAAAAAAAGCGATCAAAAAACGCCACAGGTCATGACCTGTGCCGACATTATGAAAAAACTAAGTCTAAAAAAGTGATCAAAAAACGCCACAGGTCATGACCTGTACCGACATGATGAAAAACTAAGTAAAAAAAGCGATCAAAAAACGCCACAAATGCCGACATGATGAAAAAACTAAGTCTAAAAAAGCGATCAAAAAACGCCACAGGTCATGACCTGTGCCGACATTATGAAAAAACTAAGTAGAAAAAAGTGATCAAAAACGCCACAGGTCATGACCTGTGCCGACATTATGAAAAAACTAAGTCTAAAAAAGTGATCAAAAAACGCAACAAGTGCCGACATGATGAAAAAACCAAGTCGAAAAAAGAGATGAAAAAACGCCACAGGTCATGACCTGTACCGACATGATGAAAAACTAAGTAAAAAGGCTATCAAAAAACGCCACAAGTGCCGACAAGATGAAAAAACTAAGTCTAAAAAAGTGATCAAAAAACGCCACAGGTCATGACCTGTGCCGACATGATTAAAAAACTAAGTCCAAAAAATCGATCAAAAAACGCCACAGGTCATGACCTGTGCCGACATGATGAAAAACTAATTCTAAAAAAGTGATCAAAATACGCCACAGGTCCATGACCTGTGCCGACATGATGAAAAAACTAAGTCGAAAAAAGTGATCAAAAAACGCCACAGGTCATGACCTGTGCCGACATGATGAAAAACTACGTAAAAAAAGCTATCAAAGAACGCCACAAGTGCCGACAAGATGAAAAAACTATGTCTAAAAAAGTGATCAAAAAACGCCACAGGTCATGACCTGTGCCGACATGATGAAAAAACTAAGTCTAAAAAAGTGACCAAAAAACGCCACAGGTCATGACCTGTACCGACATGATGAAAAACTAAGTAAAAAAAGCTATCAAAAAACGCCACAAGCGCCGACAAGATGAAAAAACTAAGTCTAAAAAAGTGATCAAAAAACGCCACAGGTCATGACCTGTGCCGACATTATGAAAAAACTAAGTCTAAAAAAGTGATCAAAAAACGCCACAGGTCATGACCTGTGCCGACATGATGAAAAAACTAAGTCCAAAAAATCGATCAAAAAACGCCACAGGTGCCGACATGATGAAAAAACTAAGTCTAAAAAAGTCATCAAAAAACGCCACAGGTCATGACCTGTGCCGACATGATGAAAAAACTAAGTCTAAAAAAGTGATCAAAAAACGCCACAGGTCATGACCTGTGCCGACATGATGAAAAACTAAGTCGAAAAAAGTGATCAAAAAACGCCACAAGTGCCGACATCATGAAAAAGTGATCAAAAAAGTGGTCTAAAAAACGCCACAGGTCATGACCTGTGCCGACATGATGAAAAAACTAAGTCGAAAAAAGTGATGAAAAACGCCACAGGTCATGACCTGTGCCGACATTATGAAAAACTAAGTCTAAAAAAGTGATCAAAAAACGCAACAAGTGCCGACATGATGAAAAAACCAAGTCGAAAAAAGTGATGAAAAAACGCCACAGGTCATGACCTGTACCGACATGATGAAAAACTAAGTAAAAAAAGCTATCAAAAAACGCCACAAGTGCCGACAACATGAAAAAACTAAGTCTAAAAAAGTGATCAAAAAACGCCACAGGTCTTGACCTGTGCCGACATTATGAAAAAACTAAGTCTAAAAAAGTGATCAAAAAACGCCACAGGTCATGCATGACCTGTGCCGACATGATGAAGAAACTAAGTCCAAAAAATCGATCAAAAAACGCCACAGGTGCCGACATGATGAAAAAACTAAGTCTAAAAAAGTGATCAAAAAACGCCACAGGTCATGACCTGTGCCGACATGATGAAAAAACTAAGTCCAAAAAAAGCGATCAAAAAACGCCACAGGTCATGACCTGTGCCGACATTATGAAAAAACTAAGTCCAAAAAAAGCGATCAAAAAACGCCACAGGTCATTGACCTGTGCCGACATTATGAAAAAACTAAGTCGAAAAAAGTGATGAAAAACGCCACAGGTCATGACCTGTGCCGACATTATGAAAAAACTAAGTCTAAAAAAGTGATCAAAAAACGCAACAAGTGCCGACATGATGAAAAACTAATTCTAAAAAAGTGATCAAAAAACGCCACAGGTCATGACCTGTGCCGACATGATGAAAAAACTAAGTCGAAAAAAGTGATCAAAAAACGCCACAGGTCATGACCTGTGCCGACATGATGAAAAACTACGTAAAAAAAGCTATCAAAAAACGCCACAAGTGCCGACAAGATGAAAAAACTGTCTAAAAAAGTGATCAAAAAACGCCACAGGTCATGACCTGTGCCGACATGATGAAAAACCTAAGTCGAAAAAAGTGATCAAAAACGCCACAGGTCATGACCTGTGCCGACATTATGAAAAAACTAAGTCTAAAAAAGTGATCAAAAAACGCAACAAGTGCCGACATGATGAAAAAACCAAGTCGAAAAAAGTGATGAAAAAACGCCACAGGTCATGACCTGTACCGACATGATGAAAAACTAAGTAAAAAAAGCTATCAAAAAACGCCACAAGTGCCGACATGATGAAAAAACTAAGTCCAAAAAATCGATCAAAAAACGCCACAGGTGCCGACATGATGAAAAAACTAAGTCTATAAAAGTGATCAAAAAACGCCACAGGTCATGACCTGTGCCGACATGATGAAAAAACTAAGTCTAAAAAAGTGATCAAAAAACGCCACAGGTCATGACCTGTGCCGACATGATGAAAAAACTAAGTCCAAAAAAAGCGATCAAAAAACGCCCCAGGTCATGACCTGTGCCGACATTATGTTAAAACTAAGTCTAAAAAAGTGATCAAAAAACGCCACCGTACCGACATGATGAAAAACTAAGTAAAAAAAGCTATCAAAAAACGCCACAAGTGCCGACATGATGAAAAAACTAAGTCCAAAAAATCGATCAAAAAACGCCACAGGTGCCGACATGATGAAAAAACTAAGTCTATAAAAGTGATCAAAAAACGCCACAGGTCATGACCTGTGCCGACATGATGAAAAAACTAAGTCTAAAAAAGTGATCAAAAAACGCCACAGGTCATGACCTGTGCCGACATGATGAAAAAACTAAGTCCAAAAAAAGCGATCAAAAAACGCCCCAGGTCATGACCTGTGCCGACATTATGTTAAAACTAAGTCTAAAAAAGTGATCAAAAAACGCCACCGTACCGACATGATGAAAAACTAAGTAAAAAAAGCGATCAAAAAACGCCACAAATGCCGACATGATGAAAAAACTAAGTCTAAAAAAGCGATCAAAAAACGCCACAGGTCATGACCTGTGCCGACATTATGAAAAAACTAAGTAGAAAAAAGTGATCAAAAACGCCACAGGTCATGACCTGTGCCGACATTATGAAAAAACTAAGTCTAAAAAAGTGATCAAAAAACGCAACAAGTGCCGACATGATGAAAAAACCAAGTCGAAAAAAGAGATGAAAAAACGCCACAGGTCATGACCTGTACCGACATGATGAAAAACTAAGTAAAAAGGCTATCAAAAAACGCCACAAGTGCCGACAAGATGAAAAAACTAAGTCTAAAAAAGTGATCAAAAAACGCCACAGGTCATGACCTGTGCCGACATGATTAAAAAACTAAGTCCAAAAAATCGATCAAAAAACGCCACAGGTCATGACCTGTGCCGACATGATGAAAAACTAATTCTAAAAAAGTGATCAAAATACGCCACAGGTCCATGACCTGTGCCGACATGATGAAAAAACTAAGTCGAAAAAAGTGATCAAAAAACGCCACAGGTCATGACCTGTGCCGACATGATGAAAAACTACGTAAAAAAAGCTATCAAAGAACGCCACAAGTGCCGACAAGATGAAAAAACTATGTCTAAAAAAGTGATCAAAAAACGCCACAGGTCATGACCTGTGCCGACATGATGAAAAAACTAAGTCTAAAAAAGTGACCAAAAAACGCCACAGGTCATGACCTGTACCGACATGATGAAAAACTAAGTAAAAAAAGCTATCAAAAAACGCCACAAGCGCCGACAAGATGAAAAAACTAAGTCTAAAAAAGTGATCAAAAAACGCCACAGGTCATGACCTGTGCCGACATTATGAAAAAACTAAGTCTAAAAAAGTGATCAAAAAACGCCACAGGTCATGACCTGTGCCGACATGATGAAAAAACTAAGTCCAAAAAATCGATCAAAAAACGCCACAGGTGCCGACATGATGAAAAAACTAAGTCTAAAAAAGTCATCAAAAAACGCCACAGGTCCTGTGCCGACATGATGAAAAAACTAAGTCTAAAAAAGTGATCAAAAAACGCCACAGGTCATGACCTGTGCCGACATGATGAAAAACTAAGTCGAAAAAAGTGATCAAAAAACGCCACAAGTGCCGACATCATGAAAAAGTGATCAAAAAAGTGGTCTAAAAAACGCCACAGGTCATGACCTGTGCCGACATGATGAAAAAACTAAGTCGAAAAAAGTGATGAAAAACGCCACAGGTCATGACCTGTGCCGACATTATGAAAAACTAAGTCTAAAAAAGTGATCAAAAAACGCAACAAGTGCCGACATGATGAAAAAACCAAGTCGAAAAAAGTGATGAAAAAACGCCACAGGTCATGACCTGTACCGACATGATGAAAAACTAAGTAAAAAAAGCTATCAAAAAACGCCACAAGTGCCGACAACATGAAAAAACTAAGTCTAAAAAAGTGATCAAAAAACGCCACAGGTCATGACCTGTGCCGACATTATAAAAAACTAAGTCTAAAAAAGTGATCAAAAAACGCCACAGGTCATGACCTGTGCCGACATGATGAAAAAACTAAGTCCAAAAAAAGCGATCAAAAAACGCCACAGGTCATGACCTGTGCCGACATTATGAAAAAACTAAGTAGAAAAAAGTGATCAAAAACGCCACAAGTCATGACCTGTGCCGACTTTATGAAAAAACTAAGTCTAAAAAAGTGATCAAGAAACGCAACAAGTGCCGACATGATGAAAAAACCAAGTCGAAAAAAGTGATGAAAAAACGCCACAGGTCATGACCTGTACCGACATGATGAAAAACTAAGTAAAAAAAGCTATCAAAAAACGCCACAAGTGCCGACAAGATGAAAAAACTAAGTCTAAAAAAGTGATCAAAAAACGCCACAGGTCTTGACCTGTGCCGACATTATGAAAAAACTAAGTCTAAAAAAGTGATCAAAAAACGCCACAGGTCATGCATGACCTGTGCCGACATGATGAAGAAACTAAGTCCAAAAAATCGATCAAAAAACGCCACAGGTGCCGACATGATGAAAAAACTAAGTCTAAAAAAGTGATCAAAAAACGCCACAGGTCATGACCTGTGCCGACATGATGAAAAAACTAAGTCCAAAAAAAGCGATCAAAAAACGCCACAGGTCATGACCTGTGCCGACATTATGAAAAAACTAAGTCCAAAAAAAGCGATCAAAAAACGCCACAGGTCATGACCTGTGCCGACATTATGAAAAAACTAAGTCGAAAAAAGTGATGAAAAACGCCACAGGTCATGACCTGTGCCGACATTATGAAAAAACTAAGTCTAAAAAAGTGATCAAAAAACGCAACAAGTGCCGACATGATGAAAAACTAATTCTAAAAAAGTGATCAAAAAACGCCACAGGTCATGACCTGTGCCGACATGATGAAAAAACTAAGTCGAAAAAAGTGATCAAAAAACGCCACAGGTCATGACCTGTGCCGACATGATGAAAAACTACGTAAAAAAAGCTATCAAAAAACGCCACAAGTGCCGACAAGATGAAAAAACTGTCTAAAAAAGTGATCAAAAAACGCCACAGGTCATGACCTGTGCCGACATGATGAAAAACCTAAGTCGAAAAAAGTGATCAAAAACGCCACAGGTCATGACCTGTGCCGACATTATGAAAAAACTAAGTCTAAAAAAGTGATCAAAAAACGCAACAAGTGCCGACATGATGAAAAAACCAAGTCGAAAAAAGTGATGAAAAAACGCCACAGGTCATGACCTGTACCGACATGATGAAAAACTAAGTAAAAAAAGCTATCAAAAAACGCCACAAGTGCCGACATGATGAAAAAACTAAGTCCAAAAAATCGATCAAAAAACGCCACAGGTGCCGACATGATGAAAAAACTAAGTCTATAAAAGTGATCAAAAAACGCCACAGGTCATGACCTGTGCCGACATGATGAAAAAACTAAGTCTAAAAAAGTGATCAAAAAACGCCACAGGTCATGACCTGTGCCGACATGATGAAAAAACTAAGTCCAAAAAAAGCGATCAAAAAACGCCCCAGGTCATGACCTGTGCCGACATTATGTTAAAACTAAGTCTAAAAAAGTGATCAAAAAACGCCACCGTACCGACATGATGAAAAACTAAGTAAAAAAAGCGATCAAAAAACGCCACAAGTGCCGACAAGATGAAAAAACTAAGTCTAAAAAAGTGATCAAAAAACGCCACAGGTCATGACCTGTGCCGACATGATGAAAAACTAAGTCGAAAAAAGTGATCAAAAAACGCCACAAGTGCCGACATGATGAAAAAACCAAGTCGAAAAAAGTGATGAAAAAACGCCACAGGACATGACCTGTGCCGACATTATGAAAAAACTAAGTCGAAAAAAGTGATGAAAAACGCCACAGGTCATGACCTGTGCCGACATTATGAAAAAACTAAGTCTAAAAAAGTGATCAAAAAACGCAACAAGTGCCGACATGATGAAAAAACCAAGTCGAAAAAAGTGATGAAAAAACGCCACAGGTCATGATCTGTTCCGACATGATGAAAAAACTAAGTCCAAAAAAGCGTTCAAAAAATGCCACAGGTCATGACCTGTGCCGACATGATGAAAAACTAATTCTAAAAAAGTGATCAAAAAACGCCACAGGTCATGACCTGTGCCGACATGATGAAAAACTACGTAAAAAAAGCTATCAAAAAACGCCACAAGTGCCGACAAGATGAAAAAACTATGTCTAAAAAAGTGATCAAAAAACGCCACAGGTCATGTCCTGTGCCGACATGATGAAAAAACTAAGTCCAAAAAAGCGTTCAAAAAACGCCACAGGTCATGACCTGTGCCGACATGATGAAAAACTAATTCTAAAAAAGTGATCAAAAAACGCCACAGGTCATGACCTGTGCCGACATGATGAAAAAACTAAGTCGAAAAAAGTGATCAAAAAACGCCACAGGTGCCGACATGATGAAAAAACTAAGTCTAAAAAAAGCGATCAAAAAACGCCACAGGTCATGACCTGTGCCGACATTATGAAAAAACTAAGTCTAAAAAAGTGATCAAAAAACGCCACAGGTCATGACCTGTACCGACATGATGAAAAACTAAGTAAAAAAAGCGATCAAAAAACGCCACAAATGCCGACATGATGAAAAAACTAAGTCTAAAAAAGCGATCAAAAAACGCCACAGGTCATGACCTGTGCCGACATTATGAAAAAACTAAGTAGAAAAAAGTGATCAAAAACGCCACAGGTCATGACCTGTGCCGACATTATGAAAAAACTAAGTCTAAAAAAGTGATCAAAAAACGCAACAAGTGCCGACATGATGAAAAAACCAAGTCGAAAAAAGTGATGAAAAAACGCCACAGGTCATGACCTGTGCCGACATGATGAAAAACTAATTCTAAAAAAGTGATCAAAAAACGCCACAGGTCCATGACCTGTGCCGACATGATGAAAAAACTAAGTCGAAAAAAGTGATCAAAAAACGCCACAGGTCATGACCTGTGCCGACATGATGAAAAACTACGTAAAAAAAGCTATCAAAAAACGCCACAAGTGCCGACAAGATGAAAAAACTATGTCTAAAAAAGTGATCAAAAAACGCCACAGGTCATGACCTGTGCCGACATTATGAAAAAACTAAGTCTAAAAAAGTGATCAAAAAACGCCACAGGTCATGACCTGTGCCGACATTATGAAAAAACTAAGTCTAAAAAAGTGATCAAAAAACGCCACAGGTCATGACCTGTGCCGACATGATGAAAAAACTAAGTCCAAAAAATCGATCAAAAAACGCCACAGGTGCCGACATGATGAAAAAACTAAGTCTAAAAAAGTCATCAAAAAACGCCACAGGTCATGACCTGTGCCGACATGATGAAAAAACTAAGTCTAAAAAAGTGATCAAAAAACGCCACAGGTCATGACCTGTGCCGACATGATGAAAAACTAAGTCGAAAAAAGTGATCAAAAAACGCCACAAGTGCCGACATGATGAAAAAGTGATCAAAAAAGTGGTCTAAAAAACGCCACAGGTCATGACCTGTGCCGACATGATGAAAAAACTAAGTCGAAAAAAGTGACCAAAAAACGCCACAGGTCATGACCTGTACCGACATGATGAAAAACTAAGTAAAAAAAGCTATCAAAAAACGCCACAAGTGCCGACAACATGAAAAAACTAAGTCTAAAAAAGTGATCAAAAAACGCCACAGGTCATGACCTGTGCCGACATTATAAAAAACTAAGTCTAAAAAAGTGATCAAAAAACGCCACAGGTCATGACCTGTGCCGACATGATGAAAAAACTAAGTCCAAAAAAAGCGATCAAAAAACGCCACAGGTCATGACCTGTGCCGACATTATGAAAAAACTAAGTAGAAAAAAGTGATCAAAAACGCCACAGGTCATGACCTGTGCCGACATTATGAAAAAACTAAGTCTAAAAAAGTGATCAAGAAACGCAACAAGTGCCGACATGATGAAAAAACCAAGTCGAAAAAAGTGATGAAAAAACGCCACAGGTCATGACCTGTACCGACATGATGAAAAACTAAGTAAAAAAAGCTATCAAAAAACGCCACAAGTGCCGACAAGATGAAAAAACTAAGTCTAAAAAAGTGATCAAAAAACGCCACAGGTCTTGACCTGTGCCGACATTATGAAAAAACTAAGTCTAAAAAAGTGATCAAAAAACGCCACAGGTCATGCATGACCTGTGCCGACATGATGAAAAAACTAAGTCCAAAAAATCGATCAAAAAACGCCACAGGTGCCGACATGATGAAGAAACTAAGTCTAAAAAAGTGATCAAAAAACGCCACAGGTCATGACCTGTGCCGACATTATGAAAAAACTAAGTCCAAAAAAAGCGATCAAAAAACGCCACAGGTCATGACCTGTGCCGACATTATGAAAAAACTAAGTCGAAAAAAGTGATGAAAAACGCCACAGGTCATGACCTGTGCCGACATTATGAAAAAACTAAGTCTAAAAAAGTGATCAAAAAACGCAACAAGTGCCGACATGATGAAAAAACCAAGTCGAAAAAAGTGATGAAAAAACGCCACAGGTCATGACCTGTGCCGACATGATGAAAAAACTAAGTCCAAAAAAGCGTTCAAAAAATGCCACAGGTCATGACCTGTGCCGACATGATGAAAAACTAATTCTAAAAAAGTGATCAAAAAACGCCACAGGTCATGAGTGTGCCGACATGATGAAAAAACTAAGTCGAAAAAAGTGATCAAAAAACGCCACAGGTCATGACCTGTGCCGACTTGATGAAAAACTACGTAAAAAAAGCTATCAAAAAACGCCACAAGTGCCGACAAGATGAAAAAACTGTCTAAAAAAGTGATCAAAAAACGCCACAGGTCATGACCTGTGCCGACATGATGAAAAACCTAAGTCGAAAAAAGTGATCAAAAACGCCACAAAACCTGTGCCGACATTATGAAAAAACTAAGTCTAAAAAAGTGATCAAAAAACGCAACAAGTGCCGACATGATGAAAAAACCAAGTCGAAAAAAGTGATGAAAAAACGCCACAGGTCAGACCTGTACCGACATGATGAAAAACTAAGTAAAAAAAGCTATCAAAAAACGCCACAAGTGCCGACAAGATGAAAAAACTAAGTCTAAAAAAGTGATCAAAAAACGCCACAGGTCATGACCTGTGCCGACATGATGAAAAAACTAAGTCCAAAAAATCGATCAAAAAACGCCACAGGTGCCGACATGATGAAAAAACTAAGTCTAAAAAAGTGATCAAAAAACGCCACAGGTCATGACCTGTGCCGACATGATGAAAAAACTAAGTCCAAAAAAAGCGATCAAAAAACGCCACAGGTCATGACCTGTGCCGACATGATGAAAAAACTAAGTCTAAAAAAGTGATCAAAAAACGCCACAGGTCATGACCTGTGCCGACATGATGAAAAAACTAAGTCCAAAAAAAGCGATCAAAAAACGCCCCAGGTCATGACCTGTGCCGACATTATGTTAAAACTAAGTCAAAAAAAGTGATCAAAAAACGCCACCGTACCGACATGATGAAAAAACTAAGTCCAAAAAATCGATCAAAAAACGCCACAGGTGCCGACATGATGAAAAAACTAAGTCTAAAAAAGTGATCAAAAAACGCCACAGGTCATGACCTGTGCCGACATGATGAAAAAACTAAGTCCAAAAAAAGCGATCAAAAAACGCCACAGGTCATGACCTGTGCCGACATTATGAAAAAACTAAGTCCAAAAAAAGCGATCAAAAAACGCCACAGGTCATGACCTGTGCCGACATTATGAAAAAACTAAGTCGAAAAAAGTGATGAAAAACGCCACAGGTCATGACCTGTGCCGACATTATGAAAAAACTAAGTCTAAAAAAGTGATCAAAAAACGCAACAAGTGCCGACATGATGAAAAAACCAAGTCGAAAAAAGTGATGAAAAAACGCCACAGGTCATGACCTGTGCCGACATGATGAAAAAACTAAGTCCAAAAAAGCGTTCAAAAAATGCCACAGGTCATGACCTGTGCCGACATGATGAAAAACTAATTCTAAAAAAGTGATCAAAAAACGCCACAGGTCATGACCTGTGCCGACATGATGAAAAAACTAAGTCGAAAAAAGTGATCAAAAAACGCCACAGGTCATGACCTGTGCCGACATGATGAAAAACTACGTAAAAAAAGCTATCAAAAAACGCCACAAGTGCCGACAAGATGAAAAAACTATGTCTAAAAAAGTGATCAAAAAACGCCACAGGTCATGTCCTGTGCCGACATGATGAAAAAACTAAGTCCAAAAAAAGCGATCAAAAAACGCCACAGGTCATGACCTGTGCCGACATTATGAAAAAACTAAGTCTAAAAAAGTGATCAAAAAACGCCACAGGTCATGACCTGTACCGACATGATGAAAAACTAAGTAAAAAAAGCTATCAAAAAACGCCACAAGTGCCGACAAGATGAAAAAACTAAGTCTAAAAAAGTGATCAAAAAACGCCACAGGTCATGACCTGTGCCGACATGATGAAAAACTAAGTCTAAAAAAGTGATCAAAAAACGCCACAGGTCATGACCTGTGCCGACATGATGAAAAAACTAAGTCCAAAAAAAGCGATCAAAAAACGCCACAGGTCATGACCTGTGCCGACATGATGAAAAACTAATTCTAAAAAAGTGATCAAAAAACGCCACAGGTCCATGACCTGTGCCGACATGATGAATAAACTAAGTCGAAAAAAGTGATCAAAAAACGCCACAGGTCATGACCTGTACCGACATGATGAAAAACTAAGTAAAAAAAGCTATCAAAAAACGCCACAAGTGCCGACAAGATGAAAAAACAAAGTCTAAAAAAGTGATCAAAAAACGCCACAGGTCATGACCTGTGCCGACATGATGAAAAAACTAAGTCCAAAAAATCGATCAAAAAACGCCACAGGTGCCGACATGATGAAAAAACTAAGTCTAAAAAAGTGATCAAAAAACGCCACAGGTCATGACCTGTGCCGACATGATGAAAAAACTAAGTCCAAAAAAAGCGATCAAAAAACGCCACAGGTCATGACCTGTGCCGACATTATGAAAAAACTAAGTCTAAAAAAGTGATCAAAAAACGCCACAGGTCATGACCTGTACCGACATGATGAAAAACTAAGTAAAAAAAGCGATCAAAAAACGCCACAAATGCCGACATGATGAAAAAACTAAGTCTAAAAAAGCGATCAAAAAACGCCACAGGTCATGACCTGTGCCGACATTATGAAAAAACTAAGTAGAAAAAAGTGATCAAAAACGCCACAGGTCATGACCTGTGCCGACATTATGAAAAAACTAAGTCTAAAAAAGTGATCAAAAAACGCAACAAGTGCCCACATGATGAAAAAACCAAGTCGAAAAAAGTGATGAAAAAACGCCACAGGTCATGACCTGTACCGACATGATGAAAAACTAAGTAAAAAAAGCTATCAAAAAACGCCACAAGTGCCGACAAGATGAAAAAACTAAGTCTAAAAAAGTGATCAAAAAACGCCACAGGTCATGACCTGTGCCGACATGATGAAAAAACTAAGTCCAAAAAATCGATCAAAAAACGCCACAGGTGCCGACATGATGAAAAAACTAAGTCTAAAAAAGCGATCAAAAAACGCCACAGGTCATGACCTGTGCCGACATGATGAAAAACTACGTAAAAAAAGCTATCAAAAAACGCCACAAATGCCGACAAGATGAAAAAACTATGTCTAAAAAAGTGATCAAAAAACGCCACAGGTCATGACCTGTGCCGACATGATGAAAAAACTAAGTCTAAAAAAGTGACCAAAAAACGCCACAGGTCATGACCTGTACCGACATGATGAAAAACTAAGTAAAAAAAGCTATCAAAAAACGCCACAAGTGCCGACAAGATGAAAAAACTAAGTCTAAAAAAGTGATCAAAAAACGCCACAGGTCATGACCTGTGCCGACATTATGAAAAAACTAAGTCTAAAAAAGTGATCAAAAAACGCCACAGGTCATGACCTGTGCCGACATTATGAAAAAACTAAGTCCAAAAAATCGATCAAAAAACGCCACAGGTGCCGACATGATGAAAAAACTAAGTCTAAAAAAGTCATCAAAAAACGCCACAGGTCATGACCTGTGCCGACATGATGAAAAAACTAAGTCCAAAAAAGCGTTCAAAAAATGCCACAGGTCATGACCTGTGCCGACATGATGAAAAACTAATTCTAAAAAAGTGATCAAAAAAACGCCACAGGTCATGACCTGTGCCGACATGATGAAAAAACTAAGTCGAAAAAAGTGATCAAAAAACGCCACAAGTGCCGACAAGATGAAAAAACTGTGTAAAAAAGTGATCAAAAAACGCCACAGGTCATGACCTGTGCCGACATTATGAAAAAACTAAGTCTAAAAAAGTGATCAAAAAACGCAACAAGTGCCGACATGATGAAAAAACCAAGTCGAAAAAAGTGATGAAAAAACGCCACAGGTCATGACCTGTACCGACATGATGAAAAACTAAGTAAAAAAAGCTATCAAAAAACGCCACAAGCGCCGACAAGATGAAAAAACTAAGTCTAAAAAAGTGATCAAAAAACGCCACAGGTCATGACCTGTGCCGACATGATGAAAAAACTAAGTCCAAAAAATCGATCAAAAAACGCCACAGGTGCCGACATGATGAAAAAACTAAGTCTAAAAAAGTGATCAAAAAACGCCACAGGTCATGACCTGTGCCGACATGATGAAAAAACTAAGTCCAAAAAAAGCGATCAAAAAACGCCACAGGTCATGACCTGTGCCGACATGATGAAAAAACTAAGTCCAAAAAAAGCGATCAAAAAACGCCCCAGGTCATGACCTGTGCCGACATTATGTTAAAACTAAGTCTAAAAAAGTGATCAAAAAACGCCACCGTACCGACATGATGAAAAAACTAAGTCCAAAAAATCGATCAAAAAACGCCACAGGTGCCGGCATGATGAAAAAACTAAGTCTAAAAAAGTGATCAAAAAACGCCACAAGTCATGACCTGTGCCGACATGATGAAAAAACTAAGTCCAAAAAAAGCGATCAAAAAACGCCACAGGTCATGACCTGTGCCGACATGATGAAAAAACTAAGTCCAAAAAATCGATCAAAAAACGCCACAGGTGCCGACATGATGAAAAAACTAAGTCTAAAAAAGTGATCAAAAAACGCCACAGGTCATGACCTGTACCGACATGATGAAAAACTAAGTAAAAAAAGCTATCAAAAAACGCCACAAGTGCCGACAAGATGAAAAAACTAAGTCTAAAAAAGTGATCAAAAAACGCCACAGGTCTTGACCTGTGCCGACATTATGAAAAATCTAAGTCTAAAAAAGTGATCAAAAAACGCCACAGGTCATGCATGACCTGTGCCGACATGATGAAAAAACTAAGTCCAAAAAATCGATCAAAAAACGCCACAGGTGCCGACATGATGAAGAAACTAAGTCTAAAAAAGTGATCAAAAAACGCCACAGGTCATGACCTGTGCCGACATTATGAAAAAACTAAGTCCAAAAAAAGCGATCAAAAAACGCCACAGGTCATGACCTGTGCCGACATTATGAAAAAACTAAGTCGAAAAAAGTGATGAAAAACGCCACAGGTCATGACCTGTGCCGACATTATGAAAAAACTAAGTCTAAAAAAGTGATCAAAAAACGCAACAAGTGCCGACATGATGAAAAAACCAAGTCGAAAAAAGTGATGAAAAAACGCCACAGGTCATGACCTGTGCCGACATGATGAAAAAACTAAGTCCAAAAAAGCGTTCAAAAAATGCCACAGGTCATGACCTGTGCCGACATGATGAAAAACTAATTCTAAAAAAGTGATCAAAAAACGCCACAGGTCATGAGTGTGCCGACATGATGAAAAAACTAAGTCGAAAAAAGTGATCAAAAAACGCCACAGGTCATGACCTGTGCCGACTTGATGAAAAACTACGTAAAAAAAGCTATCAAAAAACGCCACAAGTGCCGACAAGATGAAAAAACTGTCTAAAAAAGTGATCAAAAAACGCCACAGGTCATGACCTGTGCCGACATGATGAAAAACCTAAGTCGATAAAAGTGATCAAAAACGCCACGACATTATGAAAAAACTAAGTCTAAAAAAGTGATCAAAAAACGCAACAAGTGCCGACATGATGAAAAAACCAAGTCGAAAAAAGTGATGAAAAAACGCCACAGGTCATGACCTGTACCGACATGATGAAAAACTAAGTAAAAAAAGCTATCAAAAAACGCCACAAGTGCCGACAAGATGAAAAAACTAAGTCTAAAAAAGTGATCAAAAAACGCCACAGGTCATGACCTGTGCCGACATGATGAAAAAACTAAGTCCAAAAAATCGATCAAAAAACGCCACAGGTGCCGACATGATGAAAAAACTAAGTCTAAAATAGTGATCAAAAAACGCCACAGGTCATGACCTGTGCCGACATGATGAAAAAACTAAGTCCAAAAAAAGCGATCAAAAAACGCCACAGGTCATGACCTGTGCCGACATGATGAAAAAACTAAGTCTAAAAAAGTGATCAAAAAACGCCACAGGTCATGACCTGTGCCGACATGATGAAAAAACTAAGTCCAAAAAAAGCGATCAAAAAACGCCCCAGGTCATGACCTGTGCCGACATTATGTTAAAACTAAGTCAAAAAAAGTGATCAAAAAACGCCACCGTACCGACATGATGAAAAAACTAAGTCCAAAAAATCGATCAAAAAACGCCACAGGTGCCGACATGATGAAAAAACTAAGTCTAAAAAAGTGATCAAAAAACGCCACAGGTCATGACCTGTGCCGACATGATGAAAAAACTAAGTCCAAAAAAAGCGATCAAAAAACGCCACAGGTCATGACCTGTGCCGACATTATGAAAAAACTAAGTCCAAAAAAAGCGATCAAAAAACGCCACAGGTCATGACCTGTGCCGACATTATGAAAAAACTAAGTCGAAAAAAGTGATGAAAAACGCCACAGGTCATGACCTGTGCCGACATTATGAAAAAACTAAGTCTAAAAAAGTGATCAAAAAACGCAACAAGTGCCGACATGATGAAAAAACCAAGTCGAAAAAAGTGATGAAAAAACGCCACAGGTCATGACCTGTGCCGACATGATGAAAAAACTAAGTCCAAAAAAGCGTTCAAAAAATGCCACAGGTCATGACCTGTGCCGACATGATGAAAAACTAATTCTAAAAAAGTGATCAAAAAACGCCACAGGTCATGACCTGTGCCGACATGATGAAAAAACTAAGTCGAAAAAAGTGATCAAAAAACGCCACAGGTCATGACCTGTGCCGACATGATGAAAAACTACGTAAAAAAAGCTATCAAAAAACGCCACAAGTGCCGACAAGATGAAAAAACTATGTCTAAAAAAGTGATCAAAAAACGCCACAGGTCATGTCCTGTGCCGACATGATGAAAAAACTAAGTCCAAAAAAAGCGATCAAAAAACGCCACAGGTCATGACCTGTGCCGACATTATGAAAAAACTAAGTCTAAAAAAGTGATCAAAAAACGCCACAGGTCATGACCTGTACCGACATGATGAAAAACTAAGTAAAAAAAGCTATCAAAAAACGCCACAAGTGCCGACAAGATGAAAAAACTAAGTCTAAAAAAGTGATCAAAAAACGCCACAGGTCATGACCTGTGCCGACATGATGAAAAACTAAGTCTAAAAAAGTGATCAAAAAACGCCACAGGTCATGACCTGTGCCGACATGATGAAAAAACTAAGTCCAAAAAAAGCGATCAAAAAACGCCACAGGTCATGACCTGTGCCGACATGATGAAAAACTAATTCTAAAAAAGTGATCAAAAAACGCCACAGGTCCATGACCTGTGCCGACATGATGAATAAACTAAGTCGAAAAAAGTGATCAAAAAACGCCACAGGTCATGACCTGTACCGACATGATGAAAAACTAAGTAAAAAAAGCTATCAAAAAACGCCACAAGTGCCGACAAGATGAAAAAACTAAGTCTAAAAAAGTGATCACAAAAACGCCACAGGTCATGACCTGTGCCGACATGATGAAAAAACTAAGTCCAAAAAATCGATCAAAAAACGCCACAGGTGCCGACATGATGAAAAAACTAAGTCTAAAAAAGTGATCAAAAAACGCCACAGGTCATGACCTGTGCCGACATGATGAAAAAACTAAGTCCAAAAAAAGCGATCAAAAAACGCCACAGGTCATGACCTGTGCCGACATTATGAAAAAACTAAGTCTAAAAAAGTGATCAAAAAACGCCACAGGTCATGACCTGTACCGACATGATGAAAAACTAAGTAAAAAAAGCGATCAAAAAACGCCACAAATGCCGACATGATGAAAAAACTAAGTCTAAAAAAGCGATCAAAAAACGCCACAGGTCATGACCTGTGCCGACATTATGAAAAAACTAAGTAGAAAAAAGTGATCAAAAACGCCACAGGTCATGACCTGTGCCGACATTATGAAAAAACTAAGTCTAAAAAAGTGATCAAAAAACGCAACAAGTGCCGACATGATGAAAAAACCAAGTCGAAAAAAGTGATGAAAAAACGCCACAGGTCATGACCTGTACCGACATGATGAAAAACTAAGTAAAAAAAGCTATCAAAAAACGCCACAAGTGCCGACAAGATGAAAAAACTAAGTCTAAAAAAGTGATCAAAAAACGCCACAGGTCATGACCTGTGCCGACATGATGAAAAAACTAAGTCCAAAAAATCGATCAAAAAACGCCACAGGTGCCGACATGATGAAAAAACTAAGTCTAAAAAAGCGATCAAAAAACGCCACAGGTCATGACCTGTGCCGACATGATGAAAAACTACGTAAAAAAAGCTATCAAAAAACGCCACAAATGCCGACAAGATGAAAAAACTATGTCTAAAAAAGTGATCAAAAAACGCCACAGGTCATGACCTGTGCCGACATGATGAAAAAACTAAGTCTAAAAAAGTGACCAAAAAACGCCACAGGTCATGACCTGTACCGACATGATGAAAAACTAAGTAAAAAAAGCTATCAAAAAACGCCACAAGTGCCGACAAGATGAAAAAACTAAGTCTAAAAAAGTGATCAAAAAACGCCACAGGTCATGACCTGTGCCGACATTATGAAAAAACTAAGTCTAAAAAAGTGATCAAAAAACGTCACAGGTCATGACCTGTGCCGACATTATGAAAAAACTAAGTCCAAAAAATCGATCAAAAAACGCCACAGGTGCCGACATGATGAAAAAACTAAGTCTAAAAAAGTCATCAAAAAACGCCACAGGTCATGACCTGTGCCGACATGATGAAAAAACTAAGTCCAAAAAAGCGTTCAAAAAATGCCACAGGTCATGACCTGTGCCGACATGATGAAAAACTAATTCTAAAAAAGTGATCAAAAAACGCCACAGGTCATGACCTGTGCCGACATGATGAAAAAACTAAGTCGAAAAAAGTGATCAAAAAACGCCACAGGTCATGACCTGTGCCGACATGATGAAAAACTACGTAAAAAAAGCTATCAAAAAACGCCACAAGTGCCGACAAGATGAAAAAACTGTGTAAAAAAGTGATCAAAAAACGCCACAGGTCATGACCTGTGCCGACATTATGAAAAAACTAAGTCTAAAAAAGTGATCAAAAAACGCAACAAGTGCCGACATGATGAAAAAACCAAGTCGAAAAAAGTGATGAAAAAACGCCACAGGTCATGACCTGTACCGACATGATGAAAAACTAAGTAAAAAAAGCTATCAAAAAACGCCACAAGCGCCGACAAGATGAAAAAACTAAGTCTAAAAAAGTGATCAAAAAACGCCACAGGTCATGACCTGTGCCGACATGATGAAAAAACTAAGTCCAAAAAATCGATCAAAAAACGCCACAGTTGCCGACATGATGAAAAAACTAAGTCTAAAAAAGTGATAAAAAAACGCCACAGGTCATGACCTGTGCCGACATGATGAAAAAACTAAGTCCAAAAAAAGCGATCAAAAAACGCCACCGTACCGACATGATGAAAAAACTAAGTCCAAAAAAGTCTAAAAAAGCGATCAAAAAACGCCCCAGGTCATGACCTGTGCCGACATTATGTTAAAACTAAGTCTAAAAAAGTGATCAAAAAACGCCACCGTACCGACATGATGAAAAAACTAAGTCCAAAAAATCGATCAAAAAACGCCACAGGTGCCGACATGATGAAAAAACTAAGTCTAAAAAAGTGATCAAAAAACGCCACAAGTCATGACCTGTGCCGACATGATGAAAAAACTAAGTCCAAAAAAAGCGATCAAAAAACGCCACAGGTCATGACCTGTACCGACATGATGAAAAACTAAGTAAAAAAAGCTATCAAAAAACGCCACAAGTGCCGACAAGATGAAAAAACTAAGTCTAAAAAAGTGATCAAAAAACGCCACAGGTCATGACCTGTGCCGACATGATGAAAAAACTAAGTCCAAAAAATCGATCAAAAAACGCCACAGGTGCCGACATGATGAAAAAACTAAGTCTAAAAAAGTGATCAAAAAACGCCACAGGTCATGACCTGTGCCGACATGATGAAAAAACTAAGTCCAAAAAAAGCGATCAAAAAACGCCACAGGTCATGACCTGTGCCGACATTATGAAAAAACTAAGTCTAAAAAAGTGATCAAAAAACGCCACAGGTCATGACCTGTACCGACATGATGAAAAACTAAGTAAAAAAAGCGATCAAAAAACGCCACAAATGCCGACATGATGAAAAAACTAAGTCTAAAAAAGCGATCAAAAAACGCCACAGGTCATGACCTGTGCCGACATTATGAAAAAACTAAGTAGAAAAAAGTGATCAAAAACGCCACAGGTCATGACCTGTGCCGACATTATGAAAAAACTAAGTCTAAAAAATCGATCAAAAAACGCCACAGGTGCCGACATGATGAAAAAACTAAGTCTAAAAAAGCGATCAAAAAACGCCACAGGTCATGACCTGTGCCGACATGATGAAAAACTACGTAAAAAAAGCTATCAAAAAACGCCACAAATGCCGACAAGATGAAAAAACTATGTCTAAAAAAGTGATCAAAAAACGCCACAGGTCATGACCTGTGCCGACATGATGAAAAAACTAAGTCTAAAAAAGTGACCAAAAAACGCCACAGGTCATGACCTGTACCGACATGATGAAAAACTAAGTAAAAAAAGCTATCAAAAAACGCCACAAGTGCCGACAAGATGAAAAAACTAAGTCTAAAAAAGTGATCAAAAAACGCCACAGGTCATGACCTGTGCCGACATTATGAAAAAACTAAGTCTAAAAAAGTGATCAAAAAACGCCACAGGTCATGACCTGTGCCGACATGATGAAAAAACTAAGTCCAAAAAATCGATCAAAAAACGCCACAGGTGCCGACATGATGAAAAAACTAAGTCTAAAAAAGTCATCAAAAAACGCCACAGGTCATGACCTGTGCCGACATGATGAAAAAACTAAGTCCAAAAAAGCGTTCAAAAAATGCCACAGGTCATGACCTGTGCCGACATGATGAAAAACTAATTCTAAAAAAGTGATCAAAAAACGCCACAGGTCATGACCTGTGCCGACATGATGAAAAAACTAAGTCGAAAAAAGTGATCAAAAAACGCCACAGGTCATGACCTGTGCCGACATGATGAAAAACTACGTAAAAAAAGCTATCAAAAAACGCCACAAGTGCCGACAAGATGAAAAAACTATGTCTAAAAAAGTGATCAAAAAACGCCACAGGTCATGTCCTGTGCCGACATGATGAAAAAACTAAGTCCAAAAAAGCGTTCAAAAAACGCCACAGGTCATGACCTGTGCCGACATGATGAAAAACTAATTCTAAAAAAGTGATCAAAAAACGCCACAGGTCATGACCTGTGCCGACATGATGAAAAAACTAAGTCGAAAAAAGTGATGAAAAAACGCCACAGGTCATGACCTGTACCGACATGATGAAAAACTAAGTAAAAAAAGCTATCAAAAAACGCCACAAGTGCCGACAAGATGAAAAAACTAAGTCTAAAAGAGTGATCAAAAAACGCCACAGGTCATGACCTGTGCCGACATTATAAAAAACTAAGTCTAAAAAAGTGATCAAAAAACGCCACAGGTCATGACCTGTGCCGACATGATGAAAAAACTAAGTCTAAAAAAGTGATCAAGAAACGCAACAAGTGCCGACATGATGAAAAAACCAAGTCGAAAAAAGTGATGAAAAAACGCCACAGGTCATGACCTGTACCGACATGATGAAAAACTAAGTAAAAAAAGCTATCAAAAAACGCCACAAGTGCCGACAAGATGAAAAAACTAAGCCTAAAAAAGTGACCAAAAAACGCCACAGGTCTTGACATGTGCCGACATTATGAAAAAACTAAGTCTAAAAAAGTGATCAAAAAACGCCACAGGTCATGCATGACCTGTGCCGACATGATGAAAAAACTAAGTCCAAAAAAAGCGATCAAAAACGCCACAGGTCATGACCTGTGCCGACATTATGAAAAAACTAAGTCGAAAAAAGTGATGAAAAACGCCACAGGTCATGACCTGTGCCGACATTATGAAAAAACTAAGTCTAAAAAAGTGATCAAAAAACGCAACAAGTGCCGACATGATGAAAAAACCAAGTCGAAAAAAGTGATGAAAAAACGCCACAGGTCATGACCTGTGCCGACATGATGAAAAAACTAAGTCCAAAAAAGCGTTCAAAAAATGCCACAGGTCATGACCTGTGCCGACATGATGAAAAACTAATTCTAAAAAAGTGATCAAAAAACGCCACAGGTCATGACCTGTGCCGACATGATGAAAAAACTAAGTCGAAAAAAGTGATCAAAAAACGCCACAGGTCATGACCTGTGCCGACATGATGAAAAACTACGTAAAAAAAGCTATCAAAAAACGCCACAAGTGCCGACAAGATGAAAAAACTATGTCTAAAAAAGTGATCAAAAAACGCCACAGGTCATGTCCTGTGCCGACATGATGAAAAAACTAAGTCCAAAAAAGCGTTCAAAAAACCCAACAGGTCATGACCTGTGCCGACATGATGAAAAACTAATTCTAAAAAAGTGATCAAAAAACGCCACAGGTCATGAGTGTGCCGACATGATGAAAAAACTAAGTCGAAAAAAGTGATCAAAAAACGCCACAGGTCATGACCTGTGCCGACTTGATGAAAAACTACGTAAAAAAAGCTATCAAAAAACGCCACAAGTGCCGACAAGATGAAAAAACTGTCTAAAAAAGTGATCAAAAAACGCCACAGGTCATGACCTGTGCCGACATGATGAAAAACCTAAGTCGAAAAAAGTGATCAAAAACGCCACAGGTCATGACCTGTGCCGACATTATGAAAAAACTAAGTCTAAAAAAGTGATCAAAAAACGCAACAAGTGCCGACATGATGAAAAAACCAAGTCGAAAAAAGTGATGAAAAAACGCCACAGGTACCGACATGATGAAAAACTAAGTAAAAAAAGCTATCAAAAAACGCCACAAGTGCCGACAAGATGAAAAAACTAAGTCTAAAAAAGTGATCAAAAAACGCCACAGGTCATGACCTGTGCCGACATGATGAAAAAACTAAGTAAAAAAAATCGATCAAAAAACGCCACAGGTGCCGACATGATGAAAAAACTAAGTCTATAAAAGTGATCAAAAAACGCCACAGGTCATGACCTGTGCCGACATGATGAAAAAACTAAGTCCAAAAAAAGCGATCAAAAAACGCCACAGGTCATGACCTGTGCCGACATGATGAAAAAACTGTCTAAAAAAGTGATCAAAAAACGCCACAGGTCACACCTGTGCCGACATGATGAAAAAACTAAGTCCAAAAAAAGCGATCAAAAAACGCCCCAGGTCATGACCTGTGCCGACATTATGTTAAAACTAAGTCTAAAAAAGCGATCAAAAAACGCCACCGTACCGACATGAAAAAAAACTAAGTCCAAAAAAGTGATCAAAAAACGCCACAAGTGCCGACATGATGAAAAAGTGATCAAAAAAGTGGTCTAAAAAACGCCACAGGTCATGACCTGTGCCGACATGATGAAAAAAGTAAGTCTAAAAAAGTGATCAAAAAACGCCACAGGTCATGACCTGTGCCGACATGATGAAAAAACTAAGTCCAAAAAAAGTGATCAAAAAACGCCACAGGTCATGTCCTGTGCCGACATGATGAAAAAACTAAGTCCAAAAAAGCGTTCAAAAAACGCCACAGGTCATGACCTGTGCCGACATGATGAAAAACTAAGTCTAAAAAAGTGACCAAAAAACGCCACAGGTCATGACCTGTACCGACATGATGAAAAACTAAGTAAAAAAAGCTATCAAAAAACGCCACAAGTGCCGACAAGATGAAAAAACTAAGTCTAAAAAAGTCATCAAAAAACGCCACAGGTCATGACCTGTGCCGACATGATGAAAAAACTAAGTCCAAAAAAAGCGATCAAAAAACGCCACAGGTCATGACCTGTGCCGACATTATGAAAAAACTAAGTCCAAAAAAAGCGATCAAAAAACGCCACAGGTCATGACATTATGAAAAAACTAAGTCTAAAAAAGTGATCAAAAAACGCCACAGGTCATGACCTGTGCCGACATGATGAAAAACTAAGTCGAAAAAAGTGATCAAAAAACGCCACAAGTGCCGACATGATGAAAAAACTAAGTCCAAAAAAAGCGATCAAAAAACGCCACAGGTCATGACCTGTGCCGACATTATGTTAAAACTAAGTCTAAAAAAGTGATCAAAAAACGCCACAGGTCATGACCTGTGCCGACATGATGAAAAAACTAAGTCCAAAAAAAGCGATCAAAAAACGCCCCAGGTCATGACCTGTGCCGACATTATGTTAAAACTAAGTCTAAAAAAGTGATCAAAAAACGCCACAGGTCATGACCTGTGCCGACATGATGAAAAAACTAAGTCCAAAAAAAGCGATCAAAAAACGCCACAGGTCATGACCTGTGCCGACATGATGAAAAAACTAAGTCTAAAAAAGTGATCAAAAAACGCCACAGGTCATGACCTGTGCCGACATGATGAAAAACTACGTAAAAAAGCTATCAAAAAACGCCACAAGTGCCGACAAGATGAAAAAACTAAGTCTAAAAAAGTGATCGAAAAACGCCACAGGTCATGACCTGTGCCGACATTATGAAAAAACTAAGTCTAAAAAAGTGATCAAAAAACGCCACAGGTCATGACCTGTGCCGACATGATGAAAAACTACGTAAAAAAAGCTATCAAAAAACGCCACAAGTGCCGACAAGATGAAAAAACTATGTCTAAAAAAGTGATCAAAAAACGCCACAGGTCATGTCCTGTGCCGACATGATGAAAAAACTAAGTCCAAAAAATCGATCAAAAAACGCCACAGGTGCCGACATGATGAAAAAACTAAGTCTAAAAAAGTCATCAAAAAACGCCACAGGTCATGACCTGTGCCGACATGATGAAAAAACTAAGTCCAAAAAAAGCGATCAAAAAACGCCACAGGTCATGACCTGTGCCGACATTATGAAAAAACTAAGTCCAAAAAAAGCGATCAAAAAACGCCACAGGTCACCTGTGCCGACATTATGAAAAAACTAAGTCTAAAAAAGTGATCAAAAAACGCCACAGGTCATGACCTGTGCCGACATGATGAAAAACTAAGTCGAAAAAAGTGATCAAAAAACGCCACAAGTGCCGACATGATGAAAAAGTGATCAAAAAAGTGGTCTAAAAAACGCCACAGGTCATGACCTGTGCCGACATGATGAAAAAACTAAGTCTAAAAAAGTGATCAAAAAACGCCACAGGTCATGACCTGTGCCGACATGATGAAAAACTACGTAAAAAAGCTATCAAAAAACGCCACAAGTGCCGACAAGATGAAAAAACTAAGTCTAAAAAAGTGATCGAAAAACGCCACAGGTCATGACCTGTGCCGACATTATGAAAAAAATAAGTCTAAAAAAGCTATCAAAAAACGCCACAAGTGCCGACAAGATGAAAAAACTATGTCTAAAAAAGTGATCAAAAAACGCCACAGGTCATGTCCTGTGCCGACATGATGAAAAAACTAAGTCCAAAAAATCGATCAAAAAACGCCACAGGTGCCGACATGATGAAAAAACTAAGTCTAAAAAAGTCATCAAAAAACGCCACAGGTCATGACCTGTGCCGACATTATGAAAAAACTAAGTCCAAAAAAAGCGATCAAAAAACGCCACAGGTCACCTGTGCCGACATTATGAAAAAACTAAGTCTAAAAAAGTGATCAAAAAACGCCACAGGTCATGACCTGTGCCGACATGATGAAAAACTAAGTCGAAAAAAGTGATCAAAAAACGCCACAAGTGCCGACATGATGAAAAAGTGATCAAAAAAGTGGTCTAAAAAACGCCACAGGTCATGACCTGTGCCGACATGATGAAAAAACTAAGTCTAAAAAAGTGATCAAAAAACGCCACAGGTCATGACCTGTGCCGACATGATGAAAAAACTAAGTCCAAAAAAAGCGATCAAAAAACGCCACAGGTCATGACCTGTGCCGACATGATGAAAAAACTAAGTCTAAAAAAGTGATCAAAAAACGCCACCTGTGCCGACATGATGAAAAACTACGTAAAAAAAGCTATCAAAAAACGCCACAAGTGCCGACAAGATGAAAAAACTATGTCTAAAAAAGTGATCAAAAAACGCCACAGGTCATGTCCTGTGCCGACATGATGAAAAAACTAAGTCCAAAAAAGCGTTCAAAAAACGCCACAGGTCATGACCTGTGCCGACATGATGAAAAACTAAGTCTAAAAAAGTGACCAAAAAACGCCACAGGTCATGACCTGTGCCGACATGATGAAAAAACTAAGTCCAAAAAAAGCGATCAAAAAACGCCACAGGTCATGACCTGTGCCGACATTATGAAAAACTAAGTCGAAAAAAGTGATAAAAAAACGCCACAAGTGCCGACATGATGAAAAAGTGATCAAAAAAGTGGTCTAAAAAACGCCACAGGTCATGACCTGTGCCGACATGATGAAAAAACTAAGTCGAAAAAAGTGATGAAAAACGCCACAGGTCATGACCTGTGCCGACATTATGAAAAAACTAAGTCTAAAAAAGTGATCAAAAAACGCAACAAGTGCCGACATGATGAAAAAACCAAGTCGAAAAAAGTGATGACAAAACGCCACAGGTCATGACCTGTACCGACATGATGAAAAACTAAGTAAAAAAAGCTATCAAAAAACGCCACAAGTGCCGACAAGATGAAAAAACTAAGTCTAAAAAAGTCATCAAAAAACGCCACAGGTCATGACCTGTGCCGACATGATGAAAAAACTAAGTCCAAAAAAGCGTTCAAAAAATGCCACAGGTCATGACCTGTGCCGACATGATGAAAAACTAATTCTAAAAAAGTGATCAAAAAACGCCACAGGTCATGACCTGTGCCGACATGATGAAAAAACTAAGTCGAAAAAAGTGATCAAAAAACGCCACAGGTCATGACCTGTGCCGACATGATGAAAAACTACGTAAAAAAAGCTATCAAAAAACGCCACAAGTGCCGACAAGATGAAAAAACTATGTCTAAAAAAGTGATCAAAAAACGCCACAGGTCATGTCCTGTGCCGACATGATGAAAAAACTAAGTCCAAAAAAGCGTTCAAAAAACGCCACAGGTCATGACCTGTGCCGACATGATGAAAAACTAATTCTAAAAAAGTGATCAAAAAACGCCACAGGTCATGACCTGTGCCGACATGATGAAAAAACTAAGTCGAAAAAAGTGATGAAAAAACGCCACAGGTCATGACCTGTACCGACATGATGAAAAACTAAGTAAAAAAAGCTATCAAAAAACGCCACAAGTGCCGACAAGATGAAAAAACTAAGTCTAAAAGAGTGATCAAAAAACGCCACAGGTCATGACCTGTGCCGACATTATAAAAAACTAAGTCTAAAAAAGTGATCAAAAAACGCCACAGGTCATGACCTGTGCCGACATGATGAAAAAACTAAGTCTAAAAAAGTGATCAAGAAACGCAACAAGTGCCGACATGATGAAAAAACCAAGTCGAAAAAAGTGATGAAAAAACGCCACAGGTCATGACCTGTACCGACATGATGAAAAACTAAGTAAAAAAAGCTATCAAAAAACGCCACAAGTGCCGACAAGATGAAAAAACTAAGCCTAAAAAAGTGACCAAAAAACGCCACAGGTCTTGACATGTGCCGACATTATGAAAAAACTAAGTCTAAAAAAGTGATCAAAAAACGCCACAGGTCATGCATGACCTGTGCCGACATGATGAAAAAACTAAGTCCAAAAAAAGCGATCAAAAAACGCCACAGGTCATGACCTGTGCCGACATTATGAAAAAACTAAGTCGAAAAAAGTGATGAAAAACGCCACAGGTCCATGACCTGTGCCGACATTATGAAAAAACTAAGTCTAAAAAAGTGATCAAAAAACGCAACAAGTGCCGACATGATGAAAAAACCAAGTCGAAAAAAGTGATGAAAAAACGCCACAGGTCATGACCTGTGCCGACATGATGAAAAAACTAAGTCCAAAAAAGCGTTCAAAAAATGCCACAGGTCATGACCTGTGCCGACATGATGAAAAACTAATTCTAAAAAAGTGATCAAAAAACGCCACAGGTCATGACCTGTGCCGACATGATGAAAAAACTAAGTCGAAAAAAGTGATCAAAAAACGCCACAGGTCATGACCTGTGCCGACATGATGAAAAACTACGTAAAAAAAGCTATCAAAAAACGCCACAAGTGCCGACAAGATGAAAAAACTATGTCTAAAAAAGTGATCAAAAAACGCCACAGGTCATGTCCTGTGCCGACATGATGAAAAAACTAAGTCCAAAAAAGCGTTCAAAAAACGCCACAGGTCATGACCTGTGCCGACATGATGAAAAACTAATTCTAAAAAAGTGATCAAAAAACGCCACAGGTCATGAGTGTGCCGACATGATGAAAAAACTAAGTCGAAAAAAGTGATCAAAAAACGCCACAGGTCATGACCTGTGCCGACTTGATGAAAAACTACGTAAAAAAAGCTATCAAAAAACGCCACAAGTGCCGACAAGATGAAAAAACTGTCTAAAAAAGTGATCAAAAAACGCCACAGGTCATGACCTGTGCCGACATGATGAAAAACCTAAGTCGAAAAAAGTGATCAAAAACGCCACAGGTCATGACCTGTGCCGACATTATGAAAAAACTAAGTCTAAAAAAGTGATCAAAAAACGCAACAAGTGCCGACATGATGAAAAAACCAAGTCGAAAAAAGTGATGAAAAAACGCCACAGGTACCGACATGATGAAAAACTAAGTAAAAAAAGCTATCAAAAAACGCCACAAGTGCCGACAAGATGAAAAAACTAAGTCTAAAAAAGTGATCAAAAAACGCCACAGGTCATGACCTGTGCCGACATGATGAAAAAACTAAGTCCAAAAAATCGATCAAAAAACGCCACAGGTGCCGACATGATGAAAAAACTAAGTCTATAAAAGTGATCAAAAAACGCCACAGGTCATGACCTGTGCCGACATGATGAAAAAACTAAGTCCAAAAAAAGCGATCAAAAAACGCCACAGGTCATGACCTGTGCCGACATGATGAAAAAAGTAAGTCTAAAAAAGCGATCAAAAAACGCCACAGGTCATGACCTGTGCCGACATGATGAAAAAACTAAGTCCAAAAAAAGCGATCAAAAAACGCCCCAGGTCATGACCTGTGCCGACATTATGTTAAAACTAAGTCTAAAAAAGTGATCAAAAAACGCCACCGTACCGACATGATGAAAAAACTAAGTCCAAAAAATCGATCAAAAAACGCCACAGGTGCCGACATGATGAAAAAACTAAGTCTAAAAAAGTGATCAAAAAACGCCACAGGTCATGACCTGTGCCGACATGATGAAAAAACTAAGTCCAAAAAAAGCGATCAAAAAACGCCACAGGTCATGACCTGTGCCGACATGATGAAAAACTACGTAAAAAAAGCTATCAAAAAACGCCACAAGTGCCGACAAGATGAAAAAACTATGTCTAAAAAAGTGATCAAAAAACGCCACAGGTCATGTCCTGTGCCGACATGATGAAAAAACTAAGTCCAAAAAAGCGTTCAAAAAACGCCACAGGTCATGACCTGTGCCGACATGATGAAAAACTAATTCTAAAAAAGTGATCAAAAAACGCCACAGGTCATGAGTGTGCCGACATGATGAAAAAACTAAGTCGAAAAAAGTGATCAAAAAACGCCACAGGTCATGACCTGTGCCGACTTGATGAAAAACTACGTAAAAAAAGCTATCAAAAAACGCCACAAGTGCCGACAAGATGAAAAAACTGTCTAAAAAAGTGATCAAAAAACGCCACAGGTCATGACCTGTGCCGACATGATGAAAAACCTAAGTCGAAAAAAGTGATCAAAAACGCCACAGGTCATGACCTGTGCCGACATTATGAAAAAACTAAGTCTAAAAAAGTGATCAAAAAACGCAACAAGTGCCGACATGATGAAAAACTAAGTAAAAAAAGCTATCAAAAAACGCCACAAGTGCCGACAAGATGAAAAAACTAAGTCTAAAAAAGTGATCAAAAAACGCCACAGGTCATGACCTGTGCCGACATTATGTTAAAACTAAGTCTAAAAAAGTGATCAAAAAACGCCACCGTACCGACATGATGAAAAAACTAAGTCCAAAAAATCGATCAAAAAACGCCACAGGTGCCGACATGATGAAAAAACTAAGTCTAAAAAAGTGATCAAAAAACGCCACAGGTCATGACCTGTGCCGACATGATGAAAAAACTAAGTCCAAAAAAAGCGATCAAAAAACGCCACAGGTCATGACCTGTGCCGACATGATGAAAAACTAATTCTAAGAAAGTGATCAAAAAACGCCACAGGTCCATGACCTGTGCCGACATGATGAAAAAACTAAGTCGAAAAAAGTGATCAAAAAACGCCACAGGTACCGCCACCTGTACCGACATGATGAAAAACTAAGTAAAAAAAGCTATCAAAAAACGCCACAAGTGCCGACAAGATGAAAAAACTAAGTCTAAAAAAGTGATCAAAAAACGCCACAGGTGCCGACATTATAAAAAACTAAGTCTAAAAAAGTGATCAAAAAACGCCACAGGTCATGACCTGTGCCGACATGATGAAAAAACTAAGTCCAAAAAAAGCGATCAAAAAACGCCACAGGTCATGACCTGTGCCGACATTATGAAAAAACTAAGTAGAAAAAAGTGATCAAAAACGCCACAGGTCATGACCTGTGCCGACATTATGAAAAAACTAAGTCTAAAAAAGTGATCAAGAAACGCAACAAGTGCCGACATGATGAAAAAACCAAGTCGAAAAAAGTGATGAAAAAACGCCACAGGTCATGACCTGTACCGACATGATGAAAAACTAAGTAAAAAAAGCTATCAAAAAACGCCACAAGTGCCGACAAGATGAAAAAACTAAGTCTAAAAAAGTGATCAAAAAACGCCACAGGTCTTGACCTGTGCCGACATTATGAAAAAACTAAGTCTAAAAAAGTGATCAAAAAACGCCACAGGTCATGCATGACCTGTGCCGACATGATGAAAAAACTAAGTCCAAAAAATCGATCAAAAAACGCCACAGGTGCCGACATGATGAAAAAACTAAGTCTAAAAAAGTGATCAAAAAACGCCACAGGTCATGACCTGTGCCGACATGATGAAAAAACTAAGTCCAAAAAAAGCGATCAAAAAACGCCACAGGTCATGACCTGTGCCGACATTATGAAAAAACTAAGTCCAAAAAAAGCGATCAAAAAACGCCACAGGTCATGACCTGTGCCGACATTATGAAAAAACTAAGTCGAAAAAAGTGATGAAAAACGCCACAGGTCATGACCTGTGCCGACATTATGAAAAAACTAAGTCTAAAAAAGTGATCAAAAAACGCAACAAGTGCCGACATGATGAAAAAACCAAGTCGAAAAAAGTGATGAACAAAACGCCACAGGTCATGACCTGTGCCGACATGATGAAAAAACTAAGTCCAAAAAAGCGTTCAAAAAATGCCACAGGTCATGACCTGTGCCGACGTGATGAAAAACTAATTCTAAAAAAGTGATCAAAAAACGCCACAGGTCATGACCTGTGCCGACATGATGAAAAAACTAAGTCGAAAAAAGTGATCAAAAAACGCCACAGGTCATGACCTGTGCCGACATGATGAAAAACTACGTAAAAAAAGCTATCAAAAAACGCCACAAGTGCCGACAAGATGAAAAAACTATGTCTAAAAAAGTGATCAAAAAACGCCACAGGTCATGTCCTGTGCCGACATGATGAAAAAACTAAGTCCAAAAAAGCGTTCAAAAAACGCCACAGGTCATGACCTGTGCCGACATGATGAAAAACTAATTCTAAAAAAGTGATCAAAAAACGCCACAGGTCATGACCTGTGCCGACATGATGAAAAAACTAAGTCGAAAAAAGTGATCAAAAAACGCCACAGGTCATGACCTGTGCCGACATGATGAAAAACTACGTAAAAAAAGCTATCAAAAAACGCCACAAGTGCCGACAAGATGAAAAAACTGTCTAAAAAAGTGATCAAAAAACGCCACAGGTCATGACCTGTGCCGACATGATGAAAAACCTAAGTCGAAAAAAGTGATCAAAAACGCCACAGGTCATGACCTGTGCCGACATTATGAAAAAACTAAGTCTAAAAAAGTGATCAAAAAACGCAACAAGTGCCGACATGATGAAAAAACCAAGTCGAAAAAAGTGATGAAAAAACGCCACAGGTCATGACCTGTACCGACATGATGAAAAACTAAGTAAAAAAAGCTATCAAAAAACGCCACAAGTGCCGACAAGATGAAAAAACTAAGTCTAAAAAAGTGATCAAAAAACGCCACAGGTCATGACCTGTGCCGACATGATGAAAAAACTAAGTCCAAAAAATCGATCAAAAAACGCCACAGGTGCCGACATGATGAAAAAACTAAGTCTAAAAAAGTGATCAAAAAACGCCACAGGTCACGACCTGTGCCGACATGATGAAAAAACTAAGTCCAAAAAAAGCGATCAAAAAACGCCACAGGTCATGACCTGTGCCGACATGATGAAAAAACTGTCTAAAAAAGTGATCAAAAAACGCCACAGGTCACACCTGTGCCGACATGATGAAAAAACTAAGTCCAAAAAAAGCGATCAAAAAACGCCCCAGGTCATGACCTGTGCCGACATTATGTTAAAACTAAGTCTAAAAAAGCGATCAAAAAACGCCACCGTACCGACATGAAAAAAAACTAAGTCCAAAAAAGTGATCAAAAAACGCCACAAGTGCCGACATGATGAAAAAGTGATCAAAAAAGTGGTCTAAAAAACGCCACAGGTCATGACCTGTGCCGACATGATGAAAAAAGTAAGTCTAAAAAAGTGATCAAAAAACGCCACAGGTCATGACCTGTGCCGACATGATGAAAAAACTAAGTCCAAAAAAAGTGATCAAAAAACGCCACAGGTCATGTCCTGTGCCGACATGATGAAAAAACTAAGTCCAAAAAAGCGTTCAAAAAACGCCACAGGTCATGACCTGTGCCGACATGATGAAAAACTAAGTCTAAAAAAGTGACCAAAAAACGCCACAGGTCATGACCTGTACCGACATGATGAAAAACTAAGTAAAAAAAGCTATCAAAAAACGCCACAAGTGCCGACAAGATGAAAAAACTAAGTCTAAAAAAGTCATCAAAAAACGCCACAGGTCATGACCTGTGCCGACATGATGAAAAAACTAAGTCCAAAAAAAGCGATCAAAAAACGCCACAGGTCATGACCTGTGCCGACATTATGAAAAAACTAAGTCCAAAAAAAGCGATCAAAAAACGCCACAGGTCATGACCTGTGCCGACATTATGAAAAAACTAAGTCTAAAAAAGTGATCAAAAAACGCCACAGGTCATGACCTGTGCCGACATGATGAAAAACTAAGTCGAAAAAAGTGATCAAAAAACGCCACAAGTGCCGACATGATGAAAAAGTGATCAAAAAAGTGGTCTAAAAAACGCCACAGGTCATGACCTGTGCCGACATGATGAAAAAACTAAGTCCAAAAAAAGCGATCAAAAAACGCCACAGGTCATGACCTGTGCCGACATTATGTTAAAACTAAGTCTAAAAAAGTGATCAAAAAACGCCACAGATCATGACCTGTGCCGACATGATGAAAAAACTAAGTCCAAAAAAAGCGATCAAAAAACGCCCCAGGTCATGACCTGTGCCGACATTATGTTAAAACTAAGTCTAAAAAAGTGATCAAAAAACGCCACCGTACCGACATGATGAAAAAACTAAGTCCAAAAAATCGATATAAAAACGCCACAGGTGCCGACATGATGAAAAAAATAAGTCTAAAAAAGTGATCAAAAAACGCCACAGGTCATGACCTGTGCCGACATGATGAAAAAACTAAGTCCAAAAAAAGCGATCAAAAAACGCCACAGGTCATGACCTGTGCCGACATGATGAAAAAACTAAGTCTAAAAAAGTGATCAAAAAACGCCACAGGTCATGACCTGTGCCGACATGATGAAAAACTACGTAAAAAAGCTATCAAAAAACGCCACAAGTGCCGACAAGATGAAAAAACTAAGTCTAAAAAAGTGATCGAAAAACGCCACAGGTCATGACCTGTGCCGACATTATGAAAAAACTAAGTCTAAAAAAGTGATCAAAAAACGCCACAGGTCATGACCTGTGCCGACATGATGAAAAACTACGTAAAAAAAGCTATCAAAAAACGCCACAAGTGCCGACAAGATGAAAAAACTATGTCTAAAAAAGTGATCAAAAAACGCCACAGGTCATGTCCTGTGCCGACATGATGAAAAAACTAAGTCCAAAAAATCGATCAAAAAACGCCACAGGTGCCGACATGATGAAAAAACTAAGTCCAAAAAAAGCGATCAAAAAACGCCACAGGTCATGACCTGTGCCGACATTATGAAAAAACTAAGTCCAAAAAAAGCGATCAAAAAACGCCACAGGTCACCTGTGCCGACATTATGAAAAAACTAAGTCTAAAAAAGTGATCAAAAAACGCCACAGGTCATGACCTGTGCCGACATGATGAAAAACTAAGTCGAAAAAAGTGATCAAAAAACGCCACAAGTGCCGACATGATGAAAAAGTGATCAAAAAAGTGGTCTAAAAAACGCCACAGGTCATGACCTGTGCCGACATGATGAAAAAACTAAGTCCAAAAAAAGCGATCAAAAAACGCCACAGGTCATGACCTGTGCCGACATTATGTTAAAACTAAGTCTAAAAAAGTGATCAAAAAACGCCACAGATCATGACCTGTGCCGACATGATGAAAAAACTAAGTCCAAAAAAAGCGATCAAAAAACGCCCCAGGTCATGACCTGTGCCGACATTATGTTAAAACTAAGTCTAAAAAAGTGATCAAAAAACGCCACCGTACCGACATGATGAAAAAACTAAGTCCAAAAAATCGATATAAAAACGCCACAGGTGCCGACATGATGAAAAAAATAAGTCTAAAAAAGTGATCAAAAAACGCCACAGGTCATGACCTGTGCCGACATGATGAAAAAACTAAGTCCAAAAAAAGCGATCAAAAAACGCCACAGGTCATGACCTGTGCCGACATGATGAAAAAACTAAGTCTAAAAAAGTGATCAAAGAACGCCACAGGTCATGACCTGTGCCGACATGATGAAAAACTACGTAAAAAAGCTATCAAAAAACGCCACAAGTGCCGACAAGATGAAAAAACTAAGTCTAAAAAAGTGATCGAAAAACGCCACAGGTCACCTGTGCCGACATTATGAAAAAACTAAGTCTAAAAAAGTGATCAAAAAACGCCACAGGTCATGACCTGTGCCGACATGATGAAAAACTAAGTCGAAAAAAGTGATCAAAAAACGCCACAAGTGCCGACATGATGAAAAAGTGATCAAAAAAGTGGTCTAAAAAACGCCACAGGTCATGACCTGTGCCGACATGATGAAAAAACTGCAGTATTTTTCAAATGAGAAGCCAATTCCTTCACTGCCAATCACGTGTACGAGCTAACGAAGTACCGCTAGCAGTAAGAGTCTTCCCTTTGTCTCGCTGTCTCTGATTGGACCGCGTATCTAGGCAAGAAGAAGGACAAACGGCTTGTCATCTGCAAAACACTGTAGTTTGTGCCTGGGTTTGATCCCCGGTATCTCCTCGGATTTTTCCGAGGTAGGGGGGTCTGGAACAAGGTCCACTCAGCCTCATAATTCAAACTAAGGAGCTACTTGGTTAAGAAATAGTAGCTCCAGTCATGGAAACCATTACTAATGGATGTGGGTGTTGGCATGCTGACCAACTTGTTACTTGATGCAGCGGTTGGATGGGATCCCATGTAATACTGTGGGGGGCGGAGGAAAATCTTATAATAGCTATCAAAAAACGCCACAAGTGCCGACAAGATGAAAAAACTAAGTCTAAAAAAGTGATCAAAAAACGCCACAGGTCATGACCTGTGCCGACATTATAAAAAACTAAGTCTAGAAAAGTGATCAAAAAACGCCACAGGTCATGACCTGTGCCGACATGATGAAAAAACTAAGTCCAAAAAAAGCGATCAAAAAACGCCACAGGTCATGACCTGTGCCGACATTATGAAAAAACTAAGTAGAAAAAAGTGATCAAAAACGCCACAGGTCATGACCTGTGCCGACATTATGAAAAAACTAAGTCTAAAAAAGTGATCAAAAAACGCAACAAGTGCCGACATGATGAAAAAACCAAGTCGAAAAAAGTGATGAAAAAACGCCACAGGTCATGACCTGTACCGACATGATGAAAAACTAAGTAAAAAAAGCTATCAAAAAACGCCACAAGTGCCGACAAGATGAAAAAACTAAGTCTAAAAAAGTGATCAAAAAACGCCACAGGTCATGACCTGTGCCGACATGATGAAAAAACTAAGTCCAAAAAATCGATCAAAAAACGCCACAGGTGCCGACATGATGAAAAAACTAAGTCCAAAAAAAGCGATCAAAAAACGCCACAGGTCATGACCTGTGCCGACATGATGAAAAACTAATTCTAAAAAAGTGATCAAAAAACGCCACAGGTCCATGACCTGTGCCGACATGATGAAAAAACTAAGTCGAAAAAAGTGATCAAAAAACGCCACAGGTCATGACCTGTGCCGACATGATGAAAAACTACGTAAAAAAAGCTATCAAAAAACGCCACAAGTGCCGACAAGATGAAAAAACTAAGTCTAAAAAAGTGATCAAAAAACGCCACAGGTCATGACCTGTGCCGACATGATGAAAAAACTAAGTCCAAAAAATCGATCAAAAAACGCCACAGGTGCCGACATGATGAAAAATCTAAGTCTAAAAAAGTCATCAAAAAACGCCACAGGTCATGACCTGTGCCGACATGATGAAAAAACTAAGTCCAAAAAAAGCGATCAAAAAACGCCACAGGTCATGACCTGTGCCGACATTATGAAAAAACTAAGTCCAAAAAAAGCGATCAAAAAACGCCACAGGTCATGACCTGTGCCGACATTATGAAAAAACTAAGTCTAAAAAAGTGATCAAAAAACGCCACAGGTCATGACCTGTGCCGACATGATGAAAAACTAAGTCGAAAAAAGTGATCAAAAAACGCCACAAGTGCCGACATGATGAAAAAGTGATCAAAAAAGTGGTCTAAAAAACGCCACAGGTCATGACCTGTGCCGACATGATGAAAAAACTAAGTCGAAAAAAGTGATCAAAAAACGCCACAGGTCATGACCTGTGCCGACATGATGAAAAACTACGTAAAAAAAGCTATCAAAAAACGCCACAAGTGCCGACAAGATGAAAAAACTATGTCTAAAAAAGTGATCAAAAAACGCCACAGGTCATGTCCTGTGCCGACATGATGAAAAAACTAAGTCCAAAAAAGCGTTCAAAAAACGCCACAGGTCATGACCTGTACCGACATGATGAAAAACTAAGTAAAAAAAGCGATCAAAAAACGCCACAAGTGCCGAAATGATGAAAAAACTAAGTCTAAAAAAGCGATCAAAAAACGCCACAGGTCATGACCTGTACCGACATGATGAAAAACTAAGTAAAAAAAGCTATCAAAAAACGCCACAGGTCATGACCTGTGCCGACATTATGAAAAAACTAAGTCCAAAAAAAGCGATCAAAAAACGCCACAGGTCATGACCTGTGCCGACATTATGAAAAAACTAAGTCTAAAAAAGTGATCAAAAAACGCCACAGGTCATGACCTGTGCCGACATGATGAAAAAACTAAGTCCAAAAAAAGCGATCAAAAAACGCCCCAGGTCATGACCTGTGCCGACATTATGTTAAAACTAAGTCTAAAAAAGTGATCAAAAAACGCCACCGTACCGACATGATGAAAAAACTAAGTCCAAAAAATCGATCAAAAAACGCCACAGGTGCCGACATGATGAAAAAACTATGTCTAAAAAAGTGATCAAAAAACGCCACAGGTCATGACCTGTGCCGACATGATGAAAAAACTAAGTCCAAAAAAAGCGATCAAAAAACGCCACAGGTCATGACCTGTGCCGACATGATGAAAAACTAATTCTAAAAAAGTGATCAAAAAACGCCACAGGTCCATGACCTGTGCCGACATGATGAAAAACTACGTAAAAAAAGCTATCAAAAAACGCCACAAGTGCCGACAAGATGAAAAAACTATGTCTAAAAAAGTGATCAAAAAACGCCACAAGTCATGACCTGTACCGACATGATGAAAAACTAAGTAAAAAAAGCTATCAAAAAACGCCACAAGTGCCGACAAGATGAAAAAACTAAGTCTAAAAAAGTGATCAAAAAACGCCACAGGTCATGACCTGTGCCGACATTATGAAAAAACTAAGTCTAAAAAAGTATTCAAAAAACGCCACAGGTCATGACCTGTGCCGACATGATGAAAAAACTAAGTCCAAAAAATCGATCAAAAAACGCCACAGGTGCCGACATGATGAAAAAACTAAGTCTAAAAAAGTCATCAAAAAACGCCACAGGTCATGACCTGTGCCGACATGATGAAAAAACTAAGTCCAAAAAAAGCGATCAAAAAACGCCACAGGTCATGACCTGTGCCGACATTATGAAAAAACTAAGTCCAAAAAAAGCGATCAAAAAACGCCACAGGTCATGACCTGTGCCGACATTATGAAAAAACTAAGTCTAAAAAAGTGATCAAAAAACGCCACAAGTGCCGACATGATGAAAAAACCAAGTCGAAAAAAGTGATGAAAAAACGCCACAGGACATGACCTGTGCCGACATGATGAAAAAACTAAGTCGAAAAAAGTGATCAAAAAACGCCACAGGTCATGACCTGTGCCGACATGATGAAAAACTACGTAAAAAAACTATCAAAAAACGCCACAAGTGCCGACAAGATGAAAAAACTATGTCTAAAAAAGTGATCAAAAAACGCCACAGGTCATGTCCTGTGCCGACATGATGAAAAAACTAAGTCCAAAAAAGCGTTCAAAAAACGCCACAGGTCATGACCTGTGCCGACATGATGAAAAACTAATTCTAAAAAAGTGATCAAAAAACGCCACAGGTCATGACCTGTGCCGACATGATGAAAAAACTAAGTCGAAAAAAGTGATCAAAAAACGCCACAGGTGCCGACATGATGAAAAAACTAAGTCTAAAAAAAGCGATCAAAAAACGCCACAGGTCATGACCTGTGCCGACATTATGAAAAAACTAAGTCTAAAAAAGTGATCAAAAAACGCCACAGGTCATGACCTGTACCGACATGATGAAAAACTAAGTAAAAAAAGCGATCAAAAAACGCCACAAATGCCGACATGATGAAAAAACTAAGTCTAAAAAAGCGATCAAAAAACGCCACAGGTCATGACCTGTGCCGACATTATGAAAAAACTAAGTAGAAAAAAGTGATCAAAAACGCCACAGGTCATGACCTGTGCCGACATTATGAAAAAACTAAGTCTAAAAAAGTGATCAAAAAACGCAACAAGTGCCGACATGATGAAAAAACCAAGTCGAAAAAAGTGATGAAAAAACGCCACAGGTCATGACCTGTACCGACATGATGAAAAACTAAGTAAAAAGGCTATCAAAAAACGCCACAAGTGCCGACAAGATGAAAAAACTAAGTCTAAAAAAGTGATCAAAAAACGCCACAGGTCATGACCTGTGCCGACATGATTAAAAAACTAAGTCCAAAAAATCGATCAAAAAACGCCACAGGTCATGACCTGTGCCGACATGATGAAAAACTAATTCTAAAAAAGTGATCAAAAAACGCCACAGGTCCATGACCTGTGCCGACATGATGAAAAAACTAAGTCGAAAAAAGTGATCAAAAAACGCCACAGGTCATGACCTGTGCCGACATTATGAAAAAACTAAGTCCAAAAAAAGCGATCAAAAAACGCCACATGATGAAAAAACTAAGTCGAAAAAAGTGATGAAAAACGCCACAGGTCATGACCTGTGCCGACATTATGAAAAAACTAAGTCTATAAAAGTGATCAAAAAACGCAACAAGTGCCGACATGATGAAAAAACCAAGTCGAAAAAGTGATCAAAAAACGCCACAGGTCATGACCTGTACCGACATGATGAAAAACTAAGTAAAAAAAGCTATCAAAAAACGCCACAAGTGCCGACAAGATGAAAAAACTAAGTCTAAAAAAGTGATCAAAAAACGCCACAGGTCTTGACCTGTGCCGACATTATGAAAAAACTAAGTCTAAAAAAGTGATCAAAAAACGCCACAGGTCATGCATGACCTGTGCCGACATGATGAAGATACTAAGTCCAAAAAATCGATCAAAAAACGCCACAGGTGCCGACATGATGAAAAAACTAAGTCTAAAAAAGTGATCAAAAAACGCCACAGGTCATGACCTGTGCCGACATGATGAAAAAACTAAGTCCAAAAAAAGCGATCAAAAAACGCCACAGGTCATGACCTGTGCCGACATTATGAAAAAACTAAGTCCAAAAAAAGCGATCAAAAAACGCCACAGGTCATGACCTGTGCCGACATTATGAAAAAACTAAGTCTAAAAAAGTGATCAAAAAACGCCACAGGTCATGACCTGTGCCGACATGATGAAAAAACTAAGTCCAAAAAAAGCGATCAAAAAACGCCCCAGGTCATGACCTGTGCCGACATTATGTTAAAACTAAGTCTAAAAAAGTGATCAAAAAACGCCACCGTACCGACATGATGAAAAAACTAAGTCCAAAAAATCGATCAAAAAACGCCACAGGTGCCGACATGATGAAAAAACTATGTCTAAAAAAGTGATCAAAAAACGCCACAGGTCATGACCTGTGCCGACATGATGAAAAAACTAAGTCCAAAAAAAGCGATCAAAAAACGCCACAGGTCATGACCTGTGCCGACATGATGAAAAACTAATTCTAAAAAAGTGATCAAAAAACGCCACAGGTCCATGACCTGTGCCGACATGATGAAAAACTACGTAAAAAAAGCTATCAAAAAACGCCACAAGTGCCGACAAGATGAAAAAACTATGTCTAAAAAAGTGATCAAAAAACGCCACAAGTCATGACCTGTACCGACATGATGAAAAACTAAGTAAAAAAAGCTATCAAAAAACGCCACAAGTGCCGACAAGATGAAAAAACTAAGTCTAAAAAAGTGATCAAAAAACGCCACAGGTCATGACCTGTGCCGACATTATGAAAAAACTAAGTCTAAAAAAGTATTCAAAAAACGCCACAGGTCATGACCTGTGCCGACATGATGAAAAAACTAAGTCCAAAAAATCGATCAAAAAACGCCACAGGTGCCGACATGATGAAAAAACTAAGTCTAAAAAAGTCATCAAAAAACGCCACAGGTCATGACCTGTGCCGACATGATGAAAAAACTAAGTCCAAAAAAAGCGATCAAAAAACGCCACAGGTCATGACCTGTGCCGACATTATGAAAAAACTAAGTCCAAAAAAAGCGATCAAAAAACGCCACAGGTCATGACCTGTGCCGACATTATGAAAAAACTAAGTCTAAAAAAGTGATCAAAAAACGCCACAAGTGCCGACATGATGAAAAAACCAAGTCGAAAAAAGTGATGAAAAAACGCCACAGGACATGACCTGTGCCGACATGATGAAAAAACTAAGTCGAAAAAAGTGATCAAAAAACGCCACAGGTCATGACCTGTGCCGACATGATGAAAAACTACGTAAAAAAACTATCAAAAAACGCCACAAGTGCCGACAAGATGAAAAAACTATGTCTAAAAAAGTGATCAAAAAACGCCACAGGTCATGTCCTGTGCCGACATGATGAAAAAACTAAGTCCAAAAAAGCGTTCAAAAAACGCCACAGGTCATGACCTGTGCCGACATGATGAAAAACTAATTCTAAAAAAGTGATCAAAAAACGCCACAGGTCATGACCTGTGCCGACATGATGAAAAAACTAAGTCGAAAAAAGTGATCAAAAAACGCCACAGGTGCCGACATGATGAAAAAACTAAGTCTAAAAAAAGCGATCAAAAAACGCCACAGGTCATGACCTGTGCCGACATGATGAAAAAACTAAGTCTAAAAAAGTGATCAAAAAACGCCACAGGTCATGACCTGTACCGACATGATGAAAAACTAAGTAAAAAAAGCGATCAAAAAACGCCACAAATGCCGACATGATGAAAAAACTAAGTCTAAAAAAGCGATCAAAAAACGCCACAGGTCATGACCTGTGCCGACATTATGAAAAAACTAAGTAGAAAAAAGTGATCAAAAACGCCACAGGTCATGACCTGTGCCGACATTATGAAAAAACTAAGTCTAAAAAAGTGATCAAAAAACGCAACAAGTGCCGACATGATGAAAAAACCAAGTCGAAAAAAGTGATGAAAAAACGCCACAGGTCATGACCTGTACCGACATGATGAAAAACTAAGTAAAAAGGCTATCAAAAAACGCCACAAGTGCCGACAAGATGAAAAAACTAAGTCTAAAAAAGTGATCAAAAAACGCCACAGGTCATGACCTGTGCCGACATGATTAAAAAACTAAGTCCAAAAAATCGATCAAAAAACGCCACAGGTCATGACCTGTGCCGACATGATGAAAAACTAATTCTAAAAAAGTGATCAAAAAACGCCACAGGTCCATGACCTGTGCCGACATGATGAAAAAACTAAGTCGAAAAAAGTGATCAAAAAACGCCACAGGTCATGACCTGTGCCGACATGATGAAAAACTACGTAAAAAAAGCTATCAAAAAACGCCACAAGTGCCGACAAGATGAAAAAACTATGTCTAAAAAAGTGATCAAAAAACGCCACAAGTCATGACCTGTGCCGACATGATGAAAAAACTAAGTCTAAAAAAGTGACCAAAAAACGCCACAGGTCATGACCTGTACCGACATGATGAAAAACTAAGTAAAAAAAGCTATCAAAAAACGCCACAAGTGCCGACAAGATGAAAAAACTAAGTCTAAAAAAGTGATCAAAAAACGCCACAGGTCATGACCTGTGCCGACATTATGAAAAAACTAAGTCTAAAAAAGTGATCAAAAAACGCCACAGGTCATGACCTGTGCCGACATGATGAAAAAACTAAGTCCAAAAAATCGATCAAAAAACGCCACAGGTGCCGACATGATGAAAAAACTAAGTCTAAAAAAGTCATCAAAAAACACCACAGGTCATGACCTGTGCCGACATGATGAAAAAACTAAGTCTAAAAAAGTGATCAAAAAACGCCACAGGTCATGACCTGTGCCGACATGATGAAAAACTAAGTCGAAAAAAGTGATCAAAAAACGCCACAAGTGCCGACATCATGAAAAAGTGATAAAAAAAGTGGTCTAAAAAACGCCACAGGTCATGACCTGTGCCGACATGATGAAAAAACTAAGTCGAAAAAAGTGATGAAAAACGCCACAGGTCATGACCTGTGCCGACATTATGAAAAACTAAGTCTAAAAAAGTGATCAAAAAACGCAACAAGTGCCGACATGATGAAAAAACCAAGTCGAAAAAAGTGATGAAAAAACGCCACAGGTCATGACCTGTACCGACATGATGAAAAACTAAGTAAAAAAAGCTATCAAAAAACGCCACAAGTGCCGACAAGATGAAAAAACTAAGTCTAAAAAAGTGATCAAAAAACGCCACAGGTCTTGACCTGTGCCGACATTATGAAAAAACTAAGTCTAAAAAAGTGATCAAAAAACGCCACAGGTCATGCATGACCTGTGCCGACATGATGAAGAAACTAAGTCCAAAAAATCGATCAAAAAACGCCACAGGTGCCGACATGATGAAAAAACTAAGTCTAAAAAAGTGATCAAAAAACGCCACAGGTCATGACCTGTGCCGACATGATGAAAAAACTAAGTCCAAAAAAAGCGATCAAAAAACGCCACAGGTCATGACCTGTGCCGACATTATGAAAAAACTAAGTCCAAAAAAAGCGATCAAAAAACGCCACAGGTCATGACCTGTGCCGACATTATGAAAAAACTAAGTCGAAAAAAGTGATGAAAAACGCCACAGGTCATGACCTGTGCCGACATTATGAAAAAACTAAGTCTAAAAAAGTGATCAAAAAACGCAACAAGTGCCGACATGATGAAAAAACCAAGTCGAAAAAAGTGATGAAAAAACGCCACAGGTCATGACCTGTGCCGACATGATGAAAAAACTAAGTCCAAAAAAGCGTTCAAAAAATGCCACAGGTCATGACCTGTGCCGACATGATGAAAAACTAATTCTAAAAAAGTGATCAAAAAACGCCACAGGTCATGACCTGTGCCGACATGATGAAAAAACTAAGTCGAAAAAAGTGATCAAAAAACGCCACAGGTCATGACCTGTGCCGACATGATGAAAAACTACGTAAAAAAAGCTATCAAAAAACGCCACAAGTGCCGACAAGATGAAAAAACTGTCTAAAAAAGTGATCAAAAAACGCCACAGGTCATGACCTGTGCCGACATGATGAAAAACCTAAGTCGAAAAAAGTGATCAAAAACGCCACAGGTCATGACCTGTGCCGACATTATGAAAAAACTAAGTCTAAAAAAGTGATCAAAAAACGCAACAAGTGCCGACATGATGAAAAAACCAAGTCGAAAAAAGTGATGAAAAAACGCCACAGGTCATGACCTGTACCGACATGATGAAAAACTAAGTAAAAAAAGCTATCAAAAAACGCCACAAGTGCCGACAAGATGAAAAAACTAAGTCTAAAAAAGTGATCAAAAAACGCCACAGGTCATGACCTGTGCCGACATGATGAAAAAACTAAGTCCAAAAAATCGATCAAAAAACGCCACAGGTGCCGACATGATGAAAAAACTAAGTCTAAAAAAGTGATCAAAAAACGCCACAGGTCATGACCTGTGCCGACATGATGAAAAAACTAAGTCCAAAAAAAGCGATCAAAAAACGCCCCAGGTCATGACCTGTGCCGACATTATGTTAAAACTAAGTCTAAAAAAGTGATCAAAAAACGCCACCGTACCGACATGATGAAAAAACTAAGTCCAAAAAATCGATCAAAAAACGCCACAGGTGCCGACATGATGAAAAAACTAAGTCTAAAAAAGTGATCAAAAAACGCCACAGGTCCATGACCTGTGCCGACATGATGAAAAACTACGTAAAAAAAGCTATCAAAAAACGCCACAATTGCCGACAAGATGAAAAAACTATGTCTAAAAAAGTGATCAAAAAACGCCACAGGTCATGACCTGTACCGACATGATGAAAAAACTAAGTCTAAAAAAGTATTCAAAAAACGCCACAGGTCATGACCTGTGCCGACATGATGAAAAAACTAAGTCCAAAAAATCGATCAAAAAACGCCACAGGTGCCGACATGATGAAAAAACTAAGTCTAAAAAAGTCATCAAAAAACGCCACAGGTGCCGACATGATGAAAAAACTAAGTCCAAAAAAAGCGATCAAAAAACGCCACAGGTCATGACCTGTGCCGACATTATGAAAAAACTAAGTCTAAAAAAGTGATCAAAAAACGCCACAGGTCATGACCTGTGCCGACATGATGAAAAACTAAGTCGAAAAAAGTGATCAAAAAACGCCACAAGTGCCGACATGATGAAAAAACCAAGTCGAAAAAAGTGATGAAAAAACGCCACAGGACATGACCTGTGCCGACATTATGAAAAAACTAAGTCGAAAAAAGTGATGAAAAACGCCACAGGTCATGACCTGTGCCGACATTATGAAAAAACTAAGTCTAAAAAAGTGATCAAAAAACGCAACAAGTGCCGACATGATGAAAAAACCAAGTCGAAAAAAGTGATGAAAAAACGCCACAGGTCATGACCTGTGCCGACATGATGAAAAAACTAAGTCCAAAAAAGCGTTCAAAAAATGCCACAGGTCATGACCTGTGCCGACATGATGAAAAACTAATTCTAAAAAAGTGATCAAAAAACGCCACAGGTCATGACCTGTGCCGACATGATGAAAAAACTAAGTCGAAAAAAGTGATCAAAAAACGCCACAGGTCATGACCTGTGCCGACATGATGAAAAACTACGTAAAAAAAGCTATCAAAAAACGCCACAAGTGCCGACAAGATGAAAAAACTATGTCTAAAAAAGTGATCAAAAAACGCCACAGGTCATGTCCTGTGCCGACATGATGAAAAAACTAAGTCCAAAAAAGCGTTCAAAAAACGCCACAGGTCATGACCTGTGCCGACATGATGAAAAACTAATTCTAAAAAAGTGATCAAAAAACGCCACAGGTCATGACCTGTGCCGACATGATGAAAAAACTAAGTCGAAAAAAGTGATCAAAAACCGCCACAGGTGCCGACATGATGAAAAAACTAAGTCTAAAAAAAGCGATCAAAAAACGCCACAGGTCATGACCTGTGCCGACATTATGAAAAAACTAAGTCTAAAAAAGTGATCAAAAAACGCCACAGGTCATGACCTGTACCGACATGATGAAAAACTAAGTAAAAAAAGCGATCAAAAAACGCCACAAATGCCGACATGATGAAAAAACTAAGTCTAAAAAAGCGATCAAAAAACGCCACAGGTCATGACCTGTGCCGACATTATGAAAAAACTAAGTAGAAAAAAGTGATCAAAAACGCCACAGGTCATGACCTGTGCCGACATTATGAAAAAACTAAGTCTAAAAAAGTGATCAAAAAACGCAACAAGTGCCGACATGATGAAAAAACCAAGTCGAAAAAAGAGATGAAAAAACGCCACAGGTCATGACCTGTACCGACATGATGAAAAACTAAGTAAAAAGGCTATCAAAAAACGCCACAAGTGCCGACAAGATGAAAAAACTAAGTCTAAAAAAGTGATCAAAAAACGCCACAGGTCATGACCTGTGCCGACATGATTAAAAAACTAAGTCCAAAAAATCGATCAAAAAACGCCACAGGTCATGACCTGTGCCGACATGATGAAAAACTAATTCTAAAAAAGTGATCAAAATACGCCACAGGTCCATGACCTGTGCCGACATGATGAAAAAACTAAGTCGAAAAAAGTGATCAAAAAACGCCACAGGTCATGACCTGTGCCGACATGATGAAAAACTACGTAAAAAAAGCTATCAAAGAACGCCACAAGTGCCGACAAGATGAAAAAACTATGTCTAAAAAAGTGATCAAAAAACGCCACAGGTCATGACCTGTGCCGACATGATGAAAAAACTAAGTCTAAAAAAGTGACCAAAAAACGCCACAGGTCATGACCTGTACCGACATGATGAAAAACTAAGTAAAAAAAGCTATCAAAAAACGCCACAAGCGCCGACAAGATGAAAAAACTAAGTCTAAAAAAGTGATCAAAAAACGCCACAGGTCATGACCTGTGCCGACATTATGAAAAAACTAAGTCTAAAAAAGTGATCAAAAAACGCCACAGGTCATGACCTGTGCCGACATGATGAAAAAACTAAGTCCAAAAAATCGATCAAAAAACGCCACAGGTGCCGACATGATGAAAAAACTAAGTCTAAAAAAGTCATCAAAAAACGCCACAGGTCATGACCTGTGCCGACATGATGAAAAAACTAAGTCTAAAAAAGTGATCAAAAAACGCCACAGGTCATGACCTGTGCCGACATGATGAAAAACTAAGTCGAAAAAAGTGATCAAAAAACGCCACAAGTGCCGACATCATGAAAAAGTGATCAAAAAAGTGGTCTAAAAAACGCCACAGGTCATGACCTGTGCCGACATGATGAAAAAACTAAGTCGAAAAAAGTGATGAAAAACGCCACAGGTCATGACCTGTGCCGACATTATGAAAAACTAAGTCTAAAAAAGTGATCAAAAAACGCAACAAGTGCCGACATGATGAAAAAACCAAGTCGAAAAAAGTGATGAAAAAACGCCACAGGTCATGACCTGTACCGACATGATGAAAAACTAAGTAAAAAAAGCTATCAAAAAACGCCACAAGTGCCGACAACATGAAAAAACTAAGTCTAAAAAAGTGATCAAAAAACGCCACAGGTCTTGACCTGTGCCGACATTATGAAAAAACTAAGTCTAAAAAAGTGATCAAAAAACGCCACAGGTCATGCATGACCTGTGCCGACATGATGAAGAAACTAAGTCCAAAAAATCGATCAAAAAACGCCACAGGTGCCGACATGATGAAAAAACTAAGTCTAAAAAAGTGATCAAAAAACGCCACAGGTCATGACCTGTGCCGACATGATGAAAAAACTAAGTCCAAAAAAAGCGATCAAAAAACGCCACAGGTCATGACCTGTGCCGACATTATGAAAAAACTAAGTCCAAAAAAAGCGATCAAAAAACGCCACAGGTCATTGACCTGTGCCGACATTATGAAAAAACTAAGTCGAAAAAAGTGATGAAAAACGCCACAGGTCATGACCTGTGCCGACATTATGAAAAAACTAAGTCTAAAAAAGTGATCAAAAAACGCAACAAGTGCCGACATGATGAAAAACTAATTCTAAAAAAGTGATCAAAAAACGCCACAGGTCATGACCTGTGCCGACATGATGAAAAAACTAAGTCGAAAAAAGTGATCAAAAAACGCCACAGGTCATGACCTGTGCCGACATGATGAAAAACTACGTAAAAAAAGCTATCAAAAAACGCCACAAGTGCCGACAAGATGAAAAAACTGTCTAAAAAAGTGATCAAAAAACGCCACAGGTCATGACCTGTGCCGACATGATGAAAAACCTAAGTCGAAAAAAGTGATCAAAAACGCCACAGGTCATGACCTGTGCCGACATTATGAAAAAACTAAGTCTAAAAAAGTGATCAAAAAACGCAACAAGTGCCGACATGATGAAAAAACCAAGTCGAAAAAAGTGATGAAAAAACGCCACAGGTCATGACCTGTACCGACATGATGAAAAACTAAGTAAAAAAAGCTATCAAAAAACGCCACAAGTGCCGACATGATGAAAAAACTAAGTCCAAAAAATCGATCAAAAAACGCCACAGGTGCCGACATGATGAAAAAACTAAGTCTATAAAAGTGATCAAAAAACGCCACAGGTCATGACCTGTGCCGACATGATGAAAAAACTAAGTCTAAAAAAGTGATCAAAAAACGCCACAGGTCATGACCTGTGCCGACATGATGAAAAAACTAAGTCCAAAAAAAGCGATCAAAAAACGCCCCAGGTCATGACCTGTGCCGACATTATGTTAAAACTAAGTCTAAAAAAGTGATCAAAAAACGCCACCGTACCGACATGATGAAAAACTAAGTAAAAAAAGCTATCAAAAAACGCCACAAGTGCCGACATGATGAAAAAACTAAGTCCAAAAAATCGATCAAAAAACGCCACAGGTGCCGACATGATGAAAAAACTAAGTCTATAAAAGTGATCAAAAAACGCCACAGGTCATGACCTGTGCCGACATGATGAAAAAACTAAGTCTAAAAAAGTGATCAAAAAACGCCACAGGTCATGACCTGTGCCGACATGATGAAAAAACTAAGTCCAAAAAAAGCGATCAAAAAACGCCCCAGGTCATGACCTGTGCCGACATTATGTTAAAACTAAGTCTAAAAAAGTGATCAAAAAACGCCACCGTACCGACATGATGAAAAACTAAGTAAAAAAAGCGATCAAAAAACGCCACAAATGCCGACATGATGAAAAAACTAAGTCTAAAAAAGCGATCAAAAAACGCCACAGGTCATGACCTGTGCCGACATTATGAAAAAACTAAGTAGAAAAAAGTGATCAAAAACGCCACAGGTCATGACCTGTGCCGACATTATGAAAAAACTAAGTCTAAAAAAGTGATCAAAAAACGCAACAAGTGCCGACATGATGAAAAAACCAAGTCGAAAAAAGAGATGAAAAAACGCCACAGGTCATGACCTGTACCGACATGATGAAAAACTAAGTAAAAAGGCTATCAAAAAACGCCACAAGTGCCGACAAGATGAAAAAACTAAGTCTAAAAAAGTGATCAAAAAACGCCACAGGTCATGACCTGTGCCGACATGATTAAAAAACTAAGTCCAAAAAATCGATCAAAAAACGCCACAGGTCATGACCTGTGCCGACATGATGAAAAACTACGTAAAAAAAGCTATCAAAGAACGCCACAAGTGCCGACAAGATGAAAAAACTATGTCTAAAAAAGTGATCAAAAAACGCCACAGGTCATGACCTGTGCCGACATTATGAAAAAACTAAGTCTAAAAAAGTGATCAAAAAACGCCACAGGTCATGACCTGTGCCGACATGATGAAAAAACTAAGTCCAAAAAATCGATCAAAAAACGCCACAGGTGCCGACATGATGAAAAAACTAAGTCTAAAAAAGTGATCAAAAAACGCCACAGGTCCATGACCTGTGCCGACATGATGAATAAACTAAGTCGAAAAAAGTGATCAAAAAACGCCACAGGTCATGACCTGTACCGACATGATGAAAAACTAAGTAAAAAAAGCTATCAAAAAACGCCACAAGTGCCGACAAGATGAAAAAACAAAGTCTAAAAAAGTGATCAAAAAACGCCACAGGTCATGACCTGTGCCGACATGATGAAAAAACTAAGTCCAAAAAATCGATCAAAAAACGCCACAGGTGCCGACATGATGAAAAAACTAAGTCTAAAAAAGTGATCAAAAAACGCCACAGGTCATGACCTGTGCCGACATGATGAAAAAACTAAGTCCAAAAAAAGCGATCAAAAAACGCCACAGGTCATGACCTGTGCCGACATTATGAAAAAACTAAGTCTAAAAAAGTGATCAAAAAACGCCACAGGTCATGACCTGTACCGACATGATGAAAAACTAAGTAAAAAAAGCGATCAAAAAACGCCACAAATGCCGACATGATGAAAAAACTAAGTCTAAAAAAGCGATCAAAAAACGCCACAGGTCATGACCTGTGCCGACATTATGAAAAAACTAAGTAGAAAAAAGTGATCAAAAACGCCACAGGTCATGACCTGTGCCGACATTATGAAAAAACTAAGTCTAAAAAAGTGATCAAAAAACGCAACAAGTGCCCACATGATGAAAAAACCAAGTCGAAAAAAGTGATGAAAAAACGCCACAGGTCATGACCTGTACCGACATGATGAAAAACTAAGTAAAAAAAGCTATCAAAAAACGCCACAAGTGCCGACAAGATGAAAAAACTAAGTCTAAAAAAGTGATCAAAAAACGCCACAGGTCATGACCTGTGCCGACATGATGAAAAAACTAAGTCCAAAAAATCGATCAAAAAACGCCACAGGTGCCGACATGATGAAAAAACTAAGTCTAAAAAAGCGATCAAAAAACGCCACAGGTCATGACCTGTGCCGACATGATGAAAAACTACGTAAAAAAAGCTATCAAAAAACGCCACAAATGCCGACAAGATGAAAAAACTATGTCTAAAAAAGTGATCAAAAAACGCCACAGGTCATGACCTGTGCCGACATGATGAAAAAACTAAGTCTAAAAAAGTGACCAAAAAACGCCACAGGTCATGACCTGTACCGACATGATGAAAAACTAAGTAAAAAAAGCTATCAAAAAACGCCACAAGTGCCGACAAGATGAAAAAACTAAGTCTAAAAAAGTGATCAAAAAACGCCACAGGTCATGACCTGTGCCGACATTATGAAAAAACTAAGTCTAAAAAAGTGATCAAAAAACGCCACAGGTCATGACCTGTGCCGACATTATGAAAAAACTAAGTCCAAAAAATCGATCAAAAAACGCCACAGGTGCCGACATGATGAAAAAACTAAGTCTAAAAAAGTCATCAAAAAACGCCACAGGTCATGACCTGTGCCGACATGATGAAAAAACTAAGTCCAAAAAAGCGTTCAAAAAATGCCACAGGTCATGACCTGTGCCGACATGATGAAAAACTAATTCTAAAAAAGTGATCAAAAAAACGCCACAGGTCATGACCTGTGCCGACATGATGAAAAAACTAAGTCGAAAAAAGTGATCAAAAAACGCCACAAGTGCCGACAAGATGAAAAAACTGTGTAAAAAAGTGATCAAAAAACGCCACAGGTCATGACCTGTGCCGACATTATGAAAAAACTAAGTCTAAAAAAGTGATCAAAAAACGCAACAAGTGCCGACATGATGAAAAAACCAAGTCGAAAAAAGTGATGAAAAAACGCCACAGGTCATGACCTGTACCGACATGATGAAAAACTAAGTAAAAAAAGCTATCAAAAAACGCCACAAGCGCCGACAAGATGAAAAAACTAAGTCTAAAAAAGTGATCAAAAAACGCCACAGGTCATGACCTGTGCCGACATGATGAAAAAACTAAGTCCAAAAAATCGATCAAAAAACGCCACAGGTGCCGACATGATGAAAAAACTAAGTCTAAAAAAGTGATCAAAAAACGCCACAGGTCATGACCTGTGCCGACATGATGAAAAAACTAAGTCCAAAAAAAGCGATCAAAAAACGCCACAGGTCATGACCTGTGCCGACATGATGAAAAAACTAAGTCCAAAAAAAGCGATCAAAAAACGCCCCAGGTCATGACCTGTGCCGACATTATGTTAAAACTAAGTCTAAAAAAGTGATCAAAAAACGCCACCGTACCGACATGATGAAAAAACTAAGTCCAAAAAATCGATCAAAAAACGCCACAGGTGCCGGCATGATGAAAAAACTAAGTCTAAAAAAGTGATCAAAAAACGCCACAAGTCATGACCTGTGCCGACATGATGAAAAAACTAAGTCCAAAAAAAGCGATCAAAAAACGCCACAGGTCATGACCTGTGCCGACATGATGAAAAAACTAAGTCCAAAAAATCGATCAAAAAACGCCACAGGTGCCGACATGATGAAAAAACTAAGTCTAAAAAAGTGATCAAAAAACGCCACAGGTCATGACCTGTACCGACATGATGAAAAACTAAGTAAAAAAAGCTATCAAAAAACGCCACAAGTGCCGACAAGATGAAAAAACTAAGTCTAAAAAAGTGATCAAAAAACGCCACAGGTCTTGACCTGTGCCGACATTATGAAAAATCTAAGTCTAAAAAAGTGATCAAAAAACGCCACAGGTCATGCATGACCTGTGCCGACATGATGAAAAAACTAAGTCCAAAAAATCGATCAAAAAACGCCACAGGTGCCGACATGATGAAGAAACTAAGTCTAAAAAAGTGATCAAAAAACGCCACAGGTCATGACCTGTGCCGACATTATGAAAAAACTAAGTCCAAAAAAAGCGATCAAAAAACGCCACAGGTCATGACCTGTGCCGACATTATGAAAAAACTAAGTCGAAAAAAGTGATGAAAAACGCCACAGGTCATGACCTGTGCCGACATTATGAAAAAACTAAGTCTAAAAAAGTGATCAAAAAACGCAACAAGTGCCGACATGATGAAAAAACCAAGTCGAAAAAAGTGATGAAAAAACGCCACAGGTCATGACCTGTGCCGACATGATGAAAAAACTAAGTCCAAAAAAGCGTTCAAAAAATGCCACAGGTCATGACCTGTGCCGACATGATGAAAAACTAATTCTAAAAAAGTGATCAAAAAACGCCACAGGTCATGAGTGTGCCGACATGATGAAAAAACTAAGTCGAAAAAAGTGATCAAAAAACGCCACAGGTCATGACCTGTGCCGACTTGATGAAAAACTACGTAAAAAAAGCTATCAAAAAACGCCACAAGTGCCGACAAGATGAAAAAACTGTCTAAAAAAGTGATCAAAAAACGCCACAGGTCATGACCTGTGCCGACATGATGAAAAACCTAAGTCGATAAAAGTGATCAAAAACGCCACAGGTCATGACCTGTGCCGACATTATGAAAAAACTAAGTCTAAAAAAGTGATCAAAAAACGCAACAAGTGCCGACATGATGAAAAAACCAAGTCGAAAAAAGTGATGAAAAAACGCCACAGGTCATGACCTGTACCGACATGATGAAAAACTAAGTAAAAAAAGCTATCAAAAAACGCCACAAGTGCCGACAAGATGAAAAAACTAAGTCTAAAAAAGTGATCAAAAAACGCCACAGGTCATGACCTGTGCCGACATGATGAAAAAACTAAGTCCAAAAAATCGATCAAAAAACGCCACAGGTGCCGACATGATGAAAAAACTAAGTCTAAAATAGTGATCAAAAAACGCCACAGGTCATGACCTGTGCCGACATGATGAAAAAACTAAGTCCAAAAAAAGCGATCAAAAAACGCCACAGGTCATGACCTGTGCCGACATGATGAAAAAACTAAGTCTAAAAAAGTGATCAAAAAACGCCACAGGTCATGACCTGTGCCGACATGATGAAAAAACTAAGTCCAAAAAAAGCGATCAAAAAACGCCCCAGGTCATGACCTGTGCCGACATTATGTTAAAACTAAGTCAAAAAAAGTGATCAAAAAACGCCACCGTACCGACATGATGAAAAAACTAAGTCCAAAAAATCGATCAAAAAACGCCACAGGTGCCGACATGATGAAAAAACTAAGTCTAAAAAAGTGATCAAAAAACGCCACAGGTCATGACCTGTGCCGACATGATGAAAAAACTAAGTCCAAAAAAAGCGATCAAAAAACGCCACAGGTCATGACCTGTGCCGACATTATGAAAAAACTAAGTCCAAAAAAAGCGATCAAAAAACGCCACAGGTCATGACCTGTGCCGACATTATGAAAAAACTAAGTCGAAAAAAGTGATGAAAAACGCCACAGGTCATGACCTGTGCCGACATTATGAAAAAACTAAGTCTAAAAAAGTGATCAAAAAACGCAACAAGTGCCGACATGATGAAAAAACCAAGTCGAAAAAAGTGATGAAAAAACGCCACAGGTCATGACCTGTGCCGACATGATGAAAAAACTAAGTCCAAAAAAGCGTTCAAAAAATGCCACAGGTCATGACCTGTGCCGACATGATGAAAAACTAATTCTAAAAAAGTGATCAAAAAACGCCACAGGTCATGACCTGTGCCGACATGATGAAAAAACTAAGTCGAAAAAAGTGATCAAAAAACGCCACAGGTCATGACCTGTGCCGACATGATGAAAAACTACGTAAAAAAAGCTATCAAAAAACGCCACAAGTGCCGACAAGATGAAAAAACTATGTCTAAAAAAGTGATCAAAAAACGCCACAGGTCATGTCCTGTGCCGACATGATGAAAAAACTAAGTCCAAAAAAAGCGATCAAAAAACGCCACAGGTCATGACCTGTGCCGACATTATGAAAAAACTAAGTCTAAAAAAGTGATCAAAAAACGCCACAGGTCATGACCTGTACCGACATGATGAAAAACTAAGTAAAAAAAGCTATCAAAAAACGCCACAAGTGCCGACAAGATGAAAAAACTAAGTCTAAAAAAGTGATCAAAAAACGCCACAGGTCATGACCTGTGCCGACATGATGAAAAACTAAGTCTAAAAAAGTGATCAAAAAACGCCACAGGTCATGACCTGTGCCGACATGATGAAAAAACTAAGTCCAAAAAAAGCGATCAAAAAACGCCACAGGTCATGACCTGTGCCGACATGATGAAAAACTAATTCTAAAAAAGTGATCAAAAAACGCCACAGGTCCATGACCTGTGCCGACATGATGAATAAACTAAGTCGAAAAAAGTGATCAAAAAACGCCACAGGTCATGACCTGTACCGACATGATGAAAAACTAAGTAAAAAAAGCTATCAAAAAACGCCACAAGTGCCGACAAGATGAAAAAACTAAGTCTAAAAAAGTGATCACAAAAACGCCACAGGTCATGACCTGTGCCGACATGATGAAAAAACTAAGTCCAAAAAATCGATCAAAAAACGCCACAGGTGCCGACATGATGAAAAAACTAAGTCTAAAAAAGTGATCAAAAAACGCCACAGGTCATGACCTGTGCCGACATGATGAAAAAACTAAGTCCAAAAAAAGCGATCAAAAAACGCCACAGGTCATGACCTGTGCCGACATTATGAAAAAACTAAGTCTAAAAAAGTGATCAAAAAACGCCACAGGTCATGACCTGTACCGACATGATGAAAAACTAAGTAAAAAAAGCGATCAAAAAACGCCACAAATGCCGACATGATGAAAAAACTAAGTCTAAAAAAGCGATCAAAAAACGCCACAGGTCATGACCTGTGCCGACATTATGAAAAAACTAAGTAGAAAAAAGTGATCAAAAACGCCACAGGTCATGACCTGTGCCGACATTATGAAAAAACTAAGTCTAAAAAAGTGATCAAAAAACGCAACAAGTGCCGACATGATGAAAAAACCAAGTCGAAAAAAGTGATGAAAAAACGCCACAGGTCATGACCTGTACCGACATGATGAAAAACTAAGTAAAAAAAGCTATCAAAAAACGCCACAAGTGCCGACAAGATGAAAAAACTAAGTCTAAAAAAGTGATCAAAAAACGCCACAGGTCATGACCTGTGCCGACATGATGAAAAAACTAAGTCCAAAAAATCGATCAAAAAACGCCACAGGTGCCGACATGATGAAAAAACTAAGTCTAAAAAAGCGATCAAAAAACGCCACAGGTCATGACCTGTGCCGACATGATGAAAAACTACGTAAAAAAAGCTATCAAAAAACGCCACAAATGCCGACAAGATGAAAAAACTATGTCTAAAAAAGTGATCAAAAAACGCCACAGGTCATGACCTGTGCCGACATGATGAAAAAACTAAGTCTAAAAAAGTGACCAAAAAACGCCACAGGTCATGACCTGTACCGACATGATGAAAAACTAAGTAAAAAAAGCTATCAAAAAACGCCACAAGTGCCGACAAGATGAAAAAACTAAGTCTAAAAAAGTGATCAAAAAACGCCACAGGTCATGACCTGTGCCGACATTATGAAAAAACTAAGTCTAAAAAAGTGATCAAAAAACGCCACAGGTCATGACCTGTGCCGACATTATGAAAAAACTAAGTCCAAAAAATCGATCAAAAAACGCCACAGGTGCCGACATGATGAAAAAACTAAGTCTAAAAAAGTCATCAAAAAACGCCACAGGTCATGACCTGTGCCGACATGATGAAAAAACTAAGTCCAAAAAAGCGTTCAAAAAATGCCACAGGTCATGACCTGTGCCGACATGATGAAAAACTAATTCTAAAAAAGTGATCAAAAAACGCCACAGGTCATGACCTGTGCCGACATGATGAAAAAACTAAGTCGAAAAAAGTGATCAAAAAACGCCACAGGTCATGACCTGTGCCGACATGATGAAAAACTACGTAAAAAAAGCTATCAAAAAACGCCACAAGTGCCGACAAGATGAAAAAACTGTGTAAAAAAGTGATCAAAAAACGCCACAGGTCATGACCTGTGCCGACATTATGAAAAAACTAAGTCTAAAAAAGTGATCAAAAAACGCAACAAGTGCCGACATGATGAAAAAACCAAGTCGAAAAAAGTGATGAAAAAACGCCACAGGTCATGACCTGTACCGACATGATGAAAAACTAAGTAAAAAAAGCTATCAAAAAACGCCACAAGCGCCGACAAGATGAAAAAACTAAGTCTAAAAAAGTGATCAAAAAACGCCACAGGTCATGACCTGTGCCGACATGATGAAAAAACTAAGTCCAAAAAATCGATCAAAAAACGCCACAGTTGCCGACATGATGAAAAAACTAAGTCTAAAAAAGTGATAAAAAAACGCCACAGGTCATGACCTGTGCCGACATGATGAAAAAACTAAGTCCAAAAAAAGCGATCAAAAAACGCCACCGTACCGACATGATGAAAAAACTAAGTCCAAAAAAGTCTAAAAAAGCGATCAAAAAACGCCCCAGGTCATGACCTGTGCCGACATTATGTTAAAACTAAGTCTAAAAAAGTGATCAAAAAACGCCACCGTACCGACATGATGAAAAAACTAAGTCCAAAAAATCGATCAAAAAACGCCACAGGTGCCGACATGATGAAAAAACTAAGTCTAAAAAAGTGATCAAAAAACGCCACAAGTCATGACCTGTGCCGACATGATGAAAAAACTAAGTCCAAAAAAAGCGATCAAAAAACGCCACAGGTCATGACCTGTACCGACATGATGAAAAACTAAGTAAAAAAAGCTATCAAAAAACGCCACAAGTGCCGACAAGATGAAAAAACTAAGTCTAAAAAAGTGATCAAAAAACGCCACAGGTCATGACCTGTGCCGACATGATGAAAAAACTAAGTCCAAAAAATCGATCAAAAAACGCCACAGGTGCCGACATGATGAAAAAACTAAGTCTAAAAAAGTGATCAAAAAACGCCACAGGTCATGACCTGTGCCGACATGATGAAAAAACTAAGTCCAAAAAAAGCGATCAAAAAACGCCACAGGTCATGACCTGTGCCGACATTATGAAAAAACTAAGTCTAAAAAAGTGATCAAAAAACGCCACAGGTCATGACCTGTACCGACATGATGAAAAACTAAGTAAAAAAAGCGATCAAAAAACGCCACAAATGCCGACATGATGAAAAAACTAAGTCTAAAAAAGCGATCAAAAAACGCCACAGGTCATGACCTGTGCCGACATTATGAAAAAACTAAGTAGAAAAAAGTGATCAAAAACGCCACAGGTCATGACCTGTGCCGACATTATGAAAAAACTAAGTCTAAAAAATCGATCAAAAAACGCCACAGGTGCCGACATGATGAAAAAACTAAGTCTAAAAAAGCGATCAAAAAACGCCACAGGTCATGACCTGTGCCGACATGATGAAAAACTACGTAAAAAAAGCTATCAAAAAACGCCACAAATGCCGACAAGATGAAAAAACTATGTCTAAAAAAGTGATCAAAAAACGCCACAGGTCATGACCTGTGCCGACATGATGAAAAAACTAAGTCTAAAAAAGTGACCAAAAAACGCCACAGGTCATGACCTGTACCGACATGATGAAAAACTAAGTAAAAAAAGCTATCAAAAAACGCCACAAGTGCCGACAAGATGAAAAAACTAAGTCTAAAAAAGTGATCAAAAAACGCCACAGGTCATGACCTGTGCCGACATTATGAAAAAACTAAGTCTAAAAAAGTGATCAAAAAACGCCACAGGTCATGACCTGTGCCGACATGATGAAAAAACTAAGTCCAAAAAATCGATCAAAAAACGCCACAGGTGCCGACATGATGAAAAAACTAAGTCTAAAAAAGTCATCAAAAAACGCCACAGGTCATGACCTGTGCCGACATGATGAAAAAACTAAGTCCAAAAAAGCGTTCAAAAAATGCCACAGGTCATGACCTGTGCCGACATGATGAAAAACTAATTCTAAAAAAGTGATCAAAAAACGCCACAGGTCATGACCTGTGCCGACATGATGAAAAAACTAAGTCGAAAAAAGTGATCAAAAAACGCCACAGGTCATGACCTGTGCCGACATGATGAAAAACTACGTAAAAAAAGCTATCAAAAAACGCCACAAGTGCCGACAAGATGAAAAAACTATGTCTAAAAAAGTGATCAAAAAACGCCACAGGTCATGTCCTGTGCCGACATGATGAAAAAACTAAGTCCAAAAAAGCGTTCAAAAAACGCCACAGGTCATGACCTGTGCCGACATGATGAAAAACTAATTCTAAAAAAGTGATCAAAAAACGCCACAGGTCATGACCTGTGCCGACATGATGAAAAAACTAAGTCGAAAAAAGTGATGAAAAAACGCCACAGGTCATGACCTGTACCGACATGATGAAAAACTAAGTAAAAAAAGCTATCAAAAAACGCCACAAGTGCCGACAAGATGAAAAAACTAAGTCTAAAAGAGTGATCAAAAAACGCCACAGGTCATGACCTGTGCCGACATTATAAAAAACTAAGTCTAAAAAAGTGATCAAAAAACGCCACAGGTCATGACCTGTGCCGACATGATGAAAAAACTAAGTCTAAAAAAGTGATCAAGAAACGCAACAAGTGCCGACATGATGAAAAAACCAAGTCGAAAAAAGTGATGAAAAAACGCCACAGGTCATGACCTGTACCGACATGATGAAAAACTAAGTAAAAAAAGCTATCAAAAAACGCCACAAGTGCCGACAAGATGAAAAAACTAAGCCTAAAAAAGTGACCAAAAAACGCCACAGGTCTTGACATGTGCCGACATTATGAAAAAACTAAGTCTAAAAAAGTGATCAAAAAACGCCACAGGTCATGCATGACCTGTGCCGACATGATGAAAAAACTAAGTCCAAAAAAAGCGATCAAAAACGCCACAGGTCATGACCTGTGCCGACATTATGAAAAAACTAAGTCGAAAAAAGTGATGAAAAACGCCACAGGTCATGACCTGTGCCGACATTATGAAAAAACTAAGTCTAAAAAAGTGATCAAAAAACGCAACAAGTGCCGACATGATGAAAAAACCAAGTCGAAAAAAGTGATGAAAAAACGCCACAGGTCATGACCTGTGCCGACATGATGAAAAAACTAAGTCCAAAAAAGCGTTCAAAAAATGCCACAGGTCATGACCTGTGCCGACATGATGAAAAACTAATTCTAAAAAAGTGATCAAAAAACGCCACAGGTCATGACCTGTGCCGACATGATGAAAAAACTAAGTCGAAAAAAGTGATCAAAAAACGCCACAGGTCATGACCTGTGCCGACATGATGAAAAACTACGTAAAAAAAGCTATCAAAAAACGCCACAAGTGCCGACAAGATGAAAAAACTATGTCTAAAAAAGTGATCAAAAAACGCCACAGGTCATGTCCTGTGCCGACATGATGAAAAAACTAAGTCCAAAAAAGCGTTCAAAAAACCCAACAGGTCATGACCTGTGCCGACATGATGAAAAACTAATTCTAAAAAAGTGATCAAAAAACGCCACAGGTCATGAGTGTGCCGACATGATGAAAAAACTAAGTCGAAAAAAGTGATCAAAAAACGCCACAGGTCATGACCTGTGCCGACTTGATGAAAAACTACGTAAAAAAAGCTATCAAAAAACGCCACAAGTGCCGACAAGATGAAAAAACTGTCTAAAAAAGTGATCAAAAAACGCCACAGGTCATGACCTGTGCCGACATGATGAAAAACCTAAGTCGAAAAAAGTGATCAAAAACGCCACAGGTCATGACCTGTGCCGACATTATGAAAAAACTAAGTCTAAAAAAGTGATCAAAAAACGCAACAAGTGCCGACATGATGAAAAAACCAAGTCGAAAAAAGTGATGAAAAAACGCCACAGGTACCGACATGATGAAAAACTAAGTAAAAAAAGCTATCAAAAAACGCCACAAGTGCCGACAAGATGAAAAAACTAAGTCTAAAAAAGTGATCAAAAAACGCCACAGGTCATGACCTGTGCCGACATGATGAAAAAACTAAGTAAAAAAAATCGATCAAAAAACGCCACAGGTGCCGACATGATGAAAAAACTAAGTCTATAAAAGTGATCAAAAAACGCCACAGGTCATGACCTGTGCCGACATGATGAAAAAACTAAGTCCAAAAAAAGCGATCAAAAAACGCCACAGGTCATGACCTGTGCCGACATGATGAAAAAACTGTCTAAAAAAGTGATCAAAAAACGCCACAGGTCACACCTGTGCCGACATGATGAAAAAACTAAGTCCAAAAAAAGCGATCAAAAAACGCCCCAGGTCATGACCTGTGCCGACATTATGTTAAAACTAAGTCTAAAAAAGCGATCAAAAAACGCCACCGTACCGACATGAAAAAAAACTAAGTCCAAAAAAGTGATCAAAAAACGCCACAAGTGCCGACATGATGAAAAAGTGATCAAAAAAGTGGTCTAAAAAACGCCACAGGTCATGACCTGTGCCGACATGATGAAAAAAGTAAGTCTAAAAAAGTGATCAAAAAACGCCACAGGTCATGACCTGTGCCGACATGATGAAAAAACTAAGTCCAAAAAAAGTGATCAAAAAACGCCACAGGTCATGTCCTGTGCCGACATGATGAAAAAACTAAGTCCAAAAAAGCGTTCAAAAAACGCCACAGGTCATGACCTGTGCCGACATGATGAAAAACTAAGTCTAAAAAAGTGACCAAAAAACGCCACAGGTCATGACCTGTACCGACATGATGAAAAACTAAGTAAAAAAAGCTATCAAAAAACGCCACAAGTGCCGACAAGATGAAAAAACTAAGTCTAAAAAAGTCATCAAAAAACGCCACAGGTCATGACCTGTGCCGACATGATGAAAAAACTAAGTCCAAAAAAAGCGATCAAAAAACGCCACAGGTCATGACCTGTGCCGACATTATGAAAAAACTAAGTCCAAAAAAAGCGATCAAAAAACGCCACAGGTCATGACATTATGAAAAAACTAAGTCTAAAAAAGTGATCAAAAAACGCCACAGGTCATGACCTGTGCCGACATGATGAAAAACTAAGTCGAAAAAAGTGATCAAAAAACGCCACAAGTGCCGACATGATGAAAAAACTAAGTCCAAAAAAAGCGATCAAAAAACGCCACAGGTCATGACCTGTGCCGACATTATGTTAAAACTAAGTCTAAAAAAGTGATCAAAAAACGCCACAGGTCATGACCTGTGCCGACATGATGAAAAAACTAAGTCCAAAAAAAGCGATCAAAAAACGCCCCAGGTCATGACCTGTGCCGACATTATGTTAAAACTAAGTCTAAAAAAGTGATCAAAAAACGCCACAGGTCATGACCTGTGCCGACATGATGAAAAAACTAAGTCCAAAAAAAGCGATCAAAAAACGCCACAGGTCATGACCTGTGCCGACATGATGAAAAAACTAAGTCTAAAAAAGTGATCAAAAAACGCCACAGGTCATGACCTGTGCCGACATGATGAAAAACTACGTAAAAAAGCTATCAAAAAACGCCACAAGTGCCGACAAGATGAAAAAACTAAGTCTAAAAAAGTGATCGAAAAACGCCACAGGTCATGACCTGTGCCGACATTATGAAAAAACTAAGTCTAAAAAAGTGATCAAAAAACGCCACAGGTCATGACCTGTGCCGACATGATGAAAAACTACGTAAAAAAAGCTATCAAAAAACGCCACAAGTGCCGACAAGATGAAAAAACTATGTCTAAAAAAGTGATCAAAAAACGCCACAGGTCATGTCCTGTGCCGACATGATGAAAAAACTAAGTCCAAAAAATCGATCAAAAAACGCCACAGGTGCCGACATGATGAAAAAACTAAGTCTAAAAAAGTCATCAAAAAACGCCACAGGTCATGACCTGTGCCGACATGATGAAAAAACTAAGTCCAAAAAAAGCGATCAAAAAACGCCACAGGTCATGACCTGTGCCGACATTATGAAAAAACTAAGTCCAAAAAAAGCGATCAAAAAACGCCACAGGTCACCTGTGCCGACATTATGAAAAAACTAAGTCTAAAAAAGTGATCAAAAAACGCCACAGGTCATGACCTGTGCCGACATGATGAAAAACTAAGTCGAAAAAAGTGATCAAAAAACGCCACAAGTGCCGACATGATGAAAAAGTGATCAAAAAAGTGGTCTAAAAAACGCCACAGGTCATGACCTGTGCCGACATGATGAAAAAACTAAGTCTAAAAAAGTGATCAAAAAACGCCACAGGTCATGACCTGTGCCGACATGATGAAAAACTACGTAAAAAAGCTATCAAAAAACGCCACAAGTGCCGACAAGATGAAAAAACTAAGTCTAAAAAAGTGATCGAAAAACGCCACAGGTCATGACCTGTGCCGACATTATGAAAAAAATAAGTCTAAAAAAGCTATCAAAAAACGCCACAAGTGCCGACAAGATGAAAAAACTATGTCTAAAAAAGTGATCAAAAAACGCCACAGGTCATGTCCTGTGCCGACATGATGAAAAAACTAAGTCCAAAAAATCGATCAAAAAACGCCACAGGTGCCGACATGATGAAAAAACTAAGTCTAAAAAAGTCATCAAAAAACGCCACAGGTCATGACCTGTGCCGACATTATGAAAAAACTAAGTCCAAAAAAAGCGATCAAAAAACGCCACAGGTCACCTGTGCCGACATTATGAAAAAACTAAGTCTAAAAAAGTGATCAAAAAACGCCACAGGTCATGACCTGTGCCGACATGATGAAAAACTAAGTCGAAAAAAGTGATCAAAAAACGCCACAAGTGCCGACATGATGAAAAAGTGATCAAAAAAGTGGTCTAAAAAACGCCACAGGTCATGACCTGTGCCGACATGATGAAAAAACTAAGTCTAAAAAAGTGATCAAAAAACGCCACAGGTCATGACCTGTGCCGACATGATGAAAAAACTAAGTCCAAAAAAAGCGATCAAAAAACGCCACAGGTCATGACCTGTGCCGACATGATGAAAAAACTAAGTCTAAAAAAGTGATCAAAAAACGCCACCTGTGCCGACATGATGAAAAACTACGTAAAAAAAGCTATCAAAAAACGCCACAAGTGCCGACAAGATGAAAAAACTATGTCTAAAAAAGTGATCAAAAAACGCCACAGGTCATGTCCTGTGCCGACATGATGAAAAAACTAAGTCCAAAAAAGCGTTCAAAAAACGCCACAGGTCATGACCTGTGCCGACATGATGAAAAACTAAGTCTAAAAAAGTGACCAAAAAACGCCACAGGTCATGACCTGTGCCGACATGATGAAAAAACTAAGTCCAAAAAAAGCGATCAAAAAACGCCACAGGTCATGACCTGTGCCGACATTATGAAAAACTAAGTCGAAAAAAGTGATAAAAAAACGCCACAAGTGCCGACATGATGAAAAAGTGATCAAAAAAGTGGTCTAAAAAACGCCACAGGTCATGACCTGTGCCGACATGATGAAAAAACTAAGTCGAAAAAAGTGATGAAAAACGCCACAGGTCATGACCTGTGCCGACATTATGAAAAAACTAAGTCTAAAAAAGTGATCAAAAAACGCAACAAGTGCCGACATGATGAAAAAACCAAGTCGAAAAAAGTGATGACAAAACGCCACAGGTCATGACCTGTACCGACATGATGAAAAACTAAGTAAAAAAAGCTATCAAAAAACGCCACAAGTGCCGACAAGATGAAAAAACTAAGTCTAAAAAAGTCATCAAAAAACGCCACAGGTCATGACCTGTGCCGACATGATGAAAAAACTAAGTCCAAAAAAGCGTTCAAAAAATGCCACAGGTCATGACCTGTGCCGACATGATGAAAAACTAATTCTAAAAAAGTGATCAAAAAACGCCACAGGTCATGACCTGTGCCGACATGATGAAAAAACTAAGTCGAAAAAAGTGATCAAAAAACGCCACAGGTCATGACCTGTGCCGACATGATGAAAAACTACGTAAAAAAAGCTATCAAAAAACGCCACAAGTGCCGACAAGATGAAAAAACTATGTCTAAAAAAGTGATCAAAAAACGCCACAGGTCATGTCCTGTGCCGACATGATGAAAAAACTAAGTCCAAAAAAGCGTTCAAAAAACGCCACAGGTCATGACCTGTGCCGACATGATGAAAAACTAATTCTAAAAAAGTGATCAAAAAACGCCACAGGTCATGACCTGTGCCGACATGATGAAAAAACTAAGTCGAAAAAAGTGATGAAAAAACGCCACAGGTCATGACCTGTACCGACATGATGAAAAACTAAGTAAAAAAAGCTATCAAAAAACGCCACAAGTGCCGACAAGATGAAAAAACTAAGTCTAAAAGAGTGATCAAAAAACGCCACAGGTCATGACCTGTGCCGACATTATAAAAAACTAAGTCTAAAAAAGTGATCAAAAAACGCCACAGGTCATGACCTGTGCCGACATGATGAAAAAACTAAGTCTAAAAAAGTGATCAAGAAACGCAACAAGTGCCGACATGATGAAAAAACCAAGTCGAAAAAAGTGATGAAAAAACGCCACAGGTCATGACCTGTACCGACATGATGAAAAACTAAGTAAAAAAAGCTATCAAAAAACGCCACAAGTGCCGACAAGATGAAAAAACTAAGCCTAAAAAAGTGACCAAAAAACGCCACAGGTCTTGACATGTGCCGACATTATGAAAAAACTAAGTCTAAAAAAGTGATCAAAAAACGCCACAGGTCATGCATGACCTGTGCCGACATGATGAAAAAACTAAGTCCAAAAAAAGCGATCAAAAAACGCCACAGGTCATGACCTGTGCCGACATTATGAAAAAACTAAGTCGAAAAAAGTGATGAAAAACGCCACAGGTCCATGACCTGTGCCGACATTATGAAAAAACTAAGTCTAAAAAAGTGATCAAAAAACGCAACAAGTGCCGACATGATGAAAAAACCAAGTCGAAAAAAGTGATGAAAAAACGCCACAGGTCATGACCTGTGCCGACATGATGAAAAAACTAAGTCCAAAAAAGCGTTCAAAAAATGCCACAGGTCATGACCTGTGCCGACATGATGAAAAACTAATTCTAAAAAAGTGATCAAAAAACGCCACAGGTCATGACCTGTGCCGACATGATGAAAAAACTAAGTCGAAAAAAGTGATCAAAAAACGCCACAGGTCATGACCTGTGCCGACATGATGAAAAACTACGTAAAAAAAGCTATCAAAAAACGCCACAAGTGCCGACAAGATGAAAAAACTATGTCTAAAAAAGTGATCAAAAAACGCCACAGGTCATGTCCTGTGCCGACATGATGAAAAAACTAAGTCCAAAAAAGCGTTCAAAAAACGCCACAGGTCATGACCTGTGCCGACATGATGAAAAACTAATTCTAAAAAAGTGATCAAAAAACGCCACAGGTCATGAGTGTGCCGACATGATGAAAAAACTAAGTCGAAAAAAGTGATCAAAAAACGCCACAGGTCATGACCTGTGCCGACTTGATGAAAAACTACGTAAAAAAAGCTATCAAAAAACGCCACAAGTGCCGACAAGATGAAAAAACTGTCTAAAAAAGTGATCAAAAAACGCCACAGGTCATGACCTGTGCCGACATGATGAAAAACCTAAGTCGAAAAAAGTGATCAAAAACGCCACAGGTCATGACCTGTGCCGACATTATGAAAAAACTAAGTCTAAAAAAGTGATCAAAAAACGCAACAAGTGCCGACATGATGAAAAAACCAAGTCGAAAAAAGTGATGAAAAAACGCCACAGGTACCGACATGATGAAAAACTAAGTAAAAAAAGCTATCAAAAAACGCCACAAGTGCCGACAAGATGAAAAAACTAAGTCTAAAAAAGTGATCAAAAAACGCCACAGGTCATGACCTGTGCCGACATGATGAAAAAACTAAGTCCAAAAAATCGATCAAAAAACGCCACAGGTGCCGACATGATGAAAAAACTAAGTCTATAAAAGTGATCAAAAAACGCCACAGGTCATGACCTGTGCCGACATGATGAAAAAACTAAGTCCAAAAAAAGCGATCAAAAAACGCCACAGGTCATGACCTGTGCCGACATGATGAAAAAAGTAAGTCTAAAAAAGCGATCAAAAAACGCCACAGGTCATGACCTGTGCCGACATGATGAAAAAACTAAGTCCAAAAAAAGCGATCAAAAAACGCCCCAGGTCATGACCTGTGCCGACATTATGTTAAAACTAAGTCTAAAAAAGTGATCAAAAAACGCCACCGTACCGACATGATGAAAAAACTAAGTCCAAAAAATCGATCAAAAAACGCCACAGGTGCCGACATGATGAAAAAACTAAGTCTAAAAAAGTGATCAAAAAACGCCACAGGTCATGACCTGTGCCGACATGATGAAAAAACTAAGTCCAAAAAAAGCGATCAAAAAACGCCACAGGTCATGACCTGTGCCGACATGATGAAAAACTACGTAAAAAAAGCTATCAAAAAACGCCACAAGTGCCGACAAGATGAAAAAACTATGTCTAAAAAAGTGATCAAAAAACGCCACAGGTCATGTCCTGTGCCGACATGATGAAAAAACTAAGTCCAAAAAAGCGTTCAAAAAACGCCACAGGTCATGACCTGTGCCGACATGATGAAAAACTAATTCTAAAAAAGTGATCAAAAAACGCCACAGGTCATGAGTGTGCCGACATGATGAAAAAACTAAGTCGAAAAAAGTGATCAAAAAACGCCACAGGTCATGACCTGTGCCGACTTGATGAAAAACTACGTAAAAAAAGCTATCAAAAAACGCCACAAGTGCCGACAAGATGAAAAAACTGTCTAAAAAAGTGATCAAAAAACGCCACAGGTCATGACCTGTGCCGACATGATGAAAAACCTAAGTCGAAAAAAGTGATCAAAAACGCCACAGGTCATGACCTGTGCCGACATTATGAAAAAACTAAGTCTAAAAAAGTGATCAAAAAACGCAACAAGTGCCGACATGATGAAAAACTAAGTAAAAAAAGCTATCAAAAAACGCCACAAGTGCCGACAAGATGAAAAAACTAAGTCTAAAAAAGTGATCAAAAAACGCCACAGGTCATGACCTGTGCCGACATTATGTTAAAACTAAGTCTAAAAAAGTGATCAAAAAACGCCACCGTACCGACATGATGAAAAAACTAAGTCCAAAAAATCGATCAAAAAACGCCACAGGTGCCGACATGATGAAAAAACTAAGTCTAAAAAAGTGATCAAAAAACGCCACAGGTCATGACCTGTGCCGACATGATGAAAAAACTAAGTCCAAAAAAAGCGATCAAAAAACGCCACAGGTCATGACCTGTGCCGACATGATGAAAAACTAATTCTAAGAAAGTGATCAAAAAACGCCACAGGTCCATGACCTGTGCCGACATGATGAAAAAACTAAGTCGAAAAAAGTGATCAAAAAACGCCACAGGTACCGCCACCTGTACCGACATGATGAAAAACTAAGTAAAAAAAGCTATCAAAAAACGCCACAAGTGCCGACAAGATGAAAAAACTAAGTCTAAAAAAGTGATCAAAAAACGCCACAGGTGCCGACATTATAAAAAACTAAGTCTAAAAAAGTGATCAAAAAACGCCACAGGTCATGACCTGTGCCGACATGATGAAAAAACTAAGTCCAAAAAAAGCGATCAAAAAACGCCACAGGTCATGACCTGTGCCGACATTATGAAAAAACTAAGTAGAAAAAAGTGATCAAAAACGCCACAGGTCATGACCTGTGCCGACATTATGAAAAAACTAAGTCTAAAAAAGTGATCAAGAAACGCAACAAGTGCCGACATGATGAAAAAACCAAGTCGAAAAAAGTGATGAAAAAACGCCACAGGTCATGACCTGTACCGACATGATGAAAAACTAAGTAAAAAAAGCTATCAAAAAACGCCACAAGTGCCGACAAGATGAAAAAACTAAGTCTAAAAAAGTGATCAAAAAACGCCACAGGTCTTGACCTGTGCCGACATTATGAAAAAACTAAGTCTAAAAAAGTGATCAAAAAACGCCACAGGTCATGCATGACCTGTGCCGACATGATGAAAAAACTAAGTCCAAAAAATCGATCAAAAAACGCCACAGGTGCCGACATGATGAAAAAACTAAGTCTAAAAAAGTGATCAAAAAACGCCACAGGTCATGACCTGTGCCGACATGATGAAAAAACTAAGTCCAAAAAAAGCGATCAAAAAACGCCACAGGTCATGACCTGTGCCGACATTATGAAAAAACTAAGTCCAAAAAAAGCGATCAAAAAACGCCACAGGTCATGACCTGTGCCGACATTATGAAAAAACTAAGTCGAAAAAAGTGATGAAAAACGCCACAGGTCATGACCTGTGCCGACATTATGAAAAAACTAAGTCTAAAAAAGTGATCAAAAAACGCAACAAGTGCCGACATGATGAAAAAACCAAGTCGAAAAAAGTGATGAACAAAACGCCACAGGTCATGACCTGTGCCGACATGATGAAAAAACTAAGTCCAAAAAAGCGTTCAAAAAATGCCACAGGTCATGACCTGTGCCGACGTGATGAAAAACTAATTCTAAAAAAGTGATCAAAAAACGCCACAGGTCATGACCTGTGCCGACATGATGAAAAAACTAAGTCGAAAAAAGTGATCAAAAAACGCCACAGGTCATGACCTGTGCCGACATGATGAAAAACTACGTAAAAAAAGCTATCAAAAAACGCCACAAGTGCCGACAAGATGAAAAAACTATGTCTAAAAAAGTGATCAAAAAACGCCACAGGTCATGTCCTGTGCCGACATGATGAAAAAACTAAGTCCAAAAAAGCGTTCAAAAAACGCCACAGGTCATGACCTGTGCCGACATGATGAAAAACTAATTCTAAAAAAGTGATCAAAAAACGCCACAGGTCATGACCTGTGCCGACATGATGAAAAAACTAAGTCGAAAAAAGTGATCAAAAAACGCCACAGGTCATGACCTGTGCCGACATGATGAAAAACTACGTAAAAAAAGCTATCAAAAAACGCCACAAGTGCCGACAAGATGAAAAAACTGTCTAAAAAAGTGATCAAAAAACGCCACAGGTCATGACCTGTGCCGACATGATGAAAAACCTAAGTCGAAAAAAGTGATCAAAAACGCCACAGGTCATGACCTGTGCCGACATTATGAAAAAACTAAGTCTAAAAAAGTGATCAAAAAACGCAACAAGTGCCGACATGATGAAAAAACCAAGTCGAAAAAAGTGATGAAAAAACGCCACAGGTCATGACCTGTACCGACATGATGAAAAACTAAGTAAAAAAAGCTATCAAAAAACGCCACAAGTGCCGACAAGATGAAAAAACTAAGTCTAAAAAAGTGATCAAAAAACGCCACAGGTCATGACCTGTGCCGACATGATGAAAAAACTAAGTCCAAAAAATCGATCAAAAAACGCCACAGGTGCCGACATGATGAAAAAACTAAGTCTAAAAAAGTGATCAAAAAACGCCACAGGTGCCGACCTGTGCCGACATGATGAAAAAACTAAGTCCAAAAAAAGCGATCAAAAAACGCCACAGGTCATGACCTGTGCCGACATGATGAAAAAACTGTCTAAAAAAGTGATCAAAAAACGCCACAGGTCACACCTGTGCCGACATGATGAAAAAACTAAGTCCAAAAAAAGCGATCAAAAAACGCCCCAGGTCATGACCTGTGCCGACATTATGTTAAAACTAAGTCTAAAAAAGCGATCAAAAAACGCCACCGTACCGACATGAAAAAAAACTAAGTCCAAAAAAGTGATCAAAAAACGCCACAAGTGCCGACATGATGAAAAAGTGATCAAAAAAGTGGTCTAAAAAACGCCACAGGTCATGACCTGTGCCGACATGATGAAAAAAGTAAGTCTAAAAAAGTGATCAAAAAACGCCACAGGTCATGACCTGTGCCGACATGATGAAAAAACTAAGTCCAAAAAAAGTGATCAAAAAACGCCACAGGTCATGTCCTGTGCCGACATGATGAAAAAACTAAGTCCAAAAAAGCGTTCAAAAAACGCCACAGGTCATGACCTGTGCCGACATGATGAAAAACTAAGTCTAAAAAAGTGACCAAAAAACGCCACAGGTCATGACCTGTACCGACATGATGAAAAACTAAGTAAAAAAAGCTATCAAAAAACGCCACAAGTGCCGACAAGATGAAAAAACTAAGTCTAAAAAAGTCATCAAAAAACGCCACAGGTCATGACCTGTGCCGACATGATGAAAAAACTAAGTCCAAAAAAAGCGATCAAAAAACGCCACAGGTCATGACCTGTGCCGACATTATGAAAAAACTAAGTCCAAAAAAAGCGATCAAAAAACGCCACAGGTCATGACCTGTGCCGACATTATGAAAAAACTAAGTCTAAAAAAGTGATCAAAAAACGCCACAGGTCATGACCTGTGCCGACATGATGAAAAACTAAGTCGAAAAAAGTGATCAAAAAACGCCACAAGTGCCGACATGATGAAAAAGTGATCAAAAAAGTGGTCTAAAAAACGCCACAGGTCATGACCTGTGCCGACATGATGAAAAAACTAAGTCCAAAAAAAGCGATCAAAAAACGCCACAGGTCATGACCTGTGCCGACATTATGTTAAAACTAAGTCTAAAAAAGTGATCAAAAAACGCCACAGATCATGACCTGTGCCGACATGATGAAAAAACTAAGTCCAAAAAAAGCGATCAAAAAACGCCCCAGGTCATGACCTGTGCCGACATTATGTTAAAACTAAGTCTAAAAAAGTGATCAAAAAACGCCACCGTACCGACATGATGAAAAAACTAAGTCCAAAAAATCGATATAAAAACGCCACAGGTGCCGACATGATGAAAAAAATAAGTCTAAAAAAGTGATCAAAAAACGCCACAGGTCATGACCTGTGCCGACATGATGAAAAAACTAAGTCCAAAAAAAGCGATCAAAAAACGCCACAGGTCATGACCTGTGCCGACATGATGAAAAAACTAAGTCTAAAAAAGTGATCAAAAAACGCCACAGGTCATGACCTGTGCCGACATGATGAAAAACTACGTAAAAAAGCTATCAAAAAACGCCACAAGTGCCGACAAGATGAAAAAACTAAGTCTAAAAAAGTGATCGAAAAACGCCACAGGTCATGACCTGTGCCGACATTATGAAAAAACTAAGTCTAAAAAAGTGATCAAAAAACGCCACAGGTCATGACCTGTGCCGACATGATGAAAAACTACGTAAAAAAAGCTATCAAAAAACGCCACAAGTGCCGACAAGATGAAAAAACTATGTCTAAAAAAGTGATCAAAAAACGCCACAGGTCATGTCCTGTGCCGACATGATGAAAAAACTAAGTCCAAAAAATCGATCAAAAAACGCCACAGGTGCCGACATGATGAAAAAACTAAGTCCAAAAAAAGCGATCAAAAAACGCCACAGGTCATGACCTGTGCCGACATTATGAAAAAACTAAGTCCAAAAAAAGCGATCAAAAAACGCCACAGGTCACCTGTGCCGACATTATGAAAAAACTAAGTCTAAAAAAGTGATCAAAAAACGCCACAGGTCATGACCTGTGCCGACATGATGAAAAACTAAGTCGAAAAAAGTGATCAAAAAACGCCACAAGTGCCGACATGATGAAAAAGTGATCAAAAAAGTGGTCTAAAAAACGCCACAGGTCATGACCTGTGCCGACATGATGAAAAAACTAAGTCCAAAAAAAGCGATCAAAAAACGCCACAGGTCATGACCTGTGCCGACATTATGTTAAAACTAAGTCTAAAAAAGTGATCAAAAAACGCCACAGATCATGACCTGTGCCGACATGATGAAAAAACTAAGTCCAAAAAAAGCGATCAAAAAACGCCCCAGGTCATGACCTGTGCCGACATTATGTTAAAACTAAGTCTAAAAAAGTGATCAAAAAACGCCACCGTACCGACATGATGAAAAAACTAAGTCCAAAAAATCGATATAAAAACGCCACAGGTGCCGACATGATGAAAAAAATAAGTCTAAAAAAGTGATCAAAAAACGCCACAGGTCATGACCTGTGCCGACATGATGAAAAAACTAAGTCCAAAAAAAGCGATCAAAAAACGCCACAGGTCATGACCTGTGCCGACATGATGAAAAAACTAAGTCTAAAAAAGTGATCAAAGAACGCCACAGGTCATGACCTGTGCCGACATGATGAAAAACTACGTAAAAAAGCTATCAAAAAACGCCACAAGTGCCGACAAGATGAAAAAACTAAGTCTAAAAAAGTGATCGAAAAACGCCACAGGTCACCTGTGCCGACATTATGAAAAAACTAAGTCTAAAAAAGTGATCAAAAAACGCCACAGGTCATGACCTGTGCCGACATGATGAAAAACTAAGTCGAAAAAAGTGATCAAAAAACGCCACAAGTGCCGACATGATGAAAAAGTGATCAAAAAAGTGGTCTAAAAAACGCCACAGGTCATGACCTGTGCCGACATGATGAAAAAACTGCAGTATTTTTCAAATGAGAAGCCAATTCCTTCACTGCCAATCACGTGTACGAGCTAACGAAGTACCGCTAGCAGTAAGAGTCTTCCCTTTGTCTCGCTGTCTCTGATTGGACCGCGTATCTAGGCAAGAAGAAGGACAAACGGCTTGTCATCTGCAAAACACTGTAGTTTGTGCCTGGGTTTGATCCCCGGTATCTCCTCGGATTTTTCCGAGGTAGGGGGGTCTGGAACAAGGTCCACTCAGCCTCATAATTCAAACTAAGGAGCTACTTGGTTAAGAAATAGTAGCTCCAGTCATGGAAACCATTACTAATGGATGTGGGTGTTGGCATGCTGACCAACTTGTTACTTGATGCAGCGGTTGGATGGGATCCCATGTAATACTGTGGGGGGCGGAGGAAAATCTTATAATAGCTATCAAAAAACGCCACAAGTGCCGACAAGATGAAAAAACTAAGTCTAAAAAAGTGATCAAAAAACGCCACAGGTCATGACCTGTGCCGACATTATAAAAAACTAAGTCTAGAAAAGTGATCAAAAAACGCCACAGGTCATGACCTGTGCCGACATGATGAAAAAACTAAGTCCAAAAAAAGCGATCAAAAAACGCCACAGGTCATGACCTGTGCCGACATTATGAAAAAACTAAGTAGAAAAAAGTGATCAAAAACGCCACAGGTCATGACCTGTGCCGACATTATGAAAAAACTAAGTCTAAAAAAGTGATCAAAAAACGCAACAAGTGCCGACATGATGAAAAAACCAAGTCGAAAAAAGTGATGAAAAAACGCCACAGGTCATGACCTGTACCGACATGATGAAAAACTAAGTAAAAAAAGCTATCAAAAAACGCCACAAGTGCCGACAAGATGAAAAAACTAAGTCTAAAAAAGTGATCAAAAAACGCCACAGGTCATGACCTGTGCCGACATGATGAAAAAACTAAGTCCAAAAAATCGATCAAAAAACGCCACAGGTGCCGACATGATGAAAAAACTAAGTCCAAAAAAAGCGATCAAAAAACGCCACAGGTCATGACCTGTGCCGACATGATGAAAAACTAATTCTAAAAAAGTGATCAAAAAACGCCACAGGTCCATGACCTGTGCCGACATGATGAAAAAACTAAGTCGAAAAAAGTGATCAAAAAACGCCACAGGTCATGACCTGTGCCGACATGATGAAAAACTACGTAAAAAAAGCTATCAAAAAACGCCACAAGTGCCGACAAGATGAAAAAACTAAGTCTAAAAAAGTGATCAAAAAACGCCACAGGTCATGACCTGTGCCGACATGATGAAAAAACTAAGTCCAAAAAATCGATCAAAAAACGCCACAGGTGCCGACATGATGAAAAATCTAAGTCTAAAAAAGTCATCAAAAAACGCCACAGGTCATGACCTGTGCCGACATGATGAAAAAACTAAGTCCAAAAAAAGCGATCAAAAAACGCCACAGGTCATGACCTGTGCCGACATTATGAAAAAACTAAGTCCAAAAAAAGCGATCAAAAAACGCCACAGGTCATGACCTGTGCCGACATTATGAAAAAACTAAGTCTAAAAAAGTGATCAAAAAACGCCACAGGTCATGACCTGTGCCGACATGATGAAAAACTAAGTCGAAAAAAGTGATCAAAAAACGCCACAAGTGCCGACATGATGAAAAAGTGATCAAAAAAGTGGTCTAAAAAACGCCACAGGTCATGACCTGTGCCGACATGATGAAAAAACTAAGTCGAAAAAAGTGATCAAAAAACGCCACAGGTCATGACCTGTGCCGACATGATGAAAAACTACGTAAAAAAAGCTATCAAAAAACGCCACAAGTGCCGACAAGATGAAAAAACTATGTCTAAAAAAGTGATCAAAAAACGCCACAGGTCATGTCCTGTGCCGACATGATGAAAAAACTAAGTCCAAAAAAGCGTTCAAAAAACGCCACAGGTCATGACCTGTACCGACATGATGAAAAACTAAGTAAAAAAAGCGATCAAAAAACGCCACAAGTGCCGAAATGATGAAAAAACTAAGTCTAAAAAAGCGATCAAAAAACGCCACAGGTCATGACCTGTACCGACATGATGAAAAACTAAGTAAAAAAAGCTATCAAAAAACGCCACAGGTCATGACCTGTGCCGACATTATGAAAAAACTAAGTCTAAAAAAGTGATCAAAAACGCCACATGTGCCGACATGATGAAAAACTAAGTCGAAAAAAGTGATCAAAAAACGCCGCAAGTGCCGACATGATGAAAAAGTGATCAAAAAAGTGGTCTAAAAAACGCCACAGGTCATGACCTGTGCCGACATGATGAAAAAACTAAGTAGAAAAAAGTGATCAAAAACGCCACAGGTCATGACCTGTGCCGACATTATGAAAAAACTAAGTCTAACAAAGTGATCAAAAAACGCAACAAGTGCCGACATGATGAAAAAACCAAGTCGAAAAAAGTGATGAAATAACGCCACAGGTCATGACCTGTACCGACATGATGAAAAACTAAGTAAAAAAAGCTATCAAAAAACGCCACAAGTGCCGACAAGATGAAAAAACTAATTCTAAAAAAGTGATCAAAAAACGCCACAGGTCATGCATGACCTGTGCCGACATTATAAAAAACTAAGTCTAAAAAAGTGATCAAAAAACGCCACAGGTCATGTGCCGACATCATGTGCCGACAAGATGAAAAAACTAAGTCCAAAAAATCGATCAAAAAACGCCACAGGTGCCGACATGATGAAAAAACTAAGTCTAAAAAAGTGATCAAAAAACGCCACAGGTCATGACCTGTGCCGACATGATGAAAAAACTAAGTCCAAAAAAAGCGATCAAAAAACGCCACAGGTCATGACCTGTGCCGACATTATGAAAAAACTAAGTCTAAAAAAGTGATAAAAAACGCCACAGGTGCCGACATGATGTTAAACCTAAGTCAAAAAAGTCATCAAAAAAGCCACAGGTCAAGACCTGTGCCGACATGTTGAAAAAATTATAACGAAAAAGTGTTCAAGAAAGGCCACAGGTCATGACCTGTGCCGACATGATAAAAAACTAAGTCTAAAAAAGTGATCAAAAAACGCCACAGGACACGACCTGTGCCGATATTATGAAAAAACTAAGTCTTAAAAAGTGATCAAAAAACGCCACAGGTCATGACCTGTGCCGACGTGATGAAAAACTAAGTAAAAAAAAGCGATCAAAAAACGCCACAAGTGCCGACATGATGAAAAAACTAAGTCGAAAAAAGTGATAAAAAAGCCACAGGTCATCTGTGCCGACATGATGAAAAAACTAAGTCCAAAAAAAGCGATCAAAAAACGCCACAGGTCATGACCTGTGCCGACATTATGAAAAAACTAAGTCTAAAAAAGTGATCAAAAAACGCCACAAGTGCCGACATGATGAAAAAACTAGGTCGAAAAAAGTGATCAAAAAACGCCACAGGTCATGACCTGTGCCGACATGGTGAAAAAACTATGTCGAAAAAAGTGATCAAAAACGCCACAGGTGCCGACATGATGAAAAAAACTAAGTAAAAAAAGTGATCAAAAAAGCCACAGGTCATGACCTGTGCCGACATTATGAAAAAACTAAGTTTAAAAAAGTGATCAAAAAACGCCACAGGTGCAGACATGATGTTAAACCTAAGTCAAAAAAGTCATCAAAAAAGCCACAGGTCAAGACCTGTGCCGACATGTTGAAAAAATTATAACGAAAAAGTGTTCAAGAAAGGCCACAGGTCATGACCTGTGCCGACATGATAAAAAACTAAGTCTAAAAAAGTGATCAAAAAACGCCACAGGTCACGACCTGTGCCGATATTATGAAAAAACTAAGTCTTAAAAAGTGATCAAAAAACGCCACAGGTCATGACCTGTGCCGACGTGATGAAAAACTAAGTAAAAAAAAGCGATCAAAAAACGCCACAAGTGCCGACATGATGAAAAAACTAAGTCGAAAAAAGTGATAAAAAAGCCACAGGTCATCTGTGCCGACATGATGAAAAAACTAAGTCCAAAAAAAGCGATCAAAAAACGCCACAGGTCATGACCTGTGCCGACATTATGAAAAAACTAAGTCTAAAAAAGTGATCAAAAAACGCCACAAGTGATGAAAAAACTAGGTCGAAAAAAGTGATCAAAAACGCCACAGGTGCCGACATGATGAAAAAAACTAAGTAAAAAAAGTGATCAAAAAAGCCACAGGTCATGACCTGTGCCGACATTATGAAAAAACTAAGTTTAAAAAAGTGATCAAAAAACGCCACAAGTGCCGACATGATGAAAAAACCAAGTCGAAAAAAGTGATGAAAAAACGCCACAGGTCATGACCTGTGCCGACATGATGAAAAAACTAAGTCTAAAAAAGTGATCAAAAAACGCCACAGGTCATCATGACCTGTGCCGACATGATGTAAAACTACGTAAAAAAAGCTATCAAAAAACGCCACAAGTGCCGACAAGATGAAAAAACTAAGTCTAAAAAAGTGAACAAAAAACGCCACAAGTGCCGACATGATGAAAAAACCAAGTCGAAAAAAGTGATGAAAAAACGCCACAGGTCATGACCTGTGCCGACATTATGAAAAAACTAATTTTAAAGAGTGATAAAAAAAACGCCACAGGTGCCGACATGATGTTAAACCTAAGTCAAAAAAGTCATCAAAAAAGCCACAGGTCAAGACCTGTGCCGACATGTTGAAAAAATTATAACGAAAAAGTGTTCAAGAAAGGCCACAGGTCATGACCTGTGCCGACATGATGAAAAAACTAAGTCCAAAAAATCGATCAAAAAACGCCACAGGTGCCGACATGATGAAAAAACTAAGTCTAAAAAAGTCATCAAAAAACGCCACAGGTCATGACCTGTGCCGACATGATGAAAAAACTAAGTCCAAAAAATCGATCAAAAAACGCCACAGGTGCCGACATGATGAAAAAACTAAGTCTAAAAAAGTCATCAAAAAACGCCACAGGTCATGACCTGTGCCGACATGATGAAAAAACTAAGTCCAAAAAAAGCGATCAAAAAACGCCACAGGTCATGACCTGTGCCGACATGATGAAAAAACTAAGTCGAAAAAAGTGATGAAAAACGCCACAGGTCATGACCTGTGCCGACATAATGAAAAAACTAAGTCTAAAAAAGTGATCAAAAAACGCAACAAGTGCCGACATGATGAAAAAACCAAGTCGAAAAAAGTGATGAAAAAACACCACAGGTCACCGACATGATGAAAAACTAAGTAAAAAAAGCTATCAAAAAACGCCACAAGTGCCGACAAGATGAAAAAACTAAGTCTAAAAAAGTGATCAAAAAACGCCACAGGTCATGACCTGTGCCGACATTATAAAAAACTAAGTCTAGAAAAGTGATCAAAAAACGCCACAGGTCATGACCTGTGCCGACATGATGAAAAAACTAAGTCCAAAAAAAGCGATCAAAAAACGCCACAGGTCATGACCTGTGCCGACATTATGAAAAAACTAAGTAGAAAAAAGTGATCAAAAACGCCACAGGTCATGACCTGTGCCGACATTATGAAAAAACTAAGTCTAAAAAAGTGATCAAAAAACGCAACAAGTGCCGACATGATGAAAAAACCAAGTCGAAAAAAGTGATGAAAAAACGCCACAGGTCATGACCTGTACCGACATGATGAAAAACTAAGTAAAAAAAGCTATCAAAAAACGCCACAAGTGCCGACAAGATGAAAAAACTAAGTCTAAAAAAGTGATCAAAAAACGCCACAGGTCATGACCTGTGCCGACATTATAAAAAACTAAGTCTAGAAAAGTGATCAAAAAACGCCACAGGTCATGACCTGTGCCGACATGATGAAAAAACTAAGTCCAAAAAAAGCGATCAAAAAACGCCACAGGTCATGACCTGTGCCGACATTATGAAAAAACTAAGTAGAAAAAAGTGATCAAAAACGCCACAGGTCATGACCTGTGCCGACATTATGAAAAAACTAAGTCTAAAAAAGTGATCAAAAAACGCAACAAGTGCCGACATGATGAAAAAACCAAGTCGAAAAAAGTGATGAAAAAACGCCACAGGTCATGACCTGTACCGACATGATGAAAAACTAAGTAAAAAAAGCTATCAAAAAACGCCACAAGTGCCGACAAGATGAAAAAACTAAGTCTAAAAAAGTGATCAAAAAACGCCACAGGTCATGACCTGTGCCGACATTATGAAAAAACTAAGTCTAAAAAAGTGATCAAAAAACGCCACAGGTCCATGACCTGTGCCGACATGATGAAAAAACTAAGTCGAAAAAAGTGATCAAAAAACGCCACAGGTCATGACCTGTGCCGACATGATGAAAAACTACGTAAAAAAAGCTATCAAAAAACGCCACAAGTGCCGACAAGATGAAAAAACTATGTCTAAAAAAGTGATCAAAAAACGCCACAGGTCATGACCTGTGCCGACATGATGAAAAAACTAAGTCTAAAAAAGTGACCAAAAAACGCCACAGGTCATGACCTGTACCGACATGATGAAAAACTAAGTAAAAAAAGCTATCAAAAAACGCCACAAGTGCCGACAAGATGAAAGAACTAAGTCTAAAAAAGTGATCAAAAAACGCCACAGGTCATGACCTGTGCCGACATGATGAAAAACTAAGTCGAAAAAAGTGATCAAAAAACGCCACAAGTGCCGACATGATGAAAAAGTGATCAAAAAAGTGGTCTAAAAAACGCCACAGGTCATGACCTGTGCCGACATGATGAAAAAACTAAGTCGAAAAAAGTGATGAAAAACGCCACAGGTCATGACCTGTGCCGACATTATGAAAAAACTAAGTCTAAAAAAGTGATCAAAAAACGCCACAGGTCATGACCTGTGCCGACATGATGAAAAAACTAAGTCCAAAAAATCGATCAAAAAACGCCACAGGTGCCGACATGATGAAAAAACTAAGTCTAAAAAAGTCATCAAAAAACGCCACAGGTCATGACCTGTGCCGACATGATGAAAAAACTAAGTCCAAAAAAAGCGATCAAAAAACGCCACAGGTCATGACCTGTGCCGACATTATGAAAAAACTAAGTCCAAAAAAAGCGATGAAAAAACGCCACAGGTCATGACCTGTGCCGACATTATGAAAAAACTAAGTCTAAAAAAGTGATCAAAAAACGCCACAGGTCATGACCTGTGCCGACATGATGAAAAACTAAGTCGAAAAAAGTGATCAAAAAACGCCACAAGTGCCGACATGATGAAAAAGTGATCAAAAAAGTGGTCTAAAAAACGCCACAGGTCATGACCTGTGCCGACATGATGAAAAAACTAAGTCGAAAAAAGTGATGAAAACGCCACAGGTCATGCATGACCTGTGCCGACATTATGAAAAAACTAAGTCTAAAAAAGTGATCAAAAAACGCAACAAGTGCCGACATGATGAAAAAACCAAGTCGAAAAAAGTGATGAAAAAACACCACAGGTCACCGACATGATGAAAAACTAAGTAAAAAAAGCTATCAAAAAACGCCACAAGTGCCGACAAGATGAAAAAACTAAGTCTAAAAAAGTGATCAAAAAACGCCACCTGTGCCGACATTATAAAAAACTAAGTCTAGAAAAGTTATCAAAAAACGCCACAGGTCATGACCTGTGCCGACATGATGAAAAAACTAAGTCCAAAAAAAGCGATCAAAAAACGCCACAGGTCATGACCTGTACCGACATGATGAAAAACTAAGTAAAAAAAGCTATCAAAAAACGCCACAAGTGCCGACAAGATGAAAAAACTAAGTCTAAAAAAGTGATCAAAAAACGCCACAGGTCATGACCTGTGCCGACATTATGAAAAAACTAAGTCTAAAAAAGTGATCAAAAAACGCAACAAGTGCCGACATGATGAAAAAACCAAGTCGAAAAAAGTGATGAAAAAACGCCACAGGTCATGACCTGTACCGACATGATGAAAAACTAAGTAAAAAAAGCTATCAAAAAACGCCACAAGTGCCGACAAGATGAAAAAACTAAGTCTAAAAAAGTGATCAAAAAACGCCACAGGTCATGACCTGTGCCGACATGATGAAAAACTACGTAAAAAAAGCTATCAAAAAACGCCACAAGTGCCGACAAGATGAAAAAACTATGTCTAAAAAAGTGATCAAAAAACGCCACAGGTCATGACCTGTGCCGACATTATGAAAAAACTAAGTCCAAAAAAAGCGATCAAAAAACGCCACAGGTCATGACCTGTACCGACATGATGAAAAACTAAGTAAAAAAAGCGATCAAAAAACGCCACAAGTGCCGACATGATGAAAAAACTAAGTCTAAAAAAGTGATCAAAAAACGCCACAGGTCATGACCTGTGCCGACATGATGAAAAAACTAAGTCCAAAAAAAGCTATCAAAAAACGCCACAGGTCATGACCTGTGCCGACATTATGAAAAAACTAAGTCTAAAAAAGTGATCAAAAAACGCCACAGATGCCGACATGATGAAAAAGTGATCAAAAAAGTGGTCTAAAAAACGCCACAGGTCACGACCTGTGCCGACATTATGAATAAACTAAGTCTAAAAAAGTGATCAAAAAACGCCACCTGTACCCACATGATGAAAAACTAAGTAAAAAAAGCGATCAAAAAACGCCACAAGTGCCGACATGATGAAAAAACTAAGTCAAAAAAGTGGTCTAAAAAACGCCACAGGTCATGACCTGTGCCGACATGATGAAAAAACTAAGTCGAAAAAAGTGATCAAAAACGCCACAGGTCATGACCTGTGCCGACATTATGAAAAAACTAAGTTTAAAAAAGTGATCAAAAAACGCCACAAGTGCCGACATGATGAAAAAACCAAGTCGAAAAAAGTGATGAAAAAACGCCACAGGTCATGACCTGTGCCGACATTATGAAAAAACTAAGTCTAAAGAGTGATAAAAAACGCCACAGGTGCCGACATGATGTTAAACCTAAGTCAAAAAAGTCATCAAAAAAGCCACAGGTCAAGACCTGTGCCGACATGTTGAAAAAATAATAACGAAAAAGTGTTCAAGAAAGGCCACAGGTCATGACCTGTGCCGACATGATAAAAAACTAAGTCTAAAAAATGATCAAAAAACGCCACAGGTCATGACCTGTGCCGATATTATGAAAAAACTAAGTCTTAAAAAGTGATCAAAAAACGCCACAGGTCATGACCTGTGCCGACGTGATGAAAAACTAAGTAAAAAAAGCGATCAAAAAACGCCACAAGTGCCAACATGATGAAAAAACTAAGTCAAAAAAGTGATAAAAAAGCCACAGGTCATGACCTGTGCCGACATGATGAAAAAACTAAGTCCAAAAAAAGCGATCAAAAAACGCCACAGGTCATGACCTGTGCCGACATTATGAAAAAACTAAGTCTAAAAAAGTGATCAAAAAAGCCACAAGTGCCGACATGATGAAAAAACTAGGTCGAAAAAAGTGATCAAAAAACGCCACAGGTGCCGACATGATGAAAAAACTAAGTAAAAAAAGTGATCAAAAAAGCCACAGGTCATGACCTGTGCCGACATTATGAAAAAACTAAGTCTAAAAAAGTGATCAAAAAACGCCACAGGTCATGACCTGTACCCACATGATGAAAAACTAAGTAAAAAAAGCGATCAAAAAACGCCACAAGTGCCGACATGATGAAAAAACTAAGTCGAAAAAAGTGATCAAAAACGCCACAGGTCATGACCTGTGCCGACATTATGAAAAAACTAAGTTTAAAAAAGTGATCAAAAAACGCCACAAGTGCCGACATGATGAAAAACTAAGTCGAAAAAAGTGATCAAAAAACGCCGCAAGTGCCGACATGATGAAAAAACCAAGTCGAAAAAAGTGATGAAAAAACGCCACAGGTCATGACCTGTACCGACATGATGAAAAACTAAGTAAAAAAAGCTATCAAAAAACGCCACAAGTGCCGACAAGATGAAAAAACTAAGTCTAAAAAAGTGATCAAAAAACGCCACAGGTCATGACCTGTGCCGACATTATAAAAAACTAAGTCTAAAAAAGTGATCAAAAAACGCCACAGGTCATGACCTGTGCCGACATGATGAAAAAACTAAGTCCAAAAAATCGATCAAAAAACGCCACAGGTGCCGACATGATGAAAAAACTAAGTCTAAAAAAGTGATCAAAAAACGCCACAGGTCATGACCTGTGCCGACATGATGAAAAAACTAAGTCCAAAAAAAGCGATCAAAAAACGCCACAGGTCATGACCTGTGCCGACATGATGAAAAACTAAGTAAAAAAAGCTATCAAAAAACGCCACAAGTGCCGACATGATGAAAAAACTAAGTCTAAAAAAGCGATCAAAAAACGCCGACATTATGAAAAAACTAAGTAGAATTAAAGTGATCAAAAACGCCACAGGTCATGACCTGTGCCGACATTATGAAAAAACTAAGTCTAAAAAAGTGATCAAAAAACGCAACAAGTGCCGACATGATGAAAAAACCAAGTCGAAAAAAGTGATGAAAAAACGCCACAGGTGCCGACATGATGAAAAAACTAAGTAAAAAAAGTGATCAAAAAAGCCACAGGTCATGACCTGTGCCGACATTATGAAAAAACTAAGTCTAAAAAAGTGATCAAAAAACGCCACAGGTCATGACCTGTACCCACATGATGAAAAACTAAGTAAAAAAAGCGATCAAAAAACGCCACAAGTGCCGACATGATGAAAAACTAAGTCGAAAACCGATCAAAAACCAAGTGATCCGACATTATGAAAAAACTAAGTTTAAAAAAGTGATCAAAAAACGCCACAAGTGCCGACATGATGAAAAACTAAGTCGAAAAAAGTGATCAAAAAACGCCGCAAGTGCCGACATGATGAAAAAGTGATCAAAAAAGTGGTCTAAAAAACGCCACAGGTCATGACCTGTGCCGACATGATGAAAAAACTAAGTAGAAAAAAGTGATCAAAAACGCCACAGGTCATGACCTGTGCCGACATTATGAAAAAACTAAGTCTAAAAAAGTGATCAAAAAACGCAACAAGTGCCGACATGATGAAAAAACCAAGTCGAAAAAAGATGAAAAAACGCCACAGGTCAAGACCTGTACCGACATGATGAAAAACTAAGTAAAAAAAGCTATCAAAAAACGCCACAAGTGCCGACAAGATGAAAAAACTAAGTCTAAAAAAGTGATCAAAAAACGCCACAGGTCATGACCTGTGCCGACATTATAAAAAACTAAGTCTAAAAAAGTGATCAAAAAACGCCACAGGTCATGACCTGTGCCGACATGATGAAAAAACTAAGTCCAAAAAATCGATCAAAAAACGCCACAGGTGCCGACATGATGAAAAAACTAAGTCTAAAAAAGTGATCAAAAAACGCCACAGGTCATGACCTGTGCCGACATGATGAAAAAACTAAGTCCAAAAAAAGCGATCAAAAAACGCCACAGGTCATGACCTGTTCCGACATGATGAAAAACTAAGTAAAAAAAGCTATCAAAAAACGCCACAAGTGCCGACATGATGAAAAAACTAAGTCTAAAAAAGCGATCAAAAAACGCCGACATTATGAAAAAACTAAGTAGAAAAAAGTGATCAAAAACGCCACAGGTCATGACCTGTGCCGACATTATGAAAAAACTAAGTCTAAAAAAGTGATCAAAAAACGCAACAAGTGCCGACATGATGAAAAAACCAAGTCGAAAAAAGTGATGAAAAAACGCCACAGGTCATGACCTGTACCGACATGATGAAAAACTAAGTAAAAAAAGCTATCAAAAAACGCCACAAGTGCCGACAAGATGAAAAAACTAAGTCTAAAAAAGTGATCAAAAAACGCCACAGGTCATGACCTGTGCCGACATGATGAAAAAACTAAGTCTAAAAAAGTGATCAAAAAACGCCACAGGTCATGACCTGTGCCGACATTATGAAAAAACTAAGTCTAAAAAAGTGATCAAAAAACGCAACAAGTGCCGACATGATGAAAAAACCAAGTCGAAAAAAGTGATGAAAAAACGCCACAGGTCATGACCTGTACCGACATGATGAAAAACTAAGTAAAAAAAGCTATCAAAAAACGCCACAAGTGCCGACAAGATGAAAAAACTAAGTCTAAAAAAGTGATCAAAAAACGCCACAGGTCATGACCTGTGCCGACATTATGAAAAAACTAAGTTTAAAAAAGTGATCAAAAAACGCCACAAGTGCCGACATGATGAAAAAACCAAGTCGAAAAAAGTGATGAGAAAACGCCACAGGTCATGACCTGTGCCGACATGATGAAAAGACTAAGTCCAAAAAAGTGATCAAAAAACGCCACAGGTCATGACCTGTACCGACATGATGAAAAACTAAGTAAAAAAAGCTATCAAAAAACGCCACAAGTGCCGACATGATGAAAAAACTAAGTCTAAAAAAGCGATCAAAAAACGCCACAGGTCATGACCTGTGCCGACATTATGAAAAAACTAAGTCTAAAAAAGTGATCAAAAAACGCCACAGGTCATGACCTGTGCCGACATGATGAAAAACTAAGTCGAAAAAAGTGATCAAAAAACGCCGCAAGTGCCGACATGATGAAAAAGTGATCAAAAAAGTGGTCTAAAAAACGCCACAGGTCATGACCTGTGCCGACATGATGAAAAAACTAAGTAGAAAAAAGTGATCAAAAACGCCACAGGTCATGACCTGTGCCGACATTATGAAAAAACTAAGTCTAAAAAAGTGATCAAAAAACGCAACAAGTGCCGACATGATGAAAAAACCAAGTCGAAAAAAGTGATGAAAAAACGCCACAGGTCATGACCTGTACCGACATGATGAAAAACTAAGTAAAAAAAGCTATCAAAAAACGCCACAAGTGCCGACAAGATGAAAAAACTAAGTCTAAAAAAGTGATCAAAAAACGCCACAGGTCATGACCTGTGCCGACATTATAAAAAACTAAGTCTAAAAAAGTGATCAAAAAACGCCACAGGTCATGACCTGTGCCGACATGATGAAAAAACTAAGTCCAAAAAATCGATCAAAAAACGCCACAGGTGCCGACATGATGAAAAAACTAAGTCTAAAAAAGTGATCAAAAAACGCCACAGGTCATGACCTGTGCCGACATGATGAAAAAACTAAGTCCAAAAAAAGCGATCAAAAAACGCCACAAGTGCCGACATGATGAAAAACTACGTAAAAAAAGCTATCAAAAAACGCCACAAGTGCCGACAAGATGAAAAAACTATGTCTAAAAAAGTGATCAAAAAACGCCACAGGTCATGACCTGTGCCGACATGATGAAAAAACTAAGTCTAAAAAAGTGATCAAAAAACGCCACAGGTCATGACCTGTACCCACATGATGAAAAACTAAGTAAAAAAAGCGATCAAAAAACGCCACAAGTGCCGACATGATGAAAAAACTAAGTCCAAAAAATCGATCAAAAAACGCCACAGGTGCCGACATGATGAAAAAACTAAGTCTAAAAAAGTGATCAAAAAACGCCACAGGTCATGACCTGTGCCGACATGATGAAAAAACTAAGTCCAAAAAAAGCGATCAAAAAACGCCACAGGTCATGACCTGTGCCGACATGATGAAAAACTAAGTAAAAAAAGCTATCAAAAAACGCCACAAGTGCCGACATGATGAAAAAACTAAGTCTAAAAAAGCGATCAAAAAACGCCGACATTATGAAAAAACTAAGTAGAAAAAAGTGATCAAAAACGCCACAGGTCATGACCTGTGCCGACATTATGAAAAAACTAAGTCTAAAAAAGTGATCAAAAAACGCAACAAGTGCCGACATGATGAAAAAACCAAGTCGAAAAAAGTGATGAAAAAACGCCACAGGTCATGACCTGTACCGACATGATGAAAAACTAAGTAAAAAAAGCTATCAAAAAACGCCACAAGTGCCGACAAGATGAAAAAACTAAGTCTAAAAAAGTGATCAAAAAACGCCACAGGTCATGACCTGTGCCGACATGATGAAAAAACTAAGTCTAAAAAAGTGATCAAAAAACGCCACAGGTCATGACCTGTGCCGACATTATGAAAAAACTAAGTCTAAAAAAGTGATCAAAAAACGCCACAGGTCATGACCTGTGCCGACATGATGAAAAAACTAAGTCCAAAAAATCGATCAAAAAACGCCACAGGTGCCGACATGATGAAAAAACTAAGTCCAAAAAAAGCGATCAAAAAACGCCACAAGTGCCGACATGATGAAAAAGTGATCAAAAAAGTGGTCTAAAAAACGCCACAGGTCATGACCTGTGCCGACATGATGAAAAAACTAAGTCCAAAAAAAGCGATCAAAAAACGCCACAGGTCATGATGACCTGTGCCGACATGATGAAAAAACTAAGTCTAAAAAAGTGATCAAAAAACGCCACAGGTCATGACCTGTACCCACATGATGAAAAACTAAGTAAAAAAAGCGATCAAAAAACGCCACAAGTGCCGACATGATGAAAAAACTAAGTCGAAAAAAGTGATCAAAAACGCCACAGGTCATGACCTGTGCCGACATTATGAAAAAACTAAGTTTAAAAAAGTGATCAAAAAACGCCACAAGTGCCGACATGATGAAAAAACCAAGTCGAAAAAAGTGATGAGAAAACGCCACAGGTCATGACCTGTGCCGACATGATGAAAAGACTAAGTCCAAAAAAGTGATCAAAAAACGCCACAGGTCATGACCTGTACCGACATGATGAAAAACTAAGTAAAAAAAGCGATCAAAAAACGCCACAAGTGCCGACATGATGAAAAAACTAAGTCTAAAAAAGCGATCAAAAACGCCACAGGTCATGACCTGTGCCGACATTATGAAAAAACTAAGTCTAAAAAAGTGATCAAAAAACGCCACAGGTCATGACCTGTGCCGACATGATGAAAAACTAAGTCGAAAAAAGTGATCAAAAAACGCCGCAAGTGCCGACATGATGAAAAAGTGATCAAAAAAGTGGTCTAAAAAACGCCACAGGTCATGACCTGTGCCGACATGATGAAAAAACTAAGTAGAAAAAAGTGATCAAAAACGCCACAGGTCATGACCTGTGCCGACATTATGAAAAAACTAAGTCTAAAAAAGTGATCAAAAAACGCAACAAGTGCCGACATGATGAAAAAACCAAGTCGAAAAAAGTGATGAAAAAACGCCACAGGTCATGACCTGTGCCGACATGATGAAAAAACTAAGTCCAAAAAATCGATCAAAAAACGCCACAGGTGCCGACATGATGAAAAAACTAAGTCTAAAAAAGTGATCAAAAAACGCCACAGGTCATGACCTGTGCCGACATGATGAAAAAACTAAGTCCAAAAAAAGCGATCAAAAAACGCCACAGGTCATGACCTGTGCCGACATTATGAAAAAACTAAGTCTAAAAAAGTGATCAAAAAACGCCACAGGTCATGACCTGTACCGACATGATGAAAAACTAAGTAAAAAAAGCTATCAAAAAACGCCACAGGTCATGACCTGTGCCGACATGATGAAAAAACTAAGTCGAAAAAAGTGATCAAAAAACGCCGCAGGTCATGACCTGTGCCGACATGATGAAAAACTACGTAAAAAAAGCTATCAAAAAACGCCACAAGTGCCGACAAGATGAAAAAACTATGTCTAAAAAAGTGATCAAAAAACGCCACAGGTCATGACCTGTGCCGACATGATGAAAAAACTAAGTCTAAAAAAGTGATCAAAAAACGCCACAGGTCATGACCTGTGCCGACATTATGAAAAAACTAAGTCTAAAAAAGTGATCAAAAAACGCCACAGGTCATGACCTGTGCCGACATGATGAAAAAACTAAGTCCAAAAAATCGATCAAAAAACGCCACAGGTGCCGACATGATGAAAAAACTAAGTCTAAAAAAGTGATCAAAAAACGCCACAGGTCATGACCTGTGCCGACATTATGAAAAACTAAGTCGAAAAAAGTGATCAAAAAACGCCACAAGTGCCGACATGATGAAAAAGTGATCAAAAAAGTGGTCTAAAAAACGCCACAGGTCATGACCTGTGCCGACATCATGAAAAAACTAAGTCCAAAAAAAGCGATCAAAAAACGCCACAGGTCATGACCTGTGCCGACATGATGAAAAAACTAAGTCCAAAAAAAGCGATCAAAAAACGCCACAGGTCATGACCTGTGCCGACATGATGAAAAAACTAAGTCTAAAAAAGTGATCAAAAAACGCCACAGGTCATGACCTGTACCGACATGATGAAAAACTAAGTAAAAAAAGCGATCAAAAAACGCCACAAGTGCCGACATGATGAAAAAACTAAGTCTAAAAAAGTGATCAAAAAACGCCACAGGTCATGACCTGTGCCGACATGATGAAAAAACTAAGTCCAAAAAAAGCGATCAAAAAACGACACAGGTGCCGACATTATGAAAAAACTAAGTCGAAAAAAGTGATCAAAAAACGCCGCAAGTGCCGACATGATGTAAAAGTGATCAAAAAATTGGTCTAAAAAACGCCACAGGTCATGACCTGTGCCGACATGATGAAAAAACTAAGTCGAAAAAAGTGATCAAAAACGCCACAGGTGCCGACATTATGAAAAACCTAAGTCTAAAAAAGTGAACAAAAAACGCAACAAGTGCCGACATGATGAAAAAACCAAGTCGAAAAAAGCGATGAAAAAACGCCACAGGTCATGTGCCGACATGATGAAAAAACTAAGTCCAAAAAAAGCGATCTAAAAACGCCACATGACCTGTGCCGACATTAAGAAAAAATTAAGTCTAAAAAAGTGATCAAAAAACGCCACAGGTGCCGACATGATGAAAAACTAAGTCGAAAAAAGTGATCAAAAAACGCCGCAAGTGCCGACATGATGAAAAAACTAAGTCAAAAAAGTGATCAAAAAACACCACAGGTCATGACCTGTGCCGACATGATGAAAAAACTAAGTCCAAAAAAAGCGATCAAAAAACGCCACAGGTTGACCTGTGCCGACATGATGAATAAACTAAGTCCAAAAAAAGCGATCAAAAAACGCCACAGGTCATGACCTGTGCCGACATTATGAAAAAACTAAGTCTAAAAAAGTGATCAAAAAACGCCACAAGTGCCGACATGATGAAAAAACTAAGTCAAAAAAGTCATCAAAAAAGCCACAGGTCAAGACCTGTGCCGACATGTTGAAAAAATTATAACGAAAAAGTGTTCAAGATAGGCCACAGGTCATGACCTGTGCCGACATGATAAAAAACTAAGTCCAAAAAAAGCGATCAAAAAACGCCACAGGTCATGACCTGTGCCGACATTATGAAAAAACTAAGTCTAAAAAAGTGATCAAAAAACGCCACAAGTGCCGACATGATGAAAAAACTAGGTCGAAAAAGTGATCAAAAAACGCCACAGGTCATGACCTGTGCCGACATGGTGAAAAAACTATGTCGAAAAAAGTGATCAAAAACGCCACAGGTGCCGACATGATGAAAAAAAACTAAGTAAAAAAAGTGATCAAAAAACGCCACAGGTCATGACCTGTACCCACATGATGAAAAACTAAGTAAAAAAAGCGATCAAAAAACGCCACAAGTGCCGACATGATGAAAAAACTAAGTCAAAAAAGTGGTCATGACCTGTGCCGACATTATGAATAAACTAAGTCTAAAAAAGTGATCAAAAAACGCCACAGGTCATGACCTGTACCCACATGATGAAAAACTAATTAAAAAAAGCGATCAAAAAACGCCACAAGTGCCGACATGATGAAAAAACTAAGTCAAAAAAGTGGTCTAAAAAACGCCACAGGTCATGACCTGTGCCGACATGATGAAAAAACTAAGTCGAAAAAAGTGATCAAAAACGCCACAGGTCATGACCTGTGCCGACATTATGAAAAAACTAAGTTTAAAAAAGTGATCAAAAAACGCCACAAGTGCCGACATGATGAAAAAACCAAGTCGAAAAAAGTGATGAAAAAACGCCACAGGTCATGACCTGTGCCGACATTATGAAAAAACTAAGTCTAAAGAGTGATAAAAAACGCCACAGGTGCCGACATGATGTTAAACCTAAGTCAAAAAAGTCATCAAAAAAGCCACAGGTCAAGACCTGTGCCGACATGTTGAAAAAATAATAACGAAAAAGTGTTCAAGAAAGGCCACAGGTCATGACCTGTGCCGACATGATAAAAAACTAAGTCTAAAAAATGATCAAAAAACGCCACAGGTCATGACCTGTGCCGATATTATGAAAAAACTAAGTCTTAAAAAGTGATCAAAAAACGCCACAGGTCATGACCTGTGCCGACGTGATCAAAAACTAAGTAAAAAAAAGCGATCAAAAAACGCCACAAGTGCCAACATGATGAAAAAACTAAGTCGAAAAAAGTGATAAAAAAGCCACAGGTCATGACCTGTGCCGACATGATGAAAAAACTAAGTCCAAAAAAAGCGATCAAAAAACGCCACAGGTCATGACCTGTGCCGACATTATGAAAAAACTAAGTCTAAAAAAGTGATCAAAAAACGCCACAAGTGCCGACATGATGAAAAAACTAGGTCGAAAAAAGTGATCAAAAAACGCCACAGGTCATGACCTGTGCCGACATGGTGAAAAAACTATGTCGAAAAAAGTGATCAAAAACGCCACAGGTGCCGACATGATGAAAAAACTAAGTAAAAAAAGTGATCAAAAAAGCCACAGTTCATGACCTGTGCCGACATTATGAAAAAACTAAGTCTAAAAAAGTGATCAAAAAACGCCACAGGTCATGACCTGTACCCACATGATGAAAAACTAAGTAAAAAAAGCGTACAAAAAACGCCACAAGTGCCGACATGATGAAAAAACTAAGTCGAAAAAAGTGATCAAAAACGCCACAGGTCATGACCTGTGCCGACATTATGAAAAAACTAAGTTTAAAAAAGTGATCAAAAAACGCCACAAGTGCCGACATGATGAAAAAACCAAGTCCAAAAAAGTGATCAAAAAACGCCACAGGTCATGACCTGTACCGACATGATGAAAAACTAAGTAAAAAAAGCGATCAAAAAACGCCACAAGTGCCGACATGATGAAAAAACTAAGTCTAAAAAAGCGATCAAAAAACGCCACAGGTCATGACCTGTGCCGACATTATGAAAAAACTAAGTCTAAAAAAGTGATCAAAAAACGCCACAGGTCATGACCTGTACCGACATGATGAAAAACTAAGTCTAAAAAAGTGATCAAAAAACGCAACAAGTGCCGACATGATGAAAAAACCAAGTCGAAAAAAGTGATGAAAAAACGCCACAGGTCATGACCTGTACCGACATGATGAAAAACTAAGTAAAAAAAGCTATCAAAAAACGCCACAAGTGCCGACAAGATGAAAAAACTAAGTCTAAAAAAGTGATCAAAAAACGCCACAGGTCATGACCTGTGCCGACATTATAAAAAACTAAGTCTAAAAAAGTGATCAAAAAACGCCACAGGTCATGACCTGTGCCGACATGATGAAAAAACTAAGTCCAAAAAATCGATCAAAAAACGCCACAGGTGCCGACATGATGAAAAAACTAAGTCTAAAAAAGTGATCAAAAAACGCCACAGGTCATGACCTGTGCCGACATGATGAAAAAACTAAGTCCAAAAAAAGCGATCAAAAAACGCCACAGGTCATGACCTGTGCCGACATTATGAAAAAACTAAGTCTAAAAAAGTGATCAAAAAACGCCACAGGTCATGACCTGTACCGACATGATGAAAAACTAAGTAAAAAAAGCTATCAAAAAACGCCACAGGTCATGACCTGTGCCGACATGATGAAAAAACTAAGTCGAAAAAAGTGATCAAAAAACGCCGCAGGTCATGACCTGTGCCGACATGATGAAAAACTACGTAAAAAAAGCTATCAAAAAACGCCACAAGTGCCGACAAGATGAAAAAACTATGTCTAAAAAAGTGATCAAAAAACGCCACAGGTCATGACCTGTGCCGACATGATGAAAAAACTAAGTCTAAAAAAGTGATCAAAAAACGCCACAGGTCATGACCTGTGCCGACATTATGAAAAAACTAAGTCTAAAAAAGTGATCAAAAAACGCCACAGGTCATGACCTGTGCCGACATGATGAAAAAACTAAGTCCAAAAAATCGATCAAAAAACGCCACAGGTGCCGACATGATGAAAAAACTAAGTCTAAAAAAGTGATCAAAAAACGCCACAGGTCATGACCTGTGCCGACATTATGAAAAACTAAGTCGAAAAAAGTGATCAAAAAACGCCACAAGTGCCGACATGATGAAAAAGTGATCAAAAAAGTGGTCTAAAAAACGCCACAGGTCATGACCTGTGCCGACATGATGAAAAAACTAAGTCCAAAAAAAGCGATCAAAAAACGCCACAGGTCATGACCTGTGCCGACATGATGAAAAAACTAAGTCCAAAAAAAGCGATCAAAAAACGCCACAGGTCATGACCTGTGCCGACATGATGAAAAAACTAAGTCTAAAAAAGTGATCAAAAAACGCCACAGGTCATGACCTGTACCGACATGATGAAAAACTAAGTAAAAAAAGCGATCAAAAAACGCCACAAGTGCCGACATGATGAAAAAACTAAGTCTAAAAAAGTGATCAAAAAACGTTACAGGTCATGACCTGTGCCGACATGATGAAAAAACTAAGTCCAAAAAAAGCGATCAAAAAACGCCACAGGTGACCTGTGCCGACATTATGAAAAAACTAAGTCGAAAAAAGTGATCAAAAAACGCCGCAAGTGCCGACATGATGTAAAAGTGATCAAAAAATTGGTCTAAAAAACGCCACAGGTCATGACCTGTGCCGACATGATGAAAAAACTAAGTCGAAAAAAGTGATCAAAAACGCCACAGGTGCCGACATTATGAAAAACCTAAGTCTAAAAAAGTGAACAAAAAACGCAACAAGTGCCGACATGATGAAAAAACCAAGTCGAAAAAAGCGATGAAAAAACGCCACAGGTCATGTGCCGACATGATGAAAAAACTAAGTCCAAAAAAAGCGATCTAAAAACGCCACATGACCTGTGCCGACATTATGAAAAAACTAAGTCTAAAAAAGTGATCAAAAAACGCCACAAGTGCCGACATGATGAAAAAACTAAGTCTAAAAAAAGCGATCAAAAAACGCCACAAGTGCCGACAAGATGAAAAAACTAAGTCTAAGAAAGTGATCAAAAAACGCCACAGGTCATGACCTGTACCGACATGATGAAAAACTAAGTAAAAAAAGCTATCAAAAAACGCCACAAGTGCCGACAAGATGAAAAAACTAAGTCTAAGAAAGTGATCAAAAAACGCCACAGGTCATGACCTGTACCGACATGATGAAAAACTAAGTCGAAAAAAGTGATCAAAAAACGCCACAGGTCATGACCTGTGCCGACATGATGAAAAAACTAAGTCCAAAAAATCGATCAAAAAACGCCACAGGTGCCGACATGATGAAAAAACTAAGTCCAAAAAAAGCGATCAAAAAACGCCACAGGTCATGACCTGTGCCGACATGAAAAAACTAAGTCCAAAAAAAGCGATCAAAAAACGCCACAGGTCATGACCTGTACCGACATGATGAAAAACTAAGTAAAAAAAGCGATCAAAAAACGCCACAAGTGCCGACATGATGAAAAAACTAAGTCTAAAAAAGTGATCAAAAAACGCCACAGGTCATGACCTGTGCCGACATTATGAAAAAACTAAGTCCAAAAAAAGCGATCAAAAAACGCCACAGGCATGACCTGTGCCGACATGATGAAAAAACTAAGTCGAAAAAAGCGATCAAAAAACGCCACAGGTCATGACCTGTGCCGACATGATGAAAAACTAATTCTAAAAAAGTGATCTTAAAACGCCACAGGTCATGACCTGTGCCGACATGATGAAAAAACTAAGTCCAAAAAAAGCGATCAAAAAACGCCACAGGTCATGACCTGTGCCGACATGATGAAAAACTAATTCTAAAAAAGTGATCAAAAAACGCCACAGGTCATGACCTGTGCCGACATGATGAAAAAACTAAGTCGAAAAAAGTGATCAAAAAACGCCACAGGTCATGACCTGTGCCGACATGATGAAAAACTACGTAAAAAAAGCTATCAAAAAACGCCACAAGTGCCGACAAGATGAAAAAACTATGTCTAAAAAAGTGATCAAAAAACGCCACAGGTCATGACCTGTGCCGACATGATGAAAAAACTAAGTCGAAAAAAGCGATCAAAAAACGCCACAGGTCATGATCTGTGCCGACATTGTGAAAAAACTATAACGAAAAAGTGTTCAAGAAAGGCCACAAGTGCCGACAAGATGAAAAAACTAAGTCTTAAAAAGTGATCAAAAAACGCCACAGGTCATGACCTGTGCCGACATTATGAAAAAACTAAGTCGAAAAAAGTGATCAAAAAACGCCACAGGTCATGACCTGTGCCGACATGATGAAAAAACTAAGTCTAAAAAAGTGATCAAAAAACGCCACAGGTCATGACCTGTACCGACATGATGAAAAACTAAGTAAAAAAAGCTATCAAAAAACGCCACAAGTGCCGACAAGATGAAAAAACTAAGTCTAAAAAAGGGATCAAAAAACGCCACAGGTCATGACCTGTGCCGACATGATGAAAAAACTAAGTCGAAAAAAGTGATCAAAAAACGCCACAGGTCATGACCTGTGCCGACATTATGAAAAAACTAAGTCTAAAAAAGTGATCAAAAAACGCCACAGGTCATGACCTGTGCCGACATGATGAAAAAACTAAGTCCAAAAAATCGATCAAAAAACGCCACAGGTGCCGACATGATGAAAAAACTAAGTCTAAAAAAGTGATCAAAAAACGCCACAAGTGCCGACATGATGAAAAAGTGATCAAAAAAGTGGTCTAAAAAACGCCACAGGTCATGACCTGTGCCGACATGATGAAAAAACTAAGTCCAAAAAAAGCGATCAAAAAACGCCACAGGTCATGACCTGTGCCGACATGATGAAAAAACTAAGTCCAAAAAAAGCGATCAAAAAACGCCACAGGTCATGACCTGTGCCGACATGATGAAAAAACTAAGTCTAAAAAAGTGATCAAAAAACGCCACAGGTCATGACCTGTACCGACATGATGAAAAACTAAGTAAAAAAAGCGATCAAAAAACGCCACAAGTGCCGACATGATGAAAAAACTAAGTCTAAAAAAGTGATCAAAAAACGTTACAGGTCATGACCTGTGCCGACATGATGAAAAAACTAAGTCCAAAAAAAGCGATCAAAAAACGCCACAGGTGACCTGTGCCGACATTATGAAAAAACTAAGTCGAAAAAAGTGATCAAAAAACGCCGCAAGTGCCGACATGATGTAAAGGTGATCAAAAAATTGGTCTAAAAAACGCCACAGGTCATGACCTGTGCCGACATGATGAAAAAACTAAGTCGAAAAAAGTGATCAAAAACGCCACAGGTGCCGACATTATGAAAAACCTAAGTCTAAAAAAGTGAACAAAAAACGCAACAAGTGCCGACATGATGAAAAAACCAAGTCGAAAAAAGCGATGAAAAAACGCCACAGGTCATGTGCCGACATGATGAAAAAACTAAGTCCAAAAAAAAGCGATCTAAAAACGCCACATGACCTGTGCCGACATTATGAAAAAACTAAGTCTAAAAAAGTGATCAAAAAACGCCACAAGTGCCGACATGATGAAAAAACTAAGTCTAAAAAAGCGATCAAAAAACGCCACAAGTGCCGACAAGATGAAAAAACTAAGTCTAAGAAAGTGATCAAAAAACGCCACAGGTCATGACCTGTACCGACATGATGAAAAACTAAGTAAAAAAAGCTATCAAAAAACGCCACAAGTGCCGACAAGATGAAAAAACTAAGTCTAAGAAAGTGATCAAAAAACGCCACAGGTCATGACCTGTACCGACATGATGAAAAACTAAGTCGAAAAAAGTGATCAAAAAACGCCACAGGTCATGACCTGTGCCGACATGATGAAAAAACTAAGTCCAAAAAATCGATCAAAAAACGCCACAGGTGCCGACATGATGAAAAAACTAAGTCCAAAAAAAGCGATCAAAAAACGCCACAGGTCATGACCTGTGCCGACATGAAAAAACTAAGTCCAAAAAAAGCGATCAAAAAACGCCACAGGTCATGACCTGTACCGACATGATGAAAAACTAAGTAAAAAAAGCGATCAAAAAACGCCACAAGTGCCGACATGATGAAAAAACTAAGTCTAAAAAAGTGATCAAAAAACGCCACAGGTCATGACCTGTGCCGACATTATGAAAAAACTAAGTCCAAAAAAAGCGATCAAAAAACGCCACAGGCATGACCTGTGCCGACATGATGAAAAAACTAAGTCGAAAAAAGCGATCAAAAAACGCCACAGGTCATGACCTGTGCCGACATGATGAAAAACTAATTCTAAAAAAGTGATCTTAAAACGCCACAGGTCATGACCTGTGCCGACATGATGAAAAAACTAAGTCCAAAAAAAGCGATCAAAAAACGCCACAGGTCATGACCTGTGCCGACATGATGAAAAACTAATTCTAAAAAAGTGATCAAAAAACGCCACAGGTCATGACCTGTGCCGACATGATGAAAAAACTAAGTCGAAAAAAGTGATCAAAAAACGCCACAGGTCATGACCTGTGCCGACATGATGAAAAACTACGTAAAAAAAGCTATCAAAAAACGCCACAAGTGCCGACAAGATGAAAAAACTATGTCTAAAAAAGTGATCAAAAAACGCCACAGGTCATGACCTGTGCCGACATGATGAAAAAACTAAGTCGAAAAAAGCGATCAAAAAACGCCACAGGTCATGATCTGTGCCGACATTGTGAAAAAACTATAACGAAAAAGTGTTCAAGAAAGGCCACAAGTGCCGACAAGATGAAAAAACTAAGTCTTAAAAAGTGATCAAAAAACGCCACAGGTCATGACCTGTGCCGACATTATGAAAAAACTAAGTCGAAAAAAGTGATCAAAAAACGCCACAGGTCATGACCTGTGCCGACATGATGAAAAAACTAAGTCTAAAAAAGTGATCAAAAAACGCCACAGGTCATGACCTGTACCGACATGATGAAAAACTAAGTAAAAAAAGCTATCAAAAAACGCCACAAGTGCCGACAAGATGAAAAAACTAAGTCTAAAAAAGTGATCAAAAAACGCCACAGGTCATGACCTGTGCCGACATGATGAAAAAACTAAGTCGAAAAAAGTGATCAAAAAACGCCACAGGTCATGACCTGTGCCGACATTATGAAAAAACTAAGTCTAAAAAAGTGACCTGTGCCGACATGATGAAAAAACTAAGTCCAAAAAATCGATCAAAAAACGCCACAGGTGCCGACATGATGAAAAAACTAAGTCCAAAAAAAGCGATCAAAAAACGCCACAGGTCATGACCTGTGCCGACATGATGAAAAACTAAGTCGAAAAAAGTGATCAAAAAACGCCACAAGTGCCGACATGATGAAAAAGTGATCAAAAAAGTGGTCTAAAAAACGCCACAGGTCATGACCTGTGCCGACATGATGAAAAAACTAAGTCTAAAAAAGTGATCAAAAAACGCCACAGGTCATGACAAAAACTAAGTCCAAAAAATCGATCAAAAAACGCCACAGGTGCCGACATGATGAAAAAACTAAGTCTAAAAAAGTGATCAAAAAACGCCACAGGTCATGACCTGTGCCGACATGATGAAAAAACTAAGTCCAAAAAAGCGATCAAAAAACGCCACCGTACAGACATGATGAAAAACTAAGTAAAAAAAGCGATCAAAAAACGCCACAAGTGCCGACATGATGAAAAAACTAAGTCCAAAAAAAGCGATCAAAAAACGCCACAGGTCATGACCTGTGCCGACATGATGAAAAACTAAGTCGAAAAAAGTGATCAAAAAACGCCACAAGTGCCGACATGATGAAAAAGTGATCAAAAAAGTGGTCTAAAAAACGCCACAGGTCATGACCTGTGCCGACATGATGAAAAAACTAAGTCCAAAAAAAGCGATCAAAAAACGCCACAGTTCATGACCTGTGCCGACATGATGAAAAAACTAAGTCCAAAAAAAGCGATCAAAAAACGCCACAGGTCATGACCTGTGCCGACATGATGAAAAAACTAAGTCTAAAAAAGTGATCAAAAAACGCCACAGGTCATGACCTGTACCGACATGATGAAAAACTAAGTAAAAAAAGCGATCAAAAAACGCCACAAGTGCCGACATGATGAAAAAACTAAGTCTAAAAAAGTGATCAAAAAACGCCACAGGTCATGACCTGTGCCGACATGATGAAAAAACTAAGTCCAAAAAAAGCGATCAAAAAACGCCACAGGTCATGATCTGTGCCGACATTATGAAAAAACTAAGTCTTAAAAAGTGATCAAAAAACGCCACAGGTCATGACCTGTGCCGACGTGATGAAAAACTAAGTAAAAAAAAGCGATCAAAAAACGCCACAAGTGCCAACATGATGAAAAAACTAAGTCGAAAAAAGTGATAAAAAAGCCACAGGTCATGACCTGTGCCGACATGATGAAAAAACTAAGTCCAAAAAAAGCGATCAAAAAACGCCACAGGTCATGACCTGTGCCGACATTATGAAAAAACTAAGTCTAAAAAAGTGATCAAAAAACGCCACAAGTGCCGACATGATGAAAAAACTAGGTCGAAAAAAGTGATCAAAAAACGCCACAGGTCATGACCTGTGCCGACATGGTGAAAAAACTATGTCGAAAAAAGTGATCAAAAACGCCACAGGTGCCGACATGATGAAAAAACTAAGTAAAAAAAGTGATCAAAAAAGCCACAACCTGTGCCGACATTATGAAAAAACTAAGTCTAAAAAAGTGATCAAAAAACGCCACAGGTCATGACCTGTACCCACATGATGAAAAACTAAGTAAAAAAAGCGATCAAAAAACGCCACAAGTGCCGACATGATGAAAAAACTAAGTCGAAAAAAGTGATCAAAAACGCCACAGGTCATGACCTGTGCCGACATTATGAAAAAACTAAGTTTAAAAAAGTGATCAAAAAACGCCACAAGTGCCGACATGATGAAAAAACCAAGTCGAAAAAAGTGATGAGAAAACGCCACAGGTCATGACCTGTGCCGACATGATGAAAAAACTAAGTCCAAAAAAGTGATCAAAAAACGCCACAGGTCATGACCTGTACCGACATGATGAAAAACTAAGTAAAAAAAGCGATCAAAAAACGCCACAAGTGCCGACATGATGAAAAAACTAAGTCTAAAAAAGCGATCAAAAAACGCCACAGGTCATGACCTGTGCCGACATTATGAAAAAACTAAGTCTAAAAAAGTGATCAAAAAACGCCACAGGTCATGACCTGTACCGACATGATGAAAAACTAAGTCTAAAAAAGTGATCAAAAAACGCAACAAGTGCCGACATGATGAAAAAACCAAGTCGAAAAAAGTGATGAAAAACGCCACAGGTCATGACCTGTGCCGACATTATGAAAAAACTAAGTCTAAAAAAGTGATCAAAAAACGCAACAAGTGCCGACATGATGAAAAAACCTTTTTTTTCGTTCTATAGACATCCTGAAAATTGTTTTCCCGGTGTTATCTCTATTTCGATTTTTTGTCACGATCACAATACTTTCTTTATATTAAGTATATGCGAGAAAGTAAAATCTGACGACAGCTGTAGGCCCACTACAAGGAAATGAAACATGTAGCCTAACAGTGCTACAACTCGTTGCAGCATTTCCGACTTAAATAAGAAATCATCATGTCCGAACATAGCCTACGAGATGCTGTGCTATGAATTTAAGGGGGGGAAGGGCAAAACGAGATCAAAATCTACAAAAAGCGACAATAATCATCCCTCTAAGGTTCTGTTGAGACAACGGGACCAGAGTCTAAAAAAAGGGACGTCTTGTCACCCTACTTTACTGTACCTCCGAGTATCAGGCTGCCTGTATTAAATACTGGATAAGAAATTACAGTCCTTAGAAACACTTCCGTTATTAAAAAATATCAAAATCATCACATTCCACCTCGTTATTTTTCTCGAGAGGCCGAATTTGACTGGCAATTTTAAATTAACTAAATATAATGATTTGTTAATACCGCAGGCCTATTGAAATTGTCTATTGGAATTGCTGTACCACACAAAGAACTTAGTAACTTATATTACTGGTCTAGCTATCAAAAATGTTGATGATTTAACATAAGAGTCATTCAATAATTAAAGAGACAAATTGGTCTGGGGAAAAGACGGTTGGTAGTACAAGTTTGATGCATTTAGGATTTTAAATTGGCATCACTGGGATGAGTTCTAATCAGCTGATGGATCAACATTGCTCTGTTTATAACCTCAAAATTAAGTTTAACGATGTCGGGTCTTCTTGAAAATTTCACATTGGTTGAACGTTCTGTGATTCGTTGTTTTATTGCTGAAGGTGAAAACCAGCTAATATATACTCTAGAATGAATAAAATGGAAACTGAGGATGTCAAGAAATTTGTGGGAAATTGGCTCCGACACCAAGACAAAGAGTTCTTTGCAGCCGGTATAAAAAAGCTAGTAACCAGTAGGGACAAGCGCATAAATGTTGATGGGGATTATGTTAAAAAGTAGGGAAAGTCTTGTTTTGTAAAAACAAACTGTTTTTTCTTCAGGTCAGTTTGTCTCTTTAATTACTGAATGACCCTCGTATGTAAGTCGAAATGCATAACTCCTAGAAGCATAATAACTAAGATACTCAGAAGCTGATATAAAGAAATAAGTGCGAGAAGCGATGGAACCACACATCTACATCAGAAGAAGTACTTAACGCAAATCCTATAATTTACCAAATCTATCGATTTTAGTATGGATTTGAATTTCGCAGTTATAAATACATACAATATTGAGAAATTACTGACAAAGAATGATTATGAAAAATATGGGAATATTTGAAGATCTATAGGCCTACGGAAGCCGGGAGGATAAAAAAAAACCCTAAAATACGGAAGTTCCGAGGAAATGCGGGAGAATTAGTTACTCCTTGAAGTGTACCCTCTGGTCTGTCAGAAAGGTCAAGTTTACCAAAGACAAAATTCTCGAGAGCGATAACACGATATTTTCGCATTTCGACAAATGCGTGCAAACTTTTCTTTACCGCCTCCCATAACACCAAAAAGCATACTTTTGAATCGCGAAATCCTACAATAACGAGACAAGTAACATAATCTCAGTTTTAAACAAATTCCAACAAAATTTGTTTTATTAGGACGAAACTTATAAATTAATTAATTTTCATGGAATATTTCTAGTATTCCTTCGTGATTTTGTCTACTAATAAATGCATCAGCCATCAGATTAATCTTCCATGGTCCAATATTGGCTGCAAACCGAACTTTAATACCCGTTCAATTTTCCGTGCGGACCAATTAAAATTGCTAGGAATATTCACAATAATTATCAGAATATGTTTTTAAAATGTATTTATATTATCTGTTAAAAGTAGAGTTATGCATTCCAATAGCGCGACTCCTTAAACAGTAAAATAGTTGAATCCCTACCTTTATGTCTCCTTGCAAACTCCTGATGCTCCTTCTCCGTTCCAGAGGTATTGCCTCGGTCTGAACCAAGACCTTCTTCACCCCTGAAAAGGGGCCCTACTCTATCATTTGTCCTCCCTGCCACAAGCTTAGTTGGCACCGTTATGCGTATCGGTAGTCAAAATGGACTGGATAACGTAAATTCCGGGACGATCACTGAATAAAACGTGTAGCCCCTTTTAGGCCGAAACCATGAAGGGGTACAGCTTTAGTCCAGTGGCCCACAGGAATAAATAGTTGTCCAGCGAAGCTAACCACTGATGTCTTCTGTTAGGCATCTGGTCCCTGGAAAAAATGAAAAATCCTTTAGGTTATTATCAAAAGAAAGATTCAAGACTTTTAATAGTATCTTACAAAACAATATTTGGCTAAGGAAAGGAAAGCTATTGGAAAGTTACAAGCTTGTGTTATTTCGTTTTAGGCCTATACCCTGCCCTATGGTTTGCTTCTGAACTGTTAAAGCGATTAAAATTATCACCCAGGAGCTGATCTATATTCCAGCCACTTAAACTAAATGTTTCCATACTCCATCCTCCTTTCGCCGCTCATCTAGACCGAGCGTTGTTCATAGGCGAATGGATATGGGCGGACTCAGGCCAATAGGAGATTGGTTACCCATTTGTGGTGGAATACAGAAATGATAAGAAGATTCAATGCCAATTTTAATTAAAGAAAGCCCCTAGAAGAAACCAAAAGCAACGGAAAATTTCCTTACACCCCATTGTACTTGGGAACATTAAGTAGTAATGTTGATTGCAGCAATTTATACAACCATATTTAAAACGGTATTTTATAACCCTAGTCACTAGCCTAGGCAGAACAGTACTCTCCTGTCGCTGAATAACTATCAAGCCAAGGAAGTGAAATGAAACGCCTGCCGCGTGTGTTTAGAATATCACGCACAACTAAGCGAAACGCTTGCAGAGTGGTAGTGCCAAAATAGACTTTATGAGATTGTGTAGTGTCCGTCTGTCCGTGTACCTGTACGCGCGATAACTCGAATACGCTTTATAAGATTGTCATGAAACTTAGTATACGCATGTATAACGTCCATGGGAAGAAGCCTATAGATTTTGGACCAAATAGGTTGACCGGTCCCTGTCATCTGCCTATAGGTAGATGGCGCAGCAGCCGGTGGTAGGTCTTGTCCCTTCGGGGATGTCGTGCCACAGAGTTAGAGGTTGACCGGTACGCTACAGCCGTTTTGCGTCCTCCTGCAGTCGAATAGTGAACGAGTTGATTCCCACTTTCGATAAATTCGCCGAAAAATAACATCCATGTTGATTCCCCAAACTTTCAGCTGGCGGCGCTTCGTTATTCCATTCCAGACAGGTCATTCCAGACAGGTCATTCCGCTCAGACAGGTCAGTCAGGCTTGTCAGTAGTCAGTGCACTGTGCGTGAGCGATGGAGGTTGATATAATGACAAGTGAAAATGGTAAGAAACTGTTGGTGATAGACGAGTATAAATTCCGTTTCCATAAGTGTCTCGTCGATAGCGTTGATATATACAAGTGTACGAAGAGAACATGTAAGTGTTTTGTGAAATTAAATTCTTTAAATTGTATTGTCGGTTCGCAATTAGACCATAATCATGAAAAGGATGACTGGTATATTAAACCGGCAGAGAGTCAGTAATATTGTGAAGTGAAAGGCTGAAGAAAATTTGTGTGAGCGCCCCTCCAAACTTATAAGGCTCGAGTTAGCTAATGGTGATATTGACACTCTCACAACTAATGATTTGGTTAGAATAAGGAAAAATATTAATGCCACTCGACTACGCAAACTTCCGAAGTTGCCCAATAACTTACCAGAATTACATGAAGCACTGGCGAAAAATATTTTCCACACAAACAGGGAGGGACATTTTTTATTTGTCAACGACTCTGAAAGAATATTGTGGGTTTCTCATGCCAAACCAATTTAAATTTTCTGAAAGAGTCGATAATTTTATTTGTAAGCTGTTCCACCAGATATTTGTAATCCATGGGGTGAATGAAAAAACTGTTTCCCATTGGTATTTTTTTTCCTCCCAAAAAATGAAACATATAAGGAAGCTTTGTCCTTAATTACAAATAACACCAATCCGGACATTTTATATATATATTGACTTTGAGACGGCAATTCACCAGGCAATTGCTTATGTTTGGCCCCAAACGAATATAAAGCCAGAAGAAAACTACTCCCAAAAAAGATGCGGGACAAGCAAAACTACATAAAAGAACAAATGGAAAAGATGTCTAATTCAACCATTGCCCGGTATGAATTCTTCAAAACATCTGCTACAAGTTTCTCCCATCCACATAATTTTATTACTTATGCTTGACAATTGCAAATTTTCATGTTCAGTTTTACTTACGTTATGAGAATAACAAAAGCCAAACATTTTTAACCATACCTACTGCATGTAGACCAGGGGAAGACAGAAGGTTGCTCTGTGACGTCACTGCTTTCTGCTCTCACTGCTCGCGTAATACCTCTGCGAGGAGCATGTGAAATGGTGGCATCAGTGAACAGGGGGGAAGAGAGGGGCATTAGTATTGCGGGCAGCGGGAATTTAGGGGGTTAGAGCTTACGTAATACGTGTTTCCGAGTTAATGAAACATCAATCGATCTTCTTGATAGTTTATCGGTTAATTACAGCACAGTAGTTTAACATATTATAAATAATTCTATTTTTCTATTCTGTGAGAACAATTGCCTATCCACAAAATCTATGTTCTTTGACAAAAATAGACAATACTATCATTTGAATTAACAAAATTCACTACAATAAAAATAACAAAAAAAATGAACTGAATTAATTACCATACAAGCTCGTCTGCACCTTAGATGATACAAGATTACAGTAACAATTTTCTGACTTTCCTGTCTCTTCTTTCTTTAACAAGTTTATCAATGTTGGGACGTAATGTTTGAACAATATTTAATCGAAGACTACATTTAGGTTGTGATTTGACAATGTACTTCTTGATTTGAGCTTTGCACATTTCATTAGTGAAAAAAATTGTTCGGCCACATATGTCGATCCAAAATCACATAATATTCGTGCGGCAAGTTTCGGGAATCTGGTTTCAGAGAAATTTCTGAAAAAGTTACCCAAGACCACTTTACGTTCATATTTGTCCTTTAACAGATCGTCGCATTGTATGTTTAGCAGTTCCAACTGATACCGGCAAGGAACGTCTGACATTAACTGAATATGGGGTAGCAAAAAGTTTAAACATTTGAGAAAGGTTTTCCACATCCTGAAACCTCGATTCGAACTGAAGAAGAATGTTTTGCGAACTAACACATGTTCTGCAGAGAGAACACTATCAGGATCGCATACTTGCATTAACTTTGAAAAATGCTCCGTATTTCCAACCAGAAGTTGTTTACCCACAGAGCTAAAGTAGGTCCTCTAGTACCTAAATCTAGCGTACTCTAATTTCTAAACACCCCTACTACCGTGCGCTCTTGCTGACGTCACACACAAGGGATCCGCATGCTCTTGCTCCACAAACGTCATCACAAGACGTTAGTTGACTTCCCCTGATGTAGACAGTCCTGTCTGTGTAAAATAGAAAGGGAAATGTTAGCCTATGGCACTGTTGTTAGCTGACAGGACTTAACACGTATGCATGGAGAAATAAGATGACAACTAATGGGAATCTCAATCAACACGTCCGTTTCGGAATGAATTCGGTATCAGCCGACCGGTACCGGAGGAACGACTAATGAATAGCTTTTACATGCTTTTAAAATAGAAAATCATCACTATACTGGATGAAAATTGTCTTTTCATACAGAAATAAAAAATGCCTAATAAGTCATGCGTTCCTGGCTGTACTATAGCAATAATAGTGCTAATGGAGAGCCTGTCCAAATGTTTAAATTTCCCAAAAATGAATCCAAACGGCCGTAGTATTTTGTTAAACCCACTCGGTGGTAGAAATTGTTATTCATAATTTGTGATGGGTATTTATGAATTGCTTACTAAACATACTATTATAATATTTAAACAGGGTATTCTTTTAATGGGGTACGCTGTAATGTAGTGGTAGAGGAACTCCGCTACAAACCAGACGGTCGAGGGTTCGATCCCCGATGAGGTCGTTGGAGTTTTTTAATTGGCCTAATCCTTCTGGTAGCACTATGGCCCTGGGGTCGACTCAGCCTCCAACAGAAATGAGTACCAGGAGCAATCCTTGGGGTAAAGGCGGCTGGTGCGTAAGGCTGACAACCTTACCATCTTCCCGTACCGAATATCTAAAATCTGGGAGCCTAATGCTCCTGGAATCCTCAGGGGCACCATGGCCTGTATAGGGTACAATTTACCTTTACTCTGCTATTAATAAACATTGGTTTTACATAGGCCTACATAACAATATTAATAGTACAAAGTCTGTACAATGTATATCAGAAGCATGTGAAATATGGTCTATTAACTCCATCTGGCACTTTGTTATATCGGTTTATCTGATTTATTTATTTTATTGGGTTTCATAAACATTATTTGAATTGAAAAAAATATATCATTTTTGAAAGGTAATTTATAATAATAATAATAATAATAATATTAAATAATAATGTGTTTTTCAAAGTGCTTTCATAGAAACTAATTGTTAGTTTAAACAATACGCTATTTTGAGTTGTAATTAATAGCTATAAAAGAGAGAAAAAAGTACGTTAGTCAAATCTAACATACCAGTCATGGTATGATAGTCATATATGCGAATGATGCCGGGTTAAACTATTAGTGGGGTTATTTTTTATTATCTGTTTAATATTTAGATGCCGCGAAAGAAAATGGAAAGCCAAGCTCCAACAAAAGAAGACGTGTGTGGTTTTTGTTTGCTGAACTAAAACAGTGCTCAGTCCATGAAGAAAGGCGACTGGATACGATGCCAGTCATGTAAAACGTGGTATCATGAATTGTGCGTAGGAACCGAAGGAAAATAATCCCTTTAGGCAGGCCTACAGGCGGAGGTAGATTTCGAAGTGCTTTTGGTTTAATTTATTGTCGCTGCATAGCCTTCTTTAGTAGTAGCATAGTCTTCTTTAGCCTTGGCATGGTAAACCTGCAGTAATAAGAACTGAATTCGGTAAAGAGGAAGAGCCTACAATCATTTGTTTTGACAACAAGAATAGGATATAATATTCTGGGAGGCCGTGCGCAAGATCAGCAATGAATAAAATTAGCAAAGCCGCTAAACAAGACAAAATTATGATATTATAATAATTCTTTTAAGTGTTATTATTTTCAAACATTAAAATCTCGCGTAATATGAGAGCTATCAAGAAACTATTTATTGATTTGTAGAGTACTCATCAAGAGCTTTTCAACGATACCCCACAAGACGTGGTTTCAAAAGTTTCGAATTTTCATCCCCCACCCCCACCTCCACCCCCACCCTCACTCGAAACCCCGAATCGTTGGTGTCATTGTGAACTCCATAGGGAGTACTCTAATTTATTCAAACAAAGTTTCCCTCTATACTTCATAGGGGCCGAGATATACATTTTTAAAAATTTCAACCCCCTCCCCCGACCACCCCCTTGGGCCAATTTTGCCCATTAACGAACTTGTCCGAACTATTGGGCCTAGAAATAACATAATAAAATTTGGTTCAAATATCTTCAAAATTACGGCCGCTATCGTGTAAAGATATATATATGTAAATATATATATATATATAAATATATATATATATAAATATATATATATATAAATATCACAAAATTTTTTTTTGAACGGGCGGTGGTTTCGTACTTAGGGGAGCATGAAACGTAAAGATATGAAAGAATTTTTCGAAAATCATAAAGTGGTATCCATTGCAATAGGTAGAATTTTCTTCGAAAATCTACCTAAAAAGCAGTTTGATCGTGGAAAATGACACTGATCGAAATTGTGCCTACTGGTGTTCAGAATTGCACCTATGCGGTACATTTTCGAACGATTTTTTGAAAATGAAACATTTATTGCTATGGCCAAATTAACAGCTGTGTGTCTTTCATATTTTTGTGAATGGTCAACTAGGTTACCAACTTTGTCATTACTATACAAATAGTTTTTTTTCTTCTGTTTATTTTGTTCATAAAATAAGTTTAGTGTTCGAAATTGTACCCCTTACCCTAAACTAGCGTTTCTCAACCTTTTTGAACCCGAGGACCTCTAAAATGTATAAAAAAAATTTACATCCCATTTTTAAAAGAAGGCCTATATTCTTAATATTTGGGGTATTAAGTATATGCCATTATAACATTATAACGAAATATGTGAAAAAAAATGTTACTTCTTTACTTTCCACTTGCTTTATGATATTTTTTAAACTATGTCTGAGGACCAACTGTACCATCTTCGCGGACCACCAGTGGTCCGCGGACCATAGGTTGAGAATCACTGCCCTAAACCATAGAAACCATACAGTAATTTATTTTTTCTGGAAAGTATCCGAAGAATGGAAACTACCTATAAATGCAGTCTAAATGTTATAACTTGCATGTATATTTTAATCTGACGTGTTCTATATCCTTGAGCCTCGCTCAACACAGGATATACAGTCGGTCAAATAAAAAACGTCGGGACTCGTATGCAGTTAAAATTAAAGTTTTCACGCATTAGTTCACAAGTTTCCTATAAAAACATAAAATACAGGCCATTCTCGGAACATATGAGGCCATGCGACAGCAGGGAAAAAATGAAGAACTAAGGGAAAAAATTGAACAACGCCAAAAGCGCATCACACGATATTCAACTTAATGTATTGTCATAATTCATTTTGCTTTGTGTCATCGCCACATACAAATGCTAAAGTGAGAGAAAGTGTAGTTAGGGCTGTAATTGACCTGCATTTTTCGGCCTCTGAAGCAGCGAGAACGTTCCATATTTATGAAAGAGCAGCTCGGATGTGGGAACTTCACTATAATGCGACCGGAAGTTTTCACAGGGATCTGGCCGGCCGCGTATTTCGATGCTAGACGGTGGCAAAAGTAGAACGTAAGTTATTGATTTTGCACTACAAATACCGGTGTAATAAAATAAAATATTTAAAAAATGCTCCTTGAATAATCATATTCCTTGCGAATTTATCAATTATTAATATTATAAGAATTTGCAACCAAGAATATGGCGGATTTGAGGCATATAGCCACAGCCTTCTATACATGTTTGTTTTGGAACAAAACTGACTAAATAATCAAGAAAATACATGGATAGAGAAGAGGCATCTGTGAACCTAACCTTAAGTCTTCCTGTACATGCGCATATGCTCGTTCGTGATACTTTATAAAATAACGCCCGACGTTTTTTATTTGATCGAGATATTATGTGCAATCATTTAATAATTTTATTAATAGTGCTAGTTGTTACTTTCATTACAAACGTTTATATGTAAAAGTTTCGCTAAACCTATAGACCTACTCTATATAGGCTACGTTGGTGAAACCTATATTTTAGAACGTCCAGTTACTCCACCCATTGATTTAACCCTCGTGGTATTTAGTCATTTGGCAACACAGTGGCGTAACCAGAAAATAATTTCGGGGAGGGTCGAAAGTGCCGGGGTTTGGGGGCTCACCCCCAGAATATGTTTAAATATGGAACTAATGAAAATAACATTTTACGCTATTTTAGCACTGAAAAATTAGTTAGAAAATTTGTTTACTATACTCTAAGACATGCCAACTTAAACAAGAAATCGTTACCTAAGTTTAACCAGGGACCGGATTCTGATGACCTTAGATTGTTTGAAAAAATACCTATAAAATGGCCCTGAATTTGAAAGAAAATGACTTAATAATTATAAAGAATGACTTAAAAACTGATATTTTATTTATAAAAAAATTATTATTGTACACACAGGGGTATAGACTACTTTTTACATAGGCTAATTGTAAAAACTGTAAATGTTTCCGACTGAGGCATGACAACACTTCAATACCAAGTGTGTCTTTCTTGTATTAAACAAACAACACTTCAAAGACAGCACATCTGGGGACGATGCTAGCTAGACGACAAAAAATAAAGTTAATATATTCAATGTAAATGCATGGAGATGACTAGAAAGAAAATGACACGAAAATGACAAAATAACGTAAAATTGAAATAAATATAAAATTTCATAAAATGACAAAAAATGATCTAATAAAAATGCATTTCTATATTCTAGAGGCCATGATTAGGATTTATCTACAAGTTGGCAATGGCTATGCAGCATCAATAAAAAGATGACATGTCATCAGAATCCGGGCCCTGGTTATAACACTTATTACTATTTATAAGAAAAGTTTAATAAATAAGACAAGGAACAGTGGGAATAATAGTTCCACTTTTACAATTTCAGTATTTTATTATTAAATAAAATAATTAAATATTTGACAAAACAGAACTTAAATAGAATTTTAGGTTTTGATTTCGGGAGAGGTCCGGACCCCTTGGACCTCCCCCTTCCCTAAGCCACTGTGGTAATCCTAAGCGGAGCTCAGGGCCGTCACATCTCGGGGTCGGGGCCAGGACCATATACTAGTGTAGCAGAACATTTTATCAAACTATTCCAGTTTTCCGTAAAATTATATCACATTACCGGGATCCAGCGAAGGGGGCCTGGGTCCTTGTGTCCGGCAGCCCCCCCCCCCCATGTGGCGGAGCTTATTCAACCACTCCATTTGGTACACCTTTGTCTCGGCCCTAATTAATACTATAATATTTATATCAAGTTGATCGAATGGTTTACACTACTGCTAGGACAGCAGGCTACGTAAGAGTTGTGTATTGCGATGAAGTTCAAGGTCAGGACGAAGCCATTTGATTCACCTGAACCTCCAAACACACACACTCAGTCCTAGCAAGGCAACCTATAAAAAAAGTTTTGAATACCGGTACCACTCACCTGGCATTGTCTCCGACTGTCGTTATTATCATGATGTCTTCAGAAATTTGATATAGTACTGTCTATTAACAAATTCACTCTGAGAAAACAAATTAAACACACTTTATAGACATAAAACACGGGACTTACACACACACGCACCAATAACAAATTCAGCACTCCATGCTCTCGGAGTTTGTGCACAGTGCCCCTACTGATAAGAGGAAGTACTAACCTAATAACCCAGCGTCCCCATTATATCCAAATTTGACAGAAAATAAATTACCGGTAAAAAAAATCGTAAAATATGTAATTTAGGCTTGAACCACAGGTACAAATAAAACCACAAGTTAGAAATAGGCTATAAATATGTCAGTAAGATTGGCCTCTACAAGTAATGGTAATTCCAAGAGCACATAACACGATTTTCTTCCTTTCTATTTTGAAGTTGCTGTAGGCCTACTGTATCGAAATTTAGTGCTATACCGGTATTTAGCCATTTGGTTCGTAGGTCTACAGTACTCTTAGTTTTTGAAAATATCTAAAGTATTGATTTGAGGATACCATATCTCAAAATACCTCTTTAGTACGTGTCATCATGGTGCTACATCCCTTGATGTAGGCCTACCATCTGGCCACTGGGTCATCAATTAGGCAGATGGTAGGATTTGGGGAATGTGGTCAGCCTACCACTAGGCCACACATAGGGTGCTTGATATCATAGGTGCTGACTTAGGGGGTAGGCTACTTTGTAATTTCAGCACCCCCAAAATAATTGGCAATGTCGAGCATCCCCTATAATTTTTATATACATACCGGTACTTCAGAAAGGAGCTTTTCTTCATGAAATGCTATCAGAACTTGTTAAGTTTATGGGACCAGTTACTGCAAGATCAGTATCTACGGTTTCTACTGCTGAGCGATAGTTCTCTTGTAAATCCTGTACTAGGTCTGCAATGGGTCTACAGCAAATGAAAGATATACCGTAGCAATCATTCAACCCACAAAGAAGAAGCTAGATGCATTTACATTAGGATGAAATATCAAATGAGTTCATCACTAGAAATGAAATTCACAAGCTGACATTTGTAATAAAAACATAGGCATAACTCGTTAGAAAGGCCACCCATCTTTCTTGACACATGTTAAGATTTTATTAATTCTCAATCAAAGTGGTAATGTTATTAATAATGCAATAATCATTGATTAAACAGACTCTGAACATAGTAGTTACCATTAACCATTGTATGGAAGTTTACACAGTGAAGCTATACTATAATTTTATAATAGGCCTACTGAGTTGGGTTAGCACTATACTTCACTTATTTTATAAATACCTGAACTAGTTTCGAAGACCCTCATCATTCATAGTCATCAGGTTAACACCAACTGCCGGCTGGGCATTTTTGTTGCCCTCTGGTGGAAGTGTGTCGCATTTGGCGATGAGATCTTCGTCCGATGGGATGTCAAAGTTCATAAGATATCCTTTATGTTTGTGGATGAATATCCTTTCCCACACTGAGTGTTCCTTGTGACCTTCGACACATTTGATCAGTTTTGGACCTCGATCGATGTCATGTCCCTCATTCCAAAAATGGGCCGCTACTGCAGATTTTTCCGTATTTGCGTATTTTAAATGCCTCATGTGTTCCTTTGCCCTAATCTCCAATTTTCTCTTAGTCTTACCCACATATACTTTCTCACAGTTTGCACAATTTATTTATATATTCCTGATTTTTGGTTCTGAAGGCTATGCTCTAAATTGGTGGAATTTAGTAAGTATTTTAAGGAAAATCTATTTACTGGGGCTGTGGTTTTACCATATTTGCTGAACACTTTTTTTAATTTCCTGTCTGCCCAAGGGTGAAAAGTTATCTTTCTGTATTTCTTATTTACTTCTATTGGTTCTAGGGTGGTTATATCTGTAGTAAGCTTTTTCTTTTGGCAATTTTTTATTTTCTTGTCCACCAATTCTCTATTGAAACCATTGTTTTCGGCTGTGGATACGATGGTTTTATCCTCCAGGTCATACTCTGATTTACTGAGTGGAACATTCACTATCCTGTGTGCTAGTGAATTTATCACTGCATGTTTGTGTGTGAGTGGACTTATGCTGTTGGCCTTGATGTAGCAAAAAAAAATTCTAAATAAGCTTACACCTTACACTACTTCTCCACATAGTCACTGCTGTTATTCAGGTACCCGTCTCAAAGGGAAACCAGTTTTTGTACGCCTTTGTCAAAGAATGATGCCACCTGTGATGAAAGCCAAGTCTGCTATTCTTGTTTCACAGCATCATCGTTGTTGAAATGTTTTCCACCAAAGAATTTCTTCAGATGAAGAAATTGATGTTTTCTTACACAGCTCGCACCAAATCATCGTGATCACAGCTCATCTTCACGACCATCGTTAAATTGTCTAACTCACTTTCTCACCATTCCATCACTCATTATTGTTTCCCCATAAACTTCACAAAACTGGCCATGAATGTTGCTGGTGTAACATTTCTCACATTCAAATACCGAATCACTGATCTGAATTCACAGTTGACGGGTCATTCGATTGTTTAGGAATTTCAAAATGCTCTAACAATAGGAAAAAACAAAGTTTGATTGCTCACAGTGCGTCTGGCTTCCAAATAAACGGGGGAAGTGACAGCGCATGCTCAAAATCATGACTGCAATGCTGCAGCGGCAAAACATTTAAACAGTACTTAACTTTAAAAACATGCCTCGTATAAATGTGTGTTTACATTCTTTTTTCTTGGCTAGTGTCCAAGGTTCAATTCAGGGGTAGTTCTTGTCCATCGACCAAGGTGTGATTTAGCTATAGGGAGAGAGAATCTCACCCATAAGAACCGAGGTCTACTTATAATATGTTATTTTATTTTCTCAGCAAATTTCTTTCTGACATTTTCCAAGAAATTCTTTAGGTGAATTCATTGCTTTGAACAATTAACTCAGTTATTGTTTCCTTCCACAGTCTCCCTATACTGCTTCCTTCACATTTCATTTAGTCTGAAAATCAGGTGTGGCAATATTCTTAATCTACCACTTTGTGAGTGACACGTTTTACTGTTTCTGCCACTTTTGGAAATTCAAAGATTTACAAGCACACAGACAAAATATTTTCACAAATTAAAAAGTATTGACTGTTGTTCAGAACTTTAGAAGATGGTGCAACATTTCTATGCAATACCCTCCCAGAATGCAAATGCGGAACAAGTCCTTTTGTTAATGCAAATCAGTTGTCCAAGGAAAAAACAGCTTGTCTGTGGAGTCTATCAGATGCATACTTTTTGTCCAGTATATTTTCAGGCACATTTCTTATAAGATTTTCATTGTAAATGAAAAACAGTCAACACTTGCTTAAGAAAATGTGATCTACACTGAAATATGCATGGGAAAATCAGGATAAGACCGAAGGTGCAATAGTTATTTTTATGTGTTTCCAATAATTTGTTACCATTATTTTTAATAATACCAGCAATTTTTTTTCTCTTAAAGTAATATCTGTAAAACTTGTGCGTTTTCTTCTGTTAATGTCATAAGCTTATAGAGTAAATATGTCAGGTATGAGTAACAAAGACGGCAACCTTGAAAAAACTGATTACTATATCAATGTAACCAACCATAACAACAATAATGACCAAAGTGACATTTATAACCATCTCTATGGTATCCTCTTTTTTAGCCTTGTAGCCTTACAATATGTAGAAGAGGCAGGCATATATTCCCATCACTCAACTAGTTAGAAATTAACAAACAGAATTAAACAATTTCAGATATGGTAGTTATGATAGGCTGTCCTTCTTCCTGGTTCCTTGGTTCTGTGGCCATACCATGAATTATTCCACAGGGAACAGCAGCTGTTAGATGAAATGTTTTTTTAACTTTTCCTAGTGCTGGTAAAATATAATATTTTCCCAGGTTTTTAACTAGGTGATTATTTGGACAAATTTTGTTTCGCTGTCGATCTCATGCTCCATTGTCAAGCAGAATGAAGTGCCGGGACTGGATGATGTTCTTTTTACAGAATTGATGCCTCTAGAGGCATCTAGAATAGAGAAAAAGAATGTTGGGAACCAACCAAACAGGAACCAGAATATATCCAAGTAACCACCTGGTCAGAAGCCCAGGAAAATTTTATACAGCTGTTAGATAATTCCTTTCCAGGTCCTTCACTGGTAGGAGTGATACTCTTAGCAATATTCTATCAACTTAGCAAATAAAGAACCTGTGGTATTGAGTCATCACCGAACCCAACCCTACCAACCGTAGTAACTTTATTAACCAATATCCACAAAGTTCCTAGCCTTGTGAGACTAAGTATTTGGTTTGCTGAGTGTCACCACTCGTGCCATGATAGGGGCCCGAAGCAGATTCATCTACAACTTATCCACATTTATAATAATCTTTATACAGTGATTAGTTTTAAAAATAAATGTTTTCAATGAGTAACGGAGGCCAGCAAAGAAAGTACAGTTGGGAGCTGATGAGATGATCCCTGGCATGATTATGGGGCTCTTATCTGCAGCCAATAGCAGCGCTCCCCTATACGTGCAGTTATAGCACAACACCGTCTTCCCCCTGCTTGCCACCACCAAATCACGGATCATCTCGTCAGCTCCCAATAATATAATAGCAAAGCAAGTTATGGAATGAAACATAAAAAGAGATTACTTCATTTGGAGATGGAGCTGGCAATCTAGAGAATGGCAGTCTGTTCTGAACTATTTCTTCAACTGCCACTTCTGTTTATATAATAAAAATGCTGTCTATACTAGAATATTGGATTTGGATCTGATATTTCCTACCTCAACCTCCACCATCCACACTGCTTACCAATATAATGTTGTGCTCCTTGATAACTTGCTATTAGTGACAATCATCTTCTTCACCTCAGAAGCATTGCAGTGCCAAAGAGACTGTATGGGAACATGAAAATTACAGGGCCATTTGTTGAGATTATGTTTATATAACAAAAATGCTTTTAACACTAGAATATTGGGAGCTGCCACTTGCTAATCTGCCCGCCAACAACCACACTGCTTACCGTACTTGAGTACGGAACTGGATGGAAAGGATGGTTGGGCACTGGGTTTGCTCAGGTTGATGGCATTTACCATATTTACTCGCATAAAATGGACACCCCTGCATAACGGACACACCTCAACCAACTTTTGGCATTAATAAACAAATAAAAATTCCCCATGTAATAGTCGCATCTCATTTTTAACACACAATCGTTTTAATAATAATAAGTCATAAGATTGGATGGCCTGCTTATCTTGGAATTCAAGCTCTTAAACTACAATGCTTGGAAACAGCATTGTTCTTATTAAACGCACAAAATATACTCAACAATTATCAATTAATATCTCAGTATTCTTAGGACATCTCCAGTAGACAATCCTGTTGATAAACTTATGTTTGGACAATGGATAAGAAATGACAGAGATATTCACGTTATACAGCAAGTTTTAGGTTTAAAGTTATGAAATTTGCAAAAGAACATGGTAACAGAGCTGCTGGACACGAATTTACAGTGTCTGAGTATTAAGTGCGTGTTTCTTGTCTGTTTATGCAACTGCTAACTATAGATCGTCATATGTGCGATACAATCAATATGTAAATTAGTTGTGTTTAAAAAGATGAGGAGGAAGTTAATTTTGATAAAAAGGAATTAATTCATGCTATATCGATACATAAGCTACAGATTGTTAGCTGGAGCAACTTTTAATACATGCTTTTTTTTCTTCTTTAAATTTCTTCCTCACATAAAGAATGCATCCTAGTGTTTCATTATAAAATCTGGGAAAAAAGTGCATCTATTAAGCAGATGAGTACAGTGTGTGTGAGAAAATGTGACAGTCCGATATCTGGAGATTTACAAGTGATGTAAACTAATTCCTAACATTACAACAAATCTCACTTAAAAAAAAAAAAAGCACATAACCCCTTTGTGAGGTCAAGTTGCCCGGATCCTTAGTGCATCGATAACCATCACTGATATGATCATCTGATTTCTTCAATTTTGTTCAGTCACTGTTTCAGTGCCCTTGATCTTGAAGCAAACTTGTTGAAGAGTGTTAATACAAAGTTTGATAATAAATATACAGTAAAGTACACATTTATAAAATTCAGAGCATTTGGGGCAAACACCAGTTTAAAGAAAACCCTCATATAAGGGGAAACAATCAGTCCTCATGACTTTTAGGGTGTTACTGTGTGTATCATTTTTTTAAGCTTAGTTTAATTACTTTACAGTTTAAGCTCAAAGAAAAATCTGACAATAATAAGATATCTCTTAGATGCCTGTAAACATTTACAAAAAGAAATATCTGCATTTCTATGCAAATGAATGCCATCGAGCTGGACTGGGAACATACTCGTAATCTTGGGAACAAAAATCCAGTAACTTATCGACTACTCCTTCCTGCCAAAGATTAAATTGAACAACTACCATTTTTCCAGCATTGAGAACTATAGAGGCTTTAGCTTTCTATGTCCAATACTTAGCTTAACTGGTAGGCCTAACTGGCCTATGTGCTGCAGGTTAGGTTTTGAAAGGAGAAGCCTTTAATCCACACGTTCCTCTTGGTGATTTAAGCAGTAAACCAATTTTCTCAAGAGTTCTCATTGACTGAAATTTCATTCCAAACTGAAGCTTTTAATTAAAAATATTGATTATTTTTAAAAATACTAGAAACTGAAGTTTTGCGTACAAAAATACAAGTCTTAGCACATTCACTTGAATAATCAGTAATCAGACACATCACATTTCACATATTAACAAAGAATGTTCTTACTTTCATTTATGACTTTCCTTCACAGTCTTTACCAAATAGATTAACAAAATCTGATCCAAGGTGTGGTAAATCATCTTCACGTAGAACACCTGGAGGTAAGTAGCCAATCAGCTTAACAGCATGCTCCTTCAATAAACGCAGACGTTCCTCTTCCACTTGTCTAATCCTGTAAGCATACGAAAAATCAGGTACTGTATTCAACACAATGATGGAAAACTAAATTGTGCCAAACTGACTTGTTTTGTTCTATAGCCTCCCTAAAGCATCTATGACTTCAAGTGACTATTCAGAAAGTCCACTGTATGTACTTAAAAGTTAAATCAATTGATATCTCAGTCTGGTAAGTTGTACTTGCATGCCAAACCTGCCACCAGTCAAGCATATTCAAAGTGGGCTAACTCTCTGCTACCAAAAACAGCCAGAAGGAACTTTTGAGTGCACGTTACTTTGCTAATCTCACAAATATTTTTACTTAATTACCGCATTGAAGAATTGAAGAATTGAAGATTATAATGTTCAAGTTATAGATTCTTTATTATCTGATCACGCTTCTTTGTGTATTTCTATTAATTGTATTAGTAATTATGATACCGATAATCTTAATGTAAACAAATGTTATGGCAGAGATTTACGATCTAACAGTTTTAACTATTTGAGATGGTGTTTGAATTGCATTGAGTGGGATGACTGTTTTTTAACCGAAGACCCTAATCTTGCATTTAATAATTTTTTTAATACATTTAAATCTTTATTTGATCACTGTTGTCCTCTTCGTAAACTTCGTAACAAGAAGTATGACAAATCGGCCAATAAGTGGTATACGGGTGAACTCAAAAGTTTAAATCACAAACTTCGGGTAGCTCATACAATCTGGAAATGCACACAATCTGTTGCAGCCAATAACTATTATCGTTCTTTAAGAAGAGAATACAAGGAAGCCATATTGGAAGCAAAACGCAAGTCTAATGACATATATATAATGAATGCAAGTAATAAATGTAAAGCTTCTTGGAATGTGGTAAAAACAGAAACTGGTAATGCAAGCGCGCCTTACAAAGTCAAATTTTCTGCAAATGATTTTAATAAATTCTGTAAAGACTCTGTAACCGAATTAATAGAAAATGTCGAGTGTCAGAATATAAATAACACTCAAAGTAACTGTGTCAAATCTCCCTGTGTTATTCAAACTTTTTTCTGGAGTCATGTTTATCCAGTTGACGTTATTAGGGCAGCAAAATCTCTTAAATTATCGAAATCAACAGATTTTTACGACATTTCTAATTCAGTTATGAAAGAAGTAGTTAACGAAATTGCTATTCCGGTTGCCAAACTGGTCAATCTATGTTTTTCTAAAGGTATCTATCCAGATCTTCTCAAGACAAGTAAGGTTATTCCAGTTTTTAAGAAAGGTGATAAAGACCTCATGGAAAATTATCGTCCTATATCTATAGTCCCAGTCTTTTCGAAGATTTTTGAATCCATTATGAAGGAACAGTTGTGCTCATTCCTAGAGAAAAATAATGTCTTTACTCCTGCCCAGTTTGGCTTTCGAAATGGTAAATCTACAGTTGCTGCTGTCGAATCTGTTGTAAGTAATATCCTTGATGCTTTTGAAAATAAATTATATGCTTCCCTCATCTTAATGGATTTAAGCAAGGCCTTCGATTGTGTCTCTCATGAACTGTTATCACTGAAACTTCAGCACTATGGTGTTCGGGGTATTACTTTGGAAATGTTTGTTTCTTATTTAAAGAATAGAAAACAAAGTGCTTATATAAATAGTGATTGGTCCGCCATACTAAACATTGACTGCGGTGTGCCTCAGGGATCTATTCTTGGGCCACTTCTTTTTATCATTATGATTAACGACGTGGTTTATGATGTTCCATCTTTGCCAGTTTTATATGCAGACGACACTTCATTTATAAGTAGTTACTGTGATCTTGATGAACTTAAAATTCAAACTCTTCAGATAATACAATCAGCTGAAAGTTGGTTTAGTAATAATATGTTTGTAGTAAATCAAAATAAAACTCAAAAGATGACTTTTAGTTTAAGAGACTATGAAAATGAACTGTCTTCAGTTAAACTTCTGGGATTCAATTTAGACAGAAAATTACTTTGGCATGACCATATAACATATGTATGTAATAAATTATCTAGAGTGATCTTTGTTCTTCGGAGGCTTGTCTGTTGTGTATCATTTTCAGTTCTTAGACATGTATATTTTGGTCTTTTCCATTCCCATCTAATATATGGTACCCACATCTGGGGCAATTCTTCAAATAGTACTAATGTTTTCAAACTTCAAAAGACTGCAATGCGCATCTTGGCCAAAAAAGGATGTTATGAGCACTGTAAACCTCTTTTCATTGAGTATAAAATAATGACCTTCCCTTGTATATTTATATTTTCTTGTCTAACATTTGTAAAGGAAAGACTAGAATTATATTGTATTGTATTGTATTGTATTGTATGTTTATTCATCCTTTGATCATTTTACATGATATCGGACACGTCAGATTCTTACATGACTATATTAATTATTAAATAACATAATTACTAAAGTATGCAATGCTAGTTCTTAAATTTAAAATTGCAAATGCTGAAAATATTACCTATAAGTTAAAATTAATATTTACAAAGTGCTTATAGCTACTAACTTATTTTATAACTTGTAACCTAATTTACTTATATCTAACAGTTTCAAAAAATTCTTCTAAGCTATAAAAACAGTGCTCTATTAGAAACTTTTTTACACAGGATTTGAATTTATGGAGTACAGAGATTTCCTTTAGATATTGTGGTAGGCCATTATAAAGTGCTTATAGCTACTAACTTATTTTATAACTTGTAACCTAATTTACTTATATCTAACAGTTTCAAAAAATTCTTCTAAGCTATAAAAACAGTGCTCTATTAGAAACTTTTTTACACAGGATTTGAATTTATGCAGTACAGAGATTTCCTTTAGATATTGTGGTAGGCCATTATAAAGCTGGAGGCCAGTATATATAAAACTCTTTTCAAACAAGCTTGTGTTATGCGGAATTATCCTAAGTTCTTCTCTGTTTCTTGTGTTATGGGAGTGTATTTGTGAGTTGATGGTATACATGTTTAAATTTGATTTGACAAATGTCACTATTTCGTAGATATAAATACAAGGCAGAGGCAATATATTTAGATCTTTGAAAAATGTTCTGCAGCTGGTTGTTTTCTTTAGTTTAAGCATAGACCGAACAGCCCTTTTCTGTAGCTTGAAAATAGTTTGAGCTCCTGCTGTATTTCCCCAAAATATTATCCCCCCTGATAATACAGAATGAAAGTATGCCTGAAAGAATGCAGTTACATTCATATAATACCAGAAATTGTGGTACTCTACAGTCTAAGCAAACCCGCACATCTAAGGCATTCAATAGTTGGGAAGCAATCGGAATAAAAATGTTTAACAAGTTACCCCATAATGCAAAAACTGTTTCGGTGAAAAGATTTAAATATGTTGTGTCTAACTGGTTAAAAATCAAAGCTTATTATTCAGTACAGGAGTTCTTGGAAAATAAATTATGGGATCTGTGTTTTTAACTTTTTAAAATATTTTATTCTTGTGACATTGCCAATTGTTTGTAGTAACTTAACGGCAGAATAAATTATTATTATTATTATTATTATTATTATTATTATTATTATTATTTATTTGAATACCCCAGATTGTTGATAATAGGGCATATTTTAATAGTAATTCTTCCTAATACTCCATCAGTATCACTGCACTGCAAACTGGAAGGTTGCAAGTTCAACCCCCAATGAAAACATTAGATTTCTTCAAGTGAAGATTAGTGTTAATTTCAACTACCTACATATTATAATAATTACATAAGAGTTGAATTTTTACACAAAAACTTCACTTTTGGTACAGTTTACCTACACTAGTTTTGGTGCCTTCGCAACCATTGTCAACAGTTATACTTCAACTGCCGAGCTACCCTCCCGTGGACATGGTACCAATTGATGAACTTCGATATCCCGGCCAATGAGGACCTCATCTCAAAGTTTGTACCACGTCTGTGGGAGGGTAGCACAGCAGTTGAAGTATAGCTGTTGACAATGGTTGCGAAGGCGCCAAAACTAGACAGGTAAACTATGCCAAAAGTGAAGTTTTTGTGTAAAAATTCAACTCTTATATAATTATTATGTTATATAACTCCACTGTGTTAACTTCCAATACAATTTAATAATGTAATGAGTGTCTAAATTATCAGAATCAATAAATGTTAGTTTATTACTTCACATTTGTATACTTAGCTAATTTACTAGCCCAAGCCTGCCTGGAACTATAAGGGCCGCGTCAGATGTATAGGAAACCCTTTACTCAATCAGTATGAGCAAAAGAGGAACATATTTGTTGCTAACATAACATCAATAGCCAATCCTGATCATAAAAAGTGTTATGCTGTCCAATCTATTTTGTGATTTGTTGGTGCAAATAAGAACAGCTCCACTAAATAGTTAACTTACCTGGCATTTTCTTGTTCTTTCTCCATTTCATGCATTTTCATCAAATACTCCATGTCTTCTGCACGTTTTTGTCTTCGTTCTTCTAATAACTTATCCACAGCTCTCTTGTGTTCCAATTCCTTCATGCGACGCTTCTGGGCAGACAGCTGTTCTAATCGTTCGCTTTCGGCAAATTGCTCCATCAACTAAAACACAATATATTTACATAGCATCACCGCTTTCCCTTATTGCTAAGCAGTTCGTATTTATACATGGGTACTATATTCAAAGACCTGCATGCTAACTAATATCTACATTAAAGCAAAAATTTAACTACATTTAGACTAACTTTTGTTGTTACAAAAAAGAAAATAGAGTAAAAATGCACATATACAATGAAATTATGTACTTAATTCTCATACAATGAAAGCAATTACAATTTTGTCATGCTTGAGATCTGTTAAGGGCTGTGCATGACAAATTCAGAACTATTTTTTGGGATTTCTGTCAAACATGCACAACCAAAAACTAAAAAATAGGTTTTCATTTAAATCACCCAACACATCTTCATATTCTGGTAACTACTTAAATATGGAAATAATATTATTTAACATTTAGTTACTTTTGTTTTCAAAAGGAAGACTATCATTGTGTGGTCATGATGATGATGATGGCAACGCACTATGAAGACAGCGCAGATTTTTGGTGAATATGCCTCATCTCCTATTGAGAAATTTACTTTATAAACCTTTTCTCAATTTTCTTCATAACTGTACAAAATATAGTAAACGTTAAGCAATTCAAATGTGATGACAGTTTGAGTGATTTTTATATAATATATTATTTAGAGCTGTGCAAGAGTTGACCAATGTGGCCATCAAGAATTAAGCTGTCCTAAGAACACAGGACGATATTCCAGGCAATCTATGATCAATGACCTAATTTAAAAAGCCTATGTCCCAACTATCTTGGAACCAGTTGGTATCAGTCTATCAGATGGTAAGAGAGTCAATGGATTGAGTCGATTGGGTCAGGGTAAAACACTTTTATGAGATGCAACCTGTGTCGACTCATTACTTTCCTCACATTTACCAGGTACCTGTAAAAATCCTGGCTCTGCTGCAGTTTCTGCTGTATCTCTAAATTTAAAAAGTACTATCACTTAGCTGACCAGTACCGAGACTCTTGGTCCACGGTGTGCAGCAGCCAAAGAGTTAAGTAGAGATAAGTAGAAGATTCGCTGTTTCAACAGGGGATCCTAGGGCTGGCAATATTTTAGGAAACGCATCAGCTTTGCCATTCAAAGGAGAAATGACACAAGTGTTATGGGAACCTTTCCTTGATGAAATGTATTTCATATAGGTAGTTATTGTTGTATTATAATTTATTGTATTTAATTTGTATTAATTGTATTGCATAAATTGTATGTATAAAAATTTAAAAAAATAAGTATTTAAATATACTATTAGAAGTAGATTATATATTAGCCTTATGCAAATCTTAATGAATATGTGTTAAGTTATCAAAGGTAATGCCACGAAAGATTACAAGTTTATCAATATCTTTGCAAGAACGAAATTCCAGCAAATTTATATGATGAAACTTGTAATCTCGAGTAGGATTTATTAGCACTATTCCAAGTACAAAATGTAATGGATTTTGTAAATAATAATTATTTTCTTACTTGGTTGTCAATATTCTGCCCACTATGAGATCACGGCACACTAAATGAATGAGCAGTCCATGAATCGATTCAATGAATTGATTCGAGATAACAATGCTACCAATAGTGTCTTTAGTCTTTATCATTTTCTCAATACCTCTTTTTAGCACCGTTATGGGTGGAGCACATCATAAACAAGAGTCCGTAGGATTTTTTGTAGCATATAATTTGTAGAAGTTTAATATTATAATAAAAATAATATTAATAATAATAATAATAATAATAATAATAATAATAATAATAATAACAACAACAATAACAACAACAATAATAATAATAATAATAATAATAATAATAATAATAATAATAACCATAACAGCAACAATAGCACTAACTAACTATAATACTGCAGTATTTTTCAAATGAGAAGCCAATTCCTTCACTGCCAATCACGTGTACGAGCTAACGAAGTACCGCTAGCAGTAAGAGTCTTCCCTTTGTCTCGCTGTCTCTGATTGGACCGCGTATCTAGGCAAGAAGAAGGACAAACGGCTTGTCATCTGCAAAACACTGTAGTTTGTGCCTGGGTTTGATCCCCGGTATCTCCTCGGATTTTTCCGAGGTAGGGGGGTCTGGAACAAGGTCCACTCAGCCTCATAATTCAAACTAAGGAGCTACTTGGTTAAGAAATAGTAGCTCCAGTCATGGAAACCATTACTAATGGATGTGGGTGTTGGCATGCTGACCAACTTGTTACTTGATGCAGCGGTTGGATGGGATCCCATGTAATACTGTGGGGGGCGGAGGAAAATCTTATAATACTTTTAAGATAATAAACTACAAAGAGAGCTTGTGAATAAATTACATTTCAATTGGTTTTAATTAGTCCAGTGTTATTCCAGTGAATACTCTAATTACATGTAATGTAAAATTCTTGCAACAAGAATCTAGGATGCATCTTTTATGAGGGTAAATATTTTCTACATCATAAAATGTATTGATATGTTGCTGCAAATGTTTTTGAGTAATATTGATATGGCATTGGGTTTTTCCTCATTTGATATATCAATTTGACATATTGCCTATATACCCAAAAATGTAATGGATATATGGAAACATTGATACATTTTTATGTATATAGCATTTTGCATAACAGGAATGAGTATCAAATTTTGAACAAAAATGAAGAATATAAAGCAAATCTTATATCAAGTATTACAATATTAAATCACCCTATCCTACTATCTTTGAAGTGAAATAGTGGAGATAGTGGAAAAGTAGTGCAGCATGGTTTCTACACTCAACTTCATTTACTTGTTTCATCTGAGAACATGTTTCAACCACCATTCTGATCATCCTCCAGCCGATGGCCCAACTGAGAATTACCTTATCCTATTCTATTAAATTTTGATTCTTTGAACAAAGACTCGTTATAAATGAAATGACTATCTTATGTATTTGTAAATCCCTACATTTTCTGGGGAAAATTAAGGTAATGTGTGAATAAGATATATGTATGGAGGAAGAAAGATTTAAACAACGTTCACCAAACTAATGAGGAATGCAGAGGGGAACAAGAAGACAAGGTCAGTCATGCAATAGGCAGTTAGAGGGATTAATTTTTTAGCCTTCTCACACACATTTTAAACAAATGTTCTAAAAACAAGATAATATGTTTAGTAAACATCTTACAAATTGTTTGTATTTTGCTTCTTCTTCAGCCTCCTTCCGAAGTTTTGCCATTCTCGCTGCCATTTGCGCTCTGTAATCTTCCTGTGACTGCAAGCGTTGTCTGAACTGTCTCTCGAGCTCGTCTTTCTCCTTTCGGAATGCCTTGTACTTCTCCTCTTCCTCCAGTAACTCCAGTGCAACCTGTTCTCTTTCTCTTCTCTTAAGCTGAAACAAAATTTAAGGGAAACTTTGAAATAGCCTATGTTATGCAGTTTTTTTTTCACATATATTTTCACATATTTTATTTATTTTTATTTATTTATTATTTATTATCATTATTACATAGAATTGCAAATACAAATACAAATACAAATACATATTTATACAAGTAAAATAAAAAAAATTCAAAATTCAAAATTAACTACAACTACTATTTAAAAAGAGGAAAAGAAATATAGGCTACGTCTTCACAAGAAGTATTAAATTTAGTAATACACCCGAATGAGCAAGACTGCTCGTGCTCGGGTGCCGTTTCAAAAATATCAAAGTGAAGAAAGAGGAGAGACAAAGAAATAGAGTGTATAATGTGCTTAAATAAAAAAGAAAGTAAAAAAATATTAAACATAAATACATAAAAGGAGTGAAACAAAAATTACTTAAAAGCTAAAAAATTACAAAAAATTCTTTACATATCTATTAAATTTAACAGTGGAGTATGCTGAGAGATCAGGATATTTTCTGATAATTGAGGGATTAATTGAGCCATATTTTCATCTGTAGTTTTGTATAATTCTATAAGAAAAATTTACAATTATTATGTAACTGAAAAAAAAGTAGTTGTGTAAAAATAAACCTTAATAAAAAGGAAACCATGCGTTCTAACCAAATCCAGTATTAATAATCTGAACAAAGTTTACGAACTGCAGCGAATTTCCTGCACTTTTTCACAGTCATTATATTTAAATTGATGGATGCCAGATTTTTTTTACTGTAGTGGAGGTTCTCTAAATTTGTAGATTTCAATAAGTTACGTAGGAAAAACCAAGAGGATATTGGAAATTAGAATTAAAGAGCACATAAGACACATCAAAACCAAAACACTGACAAATCAGTGGTAGCGGCTAACTTATGAGATGCAAGGCATGAAGTCGATAGGGATCTGTAATACAAGTTTTAGATGGGTGAAACTATAAAAATTTATGTTTTCTTTCATAAATATAACATCCTACAATTTAATCCTAGTTTTAATATTACTGTAAACATAGACCTAAGATTTTAACCTATGAACTGATGTACCTAGGTAGGATTAACAAAACAATACAGCTTTGTGATTAAAATAAAAAATTTATTGATTCTTCAGTACAAAGAAAAGTCCCATCCCGGTTAAGCAGGGTCCAGACTAGCAGGACTCTACTGCATACTATACAAAATGTGAAGTTTAGTATTAATTTCAATACCCTGTATAATTATAAACAATTATGTGGATTACCTCCCCGCATGAGTCTAATAACAAGGTCTCCATCATAAGAGCAAGCCATAGCCCTTCAGGGACATAAATGGCTATTCATTCACTCACATAATTATTAAGGAGTGATATATTTTAAAATGCTCGCCTGCGTGGTCTCGTGGGTTAGCTTCACTGGCTACAGATTCACAGGCCTGGGTTCGATTCCCGGTATCTGCTTGGATTTTCTGAGGTAGGGAAGTCTGGAACGGGGTGTACTCAGCCATGTGATTTAAAATGAGTTACTTGATAAACAAGCTGAGGCTCCAGTCACAGAAACCACCATTAACGGCCATGGGTGTCGCATGCTGACCACATGCCCCCCAATCCTGCCATCTCCCTAAGGTAGATTATGCAGGGGACAGGTGGTAGGCCTAGTCCCTTCAGGGATATAGCGCCACAGAGTTTAGTTAGTTTTTATATTTTAAAATGTATAAAATAACTTATACAATAAAGTTAAAGTAACATCTGTGAAATAGTCTGATTTGACTAACACACTTAAGTACTCCAATCTGCATCAATAATTTGGTGAGTCACTGTGTAAGTTTACCACTCTTGATCCAATTGTTGTTGAAAAAGTGGTACCAAAAGGCATTTATATGCAATTATAACTGGCTGTGTACAGGAGAGTGCATTATCAACCAGAGGATATACAAAGTTTCCACGACTGCAATTTTAACGAAACACATTCTAAAAAAAACTTGGTAAATGGAGAACTTAAGTGGGTTAGTCAATTATTTCGCATGTGGTATTTGTTAAAACAGGGTTTCATTAGAAAAATCTCAAACGTTCATATAAGAACAAAATTAGACATTTCTGCTGGTAGAGACTATGTTAAAATTAAGATAGTAACATGAAACAACAATGATTTTGTGGTCATGGAATAAAATACAGTATCTGAACTATGATAAGATAGAAAAAGATCAACATACCTCATCTTCATAGATCTTACGAGAAATCTTCTCAGTGATAATAGCCTTAATCTCCTCTTTCTCCTGCTGATCTTTCATGCGTTGTTGTTCCTTTTCATCTTGTTGTTCAATATACTCTTGTATTCGCCTACAAATAAAATACACTAATTAGCTAGTAGCTAGTTAGCAAACTGTCCCCCCCCAAACACTAATTGAAAATGACTTTTAAGGCTGTTTGAAACCAGTCCTTTATGCCTAAAACATATACTGGTTCACTACAGTCAAAATTTGAATACTATCTTCATATTTTCTTAAAAAATTGCAAACAAAAAACTGGGGTGCGGGTATTATTTGAATACTGGACTCCCCTCATCTGAATTTTGGTACCATATCGGCTCAATATAACATGATGCTCTGTAATAGCCCCACAGTATAGTATAATAGTAGCGAAGCTGGAATGAAATGAAAATGAGACAAGGAACACGCTTTCTTATGTGCATGGTCCACCATGACTGGCAGTGAAACAAAGCTTTACACGTAGAGATGCTAAGCAAACAGTGCAGTACAAGTAGAACCACTAATTTGGGGGAAGTTCGGTGAAATTCCATGCAAATCTGACCTAGGGTCGGACACACGTCATCGCACATGGATTTCCGCTGAACAGCTGTGTGTTGTTGTTCTATAAGTGTTATGCTGCACGTATAAGGTGAGATTTCAGCTGGCTGTTACCATGCACGTTATTTTAGCCTACCATATTTAATTATTTTATGACATGCAATGTTAAGTGTATCTGTTTAATTAAGAATAAAACTGGCAAAATAATTTTATATATGGGCCTATGGATTTTATTTTTTCAAATTTCTTTTCGAAAAATTTGGTGCAGGTATTATTAGAGGGCGGTTAGTATTCGGGTATACACGGTATATAAAGTAGTAAGTTTATTTACATAAGCAGACAAGAAAATAAAATGTTCACCTTTGAAGTAAAAAAATAACAGTACGAGACTCACCTGTTCTCTTCCTCCATAGCTTCTCGTTCCTTCTGTTTCCATATTTCCCTTGCCTGCTGGAATGCTTCAATTTCTTCCTTTGTCCTCTGCATCTTGTACATCCTTTCTTCCATTTCCCTGCACAAGAGAAAATATTCACCATGTCACAAAAATTGACTCAATTCTTATCACAGCAGGAGGCCCTTGCCCATAAAGGGATGACACGGGCTTATTCTTATTCTTATTCTTATCACCATTGCAGGTGCTATATAAACAAAATTTTAGGGATAAATATAATAATTTTTAAAAATTTACAAGAATTTCATGCAAGGATGATTTGATTTCATAGGCCTGTATTCCATCTTGTTCTATGAGCAAAGAAAATGGCTGCCCTTTGCTTCAAGAAGTTAAAAAAACAAAGTGTTGGATGACTCTTTGACAATTACAATGGATTTTCAGAGCCTCAAAATCCTGAACCTAAGTCAGATTATACGCCATGGGTCCTGTGCCATATATTTAAAGCACCTTAAAATCTCTACACTTGAATTAGAGCCTCAGGACTGAATTCCCTGGCCATTTCACACCCAAGTAATGCCTTCGTTTCCTACTTCCTATTAAATCACTATGTACTCAATGGGCTTACTACTTGTCACTCTGTCCTCTGTAGGAAAATAAACATAACTAAATCTGTCTCCGGTAAATGAAATCTCCAGCAGGAGGCTCTCTGCTCTAGGTAGGGAGTGAAAAGGATTCAATCTGAAGAAAATATCACCCTCTCAAAAGGCAGAGCAAATTGGAGTTTGAAAATATGTTAGAAATATAACAGACAGGATTTCCATGCAAATGCATTTTTATATAAGCTTGTTACAGCTATCAAACTTGTAAACTTGCTAAATATCAATTTCATGGCTTACTGATTCCAAATAAGTATATGTTTCCCATGCATATTTGCATGCTTCATTTACATTTGCATCTATCACTTCTTGTGACGTAGAAAGGTCATTTTCAGCATACAAAAATATTTTGACAGATAAACACATGAACATGACTACCAAAAATTTGAAACGACTGTTAGTAGAACATTGTGCCAGCTGCTCATATAATCTTTCAGTGGGTGAAAATTAATTGTGAATATGGAAATTGAAAATACTGAGTAGCCTCACAGCTCACACAGCTGTTGGCTGGACGGGTTTGGATCTTCCCTACCCAGAGCGTGCAACGATGGTGAGTCAGCTGTCAAATATTGCAGCTAGCCTTATATCTCGCTTTCCTTATCACTATGGAAGTGGATAATATTATAATAATGACTAATATCCTCCTCTGATATACAATTTTGTTAGTTTGTATTCCAGTAGATGTCGTGAAGTAAGGAATACCTGTTTAAGTGTTTAGGATTAGCAAAGTGAATCTCGAGTGCTGTTTAAATTAGTTCAATTATCTGAATTATCTGTTTTCTTTTTTTAAACTGTTCCTATAATAACGTGCACAATGTGTAGTATGATAGTCCAAGTTCTCAATTCTTAAAGAGTTTTGCCAGGACAATAAATGTTAACATTGAGAACAAGTTGACTGAAGCGCTAGATTTGCTGTGCATGGCAGGGAAAGAAAGAAAGAAAGAAAAAAAAGGGGAAAAAAATTAATAAAAAATAAGTAGAGTGATCACACTTCTATAACACCTACACACATACTAACATTCATAATTAACCCCTCAATGTCTATTCAGATTATATAGTTTCAAAATGTGGAAACGATAAGAAACAATTATCTAAAAATTATCTAGTGAAGCACAATCAACGAGTAACAGGGTAGCTCCTCCCCTCCTTTATCACACGAACCCAGCATGAAGGTACTAACTTACAGGCTACTCAAGTGAGCTCTACAAGTGCCTGCCATTCATTCCTTATGGTGATGGAACATAAACACGTTTTCACTCACTTACAGTTCATATGAGCAGCTAACATTTTGCATGTATCTATCAGCAATAAAGATGTATCGATATGCAAAAATTATAAGGAAAGGTTTTGACATGACAACCCATACAGTTCCCTTGTTAGCTTACTTTTCTAATATTATACATTTTGGTGTAGGGTGCACAAACATTTTTGATGTTTTAGTGATTAGGATGAGGGAGCAGGGGTTAAGGAAGACAATGCAAAGATCGCATGGCTCATAGTGCCCTGCTACAATCTGTTGACACACTGTTAGACTAAATGGAGCAATGGGATTACAACTTACGTGGCATAATTTCAATTTGAAATATCCGTGGTAATATTCGGAAATGTATGAAAGTCTCCAGGAAGCAAAGAAAGATTACTATTTTGTTCCACAAAATAAAGAGTGGGTGATGAAAACAATAAAGGGTTGCTATTATACAGTGAATGTGTAATATAAGGCTCACACTATATGAAGGAAAATGGTGTGCACTAATGCTACACTTGCCAGAAGGAAGAAAGGGAGCGTAGATTTCCTGCAGCTACTCCCGGAAGGTGCATGATTGATCAACAATGTTAATTATCATTCAAACCCTTATAACTCGACAACCACTCTTATAACAGCTGGTTTCAGAAACACTTCTTCTTTCTCATGGTACACTTGATAGTTTTTTGCCACGCAATTGAAATTGCACAACGTAACACTTCTGTTAGGCACAGAGTTATCTGAACAGGGCAACGTTGCCTCCCTATCTTTTGCTACTCGAATAGGCGGGTTCTATTAAAGCTCCACCCAATTTTCCTTCATATAGTGTGAGCCGTATAGGCCCAGTATATACAAGTATGTAACAACTACATTTTCAGTTTTTTGACATGCAATTTCATTGTTATCTTCAAATTCTGCATTTGTGAGTGAAACAATAAACTGACAGATGAGTTGTTATTGATTCTAGAGTGTGTTTGTTAAACTATTTGATATATTCTACTTTTTGTGCTTTGGAAACATTGTTGCGAAAAAGCTTAGAATTATCCGTGTTTTTTTATTATCAGTGGTGGTTTATCTGATGATTAGCCTGGATAATCGAGAGTTTGCTGGTAATTAATGTGTGGTAATTGTGTTTATTTTCAACAATGCCCATATCAATAAGCTTCTCTCATTCATCTTTCTTTTTAGGTCTCCCAAGAATAAATTTGTTATGAAACAACAAAGGACTGATACCAAGGGGGAAACATGATAGTCATATCTATCCATGGATAAAATTGATAAGTCTGGCCTCTATAATTTATCAATATGCACACAACTTCATACCTTTGATCTTCTTCGTGAATTCTTCGTACCACCTCATCAAGTAATTTTTTCTCCCGCAAGAAGTCTTCATAAGCAATCTGTTTCTTTCTCTCATCACAGATCATCTGGTCCTGCAGCTCAGCTCTATATGCCAGTTTCTGCCGGTATTCTTCTGCATCCCTCCCTCTCCAGCTTTATTCCAGATGGATCTTAGGTATTCTGCAGACTTCTTGTCATCAAGCTAGAATTATTCATCCTGAGAGTTAGACATATTAGAGAGTTATTAAAAACTAAATTAAGTTTAGTTCTAATTTATATCATATGATCAAGTATTTAATTTGGAATAAAATAAATTGTCTACTGACAAGGCAACACCGTACTCTGTATATCAACGATTTGATTCAGCTCTGGTAAATCGAAAGTACACTTAAGAGTAGATTACGGCGTTATATATGGTTCACAACTAACATATACAATTAACTCCCATGTTTTTATTGTTTGTTTAAGAGTTATATAGCCTATACTTTTATAAAATAATGCAACAAAAATTTAAACACCCTTAACTTGCTACATTGTCGGTCACGGTGGTCTGGATGTGGCATGCCAGCCTCTAGATACGAAGGTCACGGGATCAATCCCGGCCGCAATCAATGAATTTTGCAGGACGTAAAAATCCTGGGCAAGGAGTCCTCTGGGAGGATTTTAAGCTGGTGGGCCCATGTCATAGATTTACGGCACGTAAAACAACTTCAAGCCTAAATTAGAGCCTCTGGACAAAATTTCTCGGCCCTTTTACATCCAAGTAATACCTTACTTTCCAGAGGGGGGCTGTGAGGTGATGGGCTTACCACCTGTTCCTCTGCCCTCTCTAGGAGAATAAGCATAACAAAATTCACATAGGTAACAGAAACCTCCACTTGGGGGCCCTTCGCCCCAACATAGGGGATATAGGAAAACAGATGCAGAACTTACTACATTCCATCCGACCACTTACACTAGGGGGTTTGAACACAGTATTTAAATGGTTAAATCTAACAAATTCTCCATAAAGCTCTGCTTAGTTTATCTTGTTCTTTCACACAAAAACTGTTCATAGAATTTTGTACACACTAGAGCCAGGTTGCAGCAGATATTTCTCAATTCTGTGAAGATTTGGATGAATGCATTATCACTTATTCTTCATTATGGTCACATAACAAGTAATAAAGATTTTTTTTTAATCAATGAATCTGGACAGGAGGGTAAATAGGAAATTTAAGTCAAGAATTTGGACTCAGCAATATGGAAATTTGGGAAAATATAATTCCGCGAAAGCAATAACAGGAAAGTAAACAGGAATGAATATTAGCCTAAGCACCTATCATTTAAAAGCAAAACTAAACAAAAAAAATTTGGAAGGATAAGCATTACTTTTTCTTTCAGTCTGGCTGCTTCCTTTTCTGCTAGTTGAGCTGCAAGTTCCTTTGCAACATACGCCGACCTGAGCTGCCTCTCCAACTCTTTCAATTCCTGACTTGATTCTCGTAGCCTCTGCCTGCAAAATGCGTTGTAATTAGAGGGCAAATTGACAGGCACTAAAAATGGAAAATAGGCAGGCAAAAAGGCACTTAAAAAGTTATAGAACAGGTTTTTACCTCTTCACTTTAATTTTAAAACGGTAAGTATTTAGGGGATGAAATTGCTCCAAGTTCTCCATAGTAAATCCTGTTCTCCTGTTACCAAATATTTTTGTATCTGGAAAATTACCTTCCCACATCACTGGCACAAATAAGACAAATATGACATAGAGGTCAGTTCCATATACTCAAAATGAGGATTCAGTTCACACTTTCCATCTAATACTGAGTTTACTTTTACCAAAGGAAAGGTTGAATACTGACAGTAAATATGAACGTTATGTAGGCAGTACAGCTAATATCTGCTTGTATGCAATTACCAACAAAAATTTTCATTAATAGTTCCTAAAACAGGATTTCTTATTGTACCGGTATGTCTAATTCTACAGTTTGGTAAATGATGCCAAAATTTTTTTACAGAATTACCAAAAGTCAGAATATAAAAATCTACGGCAGATATCACACATTAGAAAAATTTGTTAACTTGTTATAAATAAGACTAAAAATTGCATGTAGTGTTACGTGAGTAACGGAGCATGCAGTATAATAATAATAAATTTATTTAAAAAAAAAAAAATCACACAACACACAACAAACATATGTGAAAGAGGAATGTGGTTAGAAATGGCTAGAATAAGAAAAGAAAGTGGCCAAAATGTAAAAATGGCTTTTCAAAAAAATATGTGGCCAGTTGAATTCCTGAAACAGCCAGAACTATCCATAAAGTGGCTAAATTGTAAACCCTGGCAGTGAGAGTTTTGGTATTGTAGCTGACAAAGAAAGAATTTTTAAACCACATTATTACAATCTGATATTAGAACTGTTGTTACTGGTATTGAGCAATTTTTTGCCAATAGAAGTACATACTGCAGGGGCGTATCCAAGATTTATTTTCGGGAGGGGCTGTGATAATCCTAACTTTACTGTCACTAGGGTTCAGAAGTTGATGATCTAAAAACGCCTAAAAATGACCTATAAATTACCTTAAATTTATGAAAATATGACATGAAAAATTTAAAATATGACAATATTTCTAAATATATATCTAAAAAAGGGAATTTACAGTAGCATATTAATATAATAGTAAAGAAAAGAAAATATTATAAGTATGTTATTTGACTACTTTAATATTATGTTTAATATATTAATGAATAACGAGATTGCTTTGTGTACAATGGTGGAAAAGTTCATTCTGAAGACAAAATAGGAAAAAATGTAACGAACGAATGAAAATTTCCTAAAAAAGACTGGTAGAAAATAAAATGCAAAATATGAGTAAGGTATTATTGTTCGTTTTGACGGAAGACGAACTAATACTACATCCTGCATTGTCTGTGATGTCTCAGAAAAGAGATGACATATCATCAACCTCTGAGCCCTAATTATCACACACAATTATACTGAACACGTTAGAATAACGCATTTCATCTTTTATAAGTCAAAATGTGCAATTGAACTGTCTACTTTCTGAGAAATTAAAGTGCCCTTTGTGCAACATATTAGCATGACTTAAGGGTATATGTACGTGAATTATTTTGAAATTCATGTTTTTTTGATTATAGCACTAAAATTGTGCTGAATTTTCTGCATCCATTGATATAGGCCTATAGTTTATGTAGGTTTATAAATTATTTGTGGCATTTAAATGGACATTTAAATATGTTTACATGCTCTGAGTCACGCCCTTAGAAAGGTCAAATGAGAAATTCACTATTAACTAAAAATTGAATTTCCCGGTAACTCTTATTTTACACACATATTGTTAGGTAATTCCACAACCATTAGAGATAGAAGGCTGAAATTTTTTACACTAATTTTACATGCATATATGCATAAAGTAGACTACAATGATGCCCATAGGTATAAAATTAAAGAAAATGTGTAATGAAATATTGATCAAATTTCAAGATATTTTATATGCGATATATAAAAATTAATTGCATTAAAAATAATAACTTTAGCTGTATAAAAGTAGTCTACTTTGTAGAAAAATATGTTCATTATATGCATTAAAAAAATAAAAGGCGTCAGAGAAACCAGAAAAATGTTATGCCAAGGAAGTGATAAGTGCATCTGAATTAATTTTTTCATGCTCCTATAAAACGTGTAATTTAAAATAAACTTGGTCAATTTTTTATACTTTTATCTGCTAGTTATGTTCTAGTAAGCCTTGTTATAGGATCCTGTAATTTTTGTCCACTTCTGAGTTCATTTTCTTGTAAAATTTTAATATTTTAGAACCTGCATTTTTTTATCTTTTTGTGGTTGTTCACGTATATATACCCTTAACGTTTCGGGGGGGGCTGCAGCCCCCTCAGCCCCCCCCCTGAATACGCCCCTGACATACTGTGTAAGTTAAAATAGGTTATATACAACAAAAGAACAAACAATAAGCTTATATTTTTTATAAGCTCTCATCACCAATGTATGCAATTACAGGCACTATAAAAACTCATGTATTAGGTCCTTTAATTATGAAATTAATTTATATAGCTACAGCCTACAAATTTGAGCAGTGGAGCAAAATTTGCAAAAAGGGCAAACTCCAACCTCTAATTATAATAAACGTTATACTTAAGAACGGCATACAAAAAATCGCTACACTCAATGGACCTACACCTGCCACCTGAAATATTTCTCAATAGTCTGTACCACCATTAACGGCGTGGGTGTCGGCATGCTGACCACATGCCCCCCAATCCTGCAGTCTGCCAATGGTAGATGACGCAGCGGTCGGGTGGTAGGCCTTGTCCCTTTTGGGATGTTAGCACCACAGAGTTATTAACAAACGAACAAACTACTCAGCTTATAAACGAAGTATTAGATACATGGAGGTAATTTATAATTTATTTTACAGTTCTCATGTGATGACAGCATTCCATATTTGTTATTATTTATGCACATCCCTAAATAAAACAAACAATGGACGACTATATAGTTCTCTTCTTGTGATATGAGAGTCTCAGGTTAGGTGCGGCCCTACAAATGTTTCAAAACCCAATAAGAACATGCTTTTTCAGTGTAAGTATGTACAGTCCATCTAGCACTGTCCACTGTGTGATCGGAAATGATAATGTAAGATCAACAGATTATTGTAGGGTCTACCGTACAGTACAATAAACTCCTTAGATCTCAATCTTATCAATCTTTCAGTCCACATTAAGTTGACTTAAAGGACCTCTAATGAACAATTAAATATGCATAGGAAAAAAGTTGTGACTATCATGTATTCACCTTAACTTGGCTTGCCTCAATTCTTCCCTCTGGATGCGATCCATCTCCTGGGCCAGCCGTTCCTCCTGTTCATATTGTGCTTGTCGCAAGGCACGAGCATTGTTAGCCTGTACAGTTAACAAAATTACATTAATTTTAGATGATATATAGGATGAGAGAAAATTCACATACTCTCCAAAATTAAAATCTAACATGGATCATTTGCTTACCAAGTACACAAAATGGAGGCCTGAGCACTGACTTAAGTACTGTGTATTTTCAAGTATTTTCATTTTTCCAATTGTGTTATTAATTATGTATCTGTGATAATGCCAATTCTTCTACAGTGAGTCCTATGCAAGAGTTGGCCAATGACGCGGGCTTCTGCATTGCGCCGGGCACAGCTCCAACATCCAAGCGATTGGGTGAAATATTTATGCAAATAAAGCCACGATCGGTGTAATGATTCAGGTTCTCACATTTACAGTTAAAATTAGAATGAAAATATCCATGTACCTCATCACAAGAGATGTTGGAAATGTTCTCCTCTTGCATCCACTGGCACCTTTTTAGGAAATTTTCTTTCATGTGCATAAGTTCAGCTTCCGAAATAGAATTAATTTCTCTTGTGATACTATCTTTAAGTTCTTCCAATATATGGAAAATTTACCTATACACTTTATTTTTCAAGTTTCCCCAAAATAATATTCACATACTGTTAGAAGAACTTAAAGACAATATCACATAGGCCTATCACACTGATGGCACTGAGTCACCACTGATGTAATATTTGTCCTTCTCATCAAAACTGAATGGATGTCACGAACATTGCCTTTACAGACACCAACTGCAATTATTATGCCTAGGTAACTCATCATCCTTGCGCCTTTAACACTATAGCACAAAAGCATGTGACCTTTGGATAATTTGCAAGAAACAAAGCATCCTAGTTACTACAAACCACCGCCGTCTCGAGAATTACACTGCCTGTCCATGCTTAATTTTAACATGGAGTTCAGAGTATTGTTAAATTGCCTAATTTCTCCAGTAGAGGCGACACAGTTCACACCCAGATAGCATGAAATTCCAGCATATTTCAGTTTCCGAGTTTATACTTCAGAGGGCTACACAGAGCATACAGTAATGTAAAGGGTATTGCAGCTGGGTGTGAAAGGTGCTGCCATCTATAATGTCGCCGCGTACGCAAAATTAGCCATATAGGACAGGCAGTGTATACACGAGAAATACAGTCTAGAAGGCAGTGCTACAAACACAACTCAAAAACAATAATTTTACATTGATGTCATGGTTGATGACATTATTTGACTCCACCTTACTATGTTATATGCACAAATTATTAATAAATTTATCGTAGTCAGTACTTAGCTTATGAAGTCTGTAAATGTGTTTATTCATGAACAAATATGAAAACTAGGGGTTAGGGAAGTGTTTTTTAGACCTATTACATATGGTGTAAATCCAGTTTTGGGAGATAATTTTTAGGGTAGGTGACTTTTAGACCTGTCTCACATGATATAGTTTATATATTTATTTTTACATTTCTTGATTAAAAAAATTCAAATTTAAAAAAAAAATTCATAGCCTACATTCGAGATTGTGGTTCTGGAATCTTCACTTACTTGGACAATCTTCTCCTCAGTTTCAGCTTCTCTTCTTTCTTCATGCAATCTATTAGATTAGATTAGATTAGATTAGATTTTATTTAGTCCAACTGAACATAACCATGTTATGGGACTCGTCAAATGATTACAAAGAAGTACGTCTATATACAAATTTACAATTCCACAGTCAAAGAAAATATATACATGACTTAGTCTACATACTGAATTATACAATTCAATAGTCTAAGAGAGTGCAATACAATATTTACATAATTATTTATACAATCCAATAATCTAAGAAAATGAAATACAATATTTACATAGAACTTATACAATTCAATAGCGTAAGAAATTTAAATACAATATTTACATAATTACTTATAGGCTATATTTGAAACACTAGTCTTTGCATATTCAACACAATCTTGCCTAACACTTCCACTATTGCTGCTGCAGTATTCTGAGATGCCTGGTGGTAGTTGCAGGTTACCTGAAACATAGAGAAAAGAGGGCAGTATCTACAAGGAAAAAAACAGCTTGGTATTTAGCTTACATGGCATATGTCAAAATTTTAAACTTAAATAATCTTCTATGCAAAATGGCAAATTTTCTAGTAAGATGGATTTGACTTCATATTTAAATTTTTTTATGTTGCATTGCTTTATGTGTTTAGGCAAGATATTGTATAATTTAATACCTCTGTGTGAGATACTCTTAAGACTTCTGGTCAACCTATGACAGGTCATATGTATATTATGGGATGTTCTGGTATCATACTCGTGACATTCATAATTTTTCCTGAAAGAGTTTATATTTTGATGGATAAAGCATACTGTTTCCAAAATATAGATGCTTGGTATTGGTAAGATTTTTAGTTCTTTGAATACATTCTTACTCTCTGATCTGATAGGGACTTGTTTAATAATTTTGAGTATTCTTTTCTGTAGTTTGAAGATCTGAGAAGATTTTGATGATGATCCCCACGTGATAATACCATATGAGAGAACTGAATGAACATAACCAAAATATACAGTTCTTAATAGATCTACTGGTAATGCTTTGACAAGAATGCGAAATGCATAACATAGACGACTTAGTTTCTCAGATAGATGTTGAATGTGACTATCCCAGTTAAGGTTTGAATCTATCCATACACCTAAGAATTTAGTACAAACCACTTCCTTAATTACGGTATTCATGAGGGTTACATGGACAGCATCATGCAGTTGTTGATTAAAAGTTACACAGACAGTTTTACTTGTATTTAATTTTAGTTTATTATTGGCTAACCACTGCTCTAGATTCGAAGAAGTGTCATCTATTTTCGCTTGTAAGTTGTTTTTGTTAGAATCATTAATTATTATGTTTGTGTCATCAGCAAACAGAACAGTTTCACCATGAGGCATGTTTAGGGGGAGGTCATTAATATAAAGGAGAAAAAGAATTGGTCCAAGTATTGAACCTTGGGGTACTCCTTGTGTCATTGTTGTGAAGTTTGATTTTGATGACCCAATTTGAACGACTTGTTTTCTATTGTCTAAGTACGAAGTGAACCAGTTCCCTGCTAAACCTCTAATACCAAAGTAATGTAGTTTATCGATCAAAATTTTATGATTAACTGTGTCAAATGCATTACTAAGATCCAGAAATAGCCCTAGAGTTTGATTTTTCTTGTCTATCGCATTAAGGATTGACTCTGTGAATGATATTAGAGCATTATTGATTCCTTTACCCTTTCTGAATCCATATTGAGAACTGCAAAGTATATTGAAGTGTTCTAAGAAGGGAACTAATCTGTTGTACATCAATTTTTCTAGAATTTTAGAGAATCCTGATAATAGTGATATAGGTCTATAGTTCTCAACATTTTGCTTGTCACCCTTTTTAAAAATTGGACAAACCTTTGCTACCTTGAAGATTTCGGGAAATTTCCCTGAGCACAATGATAAATTGCAGATATCGGTGACAGGGATTAGCAGAAAATCAGCACATTCTTTTATGACTGCATCTGGAATCTCATCAGTTCCACAGGCTAAGCTACTTTTTAAGTTTCTCATTATTTTCAAAATTTCATCTGAAGTTACTGGATTTAAGAAAATCGTGTTTTCGTTGTATAGACCCTGAACAGATGGTAACACATTTTCTGCTACTGGGGTGGCTAGATCTTTTGAAACATTAGTGAAGTGACTGTTGAATGTCATAGCTAACTGAAGAGGGTTTTTTATGGATTGACCATTGTGTAATAGTTCAATCTTATTTGCCATGGGGTCTGATATCTTACCTGTTTCTCTTTTTACTACCTCCCAGATGGCTTTACCTTTATTGTCTGATTTCATGATGAAGTTCGCATTATTTCTTGATTTTGCTTCATAGATAACCTTTTTCAAGATGAGGGAGTAAGTTTTGTAATGTGATTTAAGATTTAAGTCATTTGTCAGTTGACATAATTTGTAGAGTTCCCTTTTCCTTTTACATGATGTTATAATTCCCTTTGTTATCCAGTTTCCTGTTTTGTTTTTATGATTTTTGGTAACAACTTTCTTAATAGGAAATGCAATATTAAAGGAATGAGTTACAGTATTAATGAATTCAATGGATTTTTCATCTAAGTCTGATTTGTTGATTATCATATCCCAGTTTTCCCTTTGAAGCATAAATTTAAAGTAATCCATATTATGCTTATTAAAGGTCCTTTTATAGGTAACTAATTTATCTGATGGTCTAGTTGTATCATCTAACTGCATGTTTAACATAACTGCATTGTGGTCTGAGATTCCTAGATTTAAGTTCTCTACTGTAAATATGGATAAGTTGTTATCTATAATTATTTGGTCTAGGCAGGTTTGGGATGTGGCAGTTATGCGTGTAGGAGAGTGTACGGTTTCAGTTAAATTAAAGGAATGAATTAGTGATCTGAATTCAAGAACTGAATTATTATTCTCTAGAAAATTTATATTAAAATCCCCACACAAAATGAGTGGCTTGTTTTTGTTTTTTAATTCATGCAAAAGGGTTTCTAAGTTTTCAAAGAAGGTTTTCAGGCAGCCTTCTGGTGACCTATAGATGCAGACTATTCGTATAGAGAGATTTGGGCATTTAATTTCAGTTACTACATGTTCGAAGGTTTTTTCTTGATTCAGATAATATGTTTGCTGTTTCTCATAGTGAGATATGGTTTCTTTTACAAATATTGCTGAACCACCATTTTTGTAGTTAATGCAGCTATATACCCCTGCAATTTTGAAATTTTTTATGTGAAAGGAATTTAGTTCATTCTTATTCAGCCAATGCTCTGTACAACAGAGGACATCTAAATCTTGAAATTCAGTGCTAAGTAATACCTCTATATCATCCACTTTGTTCCTTATACATTGAAAATTTTGATGCATTATTGAAATATTTAACGATTTGCGATTGTTGCCAGAAGTCTTAATTATACCATGCACTGGAGTTCTATAAATAGGCCTACTTACCCTGACAGGTTTCGTTGTCTCCTACGGCATTCACCCCTTTTGACAATGTCCAGCATTTCTTTCTCACGGATATCCAATTTTTTTCTAAGTTCCAGGTCTTCAATCTCCTTCTGCAGGAGATACTCTCTTTGCTGTGCACCCTTTAAAACATAAAAAAGACTATCAACCTCGATAAAATTAACCAAGACGTATAGGTTTTTATTCCTGGATCAGTTCACATTAACTATGTGGGATAAGTTAAACCAATAATGCCAATGAAACCTAAGGTGCTTCTGGCCGAGGGGAGTGACAGTTACAATGTCACAGGTCAGTGCAATGCTAATATGTCTGTGGTAGAGCAGGGTTACAAGACATCTGAAAAAACCCAGACATGCCCTACTGGTATTTAAACTCTATATCTGGTGTTCGACGAGGGGAATTTCTGAAAAATCTGGAATGTCTTACATTTTGAGAAATGTAAACATTCATTAGTTTCAAATAGATTAATAACAACTGGTGAAAGATTATAAAAATATTTGTTGCAGTAAGTTATGCCATAACAATATCAGTTATTGTCAAAGTTATTGTTGTAAAAGTGAAAGGAAGATGTTGTAACAGTACAATGATTATCCAAAGTATGCTGGAGTGGACAGCAATAATAGAAAAACTGTTATAACGGGGTGCACTCAGCCTCCTAATTCAAATTGAGTAGCTACTTGATAGAGAAGTAGTGGCTCCAGTCATAGAAACCACCATTAACAGCCGTGGATGTCAGCATGCTGACCACATGCTCCCCAATCCTGCCATCTGCCTATGGTAGATGACGCAGTGGTCGGGTGGTAAGTCTTGTCCCTTCAGGGATGTAGTGCCACTGAGTGTAGTTTTAGTTTTAGATTATCTTCCATTATGGCTTGTCATAGAATGGAGAAGAAATAATTTTTTAATTAGTTGTTCAGTTGTAACAAGTGTGTTAAGACGCCAAAGAGAAAATGTAAGTTTACTGATGATTTAGCAAAGAGGTATAAAGAAAATAGGTATAAAACCTACTATGCATACACTTTTGGGTGGCAATTTAGTTTTGGAGTTTAATTTCCCTACATTTAACATTTTTCTATAATGTCTCACATGTTTACTGTACATGTTGGGCCTATATTTCCACTGTTTACTAAGGTTTATAAAGTCGAAAGTAATAAAATATTCACCAGTGGATGCAATGTTTCACAAACACGACGTTTCAGCCCTGTCCATTGGGCCTTCATCAGGTGACTGAACAAGCTGGGAAAAAGATGTGCCCCACAACCACTCCACTGGGGTGCGTTAGGACAACACAGTGAGCTGCACTACTGAGTGGCTGGCGGGTGCGTAGGAACGGGCGGTGAGTGGTGGGTGTGTAGAAGAATTTAGGGGAAGTGGCCAGGCGGAGAAGTGGGCCGATCAGGTGGGCAGCAAGAGGTAGGGGGATCAGTGCACGGCATAAAGTAGGCCTACTATACTGCCCTCAAAATAGAGGTTAAATTGTTGTCAGTAAGCTTATCTAATCAGATGTAGGGTAGAGTGACCAGTCATTTTAACAGGATTGTACGTGAAATACACTGTACATCCCTATTGGGTATACCTCCTATTGTAGGGTAACCTAATAACCAAAATAGTAACCATGAGAATTTCGGGTAGACTAAGCATTTCGACTCAACTTTGGAATAGGTCCCTTAAAAAAAAGTTTCCATTTCCTGCGTTTTTCTTGTATTTCAGAATTTTTAAGGCCCACGCGTCATTAACATTTTTTTCTGTCTTTTTTTTTTAATTACACAAAAGTTTATATCATTTATTTATATAAACAGATTAATTGCACATTCGACGAATTCTTTACTTGTCAGGCACGCGCCATTTTGGATTGGAGACGTCATGTACTGCTGCCAACATTGCTGGAATTGTGTACCCTAGGTCACGCTGCCAATTTCCAATGACTAATGCGCAATTTCGTAACGCTACGGGTGAAGCTGCAGCTAGCACTTCCAATTAAATTAAATGTACCAAAATGTTTGTTTCTTTGATCTATTTGTGATGGAAATGAATGTATGCAATTCTAAAATTAGTAGGCCTGCAATACCTCAAACACTAGTACAATATTTACAATAATAATAATAATAATAATAACAACCATAGGCGTAACCAGGCCGACAATATGGGGGGGGGGTTATAACATCCGCGGGGTCTGGGGTGTATGGAATACCCCTCGGGGGGTCCGGGGGTCCTCCCCCGGAAAATTTTAAAAATTAAGATGCAAAATAAAGAGTTTTAAGCTTCCGGGGATTTTTAGAATAATTACTGTCACCACAAAATGTTACCTCTGGTCATGCATTAAATCCCCAGCAATCCCATTTGTTAGAGAAAATTTTTCATATCCTCACGAAGAGATAAGAGCTAAGAATAATGGATGAGGGAGTCATCGAGCTAAGCACATGACACCGAACATTATCATCTTTCAGAGTAACTGGCAAAAGACATCTTACAGCCCATTAGTGCATATGTGTTGTTCAACTATTGTCATGTATAATCCTATATTTATAACAACAGATACAGGTCATATCTACATTCTACATTCTCTGAAATGTGTACCAAAATATTTTTTAATGAAATATGGGTTCCCTAAAAGTTAACATGATTTTTATGAAAAAACATTTAAAAGTGCCTGTGATAAGTTTGGGCATTGACAGGTTAAATATCTGTACTTATTGCAGAAGTAGGTTGACACAACACTTTATCAACTTCACTATGGGTCAATCCATTAGAAATGAACCAAATTTAATAAAATTTGTTGCTCGACATTTTTGATTTTCCTAATTTTTTTACCAGTTATTTCCCAACTAAAGGTGAGTTCAAAACTATGGTAAAAAAAATTTTGGGCTCATACTTTTGTTTTGGCGGCCATTTTAAGTTTGCTTTTTAACCATATTTCAGTCGAAAACATGTTTTGCATAAATGTATGTAACTCTGTTAATTTTATAGATAACAAGACAAAATAAACACCAAAATTATCAGAATGAACTGCTCTACATTTTTGTTTTAACACAATATTACCTAAGTAGTGAGGAAAGTGAAGAAAAAAATTCAAATCTACAAATTGAAAATTGACTTAAAACGGGAGTTTTAGTGCCGCAAAATTATTAGAAGGAAGAAAGACTCGCCCTTAATTTTTTTTTCTGGTGTAGATCTACTATAGGACTACTCGCTGTAGAAGTTTAAAGCTTGAGAACTTTGCGGTTTTCTTTATACAGTTTTTCAAAAATGCCCAAAACCATATTTTGGCAATATTTGAAGTAGAATATCTCAAAAGGGACTGAGTGAAAAATTATGAAATTTACATAGATAACACCTCTTTATGATATAAAGTTGTGATATAAATTTGATGACTGAGACTCAACTGGTTCCCGAGCTATAGTGCATCGAAGTTGGCCATAACTGCAAACTATGCACCGAAATTTCAACACACTTCAAACCTTTGAGGAAACCAAAAATTTGTCATGTTAACTGATGAAATGTAGCCTACATATACAACTCTTTTTTGTAACAAACTTAGGCTCACAAAAATTTTATATTTAAAATTAAAAAAGTGAATTTTTACTATTAAATTACCGTTAAATTTCGTGTGCCTATAACGCAATTTTTGGCCAAATTCAAAGCACTGTTACTCTGGAACCAGTTGAGTCTCAGTCACCAAATTTATATCACATCTTTATATCGTAAAGAGGTGTTATCTGTATAAATTTAATAATTTTTCACTCAGTCCCTTTTGAGATAATCAACTTCAAATATTGCTAAAATACGATTTCGGGCATTTTTGAAACACTGTATAAAAAAAAGGGCAAAGTTCTCAACCTTGAAACTTCTACAGCGAGTAGTCCTATAGTAGATCTACACCAGAAAAAAAAATTAGGGGCGAGTCTTTCTTCCTTCTAATAATTTTGCGGCACCAAATCTCCCGTTTTAAGTCAATTATCAATTTGTAGTTTTGAAATTTTTTCTTCACTTTCCTCACTACTTAGGTAATATTGTGTTAAAACAAAAATGTAGAGCATTTCATTCTAATAATTTTCGTGTTTATTTTGTCTTGTTATCTATAAAATTAACAGAGTTACATACATTTGTGCAAAACAAGTTTCCGGCCGAAAAACTGTTACAAAGAAAACTTAAAATGGCCGCCAAGAAAAAAGTATGAGCCTAAAAAATGTTTTACACTAGTTTTGAACTCACCTGATATTGGGGAGTAACTGATAAAAAAATTAAGAAAATAAAAAATGTTGAGCAAAAAATTTTATTCAATTTGGTTCATTTCTAATGGATTGACCCTATTTTGGCACTATTTGAAGTAGAATATCTCAGAAGGGCCTGAGTGAAAATTATGAAATTTATACACATAACACCTCCTTACGATATAAAGATGTGATAATAATTTGGTGACTGAGACTGAACTGGTTCCAGAGTTACAGTGCATCGAAGTTGGCCAAAAATTGCAAACTATGCACCGAAATTTCAACGCTCTTCAAAGCTTTGAGGAAATTATAAATTTGTCATGCTAACTGATGAAATGTAGCCTACATGTACAACTCTTTTGTGTAACATACTTAGGCTCACTAAAATTTTGCATTTAAAATTACAATGTGGATTTTTACTATTAAATTACCGTTAAAATTCGTGTGCGTATAATGGCATTTTTGGCCATATTCGATGCACTGTAACTTGGGAACCAGTTGAGTCTCAGTCACCAAATTTATATCACATCTTTATATCATAAAGAGGTGTTATCTGTATAAATTTCATAATTTTTCACTCAGTCCCTTTTGAGATATTCTACTTCAAATATTGCCAAAATACGGTTTTGGGCATTTTTGAAAAATTGTATTAAAAAAACCGCAAAGTTCTCAAGCTTTAAACTTCTACAGCGAGTAGTCCTATAGTAGATCTACACCAGAAAAAAAAATTAAGGGCGAGTCTTTCTTCCTTCTAATAATTTTGCGGCACTAAATCTCCCGTTTTAAGTCAATTTTCAATTTGTAGTTTTGAATTTTTTTCTTCACTTCCCTCACTTCTTAGGTAATATTGTGATAAAACAAAAATGTAGAGCATTTCATTCTGATAATTTTGGTGTTTATTTTGTCTTGTTATCTATAAAATTAACAGAGTTACATACATTTGTGCAAAACATGTTTTCGACTGAAATATGATTAAAAAGTAAACTTTAAATGGCCGCCAAAAAAAAAGTATGAGCCCAAAACTTTTTTTACCATAGTTTTGAACTCACCTTTACTTGGGAAATAACTGGTAAAAAAATTAGGAAAATCAAAGATGTCAAGCAACTTGGCCTGGTTCATTTCTAATGGATTGACCCCTATTTACTTTAATTTGTGGTACAAGTTTCATGACCTATCCTTACTTACTAATCAACTAATCTTTAAACATGCACTGAAAATTAAGGTAATTAGTGAAGTTGATAAACCCTACTTTGCTTCACTGTATGGAATTTCCATATTTAACCTTTAGACAGCTAGTATGTTATTCACTGTGCAAACTGGTGTTCTGAATTAATTAGCAAATTTCTATTGTAATCATAAATGTAAATAATTTGTTAGTTTCCTCCAAAGCAAGAACACAACATATATGTCTTCAAGTTCAGAGTAATTTACGTAATCCTGGGGTACCTCGCATGACTTTACGACACTGCTGAATTAACATGGTTTCAATGAATGCTACAATACATTGCCCAAAATATTTATCTGCAGATGGCAGTAAAGACACAGTACAGGGAACTGGTGTCAGGAAGTAGACAACAGACAGCTGACTCACTTGGAATCCCTCACTGAAAATATATTGTATCTATTGGCAAGCAAAGTGGTGCGTTGAATATATCTGACAATAACACAGCCAGCAACGATGTGCGCTGGGTTTAGGTGTTTAAACACCTCAACACTAGGAAGTGTTTAAACGGATATATATGGCTATAAAAGTGAGAGGGTTAAATATACTTATATAGGCCTACTATTAATAAAATAATTATGTAATATCTTTCTTTCTCAACTTTGAATATTTATTTCACTATACCATCATCAAGGGCATCATGTTTTGAGGAATCACTACTTAAAAATCACTCCAAAGTTGAGAAAAAAGGTATAACACAAATTATTTTATTGATCAAGTTCAATGGTACCAAAGAACATGATGTGAAACATTTACTATTACGTTCAGAATGTTATGCACTAAAATAAATATCACAACAGAAATACCTTAAAATACTAAAACTTGATATTCTTCATAACATGAAATTAAACATTCAATAACAAAGACAAATTAAACACAATAGCATATAATTGTTCCATTGATACTATTCACTATGTTACTGCTCATGTAGCATTGTTCTTATACAGGTATTGAAACACAAAACAATAAAAATACTTCCTATTGCTGTTGTGTTGTTCCAAACAATTTCATTAGACAAGAGAATATCATAATGATGTCTAGATATAGTTGCATAGCTCCGAACACATATTCTTCAGGAGAAATTTCCACTCTTCTCCCTCCAATTATCTGCTGAGTATCAAACAGCAAAAACTGAAATTAAGCATATTCAAAATATCATTACCTAACAATAATTACCAGTAACTGCAAAAGTTTGATTAATTTTGAAAGTAGTATGCAATTGTAGAAGTAGTCAATAAATAGTCTGTCAGATTGCAAGATTGTAGAGCAATTCATTGCTGAGATGAAAATAATGAAATTCACCTATTTCTCACCTATGAATTTCACCGAGAGCTGTATGTCTCCCCTTAAACTATTGGTCAGAAAGATAGTTTTTTATTTACAAAAAAATCAAGGAGAAAGAATAGTAATCTTTTTAAAAAGTCTACAAAAGAAATGAGCGATGTTGTCTGTGTGAAAAAATTAGTTTGATCAAGCTCAGCAACTCAGATTAGAATTAGATGCTGCAAGCCATGTTTTCCAGTGATCAAGTAAAACACCGAAGCGTGCATGGAGTTAGAAGAAGTGAGGTAGGCCTTTCAGTTGCAGTATAACTCTCAAACTTCAGAAAAACATCATGCATAATCGAAAGTTGTTTACAAATTCACTTGAAAGTAGAAGCAAAATACAAAACATAAGCTAGTGACTAATAAAATGTTTTGATGAGGTTAACCATTAAGAGAAAGAGAGACCCCATCTGCTACTGTATCACAAACAATGGCTTTCTTGGAGTCCTACTTACCACAGAAAAGAACACAGTTCCAATTCCTGCAATAATTAAGTGGATAATACTGCTCCGTATAAAGAAAAAGCTTATTAATGTAGCCATTGTACAAAATATTATGAGTGCAATAGATGCGACAAACAAGTATCCACCCCAACCAGTCACATCCACCTGAAATCAAAACAAGCAATTTTAAATGGCAGCAGCTTGGAGTAAAGACAAAAGATAGGACATTTAGAGAGGTATGTAAAATACTAGAGTAGACTCATGGGGCTTAAAATCAGGGTTAAACCACAAGATTAAAAAATGTAGCATCCAAGAACATATCTGAAGATTTTCACAATTCGGCACCTATGATGTGGATGATTGCTAGAAAGAACAGTCTACTCTTTGGTTTATGAATGTATTCTAATGAAGAACATTGAAGCTCGTAAAATTATTTAAATAAACACTATGAGTCAAACGGGCAGACTATATTCGTAAAGGAAAGATTTCCTAATAATATGAAGGTACAGGATGAAATTAATTCTTTCCTTCAGTTATCCTTCAATTATCCACACTAGTTGTCCGCTCATTTCTTACATTATAAAATGCATTAGTAAGCTAGATGAATCTACACCTAAACCCTAACTACTACATAAATAAGACAAGCAAATTTCTTTTGGTAACCCTTTTCTATCATATTTCAAAGTATGAATGTAACAAACTTCACTTGTTCTTATAAACAGGGGCTAAGTTGATGAAAATTACTCTTTAATCACTCATAGACTTTTAAGTAGCACAGAAAAGAAATCATATCACAGGAAAGAAATATTATTCATCTTTCATCTTTCATCTTTATCTTTCTATCATTTTCGTTACAAAATTTATACAGTTAAGTCATTTCATGCCAGTGAATGCCTTGCGAATGATTTTCTTAGTTCGGAATATTGGGACAAGATAAGATTAAGAGGTAAAGCAATCCCTGTTCAAGCCATGGAGAGCCGTAGGATTTCTGGGAGATTAAGGTTCCCAGATTGTGACATACAGCACATGAAGGTGGCATCAGCCGTTATTTTACCCCCAAGAATACTCCTGGTAAGTTACTCATTTCTGTTAGAGGCTTAGTCGACACCAGGGCCATAGTGCCACCAGAAGGATTAGGCCAACTGAAAAATTTCAACAACCTCATCAGGAATTGAACTCCTGACCTTCCTGTTTATAGTGCAGTGCCTTAACCACTACACCCCAACGTTCCCCCACAAGATTGTGATCGCTTCGGGATGCAGCTAATCTGATAATATTAACCAATGGATAACAGTAGCCGAAGGAATTAAATGAATGTTATTTATAAGATATAAGATAAGATAATACACCACAAAACAGAATAAAAAATATTTATTCATAAAATAATATGTAACTGTGAATCATTGAACCACTCGTAGGCTAATACAAGTAATAGACTGCAAGAAACTATTTCTTCAACCAGTAACAAAGTTTTTAGTTGTTTTTACTTTCCTTTAGGAGTCCATTAACCAATAATACACACTCAGTTACAAGTTACAAGTGTTTTTGGAAGTCTATACTGATCTGTGGTGTGCACCGCGCAGCAAAACATCTAACACCTGTCTGTTCAAGTCTTTTTATTTTACACTAGCAATCACTGCATATCAACACTATTACCTTCATAAATAAAAAACTGCAGCTTAACTGTGGGGTGAAACATGTTTTATTTCTTAAAAGAGAAAGTTATGTAATGCCACCCCCTTGAACTGGTCATCCTGTGAGCTGGGAATAGAACTGCTATCTCCAGTACAACACAATAAAGTTGATTTAGAAACAAAACCCTTAAAAACCAAATTTTGAATGACATAAAGTACTCGGAAATAAAGCAGCAAAAAGAAAAATTTTATAACATAAACTGAATCTCTGATCGCAATAAACAGCAGTATTAATCCATACGGGACTTCATAAAAGTGATAACATTACTCGACTGATAACATTATCCACGATTACATTAAGCGGCATTCACTGTATTCTCAAACAAAGAATATTTATAAATAATGTAATATATCCTTTTGCGACTTGTGTACATACCTTTTCTTCTCTTTTCATGAATTTTTAATTTGCATGAGTGATTTTGTGTGTGTGTTTTTAGCTCTCTTTTATAATATTCTTTTATAATATTATGATAAATAATTTAAAATTTTTGGAACTGAACTGCACCAGAGTCTGAGAATTTTGCTCTATTGGGAGTAAACCTTTTTTATAAACCCTGAAACTTGTAAATATTATTATAATTTGCATTGTATTTTTGTACTTGTGTAACATTAATAGGAATAATAAATTATCACTTATCACTTGTCAATTGAATGTATGCATTGAAAATTGCAAGTTACCCACACAAAGTTTTCTAAAATCTAAATAACTTCTATCATAAGCAACTAAATTGATTTTTTTTAGATCTTACCTTTGATTGACATGCACATAATGTTATTAGAAAGCAGATTATAAAAGTCGTGCTAAATGCCATTAGTACAGCCATTACATCATACAGAGCTGTTAGCGAAGCAATAGGAATTGCAGTTGCAAAAGCCTGTAAAATTGAAACAAACAATGGTAAATTTTATGGTTATTATTACATTTCCAGCTAACAATACACTTGAAATTAGATCTGAATTTTTAAGGAAAAAATTATTTGCAAAGGTGAAATCAGACTAAAAAAATTCAATGCCATAGCCGGGATTTGAACCAGGATCTTCGACTCTCCATGCAGCTGTTCTTACCAACTGAACTACAACGGCAATTTTCTGGTACAACATTAAACTATCCAATTGACTCAGTCTGATTTCACCCTTCCACCTTAGCCTACACACAACCAGTGTAAAAAAAATTGTCATTCAAAAAAATTATTTTAGTTTTGGATTAAAAATGCTTATGAGCAAGAAACGTTTCCACCAAATTTCAGAAAGATATTAGCTGTTTCAATTGCCATTTTAAAAAATATCCACACCCTGGGGGAGTCCTGGTTTGCCCATTTACAAACTGAAAGGAAAGGAAATGCACAAGGTTACCAATTTAGGAAATTAGGGGAAAAAAGGAAGGACTAGCAAGTAGTTATGGATAGTTTTAAATGTGAGTACAAGAAAATGCATACATTTACTGTGGTGCCAACTTTTGAAAAACACTGGGTGGGCTCAACAGACTTTAAAGTTTCCAAACTCCCTTCCCTTAATTGGTTGATGAGATGAACTTTTAATAGTTTTGATTTGACTACGGATAAATATAGAACTGCATGAGAAACAATTTCGTTGTTTGTAATAATTAAAACAATCACATTTTCAGGAAATAGTTGTGTAGTCTAGTTAACAGAAATTCTTTAAAGTTTATAATATTATGTAAACGTTTTTACTTTTTCTGTTTGAGCCTGAAATTCAAAGTCGAAAACTGCACTGAAAGACGTAAAAATCTAATGTACTGAGGAATGAATTCAAACAATTGTGAGTGAATCGGAACAATAGGAGATCATACTATGTATATTAACAAGAGCCTGATTTTCTTTGTAGGGCGATTCAACAAAGAAACAGGATTTTCAGTACTAGCAATAAATAATTATGATAACAGTGTGTGGAAAATTATTGAGTGGGCTTGCTCCCCACAGGCCCATATAAGATGGCGCCATTGTACACGTATTTAGCTCTCATAGTTGCAAACTGTGCAAGACCTTTTCTTGGTAACTGTTTTCAGATTTTAGCTTTGTTCCAGTTTTATTGGTTACTGTTTTGAAATTTTAGCTTTGTTCCAGTAACATTCAGAAATCATTAACACATGACAGGTGCATGCACACATTGTGAATTTATAGGATTCCAGTCGAACAAATGTCTGTTTCTGTCTGCTGCACTTATGTTCAAGCAAGATTTCCCAGCAGTTGTGCACAACCAGATATTTCAGGGGGCTGCTGTGTGAATTACTTATGATAAATGTGCAGTAAGTGTAATAGTGGAAATTTCCTATGCGAAGCCATTCCCCATTGAGCTTGAGATGTATCATGACATAGCCTCGAAAGCAGTGTTATGTGACATGAATTTCAAATCAATTTTTCTATGTATATTTTAGCAATATTAATTTAATATACAAATATTTAATTCAAGTTTATTTTAGATATGAATCAATATTGCCGCAATACATATTGACACAATTATCAATTGAATTTTTATCTTGCCAGTAAGGCAACTATTTATATATTTGAACTATTATTATTCGTTAAAAAACCCATAAATGACTACACCAGAATCGAAAGCATTCATAACCACAACACTATACCTGAGACGAGCTAAGAAGGAAACCTGAAGTAAACAAAAACCTGTATGTCTGTCTCACTCTGAAGTCATATGAGTAATATGTTAGAGTGAGATAGATATACTGGTTTTTGTTTACTTGAGGTTCCCTTCTTAGAACGGCCAGACTGTAGAAACAAATCCGACCTATCTATCCCCCCTCACAGTACATCCTTATTCCAGAAAGGACCAACATATAACGGAATTCACCTATTTAACCAACTACCACAATATCTGAAAGATATAAAACGTGCAAACAAATTTAAAACCACACTAAAGAAATACTTGCTTGAATCATGCTTTTATAGTATTGAGGAATACTACAACTTCAACTCCATTCCTACTGTAACATCAATAAGCTAAGATTGATCCCAGAAGGTACTTAATGCAATCTATATAAAAAATAATTTTATGCTATTATCTCTGATTTTGGAGTACGCCGTAGCGTAGTGGTTGAGGCACTGCGCTACAAACCGGAAGGTCGCTAATAAGATTGCCAGAGGCATATTTGTGCTTCGCAGACTGCAAAAATATGTGACTAGAGAGGTATTAATTTCTGCATACTATGCTTATGTTCATAGCCATTTAACTTATGGTACTCTACTTTGGGATAATTGTAGTTCTGCACTTAACATCTTCAAATTACAGAAGAAGGCTTTAAGGATAATCTATGGTGCTGATTGGAAAGCCCACTGTAAACCTCTTTTCATCTCATCTGGTATTCTCAGCCTACCATCTATATATATTTTACAGTGCTTGTTATATGTCAAGAGTAATTCTGATAACTTTAAAACTTATTCTGATGTACATACCTTTGGCACCAGAAATCGCAATAACATTTTACAGGATCAATGCTTGTTTGCAACAACCAAACATAATTTTAGGTACATGTCAGTGAAAATGTTTAATTCTCTTCCGGTTGCTACTAGAAATTTAACTTTTAAACACTTTAAAGGCTTAGTACTGATGAAACTAAAACAAATCTGCTTCTACAAAAATGATGAATTTTTTGAGGTAGCCAAAAACTTTAAATAATCTTTCAGTACCTACTATTTGACCTACACATTGCACTTTTTATTTATTTATTTATTGTTTTGTAGTGTTGTATTGATCCTGTATTTCTTTGTATTTCTTTGTATCTCTTTATATTTCAATGTATGTATTTCTAATATTATTCTTGTACCCTTGTACTATAATAGTTTGTTATATTGTTGTTATATTGTATCCTATACCGCAGAACTGCGGTCAAAATGGATTAAATGAATATGAATATGAATATATCTGGGTGCAGATATTGTTATAAACACACATATGTATCTAAGTGACCGATATCTGCTTGTAAATATCCTGTAATTAGAACTCTTAGTCTTCTCTTTTTATTATCTTTCTATACTGTATATATAACTACCGGTATATGTTCACTTGTCTCATATCATCTTGTATGATCAAAAGACATAAATAAATAAATAAAAATAAATAAATGCTACTCTTAGAATTTGGCGAATTTAAATCCTTTCTGCAACTTCTCACACATATGCTTCCTGATTTGTTATAGGGTTGTTAGTGCATGAAGTATTTTTCTCGTAACAAAACACCCCTGATCCTAAATTGGTGTCACAAGGCTGAGTGTACCTCGTTCCAAACCTCCATACCTCAGAAAAATCCTAGGAGGTGCCAAGGATGGAACCCATATCGGCAGATGCATAGTCAGCAATGCTAACTGCTAGACCACATAGGGGATAATTTTAACTTTTAGGTCTATTATTACTTTTCTTATTGAAATTACTTACAAAAACTATGAGAAGGATAACGTTAAAAGGTGATCTTCTTCTCACATCTTGGCAACATATTAGTATATAGCCAATTGTCATGTAGACAAACCTGAAATCAAATTAGTATCATGTCATTAAAAATAATTTATCCCCCAAGGGCAATAAAAAGCTTTACTACCATCTTCTTTATAAAGAAAAAAGGAAATTCAAAGCCCTCATTTTTATTTTCCTTCAATTCATTTGCAAGAAATGTGAGAATACAACAAAAATGAATAGGATTTTTATTCCTTCATATAATATAAATATACTTGCAATATACCTTTTTATATGGCTGGAAATTAATGATGATGATGACGATGATGATGATGATGAAGATGATGACAATGATGATTATAACAAAATAATATTAATATTAATGATGATAATAATAATAATAATAAATAATCGTTCTTTAATGTTGTAAAACTTCTGTGTTTTGTACAGTCTCATTGTGGTTACATTGTCGCCTGTCTGATCAGGCCTTATATCCCCTTAGGGATTCCTTATCCTCTAACTGGTACATCTCCAGAAGGAGGTAGATGGGGGAATGCTTCTAGATATGGGGGATAGGTAGTAAAACAAATATTACATGTGGACTAAAACAAGGACAATTCCAGCTGTTTCTGAATCAGTTTTGGTAACTATTCCCCATGTTGGGAACAGCTGTACAAAGGCAGTCGGAGGCATGCCCACAAGAACTTATCTTGTACCCCATAACACTTTTATGAGGAAGAATGATAATAATGAAAATAATACCAGGGTAGGGTCCCATAGACACTAATGCTTCAGAACCATCATCGTGACCATAGGTAACAGTAACTTTTGCTTTAAGTTAATAAGATTAAGTTTGTTTTTTGTGTGCTTAAGGACCAAAAATCATAATTTAATGCACAAAGTGAAAATCATATATAATTTACCATTAGAATTTTTATTTTATAGAATATTTTTTAAATTATATTTAATATGTTAATATGTTTTAATGGAGTTTTGAACTTAGTCTTTAACTGTATTGTTATTTAATACTACAATGCAACAGCCACCGAATCAGAGAAACACTTATGGAACTTTATCATGTTGGATAGATTCACATTACAGTAATGAAAAACACATAATAAGGCAAGAGAATCTAAATTATAAGTGAAAATATGTTTGAAATTAGTTTAATTTATAGAATGTTGTAAATGGCACTACTGAACTCTATGTTTTCTTCTAGTATTCACAAAATTAAGTTTCACATATTACTCTATGATGAACATTGGTCTACTGTTTATGAAACGCCATAGATCTTGAATTAGGATGGTTTCAATAAGGAAATGCATATCAATTCAAATTTTCAAAATGTTTCTTCTCATTTGGACTGACACATAAAGTATTTGGGCATTTAGCAAACTCTACATGAAAAGAAACTGAAGGGTAAGCTGGAACCTAAATTTACTAGCCTATTACATACAGATGATTCGTAGGGACAAATTCACTTTAGACATTTTCTAAGCTAAGGGCCTGTCCTACCATATTCCAGTAAATCCTCCAAACTGTTATCGGGAAGAGTGCAATAAAATTTTGTAAATTGGATGGTAGACCATTGAACGAAGAGGTGTGTTTCTTCTAGTTCAAATAGCCTCCACTAGGTGTGACAACTCACTCATGATGTATATTTCTATTTGTACAAATAAATGACATAAAAACATATCATTTTAAGCACATTAATCAATTTGTGCAATTCTATATCATTCAAATGTGAAGCAAAAACTGCATTATTGTATAACTTAAACCTTCCAGCATCAATTCTGAAATTCATGTGGCTACAAAGCTCCAGTGTGCAGCCATCTTGTTTCCATCAAACCTTTCTTTCTATCTGGCAGTTGGTAGTTTATCACCACTCAATCCTCCTGAAAGCTTAACTGGGAGTTGACCTTCCAGATAGGACACAATTGTTGGCTAATTTCCAGATAAGTTCTCTATCTGGCAGATAAATATTATATTGAGAGGTGAAAGTACAGGCCCTAAAAGGTAACATTTACTACCAATATTTTTAAAAGAAATTTAGGGCATGTACTATCACCTCCTGATAAAATATTTATCTGTCTGGTAGGGAACGTATCTGGTAGTTGGCCAAAAATTGCATACAGTACGCTATTGGTAATCCAGCGGTTGGTTAGTCTGGCACATTCAGTGATCTAGTGCTCTCGAGAAACATGTGTCTTCCGATCTGCCAACAAACGCCGGAAGTAAACAAATAAGCCTGCTCTTGCGCTTCCCTCCTTTCCCCTTTCCTATCTACACATTCTGTATGCCGCTTGCCCTCCATGAACTCTTTTGTCTTTATTTTCTAGTTTACCTAATGCATTTTGTAGTGTGTTTATCTAGTGTACTACAATGTTGACCAAATGAAAGCATGTGACTTTAAGTTTATGTCTAAAAGAAGAGATAATAATTAAACTTGACACAGGATTATAGAATATTTTTCATAGCCAAAACCTGTTTATCATTTATCCTGAAATAAAAATGTGCATAATATCTGTATTTTTTTTTTTACCTCCCAATAATATAGAATTTTTCGTTAATCCGGCGGTTGTCTGGTCCCATATATATCGGGTTATGAAGATTGTACTGTACCTCTTGATGAAAGTGGAAGGTGACCTTCCACGTAAGCTACCAAGAGAGTGGAGTAGCCAATAAACCATTAAATGCCAGGTAAGCAGACTTAGCTGAAACAAAATTTAGCCCACTGGAGCTCCAACCCACCTGAATTATAGAAGTGATATTGGAAGTTTAACTTATACGATAATAACATTTCAGACTCATATCTGAATGTTGACAATTGCACGAAATTTATTAATGTGCTTCAAATTATATATTCTGATGTAATATCACTGTACAAAAGGAAAGAAAAGTTATGATGGAGTTGTCACCTAGTGGAGGAAGCTCAAACTAGAAGAAACAGATTATGGTGCTCACAGGTCCAAGCTATGAAATTTTGCTGCACTCTTTCTGATAGGAATTTAGTATAAGGCATCGTCTAGTTAAGCTATCTGGAAGGTACAGGCCCTTAATGTCAAGATAATCTAAAGATAGATTACAGGGTGCAACAGTTGGGATGTTGGGAGGTAAGGCTCCCAACAACTTAGTCATTCGGCATATGATGGATTCAGAGCGACATATACTCCCACCACAGTTTATCCCTCACAGATTTATGAAAGAGTAAATCCCACTCCCAGGTAATTATTTGGCCAGAGGGCTGAAAAAAACCTAGCAGATTCTGGAGAAGATACAAGGAGAAAAATCTCCGTCATTACCTGGGATCAAACCATATCGGCTGTAAACTTAAGGTCTTAAAAATAATAAAAAACTTATATATCTTAAAAATAATCAACTGATGATAAACTCACATAGCTAAAATTACAATCCACCAATGTTTCTTGATAAATCTATTCGCCGATTCCCTAGAATAGAAACAAAAAGTATATTAATGCATAGCACTTCAATCTTTATAATTTTGATTGCTCTCATATGACAGACATCACAACACTTTTGGAATCGTAGGATCAGATTAAATATGTAGAGCTTTCCACTAGGCCTACATGAAGAATAACCAGAAGGGCTGAGTGAATTTGGGTGTGTTTGAGGAGAAATCTACACTCAAGTGCAAGTTCAGCATTCTGAGCTCCTGCTGTAAAATTATTCACTAATATAAAACACTGTAGGCTTTCACGGCCGGAGTCATTATTAAGAACATTGTCCAAGCTTGTAGGCCGTGGTTCAGTTGACATTTGAGTGCCAAACGTTTCGCAGTTGCAGACGAAACGTTTGGCAACTGGACCACGGCCTACAAGACCGGACAATGTTCTTAATATTCACTAATATGTTTGCTTATACCACTTGTTGTATCCACACACTTTAATGTTACAAAAAAAAAAAGGGTTTCTCTTGTGTATATTTAACTACATTTCTGTGGTATTGAAGGCAGAATTAAGAATATTACTATCTCTTGATTGATAAAACTATCATAGCTTTTACTGGAATATTCCTCACATATTCAGTATTCAAGACAAGTTCAGGGATAGCCCAAACCAACAAGAAATGTCATCTATAATAATGAGAGAAAGTGTTTGTTGACAGCACTCTGTGAACTACTGTCCAAACAAATTGTGCAATATCTAAAGAAGAAGTACTCTTCTTTCAGTGAATTCCTCAATCAAACCCCAAGTACCATATTTTACTTACACAAACATGAAAATAGCACACAACCCCATAGTCAAGAACAGCATTATCATCAGAAGGGAATAGACTTTTCGAATGAAACCCAGTCTAATTTTATTGTCATCAAATAGCGAGTTTCTAAAATTCCCCAGTTCATCGCTTCCACGTCTCTGAAATCTTGTCCTCCTTCCACTTCGAAATGCTTCACCATCATGAATACCTTCCTGTAAAATAAACTCGCATGTTAAAATATTGTATTATGGTAATAAAAATATAATGAAAAATTGTATACAGACTATGAATGGTCCCACAATAAGTTGGTCTTTCAAAGGGGTGGTCTTTTAACCCTCACAGCACCAGGCTGTTGGCTGGAATACTGCTTCTAAAATGTCAACCACCAATTTTTTTTGGCACTGATCAGACCAGAGTTTAGTTTTATGAAACAATATATTTTTGAAGCTGTCGGGACCTTCAAATATAGGTCAAAGAGGTATGTTTCCTCTTTCAAGTGCTGGAATTAATGAGGGTTTTGGCCTTCAGAAGATGTTTTTATGCAAGTAAAAAAAAACATCTGAAGATGGATGCCACAGTAGCAGGCAGAATGTCAGGTTTTAAAAACCTTGGACCAAAGCCTATAGTCCAAAAAATTGCTTCGCTCAATCCAATGAACACTTTCAGACTCATACTTCTTCATGATTAAATAAAAATGGCAGATTGTTATGCCCAATTTATTTCACTTTCCACTGAATTATCTACATACTCTCTAAAATAAGGGGCACAAGGAGTGCTTACTCCATCAAATAACTTAGTGAGAAATAAACAATTAATTTCTGAACAAGAGTTTTGTTAATTTAAATCATGTAACAGGTAATAATTAAAGTCTGTGAATCAAGTTGTGAAGTATCATACTGCATGCACCATATTTCAATAATTTGTTCATTTGTTTCTCCAAGAAATCTTAGCTCAGTGGCTAGAGCACTGGACTGATAATCCAAAGGTTCATGGATGGAATCCTGGCCTATGCAAGGTTCAATTTAATAAATGCCAATGCAATATCTGTAATGGTATAAGTACGGTACGTGGTAGAGTGAAGAAGAAAGAAAGAAAAAAAAAAGTAAAACAAATGAAGTCAGAAGTGATACACGAAGAAGATATAGGATAGATGAGATAAAAGGAAAAAGTGATTCATTTTCAAGAATATACCTCAAGTTAATGACATCAACCGTAGGTGACGTCACGAGCATGATCACATTCTATTAAATTATCCAAAAATCGTAAATTTATCAATACCGGTATGCACAGTGAACAGTAATTTTTTAAAGAAAAAATAATGTAATATACTTACCGGCATTATAACCACAACAGGTGTTGGTTCTTGATAATACCCTGGTTGACCATAAGCTGGTGGTGGATAGCCTTGCTGTGGGGGTTGGTAACCTGTTGGAGGTGGATAGCCTTGTTGTGGAGATGGATAGCCTTGTTGTGGAGGTGGATAGCCTTGTTGTGGAGGTGGATAGCCTTGTTGTGGAGGTGGATAGCCTTGTTGTGGAGGTGGATAGCCTTGCTGAGGAGGTGGATAACCTTGCTGTGGAGGTGGATAGCCTTGCTGAGGAGGTGGATATTGATGTTGTGGGGGTGGATACCCATGTTCACTGTATGATGGAGGAAAGCTTGGCAGTTGTGAAGGCTGGTTTGGTAGTGGTGGAGGTCTATCTCTACGTACATCATCATCATCATCTTCCTCTTCTTCACGCTCAGGAAGTGTCATTATTAACTTAATGGATCACCTATCAATAAACAAAACAACAGAAGGAGAAAATGCTCAAACAACCAAAAGGGCACCAATATTCATATGATTCTTGTCATCTTAATATAGGCTAATAAACAAATCACCATTAAATCAAGTATGAATTCTGGTAAAAGGCCTGTAATCAGTCTTATTATTAATCCTTCTACTCCATTGTCTGGATGTCTTAAATGTATCATCTAGATCTGATTGTTTCCATCTGTATTTTAATTTAGGATTTAAATTAAGTTAGCCTACTAATTTTAATGTGTGCTGTTTGACCAATGACTTAAGACATACAAGAAAATGCGCAATGGGCTGGAGGATGGCCTATGGTTGAAGCCTCCGGGGGTGATGGAGCCCAACAAAATAAAATGACTTAGAAATACATTTATAGCCTAATTCATTTTTCAGATGAGTTTAACCTCCCCCTGGGAAAACCTTTCATTTTTGTAATGTTCAGGTTACCAATTATAATAGGGATCTGATGGATTATTTCCCTCAGTAAATGGTTAGCTTCTGTTCAATTACGAGAAAGGAAATTAAAAAATAAAAAAATAATAATAATAATAATAATAATAATAACAGACAACTTCCCATAAATACAATGTCACAAGAGCGACTCAATGGATTTTCTATTTTGTGCATTCAAAACACACTGCTCAGTACATAAATTTCATTCTGATTATAGATTCGTTTGCAGTCCCTAATGAAGAAGTTACAGAATCTTTGTAAAAAAAAAAAAAAGCAATACTTCTTTAAGAATTCCTTTGACTTTTGTAAAAAGTTGTGTAATATGTTGTGTTATTTAAAGATGCCTTATGCACTTCTACATTAAAAAATGTTTCTTAACAATGAAGTGCCATGATAACCTCAAGGATAAGTGAAGGAAGCTGAAGGGGGCATAATGTTAAGTGGCAGGGAATGCAATAAAACCAAGCTCCACCACTGCATTGCATAATAAAGAGTGTCAAAAGAGAAATGGTTTGTGAACCTATCAATTATAATGGCATATTCAAAAAATTAATCTATTATCCAGTCATAAAAGCAATCCATGGAATGAGTTAATTTTGTAACAATGTCATAATTATTTTACTTATATGAAGATCTATTATCAAAATAATATTATTACACCATCTCTTTTTTGGCTTTGTTGACTACAATTTCAGAAGCTAAACAAACAAGCAATAAAGTGCCAAATATTTAAGCACACTGATGTAAGCCTTAATTTTATAAGAGAGTAAATATGATATAAACTTACTTATATAAATAACCTTCCAACATTGAACATTTCAACTACAATGACATAATATCAAATCATAAAAATAAGTCATCTTTTGTATTAAGTTTCTTTTTTATCAAGTATCTACCGGTATAACCTTTTGATTCTCTAATGCACTGCTTATCATGCTGATAATTGGATAATGGGCCTGTATGGATTAGGCTTCAAAATCTCCAAAAATGATGAGAAATTTATGCAACCACTTTGTTAAAAATAATCAATGGCTAACAATGAAAGACTGGCTTTTACTTTCATAATTTGGATTGAGTATCATCAAATACAATAGAGGACATTACTGGACGCTTACAAAGCTATGACAATGGGAAAATGGGGGTCAGATTTTGAGCACACTTGGTGGCACAACCTGCAAACTTGGGGCCAAATTAAAATATATAAACTGTAATGTTTTAATTTTTCACCAAACACTGAGCACCAAAACAATACAATAATAGTAAGCAAACAAAACACAGAACCTCCAAAATAGTTCACAAAATACTAATGAAAACAATAAACATTTCACCTTATCGGTTGCTAACAATAACTCTCAATTTTTTTAATGCTTCATCTGTTTAACTTTTTAAAAGTCATTTGTTTTCAAATGCAAAATTGCTTTTCTGGACCTTAGACAGCTAGAAAAATCATCTCCCTTATACACAACATGCTGAGGTTGCTCCTCGGCTCCTCTAATGGAAATTGGTTGACATCTTTGTAACTAGTTACTGCATCTAAATTCAGTAGTAGAAGTTGAGCTGCTAGACGTGCTCACAATATTGTCCCTCGATATATTTCAAAGTGTCCTGTATTGTCTTCTATTGTATTTAATATCATCAGTATCAACAGCTTTCTTAACACATAGTTTTATTAATGATTTTTTAAAGTTTCATTCTATACAGAATTTTCCTTTCAGATAACATAAGGAAACGCCTAGAGCACATAAGCACAAGTTCAAAGAACAGACCTGAAAATCAACAATTTGGTCACAGACACATGAAGTGAGAAGGGTTATGATATGGTGGCATGTCACAGCGGAATAGTATAACAGGCATGCAGGAATACATAAATTTTAGGATGTTTATATCTAGAAGAAAACATGTACAATGTGTTATGCACAAAGTTAAAGTCATCTGGCTACTGGCATTATGTAACTAAATTACATGACACTTTATTTTAATTACTTTGCTGGTTCTGATGCAAAGGTGTGTTCCACAGCCAGAGGTATCTTTTATTGGAGCAGACTGGAGACCATATTATTTTATCTTTATGAGGCATGATTTTTCCAAAACCAAATTCATAACAGCGCTTCAGGACGAATGAAAGATTTCTCAGTTCCCATACAGACAAAAGAGATGTGTCAATTTTTAGCAGCGGTGCTGGTTTACCATGTCATGGGCACAGAGTGGAGATCAGTGGATTGAAATGGTGTTTGAGGGATGCCTTGAAGTTCTGTGCAACACTTGCAGTATAACAAGTATTATGTACTATCCGCGCGCCATATCTTGAGCGCTCGGCTCCCTAGTCCTCATTCGGTAGGTTTCGTTCAACTTCGTAGGTTGAGCTGACAACATTGAAACACGAAGTACGCTATACAGCCTGACATCTAGTGGCTTCAATACTAAACTTTCATTCTGTCTCAGGAACCTTATTTATTTATTGACGTTATCTTTTCTGACGCATGGAGTTATGTGGAAAAATACAATTTTTCGAATTGCTTATTTCACAAACACGTCACTGTACATCCAACACTTTCCTCACCTCTTTAAGAATTCCGTATGTGCTAATTTCTGACACTCCCGTGAACTCTGATGTCAATTTCATGGACTGAAAGTTGAGCGAACTTTTCACAAAACGTATTAAATACGTTTAAAATTAGGCCTCTAATTTTCTCCACTTTTAGATGCCTTACCTCTCTTATGTTTTACAACACGAAATGGTGAAGCATGTTCTGCTAAGACTCTTCTTCATGCTTAAAACTAGTCATCCAGTGTAAATATATTGAGCCTATTTATATAACATTCTCTTCCCGGAGGAAAATGATTTATTTCATAACTAAAGCCTTGTGACGTGTTATTAATTGTTACGCAATACCGTCACCACGTTATATTATTGGACTGCATTAAAATCCTTGTCTATTAAATGTCACTACATAAAATAGCGAGGATGATTCATCGGAAATAATTATAATTCGGCATCCACACTTACGCTGTTGACGTGCGCTTACCATATTCGCGATTCTGCTGAAATATGATTTCTTTGGTTGACAACACTGCAGAAAGACTGGCGGAGTAGCTATGTTTTGTTCCCCCCAACCCTCACTTCCCCGTAAATCCAGCGCTCAAGATATGGCGCGCAAATAGTACTGCTCCAGCTATGAGATATCTGCTCAAGGGAACTGTTCCAAATAAATACTTATAATTAATTTTTAGTGCAACTTTGCTGAGCCACATGATGTGTGATTAGATTTGGGATGAAACTGTTTTAAACATTAAAAAACTTTTAGTAGTAATGGAACTAGCGGTATGGTCATTAACATGGCAAGATGGTCATCACATATTACTGGTCACAGCCCTAAATACTGACAATGGCTACCGGGGAATGATCATGAAAAGTAACCATATTACAACGCAAACAGATAATAGGGACAACTCTTTGCACTTTTTTAAAAGATCCACTGATTTTCAGTGATGATATGGTATTTAACCATTGAAACCAGTGCTGGTATGCCACTGAGCCTTTGAAACCAGTGATGGTATTCCATACAACACATACCATCTCGCTTCCCACAATGGGCATGTCCCTTCTAAGGGAGAAGAAAAAACAAGGAATAAATACAAACATATGAATAACATCCTCCATGAAAAATGTATGATATGTATGCCTAATAATTAAACAGGATATGTGAGAAAATAGTAGAATTATTGCTTTCACCATTAGCTACGGTGATAAAGAGAAAGCATGTCCACCTCTAGATCAGAAGGTTGCAGGTTGGTTGATAGATTTTTCAGGGCATAAAATCTGGGCAGGAGTTCTCCAGAAAGGACTTTAAGCTAAGATGCTTATGTCGTAGATTTACAGCATGTTACAGAACTCCAAGCCTAAATTAGAGCCTCAGGAGAACCTCCTCAGCCCTTCTACGTTGAAGTAATACTTAGTTTCCTGCAAGGTTATGAGGCGTTGGATTTACCACCTGTCCCTCTGCCACAAAATTAGTCTATGCATTAAAACCTTCACTTGGAGGCCATATGCCCCCAACAGGGATTTTAGGGAATGCATCCATTCAATCACTGTTTTCACCAGCCACATTCCAAGACAAGGAGAAACTGTACAATAATCATCATTATTCTCAACTTCCTTGTGCAACAGAACTAAGGAATAATGAAGTGGTATCCAAGGAAATGTAGCAAAAAATTTAAACCAAGTTATTCCAAACAGAAACACAAGAGGACTGTGATATAGTGGGTGAAAATAATATGTGGTGAAACTGTGGGCAGAAGAAAGAAAAAGTAAGCTATCTTTTTTAATTAATTACTTTTCACTGAAAGATATCAGATTAGCAACAGTTTAACATTACTACTAATATGGCATAAAACAGTCTTACGTTTGAACAGAAACTTAGTAAAAACATGAATTAAAATAGTGTAAAACACAAGACTTTCACTTATCACTCCTAAGTTTCATGTTACTGAAAATATGTTTTATCCTTATTTGACCTGGCATTTAATGGATAAATGTTATCTGATGCATTACTCCAACATTCAAATTGAAATCTTCAACAAATAGACCTTACTGAATAATTTTAATTTCAAATCAACACATCTGGCAGCATATTCCAGTTTCTATTTTGTTACTGGAATATCTTAATGAAATTTTCACATTTTCAGTTGATTGTCATTTTGTTGCCTACAGGATAATTAATACTTCATTTCAATCCAATTTTGCATAGTAACATCTCATTTTATTGCTTCTTTGTCAGTTTGAAAGACAATAGAATTCAACAGCAAACATTTCATCTCCAATAGCACAAGGGTTGTAAGGATTATATCTTTTTTCCCTCCAGATTTAGGGTTGAGGAAGATGCGTAAAATTGTAAAATAAGGAAGATAAAGGTAAATCCAGGGAAAAATAAAGATAAATATAGGGACTGTCCCTGGGAAACAAGGACTTCTAGTAACTTTATCCTATATGGTAGTGTTAATGTATCACTCATCTTTCTGTATTAAGAACTTTTAAAAATATGGTAAAATTAGGGCAATCATTATAAAAGACCCTATATAAATGGGGGTACATCATGGCATAAAGGTTGAGGTTCTGGACCCACAAACCAGAAGGTTCAGAAGGTCACGGGTTCGTTTCCCAATGAGATCTGTGGGATTTTTTAATTGGCCTAATCTTTCTGGTGGGACCATGGCCACCGGTATTCCTATGAGCACTGGTATTCCTAGGGGTAAATGACTTATAACTTAAATATATATATATATATAGGCTATATTTTTTTTTCTTAAATCCTGAAAAAAAGAAGTTAATAATTATCAATATTTCTAAAATTAAATGAATTTCATTAAATTTACCTGTGACATTACTGTCTTCTTCTTCATTATATAATTTTCACACCTTCTGCTGTTTATTCTCTGCCCATTCTACCTCAGAAAAGATAGAAAAGTTCCTGTAGTTATCTTGGTTGTCCTTTGGCAGTACCATAAAGAAAATTTATTCCAGCTGTCAATGTCATTTTAGCCATGTCCTTCTTCTCAAACAGGAACTCCACCTATATACCTGTGATCTCGCACTCAAATATCTGATCAGATGCATTCTCCCATTCAGCTCTTGCACTAACTTTCTTCATAACACAAGTTTGCATTACCACTACTATTACAAAGGTCGTCATTTGTAAACGATCGTGGTCTAGAAGTCCTTATCACTACACATTATAAATTGCAACATCTCACTATCTATATGACTGTTTGCTACTCCGCTTACATCTTGAGAACTAATGATCCCATTTACATGCTCTTGTAATAGATATGTTCTCTGGCCAGGTTTTAGTATATGTTTTGTTATGCTTGGTAACAAAAGGAATAATCAGTGATGATTTTAGTGCATCAAGTTCGACTAGCCGGTCAGTTGTCCACAGATATGGAGAGCGGTAAATATCCAGTGTATTAATCAGCTTGATATAGGTGGTTATGCTTTATTGCCCAGTTAACTTTAGTAACTAGGAAGATGAATGGACAAACTTTTGTTGTTCTAGATGGGAGATTTTATTTAATATTAAAATTAGTAAAAGATGCAGAGTTAGATTCTAACAGGCATCATTCTCAAACTCCAGAAGGTCAGGCACTCTAAAAATAAGTATGGTTACTTCCTCATGACATTTCTTGGTTAAGGCTAAAAAACCATGCACAATACTTTTTCACCCATACAAAGGACAGGTATTGCCTGTGCATTTAGACATGAACACTTGCATGCGCCGCAGAGATAGGGCGGGACGGAAGGGGAGTATGTTGCTAGTATGGATCACGTGAGACTGATACCACTGCGCATCGTGTTTACAGTGTTCACGTCTAAATGCACGGGCAATAAGTAGCTAGTACCTCTTATAATTAACTGACTGACTGACTGACTCTCCTATATCCCCAGTGTCGGGGCGAAGGGCCACCAATTGGAGGTTTTTGATACCTATGTGAATTTGGTTACGCTTATTACGGTATATATATATGCCATACGGTATATACCGTAATTTATTTTTTCATAATAAAATTAATCAGTAACTTTCTATGATGTTATAGAAATACGGTAGTTAAGTTATTAGATTATGAAAGTCTGATTGATACATCTGTTGAAGGTAAAGTGAGGTAAGTTCCAATTTACTTTGTGTTTAATATTTCAAAAAAGATTGTTATTGATGTTATTATAGTCAAATATATTTGTAATGTTTAATAAACAGGGATATGTATATTGACTGATATGTGTTTTTTTTTTTTACTAAAGAATCCTATTTTGAAATAATGCACAGAATGCACACTGTAAGGAACAGGGATAGTGAAAAAATGTAGAGAGGGGCCTGAAAATTGAATTGGACCTGGAACCTCTCAAATGCTAAATCTGCTACTACAGTGAGTCCATTTTATGAGGAAACCTCGCATCACTGCCGCATTGCCGCGCTAGCATTGTACAAAGCATAGACCCTACAAGCGGTTAGTTGCTTCGGTGTCTTGTAGTGTCTTGTAGTGAGACGCTTGTCTATTGTTGTGTGTTACGTAAGACAATAATCGAAAATGTATATGGTTAACAGCGAATTTATTTGGTGGAATGTTACTTATTGAGAAATAACCATAGAAGGCGCGTTCGGAGATTTTCTCGTAAATATCCTGACTGTACCATCCATACAAAATGGTGAGTAATAAGCCAATAAGCCTCTACATGTAGGCCTATTTTGATAATAATTTTGTTGAGTTATTCTATTTTGTATTGTTTCTAAAGTCTTGATTTGCCGATTTGCCGGTAGTAACGGAACACGGTCCCGGCCAGTGCAAGCGCAACAGCGGGGAAAGTGTGAGCAGGAGCAATGCTGTTAAAAAGTTTCCGCATAAAATGGATTCCCTGTATAATAGATAGGCCCAAAGACCATAGCATTGAAAACTTCAACCACTACTAACATGAATGCTACAGCCACTATTAAGTTCAACAACCTCTACTTACCCTGGTACTACAACCACTACCTACTAACCTTAACACTACAACCACTACTAGTCTTAATAATACAACCACAACCGACCTTAATGGGGGACATACAGCTTTCTGTGAAATTCATAGATGAGAAATAGGTGAACTTCATTATTTTTTTTCCTGGCAATGAATTGCTCTACAATCTTGTAATCTGACATACTCTTTATTGTCTGCTTCTAGAATTGCATACTATTTTCAAAATTAATCAAAATGTTACAGTTAGGGGTAATTATCATTTCAAAATGGCAGCCACGTTTCATGTATTGAAATGCAGTTTCCTTGATAACTTCTCAAAATATCAATATTTCTGAGTGATTATTTTTTTGTGTATGTGTTAATATCTTATTAACAACACTATCTGCAATCATTCATTTAATATCAGAAGTTAATTTTTTAATATATATATATTTTAATGAAAAAAAAATTTAAATTGATTTTTTAAAAATACTTATACTATAGATATTCCAAATATTGTAGATGATGTTGATCATATGATGTTTTCAAATATAGAGAAAAAAGAATCCCTCAAAAATATGGCTATTTGTGGAAATTATCATGGAAACGGCATTTTAATGCACAATATGTGACTGCCATTTTGTAACGATAATTACCCGTAACTGTAACAGTTTGATTAATTTTGAAAATAGTATACAACTGTAGAAGTAGTCACTAAAGAGCATGTCATACTGCAAGATTGTGGAGCAATTCATTGCTGAGGAAAAAATAATGAAATTCACCTATTTCTCACCTATGAATTTCACCGAAAGCTGTATGTCCCCCCCTTAAAATCACAACTACTGACCTTAATACTACAATACTATTGAACTAGCCCACAATACCATCCCCTCTAAAAAAATTAAAGGATACAGGATGAACACAGGGTTGTATTTATCAATGGGCAAATCAAGGTAGTTACACTGGGGAGGCGTTTTTGTCCAAAAGATGTGCAAAACATATGCAAGAAATGAAAACGTGTTATGTTTCCACATACAAAACAAAATTTAATACTTTGCATCCCTTTAGGCATGACACAACACCTCATTTTTCAACGTGCACTGAGTTGTCGATTGTTGTCCTATTTATATTATGATTGTTTGCAGTTACATATCATTCAGAGTGATGAGAGACTGTTTGTCAACTGTTTTGTGATTTAGTTATAATTTATTATTACAGAATGAGTGATCATACAGTTAAATTAAGTGATGTGCAGTACAAGAAACAAGTGAAAGAAAAGGCTGTTTGTGTAAAAGAATTAATCGGACAGAACTAGAATTTGGCAATATTCATTAATAAGGTATTACATAATTATTTTCATAGATATTTCAGTTTTCTAAAACGTTTTTACGTTAAATAAAAACTGCCCGAGTGGTAAAATGCCAAAATATAGCCCCAGAAGAACATAGTTAATTACTACCCTTCAAGAGAGAAAATAATGAACTAATAAAAGAACAGTGAAGAAGAAAATGAAGACTTATCTTAATTATTATGAGCTGGGGGGAATCGGTATTAACAGACTGAATTGAAGATTATTTCACTATAATCTGACTTCTAAAGGAGAGGACTCAAAAGAGGATGATGGTGACTAGCATTTTCATGACCTTTTTCAGCTTCTGCCCAATGCTGATTTTGATCCAATCACCTCTGATATAAAAACAGTTTTACTTAACTTTTTATTTTGTGCAGGCACATAGTATGAGGTATGCTCCACAATACAAAAACAATCATACTCTACATCTCATCAAAAGTTTTTGATGTTTAAGTATGACAAGTTCTTTATAAACAAGCTTAGAAACTAGAATTCATTCTAAACAGCAGTGCAGCCATAATTTTTTCAGTTTTACTTAATACATAACAGGTGGGATAATTTAACAACTTAAAGAAAACTAATATGACCAGGGCCTGGATTTTGATGACAGTCATCTTTTAATTCGTACATCATAGACATTGCCCATTAGTGCAGATTTTCTAATCACATCTCCTAGATTATAAAAGTGGTAATTTTTAGAGCCTTTTTTGGTCATTTTTTCTCTATTTTTTATTTTTAGGTCATTTTTTAAATTTAATGTCATTATTGGGTCATTTTTTGGCATTTTACAGTCTTTTATCCTCCATTTCATACTTTAAGGTCATTTTTTAAATTTCTAGTCATTATCTTCTCATTTTCTGTTGGTTCTTGCATTATATATAGTGCTTGTGAATTTACTTACATTCAATTGCTACTATCGGAACTCTAAATAAGCATAAATAAATATATCTTGTTATAATTTTAATTTGCATGTAGAAAGACAGTGTTTGTTGTTTACATTTAACCGTATGTAATTAACTAATTACAAGTCTACAACAACATAAATGTAAATTAGGAACAAATCTGATGAATAAACTAGTATTTTCATACAAATTTTGAGGTATTTTTTTTTTTTTTTGTATTTCAGGGTCGTTTTATAGCCCATTTTTTAAAGTATTTTTAGGTCTTCAAAATCCTAGCCCTGATTATGACACATTCAGGCATTCTCCATAAAAAAGAATATTTTTGTTTGACCGTACTATAATATGCTTGTTATTTGTGACATAATGGCATCATAATGGCATTCATTTCATAACAGATTTTTTTTTATTATAACACAGGTTTGTTATTGATTATTATTATCAAACACGGAACAATCTTGAAACCTTGAGAGTATCAACTGAAATTGCATAATAAACAGCGTGTTTTTAAAATAAAATAAATTCTATTCATGTTAATTTTAATATTATACTAAACTGAATTCATTTTTGTTGTCAAAACCACTATATTAAAAAAAAATTACCAAGAAGAAGTTTAAACTTGGCGGATGCCATGACCTGCCATCTGTTGCAAAAGGCAAGAACTACGAAAACAGCTAATTGCGAAGGGCAGTCGTCCCCTTTTGTTTGAAGATTCTAAAATCTCAAAATTTGAACATTTAATTATGGTCGAACAGAAACAGTTTTATGCAACTTGCCTATAATGGTTTTAAGGTACTCATATGAAAATTATAAAACAGAACACGGAACTCAGGGCTTTATATCTACCACTTACATTCTGGCTGCACTGCTTATAATGAAACTTAACCTGAGATAAAGCTATAAATAGAAAACACGCTGAACATTTCTGTTAACACCATCTAAAGAATCTATAAGCTTTTTTTTTTTTATCTGTACTGTCAATTTAATAATTCACATTTTATAACAATTTGTAGAAACCTTTCTATACTTTATTCCAGGATCAAAATGATGCATCGTTTTACTTTCCTTTGTTCTGCAATTAACGTGATGCATTTTAAAGGCAAAAATCTTAAGGGGAAAAGACACTTAATGCAGATTCTGTTTGCTATGTAGTATATTTTCCAGGAAGTAAGCCAAAATTATACTCAGTTGTTTGACTGACTGTCTTGTTCCTGTAACCACTATGGTGGGGCACAGGGCCTCCAAGTGGAGGTTTCATTACCTACACTAATTTTGTTACACTTATTTTCCGAGAGAGGGCAGAGGGACTGGTAGTAAGCCCATCACCTCTCAACCCCCCCTCCGGAAACTAAGGTATTACTTGGACGTGAAAGGGGTGAGAAATTTTGTCCAGAGGCCCTAATTTAGGCTTGGAGTTCTTTTACGTGCCGTAAACCTACGACATGGACCCCCCAGCTTAAAGTCCCTACCGGAAGACTCCGTGCCCAGGATTTTTATGTCCTGAAAAATCCAAACCACGGCCGAGTTTGATCCCGCGGCAGGCACGCTACCTCTAGATCACCGCGGCCGACACTCAATTGTTTATTGTTTATTAAAAGGGAATGTGTTTTTCAAAGCAAATTAATTAGCTGCATTAGGACACCTAACATGACAGTACAGCTTAGGATGAATTTCGTTCCAAAGATGGCTATATTTTTTCAGTCAAAATCAAAATGCAGTAATAAAGAGGGTGATCTGGCCAATTGGTGTAACCCACAAAAGTAAAACTTTATAGGAGCACTCCGTAATACCTTTGACTTGTATACTCATCTGTAACATGAAGGTTACACACCTATTGACCAGTCTGAATTTAAGACCTTTAAGAAACAAACAACTTGGAATGATTTTTAAACTTTTTACTCATCAGTGAATTTTATAGGGTTACCTCTCTTGGCCAGCATGTGTGCTTCAACACCATTTACCTATCCTCACCATAATCTAATAATAAAAAAATAAAAAATAAAAGAGTATGGTTACAACATTTGGTCTGGACAACATTTTGTCAATATAATTAAGACATTCTATCCATAAACAGTTGATTTTGGTCTCTATTATATGAATGTACCACAGCAACTTCCTCCAAGAAACTGGAATATTATTTTGAACACTATATGCCGCATGGTTTTAGAAGGCATATGAGGCAGGTTTTGGAGGGGCTCGCCTTGAGCGAGAAGCCTACCATACGGATATATATATACATTCATGAACTACAGATTATTGTCTCTGCTGGACATTACATGACAATATTATACGGTAGGAGAAAAATTCCTCTGACACTGGGATTTGAACCCAGGACCTTTGGCTATCCGTGCCAATACTCTACCAACTGAGCTAAGCCAGAGTTCATTTCACAGTGCTAGATGGAACCTCTCCCCTATGACTAATTGCCCTTAATGGCGCTGTGAAGTGAACTCTGGCTTAGCTCAGTTGGTAGCCAAAGGTCCTGGGGTCAAATCCCAGTGTCAGAGGAATTTTTCTCCTATAATATTGTCATGTAATGTTAGTAGAGCATTGGCACGGATAGCCATAGGTCCTGGGTTCAATTCCCAGTGTCAGAGGAATTTTTATCCTATAATATTCTCAAGTCTACCATAGTTGAAAGCTACTGCCAAGTTCAGACACTCCAACACAAGCATGAGCAACTGAGATTCCTATTTTTCATGCGGACAAAAATACTATTGAAAATTCAACATTTTAATGTGCCTAGCTTTAAGCGGAAAGAAATTATGAAACAGCCTGTCCAAACACCACATTTCTGTACCCTAAGGTTCTCAAGTTATCTTGTCAGGAATAAACAAAGCAGCACAACAAATATTACTTCCTTACCTATCTCCGCACCTTACCCACTCAGAACACAACACTTGGCAACAGTGCAGCTGTTGCAAGCACACATTGGCTCATCTCATATGCCTTCTAAACCTGCACGCCATATGTCTCAGCAACTATTTCCTCTATAGAAAAGAGTGATATCACCAACATACTCTATTTACACGTGTGTAGGCTGCATCCGTGTACCAACCACACCATTACTTAGAGACAACAAATCTGGGAAAATCATTTCCTGAAATTCTAAGAACAGGGCAAACATACAGGGTCAGTAAACCATTCACTCACGACAAAATGGTTACAAATCCATAACTGCTGATTGCTTAATAGTGCTACAACAAGTTTGGATGTTTATGACATGTAATATTTAAATCCTGACCACCGTTCTCTCCGCAAACACAAATTAAACATGAATTGCTTGCTTGTTATCCTAATCGGACCATTTTTATTTTGCATATAAAGTCATATTTTGGCCATATTTGTAATTTAATGTCATATTTCCATTATAAATTCAGGAAAGGAGCACTATTAGCCTATACACTGTATATGCTACATGGTCGAGTTAAATTTAAAATTTATTTCATTAATTTGATGTTTATGCTAAATTAATAGCTAACTTTAATTTTAAAATTAATGCGATTGTTCATACTTTATAGGGACATGCAAGGTCTACAAAATATGAGTGTTTGGAGCTAATGAAGCAAGCAAACAGGAACAAATTCTTTACAAATAGATGTTCATTACAAGTAAAACTGTAAATCACCTATAAAATTGTTAAAAAGTGATTATCTGATCGAATTCATGTAAGAATTGTAAGAATTTAGTATATTTCAACATTTTAAATTGGAACATTTATTTCTAGAAAATATGTTATTTTATTAGGTCATATTTAAGATTTCTGGGTCGTATTTAGTCAATTTTATGGCATATATGCAGTCATATTTTCCACTTTTTTAGGTCATAAACATCCGAACCCTAGTTATTAATATATATATATTTTTTTTTTCAGTGTCTTGCCTGTTCACTGTGTAAACATGGGAAGAGGAGAGAGGGACAGTTACAAGCTGTGCGTTATGCAATAGAACACTGAAATAGGGCAGGTGAAGATGATGCAGTGTGTAATGCCTCATATAGCAGCAGGCACTCAAGCAAAAATGGTGGTGATAATAATTAATATTAGTAATATGGTAAGTTTGACTAAATTAATATGGAAAACAATGTGAAGTGTCAACATTACATATTAAATTTTAAAACACTCAACTACACATCATTCTTGTATGTAAAAATTTACCAAATTAAAATTTTTGTTTCAATGGTTCCCCATCATCATCAGCTGAGATCTACCAACTTTGCTTCTCTGTCCATAAGATGTCCTCCAGGTTGTTTGAATTTGAAAATGAGGTCATTGTCCTTATGGAAGTGAAAATTTATAAGTCTATCTTTGTTTTATTCTAGATGTATACTTTTTCCGAAAGTAAAAATGTATACTTCCAAAAAACCAAAACATAAATTTTGACTTCCCTAAGGACAATGACCTCATTTTCAAATTCTTAAACCTGGAGGACTTCTGATGGACAGAGAAGCAAACTTTTCTGTATATTTCAGCTGATGATGATGGGGAACCCACTGAAACGTACATTTTAATTTGGCAAGTTTATACTTACAACAATTATGTGAAGTTTAATGTTTTAAAGCTTAATATATATAATATGGTAAGTGTTGCCAAGAAGCACACCAATAAACTTGTTACAGTGATTTGAAGGTATGTTTTCCTGGAAGTCATTCTAAATTTTAATTTTTTTATTGTATTATTTCAAGTATAAGTCACACCTAAATTTAAACTTAAATTTTGGGTAAAAAAAAAAAAACTGCAGCCTATACACGAGTAAATATGATAGTCATTAAGAAGCACTATCACTTTCATAACACATTCCAAATTAGCTTAACTTTTCCAATCCGAATGGACAAAAATAATTTAATATAAAATCTACTTTTAACTACTTCAGTCTAAAGTACCACCAAATATGAAGTACAAAATCACCAATATTTTGAGATAATTTACTTAAGGAAAGTTTAAAAACCAGCACACAAAAAAAATCATTAAAATTAGAATACTGCATGCTCAAGATATTACACTAACAGGCACTATTCAACTTCCACCTCCATACATTTAAATACGTAAAAATGGGAATAAACAAAAGTTCTATCAGGAAGTACTATTCAAATTTTACAAGAAAATTTTGGAATTATGATATATAAATATTGAACTAAACTTGAAAACAACATCCGTGCACATTTTAAATATCTTTGCATCCTTAGTAATAAAAACCAAACACACTCAGAAGCCTACGGTCGGTTCTGATCTGATATTTCTGTGACCCCTACGTGAGGCATAAGGCCTCCAACTGGAGGTTTCAATACCTAGTTTCATTTTGTTATGCTTATTTTCCATGAAAGGACAGAGGGACAGGTGGTAAGCTTATTACCTCACAAATCCTCCCAGTAAACAAAGGTATTACTTGGACATGAAAGGGCTGGTAAACACTGTCCTGAGGCTGTAACTTAGGCTTGGAGTTGTAAATCTTTGTAACAAACCCCCAGCTTCAAGTCCCTCCTGGAGACTCCATGCCCAGGATTTTTATGTCATGAAAAATCCATTGACCACAGCCGGGTTTGATCCCTCGACTCGACCTTTGGATCTAGAGACAGGTATGCTACCCCTGTACCATTAGTTAGTTGGTTTATGGTTATTTGACAGGGGTTTACTGCAACTTATAGAAGGTTATGTATGGGACATACCATGGCATTCGAAGCAATAGACAGAATTTGGAAATAAACATCAACTGTTAATATTGCAATTGCAAAAAGAGATTTACTACCTTTATTATACAAATATTGGTAGGTAGTTACTGGATACAAAGAAAGGGACCTGAATGCTAATTGATTCCCTTGGCAGGGAATGTTAAAATTAATATAATAATAAAATAAGACGTAGAACAATTGCACATTAAATAACAATGTTATTTCAGAAGTTATCACATAGCTTTCTGTGATAACTATTCTGTACATGATGCTTTCTCAATCTTACCTATAATTTTAAAGCTTTTTAAAATGTGCACGGGTAGTATTTATTTTTGGCAGTCTTGTATAAACAAAATTTATATGAAAGGAGAATAAAATAATTATAATCAGATAAGGTTATGATGGTGATTGGGGCAGGAGTGATAACAATAAATAATAATAATAATAATAATAAGAAGAAGAAGAAGAAGAAGAAGAAGAAGAAGAAGAAGAAGAAGAAGAAGAAGAAGAAAAAAAAGGAAGAAAAAACAAAGAAAACTCTCACAAAGGATTATTACTGTATTCACAAGATTTTCAAAAACTGTGTATACAAAGTAAACACAATGAATCATAAACTAAAAAAAGAGTATAAATTACTAAGTGTACACTACAATAATAAAAACAATATACACTACAGACAAAACTACTTTCTTGTGCAAAAATTATACAAAAATTTAAATAAGTACAATGTCATGTGCAAATTAAGCCCATGTGTTATCTCTAAACCAAGCACTAAAAACCCAACAATTTTTCTAGGTACATGATTTTTATTTATGTCAAACATTTTTTTCTTCTTTACAAGCCTTTGTTCTAATTCATATTCTTAGTGAACACCACTCAAGTTTTCTTAATTATTATTGCATCCTAAATAGTATACAAAAAACTATATTCTTCACAATATACAAAACTTAAGCTGTTTTAAAATCCTAACAACAATATATCACAATATTCAGTAATTACAATATGTAACCATAGTTCCGAAACAATTAACGAAAAATAAATTATTTCATAGTAATTGCAGTTTCCCTGCTGTGACTAAAAATACTAATTTCTTACAAAGCGTATAATGATTAGTTAAAATGAAGTAAATGACTTCAATGTGATGCATGATTTAAATAACTTTACGATGGATATATGGTTATATATTACATACAGAATATCCATATCAACCTTTAAGTCACTGTACACAGGCAGAATACCATTTCTTTTAATGTGGTTATTGATTATGTTTGGACAATAAGTTTAATATTGAGAAGACATTATTTTGGACCCAACCATCTATGTTGAGATTAATCTGGAGACACAACGTACCTACCTTTGAAAATATAAATGCCTCAGGAATAGAAAAATCCTTTAGTACACTCCACACAGTGTGGGCTGATAAATTATTTCAAGTAACAATTTTAAGTTACAGTACAGTTCATTTACGCCTTTTTATAAAATGACGCAGAGAAAATGCTACTGTAAATATTTTATAAATTTTTCTTGCAGTTTATATAGAAATTGATTATCTTTCTGTTAATTTTTAATAATAAGTGAGTACCAAGGCAGAACTAGTTTTGTGAAGGAGTGAAGAAATGGCGAGTGCTACCACAAGTTGTACTTCACTCTATGAAAGGTGAACATTGTTCAGCTTCTTGGAAATATGAGATATCCTAGACTGGAATTATGGCTTGCACAATCAAACAGGTGCAGTAAAATATTACATAACCAAGTTCCCATTAATAACTGACAAAAGAAAACAGTGCAATTGAAAGTTGAGCCACAATTTTATGAGATAAAAATGTGCTCTTTCCTATCTAGCAAACTGATAGATTTAAACACATGTATTTTTAACTCTTTCCTAAACCCAAAATCTCCAAAGCTTGTTTTGCATTACAGCAAACAAACGTTCCCAATCCAGTTTTCTGGAAGTACATTTCTCAAAATAAAAATAAAACCATGTCTCAAAGATTTAAACAGAAATAGCAAAAAGAAATTTGGACATAATAGTTGAAAGAACATATGAGAAACATGAAATTTTGTCAAATACAGAAATCGGCGGTTAGAAGCTCACTATTGGAACAGTAATCATGAAATTTGAAAGGAGGCCAAACTGTTAAAGTAAATAAACCAACAAAAAGATGTAGAATTAAGGGAAAAAGATTTATATATGAAATTTTGAAAACAGAATAATGAATTTTTAAATTCCTCAAGAAGAAAATTTAATCATTAAATGCATTAAACCTACAACGGAGGGCACAGAACTCTCCAAACAATGATCTTTGTTTACATAACAACTGAGGATGTGGAAAAATTCCACGAAACTTTTTGCAATTGCTAATTGTAAGTAAAAATAGTGAAATGTGAAATGTTATAATTAAGAATTAAAATAAATTAATTGCTGTTGCTATGATATAAACAATTAATTTAGGTTGCTACGATACTAACATATTTCAAAATTTACAAGCTAACATTTACACTTTAAATTTAGAAAAGGGAAAAGATGCATGAAATTATTTCTAAATAGAAGATATATTATAACAGAAAAACTATAAAAGAAGGAAGAACTTATTGGCATTTTAATAAACTGAAGATAAATTGCAACAGGCATCACGATAACTTAAAGTAAGCAAAAGACTTGTGCACATGACATGCACTGAATATAATTTCCTTTTGTAGGCTCCTTTTATGACAAAATTCATTCCATTCATACTATAACAAAAATTGATTTTTTTTTTCACATTTCAGAGAATCAGATGTTGGACCAAGTCATTCAAGAAGATAATGATAAATAATTTATCCAATTATTTTAAGTAGAGCTTGAATTCAATTTTGTTACATTTAAAATAATTTTTATCAGCATACAGGTAAGTAATATCTATTAATGAATTATGCCTGCTGAAATCTGTGTTAATATATAAATTAATGACTGATATTTTCAGTATTACGGAATTATCAGAAAAAGAAATATCTTATCTGGAATTGTCTGAATCCTGCTGTTGCTGATTCCAACAGAAAGATTTTTTATAACTAGATTTCTGAACAAAACTAGTTCTTCTGTTTTTTGTAAACAGTTTGCACTAAAGCAAAAAGTATCAATTAATAAATACAGACCTACACATTATCTTTTTCTGCATGAAATACAACTAGAGTGGTTTTATGTTCTAAAAAAAAAAATTATGAAATTTATGACTAACAGAATTATAAATTTAAAAATACTTACTGCAAAGAATAGTCTGTGAGACATCATAACCAGGTTAATATGCATTAGACATCTGACCAGTAGACCTACATAACAAGTTATTAAATTTAAGATACTTATTTAAACTCGCCAATTTCAAGACTCAGTGACAAAAAGGGAATTTTATCAGATGCCAATTTATTATCACATTAATCGTCTTACTTTTCAGATGATGAGCTGCTTCATATTTGTGCATCACAGCAACAAAGTATCGAGCACATCCCCATATTCTCAGCAGCCAGGGAATATGCGTATGAACACATCTTTCACCAGGTATAAAAACTCTGAAAACACTGTGCTGAGGAACAGCAGTATGGTAACTTAGACACGTACAATTAAAGCATAGCATTATTATGTTCAAAAAAGATTTTGGTGTTTAAAATTGCGAGGAAGAGATCGCAAAGTACATACCACACCTTAATAAGGCAGAGAAGTCTTGAAAAATTTGCTGCTACAAGCTGCACCGGAGTGTAAGCAAGTTTTTAATTTTTTTTATTCTTCTGGAAGATTCCAAGTTTATCTTACCCTCTATTTAGCATGAATGAAGAATGCAGAAAGTGCAACAATAGTTAGCAGCACAAGTTGAGAAAGTCACTCACTCGGAATTTCATGGTTATATCTTCATCAATTGTATCATTCTATTTACCAGCCACTGCAACAGACAAGAGTGTGTTTTGTTAAAACTTACTTTCTATACATATAACCTCTTTAATGCCAGCCTTTATATCAGCATTTTTCAATCTGTGTGCCATGAATGAGCTGCTGGTGTGCCACGAAAAAATGAAAATGAAGTTATCAATCCCTAATGAACGATGCAAATCATCAATAAAGCACACACTATAAGAGTCAAGTTCATTAATACTAATAGCCCTTATTATTTCTATGTTGTTTGTTACTGCAATTGCAATTCCCCAATATGAAAATTATATGAAAAGAGTTCATTTAATAGGGCTATGTTGTACACGTAATTATGTTCTGTTTGTTGTTAAAGACAGTTGCTGTTTGAAAGAGAATAATCGTTTGATTTAAGCATTGATAGAACATGTTATTGACCAGTTTGTTAGTGTTTTATTCAAGTCTTGTGTTTTTACACATAAGCCGCGAGCTGTAAATGGTTCAAGTTTCAGATTAATTTTGCTTCTTGCTCCAACTTGTTTGAATTATTGATAACTGGTAACATTAATTGATTAATACAGTGCCTTTTTTTTTACTCGTGGCCGGGCGGTTGACTGGAGGTAGCTGCGAGCGCACAGTGTTTCTCACCGTTCCTGACTCCCGCCTTTCTCCCCGTCAGTGCATGTGCGGTCGTCGCTAGCAGAGGTTCTTGTTTTCTTCTTTGTGGTTAAATTGTGATAGTTCTGTTATAATGCCAAGAAGTGTGTATACTTTAGCACACCGCATATTCATGTATGATTCCTATGTGCAAACAGAGTCCTGTAGAGAAGTGACACGGCTATTTGTAGACAGATTCCCTGGTATCCCTGTGCCTCACAGAGAGACAGTTCGTAAACTTGTAAGCAGACTCAGAGAAACGGGTTCTGTTCTTGATAAGAAACCCAAAAAAACTCTCCGTGTGCTTACAGAGGAAAAACTCGATGAGATAGGACACAAGTTAGAACGTAGCCCAAGAAAATCTCTGAGTAGATTATCACAGGACACAGGGGTTTCACAATTCTCGGCTTGGAAAGTCACTAAACTTATGAAATTAAAACCATATAAGATAACCGTAATTCAGGAACTGCATCCACGTGATACTGTGAGTAGAGTAAATTTCTGCAATTGGGTGTTGGGTAAAGTTAATGATGGTTCTATGGACCCAAAGTTAATTTTTTTCACAGACTAAGCATGGTTTCATTTACATGGTCATGTATCGACGCAAAACAACAGATACTGGAGTGCAGAAAAACCCGATATTGTACACGAAATGCCATTGCATGACCAGAAAATTGGTGTTTGGTGTGCTGTGTGTGTGCACTGACGGGGAGAAAGGCGGGAGCCATGAACGGTGAGAAACACTGTGAGCTTGCAGCTACCTCCAGCCGACCGCCCAGCCACGAGTAAAAAAAAAAAAGGCACTGTATAATATTATTATTGACAAATAGTAACGTATGTTGTTCTTGTTCTGATGTTGTTATTGTTATTATTTTTATTATTAATGTTATTGTTATTTTTATTATTATTATTATTGTTCTTTTTCATCACTTGTTTGTGAGTTCTTCTGTTGCATCGGCGTTTTTCGCAAGATGCAGCATTATATTGGTACATTGAGAAATGCTCTGACTATGGATGTTGTGCCTAGAATTACTGATTTTTGCATTAATTTAAGCTCTTTTGTTCCCATTCCTAGTTTTCTTAGTCCTGTCATCGTCCATTTAGGTATAATTCCATTTGTAGACATTATTAACGGAATTGTTATTACCTCATCTTGTCGCCACAATTCCTTAACTTCTACACACAGTGACGTATATTTATCTATTTTCTCATTGAAATATCTTTCCAAGTTATGGCTATTTGGTATACCAATCTCCACCAAATATGTTGTTCTCTTTTCCTTTTCTAATAAAATAATGTCTGGCCTGTTGTGTGACACTGGCCTGTCAGTTATCACTGATCTGTCCCAATACAGCTTGTAGGCTGTGTTCTCCACAACTGGATCTGGTTTATACTCATAGTATGGTTTTCTCTCTTGAGTAAGCCCACATTTAAAAGCTAACGCTTGATGCACTATACCAGCCACCTGATTGTGGCGCTTAAGATATTCATTCGAAGCGAGCGCCTGGCAGGCTCCCGTGATATGTTGGATTGTTTCAGAGGCATTCTGACATCTTCTGCAGATATCATCTTGGATGTCTGCCTTGATTATATATTTTAAGTAATTTTTGGTTGCTACAACCTGGTCCTGTATCGCTACCATGAAGCCCTCTGTCTCTGCAAATATATCTCCATCTTGAAGCCAGGTGTTTGATGCTTCCGGCTCAACATGTGGTCTGTGAAGGTCATATGCATGTCTTCCATGCAGCTCTTTCTGAGCCCATGTACTGTATATATTTGAGATTCTAACATCTTCTGTTTCAATGTCCTCCATTCCCGCATGCTGTAGGTTAAGAGTCGTGTAGTTGTTATCAGCCTGCACTATAATCTGGTGGAGCTGTGTATTTTGTTGTACAAAATATCGTTGAAGATTTATAATTTGCCGCTTACAACAATATTTGACATCAACTAGACCCCGCCCCCCTTTATTCCTTGGCAATATTAGCCTCTCTATTGCTGACTTAGGGTGGAGGACTCTGTGCTTGGTCATCAACACTCTAGTTGCTCTTAATACTTTTTCCAATTCAGTGTCCGGCCATGTAATTATTCCAAATGTATATGTCAAAACCGGGATAGCAAATGTGTTAATTGCCTTGAATGTGTTTTTACCATTCAACAGGGCCTTAAGGATCATAGTTACCCTGTTCAGGTATATTTCTCTTGTCTTTTTCCGGATTTCGCTATGGTCAATTCTCTTAGATTGCATCACTCCAAGATATTTATATCGGTCCCATTCTGTCATGGCCGAGAAGGGGTCTTCTGTGTCTGTTCTAAATGTGTGGGATATAACTTTTCCTTTCTCTATGCAAAGGGTCTTACATTTATCCAACCCAAATGACATACATATAGAATCAGAAAATCGTTTGGTAATCTGTAGTAAGTCATTTAGTTGTCTTTCAGTCCCTGCAAACAATTTAATGTCATCCATATACATTAAGTGTGTCAGGTTATATGTTGACATGTCTCTACCTTTGATTCTATATCCATATCTGGAGTCATTCAGCATGTTAGATAAAGGATTCAGATTCAGATTCAAAGGATTTATTATTATTATTATTATTATTATTATTATTATTATTATTATTATTATTATTATTATTATTATTATTATTATTATTATTATTATTATTATTATTATTATTATTATTATTATTATTATTATTATTATTATTATTATTATTATTATTATTATTATTATTATTATTATTATTATTATTATTATTATTATTGAATTTCCAAAAGTACAGAACCCTATTTTACCAGAGCTGGCATATTAGGTAATAACATAGTAACGTATGTTACCCATATAATTACAATTACATTTGCATCATAAACTTACAAATAATATGAAATTGAGAATAATTTGTAAGATCAATGAGTGTGCTGTGTGAATTCAAGCTCAACTATCATGGTGTATATGGGTAAGAGCTTCTAGATTTACTGGGAGAATATAATGATTTCAGAATTATTCTTAACCTTGCTTGATAAGGAAGTAACTTTTGGTTTCTTGTCCATGCACTTTGTTCACTTCAAGTGACTGTATGTACAATATAGACAACACTATTTAGAGGGCAATTTTATCAACCCTCCACTTAATGTGTGTCTTATTCCCCAACAATCCTTCACTCCTGAACCTGAAACAGATCAGTGTTTATACGTTGACATTTGAGTGCCAGACTTTTGACCAAGGAACGTATGGGGCATCTGAGATCAATAGGACAAATCTGCAGTAGTGGCCCACTTTTCTTTCAAGGTGACGAATCGATCGTGAACTGAAATTTATGAATTGGGCTCAAGGTCACAAGGAACTTTTAGTTTGAGAGAAGATATTCATTTACAAACTTAAGGAACATCTCATGAACTTTGACATTCTAACAGATAAGGGTCTCATCACCAAATGGAGTCAACGTCGCCGAGAGGGCAACACGAATGTCCAGCTGGCAGTTGGTGTACATCTGATGAGTATGAATGACTTAATGTCTTTGAAAATATTTGAGGTTTTTTTTACAGAAATGAAGTATACATGCTAGACCCAACTCAATATAATTATCTTATGTTACCTGTGTCAACTTCCAATATAATGTTGAATTGCTTTAACTTAAAGTTTTAATCAAGACTTTAATTTATTTTTGTTTGGTTAGATTGAATATTTTAGTTAAATGTATTTGTGCACACATTTCTTAGTTTAATTAAATATATTCTATTTTCACACCACATAATGTACACATAAAATCAGTACTGCTATGCATGAAACTTGAATGAACCATAGAATGAAAACCACAAGTTATTAGATCAGTTTACTTTAAACTTTTACCTCTTCCATGCTGAAGTCTTCGAAGCTCACAAATGGCAAACATGTAGCACTACTGACCCAACCATACCATTCAGATTCTCTGATATCTTCTCTTTCTTTGTAATTTTCCCAGGACATTAGAAATACATACACTGATCCATGGAAATAATTCAATAATATAAGCAACAATCTAATAGTTTTATTGTCTGCACAGAAAAGTAATAATGATCATTATTTCCATAGTAACTTATAGCTGAAATTTAAAAAAAGTAAATATTGTCTTGAAAAGTTTCCATTTCAGGCAAAAAAATTAATACCACAGACTCAAAAACACATAGAAGATATAATAAAAGGAATTCAGCTCCTACCTCTCTTTGTTCCTGTCCTGGTATGAGGATCACTTTTCCTGTCTCTCCATGTCCAAAGAGACCTAACATTTTCTTTTTGTGTTCACCTGTTGAGACAAAAATACCCTTGTCCACGATACGAGGTGGTGCATTTAGGGATTCCCACGTATAATCCCAGTCAACCTGGGAAAAACAAAATTATATTTTATTTATTTCTAGAAGGTAAGCAGGAAAAATATGTACACATTCACTGTCAATTCATATAAAATTGTAAATATTTTTATATGCTATAGTTTTGCATAGAGCTAGCGTGCCCGCCTCTAGATCCTTAGGTCGCAGGATCAAACCCGGCCACAGTTGATGGATATTTCAGGATGTAAAAATCCTGGGCACAGAGTCATCTGGGAGGGACTTCGAGCTGGGGGGCCCATGTCGTAGATTTATGGCACATAAAAGAACTCCAAGCCTGGATAAAATTTCTCAGCACTTTCACATCCAAGTAATACCTTAGTTTCCAGAGGGGGTTGAGAGGCGATGGGCTGCCCCTCTGCCCTCTCTCGGAAAATAAGCGTAACAAAATTAGTATAGGTAATGAAACCTTTACTTGGAGGCCCTATGCCCCATCATAGGGGTTACAGGAACAAGTCAGTCAGTCAGTCAGTCAGTCAGTCATAGTTTAGAATGGTCAGAGATTTTTTTTTAAATATTAATACTTATATTGATAGGGCATTGGTATGTAGATAGCTTGTGGTGATATTTAATGTAATTGTATGTATAGTGTATCATAGTATGTAAATATGTATGGCTGGTATTAATTGCAACACTGCCACCAGGTTGTTAACTCACTTGCCGTGCAAGAAAATAAATAAAATAAAAATAAACTTTCTCCAGCAACTACAGCATTTGGGCGCTCTGAAAACACAATGACCTGTGAAATATCATATCTAGTAGATTCTCCATCTATAATAACAGACTGGAATTTTAACACACCTGCCATCCACCAAAGATGTCATTGTGTACGATGTACATGACTCTCTTATCTGTCAGCATCAACACATCTTTACCATTTGGAGCTATGGACATATGGTGGACGTAAATATCTGTGCTAGCATATCGACCCTTATCCAGTTCCTACAACACAAAAATTTAAACACATCTAAATATTTTTTAGTACTTTTAATTTTCACAGTACTCTTTTCTTTTGTTAGTAATGATTTTATCACCTGAAGTAATTTGTTGCCTTCAGCTTCCATGCGAACATATGGGCGGACAAGACCATCCTGCTGGAAGAATCTTGGAGGACGCAATCTTGTAACTTCATCACTCATTTCAGCAACCCTGCATACACAATCATAAGGACATATTGAAGTTAATATACTATGTTTGAAGAAAGTTGGGAGTAGTGAATAAGTAATGAATTATAGATACTGATATTGGGAAGAACATAGTGAAGTCATAACATATACATTATGGTTTGTAACACACTTAAACTTCACTTAAACTTATATGTGTAACAAACCATAATATATAAGTAATGAATTGTTTGAAAGTAGTATATTTTATATCACATTCACTTACATATCACTTTTTACATAATTTACATTAACACTGTGACTGCTAATCCCATCAAATGATGGGATTTTATCACTGTGCATATTCCTTTCGATCTTTTAATAACATTTCCTACCGCTAGAATGCCATATGTAATTAAGGGTAATCAAATGAGAGAGATTCCATCTGGCACCATGAGTCAAACTGTGGCTAGTTCAAGGTAAAGCATTCATATGGAAAGCCGAAGGATCGAATCCTGGTGTGAAGTGGATTTTCTTCCTAAAATATTCTCATGTAATGTCCAACAGAAACAATAGTCTGTGGTTATGTAATTAACAAAGTTGTTGACTATTAAACACTTTAGGCCTCACTTTTCCTTACATTTTTGCAGGACGTACGTTTCTTGGGCTTTGCCCACATTTTCAACTGCTTGTCAACCGTCTATTTTCTGCTTGGAGAACACTGGCGCCTTCTGGTTTTGGTTTAACAAACTTTTTGATCAAGTTTTCTTCTAGTGGTATTTCAAAATTCATCAGCTTATCTTCATACTTTTTCATATAAATCTTTTCCCATACTTCCAGATCTTTTTGTTTATTAACTGATTTCAATAGGTTGGCTTCCTTAAGGATGTGATGATTCTTATTCCAACAATGAGCTGCTACTGCTGATTTGTCTATTTGACAGTACTTTTAATTATCTCTTGAGTCCTCATAACAGTCTGTGGGTTCACAAATACATGTCTACAACTAAATACAACTCTATAAAATGAGGGTTAAGGCGACAGAGCCACAATCCACAAGAAATACTGACATTTACTATGTTGTGATGCTATGAGCATCACATCTCAATAATCAACCAGAGAGAGAGAGCGTGCCATAAGTAACAAACCTTACCTTTTCACAGCATCCAAGGAACCACTTGCAAAATCAATTACACCTGCTGTTGGTCTAGTCACAAGGCCCATAACACCTTTACCAACACCTTTAAAGAATCCTTCAACACCTTCTTGCTTGGCCCCAGAGATAGGTTTCATAATAACACCTGATACTCCATCTACCACTCCCTGGTTAACAAACAGAAAAAACCTTAAAGTATTATATTAAAATTCATCTATATCATTTTTACAAACACAAAGAGCTTCTGAGAATTTTTTCATGCTGCAGGTTATTTCCATAGCAATTGGTGTAAATTATTGCAATAAATTGCAACCTATATATTGTCTTTAAAACTATATACCATCCAGCTCAAGAATGAAATGATGTAAATAAAATTGTATGATTTTCTTAATTCCCATTTGCTGTGATTGGCTCTTCTATGTTCCACAACTCCTGCCTTCTCCATTGCATTCTCCATGTATTAATACAATCATAGGTTAAAAACAGAAAATGTATTTTTAATTCTATATTACAAACTGTACAAATTAACATTTTATAACTATGAGTTTCATGATGTTTAATTATTATGTCACGATGATTGGTTATCAAATTAACCGTTTTCTTCCAGGAAAAGTATATTAAATAATATAGGCTGAATATTTTTACACTGGAAGATTTTATAAACAATCATAGCAGAACATGCTTCATCATTTTGTGTTGTAAAACATGAGAGGATAGCCATTTAAAATCAACATACATTTCAAATGTTTGCTATTTTGTCTGCATTTTACATGTTAAATTTCATGTGGTCTGTGGAATGACACATTTTTCTCTGTTTTCATCCACTTCATTCTCTACCTGGAAGGTGTATATCTGACCATTATGAAGAGTAGAGTGTATAAAATGCATGAATTGAAGACAACTGAGGAATAACACTAATTAAATACCATATGCAAAAATTACAAGCATGGCTAAAACTGATAAATCTGACATTATGCCCGGGCTTTGTATTTTTTAATTTGAAATTAACTTATGAATGACTTTATGTATGTAGAACTTGAAATGAAGAAAAAGATTTATCACACTCAAACTATTCCATCAGAAAACGCTGGATATAGCTTTTTATGGCTCATAGAGGATGTGGAATGCTGCATTCCGTTGCTTCTACACATCATGCTTGGGAGGGGTTGAAATAAGAAGAAACACAAATTACTTAAGATTGTACTGACTTGACGGAAAATTTTATTTCTCATTCTCATGTTACCATACAATCGTTTCGGGGCTGAAATAAAAGAGAAATGCAGTATCACTTTCATACTTTCCTCCCCTAAAACCCAGGACATAATATACTGCGAGCATAGGACTCAAAATGTTCCATCCCATGCTTAGAACCTATGATAAACATTCCTATTTCTCAACTAATCAAAGCCTACAGCTATGGATAACATATAAGCGGAAAGGATTATTTACAGACTTCTGATATAGCATACTCACACACTTAAGTTGTCCCTGCAATAGACCTCTTCTTCTACATCAATATGTGAAGTGAGAAAATATTTTTTATGTCGAGGGTAGAGAAAGTTATGTGACTACATCACACTGTGCTTTATTTTCGTGGATTTCATTTTCAACAATTATTTTCGCCAATATATTACATCGATGAAACCATAATTCAGCATTATATAGTCGCCAAACCCCAATGTTATCAAAGTAAACAATACACTGTTGTCATGTGAACTGAACAACATTTCATTTTTTTCAGTAGAATATTCACAGAAATTATATAATTTTCAAGGGAAGGACTGATTTGTTTCAATTTTAATGTTGACAGCTATACTTCCCGGGCATAACTGGGTATGTGTGCAAAATGTCGTGTAAATTGGTAAAGAAATGTAGATTTGTATAAGGAACAAACATACATACATACATACATACATACACACTTTCGATTTTATATATTAGATATGTTCAATATGATGACTCATGTAAACAAAGTTATGAAATTTGCAACTGAAAACTGGAAGGCTACACACACTGAACTGAACAAAAAGTATTGTGATGTTCCTCAAGTGCTCTAGGAAAAATATATCCAGTACACAAATAATGTAAGATCTATTCTGTCAATTCTACACAAAAATGCAACTTGAATTTTTTTTTTCACTTACAAATTCTTTGTAGTCGGATGAAAAAATGTTTTATTATAGAGATTGTAGAGGTAGTGATTGTAATCAAGATACATATTCAGAACCTTTCATTTCATGAGCATTTCTTGAAAACAAAAAACTATTGGAAGATAAAATTTTTCCCAATAATTACAATAATTCTGATGCTTCAAAAAACACTAAATTAACAGCATATCATAAACTGTTATTTTCAATTAAGGTATTGTATTTGATTAAAATAACATTATAGTATTGTATATTTATGTCTATGAATGAGCTGTGTGTCCTCTTTTTGTCCTTTTTCTTAGACATGAAAATATCAAAATATCCCTTTTTTTTTTTTTTTTTTTTTAAATTTGGTCACCCTACATTAACCAAATCCAACAAATATAAAACAGTCATGCACCAATGTGCAGAGTTTCAGTACTACCACAGTATAAGTATTAATACAGTAAAGAAACTGTGTGTTAAAAGTCCTATGACAACATGTTGACTGGACGACACTAGCGCTCCATGCGGAGATTGAGTAAAGCTACATTCTCATCATATGAAATGGCTTGGGAAAATACATAAACACATCGCAAAATATGTTATGTTAAAAGAGAAAAAGAGAAAAATACAGAATATTTTTATTTAATGCAAATCTAATTTTAAATTTAAGAAATAATAAAACAGATAATGTATTATATTCTAGTTAAGAAGAGGTAAACAATACCTAAATAGGCTACTGTTAAGGACTGTACCTAGGCCTAGTATTTTTCCTTTAAAATCATTGCCCTTTAACATAATTTATAATTCAAATTATGATAATCAATAGCCTACATATTAATTACGTAAATTATATTATAGGTCTGTCACGTTGTTCATCCTGCACGTCATTGTTGACAGTGTATTTTGATTCTTTGCCTTATATGGCAATATACGACTTCAATTTATCGTAGGTCTAAGTAGCGTCAATTACTGCAGGATGGACTTCATTAGACAAAACAAAAAAATCAGGAGCATTTGGAATTGAAGACACCGTCGGTACAGCAGTTTTAATTAACGAGTTTTTATAGGAATTCATAAACTGTCTGTTTTCGGCATGTGTCAAGCATAGACGGTAATTTTCAATAAAATATTTTGCATATTTTGTTACTAGGTTTTCTTGTCGACCATTAATGACCTATTTTATACACCAGAAATCATTACAACAGAATAAAATATAAAAATATTACATTAAAGTAACTTGAAACATAACCACACCAGAATCACGAGTAAGCCAGTAGACCTACAATAAATATTACTTATTTTCGTTCTTACCTTTCTGGATGTTTCAAGAAAGTGAAGAAATGCAATTCAGGATTTTGTCTTCTATTATTCCTGAAATTTACAGCAGAATAATAAGGTCCTTTCGAATATAGCATGTTCTAATAAATACAACACTCCTATTTATTTACATACTTCCCGGAGTAGTTTCTGTAGTCTTACTATATGGCCGCTACGATCGCTAGTAAATGCGCGCGCATGCTCGGCTGGCAGAAAAACGGGCTGAGTTTCTGTACTGTATTAATACTTATACTGTGGTACTACTGTCACTACATTTTCTGTAGAATCTCTAATTAATACTTGAATTTCAAAATGAAATGATCACACTCACGTACCATCTTTCTCCATCTACCAAATTTTAAATAAACTGAAATTTTATAAATGTTACTTACCATAACAAGCCCTTTTCCACTCTGAGCAAGTCCCATCTGTACATTTGCAGGTCGTTGGTTCATTGCCTCTCGTCTCTTGCGCTGGTAATCCTTATCAAATGTAAGAGCAGCTATACCCTTGCCTGTGGAGAGGAAAAATACATTATGTCAGCAAAAAATAGCAGATGATATATTTAAACTAATGAAGCAACTTTATGCTATATATATACATCTCTCACTAAGGAACATCATTGAAGTATTTTTCTTCATTTGTATCTCCAATGAAGATTGTGGTTATCTCAATGTAAATAAATAATCCTAACAGACAGGACAAATTAGGAATACATACCCATGGCTCCTGTAATGCGAGAAACAGCCCCTGCTGCTCCACCAACAGTGTGACCAAATAGACTTCTCACCCCTAGAACCAAACCCTCGGCAAACTCACCAGGCCCCTGAATAGCTCCCTGTAAAAAAAATTGCACACAGATCTTTCTACGAGAGATTAAACTGTGAAGCTGCAATAATTAAACTAATTTTAAAAATATATTTTGTATGTTTTAAGTGGAGAGGTTAATATTTTTTGGTGAAAAATTAGCAAATTTGATATTTTTCCTTCATAATATTTTGTAATATGCATAACAATTTATGCCATTTTTAAAGATTTCTGCCCCCTTTGTAGTGTTGCTTATGAAAGTATCCCTGCCCTGCAAATTAGTAATAAACTTACAATGCAATACGGTTTATGGAGACACAGAAATAAAGAAAGAAGAATGCATACGCCATGTTGTCACAAATGAAACATATAGGGCAACAGCTTAAAAGGGAAATTTTAAGTAAGCCTCAAAGCAAGATTCCTTCTAAACTTTGATTGTTTCCCGTAACTTCATTTTCTTGCAACACTGCGAGACTAAAAGCTATTTAGCTTATTAGCTATTAAAAATAATGAATAATGCATTCTCTAAACTACAAGATTTTATTTTGATTCTATTTAATTACAGTAGAGCCTCGGTAATTCGAGCCCCGGTATTTCGAGGTTCCGTGTAATTCGAGCTGGTCTTAAGAAAATTAAAATTGCCCATAAAACTAGAGTAAAATCCCGTTTTTATACGGTGTCCGCAAGTAAGTTTTACGCACTTCCGAATGTGTTACATTTTGAGCTTTCTTTCAATATTTCAATGTACAAAAATGCAGGTAAAACTGTCCCACTTACGGTTTTTGTTCATAATACACAGAAATAACCTTGGCTTCAGACTGCTAATGCATTTCTATTACAGATTGACAGAAACCGTTAGGTTTGATTTTTCTTTGTCGGGACCTCGTGTCAATCAATTGTACAGTGCATATTTCCCCATCCTTTCAGAAAAGAATACTGTATTGTTACAGTAATCCCTACAATGGTGATTAAAAGTGTTTTCCTAGTAGCATCGCTTACCCGTTGCACTCCATTAAGGTTCAGACAAATGACTTAATCCTTAAAGGATGCCGATGTAGCAAATTGGAAATGTTTGACAATATATACACACAGGCGTAACACAGTTATGTAGGCCTACTATATTGTTTATTTATTTATTATTTAAACCATTATTGTGCTCATTAAACATTTATTTGCGATTTACCCATTGATTTAGTGAAATTTCCGTATAATCCGAGTTTTTTGTAATTCGAGGTAGCCTCAGCCCCAATTAGCTCGAATTATCGGGGTTCTAATGTATTCATAACTCTCAAATACAAACATTATATAAGATTCATGAATACATAAATTACTCTACTATTACATCAATGCATCTCTGGCAGAGCATTTCACAATGAATCAATACCAATAAGATCCTTATAACTATTTAGCGATAAATCTTGACAGTTCACTAATCCTGCTAGCTCAGCATAACTGACACTTGCTGCAGGACGTATGTTGTTAACTAATAGATACATGACTCCATCCTACTCTATAACTTACTTGAAATCACGTTTTTCTTCTTTATTTTCATTTCTTAAAAATTTCATTAATACTATTTTTGTACTGCAATAGTAATGATTAACGTAAACTTAAATACTATTCATGCATTTTTTCTTCTATTTTTGTTTCACTTTTTTCTCTACAATTATTTATAATTTCTACTGTATATATATATAATCTATTTTTCTTTTTCTCCTTTTACTTATTTCTTTATTATATCAATCAGTCTGCGGCTACCAGAATCTGTCAATTAGTTCAGTACAATTGATGCTCTACTGTACATCTTTCAATTTTTAACATAACTCTTGGTATAAGAGCACTTACCTGGAAAGGTTCATAGAAGAGATCTTCCACACCCTGTGTCAGACCCATCATAAGTCCATAAGGGTTGCCTATCACATCCAATCCCAGAACCAGCACATAAAGTTGCTTTACAGACTGACCAACATAATGCATGGTAGCCTCAGAGATGAGCTGCTGTTGTGTCAGGAATGTATACTGTCGCTCAAAATATGCCAATCTAAATACAGAAATTAAACAGAAATGACACTGCGATTCCAAGTCAACTTTAATGTTTTGTAATGAACAACTAAAAATGTTTTATCTATGAAAATAATGATATTTCCAGTTAAAATAAAGCAAAGCAAAGCCTTTACAGTATGTTACCAATCATATTTTCATAGACTTCATCAATGAAACCAAAATATGCATTGCAACTTACCAATTTATTTACGCAATAAAACTAGTCTATAACATGGTCACAAGATAAAGGGATTTTTTTCAGCTTGAGTTTCCTTTCCATTGGTTTTCTACAGTATGTTTTTCTTACTAAAAGTAAATTATCTTTCTGCATCTGTTGCCTAGCATCACCCACTGATTGTACTTAGTTGCCATATGAACACAGTTCTGCAGACACTTTCAAGTATGAACAATAAAATATAATATTAGCTATGGCCACCCCCACAGTAGTGGTTAGACTGCTCGCCTTCCATTGCTGAGACCTAGGATCGAATCTCGGTGGATCCATGTGGAATTTGTGGTGGAAAAAATGGGATCGGGGTAAGTTTCCCCAGCCATATATCATTCTACCAGAACTCCATTCTTCATACTATGACCACTGGTTGCAATAAAGGAATTATTATTATAATGTTAGCTATAATACAGTATGGTTATCATATTATTTAGGAAGTTTTTACAGTGAAGTAATTATTATATAAAAATGAGATGAAATATGAAATACTAATTTCACTAAAATTGACATTAACCTGGACTGCAGTTTTGAAGGCAATCCCCATTCATCCTCACTAGACTTAATCTGTTAGTTGATCGGCATCAGCATCCTCTCGTGGGCAACCATTTAACTTCCTAATGATATCATCTGCAGGAATTTCAAAATTCCTAAGGGCGTTTCTATTCTTGTGTATATGTATTTTTTCCCAAACTGTCAGCTGTTTGTGTCCCTGTACACATTTCTTCAATTCTGGTTCCACATCACTTTCATGTTCTACTTCCCAAACATGGGCTGCTATTGCTGATTTATCAATTTGTCCATATTTTATGTTTCTCTGTTAGAACAAAGGAACACAGTAGGAACATATTTGGGAAACAGGACATGAAACTGATATGGAACCAGAATTGAAGAAATGTATACAGGGACACAAACAACTGACAGTTTGGGAAAAATACATATCCACAAGAAAAAGAACACCCTTATGAACTTTAAAATTCCTGCGGATGATCTCATTAGGACGTTCATTGGTTGCCCACGGGAGGATGCTGATGCCGATCAACTAACAGATGGAGTCTAGATGGGGATGAATGGGGATACCCTTCGAAACTGCAGTCCAGGTTCATGTCAATTTTAGTGTAGTGTAGCCATATTGTTGCAGAGGCCTTGGTAATCCAGATCCAAGATCAAAACTTCAATGGGGATGGTCTACAGTTTAGACAGGCCAGAAAACCGGAATAGATCTACCTTATTCCCAAATAGTGCACTGGCCATGAAAAGGACAGTTAACAAATCCCACACTACTACTCAATTCAATTTTCTTTCCCACCCAATCAGAGCTGTAAAATTGTTTTCTATTGGTCCCTCACTCTACTTAGTATTTCTTTGTCTCTCCTATACAGGATGTTAATGAATAACACCGAAATATTTTACCTGTGTATAAAGGGGACATAGTCAAGCAACATTTATTGCGAGATTATTGCTCTATGATGTAAAATGTGCATGCTGCAGGGCAATTCAAGTAATTAAAATTTGGTGCTCATAAGTCAATAAAGAAGCGAAATAGGGTTAAAATTTTCATTAAATTGACTTCATTCCTTCTTAGTGATCGATTAAACCTGATTTTTAATCATTCATCAACAGCTATATCATAGTCAGCTGATGATGATGGGAAGACCCATTGAAATTATTATACTGGGTAAATATACCTTTTAGTGAAGTTAGTGTGTGTATTTCCGATCTCAGTCTAGCTACAGATATCAACACCTCACTGTAGATTTCCAACTAATATTAATATTGAGCTATATCATAATTTACTGTTTCCATAATCTGCAAAAATTTACAGACTAATCACTCACTGGCCGCCACTGCATTAGTTTTTTTATTCATAACTCCAGTGTTAACAACGAAGTTCCTTTGCTTTGCATTTTTCAAACGTTAGAAGTCAGTGGCAGCCATGCCCTGGAATATTTTATGCTGTAACGGGAAAAATTGAATCCATGGAGCAAAAATCTCTTAATAAAAGTTGCTTGTCTATGTCCCCTGTTTACACAGGTAAAATATTTCGGTGTTATTCATTAAGACCTGTATAAAACATAGCTTTCATATCTCCTCAGCGAGATAGCTCCTCATATTTCCTTTTCTCAAGGTGCTCACTTCTCCTAGAAGAAAGCTGCCGAAAGCTCGGAATCAATCCTCCTACTCATTAGGTTGGAAGCACAAGAAACCACCATTATCTATTCTCAACATTGAGAAAGCCTCATGTCCCAGATTTTATGATCCGTGATTACTTTTTATTCAAGAAATCTAGTTAACCAGTTACAAAGAGCTACTGAAAGCACGTCCGTTATCAGAAATCCGTCATTAGATCTTATTAATAGCAACAAACAACGGCAATTCTAATTTTTAAAGATGATCACCAGTTAGTACTTACTTGAAAACAACATCTTGTACATCAGTCAATGTTACTCCAAGGCTCTGCATTAACACATTTACAATGCGAGGAGTGTCCTGTCCTGGTGTCTTGCTCCCTCCAGAACCACCACTCAACGAGAAGCTCAGGTGAATCTAATGGAACAAAAAATCATTACACATGAAAATCATAATTTTTCTCCAATAAACAGATATTTTTAATACAGATCAATCTACTGGAAAAAAGAGAAATCATGAGAAAGTTACTATTTGAGTAATAATAAAATCAGGTAAACTGATGTAACAAAGTGCCAGTATGTTTTTGTTTAATCAGTTATGACTGCAATTATGATATGCAGAATATGTTTTTTTTTTTAAATTGATTTCCAAGTTAAGCTCCAGATTTATTCATTAAGGAGGGCTTACGGAAGAAGAAAGGTCTACCATCTCGGCCACCTGGGTCATTTTAACGGTCTAGTTGGATAAGCGCATGTAAATCAATAGTGTTTTTTGTCAAAGCTACCTGTATTTTAATTTCCAAGGCCTTATAAGATCACAGTAAAACAATAGGCTATGTTGTCAAGATAACTGATTTTCATTTTTTTTATAAATTCTTTCGAATACGTATATTACCATAAAATAGGCACTAAATTGAGCATTACTCCGAAACAGGTCAACCGATTTTATCCATTATGAATAGACGTCTTCCCATGGACATTATAAATGTGTATACCAAGTTTCATAAAAATCCAGTTAAGCGTATATAAGTTACAGCGTCCTTAAAATATACACTAAATTGGGTTTTACTCCGGTACCGGTCTACCGATTTGGTCCAATATCAGTAGACGTCTTTCCACGTACATTATAAATGGATATACAAAATTTCAGGAAAATCCAATAAAGCATATTTGAGTTATCGCGACTTCTTATATATTAACATAAAAACACTAAATTGGGCATTATTCCGGTACTGGCCAACCGATTTGGTCCAATATCAATAAACGTCTTCCCATGGACATTATAAATGCGTATACGAAGTTTCATAAATATCCGATAAAGCATATTTGAGTTATTGCGCCTTTAAAGTAGACACTAAATTGGGTTTTACTCTGGTACCGGTCAACAGATTAGGTTCAAATTCAATAGGGCACTTCTCATGGACGTCATAAATGGGTATACCAAGTTTCATGGAAATCCGATACAATCTATTAAAATAGGCACTAAATTGGGCATTACTCCGGTACCGGTGAACCGATTTGGTTCAATATCAATAGGGTTCTTCCCATTGACATTATAAATGTGTTTTCCAAGTTTCATGAAAATCCGAAAAAGCGTATTTGAGTTATGGCGCGTACAGACACACGGACGGACAGACATTTTTCGTCCCCACACACAATCTCATAAAGTACCATACTGGCACTTAATAACTAGAAGCCACATGAAATTACAGAGTTTTAAGTGGTAAAACGTAGCTAGGGAGGCCACAATTAGTAATGAAATCAGTGTGTCAGTGGTTGTTAAAAATAGGAAAGATAAATTAAAGAGTGATCAGGAAGAGAGTTTAATAATCAAGAGTAGGTATAAGCTTAATAAAATTTAGTAAAGTATACAGAATTTTAAGAAGAGTTGTGACTTAATAATATGCAATATATAAATGATATCCAATCACTCATCTCCATCGTACATGTTAGCGAGTGCCCCGTAGAATATTTACCCTAGGCAGTTCATAAAGAGTGGAGTAAGCTAGAACTAACAGCAGCTGGAATAGTGTGCAGATCCAGATGTATGAAAACAAATGTTAACGTTTAAAATGAGACACGATGAACTGTTGTGAGATATATTATAGTTATGTAAAGTGTTGAAAAGGACCCATCAGAAACCGCAAGGTAGGTACGGACCCTTTTAAATAAATTCAATTCAATACTATTTGAGTAACATGGCAATTTGTTTTGAGATGATTTTAAAAGATGTGTTAATTTCATTACAAATCAAAAAAATAGAAACTAGCCCTGAAACCTGCAAAATTATCTTACAGTATTGGAAAATCATTACCTATGTTCTTTATTTATATTTTATTTTTAAATTTCACACTTACTAAAGTTAATAATAAAACTATTCTGAAACTTCAAATGAATATTGTTGCCGACTACTTATCAGGAAAATATTTTAACTAATACAGATAAGTCATGTTTATTTTATACTTGCTGATTGTGCAAAATTATTTCAGTGGTCCCACATTTTCAAAATAATAAATACTTTCCATGACTTATGCCCCATCACTCGCATTATAAAACTATTTGTATAGCATGAAGACTAATATTAATCTTAAAATATTATGTATAATTCATACTTCTATTTGTTTGTAGATTTATGGCTTGCTAGATTCAATAAGAGACATAAGTAAAAATTTTTGAGAAACAACTCAGAACCACATAGGATGAGTAAAGTTATCTAATTTTCAAGGAAAATTATTTGTTGTTATGCCATGGCAAAGAAATTTCATTTGTACTGACCTTAAGAGGAGAGAAGTGCAGGAGATCATAGAAGTTCTTCTGTTCTTGAGTGGATACAAGGGTAACGTGAGATAGAAGAGGCTGTTCCACAAGCTTCCGATCTTCTTCAAACAGCCTCATCTGCAACAAAAATGTTGGTACTCTTCATACTCTCTAATCAATTGAAAACCTGAAGGCAATATCTATAGAAACCACTAATAATGTTATTTAATAATACCTGAGCTCTTTATGACACAATGCAAAATGAAAAATATGTAAATACATTTACAACTGCTTTATACATAACTCAGTTTGACATAATTCTGTTTTATACATAAATTTCTGAAGGTCCGAACAATATTATTTTAAAATGTGTTTGATTTGTATTTAACCAAACTACAACATCCTTGAAGTTTACATTTCTGCCCAATATAGAGCACAAGGCAATTTTCAAATATTAAAAAAAAAGATGCCAAAAGCTAACATTTGTTATGTTCAATAATAAAATTATAATATTCCATGAATGAATATTTCCAGTTGTCAATATTACTATTAGCTAGTAGAGAAAAATTTACAAGCTTGATTAGAAAGTGGATACGATTTCACACAAAATTAAAACTGAAGTAGCTCCAGAATTAAATATCACTAATACTGCACTTGACTGCGATCATGATCTAATAATTAGCATTGCTGAGGCGTGAATTCAACCCCTGGTACTTCCTCATACATTTCTGGCAGGAATTAACATGCTGACCGCATTACCTTAATATTACCATCTACCAACTTAAGAAATGGAGGTAGAAGTCATAGCATTTCGATATTAGATCCCATCCATGGGATGTAACACCCCGTCATTTAGTATACAGCACTTTCCACAGTTATTAGTAAAAGAAATACTATGTTAGACTTATAGATTTTAATTTACCACTTTTTGACAGAAATAGTCTGAAATATCTTGTTTTTAAAAATATATACAATTATTATAAAAAATTATCTGATATGGTACCAAAATGTGATCTGTAAGTGATTCTCTGTTCTATATATTAATTTTTCTTTAAGCATGTACCGTGCGAATCAAACATGAAATCGTGCATAGCATGTGGACTTCATCAAGGATCAGGCAGCCCATCACTGCGACAGTTTTTAGCTTTCTCTGCTACTTTCATCTCCCACCAAAGATTCAAATAAGCGAGTATCAAATGAAAAGAGGAATTTCAGTATTTATTTCAACTATCTTAAAGTAGATGTTAAAAATGCTGTCCCCTCTGATGTATAAGAATCTGACAACATAACATTTTTATATGGATGGAATGTAGGAATTTTAAGTCCCAACTTCCCTCATTAAATGGCTCAGGAAGTTGGGATTTCTCAAACATCAGTTAAGGAGACTTGTTTGATGTTCAGTTCATAAGAAATGTATACTTTGTTGTCAGATATGTCTAGCTCAGAGGGAGACACCATTATCAATATCTACTTTAAGATAGGCTAGTTAAGTACTGAAATTTTTATTTTCATTTGGATATTCTGATGCCTGAAACTTTGGCAGGAGATGGAAGTAACAAAGGTAGCTAAAAGCTATCATGATGACTGGCTGCCCAATTCCCAGTGAAGGTCAAGCGCTATGCACGGTAGAAGCCCAGAGGCTCCATGTTTGATTTGCACTCTAGTAGCCATATGCTTACCTCTTCAGTGTCTGATATCTCATCTGCTTCAAACATTTCAAGTAATGCATTTATAAATCCCATGTCCACTTTAATATGGAACTCCTGTATCAACACTTTGAAATATTTATACTGCTGAACAGTGCTGTGTGGCATTATGCGCTGAACAATACTTAGTTCAGCAAACGGCTTCAAAGCTGGAAAAAGTATGTTGTATTAATTATTAATATTCTCAAATAAAAAAAAAATATATAAAAATGAAAACAATCACAATAACTCATTCTTCTTCATAAATCCTTACAATACAGATATTTTAGTGTAATCTACACTCTAAGATTAAAGTTGAAAAGACATTGTCTAAATTACAATTAGCCCTATTTACAAAGAATTAGTCTCTAAACCAGAAAAAATAATGAAGGAAAACTTAATGGTTAATGTAAAAATGTCATACAGATACAAGATGACAGCAAACACAGCCTACATAATAAAAGATCAGAGTGGTGTAAAATGTTTGGCAATGGCATCACAAGAAAATCATAAGGCTAGTTTACAAGATAATAAAGATTATTTACATTGGTGCAATATAAATGTATTTTTATTTTTATCCACCAAACATGAGTATTTCAATTTGAATTAAAAAAATATATATTCTTAGGTTTATAAACATCTCAGGTAATAAAAGATCATAGTGAAGTAAATGTTTGATAAATGTTTGCTACTATGCAGCAAGAAATCATATCTGTGTGTAGATCCCAACCCAACCCAGACTTGATTATAACACCTAAAAATTTTACATTATCATGAAAACAATAATTATTTCTGTTGAAAGTGAACTTACGACCTGCAACTTTATTTTCATTCTCTCACAGGATACTAGCAGAACACCAGTCTTTTTTAATGACATCACTCATATTCAGCAGTTGCAAGAAGTCTTGGATATTCCTACCTACCACAATTACTGCCAAATCATTGGCAAATAGAAGTGGTGGCATAGAATTACCAACATTAAATGATAGAACATTCACATATGTGATAAACAAAGTTGCCCCAAAACAAATCCTTGAGGAATACCATGAGATACCTGTATAAATGGATATATTGAACCATTATAAGGAACACTCTGAAGTCTACCCGTTACATAAGAATTTATCAAATTGGTTGCTGAATCTTCAAAACCATAAAACATTAACTTACTCACTAAGATACAGTGAAAGTGAGACAGTGTTGAAAGCCTTAGCCAAATCATAAAATTTACAACCGACAAAAGATGACAGACTGAAGATCATAGATTGTACGCAAATCAGGTATCGAACACACACACTGAACGATAGTAATCACTGGCAATGTTCATTGGGCAATTTTTACTGCATAACAAACCATAATTTAATATTATTCAATTTAGATTGAAACAATAGATAGTACACGGACTTACCACTGTCAGCAGCAACACTCTTGGGAGGAGGAACTGGTGCAAGAACAACAGGGAAGACACAGTCATACATCTGATTGTCAATCTGCAATCTGTTCACTTTGGCATGAATCTGTATTTGATGTGGCGATGTCTTCATCTGCAGCCACAAACCTGTTTGAAAAGTACGCCTTATTCTTCGTTTCTGTGGCTTGAACATTAACTCATTCTCAAAATCAACCTGAAAGAAAAAAAGAGCAGTTATCATATGGGAGTGTCCCAAAAATACAAAGCAATGGTAATTCAGTATCATATATTTGAATGAGATCTACACACGTCACAGATTTTCACTGAAAGTCTATCACAACAATGATCACATCAAATATTTCCACCAGTTTCCTCTGTATACTATCACAAAATCTGGAGTCAAGAAAAAGAGAGAAAAAAAGTGAGGAAAAAGACATAAAAAAAAGAGAGGAAAAAGAGAGAGGGTGGAAGAGCTATGATGGCTACCACTTTTCTCAGACAAGTCTGTAGAATGTTCTTTGTGCATGCATAACCAATCTTAATCTCAACTTGAGTTCTCAACATAATTACTCACCTCAATTTTAGCATCCACTATGACTTTGGTCTCGACAGATTTGTTCATGGCAACTTCCATGTTATAACGAATAAAAGCTTCTTCTATAGCTTGGCAGTCTTTTACACTCAGAGGCTTATAGCGTTGCTTATTCGATTTACACACTTCCCATATCACCCCTGAACTGTGAACATAATAGTAATATAATTGAATAAACTGACATAATTTATTGTTATCACAAAACACAGATCTTGTTCACATAACACAGGAAGAGAAAATATGATCTATCTGTTATATTTCATTCACGATTTTAAAATTTTTACATTTCTTGTATTATACAAGATAATATATACCATACTATCACTACATATTTCACAAATAATTAAGACTTTCATGATACAAGACACTGCAATAATATTATTACTCAATATTGCTCACATGCAACTATACAACACAGCTTCTTATTTATGTGTGTGTGTTCAGGAATACTAGGGATCTGCCTTCAAAACTCTAGACAAGAAAAAACTCAAGACATGCATAGATGCAGCCTTCGATTCTGGAGTGAAATGATGGACCCACGTTTCATCCCCCGTCACAATCCGAAACAGAATGTCATCACGATGATGGGTGTCTTTCGCATTCAACTGATGTCTTGTTTCCCCCATTGCTGTTCGATTTCTTGGAGAAAAGTAGAGGGGAAACTTATTTTCGAACTCCCCTCGTACATGTAATTACTAAATGGTCAGAAATTTGAAGTGAACAATCTTGTAGAAGTGTAATAATTAGCTTAAATATAAATACTTATGAACAAAAAACACTGCAAAATTATGTTAAATGTAATAATTACTAAATTTACAAAAGGTACTCAGAGTTGCAGCAGATATGAAATAAAATCATGGCCAATATCGAAAAAGCCTTGTATTGTGCTCTGGAAATAATTTAAAATATCTGGCAGAAAATTAAGCCAATGTATACAGATTGACCACCATATCGACAATTTTAGTTTCAGGTTAACAGCTGACTAGTATAATAAATTAAAACACTCTCTCAAGTGCACAGCAAGAAATAATTGTATACAAATGCTACTTGATACAACTTTTTCAACCAAAAGATTGGATTCTGGGACATTGGCTTTATGGTTATTTTTACTATTATTTACTATTTACCTTGCAACACCAATGTACATGAGTTCAACGTGAATGAGATTGTTGACAAGCGAAAGGCCAAGGCCATGTATGGACACAGTGATCTCCTGGTTGATAGGCTCCAGGTCACCAGCTGAGAGAGCATCACGGGCTATGCTCATTTCAGGTGTGAACAGTAACACCCTCTGCATTCCATTAAGGAAGGATACCCACCACATCTGCTGACCACCTTCCACTGGTGTAAATTCTCCAATTCCATCCTATATACAAGTATAAATCCTGTGAGACCTACCATCTCTCAAAATTTATCGAGTCCTGTAACATTCTATATAAACCCCCTTCAAAAATTTGAACGGCTTAGGCTCTTTTCTGCAATTAAAATGTGATGTACTGGACCAAAAAAAAGTATTAATAAAAAATCAGTAAAAGAATACAAAATGCTCCCATGAAAAACTGAATAGCATTCTTTATATACATACATATTTTGTACAATCTAATCTTTCCTATTTGGAGTGATCATGTGAGGCATTGTGGATATTAGGGCCAAACTCGAAAAGATCTAATTTTTTAATTTTAATCCCCCATCATCCGCTACAAATCACCTGCTGAAGTGTGTTATACCTGGTTAAAAGACTCCAGTTCGTCTCTAATACTCCAAAATTCACTTTAGAATACAACAATATAAGAGGAAAAACAAAACAAAGGTTAATCATTGTATGGAAGTTTACACAGTGAAGCTATATTATAATTTAATAATATTGAGTTGGGTTTAGCACTATGCTTCACTTATTTTATAAATACCTGTACTAGTTTCGAAGACCCTCGTCATTCATAATCATCAGGTTAACACCAACTGCCGGCTGGTCGTTTTTGCTGCGCTCTGGTGGAAGTGTGTGGCATTTGGCGATGAGATCTTCGTCTGAAGGGATGTCGAAGTTCATAAGGTATCCTTTATTATAAAATTAATTGTACAAACTGTGAGAAAGTATATGTGGGTAAGACTAAGAGAAAGTTGGAGATTAGGGCAAAGGAACACATGAGACATTTAAAATACGCGAATACGGATAAATCTGCAGTAGCGGCCCATTTTTGGAATGAGGGGCATGACATCGATCAGGATCCAAAACTGATAAAATGTGTCGAAGGTCACAAGGAACTCTCAGTGTGGGAAAGGATATTCATCCACAAACATAAAGGATACCTTATGAACTTCGACATCCCTTCAGACGAAGATCTCATCGCCAAATGCCACACACTTCCACCAGAGCGCAGCAAAAACGACCAGCCGGCAGTTGGTGTTAACCTGATGATTATGAATGACGAGGGTCTTCGAAACTAGTACAGGTATTTATAAAATAAGTGAAGCATAGTGCTAAACCCAACTCAATATTATTAAATTAAAACAAAGGTTTATGGCATGAAAGGCAAAGTCGACACATTGCTGTGAAATTATGTGATCGTCAAACTGAAGTGCTGTGAAGCAATGTAATAAAATAAAATACTAATAAAATAGATGCCTACATTTTTATTTAGTTATCCATATAGAACAAATTCCTTTATAATAAATATTTAATTCTGTAAATCATCAGTTCCCTTGTTCTATTCATTTATTTACAGTTAGTCCATAAACTGACAATACAGTTCACCCTTAATATCCAAAATGACAAGTTTAACTGGTGATAAGGATAAATGCATATTTAAACTGCAGATTCTAGGAACCTGTATTTGGCTAGTTTGCCCCAATATCTGCAACACCTCATTTTACTATTTGCAATGCAGAGAATATCTAATAGCACAATAGAAAGCTCATAATTCTTACATTTCAAGAATGCATATATACATTTTGCAAAACACATTACTTATGAATGTAAATTATTCTACAGTAATGTTGTGAGTTTATGGAAGGAGATGCCAAAGGCTGAGTGAACAACACAGCCTCTTCACAACCCGCAAGTAATAGTATATTCTTGGACAGATACATATAAATATTACCATACTTATTATTCAAAATTATTCATAATTTGTAATAACCATAATTGTTTAATCAATATCAACAAAGACTTTGTGGAACTTTACAGTGAAGCAACTATAATAAATTTAATTTACTATATGAAATGTTTGAAAATGGGGAGGAGGCTCCTTGAAACGTGTCACACTAAAATATGGTAAGTGAAGCAATAAAGTGTGTTTATGTCAACTCATAAAGTAAATTAAATTTATTACCATACTTACTTTTCTCAGCTCATCTGTAATCTCTTTCTTCTTTCCATCTTTCCAAGTAATGCATCGTGGTCCAAGGGGATTGTCCCATGCATAGAGGATGCTTTCATACGGCTGCAATGTCCTGTAATAATTTTAATCAGGTCATAATCATTTAGCACTTGGACTTTCATGGAACACAATAAGTTTTAAAAAATTATATGTATATTTTTACTCACTTATGAATTTCCCCCACCTCTTATACAGAATGGTATTTAACAGTATAAGGTTATCTTTTATTACAAATATAACTTAGTTAACCTGAATAACATTGTCTTTATCTATATATGTTTTTGCTTTTGTTTGAGAAAGGATTTATAAAAGATATGGCAGATGCAGAGTGAAAATTCTAAGTAGGTGCATGGTGTTTCTGAAAAGGCAGTAAATGGAGGACTGATACAGCCATCAAAGCCTTGTCATCTAAAGGATTTATACTGGACCCTAAGATCAGATTCGAAACCCATGAAAAGCAGTCTGAAGAAGTGAATGAAGAAAAGCAGACCTATGAACCAAATATACATTTCTATAACAAAAATACCATCTGTCTTTTCTTAATGTGATGATTTAATGGTAGGGGCTCGAGGAACTATCCCTGTTATATTGGCCAATATTTACAAAATATTTAGGCTCCATAAACATGTTCTGGACGAAATTGGCCTGGCAGTACTGAAAGGATCTATAGCAATCTTTCGAAACCATGGATTTGGGCTTTAATTTGTGATTAATTGTTGTGCTTGACTTATAAAATGAACTGTACTCTTTGTCATTTGGCAGTCTGTAGCAGGTATGGAAAATATAATAAATATATTCAGGGTCGGGTTTTATTTGTTATTAACAATAAACATGAAATGTAAAAGAGAGATGTAGCAAGAAGTACATGCATGATTTATCATAATTGTGACTGATTTATGTCTGTAATTTAGTTGTGAGTTTTTGCAAAATTTGACCGTTTCTGCAAAAATCTTAATTTTTACAATAAAAACAAATAAATGACATATTAAAAAATGTAATCATTTTGAAGATGCAGGCTGTAAAGGAATGAGAATTCATTTGGAAAGGTACACTAACACAAAAGTAAAGACTATGTATTATTCTATTATATGATCTGCAGGACCATACATGACAAGTGACAGAGTTTTCCTGAACTTTTGGAACATTCCATTAGAAATACTTGTTCTTAAAGTATTAGCTGCAATTTATAAATAAATGAGAGAAAAATTATTTTGTATACAATTTTGTTTTACATTCAACTTTTTCTAATACATAAATTAAATAAATGTTATTTTATAAGAATGCTGGCAGTAGAAGCATACAGGTATGACATTAAAAATTACTGTGAAATTTCGACCATATTTTAAACTATAAATACTACATTTTATATATTTTTCACAAAAATAAATACCAAAAAAACCTCGCCTTGAATGTAATAAGTGTCCAAAATATTCATTCTATAGAAAATCACAAAATCTTCATAACTTGTGAATTGTATAAAAATCTGTGATAACTGTGATATCTCTGATAAAATATTTCACATAACTCTCTCATCTCAAAACAATAAATAAATTTTCTAGTTTCATAATCTGGATATAGGATAAAAGAATCCATATTCCAGGGAGAGCAAACTCAGTTGATTCATGCAAAAGTGTGTAACTGTTCTGCAATGTGACTTTGTGCAAATGATGGCTAGCTTATAACTAGGCATTTTGAACTCCCCCCCCCCATTGGTTAAAAAAATGAAAATTGTACAATTTTTTAAAGTCTGCTTATTTATTTATGTAATCTTTCTGCACAACGCAGATTGCCTTGCAGACAAAGAATATCTAATGCTGAAATCTCCAATTTAAATTACAATGCTTCCAAGAGGGTAAATACACTGTTTACCTGATAATAGTAGTGCCTTTCTCCCAGAAGTTGACAGGAACATTTGTGTGGTTGAGAATTAGAGCTGGAGCCATGCCTGGTTTATAGGGTGAAATCGTGACATAGACAGCTCCTTCTGTCATCTGCACATCCACATTCAATCCTCCATACTGTATCAAAAACAAGATACAGAAATGATGTTACATTCATTCATTTCTTATTTTATCTTGACAAATGTGGAAATAAGTAGATACATCAAAGTTTTTATTAAGTGCCAGTATGGTATTTTATAAGATTTTGTGAAGGATGGGAAAATGTCTGTACTTCTGTCTGTCTGTGTGTCTGTATGCACGGTAACTCAAATACGCTTTATCGGATTTTCATGAAACATTGTATATTAGCGTTGCCACCTGGCGGATATTCCGCATTTTAAGAACATTTTCAGCGTCCTGAATTATGCCTAAAAGGGACGCATTATATATATTTTTGATTATTTTGCTAGCCTTTTCGTTTCTAATGTTAGTGTTACTGTCACATAACCTATTCAGTTTTGGCTTTGTAACGAATATTACCATCTTTCTCTTATTAATAAATTGTTCCATGTACAAATTTAGGTATGAAGATTGGCGATATGCATAAAATCGATAAGTGTGGCAACCCTATTGTATATGCATTTATAATGTCCATGGCAACAAGCCAAATCAGTTGACCGGTACCGGAGTAATGACTAAATTTAAAGGTCACATGCTTTTTAAATGGAAAATCATTACTATACTACAATGCCGCTTTTAATCATTGAGGACCTTGACTCCAATGCAGTCAGATATTTAATTTGTTGATCAAGTTGAAATGAGTACTATATGAATACTGTTATATACAGAAGGTATATTACTGTGAAATAATTAGTCCTACGTAGAGTTCTTTGCCAGTGCATTTTGTGAAACATTCACATATTTTAAGAATTTCTTATATCAGTGTGTACCAGTTCTAATTAAGGTTAAATTTCAAACTTTAGACCTTTGTTCTTCCGCAAGCCCTGCTTAATGAATATATCTGGATCTTAACTCTGAGATAGATTAGAAAAATAACTTCTTTTCTGCATATCATAATTGCAGTTATCACTGATAAACAAAAGCATTCTGGCACTTTGTTTATCAGTTTACCTGTTTTTATCATAAGGAGTATTCATCAATAAAATAGAATTTACCTGTTCCTTTTTGTGAATTTTAACATGCACTCTCAATGAAATTAAGTGTCAAAATGTTTATAAAAGACTAATTTCAGCTTATAGGTTCCCTTAATCTATAATCCAAGTACATAATGATTTTTATTCTTTTGAAATCTTTGCATTTTCACTTTTCTTATGTCTGATTAGACTGTTGTTATATTTACACTGAATTAATAATAGTTATTTTATATAACAAAAGTGTAATCACATGGATTTTGGTCTGAGTGAAGTTTAGCACTCGAGGGAAAGCAAAGGGAGTGTAATAATTTTTTCATGAGGGCCATATACTCGAGTTACATACCCTGAAGCAGTCTTGGAATTGTAAATTGTAAATAAATTAATATTAAGGCACTCTTGCTAATACAATTCTTTGAAGTTAATATTGAATAATTTAAAGCTGCATCTGGGATTTCAATATTGACACAGGATAAATCTATAGGATTTTACTGAGAATTACATTTAGGGCTCAAGAAAGTAAGAAAAAGATGATTAAGAAGGCCATGAATTGAATACCTTATTTCCAATTTTCAGCATAGTTGTATGGATTGTTGAATACAAGAAAGTGGACGACAACTGAGTTGTGTCATGTATTCTCAATCTCATCTCCTTTTGTAATTCCTTGCTACGAGGCCAAAATGGGGTACAATCATTTGGCCTTACCTGAAAAATACAACAAATTATGAACAAAAACTTGTTATACAAAGCACTGTAGCAATCTTAAACCAATGTTTTCCATGCATCTTAATGTACAGTCGGTCAAATAAAAAACGTCGGGCGGTATTTGATTAAGTATCACGAACGAGCATATGCGCATGTACAGGAAGACTTAAGGTTAGGTTCACACACACGCCTCTTGTCTATCCATGTATTTTCTTGATTATTTAGTCAGTTTTGTTCCAAAACAAACATGTATAGAAGGCTGTGGCTATATGCCTCAAATCCGCCATATTCTTGGTTGCAAATTTTTATAATATTAATAATTAATAGATTCGCGAGGAATATGTTTATTCAAGGAGCATTTTTTTAAGATTCTATTTTATAATACCGGTACTTGTAGTGCAAAATTAATAACTTACGCTCAGCATCTGCAACCAATCTTAGCATCGAAATACACGTCCGGCCAGATCAACGTTTGCTATGAAAACTTCCGGTCGCATTATAGTAAAGTTCCCACCTATGAGCTGCTTTTCATAAATATGGAACCTTCTCGCTGCTTCCGAGACCGAAAAATGCAGGTCAATTACAGCCCTAACTACACTTTCTCTCACGTTAGCATTTGTATGTGGCGATGACACAAAGCAAAATGAATTATGACAATGCATTAAGTTGAATATCGTGTGTTGCGCTTCCCGCGTTGTTCATTTTTTCCCTCCTGCCGCATGGCCTCATATGTTCCGAAAATGACCTGTATTTTGTGTTTTTTATAGGAAACTTGTGAACTAATGCGTCAAAACTTTAATTTCAACAGCATACGAGTCCCAACGTTTTTTATTTGACCGACTGTACAGTGCAAACCAAAGTGGTGCCTCAGCAGTTTCACCTCTCACTGGTAGTAACTTGTATTCTTCCCACCAGAAGCCAACAATCAGCAGTTGGCAAGGAGCAGCAGTGTTTCTAAAGATTAGTTCTGTGTTTGTGATAGTGGAATTTTCCAATGAACAGTGCATTTTCATTACTGAAAATTATCTCTTAAAAAAAAAAAAATGTATGAAAGACATTATCCTGAAAGTATTGTAAAATCGTGTATTATAAGATGTTTTGAAAGTGGTGACAAACTAGAACAGTTTTAAATAAGAAGAAATTGTATCCTAAGAGATCTATGATTCAAGAAAATCTTACCAATATTTCTTTTAGAACTGAAATGAGTCCTAGTCAAACTGTCGTTTAGCTTAGGAAGTTTGGATTTCATCAACTTCAATGTAAGGGAACTTAAAAGTCTGAAGGTTCATTCCTACCAAAGTTGTACTTCATCAGTTATGTTTAAGGTAGATTAGAAATTTAGCAATTTTAATATCTACTTGAAGAAAAGTTAGTTAAATTCTTTTTTCATTTGGTCTAGTGTCTACATGTTTAGTTCACATTATATTATAATGCTACTGTGTAATGTTGAAATAATGTCCTGTACTCGCTTTACAAAAATTTCGGATTTTTCTGCCTGGCAAAAAGAAAAGCTTATTTGCTCCAAAGCCTAATTTATCTTCCTTAGAATTTCTGACTGGCTGGCTGTTTTAAAGTAGGACACAACAGGTCTGAGAAGAACAAGAAAGTCAATTTCCTATTTACTTTTTAAATATAAAGAAAGGATATTTCTCCTCATGCTAGAGGTTGAATTTTTATAATACGTATATTATTTTGAGTGAGCGTGTGAGCGAAGGCTTACTTTGCTATGCAAATATGATTTCTTTTTACTTCAATTCAAGTAACCTGGTTCTTATATTTATATTGACACTTTATATTAAATTCCCCACACCTCCATTTCTATTCAGGAAGAGAAATCAAAGAAAACCAATTTATTCAGCAAGTTAATTTTAATTCCCTTCTACCGTTCAGATTTGTTTATCGCTAATTTCCCACAACTTGTATTTTTTAAATTCTTTTCCTCGTAATTCAGATTTTTAAGACACTGTACATCTTTCATACCATTGTATAGGCTGAAATTAACTTACTGGTTTCAATGGAATGGTAATTCTTTTACTCTGGCCATGTGTAGGCTAAGGTGGAAAGACTGAAAAATTCAATACAATACCCGGGATTTGAACTAGGATCTTCGGCTCTCCATGCCACTGCTCTACCACTGAGCAATCTGGCAACAAGAATTTTGTACTGGCTTATTGGTTTCAAGCATAGTTTATATTTAGAAATTTAACTGCTACACGGTACTTAAATATAAAATATTTACACTTCAAAGATTTCAGTAATTTGTTCATAATATGACATTCAGGAATAAACAGAAAATAGCAGTCACCATGAAATATTGATATCTGTGGAGATTATCACGTAAATGGCACACTGGTCTACAAAAGAAACTTTGCACCTTTGTTATGATAATGACCTACAGACTAATGGTCATATTTTAAATAAATTTAAAATAATTCGATAATCATAGACATACTCACAATTCTATCACAATTCCCATAAAATTATGTTTTATTTAAAATCAAGCTTGTTTGTTGGTTTTGTTAGATTTCTGCATACATAATAGCCTACGTACGAGCGCATGATAGTTTCTGTAAATTGCCGTGGCTACTGGACTGCAAGAGGGTTGGGGTGGGTTTTCCAGGCCTCAGCTAACTGCTCCTGTGGTCAAGGCCATTCTAACAGTATAAATATTGCACCAAGTGCAGTTAGTGCTAACGTAGTAACAAACAAGTAGTAAGTAGCTAACTACCATAGTTAATCAGGGGTTAGTGCACGTTTAAATTTAACTGCATTCGTTACTTACATATAATTTGAAAAGAAAACCCTTGGTTTGTGTTGCACAGACAAGTGAATTCATGATTGTTTAGTACGGTTGTAGGAACAAGAGGTGCACATTGTTCACAAGCAGAGAAGTGAAATGAGGAAAATAAGTAATCATTTTGTACCGGTGCGTAATACAAGAAAGCAGACAATGTTTTTGAAGTATCTCATAAACCTGCCAACTGTGAATAAACTGAATCTGAAGAGTACGTCGCAAGCACCGGTAATTTTACTGCAATTCACTGGAGAAACATTTCTGGCCATGATAGGCCTGATTGTTGAACATTAACTCAGAAAAATGACGTCTGGGAGAAGTGTGGGAGCTCCCGTGAGATTCAGTTAAAAGGTTTCTGTGAGTACCGCCACCTTTTTAGTTAGAAAAAAAGCATTGGACATACTGAATATAGAGCATATACAATTTTTCAATGATTGCTCAGAAAAATAATCCTGAACTTAACTTTTTTTAGAGGTGAAACCTAGGTATATGTCCCCCTTACCTTAACCCATGGATCAGCTGGTCGATCTGCTTCCTGACATTCAACCATGAATGGAGCATTGTTGACTATCACATAATATGGCATGAAAATCACCTGCTTTGTTAGGGTTGAGTTTGTCAACTGAATATGGACACCAATCTGTGGATAACAAAAATATAGGTATTAAATTTAATCTGGAAATGTTATAAAATGAAAATAAATGGTGTTAATATTTAACTAGGAAAAGTTTCTATTACAAAAAATGTAATCTTACTTGATAGACGGTGTCACCCATATTGCAGCTAACCACACCTGAACTACCAGCGACATCCAGTGAGAATTTATCTGACCATTCTCCATCTTCCACTTTGATAGAAGCCTTCTTCTTACCAAAGAATGACTTTGCTTTGAAGGAGAAAAGGATTGGCCCTTTATAGTCTTCAGGATGGTATATCACATTGGCACTGTCTTCAAATTGCTGAAAGTTAAAATCACTGTTTCACACCTGACATTCTAAGTACAGTTCAGTAAGAAAAAGTTGTACAAGGTGACTGATGCTATAGTAACATATCAACAATCATTTCATAAAATTAATATCTATACCTGGGCCGTCGTAAGTTTGCACTTGCCATTCTACAAGTTAGGTTGCCAGTATCAAAGATTGACAAATGAACTACTCGACTTCGTTCTGTACTGACAAGGTGGTGCCGATCGGCATTATTCGGCTGTATTCGGCCTTGAACATTCGAAACTATTTCTAATCCCTCAATTAATCATTTTTCTGTTCTTCCATTCAGTAATTTTCGATATTTATGTAATGTAATATTATTCCGAACCCATAGTTTCCAAAAAAAAAACTTATCGTTCATTTACACAAAGATTCATCCTGCTATGTGTGGGACATCGTCCACCTTCACATGATAAATATTCACATTATTGGTTCGTGGTGTCGTAGCTCAGTGGTTATGATGCTGGATGGTTATCCAGAAAGTTGGGGTTCGATCCTAGGTAGGGTACTATTTCTTTTAATAATAATAATAATAATAATAATAATAATAATATTTTCAAGATGCAAATACAGTTTATGATTTTTCATTTTTAAAATTAGCTGTCTTATATTTTATTGTATAATATAATTTGTATTGTATAAAACATTATCAGTAGTGAAACCTTAACCTCGGCCAATTTGAAGATCGCCTTTAGCGGCGAAACCTATTAAAACTCTTTTCAGGTAGAGGGACAAGATGTCCCATTTTTCGCACGATACTCCTTTACTTCCTCTGTCCGTGCCATAGGTACTATAGGTAGAGGAAGTGTCGTTTTCGATCCCGAAATTCCGACTTTAGTTTTTAACATAAATGCACGTTTTGAGGCTCCCGAATCCAAAAATATTATTTTGGAAACATGTCTGTGTGCGTATCTCAGTGTGTGAGAGTGTCAGTGTGTTTGTGTGTATGTCTGTGAATATCCTAGCTCGAGAAGGAAAATTGTATGAAAACAACATTTTTTTGGGCTCAGGTACTTTTCTTAGGAAAGTAGAAATAAGGTAATCATTTTTTTAGAAAACCGGTAAAAGAAGCACTTTTAATCTTGAATGATAATTAAAAGGAGAAAATTAAGCTAGTGGGTGGTATGAAATTATAACATTCCAGCCAACTTTGATTGCTTCACATGGAAAAACTCTTTTTGTTAAAAATATTTACATATGATTATTAAATAGATTCAGTTTGATAAAAATGTTAAAATTCACTAAGCCTTTTTAAATGTGAAAGTTCTCAGAAATTGTAGAAAATCTGTAACAGGTTGTCTTTGCTTTTCAATATGTCTGGCTCCACAGGGAGTAATTCTTTATCATAAATCTAGCATCTATTATTATTATTTGACAAATTTTAACGATTGTCTAAAAAATAGTGTACGATACACGTGAAAAAATTATTTTATTTTGCTCGTAGGATTGCTGCATTCGCTCTTAAGGGCTCGTTTCGCAAACATAGCAAACTCGCAATTAAAAATCTCGTTTTAACATTTGGATCATTAATTATTTTGTTCTAAAATATTTGTTTTAATATATGGTACCTGTAATACATATGTTTTATAAACATATCTTAATTTAAATTAGCATATGTTTTATAATTACCAAATAACCTAGTCTATATTAAATATTTATGAAAGTTTCAAAGATCGATTATATTACATAATACAATATATTGTCAGAGGTTTTAGGTAATTGTTTTTCAAATGAAACTGCAATAGCAATCATGCATTTTTCTCCAAAACATAATTACTTTTATTTTTTAATAAATGTTGTGAAGCCTGGGATTACTTGCAATAATAAAACGCTATCGGGATACTATTGGTTTATACTTCGGTAAAACTCAAACTTAACACTAAAACAGTAACTTCGGGGTAGGTGGTAAAAGTAAAATTAACAAAGTTTTGCCCAGGGTGCAAATTACGTGAAATCTGGATCTGCCCTTATAGATTTGACAAAAAGTATAAGGCAGGTAATTTTAAAAATTAAAAATTAAACACTGCATTTAAATCTTAAAAATATAGTGAATGAAAAAAAAAAAAATTACAGCATAGGAAGGGATTTGAACCTAGGACCTCCCGTTCCACGAGCTAGCATCTTAACCATTACACCACTTATAACTTTGTCAAAGAATGAGAATATTATGGATGTCAAGCATTATGCTTTCTCCGATACCATAAGCCTTTGTATATGAACAATACGATTTTTTATTAATAGTGTATTTGTGTTTGTATTTGTATAAATACTATTAATACTGAGACGTAATACATTAATTACGGAAAAATGAGAGAGAATCCCCTAATACAAGCATGCAATGGTCGAAGCCGAATGGCTTCTGTCTGTCAGTGAATAGAATTGCAGTGCAGCCAACGTAAATAGGCATATAGTTGAAACTGGAAAGTGCAAAGTTACAGCGGCCCAGGTATAGGCAATTAAACACTCCATTTACAAGACTTTGCTATGTATAATATACTGCTTAGAATTATTGTCAATGGATGGTTATATTATTATTTAATGATGGGATGTACTGCAACTTAGGCCTGTGACAGTTGCCGGTGTGCCAAAATTCTATTCTGCAGTTCTTTTATATGGCTGTAAATTTACAGACATGAGCCTGTCATATTTATGCACACATAAATGCCATCAAGGCTGGCAAGGCTGGAAGTCAGACCTTGAGCAATGAAAGCCATAGCCATACTTACTATGCTATTCAGGGTTAGGATTGTCCATTTTTTCAATACTCCAATAAGGGACATCAAAGGTACGAGACATTTGACCCCAGTCTAGTATGTTGTTAACCCTGGAGAAGGCATGCCTGTGTTTAAAGTGCACCAAGAGCAAAGTCAAACTAAACAAATCTGCTGACAATACTGACTATAAGTGTACGATACACTATACATAATAAAGCCTTAAAGCAAAACAAAAAAACAAAAACAAAAAAACAAAAAAATTAATGGACCACATCTGGTGACCATAGTGGCCATGGTTTAGATCTGCACCTTTCAATATAAGAGTTATAAAACTTTTCATTAAGAAAGGAGGACACATAACCAAATTAACAAATCTATAAAAATGATTACCACAAGACACCTCCATGTGTACGGCAAAAGTTGTGTATTGGCCGGAAATAACCCAGGCCACAAATGTCGATCACATATTACATGATAAATAAAACTATTTAATTTTTTATATTTAATTTTAAAATACATAATTTTGTTAATTTTTTATATTTAATTTTAAAATACATAATTTTGAAGCAATAATAGTACTGTTTTAAAAATATGACTTTTCCCTTTTCATCAGCGTTTCCCTGGGCAGTGTGATTTTCAATTTAAATTTTGTAATGCCTGGTTATCCATTATTTCATGATTAGTGTAAATTTGTGGCAAATATTGATCTACAGTGAACGGTCTTGAACACAATTTTTAATTTAATTTTTTCACATAATTTCTCTTTTTTTCAGTCTTAAAACTAGAATTATCCAAGGAAGTTCAGAATAATTTATAAACCAGGATTATTTCAGTTGTTTCATTATTTCCTCCTCTAAAATAATAACTTCGGTGCTCAGACTGGAAATGCAAGATACACAGAATCGTTATTAAAATGGAAACACAATAGCCCATTAATATTATGAAATCTAGCAAGATAAATACTCTGCAATGCTGAAAAAAAAATGCATTATAACAACACTACAACTACATTTTGATATCCCAAGAATCACAATATGTTTAATAACACACATGTAACATAACACAACTCAAACAATTAAACAATCTTAAGATACCTTTATATGAAGACATCCAGATGCCAAGTTTTAAGTAAACATGAATTTCATAAAACTGTAAATACATAGAATATAAATTTCAATTTAACTTTCTTCTTTGAAAATGTGGAAACTCTGTAAAAACCCACGGAATCAAAATCCACTACCTGAAAATCCCCATGAGTAGGGACCTAAAATTAATTCTCAAGTAAATGTTCCTTAAATTTATGAATAAAGTATGTTAAAATTCTTTAGCCGAATCTGCGTAGTGTTGTATCTCGTTGTCTCCAGTACATCTCGCACTTGTCCATTCAACTAAAAAAAAGTTCCAAAACTAAGTTACAAAACCTAGTTTCATTACAAAAACTAGCCTTTAGTCCCGAAAGCCTTTTTCAAATGTATTAAATTCATTCTCTTGCTTGAAGGGGTAAGGCCTAGAAATGCTTTATCTGAATTTTACCTACTAGAACCTCATTTATATTTCTAAAATTAAAAGAAACATATTATAACAGTGTACTTAATTTAATCAATTTTATAATTGTAGATTTTGACCAAATTATCTTTAGGTCTTTATCTGGATGTAATTCATGTGAAGGTAAATATGATTATGTTAACAGTTATACAAATATCATCTATTACTTAAAATCAACTGATGTTAGTATTCTGTACATAAAGAAAGACTATGTACAAATATGTTGTTAGTTTAAGGTGTATCAAGCTGACAACCTGAAAGAAAAAAAGCAAAACGCAAGCTCAGATAAATATTACAGACAAGACATGTGCAAACATCTCTGTATTTGTCACGGATTCTCTCAACTATCTCTGGATATTTCATAGTGTCATTATGATTGGTTTATGAAAGCCGATGAAAAAATTTGGTGAACTGAATAGTTCCTGGGAATTCCATGACATATTCTTCCTATCTGTATAGTATCTGCTGGGTTCAGTTCTCACTTTAGGGCAAATTTTTCTTCAATATGCTTCAAAACCTGCTTTCACCAAAAAGGACTGAAAATGCCAATCATCATTTGCAATTGTAGCAGTAGTAAAAGGCAAGGAAGAAAGTTCATAGAGAAATGCTTATCTTAAACTCTCTACCATTTAAATTTTGTTACAAAGCAATAAAAAATTAATAAAAAGTTGCAAAACTTATAAAAGTACAAATCTGTGAAAAAAGATAATTCCTATGAAAAAGTTTTTCGAATGAAAGTTTTAGATTTCTGTATATAATGTTATAATTTAAAAAAAAAATTGTTATAGAGATTTTTAAGATCACAAAAAATTCTTTGTGTAAAGGGATAGGAATAAGAGGAGTCATCAACATGTCACATCATCTTAAGATTCTTAACCCAAATATAAAATTTACTTTTGCTTTGATTCTCTTCTTTTTGAGCTACACTATTTATACCCACTCACTCATAGGCAGGCAGGTAGACATGTTTTCAAACAATATTTGCTAATGGGTCCTCTAATCTTAAAATATTAATACAGTCGAATTTGGTTAATTCGATGTTGGATAATTCGAAATATTGTATAATTCGAATAAATACTCATTCCCCTTGAAATTCCTATATAAATGTATGTTAAAAAATTGCAATTAATTCGAATTTTTTAAGCTTAATTTGGATAAATCGAAGCCAAAATTTGTCTCATATTAATGTTGTAAGGATTCCAAGAGTTCATTGCACCCTAGTAGCAGGTACCGTACTAAAGTGTATTTTTAACCACCGTTATCTTCCTCCTGCAGAATAGATGTTCAATGGAATCCGAAGTTCACCCCGTCCGCTACAGTCTAGGAGGGATTCAACACTTCTGTGAAAATTTTAGTGTTTATTCTATCCTCCAAGTGTGACTGTGTTTGAAAATGTCAAAGCGTGGAGCATACACCAGTTCCTTTATTAAATTTAGGGTTACAGTTTTAATGTGAAAAAAATTGTTTTACGTAACATCATAACAACAGGTAAGATTTGCTATAAAACTGTTATTTATTGCAATGAGTTTATTTTTAACATTTTTACAGCATTTTCGTTTAAAAAGTCACAGTTTTGGTTAATTCGAAATTTGGATAATTCGATTTTTTTCTAATTCCCCTTGGGGTTCGAATTACTAAGAGCCCACTGTAATTGTAAAAATCAAAATTGATCACAATACTTCCTGTACCTATGGTACAGGGAGGGAAAGTAAATCAAAATACAATACTAATATCTATGTACAAGGGCTACACAACCTATGACAGCAACGCTAGGAGGCCCTGAGTAGTGGTAGGTAGGTAATCGGACAGCATGATTGGCTTCCCACTATGAACACCACTACTAAAGTCAAATGGTCAATCCTTTCACTGCTAACATATTATGCACTGTGCAAACTGGTGGTGCTGAATTGGTTTGTAATTTTTTTTTTGTAATCATAAATGGACAAGCAAATGCAAATCATTTGTCATTTTCCTCCGAAACAAGAGCACAGCACGTATTTTTTTAAGTATGCAACCCACATGACATCACAACACGGCAGCATTATAATGCATTTTAATGTGTGGTGCAATACACAATCTGAAATACTTAGCTACAGATGGCAGCTCAAGGCAGAGAACAGGGAACTGATTGTGTCAGAATGTAGACAACAGATGACACTATACGCTCTCACGCTATTCAAAGTTTCCCAAAATTTCAAGGCCAGACCTCCACACCATTGTTACATATCACCTTGAATGCCCTAGATTTTCACCATCACAGCTGAACCAAATTTGAATTTTTAAGAAACAGAACTTGTTATTAAATGAATATCGAGAGGAGTTGTTGATTACAGCATGTTTGCACATGTCATCATGGTAGCACCACATAGCAGGAAACTCCAACCTTAAAAATAATTAGTTATTGAACATGCTTGGAAAAGGGAAAATCTTCACACCACTCCAGTAACCCACCACCGAAGTTGCTCCAACAGCCGCCGTCTCTGAAGGCACTGCACCATCTTTATTTATGTTATTACTGGAAGAAGATTTTCCATTATATAGACTGAGATTTGATGCCCAGCGCTGCAAAATACATGTTATAATACCTAAATAAAAGAGTAGCAAATAAAAGCTATAGTAAAAGTATTTACCAAGCATTTTTAAGATGTGGCCAACAATATTATAAAGGCAATGCTGATATAAGCTAGTGCTGAGAGTAATGTAAAAGCAATCCTGATGACTGTATCTGAGGTATTGTGATTCGGTAAATCCTACAATGCTTCTACACTAATATCTCTACAAATAGTCTATCCCCTTATTGTACACCTAGGCTATCAGACCACAACACCAATTTCTTATTTTGTAATGAATTTTACATTACTTAAAATGACTATTATCTAAATACTCCCCTACATTTTTTTTACATGGAACATCTTCCACTTCTCAAGAATTTCTCATACATTTCACAATTCTAGGAATATAAGCTAATAAGTTAAGGATATTATGTGTTATTTATAATTTAAAAAATTGAAAGAAAAAAAAACTTATAAATTTTTCACAGTACGATCTTCAAATATATTCCAAGAAGCAGCTTCTTGATTCAAGGAAAACAATACATCACGTGAGCTGATTTAGTCTAAAAGTTAATAATCTCTAACATAATGGCAGTATAATTCTAAAGCATATAACTGTGTTACAAAAGGCAAAATATATTTTACATATGGATTACAACAGACAGGGTGTCCACAGAAATTGCAAAATAAATTTCCCTTACTTTCCATGATCAAAAACTTACATTTCCCTGACCACAAGAATGTTTTCAATGTTTCTTGTAAGCGTAAGGGAAAAAAATCCAGCCTCTTCCATCTTCATAATAAAAATAAGAAATGAGTAGCTCAAGTACTGAAAGAAAATTGCTTACACAGCCTGGATTACAGCACACTGGAGCAAAGCACAGTTCGCTCACTGCGGCTAGTTATTTTCCATGACTATTTTATATTTTTTTTACAAATTTTCCTTTACTTTACAAAATTTCCTGATTTTCCCCGACTTTAACTTCTTACTTTTCCTAACTTTCCAGAATGTGGACACCCTGACAAGGACATTAACCAAAATCTAACTTTTTGGAATCACATCCCTGAAGATTTATAATGATCTAAAAATAAAATATTTTATTATGGATTTTTTGTATCGACCGCACATAAGAAAGCAGACAGACCAAATTGTATTTCCTATTGTATACATTGCATTTCTCTAATTATTTAGAAAGTAATGTCCTATATTTCTATTCACTAACAACTCAAAGCCATAGAGGTAGGTATGAAGGGAACAAGCAATATGTAATATTAATACTATTTAGTGCATACAAAATTACAATCATAGCACTAATAGTCTATATCACGTAAAATAAAATTAAAAATGACACAAGGTAAACAATTACGCAAAGGATAAAAATAAAAATAATTTCTTTTGATGTGTTCTCTATTTTATTTTAAGTTTTAGAATTAAAGTCTTAATATACTTTCTGCTTGCATTTTATATAAACTCATTGAACAAGAGAAGTAGTTGAAGAATTTGAATTTGGCAACAGTTTTTGAGGAGCCATATTTCAAACTAGGTTTGCCAGATTTCGAGACGAAGCATTAGAAAGCACCTGAATACCTGTATGATATATTTTGTGAAGCTCAATATTAAAAAATAATAAAATTTAAAAATTTAAAAATAAAAAATAAAAAATAAAGAAATAAAATAATAATAATAATAATAATAATAATAATAATAATAATAATAATAATAATAATAATAATAATAATAATAATAATCTGTTTAAAAACTCTTGACATATTTTGTCAAGATGAATTCCACTTTATAAATTTAATATCAGTATGCTGAAATTTGGATGTTCTAAAGTAAATTAATATAAAATTATGCAAACTCTGAAAAGCACTTGAATCAAAATAATTCTGCTAGAAATATTACTTCCCAAATTATAACACTAGAATGATTCAATAGATAAAAAACGTTCTTAATTTCAGTTAATTCCTTTCTTAGGAACCTCACATTGAAACATGCCATTAAGTAGATATTATTCAGTGGTTTAATTTTTTTAATACCAGAATTTTCCTTCATTAATGTATATACAAAAAAGAGTTTTTACCTTCAGTAAAACTTGAAACCTGAGGCAACTTTAAGGAGGTAGATGGTGAAATTTTATTTTCCACAACTTTAAAACAAAATAAATTTTTTATAAGTTTCCCTTTGGTATATTTAATAAGATAAGCATAATTTTTTAGTTAGATTCTTTAAGTAGTAATTAGATTTTGCACATCTTACAAAATCTACTGGTACCTGCTTCTACAAAATTTATGTGGTAACGGTATGTTTATTTTTTTAATTATATCTTATTTTATTTTTTTACACCTTAGATCTGTTTAGGAGAAACTAAGTAGTTTGAATTTCAAATTTAAGGAAAGGAAATTACGTATTTTTTGTTAATTTAATTTGTAACTACAATTTTTTAAACTGTACACAGTATAAATTAATTGTAAATTTTAAAATTATTATAGAGAATGATATTTCTCTTTGTGCAGGAAATTAAATATCTCGCATCTGATTACATCCTTATTCTGTTTAGGAAAGGTTAGAAAAAATATAACCACCACCACCCTTTTAGAAAACCATACCCACACCGCAGTAACTATAACCATTACCAAACCCCCCCCCAAAAAAAATTCTTATCGTTAAGTTTAATTTTTTTTTTAAATTAATAGATGTAAAATAAAATGAGTTTACATTATTGCTATATTTTAATGGGTGTGAAACATTAGTTATGATATTCTAGGGAAGCAAAAGTGGAAAAGGATGTACAAACAAAGAACGAGAAACCGACATTAGACTTAATGTGTGTACAACACATGCCAGCTTGGACATAAGGGGAAAATATTAGAAAGCTGGAGTGACATATTACAAGGAATCAAGCATGGGCATACGTTCATTACATGTATCAAATGTGCTGAAAAATGTTTTGATACTTTTTAATTTTATTTAATGGAAAACTGCACAATAAACAGCACTGGGTGGGAAGAATATCCTAAGTGTTTTACGCATCTTAATCCAATCTAACAAGATGCAGTTCTTTCAGAGCATGCCAATAAGTTTATCAGTACAGTGGAATGCAAAATACATAGGCCTATTGATTCTGTGCATGCTCAGAGTAGGTTATCTGTCGTAACAATACCAATTCATATCAACATTTTAATTTGCCTTGACCATCGTTATGTACTGATCATTACAGAACTAGAAAAGCAATTAGCATAAATTTAAATATGTAAATTTACCATTTATATAATATTTTAAGATAATTTAAATTTTTTCCAAACTAAAAGGAATAAGATTCTATCAAGATGAAATAAATAAAATATTCCAAATTTATTCCAGCTATTATTATAGTAAAACATTAATTACAACTACCTATAAATTTTGAGGACGATGGATGAGTACAGAAGCAAATAAAATGTAATTACTGTTTATGGAACGACATAAAAATTATATATTTTTATATATTATTATTATTATAAATCCTGGATTTTATAATGTACTTTTTTATGGCTCTGTGTAGTTAATAAAAATTATCTAGTTTTTCCTCAGCAGTAATGAACTAATGTTTATTACAAACTCTAACTCAAGATTTCCCCCATTTACTTTACTTGAGAGGAATCCAACCTTCATATTTTATTAACAAAATGACTTCATGATCTAAGGCTCATTAACAAATCCCATATAAATACAAGGAAAAATTAAAAATAACTGTTATAAATCAAACTCTAATAAACATACCGGAAGCAGTTAAAAGTTTTGTGTAAATTGAATAAGGAAATGTAAAGTAACTATATATTTTCGTTGGAATAAAGGTTTCTTTTTTTTTTTCGCCTTATACCCTCATTAAAAAACTGCGGATGAACAACAAGGAAGATGAAAATCAATTACTAAGCTAAACTATATATTTTTTAATTTATGATTTACTTTGCTAGGTTAAACAGATTAACACATTTGACAAATCACTACATACGTGTGCTAACAGTAATGATTTTCCTGCTATGCCTGCTATGTTTTAAGAAAATTTAAATGAAAATCAAATACGAGGGTTGATCCAGAAATAAGGTTCCCATCAATTTTACAAATAGACAACATTGTTTATTATCATAGTAATGTACATCGTTGGAAAGAAGACACTTTGCTCTATTTTTCGACATAATCGCAGTCTTTTTCTAGGCATTTTTGTAGACGGTGCTCCAATTTTTGTATCCCAATGTCGTAGAACTCCGCCGCCAACCCGTTGAGGAAGCGTTTCACCCCGTCTTTGACTTCATCGTCGCTCCAGAAGCGTTGGCCACCCAAGTGTTCCTTTAACTTCGGGATCAAGTGATAATCGCTAGGCGCGAGGTCCGGACTGTACGGTGGGTGACAGTCCACCCAAAGTTTGTCAAAAGGTCCTGGGTTTGAAGGGAGACGTGAGGTCGGGCGTTGTCGTGAAGCAGCGTTACACCCGCTGTCAGTCGTCCTCACCGGCGGTTCTGGATAGCTCGCCTGAGTTTCCTTAGTGTTGCACAATAACTGTCTGAGTTGATTGTTGTCCCAGGTTCCATGAAATCGATCAGCAGTATCCCCTTACGATCCCAAAACACACTGGCCATGATTTCGCCAGCAGAAGGAGTTTGTTTGAACTTCTTTGCGACTGGTGACCCTGAGTGACGCCATTGTTTGGACTTTTCTTTCATTTCGGGAGTGAAATGAAACACCCACCTTTCGTCTCCCGTTACAAGTTTTTTTGTCTTTCTTTCTTTCTTTCTTTCTTTCCCCAAACTGTTTGGATCCGAGACTCATCTCACTGTAACAATGGAGTCCAACAATCCTTACGGAACGAATCTCGCACTTGGCGGGAGCAACAATGAACACCTCCATTTCGGACGGCTGCTGAGCCAAGGCTGAGCGGCGCAGCAAAGCGCGGCCAGGCGGAATCGAGAGTGGGGAAACAGCCGCGCACAGCGGTGTTGCCGGATTTTGCCTCGCACCTTCCCGTGTGGCTGGAGCTCTTTGGGAACCTTATTTCTGGATCAACCCTCGTACAACTCAGTCTCAATCATTTACTGCTAGCACACGTGTGTAGTGATTTGTCAAATATGTTAATCTATTGAACCTAACAAAGTAAATCACAAATAATAAATATGTAGTGCAGCTTACTAACTGATATTCAACTTCCATGTTCTTGTCCTTGGTCTTTTCATTTTTATGCGAGTATAAGGTGAAAAAAAGAAATCATGTTATTATGACACTTTTGTATCACTACAGATCTGCTTTGGAGATTGGGACAACAGGTGATGTTGCAGTTGTGTAGAATTGACCTAAAGACCATGCTGAAACAAAGTATATGGGGATATAACGGCCATCAATTCTAGTAAGTGAAACATGTGAGAGTAGCGTATGGAAGTGAAGTGTAGGCAGCCCACCAGTCTTGTGTGTACAGAAGTCTACAAGTCTAGCACCAACAAAGCTACTTGGCAATCCAAACAAATTCACCAAAACATTGTATTTTTCTTTTGGTTTGAAAAAAATGAATAATTTAGGAAATAATTACAGAACACAGATGTCAAAGCCTTTAAGGAGGACATGAGGTACACTAAAATCTTATTAAGATTAGTAAACCATCAAGATTGCATGTTCATATACAACTGGCTTCCAAAATACCTGGCAATATGGGCATTTTTCAAAGTTACATTTTCAAAGTTGAATCTTAAAATTTATAAGCACGAAAAATTTGTGATATTACAATTTATTCTGCAGGCTTTGCATCACAGCATGTGATTGCTGTTAACTATCTGCCTCCATGAGACAACATCTCATTACGGGATAAAGCCTACCATTTAACCAATGCATCATATAACTTCATCTCTCAACTTCATTGGTTGATCGCAAAATTAGACATTAAATGGTTCATTAAATGTGGTTCATGAATGCATATGCATGTATCTATCTTGAATGTTACTGTACAATAACAGTGGAAGCCCGGTCATAAAAATTACTAATTAGTGTGCTTCACAGTACTGCATATGACATAACTTGTCTGCCAGTGAGGTAGACTATTAAGGGCAATCAGTCATAGGAGAGAGGTTCCACCTGCCGCTGTGAAGTGAACTCTGGCTTAGCTCAGTTAGTAGAGCATTGACACGGACAGCCATAGGTCCTGGGTTCAAATCCCAGTGTCAGAAGAATTTTTCTCCTATAATATTATCATGTAATGTCCAACAAAGACAATCTGTGGTTCATGAATGCATATGCATTATCTATCTTGAATGTCACATTAAATTTCTTTTTCCTTTAAATTTCCATCCTAAAACTCAAGGTGCATCTTACAGTCTAAAAAATACTGAATATGTGAAAACCTGGTGGTCTAGGCATCAGAGTATAAAGATAAAAACTCTGATTTGATTCCTACCAGCACAAATTTTCCTCTACAAATTAAATTAATTTATACTGAAAACTTAAAATTGATGTTGAGGGTCGAAAAAAAATACTTCCTATATCCATAAATTTCTGTGGTACAGAAGAGAAAGTAATACAAAGAACTGCGATATCTTTCCGATACCAAAGATCAGTTGACTTTACAAGTTCTGGTGCTTTTGTTTGCACTGCTACAGTACAAAATATATCTAGCAGGCAGTACAGATCACCAAGAAGACTTCCACCAATACGACTCTAGCTAACGTACAAAAGAATACATTAATGGAGGCAAGGTAAAGCAGGTGTATAGCATAGGATAGGGATACAAATTTATACCTTAACGGGACTTCCTGAAGCCTCCGCTCTCTCGAGTCTACGGGATTTCTGTAAGCATCAAATGGATGTGGGTAAAAAGAATAAATGATGCAAATCACCAGATCAGACAGTTAAAACACACAATAAATTCATTTCACCTTAGCACTGCAACCAAGCAACACATCACAATACAAAGTGAAAAGTGTGAGAATCATATCACTTATTCTAACAAGTACAGGGAAATAGACATTACTCATACTGGTTTTGATTAATATTTAAACTGCAACTACAACTATAAGGAATCAACAGTTGCATCACTTCAAAAGACTAAACTACAGAAATTACAAAGAATCAAAGTACTGTAACTCCTCAAATAACATTTTAATCTGTATCCGATTTCCTATATCCCCTATGTTGGGATGAAGGGCCTCCAAGTGGAAGTTTCTGCTACCTATGTGAATTTGGTACACTTATTTTCCAAGAGAGGGCAGAGGTACAGGTGGTAAGCCCATCACCTCTCAAACCCCCTCCGGAAACTAAGGTACTACTTGGACGTGAAAGGCTGATAAATTTTGTCCAGAGGCTCTAATTTAGGCTTGGAGTTCTTTTACGTGCCGTAAATCTGTCTCTCCTGGAGGACTCTATGCCCAGGATTTTTATGTCCTGAAAATTCCATCGACCGCAGCCGGGTTTATCCCACGACCTTTGGATCTAGAGATGGGCATGCTACCTCCAGAACACAGTAGCCGACAGCATTTTAATAATGTATATGAAACTACAGAGGAAAAGCAGTCAGTCACGTCATATTATTTTGGGCAAACTGACAATGCAAGTGAAAAACTTGACTGAATTTGCAACAATACCCATAAACAATACAGCAGTCTCATCCGGAATTTCTTACTTCCACAGCTGTATCATAGATGTTTTTTATACAACCAGGTTAAAATAGCCCTTTGCTTCATAAGAAAAGTCTTAAAAATATTCAAGACATGTAGAAGATAAGTTGGTAACTCAAGAGGATTACATACTGATATCTAAACCCAAGGGTGGGAAGTTCAAAAGTGATCGTTTCAACAGATTTTTCAGGAAAAAAGTCTTTTAACATAGATCCTTAAGGAGGGATTTTGTGTTCCCAAGTTTGAGATTTCAGGTATGTTAAAGAATCTGAAGCTTAAACTAGAGCTTCTGCATAACATTTGTCAAGAACTTAGCTTCTTAACACAATTCATTGATAAAAGTCTGTAAAAGCTCAAGCTATAGTGCAGTAAATGCTTAAGTTCAGATGTCAGAATGCACGGAACTTTAGCTGGACAGTAGGATCCTCAAGAGCAATGAAATGCAAATTATTCCACAAAAGGAATCATGATTCTATCTCAACCGATTTGGGACAACACTTACTATACACGAAGTCTCAGAATTCAACTGAGAAAATTATGGAATGGACATTTTGAGTAAAGAACTTAATGGTCTATGAGTTCAAAATACAGTGCCATAGCAAATAATGTGGGGTCAGCACGCAACTGATTAAAACGTCCATCTAACATGGTGAAAACAAATGACAACTGAAGCATATGCACGAGCAAACGTCTATGTTACATTTTGTGAAACTTGAGATGTTCATGGAACAAACATCTATGATGTGTCCTTGATCTGTGTCTGCAGGTATTTTAAGCTTACCTCAATATATGGCTTCAGTATTCTGTAAATTGTGAAGTGAAATGTACTTTAAAAATCATGGAACAAGTCTAGGTTACATCATTTCCCATGCAAGCGCAGCAAAAATTGAATACAATTTGCAATTTAAATTAACACATTCTAATCGAGGGGTTGTTTTGCAGTCAGTTGATAGCAGTAAACATCATGTACGGTTATGATCACCTTATTGTTATTTTCCTCAAAATATAGGAAATGTAACATACACATTTGTTCGCACATATAACTCTACTGATTAGTAAATTTTCACATAATATGACAATGTTTTCATTTTCCATAAAAATCACAGTCAACCACACAATAGGATAAACATTTAAACTGTCGTCAGTTGTATGCATACTCCTGCAGAAAGGCCAATTTTACCTGAATAAAGAATAATTTTAAAAATATTGTTCAGTGAGTACTAAAAATTCCCACTCCCATAAAACAAACTAGAATTATGAAGAGAAATCATACTAAATATTCGTGAATAATGATTTACTGAAATGTGAGATATTATGCCATGAAGATAAGTTCCTTATCTCAAAATTTTTGTCTGAGACCACTCTATAGTCTTTCCAATTTTCTCGGTTGAATATGGGACATTCTGTAGATAGTAGGAACAGCTACACAGCACTTTATAGGTACTTCATATCCCAGTCTGCATTTATTATCAATCTGAGTGTGTTTAGGTACGTCTCCAATTTAAGGTACGTAATGAAAGAGGTCATCAAAGAATGTTATACAATTATAAATTGTATACTTCAAGGTAAAAACAACTTTTTCAAAAGCATAATTTACACAATGTTAGGTTACTAAAAAGTTGCAAAAGCTGTACGAATCACTGAATATTTTTCATTTGACTATTAAAATCCCCTTACAGGGGTATGTTTTTATCGTAAATTGATATGCTTGGACTACTCTATCATGTTCTGGTATCTTAGTTTATATAAGTTTAGTTTAATAAATTATATCGATTGGCTTTTTTTATCAGGCAAGTGAAAGTTGACTTCAGATTATCCTTGTTTGTAGAAATAATTTAGATGAGGAATTACAGTACCACAGTAATGTTTATTAACTTTTAGGAAGAAGAAAGGATGCTGAGGGAAGTATGAAATATTGACAGGAATTCAGTAATTGCCTAATGCTAATACAAATTAGCAAGAAATTATAAATTAGTAAATAGGTTGTACAGTGTAAAAAGAATATAGATCTTGGCTTTCAGTAGACGCTCCATGGTAGTCTAGCAGAAACAAATCTGCGCAATATTTTTTTTCATATAAAAACAAATACCGAAGTAAAACTTACATGAGATAACCAAAAAAATATATATATATTTTAAAAAATGAAAAAAAAAAAAATGAAAAAGCCTTGGATTATAAAACAAATGACCTTATGGTAATTGTATAACTGTGCTCGTTTCAAAAACTTTTTCCTTTGGTAGAAACAACAGCAATTTTTGTTGTTGTCCCAAGTAACTACTTTTCTCAGAGAAAAAAAAAAAATGTTGTCCCTAAACTTTAAGCATGCTTTATTTGTTCTGTACTGTTCCAATAATTTTTTCACGTCAGTAGAGAAAAGAATAAGAAATAAATTCTGCCTTTGTGGTTTTTAAAAAAAGTTGGGATATTATGTGCAAATAAAATACAAAGATTGGATGCACCACATACTCAATGGGTCAAGTCAAATCAAGTATCTACTGTCACATAGTGTGTTTGTTTTGTACGAGTGACAGACACATTGGCAATCTGGTAGTGCGTTGTTGCAATTCTACAGAGACTAATAATTTAACCAAAGACTTAGGTTTTATGTTTACTTCTGCACATTTATACTATTGCCATCCTGTAGCTGTGACAACTTGTTTTAAAATGTTCACAATATTTATCACAACAGACAAAAAGCATACATTTTCTTCTAATAATCCACTGATGCCAACAAGTATATTACATTTGCGCTGTACCACTGTATTAAAAAAATCAAAATAAAACACAAGCATAATTGAACTAGATTAGCTTTTTTTTATTTCAGCTGTATTTATACTCCTATTAGCTACCAGGCCATATTAGAAGTTCATGATCTGTGGCTATACAGTAGAGTAGACCATGGAAGATGGACAATGCTTGGTTTCTTGCTCCAAATAAGGCAATGTCAATGGAACAGTAAATCTCTTTGCTCTATATTAATGTCAATTACATATGTTTATGCAAAGTATTTTGTAAACTCAAGTGTACAAAATTAGGGAATCTGAAATTCCTACAGAAATTCTTTTAAATTTTCGGTGTTAAATGTAAAACTTATTTTAACCGCAGTATAGGTTAGGAAAAAGTAAAAACCGATTAATTTAGTGAAATAAAAGATATAAGCACAGGGCTCAAAATATTCATTCAATTCTGTCTTAAGATAAAAGTCTTTGAGTAGACACACACAAACTTAAGACAAAAGCATAATAAGCATCTGCCACACTTTGCCACAAAATGAACAAATCACACTTAGAAAAATGTTATAGTTTACCATACTTAAACATCTACCACTAAATAGAGAGAAAGAAACAAAAAACGAAAATAAGGATTGGGACTATGCCTTAATTAATATCTTACTTAAAAGGGATAACAAATATAACGATATTAAGGAAATAAGGGACTTGGATAAAGGAAAGAAGCTAAATCAGCTAGAAAATGGCTTGCCAATATGGAAAAACAATTCTGCCAATAATTATATATGTTAGCCATTTACCCAAACTAAATATTCACTAAAGCAGGTAAGAGTTTTGAAAGTGAAGTCAGATAAATAGGACAAAAAATAAGATATAAAGTGAAATAAATAGTTGGTTAAACGTGAGGAGGAAAAATAGCAGAAAATGATATGAGAAAAATTTGTGATGGTTACACGCGTAAGAATAAAATATGTAAATAATTAACATTTAAAAGGAGATAATTCTGGGAGGAGGAAGGAATTTGTGCCAATCCTATATGAATGATTCACTGTAAAAACAGTGGAAATAATATCCTGTAGGATAGTCGCCATATAGTAATTACAAATTCTTATGATCTTTCTTTCATAACTTCTGAAGGAGACAGAAACAGAAGGTATCAGAGTTATTGAGCCATACAACTATTTTCTTAAACGCAAACACCATACCTCACCTCCCGTGACAAAGTGCCAAATCATTTCTGAATGTTGTCTAAAAAACATCTGGCTGAAGAGTTACAGCAACATTCATTCTGTAAGATGCTAAAAACTTTAAAAAATCCTAAAAATCACACAAAACAGGAAGGAAAAACAATGCATTTTTATGCATCTCTTAACTCAGATCAAACTTTTTAACATGTGATAAGTAGATAATTTTTCAATTTGCAACATCATTAATTTATAATGTTGCTGCATTATGAAAATGCTAACATTGTTAAAAATGATCTTCAAATAAAACCTCTTGTTAAATTATCAAATATTTTTAATTTTCACCTTCATATTAGGGAAAATTAAAAATTAAAAGTAATAAATTTGGTGAAACACTGAAAGGTAAATTAATACAAACAAGTGTAAGGTTGTAACTTACCCTATACGACAGCATAAGCCCTGTCTTGTTCAACATCCAGAAAGGACAATACAGTGACATGACTATGGAACCCTTCTTAGTCATCGTATGCATTCCCAGATCCATTGATACTTTCATAAGGCTGTCATGAGAATCAAATGACCAAACTGAAAAGTCTGGTGCATTATGTTGAATTTCATGCTTGCAGGACCATTCCTTATCCAAATAGTCTACAATCTGTAAGTAACATATTGCATTAGAAAATATAAAATACCATTACCAATAAACTACATTTTACGTCCAATGAGGGTTTTATTATAATTACTTTATTATAAAATACCATGCTTCGTTTTGGAGGAGGGTTAAGGAAGGCTATTGTTAATATGATTGAATCTTAATACAAGTAAGAATCAGCTTGAAAAATTTTATGTCATAACCGGGATTTGAACACGGATCTTCGCCTTAACGCGCCGATGCTCTACCATTGAGCTACCATGACAACATGCCAGTACGACATCAAATTCCTCAACTGATTCAGAAGACAAGGCAGACCACGGGAGGTTTCTCCGTTGAGAACACACATCCAATGGCGTCCTACATTTGTAGGTACTTTGAAGCCAAGTTATATTTATATACTATTAATTAAGTGGAAGGAAAGGAAATATACATTAAATCCATGTCTGGGATATTAATACAAGTAAGAATCAGCTTGAAAAATTTTATGTCATAACCGGGATTTGAACACGGATCTTCGGCTTAACGCGCCGATGCAATGGTAGAGCATCGGCGCGTTAAGCCGAAGATCCGTGTTCAAATCCCGGTTATGACGTAAAATTTTTCAAGCTGATTCTTACTTGTATTAATATCCCAGACATGGATTTAATGTATATTTCCTTTCCCTCCACTTAATGATTGAATCTGGTCGTATTTATAATCTAACATAATCAAGTAAATCAATGTATTATTGATTTAGGTGATTCGAATGCACATACAGTAAAACTCCAATTAATTATCTGGATTAATTGGTACCAGACCCGATCCATTTAATCAAATATCTGGATAATTGGATAAAAGGTAATTTCTTTAAAAACTAAATTACAAAAAGACATCACATCTTGAACTCATCCATCAGAGCCAGTTGTTGCTGACAAACTGTCGATTTTGTTGGCTAAAAGTTTTGCTTTTTCGCAAATAATCGGCCCTGAAAGAGGGTTTCCCAATGCTTGCTGCTGCAAAAAACACTTGAACACAGCTTCTAAACGTTCCGGATAATTGGCGATCCAAATAGTTGAGTTCCGATAATTGGAGTTCTACTACATTCTATGTTAATGTGAAAAAGTGGGATAAAAACATTGAGCAGAAACATAAATAATGAATAAAGATTTTGTGAACTTACAGAGAGAAGCAACTATAAATACTGGAGTTAGCAGTACGGCACAAAAATTAAAGTCAAAATTTTCAGGTAGTTCCGCCTGGATAGTTTGGCTAGAAACTGTTCGTCTACTCAATGTGGAATGTCATTAGCCATACGAGTACATATCCCATTAATATGAAGTATATTATCCATGGCTTAAGTCATTTTCATACAATGTAGGCCTAACCAACAAAATCCTAGGTATTCAATATGATCCTTCTTACATTAAATTAATATTATGTTAAAATGTTGAGAAATTAAAATATTTTACCTTTCTTAATCACTAGGCCTATTTTACAACAACAAAAAATTACAATAATTCTTATCAGTGGAAATGAATATGCTTTTTATTCTTATCAAAAATGGTTTGTGCAACCTGCACATGAAATTACCATTTTCTCTGTAAAATATTTGCAATCATTCGTAACAATGTCCTTATCGTAAAAAAAGTAAAATAAAAAAATAAAACTAACAATCTGTAGCAAGATTGAGATCGGAAATATACACACTAAACTTCACTAAAAAGGTATATTAACCCAGGATGATCATTTCAACGGGTCTTCCCACCATTTTGCCATGCACGCTCAGCCAGACTAGTCGAAAATTTGTTTCACTTTTTAGTACAAGGAAATGCCTGTGGTGAGGCCTGTTATATTTCAGAGATCAATAGATAAAAAGACAACTCTTAAGAAGTGAGTAGTGATTATAGAGTAATAGGAAATTTATTTTTGAAAGTTTCCAATATTATCTTTATAAGCTATCTGCTATGTTATTATGTAAACCCTTCTTAAGTAAGCAAAACTCCCTTTCCTACATCACAAGTTCAACATGGGTTACCAGCATTCCATTAATATTACAATGATGACTAGATAGAATTAAGACCTACATTCAGGAAAGATAGTAAAATTTGTAACCTCAATAGACTTGTTCGGTAATATTATTTGTTTTGATTATGTAACACTGCTTGTGAATTACTACATATATCTGTAATCGTCAATGGCATACTGGAGTTTTGTTTCATGACTTTAAATTTATAAGCATGATATGGCTGCAGCTACACGTAGTATAAATTCCATCGACAAAGAATGCAATTGAATAGGATGCCATAATAGATTTTAAACTACCAGCCACAAGGAAGAGTCCACCCCCATGGCACAGTTGGCAGTATTTCTCCTTCCAACCTGGCAGCCCAGGCTCGATTCCCAGTAGAGGTGGATTTTTTAATCTGACCCAGATGGCTGGAATTAGGGGAGGTGTTGGTGTACAGCTTTTAATCCCTAGTCTATGCACCAAATATACCTGGGTTCAATCCCAACCCTCTCTGCAATGCGTACGAAGTGGAGACATATGCTACTGCTAATAGTGATTCATCTGTCGGATGTAGATGTTAAGCTGGTGGTCCCCTTGGTGCTTTTTGACACTACACTAAAGAAACACCACTATATACACTCATCTTACATTTCTGCCAGTTACACATCACCATGCAACGTAGCTCACCAAAGTGGTGTATAAATAAAAAATGGGTGACATTATCACCATCTATCCACTTTAAGGCAGACCCCAAATGCATTAGAGCAATGGGTTGGGATTCAATACACACATGCCATGAGGAAGAAGAATTATGAGACTGTAACAGGACACTAGACCTAATGTGTATGTGATAGGATGATGAAGAAGAAGAAAGATGTAAATTGCAAAGATGGAAAAAATGCTACACTTGTGTATCTCAAAATAGAGAAGTGTGTTTCTATACATACCCGAAGCACGATGACTGTGTTACCAGGCTCAGCGGTAGGCATCTGCATACTCTCTCCAGCTTTAATTTTCCTTTCGGTGGGAATACCCTGAACACAGCATATCAGTTCTAATGGAAGATAGTTCTTGAGAATAACAGCAGGTCTCAGGTGGATGTTGTAACAAGTGCTAGCCATTGTATGCCTGCTCGTCTTCTCGAAGTACACTTGTTCCATCTCACCAACAATCTGAAAATAGTGTTATCTAACTTCAAACTTAATAAAAAGGAATGCATTTATATCATGTTATTATTGACAGTTTATATACTTTTATAATTTTCTACACAAACTGTTTTGATGAACAGGAAAATGGTAGATCAGACATGAAGTCAGATAAAAATATAAAAAAATGAGTTTGATGGAAGTTATAAGAAGTCTACCAGAAAAATTTAAGCTACAATGAAATAGATTTTTTTGTTCACAAAGAACATAATAAAATTAAGAGATGTTTAACCTTGACAAAGTTTTAGTCTTGTCAAAAAGTTTTCCTTAAAAAACTCGGGTTAGTAGTGACCTTATACAGTTCTCAAAAATACTGGATTGTTTGGATTAAAATTAAAATTATTTTCCATGGGTGAGTCAGTAGCACACCTGCCATCCACCCTGTGGTCCAGGTTCGATTCCCAGCCAGGTTGGGGATCTTAGTGTAGTGAAAAATCCCTTTCCCGGATTCAGGACTGGGTGTTTGTGTCTTAGGTTTAATTGTTAGGTAGGGGACTGGTGCACCCCGGAAACAAATCCATTGAGAATATCCTCTTAAGTGATCGTCAGGGGTCTTTCATGACCCAATGGAACCTCCACTCCACAAGATGGAATATTAAAATAATAGGGGGAAATTATACGATATCGAGCAGCAAGAATAAATCTGAAATAATAATGTTATCAAACTAAAACTGCTTTTAAAGGATCAATAGGTTAAGAACTTAAGCTTTCTAATGTTAAACAAAGAAAGCACAAATAAACAAGAATGTAATCACTGCTCATAAACTCTCGTATCCCTGTTCGTTGATTTCTGTATCTGACAGAAATATGTGTTTACCAAAAAAGACAGAATAATTCTTGTAGATGAATATTGAAATAAGGGAAAATTATACTGTACTGAGCAGAATGACTTCCATGCCTAAATCAAAACTAAATTCTAATATGATTCAGATAAACTAAAAGTAAATTATGGAAAAACTGTAGAGAAATTAATTTCATTCACATTCCCATGCGGAAACATACAGAATTGAAACAATTTAGAGCTCAAGCTTACTTTCTAAGCCAGCTTCAATTCAGAAAGATTAGGTTAATCTAATTCTAATGAGAACTGAGTTCAATACTGGTAAAAAGTACAATTTCTCATACTTCTGCAAGCCTACCTTTTCTCCTGGAATGTTTCTTCTGACTAGCGCAGCACCCTTCGTATATGAAGGCAGCATTTTGATTAAAGATATTAAAAGTGAAATGATGGAGGCCACTGAATTAATATTAAAGGCAATATATATTCTAGCATGCTGTAAGCGTTAATTTGAAGTAAAAAATATTTTCAAGTAGTCTAAAATTTATATTTTGTAAGGTAAACAGGAAAGTATATTTTTAAAAATACATTATAAGTATCACTAATATAGGGAGATAAAATAGCCAGAAAATAACCAGGAACTCGTTAAGCACAACCGTTAATGTTTTGCAGATAGTAATTGGACAAATTTTGAAAAGTTTACAAAAGTAGAAGAATGAGTATAATATGAATCAGTTCTTTTATGTAAGAAAATCTATGGTCAACATGGTGTTGAGCCCTGGTATATACCTGAGTATACCTTCGTATACCACGGTTATACCGGAAATCATTGTCATTGTTTCTCCCGGATTATAATAGCAATGTTATAATTTAGGATACGACAATGCATGGGTCAAAGAGATTAACATTTTATTGTTGAAATATAAAGTTAAGACAATTACATACTTTTATGGATATTGCTTTAGAAGTCACATGAATAAAGCAAAGATTGCAGTTTGTAAAAGGAAAGAAGTATTATATTACGTTCATTGTCAGAACATGAAGTATAGCACATTTGCGTAAACATTATTCACAGAGTACTGAGTAAGGATAAAATAGACTAGTTTCTATTGGTTGTTGATGAGGTCATAATTATGTCATTATTTTCCGTTGCTTAACGCAAGATTTAAGCTTTTATTGAATTAAGTCAATTCAGTAATATTCATATTGTGTTCATGCAAATAATAGGCGATTTGCATACAAGAAAGGCATATAGTACTTTCTTATGTTATTTTGTTTGATCACGACTCTTGACCGAGGTTTGGGTGTGGCAAGGATGGTTATATAAACCTGGCCGAAATAGGCCTCACTCTCAGACTCAGACTTTTACTCTACATGAAGTTGATAAGTGCATCGACGTCGCTAGACGACGGAAGCCATGAAGTTGAGGATGGTTGTGAAGAACTCCGTAAAATGTAAGTTCAAGGAAACATATACACTTATAGATTTTTAGAATAAATATGTAAATTAATTTCAAGTGTTTTCTTACGAGAGTATAAGATCCTGATCCATCCGAATTAATAGTTTTATTTAAGTTAAATAATTAAAAGAGTAAAATCATGATTGTTGGTGTTAGAAATAATATTTATTTCAGAATCGAATGAAAGTTAATTAAAGATGAAGATAACGAACGTAGAGCCGATCGTTCGAATATTCCTGACATGTGCCACCTCCTGGGCGAGGGCACAACAATGGTGTCATAAGCGGGATGTTTACCGCGAATAAAATTAATGTTTAAAGATGGAAAAATGGTTTCACGATCTCATGCTCTCGGAAAAATGTTAGGGTGTGTGTAGGTGTTAGTAATAAGTTGTTGTTATAAATTGTTTAGAAAATGTGGGCATTATAAGTTAGTGGCAAATTAAGCTTCTTGGGAAATTCTTTACAAATGGTTGGTGCATTGTAAGTCAAGGGTTGATTAACATTACTTGGTTAACGATTAATTGATTGCTGATAGTGTACAATTCACATAGGTCAGAATGTTGCTTGACGAAGGTATTAGACGAGCTTTGTAAAGCTTAACACTAGGGTAACAGAATTAAAGTTTAAAACTAGGGTAACAGAATTAACGGCAGCAAAGCAAATCTTGTAGCAAGATAAATAGTTCAGGTAACTCGACAAAAGATTTTACGGCATATAGTGCGATAAATGAGTGGAGTGGCTCAGCAGATAGCTTACCAGTGAAGGAATGGTAAAGGAATTTTTAATTTTTTTAAAAATTATAATGGGAGTTTCGAGATTCAAACAGAGAATTCAGACAGTGAATTCAGACAGTAGATTCAGACAGCGAATTCAGACAGAGATTGCAGACAAAAAGCAGATTGTAAAGTTTAAAGTTGTAGGTCCCGCAACAGAATTTTTCATTGTCAGGGAGACATTGATTTAGTTAGTGACGAAACTACGTATGATTAGTTGAGATCCACTTTCGAGAATAGGGTTAACAAACAAAAAAAACTACCCGATGATTATTATTATATTTAGTTTTAAATAGCAACGCAAAAGGTTTAATCATGTCCAAGATTTATCATTATAATACTAAAGCCAACTAATAACTCACACGAGAAGCATATTCGTGCTGAGAAGGCAGATGCAGATTTTTAGCAGCTGATGTAACAGGATGAGAAGTCGGGAACAGATTCAACTCAGGTTACCATGTTACATGCAAGTAGTACAATTAGCAGTCACAACAGAATTCAGAACAAGAGATTCAGTTTATATTTTTTTTAAGTGCGAAGTGCACAAGCCAGAAATGTATTTATTTACGTTACATGTTATGCTTGCGGTATGCACGACAGCAGGATTAGATAAACGACAATTTTAATCAGCAAAGAAAATAATCAGTTTAAAAGGATGGGCTAACATACAGACTGTTTATTGTAAGAAAAAGGGACATAATTAGGGATTGCAAAGAGATATACGAGAGTTTGAGGGAGTAGAACTTCTCGTAGGATTTTCAGAACACCTCGCGGAAAGAAGTCATTATTAAGATAGACGTAATTGAAAAAAAAAATAAGGAACTCATGGTCATAAGCACTGATCGATTGAAAAACTCTTTAGTTTTAGTTTTAGAGGATACAGATGCGGCTGTATCAATCCAGGTGTTTCACAGGTTATTTCTTAAAGAGTGACGTCACAAGCTAAAGGTATTACCTATTTGATGGATTTCAAGTAGATGGATTTCGCGAATGAAGGGAAATATTCGCATGAGTTTATAGAGTGTCCAAATTGAAATAGAACGAGACGGAATAGGTCTTGATTGTATGAATCAAAACATGGAAACATTGATGTTTTGAACCGCGCACTAGTCATATGAGAAGAGATCATAAATCTGTTGTAGTAACCCCCGTGTATTGACGCTAGGAGAGATGGATTCGGACTGTACACCCGAAATAATCCACTTACTTACCATACGAATGGGAATAGAAGTAACTCCTGCGATATCTTGCATGGTTAGGTGGAAGCATCAGAGAAGAGTTCTAGAAACAATCTCATATCTCAGTATGATAGTCGTGATGTTTGTCTAGTTTATGCTGCACGTAAACAGACGATACCATGAAGGTATGAAGCTATAGCGCATAGGAAGTGCACAACTATGTTTAGCTTGTCCCGAGAATAAGATAAAGTGTTTTAGACCTGAAGAGCAAGGTATTATGGGATTTACCTAGCTAGATCGCTTAGCGATAGGGAGATAAGCGATGGGAAACAGAGATGTAGAACAAAATTCCTGTGAAAATAATTAAACAATTAATTTTTAAATAGAGTTACCGAAAATCAAAGAATAGGATGCATCTCAAAAACCACGTAAGTGCAGGCGTGATGAGTACTTTTGTTGCTGTGGGTACGATACGAGATAGTGACGTCAAATTACTAAAAAAATGCAACAGCACGAACAACACATTCAGATTCACATCTGGGAAGAAAAAAAAAAATCAGGTAAATGTGTTGGCTCCGAATGAAGTCGGAATGCGACATTATAGGCTTACTTGAGTCAGAGAACTTAAATCACTTACCTTAAGTGACAGGCAAAATAAAATGTGGAGTGTTAGAATAGTTTATAGATGTATTTCATGACCCAAGAGATAGAAAAGAAAAAAAGGCTGCACCAACAAAGTAAAACATGGAATTAATAACTGGGATGTGCCCCAAGTTAAGAAAATACCCCTACTACGTAAATATAATGAGAAGGTATAGAAATGATAGATGATGTTGGATAAGAACATTATCAGGCCTTCTGCGAGCGTTTGGTTAGCTCCGATAAAGTTTTGTTCCGGAAAGAGTTCCGATGAAGAGGATCGAATTAGGTTCTGTACAGATTTTTGAGAAGATAACGCATAGAGACGTTAATTATTATATATAAATGAAATTTTAATGAATTTGGTTTATTTAAAATATTTAGTGAGTTTAAGCTACATTGAGTTTTAGTAAGTGGAAATAGAAGGAAAAGAAAGAAAGAAAAGTTCAGGTTATAGTGAATTATTTTATTGTACGTGTACAATTAAAGAAGTTAGATAATTTTTAGGTTTTGTAGATTATCGCAGATACAAAACGAATTTGCTTATGTAGCGAAGTTTATGATAGATTTTAATTAAAGGAAATACAGAATGCGTACGAGAAGAATTTAATAAATTATATTTGAAACATTAAGAGAGATGTTATGTCGACAGTCAGTATTAAAATACCAGACTGCAAGAAGTTGGTTATCTGGAGATGGAATGCAGAAAACTCCTTCGCTTGCATTCGATGGTATCAAAGAGCGTGCGTGATCATTCAACGCGAGCTGTTACAGATGTTTAGCCAATTACATTATTTTAATAAACTATATGAATGAAAATGTAATGAGTTTACCGCGATAATAGATTAAAATAATAATAATAATAATAATAATAATAATAATAATAATAATAATAATGGTAATTTAGTTTAAAAGAATTGAGTTCGAAATTTTTGCGTTAGATATAAGATTTTTTCGAATTACATTTTACAGTCCAATACAAATACATCGATTTGTCACAGACGTATGCAAAATTTTTACATTGATAATGATGTAAAGGTATTTACGGGTAATCAGATTACCAAGTTGTAATATTTTAAATGGTTAGAAAATTTTGAAAAGAATTTTAGTTTGATGATAACAGAAGTTATGTTAATAAAGAATGATAAGGAATTCAGGCTAATTGTTCCGAACATTTCAGAATATTGCAGAATAATACAGAATTTTTTACGAATTGTCAATTAGTGTTTATCGGAAGACAAAAGAAAGACGTTAGAATGTTGAAACGTAGAATTTTTATTGTCCAAATATGGTATTATAGTTGAAATAGAGGAAATATTGCCAATGTTTATTATATAACAGTCGTAAGACAAGGAAAACCCCGTCGTTCCATTGTATAATTTTAATCCAGTTTTACAGCTCTTCGAGCAAAGCGTGGATGAAGTCAGTAATTACTACCACTGAGGGGAACATAAATGAGGTTTACTATCGTATTATGTTTAAAATGGAAAAACATAGGTAGTTCATATTAGTAGGATAAAGTTACGTCCTAATGGGGGAGGACATTGTTTCTGGAAAGGAAACCAGACGATATGAAATGGTGCCAGCGATACACCCACAATAAAAAGATAGAAAAGCAGTAAGCGAAGCCTAATGTCATGAAAAGATGCCATGAAGAAAAAAAAAAAAATGTCATGAAAAGAGGTCATGAAAGCAAGCCTACCGATTAGCTAGGACACAGTAACCGGTGGATGAATATTGGTCGTCAGAGGACGGAAAGCCTTTAGCCAGTTAGTATACCGTCACATGGATGACGATGGGAAAAATGACGACAGAAGTCATTTCAGTAAGGTGAATGAGAGTCCGTTGAAGCAGACTAAGGGACAGGTTGCAACGGGAGCGCGCACAAGTAGTCATCTCTTTCACTATTAAGAATTATGATCAGTTAGCGAGTGCACATTGATAACTAGATTTTCAATATTTGACCAAGAGACTTTTACATTTAAGAGATTTTCACGTTTGATGAGATTTTAATATTTAACGAGGCACACGTAAATAAAAGGACTCCAACAGTTAATGAAGCTACCAAAGTTTAATGAAGCTTTCGAAAATGAATGAAAGTCCCGAAGATTATCGAGCAACGCGTGATTAATAAAACTCCCAGGAATTAAAGAGAACCGCAAATGAAGAAACTACCAAAGTTATCAATAATGATAGTTCTGCAAATAATGAAACTTTCAAAAGTAGGAGAACTTTTGAGAATGAATATAACTTGGTGTGTGTAAACCCCATGTGAGGTTTAGGTTCAAAAACGGTGTGTACCGGAGTAGTGAGGACAAAACTCACGGGAAGGAACTCCGAAGGAATAGTGGAACCCGCAATAGAAATAAATCCCATGAAGTTAGGTACGAAGAAGTCATATACATAATTTAGAACCACTCGAGCAGGGTCACGAATGAAAAGTGAACGCGCAGAATAAATAAGTTTGCACCATAGAATTTCAAAGGAACGTAAAGAATATTAAAAATACTAAAACCCCTAGGAACGTAAAGAATATTAAGAATATAAGAAATCCCAAGAATGCACAGAAAATGAAATTAGTAGTAACAGTAATCCAAGCAACACAAGAAAGTCATTATAGAATTTAATACAAATAAAATACTTTGTTACAGAGTATAGATATAACAATTAAATGGAAATTAGGATTTAGTAATGCAGCAGAACGAAAGACGACGAAATCTAGTAAAGGATACAGTAAAGAAAATTATTTTTTTTTTAGGTGTTAAATAGATTATTGTAATGAAATTTAGTTTTATTATGATATTTTAGGCAACGTACGAAAGATGTCAACAATTAAGAGAAATTATATTGTAAATTGATTTATGAAAGCAGTGTGTAAATAACAGTTTTATTTAATATATGAAATTTTAAATTACGAAATACTATACGATGTATAGAATGAGAAAATTTATTGGTAATACTAGAACCAATTAACCATAATAGTGGAAGAAGAGATTTTATATAAATAAAATAAGCGCAAATGTAGGAATTTATTAAGTATATTAATAAAACATGATACATTTTAAATTAATTAATTGACGATGTTTTGTTTGAATTGAATGTAGTTACGAAAGCATTAACATAATTGCTAAAACTACAAATTTTCGTTGACACATTAAAAGAATTAAAGCAACATTCGATACAGTTGGAGAAGATGTTAATTTCACAGCTATTGGAAAGCTCAGCTTAATTCATTTTAAGTTTTGCCATTTTTGCAATTTTAAATGTTTTGAAATTTTTTGAAGGAATTTCTTACTGTCAGTTGTCGAAGTTAGTAAATTAATTTTTATGGATTTATATATTTTTGAAGTCATTGGACAAGTATTTTGAATTATATAGAGTACGGACATTACCGTAACGAGTTACAACAAATTATGATAGCGCATTAAGTTTTTATTTTATCCAGCTTGATTTCCAATGTTTAATTATGACAATTAATACAATATATTGTGTTTGCTTGATGATAGAAATAATTGCAGATGTAAGGCGATTTATGTACCATAGTCCAGACGACTAGTAACATTTTAGCCAACCAGCTAAACTGTGAACCTGCCGATTCACAGGACAGCCAAAGAAGCCATTGAGACTTGTGACAGGAAGATCGGAGGAGATCAACAATCACCTGTGTGGTATCGCCTACTTTAATTTATATGTATTATTATGAGGGTATAGCCTTCCACTGGAAGTGCGTAAGTTACTTTAAAAATGAATTACGAGTAGATTCATCATTTTGTTTGAATAACAAGCATACTTGAAGACATTATTAATTGTAATATTATTTAATTAATTTTGAGTTTTGCCCCATATTACTGAAGATAATTACATAAATTATGTGATAATAAAATGTTGTTGCCAGAAGTAAATAAAGATATATTCAGCATAGACTTGAAGTTTTTGCGAAATGAAGTAAGTCATTAATGAAAGAATAGTCAGAAAATTAAAGATATTGATGAAAGATTAATTTTAGATGACGTTAAAGTTTAAATAAAAATGTTAAAGAATAACAAATTAAGTTATGGTGTCAGAAAAAAGCAAATATTACGATGTAATAATTATTATTGTGGTCTGTGTTTAATACAGATACGAGCCAAGCTGATGAAGCCAGGAGTTAAGGAACCTGATCTTAACCAAACAAGACGTCATAGGTCCAAGAGTCCAGAAGAAGCAATAACCTTCCGACCATATGATGTGCAGAGATGAGAAGAACGACGTCACCGTTCATTGAAGAGTTATTTAATTAGTCCGACAATTTCACTGGCACAGATTTTCAGTTTGTTTAGTAAAAGACATTAAATCAATTGAATGTAATAATTTTATTTAAGATGAAAAGAAAAGATTATGTAATAATGAAGGAATGTAAACAAACACACACACACACACTCACTCTAAATAACTAAATGTTAAATGAGTATATACATATCAGTATATATAGGAGGATTCACAACTATCACAACTATAAAATGATTTTAAAGTAAAATTAAATTTTTGTAGTTAAAAACCAAACAGGATCAAACAGTCGTGTTAATAGATTAAAGTAAAATTAATGATTATGTAATAAGAGGAAAATTATGGACATCAAAGCCAATAAGAAAGAAATGAATAATGAATTTAAAGATTAAATAAATTTGAGCTGTATTTAAATTAAAGTGACCAAAAGAGGAGGCATACATAACCCCTATCAGTTTGTCGACTTGTTAAGACTGTAAGTAAATAATTGAAGGCCGCTGGAACGGAATAACATTCTTGTAAGCCTGATTGATGAATGATTGAAGCCACTGTGGAATTAAAACTCTACAAGCGATAACTGTTGAATGAATGAATCTTGCAGCTCTCAACAAGATCGAGAATTTTGGAATTTTCTTGAAAATCGAGTGTTCCAAACGGAACAGCTCGTTTTAAAAAAAGAAGGGGGTGATGTTGAGCCCTGGTATATACCTGAGTATACCTTCGTATACCACGGTTATACCGGAAATCATTGTCATTGTTTCTCCCGGATTATAATAGCAATGTTATAATTTAGGATACGACAATGCATGGGTCAAAGAGATTAACATTTTATTGTTGAAATATAAAGTTAAGACAATTACATACTTTTATGGATATTGCTTTAGAAGTCACATGAATAAAGCAAAGATTGCAGTTTGTAAAAGGAAAGAAGTATTATATTACGTTCATTGTCAGAACATGAAGTATAGCACATTTGCGTAAACATTATTCACAGAGTACTGAGTAAGGATAAAATAGACTAGTTTCTATTGGTTGTTGATGAGGTCATAATTATGTCATTATTTTCCGTTGCTTAACGCAAGATTTAAGCTTTTATTGAATTAAGTCAATTCAGTAATATTCATATTGTGTTCATGCAAATAATAGGCGATTTGCATACAAGAAAGGCATATAGTACTTTCTTATGTTATTTTGTTTGATCACGACTCTTGACCGAGGTTTGGGTGTGGCAAGGATGGTTATATAAACCTGGCCGAAATAGGCCTCACTCTCAGACTCAGACTTTTACTCTACATGAAGTTGATAAGTGCATCGACGTCGCTAGACGACGGAAGCCATGAAGTTGAGGATGGTTGTGAAGAACTCCGTAAAATGTAAGTTCAAGGAAACATATACACTTATAGATTTTTAGAATAAATATGTAAATTAATTTCAAGTGTTTTCTTACGAGAGTATAAGATCCTGATCCATCCGAATTAATAGTTTTATTTAAGTTAAATAATTAAAAGAGTAAAATCATGATTGTTGGTGTTAGAAATAATATTTATTTCAGAATCGAATGAAAGTTAATTAAAGATGAAGATAACGAACGTAGAGCCGATCGTTCGAATATTCCTGACATGTGCCACCTCCTGGGCGAGGGCACAACAATGGTGTTGAAATTTAGTCTTAAATTAGTTTTAAGACTTCTGTCGGCAAAACATCAGGAATATCATCATTACATTATACAACAAAGGTGGTATCCTCATATATAACTGTTAATGTATTCCTGGAATGTTTGATAAATTTAATTACCCTTCAGGTATTGCAATATGCAAATAAATGAATAAATGAATGAATAAATACTTAAATAAACAAATATATTATCTAATTAAGTAATTAATTAAAAGACAAATAAATAAAAAGTTGAGAAATTTAATAAAATCACCCTCATATCCAACCTCAGTTAGATTGAGTTTATAGTTATTTAAAGACATGTATTGCAAGTTTGGCCTGTGACTGTCACCGATGAGCTGGAATTTTGTTCTACCGAAGTTCTTTACATGGTTGTAAATCTAGAAATGTGGGCCAGACACATTTATGCATACTTAAATGTCATCCACCTGGGGCAGGATTGAACATGGGATCTTGTGCGCAGAACGCCACTGCCTTTTATTTATTTATTTATTTACCCAAACTGTTACAATACTGATTGAACTAACCATTAATCAAAAGTGGTTCTGTATAGGTAAATTAACACATTCAATGAGAACTTGCATTTAAAAATGCATCATAGATACACTTAGGGAGTTCTCTTAAAGATAGTAGATAAATACACTTAGTAGTGAGGTAGTCATGTGGATTTTGTTGCTTTTTCTTGAATGACATTAGAGAAAAAGTATCTAATTAATGTTTTGATATATATATATATATATGTCAATGGCAACCTGCAGGTGTTGCAGGAAGAAATAAAATAATATATATATCAAGTATTCAGTGTTTAGAACCCAATTTTAATTTTATGAATGGACACACATAATTTAAATATCAGACTTGATTTTTTGTCTTTTCCTGTAAAAATCCATCTTTACTTTAAAATCCAAAAAGCAATCAAAAGGACACTGTCATTCCTCCATTCAAGCTATCCTCTGAAGGTATTTTAAAATGTTTATAAATTATAGTATAGAAATAACAATTTAAAGGGACAAAGGTTATAAGGCATTGATTTGTAACTGGGCACTTAAAAGTAGCAGGGTTGGAAAATTTAATGCCTGCTGTAGGAGCTGCAGTCTATTCACTATGTTACAAATTCAGATTTTCAAATTAAAAAATCTGTTTCACTCAGCATACAGGCATAGGTAGATTTGATTTCTTATTTCTGTACACAAGAACAAAAAGGGTCAACATGTATTTTAACAATATGTAACCAGAATCTAAGCATTAAACAAATTTATTCACCCCTTGCATGTATGGGTATGGGTATAAAAATAGTTTCAGATAAAAGATTTTGGTAATATTTAGAAGATTTACAACAGTGACGAAGAGACCTGACATTGTATCTACTAAGGGAGTAATGCATTTTTTGTTCTGTGACCTTGTTTCAGTCACTACATGCAGTAAGGGCTGGTCGTATCAAAAACTGTTTCAGACAAAAGTTTTACATATATTTAGAACATTTAAAATTACTTTAAATGGATTTTATACTCTGCCTGCTAAGGAGGTTACAAATCTTTTAGTCCAACCCCTATTCCCCTCCCTTGAGCTACTGGTTGGTGTTATCAAAAAAGCATTGAAAAAAGTTTTTGTTACTAACTCTTAGGAGCTAAAATAACTTTAAAAGCAGATGCAAAACTTTTCATATTAAGGGCGTTATAGTGATTTTTCAGTTTTCCAAAAAACCTTGCCCATTAATAAACACGAACAAGATTTTCCATCTCTTACTGGTAGGTACTAAAGAAATATGTCTAAGTCTAGAATTAATTTGTACAAAATTACGGTGTTATTGTGCTCATAAAAAAAGTTATATAAATAACTACATAAACTATTGAGTTCATTATCATTTTGGGGTTTAGAAATCATGAAAAGAAAAACAAAGTACAATTTTTCTAAATGGTACATCACGGTAACAGATGAATTTTTTTAAAAAAATCTACCTAATAGTACAGACATCTTACTGAACTTAAGTCACAACAAAAATTAATAGGGAAATTGCACACAAGTCAACCGATAATGTTATTCACAATAAACTAACATAACTGTCAACAAACTTACTTTCATGAAGAATGGTTCTTTGTCACTCTTATTCTTTGGATCACACTGCAACAACTTTGTGGTAGTCAACTGGTTTTGCAAATCCTTCCATATAAAAGGAGTAACAGAAACAGTATACCTGAAAATTTAGATACATACAACAATGTAGAAATGATCAAGTACATCAAAGTAAGTATAATATGGATGATACTCAATACGATAAAGTGAGCAAATCTTGTTAACGAATTTATAAATTTTATGATGTAAAAAGATCTAAGGCAATTAAACCTTTATTATGTGCTATCTTATATTTAACTATTTTTGGGAATTACACAGTGAAGTGGTATTGAATTACATAAAAACCTTTATTATTACATACATGCTTCACTAAATGAGTAACCTAGAAATTCTAGTCACCCAAGGGTTCCCTTTGATGTTTAAATTGTGGTCTAGATATGTGGATGATGTTTTCACCATTGTAAATAAGAAACATCTACAAGACGCTCTAAAATTACTCAACATACAGGACAGCAACATTAAATTCACCATGGAGACAGAAATTAACAATTGTCTACCTTTCCTGGACCTCAAATTAATTAAGAACTCAAACAAAATTAAATTTGGCATATATAGAAAAGCAACGCACACTGATAACTTTATAAAAGAAAATGGTTACAATCCAGCTCCTCACAAAATGGCTGTTTTTAATAGTTTGGATCATAGAATTGTTAATATACCTATGGAAAAAACAGAATATACTGAAGAATACAATCATATAGTGGACATAGCAAAATTGAACGGTTTCGGCAAAGATCTCATAGATAAGAAAATTAAGAAATTCGAAAAACAAAAAGAAATTAAGGAGATCAGCACTTTAAATAATGATAAAGAAAAGACAGGATACAGAACGATATCATATCACCCATGGGCTAACAACAGGTTTCAAAAAATTTTCAAAGAAGTAAATATAAAACTAGCACCAAAAAACAGATTCAACATCAAAACATTAATCAAGTCAAAACATAAAGATAAAGAGCCGGAAAGCAACAAATCAGGAATTTACCAGATTAACTGCAATGATTGCAATAAGATATATATTGGGCAAACGAGGAGAAATATGGGTATTCGAGTAAAAGAGCATTTTCGCAATATAAAGTTCCAGCAAATAGAAAAGTCAGCAGTGGCTACTCATTATTGGGAAGAAGGCCACAAAATAAATGATAAAGCTAAACTTTTGAAACATATAGGGAAACATACAGAGTTAACAGTTTGGGAAAAACTATTCATACAAAAAAAACAAGGAAATAGTAATGAATTTCGACATCCCAGTAGAAGAGAGCCTCATCACAAGATTCTTCCACCCTCCACCAGATGGCAACACAACACCAAGAAATCGAGAACAGCTGACGATGGCCATGAGAATGGCGGAAACAGATCTGTCCTGATAAAAACAGGTAAATATTTAGTGAAGCATGTATGTAATAACAAAGGTTTTTATGTAATGTGCTATCTTGTTTGCTTTTCTTGCTCTCCTATAGTGCTTGGCTGTTCACTTTCATAACCATTACCTAGATTACTAATTTTAGGTGTCAGTGTCAAACAGTTGAAACTGCTGATCCAGTATACACAGTTTTACAGCTCGATATCATGGGATACTACAGAGTACAGTTATAAAATCTACCAAAAATACAGTAAAGAACAAATTTCATCTACCACGAACAGTGATGAATAATATGGAATGTCGGATGACCGAAGGTCGGATAATCAAGACTCTACTGTGTAGTCTCTTCCTATGGGAAATAGGATATAATCCTGAAACACTATAAGAAATAAAATCAGATCTTACTCTACTAAGAAAAACTTTAATGAAAACCCTATGAACATCACTATTTTAACATTAGTGCAGTGTTAGAAGAAGTACAAGCTGAAGAAGCAATTTAGAATTTCTGCTTATTCAGATTTATCATTAACCTCAAAGTGTAGTCTTATTTGTTTGTGTACACACATACCCTTTGACACTGAAGAAGAGCTCATTTGTAGGTGTGTATACAGAATTAAGTGGAAGGTTAATATGCTCGCCAGATTCCACTGTACCAATGCATTCTACTTCATTTCCTCGCCTTGTCATGTAGTACACATCAATGGGTTCTGTGAAGTGATTTAAAATCTGCAACAAGAAATCTAAATAAGTTCTTCCTTAACATTTTGTCCGCCCAGTATTGGAGAGTACCTTGCCCATCCACATAACCTAAGAGTCTGAAATATACAGTGTCTCATTTTGTAAAAAGTGGAATTAGTACCCTTCATTACTCAGCTGACGATTTATCATTCTATTAGGTGCAGCTGTGTGCTGCCTATTTTTGCCAATTTAGGAAAGATTTTAATAAACAAAGGTTATGTTGCCACTGAAGAAAGATTGTGAATAAATTTTGAAAACCTGAGTTCCAACTTGGCATGTATTGATTTTTCATAACTTTTTATCCCTAAGTACATCGGAAGACGTAGTGAATAGTGATTTTTTTTTTGGGGGGGGGGGGGAAAACTACAATACAGACAAAAAATTTAACAAGTTATGATGAAAAATCTTGCTAACAATTATTATCTAAATTACAAAAATGAACTTTATTTCAGTACGAGCACTGTTTTGAAGTCATCTATCTGTAAATCCACTGGTGGAAAATCTTATTTATGCTGAGTATGCCCTTTATTTTGTGACGAGTTCTTGAATACTGTTGATTTTTACAAACAGGTTTATGGATAAAATAAATGAACACAAAGTAATATAAACAGTGGAGCATGTTAAATCACTGAACTTAATAAAAATTATAAAAACACAAGTTGTATAATAATGATTGTTTTTTTGAATTTACAAGAAGTGGAAGTTATAATGTACAATGGGAAAGGAACTACCGTAATAACTGAGTGCTACCATTTTTATAAATCATGTTTTGAGCACATTAGCATTACAAATAAAAAAGGAAGTGAAAAAACAGTAAAGCTATCAAATCATTATTAAACATGGTCAACTTATGAACACTTATAGCTCAACTTATGTCTCATTTTTATGGACTAGTTTCGGGGAAACCATCATCCCCATCTCCAAAACAATGAGACGTAAGTGGAGCTATAAGTGTTTATAACTTGACCATTTTTAAATGACATTAAAACTAACATATTTAATAATAAACTTTGCACCTTTAAGAATAGTACCTAACCTCAATGGCAACTATGCATAACCTGAAGTGCTGCCAGTTTTGAGGTACATGGAATTTTCTTCTTTTCTCATCTTCAAACAAAATTCACTTAAATCATTGCAGGACTCATACACTGACGACGAGCAGTTCACTAGCTTTCCCATGAAAACGAACAGTTTTTAAATGCCAATGGCAACAGTTTGAAGGTAATCAATGACTATCATCACACAAACATTGGTGAATTTAAACACAGCCTGTGCTCCACAGGTGAATTGTCTGGTGAATTTACAAACATGCTGATGGACGTACAATAGCATCGATGTAATTGATCGATAATTTTGAAAATGTACCCTAATTAGGTACATACAATACAAGGAAATGGTTTGAAAATGATGCGAGTTGACTACACACTATTTTCTCCACTTACCAAATTTTTTTGGTAGAACATGTTTCGCATATGTTCATATGCATCCTCAACTACTTGTCAACTTGTCAACAAGTAGTTGAGGATGCATATGAACATATGCGAAACATGTTCTACCAAAAAAATTTGGTAAGTGGAGAAAATAGTGTGTAGTCAACTCGCATCATTTTCAAATGTTGTTACACTCCACTGTGAACGTTCCAACCAGAGTTTTTTGAAAGGAAATGGTTGTTATCCAGTGCAATCACCTGAACAATAAACCAGCCATAGATACAGATAGCAGGTTGCTCAAGGTTCTAGATGGTGATGTGTAGTATGCTTCAATTCAGAAAGCAACAGCAACAAGCAGCAGTCAGAATGGAATGAATATGGGAGGAAAAATCTCCTGAAACTAGTCTCCAAATAGAGAACTCAAGTGAAGTAAGTGTCACAAAAATTGACTCAATTCTTATATTACTATATCAGAAAATATCATTACTAGATAAGAGTATGGGAATACATTTTGCAAATATGAATTCATCCTCTAATAACCATGCCAGAAGATGTACAATAAGACAGTAAATTTTTGTATACCTGTATAATACTTCTTAATGTGACTATGGTTCCTCCTTCTACAACTGTGACATCAGATACAAGCCCCCAGGTATCTTTACCATCTCCACGGTGATTAAGAGAAAAGTATCTCTTATCAGCTCTCACAACAGGAAGCTCTAGTTCACAATCTTTGATGTCATTCACCTAAAAATCATGAGTAATTAAATTAAATTGCAATAAATTTCAAGCTTAAATACACTAAATGAGCCATTAATGTATTACTCAATTCTACCTTATTCAACCTTATTTGAGGAAGTATCTATGTAATAATGTAATCTACATTTCAGATAGAGAAAGTAATTATATAAATCTGTCATGTTGGTCCTGATTTCTACCGTTTAATGTAGTCAAGAATAAAATTTAATTGTTTTTGGTGGTTCACGTGTTATTTTTCCTTTCTTCGATCTTCACGACGTTTTGGTCTTATCCTTCAGACCTTCACCTGAGGAAGGTCTGAAGGATAAGATTGAAACATCGTTAAGATTGAAGAAAGGAAAAATAACACATTATCCACCGAAAACTATTTAATTTTATTCTTGACTGAAAGTAATTACACCAATAAGGATCATTTTTTAAATTTTAAGGGTCCAATTCATACAAATTCTCAATACCCAACCATCTCCCATATTTCAAGAAGTCTGAGTAAAAGTAAGTAACAAAATGAGTAAATTCAATTCAACAGGTTTTTACAACTTTCTTTTCCTGTAACTCAAAATGTATACAGTAAAACAAGATTGCCACCTTATGGGGAACTTAAATCTGAAATAGTATATTGCAATACAAGTGCCGTAAGCGAAGCATACGGATTGAGGAAAGAGTTTGAAAAAACAAGGCGCTCGCGCCGAGTTTTTTCAATTTTCCGAGATCCGTTATGTGCTTACAGCATGAGTATTTCATGCTATTTTTTGCACGATGATTATTTATATCAATTTAATTATATTAATTGAGATATTACCTGAAAATATTATGTATATACATTATTGAAGATAGATGTTTATTTCAGAAAGTGGTTCGCTTGTGTTTGTTATGGGAACCGAATATTTGTCCTGGGGGGCCTTGTCCATAAAGGCTTGTATTATGATGTGTGATGTAAGTAAATTCTTACCGCACAGAAACTCTTACCGCACATAGCAACAAGACTGCGTGTGGGAATGTCAACTTACGATCCACGGCAACAATATTCGTAAGTATCACTAATTAGTTAAGTCGTGCAAAAATGTATTTGTAATTTCATTGAAAGTTAAGTTAGAATATAATAATTATACATCTGAGAAGATTACATGAAAATATTCTGGTAATTTTTAACTATGGTACAATTCACTTACTTTTATAGCCAGATATTTCTCGGTGACCTTGCCTTTATCCGATGTAGGAGATGCTAGAATATTAATACTGAAATCTTGTGGGTTTTGGAGGCTTAGATCAACTTTAGCACCGTTCTGCAAGACCACTTGTTTTACTGCATTACCATCTTTATTATCCATCACCTACATAAAACAACATTACAAAAATGAGATGAGTCACTAAATAGGTTTTCAGTACAATCAAATTATTTAAAAAAACATACACTGCTCAAAAGAATTTGATTGTGTGTACCATGTAAGTAGCCCGTGATTACGATATATACTGTTGCTCTTATTCTTCTAACATGTTTTAGGAATGAGAGGAATCCTCCACATTACGTTGGAAAGCCATGGCTTTGTGGCATTATTCAAATTTATCATGCTACGCCCAAAAGTGAAATGGACGAGCAATGTCTCACTCCGCCATCTAGTGAGTGTAAGTAAAGAGTGCATCTCTATACTCATTCTGTACGTTTCATCAGTCAAGATAAGGTATCTGAATGAGGCAGAACGTGTTCGGGCAATGACATTACTGCAGGAAGGTTGGACTATTTGTGCAGTGTCTACAGTGCTGGGTTGGTTACTTATGGAGAAAGTTAATTAAAAAACCTGCCAAGTGTCTTGCATATCACATAATTATTATTTTGTATGGTAGGGATTTTGCTTTTTTAATTTGAGGTATGACAGGGAAAAATTTTGTGATAGCATACCACCTTTGACTTTTTCCCCACTTCCTTCACTGACCTCAAGTACAGTTTACTGCAAATAAAAAAACCTCATTAATTTGAAATTTCACTTAAAAAAGAAGAAGAAGAAGAATATAACATTCCCCATATTCAAAGTACGAATTTAGTAATGCATTACACAGTTAATTTGAGCCATCGGCCAGCTCCTGAAGTTCCCTGTTAATTATAGTCGCTCACTTGGTAATCACTCTCCCTGGGAGTTGCAACACCTTGTCGTTGGTGGGAGAGCTTGCGTGGTCCGTTGATCCTATGGGCTATGCCGGCGGTAGCATCTTGCTACTGGTAGGGCCACCCAAGCCGGACAGGTCATAGGGGAGGACCCAGACGAAGAAGCAACTCAGAAGAGGATAATCCACCGGCTTCAAGGGCGGAAGAGGAACTAGTTTCCCAACGACTAAGAAGGCGAAAGAGATTTCCAATCCTAACCTGCTGCCTTGCAGTGCGAAATTGGTTTTTCAAAGGCTAAGGGAAGGAAAACCCTGATTAAAAACCAGGGGTAGACTGGACTCCCTGAGCTGTGGAGAAAGCAACCAGCCTAGGAGAAGAAAACTCCAAAATCAAATCACCTGGTCCTCCAGGTTGGGGGTTGGGCGTAGGGCTAACTCCCCTACCCCGTAAAAAGAACATTGTTACGGATACCTTAAGTAAGCCAATAGTAAAATCGGATAACTTGGTGACGACCCGGCGAGAAAAACGGTTAAGGAGAAGGAAAACGGATATGGTATTAGCTACATGGAACGTGAGGACATTGAAGAGACCTGGTAAGCTGAAAGAATTAAGGAATGAATTGGATAAGTACGGAGTGAAGATAGCAGCATTACAGGAAGTAAGATGGAAAGGGCAAGGGATGATAGCGACAGGAAAACATATCTTGATGTATAGTGGAGGAGAAGAAGGCAGAAATGGGACAGGATTTTTGATACAAAGGTCTGTGAAGAAAAGCGTGATCAATTTCAATGCAATTAATGATAGGATGTGCTCCTTAAGACTCCAAGCAAAATTCTTTAATGTTACAATGTTCTGTGTGTATGCCCCTACAGAGGAGGCGGAAGATGAGGAGAAAGATGCTTTTTACTCCAAATTGGAAGAAGAAATTAATAAAGTTCAAAGACATGATGTAAAAATGATTTTAGGAGACTTAAACGCAAAGATCGGAAGAGAAGAGGTGTATAAGCACATTGTAGGGAAAGAAAGCCTGCACGAAAGTAGTAATGACAATGGATTGAGGCTAATTGACTTTGCGAGTGGGAAGCAGATGATAATAAAAAGTACCTGGCAGCCCCGGAGAAACATAAGGAAGGAAACTTGGATATCGCCAGATGGAGTGACAAGAAACCAAATAGACCACGTGATTATAGACAGAAGGCATGCATCAGATATTATGGATGTTAGAAGTTGTAGAGGGGCTGATGCTGATACAGACCACTATCTTGTTAAAATTAAATATAGGCAAAAAATTGATTTGGCGAGAACTGAAAAAGCAAAAAGAAAGGAGAAGCACAATGTTGAAGCATTAAAAAATGAGGAATTGAGAGAGAAGTATAAGAAGAAAATAGTAGAATCTTTGGAAAGAAAAAAGGAGTTTTGGGAAAAGGGGGAAATGGAAAGTAAGTGGGAGATACTGAAAATAACTATTAAGGAGGCTGCGGATGATGTCTTGGGAAAGAAGGAGCATGTGAAGAGAGAAGAATGGTTTGATGAGGAATGCTTAACACTAATAGAAGAGAGGAATGAAGTTAGGAAAAGAATGCTCCAAAGGAGGACAAGACAAATAGTTGAAGAGTATAGAGAGAAGCGGAGAAAAGCAAATAAGATGTGCAGATTAAAAAAAAGAGCGTTTGAGAGAAAGAGAATTGAAGAATTGGATGAAATGAAGGATAGAAATGAAGTACGAAAGTTTTATGAGAGAACTAAAGACCTTAAGAGAGGTTTCCAACCAAGAGTGGTCTTTCTCAAGGATAAGGATGGAAATTTTATTGGAGAAGAAAATAAAGTGCTTGAAAGATGGCAGGATCATTTTTACAAGTTACTAAATGGAAATAAGGAGGATAGAGAAGAGGAGAGCATCAACGAAGATTTGGAAAGAAGAGAAGCAAATGAGGTAGTAGGAGAACCAGAATTAGAAGAGGTCAAGAAAGCAATTAAAGCATTAAAAAATAATAAAGCCCCAGGAGAGGATGCAATAGAATCGGAGTTGTTAAGGTATGGGGGAGAGGGAATAGAGAATGCTGTTTATGAATTGATAAAGGAGGTGTGGAGGAAGGAGGAAATGCCCAAGGATTGGACAGTAGGCATAATTTATCCGATACACAAGAAGGGAGATAAGTCAGTTTGTGAAAACTACAGAGGGATTACGCTGCTAGATGGAACTTATAAGGTTTTTGGTAAGATATTAGCCTCACGACTTGAATTTTGGATGGAAAGAATTTTAGGGGACTATCAATCGGGTTTCAGAAAAAACCGCTCTACACTGGACCAAATATTTATATTAAGACAAGTGCTGGAGAAGTTTTATGAATATGACAAGCAGCTTTATCAACTGTATGTCGATTTTAAGCAGGCGTACGACAGTCTAGAGAGAGGTAAAATTTACAAGATTATGCGAGAATTTGGAATCCCGAGTAAACTGATCAGGTTGACAGAGATGACCCTAAAATCAACGGTATGTAAGGTGAGAGTTGGACAGGATATGTCAAAGGCGTTCATAGTGGAAAGGGGATTGAGACAGGGAGATGTGTTATCCACACTGCTCTTCAATATAGCATTGGAAAAAGTTATTCGCCAGCTACCAATTAACCCAGGGGGAACTATTCTGAACAGACTAGTGCAAGTGATAGCATACGCTGATGATGTGGCAATCATTGCAAGAAGTGAAAAAGCCCTTGAAGAGAATTATGCTGTGTTAGAAGAGGAAGCACGGGACTTAGGATTAGAAGTGAATATAAATAAAACAAAATATATGGAGACAGGAAACACAGAGGGAGGAAGAGGAAGGACTTCAGTAAGATTGCATGGGAAAGAATATCAGCGAGTTACAACATTTAAATACCTGGGCTCAATAATAACAGCGGATAACAAAACATCGGTGGAAATACAGGAGCGGATAACAAGCGGAAATCGATGCTTTTACGCCTTGCAGAATATGTTTAAATCTAAGAATGTCAGCAGGAATACGAAAATTAAAATATATACAACAGTACTAAGACCTATAGTGATGTACGGCTCAGAATGTTGGGTGATGACCTGCAGAGAAGAACAGTGGCTATTAAGATGGGAGAGAAAGATATTGAGAAAGATATTTGGACCAATTAGGGATCAGGATGGCTGGAGAATGAGGACAAATAAAGAGTTGCAAGGATTGTTTGGACTCCCAGATATTGTTGTAAAAATAAAGCAGGGAAGATTTAGATGGGTTGGCCATGTCCAGAGAATGGAGGAAACCCGCATTGTTAAAAAAATCTTTATAGGAAAACTTGAAGGAAGAAGGAGGAGAGGCAGGCCAAGAAAAAGATGGATTGATGATGTTGAGGATGACCTCAGAAAGATGGGAGTTAAAGGTTGGAGAAGGAAAACCAAGGACCGAAATGAATGGAGGCAGGTCATTAAGGAGGCCAAGGTCCTACATGGACTGTAGCGCCGACCAGTAAGTAAGTAAGTACTTGGTAATCAAGTCAAAATACTAATTAATTATGTAATGTTCTTCAACCAGCTTCTGGTGATTAAAATAAAATAATTGAATCGGTCATTTAAGAAAGGGCTCAATGACACTTTTTTCCAAAATGGATGTTATGAGTTAAATGGATTCACCAGGGGTGGATGCATGATTCTGTTAAAGAAAGACCCAATTCCACCTACTAAAGTTAGTTCTACAGCAGCTTGAATATACCATTCAGTTTAGAAATGCCTCAACTCCAGGAATGGAGTCCTTTCAATACTGAACCTTCCTGATACCTAGCAGTGAATGTAAGACTTATGATCATTGTTCCTTGATTTTGATTTGATCAAGAGATGTTTCTATAAGCTAGATAGAATTCTTTCTCTCAGGGAATACGTTGTCAACTCAGCAAAACAAGGAAGATTTACAGTTTTATTGGTATTGGCTGATGACATTCTACAAGTCTGAACATAGTAGCAAAATTCTTACAAAAAGACTGAAACCTAAGTTGTTTAATGAATGTCAGTATGATTCAAAGAACCCAGCACAAATTTGTGCTTCAACATACATTAGGGATATATATCAGCTACACTCCTAATGTGAATATAGCTGCAACATCAACTGTGAAACTTCCTGTAAAGTGTGTTATGAAAATAATGTTCCCATTTACACCAAGCAAGATTTGTCAAAACTAATGTGTTATAACGTATACCAGAAGAACATAAGCATTTCTATGTAGATATTCTTGCATGGTCTACTTGCACCAAAGAAGCTGACGAATGAAGAAAGTATTTTACACTTATTGTATGTTTTCATTGATATAGGACTGTATTTAGTATTGGAGATATTAAGTTGTTCATACGTCATATTTTAGTGCTACATAAATCAATCATAATAGTTGATTTTATTTTAAAACTGTGTTTTTGCACAATTTCAATGTTAAGTGTGAGGGATATACTTTTGAAAGGGCTCAATTCCATTACTTTCAATTACTATAATTCGTCATGTAAACACACCGTATTTCTGTTTCACATGTAGAGATCTTAAAAACACCTATAATAAGACATTGCATATGCAAGAATTAATTAACTGTCAATGTTTCTGTAAATAAACAGTTTTTTCGTTCTCCTGAAAAGTGATCTTTTCTGTCATTAAGCCCTTTCTTAAATGACCGATTCAATTATTAATTTTCATTGTTCACAAACAAGCAACTGATATTACTAAAATCCACAAATTCTTAAAGCGCATAAATATCTTCAATAAATAGTTATCTACTATGCAATTATCTACTATGAAGGACCAAAATATTTACTGTAGGCCTATATTAGTTACAAAGTACAATTATATTTTTAAAAGTTGGATAATTCAAAGAAATGTACTTCAAAATTGGTCCGAGCAATTCAAATTAACGATGTTCTACTGTATTTAATATTGTTTCTACACTGTAAAAATTTGTGACAATTCTTGCAAAAACTCACAATGAAGGCTTCGCAACACTTATTTAGGGTATTTTAGTAATTAGATGTTGCTGAATAATTACAAATAAATAATGAAAGTGAAAAACATACCTGGAATGGACCTTTGTTCAAGAGGAGAGTTATGATTAGACCCGTATCATTTTGTACTGAATATGGAGAGACAAATTTCTGCTTCTTTGGCCCATCTTGCATTGCAGTCTGGAAGGCTTTTAACAAATTGTTGATAACATCAAGGCCAGTTTTCGTTATGGTCAATTCCAAATTATCCTAAAAATAAAGCAGAAGGTCATATTTTCATGTATCATTAGAAAAAGCCTACTTTTGATAATCAGTATCAAACAACACTTCTCATTACTCCTACAGTATGGATCTAGTCAGAAGAATTATTTGATGGAAGGAAAATACTTAATTTGTGGTTAATCATCGTATGGGAGCTACCTAAATGTGGTTGAACAAACTCCAAACAAGTAACTTATAAAGAGTGTATAACTTAAACATTTTGTGTTCAACAATTTGCTCTAAACATGTAAGAGCTTTGCTTTTTCTTACAGTTAACATAATAAACTATATTTTGTGTTCATCAATGTGCAACACATTTACTGTTTACACTCATAATGCATTTCTGTACGCATACTCATATGAATGATCCCTATCGCCATATGAAAAATCTGCACTCATTTAAGGACACTCTGTATATAGCTTGATTGAACAACAAAATTAATGCTAACAAGATAAACACAGTCACATGTGGACCAAGTCTCTTGCTCACATATGTTGTTTACAGTAATCTGAAGTGGCACCACTTCATCCTCTTTTGTGCATGAAAAAACTAAGTCATGTGATACATAACAATTGTATGTTAACCGAGTATGAATTTCATAATATTTTCCCCACATGCACAGTGTTAATTTGGAGCAATGTTGTATTTAGTAAAGAACCAAAGCAAACAATACTTCCTCTCCATCTCTAAGGTCAGTCAGGCTAATGCCTTTCACTCTGTTGATGTTGTGGGGTGCTTATGCTATGGCGAGAATAAAAATCAAGCTCAGATGTCAGTATTAGGACATCTGACATATTTTTACTTGTCAGCAAGGTATCAGCGACTCTGGCTGTAGAAAGAAGCTAAGAATTCACACAGTTCTTGTAGGCTACTCACTTTAGAATGAACATCTATGCTCATGGCAGGAGGTATATATGGCACATCTTCGATGTCTGTTGTGGCTTGTGAGAATGGAGTACAGATCGGTTCCTGAGCATTCATATGTACCTGAAATGCAATATTACAAACATCAGACTATGTTTCTTCTCTTTATTATTATTATTATTATTATATATACTTTATCGGTCAAAAGAACAAGAGGCACAACAATAATGGTAAAATAAAAAGAAAGCATCCCTGTTATTTTTACTTTCTTTAATGATATCCTGTCCGCCGGCGTGGCCCTGTGGTTAGCGTCGCTGACTACAGATCCGTTGGCCCGGGTTCGATTCCCGGTACCTCCTCGGATTTTTCTGAGGTAGGGAGGTCTGGAACGGGGTGCACTCAGCCTCGTGATTCAAATTGAGGAGCTACTTGATAGAGAAGTAGCGGCTCCGGTCAAGAAAACCACCATTAACAGTCGTGGGTGTCAGCATGCTGACCACATGCCCCCCAATCCTGCCATCTGCCTAAGGGAGATGACGCAGCGGTCGGGTGGTAGGCCAAGTCCCTCCAGGGATGTAGCACCACGGAGTTAGTTAATGATATCCTAACAGCTATCATTCAACATTTAAAAAAACTCTACAATTTTTTTAGGAACAATTTCATAATAATTAGCATTGATTTTATGGTGTTTAGAAAGAAAATAGGAGCAGTGTTTAATTTATATTATTTATTACTTATTTCGTTCAATTTCATAAATGCTCACTTTAGAAAATACTCATTTTCAGTAGAATGCACTTTTTTGGGATTTCTAACATTTTTCTTTTCCGCATAAGTTAGGCTATATCCAGATGCTGTAATGACTATGGTCGCTACCAAAGCTAAAGTGTTTTTACATGTATCAACAATGAATTTCAAAAAGAAACATTTCCTCAACAGTCAATATAATGTTGGTAACCAGTGACAGATCAGCCATCCTTTGAATGTAAACAGAAACCATATACATTTTATAGATAGAAGTTCATTATATGCATTCATAATAATAATAATAATAATAATTTTATTTTCTTGTCATTAAACCATTTAGGTAATAGACAAAGTCAGGAGTACTAAGATTACATACATAAATTACAACACGAAATATACATAATTCACAACTAATTTTACAATATAAGTGAAATTACTACATTAAGTTTCTTGTACATTTACTAACTATTACTAACTATAAATTCTTAAAGTCATATTCGAAATATTTATTATTTAATATTTATTAAATATTTATTTATTAACAGTCAACAAGAATTTTTAAGAATAACTTAAATTTAGATAAATTAAAAAAATAAATAAATAAGAATTTTATTGTCGTTAAACCCCTTTGTTACTAGATAAAGTCAGGACCACAATCTAGACTTAACCCACTATGTACATTTTAAAACCTGCATTAAACTATATTACACTCAAAAAATTCAGACACAGAGTAGAAAGGGTTGTTAACCAGGTAGGTATACACCTTGCATTTGAATAGATTTATAGGCAATTCAGCAAGATGTGATGGTAGTGTATTAAACATTCTTTGACCTAACATTTCATAACTATTTGATGACTTATGTAATCTATGAAAGGTATATTTATTTTCTTACTTTGTCTGGTATTATAATTATGTATATCTTTTTTTAAGTTATGGCACGACAGATTGTTTTCTGTATAAAGCAGTACATTATAAATATAAAGGTTAACTATGGTAAGACAACGTAATTTATTAAACAAAGGTCTACAATGTTCTAGTTTGTGTGAGTTTGTTATTACCCTAACTACCTTCTTTTGCAGTATCAGAATGCGTTGAATATGGACACTATTTCCCCAAAGTAATATGCCATATGAGATTATACTTTGGAAGAACGCAAAGTATGCAGATCTTATATAGTTATCTGGCACAAACATTTTCAGTTTTCTTATAAGATATATAACCCTAGACAATTTAGTAGTAATATAATTGACATGTGGTTCCCAGTTCAGCTTCATATCTAGATATATACCTAAAAACTTAACGCTTTCTGTACTATTTTCTATTGGTAAATCTCTAAGACTAAAAAATATTTGTTGAGTTTTACTGTTATTTAATAAAAATCCATTGGCCCTAAACCAAATTGACGTTCATGGCAAGTGTTACACATAAACTGGTTGTATTGGCCATCCAGGTGGGCCGTGTCATGTCGTTAAAATTTAATGTTTCGAACATCCTGTCACATTCTTCTTCCAACACAACCAGTTATATTTAGAAGTTTGTTATTTATAAAATTGTGTCTACAATATATAATGATTACTTCAAAGTCACACAGGCAAAAGTGAAAAAAGTCAATAAACATTTATGTAATAAATAAAAATTGTAACCGGGATTCACAGTGAAGTAATCAAATATACACACTTAATTCTGTTTACCACTCAACTTCACTTATATAAGTAATGACTTACACATAATGCATTTCACAGCTTCTTAGCTGCATCATCAGATGAGGTCAACTCTCAGTTGACCTCATCTGATGATGCAGCTAAGAAGCTGTGAAATGCATTATGTGTAAGTCATTACTTATATAAGTGAAGTTGAGTGGTAAACAGAATTAAGTGTGTATAAACATTTATGTTCTTAACAAAATAAGGGATTCCAACAATTTACTTCGGGACAATGGACAGGGTTAAGGAAAAAAGAACTATCCCATATTTTACAGGACACATATGAACCCTAAATAAATAAAATATAATACAGCAAGTTATAGTATTAAGCAGATGCCGTGCACTAGTAGAAGCTGTTAGAACAGAGGTTGCCAATTTAACATTTTTTTTTCTTCCATTCAACAACTTACATCTGCTCGAAGTTCCCAGGGCGTGTGAACAATTTTGCCATCTCTAACTTGCTCTACAGGCTCAACAAATGGTTCCCACAAAGCCAATATGCTGTTGTAGTAGGACAACTGCACTGTTAAGGCACAGGATATGCTTAGCTGTAACAACAAAATGTAACAACTGAGTAATAAAACAATGGAGTAATAAAATAACTGTCAAGTTTATTTTTTAAAGGAACAAATTACATAGAAAAATCAAGAAAATCAGTAATTAATTTGTCTTTATTTAGTCAGAAGAATTTATTTGTCTAGACTAATATGAATTCTGACCAAGTGGTTCTCAACTATACAGTTTGACCCCCACATGCTTGGAAGGGAAGCTCAACAAGCTTCCTTAAAATATTCGTACTGTGTAAAATTAAATAGGTGTTAAAGAAGGAACATTCAATTCTATTTCATTTCATTGCAGGTCTTTAAGGCTATTTCAATTCATTACAGGCCATTATTAGATGTAAGAATTAGTTTTTATAAAACAATATCATAAATGATATTTCCATTTCCGGGCTGTATGGCCGTGGTCTATCCATTGAAATTGCTGACGTTTCGCCACGAACTACGTCTGGCATCTTCAGAGCTGGTTACAGCTAGGTGGACGGCTGCAAATTTTCTGGGTATTATATTTGTTTTATTTACATCGTGGTTAACAAACTGCCTAGTTATCAAATAATTCTAAAAAATTGAAGAAAATAATGTGAATCAAAAAGCTGAAACTCAATAATAAGTGAAGAGCTAGTAGTAGGGCAGGAATATTGAAATTAACATGGTCATATTTTTTAACAACTCCAGTTTCTCTCAGTTGGTTGCCTGGCACTGAAATAATAATATTAATAAGTAAAGGCTCGTTGAAGATTTTGAACTTTCAAAGTTGAAAGGTGAAAGTTATTTATCTGCTTCTGATTTATCTGAGTCTTGTATGTATTTTTATACCAGTTTCATTACTCTGTCTTAATCCTTTCACTGCTAACATATAATTCACTGTGCAGGCTGGGGGTGCTGAATAATTACTTTAGAAATTTCTTTCATCTCAGAAGTGAACAAACAAATGCAAATAATTTGTAAGTTTCCTCTGAAACAAGAGCACAGCATGTATTTCTTGAAGTTTAGACTGATTTACACAACCCTGGGGCAGCCCGCAAGTCAATCACAATATAGCAGCGTTATAATGTATTTTAATGCATGGTGCAATACATTGTCTGAAATATTTAGCTACGGATGGTAGCTCAAGGCAGAGAACAGGGAACTACTGGTTGCAGGATGTAGACAACAGATGACACTATATGTTCACACTTGTAATAAAAGCACACATCAAAGAGGCACCACTATATTAAATATAGTAAAAGTGAGCAAAATTGCATGAACCAGTAAATCTAAGAGGAAAACACACTGGTTACCTGTGTACTCCAATCTGTAACCGTTCCTTGGAATCCCAAGTCGAGAAGCAACATGGGCAATGTCTGAGACCCTACACCAGCCTCCATGGTAACCACAAGTGAAGGACATGACAAAATTATCATTTCTCCATTGGAAGGAGGCTTTTCTACTGGTGTTTGTTCAATCATTGAAGCTTCTTCACCCACTTCTGCAATAGATGTAAGTAATATTGTAAAGCAAATATATACCTTTTCAAGTGTGGAGACGTATCAGAAGCTAGTGGTTGACTAGCAGCTGAGAATATAGACAAAGATTCGTGAAATATATTCTGCCTGATTAATAAGTCTACATATTATAAACTTTGCCAGAATTTATAGATATACCATGAGAGCGCTTACTCATCCCTTTAGCAATTGATACCAATCCTAAGACACCATTTATATGATGTTCAAAATGTTTTTTTATCTAAGATAGTTGAAATATAAAAACACTTTGTGCTCCACTACGTCTGGAATTAGAATCACAGGACTAGTTTCGGGAGTTACCCCATCATCGGCTGTTGGTCTACTGGAGTTGGAGTTTGGCAATCATGGCTGGCAGTCCTGGTATGTTCGGTGCTGCCCTCTTCCTTCCTCATTGTAAGTTTTATGACGTCATCCACTGGCGGTATTTCAAAGTTCATTATGCTGTTGCTATTCTTGGCAATAAATATCTTCTCCCATGTATTTAATTCAGATGGCTTCTTTACGTGTTTTAACAGTTTGATGTCTTTTTTGATGTGGTGAACTATCACCCGAACTTTTTTCACAAGTTTGAGAAAGTATTCAAAAATTACAACATAAAGCTAGCACCAGAGAACAAATATTCAATCAGGAATCTACTCAATCACCCTCTAAAAAACAACACACCCAAAATAGACTCCTCAGGAATTTACCAGATGGAATGCGAAGACTGCCATTTGACTTACATAGGACAGACCAAAAGAAGCCTAAAGATCAGGATGAATGAACACCTCAGAAACATAAAATACATGCAAACCGAAAAATCAGCGGTAGCCCATCATTTCTGGACAAAAAACCACCACATCAAAAAAGACATCAAACTGTTAAAACACGTAAAGAAGCCATCTGAATTAAATACATGGGAGAAGATATTTATTACCAAGAATAGCAACAGCATAATGAACTTTGAAATACCGCCAGTGGATGACGTCATAAAACTTACAATGAGGAAGGAAGAGGGCAGCACCGAACATACCAGGACTGCCAGCCATGATCGCCAAACTCCAACTCCAGTAGACCAACAGCTGATGATGGGGTAACTCCCGAAACTAGTCCTGTGATTCTAATTCCAGACGTAAGTGGAGCACAAAGTGTTTTTATATTTCAACTATCTTAGTTTAATTTGCCCCACTGTTTACAATACTTCGTTTTAATTTGTATGTTTTTTTATGTTTATCTCTTTTATTGTTTATTCTCTATTTTATTCTTCCTTCTTTTCTGGTATAAGAATGTGATGTGAAATACTTTGTTATATTGTCATATGTTTTCTTCTTTTTTTTTCACATTATGAGTTATGTTATTTTGTTACTTTTGAAATATCAGTATTAAACTTTGTTGTTTAGCAGCCTTGAAATCAAGACAGCATTGGAATTAAAAAAATAATACAGAAATAAATTCAGTAGAACTCACCAGTCTTAAGAAACCAATAATCTACATCTTGAAATGTTTGGTGCGTCCAAATGTCAGTATAATCTTCTTCTTTCTCTTCATCTTCATCAGCTTTAATGTCTAACGCAAGCTGGCTGTTTACACTGCACAGTAGTCCAATGGTAGCTGACAATAAACACAGATACATGTAAAATTAATTAGAAAGGCAATGTAAGTTTATTAAGACAAATAGCGGCCACTGAAAACAGCTGAGTTATTTTAATTAACAAAGGACTGAACCAGGGTTAACTATTAATTCCCTTTGATGATGTTTATATTAGGTCATACCTCCCATAACTCCCATAACTGTGGCCATGATTGTGAGGCAAATTTGCTTAAATGTGCCCACATAGAGTCAACGATTATGCTTTATGTTAAAAAAAATGCAGATCGTTGCTGTTGAGTTACAAACTATCATTTGTAAAACACAGCTGTTTTATTCATATTTTCCTCAGTGATTTAAAAATTATCTCCTGCCACCACAGTGATAGTTACAGTGGTTAAAAGGTTAAGCATGCATTTCACAAGCCTTAACTACATGCTTTCCTTTTTTAGTTACCTGTAAATAAAAATATTTCTCAACATCTTGTCTTAAACTTTGTACTGGACCTGTCTCATTTATTCTCTGTTATTTCATAACAATAATTTTCTACTCTCTTGAGATTAAATTTTATAAAATGAGGAAATGCAAAATTCAACAATAACACAGACCACTGTGTCCCCAATAACCATTTTATACCAACTATGTTTCTTAAAGTCCGCTGCCGTGGTTGAGTTGGTAGCATAACTGCCAGCCATCTGGGCTGCCCGGGTTCGATTCCCGGCCGGTCGGGGATTTTACAGAGACGTTAAAGTTTTCTTCCTGGGTCAGGACTGGGTGTTGTGTCCTCATTCCCAACCCACAAAAGGAATTGGCTACCCTATGCGGTTTCATTCGGCCTAGTGTCCCTTGGTCGGGCTGTGGGACTTCCCCCCACAGCTCTGTTCCAGGGCAGGACCAGCCTCTGGGCCGAACACTTCATGATCATCATCATCATCATGGTCCTTAAATGAACTTATGTTAGTAAGTCTGTATTATGAACTAAATTATCTTAGGATCATCTGTGAATAAATAATTTTAGCAGTTAGCATTGCAGAAACATAAACACCATGCAGATAACAAATAAATTATCCGTATTACAATTGTCTCGATAGCATTCAAATTGCCCAATAGATATGTAGTTTTAATGAAGATATGTATCAGGATTTTTTTGTTTCAACAAAAATTTATGCTTTATATTTTTCTCCCCCAGAGGTTTCCTTTGGAAAGCTGCCATGGAAATGGACTCTCTTCGTAAAGAAGAAAAAAAGTTACTCTAACAGAAAATCAAAAGTTTAAAAATATAAAGATATCTATTCCTAATACTAAAGTTAAGAATGTAAGAGATTTTTTTACTTACCAGGAGACACTCTGAGCCTTATCTCAGTCATGCACACATCTATATGAGGACCCTGACCCTCAGGTGTGGAACCCGCTAAGCTGATACTGCACGGATTCAAAATCTGAAACCACAAAAACTGATTTGTCAGTAGGACCCTATAAAAATTACACATCCCCTCACATACAGATAAAAACAATGGAAAATGCTCACTTTCGGGTCGTGTTTGCAAAATATGATTCATGTTACAGTATCCATCATGAATGAAGCACTCATATCCAGAATATCAGCTGCTAATGAAAATGATCTTTATAGACCATCCGAGAATAGTTCCCAATTAGTCCCAAGCAGTAAAATCATAAGACTGGTACACAAGTGAGAGCATCAGGATTTGCTGATCTACAAATCAGGATCAGCAATAGACCATTTAGATTTGTTCATACAACCAATGATTTCAATTCTGATTAATTTTAAGATTTTTCAGCAGTGGTTTCCAATGGTCTGCAAAGGTCATAACAAGACATGTGTGCACACAGATAATTGTGTTACTAAATCAGCTGTATATAATGTACTTTATTCCATGTGACCGTTAAGGCCTGCTCACATTTCCGCAGCGCAGCATGTAGTGTTGCATTAAAAATACATTTCTATGGCTTACATTATTGTGATGGGGTGCGGTGCAATGGAATCACAAGATGTAACAATGCTTGAGAAAAGAGTATAAAGCAAATTAAATTTTTTTTTAAATATATATTTTATCGCCTTTTTTTCTCTCCATGTGGCATCACCATTTTTTCTTAACCCTTTCACTGCTGAGATATTGGCAAGCTGACATACCCTCCTTGCTGAGATATTTTCACTGTCACTCGGCGCTAAATCCGAAAAATAAGAAGGCAGTTTTAAAATACGCCAGAACTTCGTCATCATGTTAGAAATGTTTTTCCTTGCTCGTGAAAGCAATGACTGTGTTGAAATTGAACATACCATGGCCTTGACGTGATTCCCCGCTTGTCATATGACTCGTGAGTTCAATGGCTTCTTCAGACATCACAACATTGTGCAAGGCCTCATATTTTCGTCTACAGATTGCACCACAGGGCAAGGAAAGCATTGAAAATAATTTCTATCTAACCCCAAGAGATGGCAGGACACTATCCTTTTGTTGAAACCATGTTAAAGAATTCTATTCTATGAGCAATTGTGTTATTCGTAGCACTAACTTCGCGGCAACATTGTGCAAGGCCTCACTTTTTCGTCTACAAATTGCACCACAGAGCAGGGAAAGCAATGAAATTAAGTTCTATCTAACCCCAATAGATGGCAGGACACTATCCTTTCGTTAAAACAGTGTTAAAAAATTCCATGCCTTGTGGATTCGTCTCGTTCATAGCACCCACTTCGCGGGCGGAACAGTTCCGTCAATAGCACACGTAGGTGCCATTCTCCGCGCCGTCACAGTTCCGTCGTTAGCAGTGAAAGGGTTAATAGTAGAATAATGTTTACATGAGTTCAAAATGGGCATTTCTCAATTAAATAATACCTTCGAAAACTATTTTTTCTCCGCTACTTTGCTTCAAAAACATAGTATTAAAATTTGCTTACCTAAACTTCTTATTTAACTGTCTAAATAAATATTTTCCAAATTTAACTTTCATAGTGTCCTCATTTAAATTTCATTTCAGCTTTGCTACTGTTATACTATACTGTGATGCTACTACAAAGAATATTGAGTCGATGGTGCAAAATGTCGAAATTCAGATGAGATGAATCTGGTATTCAAATAATACCTGCACCCCAGTTTTTCATTCATGATTTTTTTTTTAATATGTGGATAGTATACACGGTACTAATACTAATACAGTAGAGCTTCGGTAATTCGAGCCCCGGTATTTCGAGGTTCCGTGTAATTTGAGCTGGACTTAAGAAAATTAAAATTTTCCATAAAACTGGAGTAAAATCCCGTTTTTATACGGTGTCCGCATGTAAGTTTTACGCACTTCCGAATGTGTTACATTTTGAGCTTTCTTTCAATTTTTCCATGTACAAAAATGCAGGTAAAACTGTCCCACTTAGGGTTTTTCGTTCATAATACACAGAAATAACCTTGGCTTCAGACTGCTAATGCATTTCTATTACAGATTGACAGAAACCGTTAGGTTCGATCTTTCTTTGTCGGGACCTTGTGTCAATCAATTGTACAGTGCATACCATCCTTTCAGAAAAGAATACTGTATTGTTACAGTAATCCCTACTCAGCGACAATGGTAATTAAAAGTGTTTTCCTAGGAGCGCCGCTTTCCCGTTCCACTCCATTAAGGGTTAGACAATGACTTAATCCTTAAAGGATGCCGATGTAGCAAATTCGAAATGTTTGATAATATATAAATACAGGCGTAACACAGGTATGTAGGCCTACTATATTGTTTATTTATTTATTATTTAAACCATTATGTGCTCATTAAACATTTATTTGCGATTTACCCATTGATTTAGTGATATTTCCGTATAATCCAAGTTTTTTGTAATTCGAGGTAGCCTCAGCCCCAATTAGCTCGAATTATCGGGGTTCTACTGTACAGCCACCTCAGAATGACAGGCTTGCGAGAGAGACTGCTGTACAGTAGCTACCACAAGATCTTATCATACCCATGGTGCAACAGTGCCATCCTATTGCATCATTAAATTAATCATAAATATCAGCTATATTTCTTAATTTGCAGTAAAATAAACACAACCAAAATCGAAATGTCAAATTTATTATTGTTTTAATATTTTGTTTGTTTTCATGGTTATTTAATGTACTGTTACTTGGACCTGCAAATGTTGCCAATGTTCTGAAATTGTGTTCTGGACAAGCTATTAACATGCCTGTAAATCTACAGACAAAGGACTACAGTATAACATTTATTACACCCAAGACAACAACATTTTTAGAAAACAGAACATTTGAAATGAGAAGTCAGACATATTTTAGTCATTCCAAATATCAGTCACATAATGCTTTAAGTACATCATACCTGGCTGGTAGTTTCCTTCCTCTTCAAAGGATTGAAACAACAAGAATATAGCTGTATATCTTTTATCACTCCATTCATTACAGGCCGGTCATCAGTCATACGTAGTTTAAATGTTACTTCACACTGAAATACAAACATACCACACAAAATAAACATTAGAAGTATCAAAAGAAAGATAAACAGATTTACTGATCAGATAAGTTTAATAAAACTCAGAGACTCGGAATTTTTTTCCTTAAAAGGCAATTTACCACAAATGAACATAAAAAAAAATTACACTGAAATAAAGAAACACACGTAGGCTATTTAAAAGCAATATAATAATGGAACTTTTATGCAGTGAAGCAATACACTATGTTAATTAAATGAGATGGTTGACATTTAAACACTTTAGACTACACTTTTACTTACATTTTTGCAGAACGTAACATTAACATTAACATAATATAAAAGCTAATTTACACTATCTTAACACAATTAGGCTAATAAAACAATATAGTTATGTGTTAGTGACATAAGAAATTTTATCAATTGAAAGTAAAATTTAAGGCCATCAAGATCGGTGACCATATCACTATACCTCGAGTCCAATTTATATGACTATTCCACTCATGTGGGGGTATGCTGTGGCGTAGTGGTTGAGGCATTGTGCTACAAATTGGAAGGTCATGGGTTTGATTCCTGATGAGGTTGGTGGTATTTTTCTATCTGACTAATCCTTCTAGTGGCATTATGGCCCTATAGTCAATTCAGCCTCTAACTGAAATGAGTACCAGGAGTATTCCTGGGGGTAAAAAGCGGCTGGTGCATATGGCTGACAACCTTACCACCTTCCTGTGCCAATGTTCCAACCTCCCGGAAATCCTAGAGATCTCCATGGCCCATACAGGGATCACTTTACATTCTTTATCCATTCATACGACGCATTTTTGATGTTGACCAATAACATTTAGAAATGTCTAGTTATCAACCAATCACATTTATCTTATAATACGCTTGCAAGTGTCGCAAGGATGCAATTTTATCTGATAAAACATAAAGATATCAATATCACTGATCAATGAGTCACATATATGTATTATTGCCAGTGAACAGATAAAAACACAAAACATAAATTATCTGGAGCTGAACATTTTTTAATTTGCATAATTGATTAAAACACAATTTGATTCGATGCAAACCTGTTCGTGTGTTTTTAATCTGATACAGAAGCCATCCAATGCACAAACGTGCCGTATTCCTTGCAGTACTATTATCATCAATTTTGTATGCATTTGTTATTAACAAACTTAAGAGATATAATCACCTAAAAGCTTTATGTGTCTTTTTGAACTTAGTTCTGCAATCAGTGAATCATTTATAAAAAATTGACACAAAAAAAAGTAAACCATTTCAAAATTATTAAAAAAATGCTTACAAAATGCATTTTTAAGAATAGTAAACAACTTTATTTATAGCTAAAAACAAATAATACCCTTGCCTATGGAAACTGTAATGCTATCTCCTATCAAGTTTATGAAACAACAGAAAATAAAAACTCACATCAAGAATAATAGCACTGGCATCTATGTCATCCATAGTCTCCACTAAGATGATGTCAGGTTTCTCTATCCTAAGATTAACTGTTACCATCGAAGACGTGGGGGCCTGTGCAGTCTGTGATGGTGGACGGCTGACAGATGTCTTGGATTTACTCGCTGTCATTTTACTTTGTTTTGACCTCGAGACAGGTATGTTTGGACGCGACTTAGTTTCAACAACTGGTGCAGCAGCTTCTGTGGGAGCCTGAGGTGCCATTCCACTTTGAAAGAAGTCTGCTATCTTCATCAAATAGCTCACACACACTGTCAACGTAAATCCAAATATTCGTACATCGACTGGAAGAAACAAGAACAAAAAATGACAGAAGACCATAAAATTGACACAATACATGGTGCCTGTTATTACTGTACATGTAATTTGAGGCACTCTTATTTGCATAATGATGAGCACGTTTTATTTTCACAAATTTTAGTGACAAGATCAATCTGAAGCAAATTAGTTTGATAAACATGAAATTATAGCAATATTAACTATTATTAACCTTTTCACTGCTACTGATCTTTAAATGCATAACCTGAAAACTGTATAAAAACAGAGAGTAAGATTAAGAGCATAATGCTTTATGTAAAATGTGAGGATTTTTATTGGTGTGTTAGCATTGTCGTTTATGAAAAACAGCTACTGCATGGATTTTCTCCCCACTGATGATTTCAGTTGATAAATGCCTCATTACCAGAGTACAAATTCAGCTCTAAAAGTGTTAAAAAGCTTATATTTTCATTGGTTTTAATTTCAGGTTTTCTTTAAAAGAATAGAAATAAGAAATACAGTACAGTAAACACCACTTCATGTAATCATGGATAATGTTATCAATTGGGTAATGTTACCACTTTTAAGATGGAACAATACTGATACATTGAAAAAATGCTGTTTATTGTGATCAAAGATTCAGTTTATGTTATCACATTTACCTTTTTGTGGCTTTACTTCCAAGTAGTGTAAGTAATTCAAAATTTTGTTTTTAAGAGTTTTTTTATCTCAACTGATCAACTGTATTGTTTAACTAAACTTATTAAAACATAATATAATATAAACAATGACACTTATTTATAACAGTGGATAAAACAACCTTTTTACAACAACAACCATTGTTTATATTATATTATGTTTTAATAAAAGTATAGTGGAAAGAATAGGACCATAAATTATTTTTAACTCAACTGTATTGTGTTGTAGTGGAGGTAGCAATTCTGTTAACAGCTCACAGGATGACCAGTTCGAGGGGGTGGCATTACTTAACTTTCTCTTTTAAGCAATAGAACATGTTTCACCCCACAGTTAAGCTGCAGCTTTTGATTTGTGAAGATAACAGTGTTGCTATTGTAAAATGAAAAGACTTGAACAGACAGACAGGTTTTGCTATGCGGTGTTCACCACAGATCAGTATAGACTTCCAAAAATATCGTAACTGAGTATGTAGTATTGGTTAATGGACTCCTAAAGGAAAGTAAAAACAATTACAAACTTTGTTACTGGTTGAAAAAATAGTTGCTTGCAGTCTATTACACTGTATTAGCCTATGAGTGGTTCAGTGATTCACAGTTACGCATTATTTTATGAACAAATATTTTTATTTCTGTTTTGTAGTGTATTATCTTATATATGAATGGATAACCTTCATTCAATTCCTTCGGCTACTGTTATCAATCGGTTAATATTATCAGATTAGCTGCATCCCGAACTGATCACAATATGCGGCGGGCACTGTAATATGAAGGCAAATATTTTCAAACTTGAAAAAATAAAAATTAAAAAAAAACGGCTAATAGGCTTACTGCTACAAATTCCTTTGACAATGGAAGGATTCAATTCTATCATACAATTAAAAGAATGTAAAAATAACTTACGAAACATATCAGTTCCTTTCTGCTGATAAGTCACATCGATCATGCTTCTAAATGGAGTATCACCAGAACTAGAAACAATACTGGAAATTTCAGATTTCCTTTCCATGAGGCGTTTAATCTTTGCGTCGGAATGAGGCCTTGTATCATCCAGCAGACAATCCACAAGTAACACAGAAAATATATGTGAGCCATCAGAAAGAATTTTTCCTTTCACTGACAGGATGTGGAGACTGAATCTACCCAAGCCATTCTCTGGTCGATGTACTTGAGAGACTGATTGTACCAACTGTGAAAATTCAAAACTCAAAATCATTTTATTTCACTGCATTGATATCATAAACATCTAATTCCCTACAGGTCTCTTCCCATCTAAAATATAAATTAATAATAAATGCATGGTCGCTATTTTCAAAGTACAGATGAATATAATAAAATACTTTATTTGTTAGGAATTTAATTTTAGCTCTTCTTGTTACTTAATTTTGCACTTGTTTAACTGATATTACTTTTATTTAAAAAATTAACTAAACTCCGTGGTGCTACATCCCTGAAGGGACTAGGCTTACCACCCGACCACTGCGTCATCTATCATAGGCAGATGGCAGGATTGGGGGGATGTGGTCAGTATGCCAACACCCACGGTCATTTATGGTGGTTTCCGTGACCGGAGCCGCTACTTCTCTATCAAGTAGCTCCTTAGTTTGAATCATGAGATTGAGTGCACCTCGTTCCAAACATCCCTACCTCAGAAAAATCCAAGGAGGTACCAGGGCTCGAACCCAGGCCTACGGATCTTTAGTCAGCGACGCTAACCATAAAACCATGCAGGTGGCCATTACTTTTATTACAGACATGCAAAAAAATACACACAGTGGAAATATTATCCATTTGCTACCAAAGTTCCAATCAAGTAAACACTGCATTTGTTTCATTCCACCCATAACATTATTTGAGTCATAATGTCTTAAGTCTTATCCTTCCATAAAAACAAAGGCTTCATTATTTTGTTGTTCAAGCTTAAAATTATTACTACACAATTGAGGTTATGTTAAGAGAGTACACACCTTCAGTTTATCTGCACAGTTTATCACATGTGACATCATGTCTAGTGATGTAAAATTCCCAGGAACTTAAACTCAACGAAATATTCCCAGGAAATATTCCCAAAATTCATAAATTCCCGGGAATTTATTATTTACAAACAAAATAACTGAAAGATATGTATTTGTTACATAAAATAAATAATTGTCAAATAACACTTAAATTTAATCATTATTATGTTAAATAAAAGTCGAAAACTGCTATAAGTTCAAACACTAAAATATAATTAATGAAAGAACATAAAAATGAACTGAAATTAATTACAAATAAAATATTTTACAATGTTTTACTGCTTTTCATAGGGTATTTAAAATGAAAATGGGGTAATCAATAATTAATAAATATATGCCCTGGTTTCTTGAAGGTCAATAAAGAACTTTAACAAAACAGTTCATTGAACAAACTATTAATTAATAACAAATTACAGTAGTAAATTCCCCCCTAAACCACGAGACTGATTTATGATTAATTATTAGACTGTATACTTATTATATTTAAATTTGTGACTGAAATCAGAATTAAAGGTGTCTTAGTTATCAAGAGTTGTCTGTACTTCATTGAGCAGAAATAAAATAAAAATGAACTAGCGATTACTGAAGTCTACAACCATACCTCCTTCGTGCCTCCAGTATAAAGGTCTATGACTAGACTCTCCATTGTGAATGTGAATTTTATTGAAGTATAAACAGGTTGTTCCCTCTGCACTAGTTCCTCTACACTTTCTTGTTCAGGGTGTTCAGAAAGCTGGATGGATTTTATACCTGTAAAACAACAGCGAATTCAGTATAATTAACTTAACATTGCTGCAGCACGTCATTTCTGCTTGAGCGACTGGAGGCCAGATCTGTGCCGGATTATTGAGAGGCCGGACTACTGAGGGCCAGATGAGAGAGAGTTTAGTGTATTAAAGTATCAAAGCAGTATCAAATCTCGGCAAGAACTGAGAGTATACCTTCAAGGGTGGATGGCCTCATCATAGATCTTTTGGAGTCTGTCCATTTCACATCTTGTTTTATTGAATCCCTCTTCAATGCTGGTTCTGGAGCTTGCTGACCTTCAGCCAAGTTCTCATTCAAAGTTTTCATTACCATTCGGAAATCTTCTTGTTGTAGAGTAATCTAAAAAAGTAAGTAGTAATTAAAAATCTCCCCAAAAAATATGGTATTTATTCCACACTCAACTACAGGGGACACTAGTTGGTCTTCCTATCTAAAATCCTGGAGCTATATTTTTTACTTCCTGTACCCATATCATAGGTACTAAAGGTAGACAAAGTATTGTGTTTGACCCTGAAATTCGATGTCAAGTTTGCAGCATAAATACATGTTTTGAGGTCCCCTGAATCCAAAAATACAATTTTCAGAAACATGTCTGCGTGCATGTGCTTGTGTGTGTCTGTCTGTGAACAGCAAGGTTAGAGAACAAGAAATGATTTATGTATAGCGTAGAGTATAAAAACAAAACTCTGTGTATAGATTAGATATTTTCTAGCGCTGTTGCCCACCTTTGGGTCACAGCACTTGCAACAACTTCTTTGTGAACTTCAGGAAGAAGTATGCCCTTCCAGCTAGTCTTAGGGATGAAATAATGACAATTGTTTTAAAGAAATCATCTCAGCTATTATCTAATCATGTAATTTGACTGTATTTACTTGTATATGATTCTATTTTCATTGTATGTTTATAATTTAAGAAGTCCTTAGAGATCTTCAAATCTTGAAATCTACCTCCAATGTGAGACAGTTAAAAAAAAAAAAAAAAAAAAAATAATAATAATAATAATAATAATAATAATAATAATAATAATAATAATAATAATAATAATAATAATAATAATAATAATAATAATAATAATAAAATAAAAATAAAAATATTAACCATTCTTGAAGAGTATTTTGTTCATGCATGACAGGTAATTGCACACAAATAAACACAATTTAACAATGCAGTATAAAACGTCAAAACCCACATCAAATACTACATAAAGGCTCAACTTATTCTGTGAAATATTCACCAAAATCACACACTTTATTTCACCAAATAATCAGGAAATATGGCACTGTTGAAGGATAAAACTAATAAAGGCTCTAAGATCATGGATTTACATTTCAAGAAACTGTTTGTTCTAAATGGTTTTATTTCATTTTGAACTTTACATATTTTACTAATGATGGTTTCACAGGCTATAAGCCGAGTAAAAGGATATATTGCATCCAAGCTTTCGGTCGCTGACATCTCTGCGGCCTTCCTCAGGGAAATGAGTGTAGAAAAAGGGGGAAGAGAGAGCTTATAGCCCGTGAAACCATCATTAGTAATCAATGCCAAGAAAGCCTCCAGTTTTACATATTTTGTCAATTGTGGCAAACCTCTTATGATGGAAGTTACAGAAATAAGAAAAGGAGTAAAAGAAGATTTCTAACATACATAACTCACCAGAATACTTTCCAGTCTTCCAGAGATATCAAGATCAGGAACTTCTTTGTACCAGCCCACTGAAAGATTTCGATGTACTAACAGCTCAAGTGTAATCGGCTGAAGAATCACACTCTCTTTCAAAACTTTAACTGTGTCTTGATCCAGTCGAACCCTGAAAGGATAAAAATTCAAATGTGGTTTTCTTCTTCTCATTTTATGGGGACCAAGAATATTTCAACTGGAACTTAAACATTTTCCACACAAACAAGGAAACAAAAAAGAAAAAGTAAACAAACAGTGTGAACTATATATATTTTGAAGTCAATGAAACGCTTTCCATATCAGCCATAGTTACAAGCTTTATGCATCCGACAAGAATTATCTAAATGAAAAAGTTCAGTTTTGCCAATATCAGCTTGATGGAGGGAATTTCCAAAACATTTACAACCTTTTTGCATGGAAATATGCCTTTGAGAAAAAAGTGTGGGTTATAACATTCTTGCCCACAGGTATTCAATTGCTGATTGGAATGTTCCTATAAATATGTAAAAACTGCACGTAACAAGAAAGTAGAATATTTAGGTACATTTGTGCTCTCTTTTGTAAGAAAAAATGCTTTACTGTACTGAGAAATTGTAGTAAAATATAAAAATTGTTCACAGAAATAAATATTTAGATATTGCTGCTATTTCTTACAAGGAAATCATTAATAAATTCCATTATCAGAATTAGACTATTCTCTATCCCATTTAAGAACGACCCTGTTCAAAACAAAGAGGCGTGACTGTCATAGCTCGCACGTGAGAACGCACGTGTCCACCGTGTTTATGTTAGTTTGTTTATTCTCAGTACAACTGACCCACAGGGTCGTCGTGAACAATGAATCCTTTGTTTTGTTTGCTACTTGATATACTATAATGATGACGATGCCAGTGAGAGTTTGTTATTTCATGTGTAAATGTTGATATTATTGTTGCATGAACTTACGAGCACTCGTTAGCCACACCCTGCTAATGTCGCATGCTAATGACATTAATCAATCACGTTTTGTCACATGATTGAATTTTCCGCGAACTCTCTGAGAGTTCTCCTCCCCTTTGTTTTGACTAGGATCAAACTAGAATGGGATCAATAATAGTTCACATATGTTTTCCAAAGTTTTGTCATTGCATTATCCATCATTTAGTAATCCATCATTTTTGAACAATAAAGCAAATCCCATTGATATCTTTAAAAAAAAAAAAAAAAAAAAGTTTTTAAATGGAACCAGTCCCACAGACCAATGTTATGGTTGGCGTAACTCTGACCTGTCTTACAAGTAGAGGGTTAATGAAAAATTTATATAGATGATATTGACAATGTGTCAGTTAGTGTAACTTTAACTTCTCTCATAAATAACGTTTCAGTATAGGAGTAAAATAAATATTTTTAATATAACATTACTTACCTCGAAAGTTTCATGTTTAACAGATCTATGTGAATTTCATCTATCACAGCAGGATGACCTTTATCGTTGCGGACACTGAGGGTCTTGAATCCATTATTCAAGGTGAGGTTACCGAAGTCCATGACTAGTGCGTCCAAGCTCTTAGAATTAACTGGAATGACTATAAGTGGAGCCTATGTAAAGAAATTCAAACACAGTCAGGTGCAAGATTAGCATACCTAGTGTATATGTACCACTCTATATAAACTGCACTTGAGCGACATTTTAGCATAGCATCACATGGCATAGTATAGCTTTCTGTGTGCGGTAGTCTTGACCTTAAATTACAGTGCAGCTTATACTAGCATGCAGACTATATACTGCAAAACCTCCTTTTTACATATTTTTCCTGTTAGCAGCTCTGATTTTTCAATGAAGAACTGCTTTCACATAACTTAATTTTCCACTATGTTGCCAACTCTTTTAGACGCGGAATCAGTTGCTATTTGCGTTAGTCCAGGTGAAGTTGGTTTCTACTGTGTGGGTGCAATTTAGTAGTAGTAAATAATTTATTTTGCCTGGCAGAGTTAAGGCCATAAGGCCTTCCCTTACACTCAACCAGGTTGAGACTAATAACTAATACTAAGACTAATACTAAGGCTACTCATAATAAGTAATTAATTAATTAAAAAGCATAAGTTGCATTAAAGAAAAAATGTTACAAGCAAAACAAGGAAAATATTAAATTAAGTTATAATGAAACTTTAAGTTTGGGACATAAAGTTATATGTAAGTTATAAGGAGATTAAGTAATGCTATGTACAATGAGAGATGGAGTGACTACAAAGAGCTAGTTCTGTTCAGTGGACAGTCATTGTTTAATAAGCACAGATTTGAAAGAGTGTAAGCTCCGACTACCCCTGATATCTTGTGACAAGGAATTCCAAGAACAGGCTGTGGCTATGGTGAATGAATGAGAATATGAGGTTGTATGCAGGGCCGTAGCTAGGCGGTGGCTAGGTGGGCGACCGCCAAGGGCGCAGGATCGAAGGGCGCAAAATTAACCATGAAAAATCCCGCTTTTTTTAGGCTGGTGCAAGTTATCAAGCAATATAAATTCCACGTTAGTGGAAGAAATCTTTCAGGTTATTAAAAATTAATGCACGTGAACTATCTATACCTATAGTATTATGCCGATTGTCTACAAGCAAAAAGCAGTCATGCAACGTCCTTTAATTAACACGATTCATATTGACAGAGTAAAACATAAATCATGAACAGTATGGAAAGATATAACGACAATGAAAATTAATATGTACGTTATTATTGTGATGAAAGTGGTTCAACTCAATCCCTTTCCAGCTGATTGTCGTCCTCAGTGCTACTACTGTCGGCAGGATTGATTACAAAACGATCAACAATGGCAACGCTCATACTGTTACATGCTACATGCAAAAATGACTGACCAACTATATTATTACAACAGAAAAAGCCGAATGTGCAGATCCCATTTCCTTTTGTTATTACTATTTTATTATAAATTAAGTGTGAACTAAAATTTCTTATTTTAAAAATGTTTAGTTTTTTAAATCACACAATGTATTAATGTACATTAAAATTAATTTCTGTAACTTTACAATGAATAATGTGTTGTGATCCGCGGCCGATGCACGCTCTGCCAGCTGGCAGTACACATGCTGTTTGTTTTGATCAAGTTCCCTTCTAAGGCCGGCGCTGATATTATAGTCACTGCTATTATTTTTAATTATATTATACTGTACTAGCATGTGCCCGCGGCTTCGCCCGCGATAATTATTTCAAAAATTAAAAATAAAGAGCATAATAGTAAAATCATTATATTTATTAACACCTAAATCACGTGGACTACATACCACGATTAGATAGCATCGTCTGGTAAAAGCGACCTCAGATTCGAGTTTCTTGACCCAGAAAACCTCTGTATAGTGAGATTCGTCCAAATAAAACAACGTTTGACCATATTTAGGGCTTACAACATTCAAGCGATCACGAAAGTTTTATTTTCAAGGTATGACAAAAATAGCCAAAGCCAACTGTAATTGATTTGACATTGAAATGTATAACTGAAAACTTATGTTTTGAAAACGCACAAAATGCACGTTTTTTGCCCGTTTTTCACTCATAACTCACGAACGAAAACTAAAATTAAAATTCCGGCTTCGAGGTGCATTTTCCGATCCTTCAGCCCACCTATGTTTAAAATTTCAGATCTCTGCGTTCAGTAGATTTTGCTGGACATCGAGGACAATTCCTTTTATTAATATAGATAATATGAATTATAATGATACCTTCTCTAATTTGTCAAACATCCATTTCATTTAATCCAAACCCACCTGATACAACTGGCAACAATATGTTCTGTGAATTTGTTTGGATAATTCTGTGTTAAAAGGGGTTAAGTATTTTCAAAAGCATTTAATTTTTGGCAGTTAAAATCAGAATTTTTCAAAACCCTTTCTTAGTGAGCACCTACATTATGAAATGAAGGTACTGTCAAAATTCCAAGTCTCTACCTGTTATAGTTTAGGCTGTACATTGATTCCTGTCATTCAGTCAGTCAGTCAGTCAGTCAGGACAAAGCCTTTTATATATAAAGAGATTAATATTAGGGCCCGAATTCTGATGACCTAAAATTGTTTGAAAAATTACCTATAAATGACCCCAAAATTTAAAGAAAATGACTTAATAATTATAAAAAATGACCTAAAAACTGATATTTTATTTATAAAAAATTAGTATTGTACAGTCGGTCAAATAAAAAACGTCGGGCGGTATTTGATTAAGTATCACGATCGAGCATATGCACATGTACAGGAAGACTTAAGGTTAGGTTCACACACGCCTCTTGTCTATCCATGTATTTTCTTGATTATTTAGTCAGTTTTGTTCCAAAACAAACATGTATAGAAGGCTGTGGCTATATGCCTCAAATCCGCCATATTCTTGGTTGCAAATTTTTATAATATTAATAATTAATAGATTCGCGAGGAATATGTTTATTCAAGGAGCATTTTTTAAAGATTTTATTTTATAATACCGGTACTTGTAGTGCAAAATCAATAACTTACGCTCAGCATCTGCAACCAATCTTAGCATCGAAATACGCATCCGGCCAGATCAACGTTTGCTATGAAAACATCCGGTCGCATTATAGTAACGTTCCAACCTCTGAGCTTCTTTTCATAAATATGGAACCTTCTCGCTGCTTCAGAGACCGAAAAATGCAGGTCAATTACAGCCCTAACCACACTTTCTCTCACGTTAGCATTTGTATGTGGCGATGACACAAAGCAAAATGAATTATGACAATGCATTAAGTTGAATATCGTGTGTTGCGCTTTCCGCGATGTTCATTTTTTCCCTCCTTGTTCATATTTTCCCTCCTGCCGCATGGCCTCCTATGTTCCGAAAATGACCTGTATTTTGTGATTTTTATAGGAAACTTGTGAACTAATGCGTCAAAACTTTAATTTTAACAGCATACGAGTCCCGACGTTTTTTATTTGACCGACTGTACACACAAAATTATAGAATAATTTGTACATAATTGTTAAAACCTTAAATTCAGAGAGGATGTTGTAGGTCTAAAAAACTTTGATTTTTGCTATGAATATTCTTTCCTTACGGAAATTTATACTGGCACTGAGGCACTGGCGAGTCAAACTTCAGCATTTCCTTTTGCGGTCTACCGGATTATATTGTTTATTGAGGGTAAACAGTAGTTTGCACTCTCAAATACAAGCAGGTGGCAGACTCTGGTGCCAAGTCAATCTAATAACAACAGAAATGTAATACAACATTTTGGCGTTCCTTTGATTCTCGTTTCCGACTGAGACTTGACAACACTTAAACAAACACTTCAAAGACAGCACCGCTGGGGACGAAATAAATGCCCTAAAAATATAAAATTGCATACAATGTCAAAAAATAACCTAGTAAAAATGCATTTCTATAATCTAGAGGCCATGATTATGATTTATCTAAAAATTGATTATGATTTATCTAAAAATTGGCAATGTCTATGCAGCATCAATAAAAAAGATGACATGTCATTAGAATCCGGGCTCTGATTATTATTGTATTTTTTAACTAAGCGATTTTTAAATTAAACAGTGAAACAATATTAATGTTTGTGTTGTTTCGTCTCTTGTTGATGTTGGCGTTGCTTCTGTTGTATAGGTAAGAATGATTTCAGTAAAAAAATGTGCCAACTAAAACTACCATGACCATCATAGCTTAGTCTACATTATTAGTTTTGATCTATTAGGCAGTGGTTTTTTAAAGAAATGGGACCAAAAAAACCCTCCTGCAAGCGAATTTAAGAAAATCAGTTTTACAGAAATTTAAAAAAATTGTTCATTTGGAAGGCGCAGATTTGTCAAACTCGCCAAGGGCGCAGAAGGACCTTGCTACGGCCCTGGTTGTATGATGATTAGGAATTGATAACTGAGAGTTGTGCTGCGAACGTGTACCACGATTATGGTAGGAGGATAGAAATGTAAACCGGGAGCCAAGTAAAGAGTTGTGGAAAACTTAAGAATTTGGTATAATAAGCACAGGGAGTGGACTAAACGTCTATTTTACAATCGAAGCCAAGACAGTTGTTTGAAATATTTTGAGACATGATTGTGGAAACGAATGTTAAAGATAAAACGAACACAAGTATTCTGAACACGTGAAGTTTCTGTGATAATTGCATGGGAGATATGTGAGAGAAATAGAATTTTCACAATCTGACATTTACATAATTTATGTATATCCAGTAAAAATTCTCTTCAAGTATGAACTATAGCTCTCTGCAGTCTAGTATAATGATAATGCATAATGTACTACTTCTACATACCTGTAATTTAATATCCAGGGAGAGTTTCACTGCCTTCTCATATGCTTCCTGCACATTTTGTTTCGCTGCCTCGGCTGCCCCTGCTGCTGCATTCATTATTGCTTCTTGTGCTTGTTGGAATGAATTTAGGAAGTTCTGTAAAGAAAAGTACATATAATAATGTGAATTTTAACATGGATTAACATTACAACTACAGTTGTGAGAAAAAATTTAATAACTGACAGTATGGTACTTTATGAGATTGTATGGTGGACGGGAAATGTCTGTCTGTCTGTCCATGTGCGATAACTCGAATATGCTTTATTGTATTTTCATGAAACTTGGTATACACATTTATAAAATCCATGGAATGAAGCCTATTGATTTTGGACCAAATCAGTTGACTGGTACGGGAGTAATTCCCAATTGAGCGCACATTTTATGGTAATAATTAGACAGAATTTATCAAATGCAAATCAGTTCTCATTACAAGAGTATTATTTTACAGTGTTCATATACGGCTTTGGAAGTTGCTACATAAACAAAATATCTGAAAAATGACAGAAAGATGTGGGAAGCTTTTCTTTAGCCCCTCCCTAACGTTCAGGGAAATGTTTTCATTATTTACAAATTTTTTTTTAATTAAGAGATTACATTCTTTTGAGCAACAGCCTTGGTGATGGATTATTATAAACACACTGATGCAATTATAAAAATATTTGCTATACTCATTTTTTTTATTCTCCCTATAACAGAGACATCATCATCATCATCATTTTTCACCGCTGAAAAATCCCCGGCCGGGAATCGAACACAGGCCGCCAGGGTGAAAGGTAGTCATGCTACCAACTTGCCCACGGCAGTGGACAACAGAGGCATAGAGTATCAAAAAATTAATGAGACCATCAGCCATTCCAGAATCCAAAGGGGGCAGATTTGGGAGGGCATATGCCCCCTTACCCTCCCCTGCTGCTGCCCATACAGTAAAGGAAATTCTAGAAATAGTCAAATTGAGACCAATTTGTGTTATTGTGACTCAAATTTCATGAACCTCTAATTATTTATAAGAAAAATGTACGACTACTCACAAGTGTTCTGGTAACAAAACTGTTGAGGAAGACAACTCTAAGACATGCCATGCTCGCTTGCACAGAAGTATCTACAGCCTCTGCATCACCATCTGCTTCATCCTCATTGTATTTCATTATCCGAGTTGACAGTGCCTCTTCTCCCATGATTGACAAAATCTAGAATTAAAACACAAATTTATAACTAACCCTTAAAATGATGAGATAGTAATACCAAGCCCATAACCATACCAAACTGCATAGAAAAACAAAAACCGGGCTAAATGCCAAAACATAAGTTGTGAGATAATAAATAAAAAATATCTGAAGGGCACATCAGCGAAATTGGTATGCTCTATATTCTTTTGACTGGGAAAAAGTTTTAAGGGGGAAGGGGGAAGGAAGATATTACTTACAACATCAAAATGAAGTCCTGAAGGTAATAATATTTTCAAAAAACTATGTTCAATACCTTTGGCTCAAAACCCAGGCTATGTGCCAGTCATTATGTTGTAAAATGTAGGTTATGTCCAAATAAGTAAAGAATAGGTATTGAACAAAGTTCAAATAATAAAAAATAACCTCATTTCAATCCGTATTATTAAGTTTTTATAATGAAAAGCAATTTCAAAAACTGCCTCACTCACTTTATGGCAGTACAATAAATAATTATCGCTTATGTCTAATGCAAGACGGTAAACTTTTTTTTTGCAAGCATATAGAAATACTGGTAATTTCAGTTAAGTAGGTGTGACAAACAGCGGCTCTTAACACAGACGGGTTCTAGTGACTAACATTTTACACATTTCCTGATGTACAGGGAGATTCTTTCACAGCATCTCATAGCACGGGCGTCAGCATATTCCATAACTCAAGCTGCACCAGCCGATACACAGGGTGTTTATTCAGCGGTGTTTATCTGGCTGGCAGAGCTGAGTATATCGTTTTTGTTATGACTCTATGAGGCTCTCAGTACAGGGATTGTCTGTGTATCGTGAAGTCCAGTCCTTAACTCTTGTCTGCCTTTCACTGTTTCAGTATCTCTCTTCAGTGTGATATTTAATTGTGTACTGTGTTTTATTGTGCATGTAATGCCCAGAGTACGATATTCTTTGCGGGAACAGGTACATACACACAACACATACATGAGGACAAGAAATTCATGTGCAAGAACAAGATAAACATTTCATCAAAAGTTTCCAAATAGCCCGTACCCGATTGTAACACCTTACACATTAGATGAACTGAATTAGGACATAAGGCATGAAATAGAGTCTATCAGTGAGGAAAAACTTGTGCGAGTTAATAATAATTTTGTCAGAATATATGAAGTATGTGTGGCAGCAAATGGGGAACATTTTCAGCATCTTCTATGAGCATGGTAAGTACAAATTCTAAGACATGTGGTTAATACAGGGGCACATGAAGAGTCCATGTATCAGCCGGTGCAGCCCAAGGCACGGTACGTGGAGCCACCTATTTCGCAAGGTGCTGAGGAAGAATTTCTCTGTACTATCACATAGCCCGCTTTACAGTGCATTGGGCTTGGTTCGTTTCTAGGGACTCTGATGTGTAAACTTATATTCTTTTGTAAATTACAGGTATTTTGAATTGTACTTACATGTTTATGAATAGTTTCTGGATGAGGATCATATACTACTATGTCCTTCAGTTTGGCATCAATGGTTGTGCTGCTCTTCTTCACAGTGATCCCAGCTACTGCACCCTTCACAATTAGGGTAGCAATTTTCATTTTTCTTTTTCCAATTTCGACTTTAAAATGTTCAAGATTTGCAATAATCTTAAAATCTATATCTTCTACTGTTTTTCTTATCTTTTTCTTCTTGGGCTTAGCAACTGTAAAAAAATTAAAACAAGAAATTTTATAAGCCAAACATCTTTTATAAAACTGCAATAAATGGAGAGATTAAGCGTTGTCTCCTGGATTAGGTGTTTTTCCTTTCTTTTTTCTTTCTTTCTGAAATCAAAATAGCAAATTAGAGCATAGATTTGGATTCTATTAAAGATGTAGAATAGCACACAGGCTTCATTCTAACTTTAAAAAATCCTTACTATTAACAATTAGCGGCTGGTAGTGGTAGTAGTACCAAAGATTTTTAATACCCTTTGACCTGGAAATAGTAAACTGTCACTGTGTGTTTATATAATGGAGTGTATTACCAGGATTCATAAATTAAATTAGAATAATATATTTAATTATCATAATGTGTGTTTTGGTAATTCACAGGCAAAAAGGTGTAGATTTGGTAGAGTAGCATACAAAGCATCAATACATATTTTTTCTAGAAATTTTATACAGCGAAGTTATTATTATGAAAAAATAATATTGAGATGAGTTACATACACTACTTCCCTTATTTTAATTACTAACCTGAATGCAGGTTTCGATGGGCCTCCTCATCATTTTCAACAGCTATACTCCATCCGAGATGAAGGTGGCTCATCGAAACCTGGGTTCAGGTTAGTAATTAAAATAAGAGAAGTAGTGTATGTAACTCATCTCAATATTATTTTTTCATCATTACATAGTTCTTGTGCATGACTGAAAAAGAAAACACTTGAAATACTTGTTCGTCTAACTAACTAACTAACTCCTTGGCACTACATCCCTGGAGGGACTTGGCCTACCACCCGACCGCTGCCTCACCTACCATAGTCAGATGGCAGGATTGGGGGGCATGTGGTCAGCATGCCAACACCCACGGCCGTTAATGGTGGTTTTCATGACCGGAGCCACTACTTTTCTATCAAGTAACTCCTCAATTTGAATCACGAGGCTGAGTGCACCCCTACCAGACCTCCCTACCTCAGAAAAATCCGAGGAGGTACCGGGGATCGATCCCGCGCCGACGGATCTGTAGTCAGCTACGCTAACCACAAGACACTTGTTCTTCTGAACTCCACAATTTAGAAGCTGCTATTTTATGAGTAGACTATCTGCATGGTCTTCTGGTTAGCATTGCTGGCTAGGGATCCACAGCTCTAGGTCCGATCCCCAGTACCACTTCAGGTTTTTCTGAGGTAAGGAAATCTGTAATGGGTGGGTGCACTTAGGCTCATGATACAAACTGAGCGACTTGATTAAGAAGTAGCAGCTCCAGACATAGAAACCATAACCAGAGCCAAGGGTGTTGGCATGCTGATCACATGCCCCCCAATCCTGCCATCTGCTTATGGTAGTGGTCAGACGGTAGGCCTAGTCCCTTCAGGAATGTAGTGCCAAGGAGTTTATTTTTTAGATTTCATTTTATTTTAAGAGTAGTACTGCAGTCAACATCAAACAAATTACCTTTAAATTCTACAAATTAATGATAACCAGTATGTTTAAGACTACAAACAAATTGTCTTTTTATCATCTTCAATTGATCGGTTATTAACAATTGAAGTAATAAGTTAATTACTGTATGGTCTTCTTGCAACTTACCATCAGTATTGTAACATGAATAAATCAATGTATATCGTCAAGTTATAATGAGAGAAGTTTCTTTTTTTCAGAATGGAAACTTTTCAGAACACAAGAGAGAAACGTTTCAATTCCAAAATTGTAAGGATGTAAATAGTTCACATAACAATCGATTATAAAGTCAAACTGATTGTTGTTCACATATGAATATTTCAAAATTATAACCTCGCCCACAGAATAATATATAACTCATTAAAAATGGAGTAAATATTTTAGTAAGAACTATGCTGATATATTATTTTATTATAGCTTACTTTTAAATGTTAAGATTGATCCTTTATTCTAAGCTTGTATTTTTCACCTATGTATTTGTGTTTGTTTAATAATTTCATTTTGTTATAATGTCTACTTTTTTATGTTTCCAACGTCATAGTACAATGTACACTGAATGACTTCAAAGGAATAAATAAAAAATTAAAATTAAAAATATATGGCTAATTTTGGAGACATGAGGTCTTTTTCCTGAAATGACGATGAAATGTAAATTCAAACTGTACTGGAATAAAACTATAGATAAGATGAGAGAGGTGTACTTACTTGTTTCAAGGAACTGAACAGCTATTTCATTTTCTCGAATAACAGTGAGTGGTTTACTGGCATTTGGTGTTGGGGTAATTGCTTGGACAACAATACGATCCTCTTCAGATTTACCCTTCAGTGAATCTAACTGCAACTGAAAATTATTGGCAGCTTCCAGGAGTGCTAAAAGAGATTCTTGATGAAGCAGGACGTTCAGTGTAGTGAAAGTAACATCCAGTGACTTCAACACTGACTCATACTTTGTACGGAATTCTGGTGACTTTTTATTTACCTACCAAAAAAAAAAGGTGTTCAATTCAAATAACAGATACATTTATCACTATCACTAAAACAAGAGAATAAATTTCAATTACCGTATTTACTCGAATATAATGAGCCCTCGAATTTAATGCGCACCCTGATTTTGAAACTTGAAATCATAAAAAAAGAGTTTGTTGGCAAATGTAATGCGCATCAATGGTAGGATAGGTATTTTATTTGGAATTTTCTCGAAGTATTAAGGGAATAATGAACCACCACATAAACATTTGAAATTACCATTAAATTTAATTACCTGTTTTAGGCCTACAAGTATATTCACTGATGTGTCCGTCACTGGAATCCTCGATTTTGTTTAAATTTTACACATGGGGTGCTTATACGAAGTATTTTTATATGCTCTATGTAATGCTAGTAATAGGCCAACGATAAATTTAATGAAGTCGAGAATTACAGCAATGCATTGTTATGCAAATAAAAGTTAACAGTACTGCCAACCTACGAAACGGATTTGTACTCGAATTTAACGTACACCTCAGTTTTGAAAGCTACAAATGGACAAAAAAGGTGCGCGTTATATTTGAGTAAATACGATAGTTATTTTTGCAATTCCCATATATTATGACCGAATGGCATTCTATAGAGGAAGTAAAGACACAGGCTGAAGACTGAAATGGTAAAATTCAACCAGCAAATATAATTATATTCCATGTTTGCAATAATAGATATCCGGTCAAGAAAACCACCATTAACGGCCGTGGGTGTCGGCATGCTGACCACATGCCCCCCAATCCTGCCATCTGCCTACGGGAGATGACGCAGCGGTCGGGTGGTAGGCCAAGTCCCTCCAGGGATGTAGCGCCGCGGAGTTTAGTTTAGTTAATAATAGATATCTCAAAAGGTTAAAGGCTTTGACATAAATGATGCACATGTGCTGCAAAGAAAGAAAAGACGCAAGTAGGTTAGGTTAATAAGACTGGGTGCAGAAAGTTCAAGTTTCTACCATGGCAGTAAGAATAGAAAATTGATGAAAAACACTATTGTGGAAAAACATAAGCAAGTTTAATAAATAGACCCAGAGGTCTTCGTTTTAAGGGTTTAGAGAAAGGACAAACTTCGGACATACTTCTGAATCATCATATTCTGGCAATGCTATGGTAAGAAATTAAATTATAATTGTAAAAATTCAAACAAATTTTAAACTTACATCGGTGAAAACAACTGTGAGGAGATATTGTGCTTCTCCAGTAGCCATTGGTGTATCCAAGAGAGTTACTTTAGCAACTGGATCATAATGCACTAGGTGTACACCACCAACACGGAGAATCACCTTCATATCCATGGTCTTCTGGACCATTTCTATTTCAAGGCGAAGCATATGGAAATCTACCAATTTTTCATCTTCACCTGCTTGTGTGATGCCAACTTTTAGGTCTGTAAACAAAGGAAAACAGAAGTGATATGTATGAATTATATATGTAGGAATTTCTACTGTTTTAGACTGGATTAGGGATCAGTTTTTACATTTTAATTCTCAAGATGAATGTACATTTACGGTTGTTACTCTCGTATAAGACCCAGACCTTTTTCCCAAAATTTCCCATAAAAAGCAAGGGTAATAGTTAGGGATGGGTCCTCGATACTTTTGATACCTCGATACTCTCAATACTTGCATGGTATGGGCATCGAGCGATACTTCAGAAAACTAGCTCGGTACTTTTTCGATACTTTAGTAATTCTGCAATATAAGGGAATGCGGTATCTCTTTCTGCTTTTAGTAGTCTACTAAATATAGTGAATACTTCTATTTCTCCTTGAAATGGAGAAAACCATTCAGTGACTTTTGTCTAGTCATAAATAAAGACTTTCTGATTTTTAAAATCCAAGCAGAAGAGATTCTTAATTGTTTAATTTCCTGTCGAACGTTTAGTTTTAATGTAGAGTTTAAAAATAATATTATAGGCTACTGATGATATTAAATTTTTTCTCATTAAATATGCACACTTAATTAATTTAATTGGTATTACACAGTTCTCTCAACTTTAAATTTTTAATGTACCTATTTATTGAAACTGGAAATGTTGATGGCATCGAGTATCGAGGGAAAAAATCATGTATCAGTATCGAGTATCGAGAAAATCTGGTTCGACCCACAATGTGGTGCACTCTTATGGAGCAAAGAAGGTTGACAGATCGGCGCTCTGCTGAATCAGATCCCTTTGCAGGTCAGAGTTCTACTATCAGCAAGTAAAGCCCATAGGAATGCACTACACGGTTACCTTTTCCTCCTGGCTTCAAATTCTTTTCAATCTTAAAGTTAGGGTGGGAGCTACACATGAGCAGGACTTATCCTTAAATAAGTATGGTATTATCTGAAATTCTGATTACCCCAAACAGGGTTAGCACCTCTAGCAGAATAACCTTTACGTCAACTGTATGTAAGTATTGTAGGAAAAATCTTACCAAATTATAACGTATGTTTCTACAGGTTACCATGATGATGCAGGATTATACTATCAGATCGTCATGATGAAAAGGATAACCCTTTGAAACATAATAATTATATGAAGTTGAATGCCTTAAAATTTAATGCATAATACAATATTCATACTTCACAATGTTTTCCAAATTAATTTAATCAAATATAAAAATTAGCAACCTCTATTTGGTTAACTCAGGTTTAACTAAACTTTTAACTTTATCACTATTATGAACATATAACATCACTTCAGAACTACAATAGACCAAGATTTTAATTCTTTCAAAACTCACATACAAAACTTTAACGTACCTCCCATAGTAAAATTCAAATCCAATTCAGTAAATTGGACATACTCCTCAGATTTAGCTATCTGTGGAATGTTGACAGCTGATGGGCGCATTTTATTTAAGTCACTTGTCATATCCATAAATTTGTTTAGTGTTGACATACTTGAACTTCTTGAACCAGAATCCTATGGACATAAGTATAAACCCACATATAAGCCTATTATTATAGAGACAGCAATCATTCACATATAGTCAACTTTTACATGAATATGGAATATTTTAATTTTTTTATCTCTGATTTCAGATAACTGGGACAAATTTTATGGAAATAATATTTTATTTAGTAACACAACAGCTGCCTATTGGCAGTCTAAAACTTTTCAGGACCTCTATTTCTATAATACCAAGGTTGGCATTTTCTTCATGCTCATGATCTGTAGAAAAGCTTATTCTCTGAGCCTTAGTTTCATTTAAGAACAGTTCACTTGCACAAAAACATAATTTAGCTTTTTTAAAAACAATGTCAGCTTGAATATTTAAATTATCAATGTTCTTATCACTAACAAGTAGGCTGGTATTGTCAGCAAAAGATAATACAAATATACAGGAATTTATTTTTGGTAAAAAAATTTTGATTATTTATTTATTAAATAACCTAATTTGAAGCCCTACTTCACCCTTTGGTATATTAGGGTTATACTTGGTCATTCTATATCTGTGTTCAAGTCATTCTATTTTAGAATCTAGTAATACAACTAACTACATACAGCAAACTCCCAATTATCCTTCTTTATTTTCTGGTGTTTCCTATGTCATAGTACTACGGTACGTACACTGAATGACTTTAAAAGAATAAATTCTTGAAATTCAAATCCAAATTATCTGGTTTGCAGATTATCTGTGCAAAGTTCTTAGATCCACAATATGGATATAACTGGGTGCAAGATTTCCCACACTTAATTTCGAACTTTCCGCACTTTATTTTGACATATTGTGCATAGAGAATGTAACAATGCTCAAGCCAATGAAGGAAATTCAAAATCTTACACCCGGTTATATCCGTATTCAGGTTGAAATGGGTAAATATATATTTATACACACTATTATATATACTATTATAAGGAGCATTGTGATAAATTTAGTAGCAGTTACAGTCTATTAAAATCACATTAACCCATTACAAAATAATAATAATTTAAACATTAGGAATATCTGTGTTTTTTGGATATTTTGAAACGTTATGGTCCCAATAAGCATGGATAATCGGAGTTTGCAGTACAAAGAATACAGGACCAAGGAATAATTATTATTTCATTATTTTGAAATTACAAACAGTAATCTGAGAAATAAACAACAGCAAATTAAAGTTTCTACTCTATTACCTGTATGGGTAAAGCTGGTGCTTCATCAATGTCCCAAGGAAATGGAATGCTCTCATACAAAGCTAGCAGTTTGAGTAACCTAGTATCTGCAAAATTAATTAAGCATTAACATTTTTGCAATAAATTATCTCTTATGCTTCATCATTCCAGTATGGAATAATCTGCATTTGTTTACATTGTGTTAAAAAAATTACGGGTGGAATGTAATACATTCATGCCATCAACAAACAGATAATTAAGATGGTGTTTTCTAATTACCTGCAATGTTTATTTCCACATTTGGAAGACTTCCAACCACTTTTAGTTTTGGTAGTCGAGGATCATCAGTTATAAGGCACTTTGCCACTTGGATTGTTAAGTTTGTTGGGAGCAGCAAGTGCATACCAGTTCCTTCACTTCTGTTTAACGCGCTCTTCCAATCCTCACCTTCAATAGCAACCAAAACCTTTCAAAGAAATAGATCACATAAATGTACAGAATTCCTCTACTGGTTTATACAAGTACAGTCTTACTAATAATCCAGTTGTAACATTTATACCAGGAATATACACAGCTGAGAAGAAAAAGTGTACTAATAATCCTTGCATAAGGCTGAATGTGAGCAACCTTTACACAGCCTGGCCCCCTTGTATAAACTTAACGTAAATAATCAAGATGGCCGATATCCGTAACAGCCGGTCGTTTCGTAGATGTCTGAGATTGAATTTTGAGGCTACACATATTCTGAGCTGCTTTTGCGGAATTATAAATATTGTTCCTTGTTTGCGGGACATATTTCCATGCTTGTACCCCATGATTACAGCTTTCTGAAAACAATATAATGAAATACTGAAACTAGAATTAGTCTGCAGACGATCCATCGTTGTTTGCCCGCTACACCGATAGATGGCGTTCAGAAGTCCCTTCATAGCCTGGGGCTAGTAACGTCACAACTAGAGTGACATATCTGATGACGTTGGACGTACAAACCCGGTGTAAACTCGGCAGTTACACTCCGATTATTGGTAATGCGGCTTATGCAGAACTTGCACGGTGAACAACCAAACAACCGTTAACGCAGGTATAAGCAGCTTTTATTAGTAAGACTGGTATTGTTTTTTGCCTTATACCCTCAATAGGCCTATATACATTTTCCTTAAAGTTACCCTAACATGGTAGGCCTAAGTCTATTTTCTTTTTAGTCTTATCCACTTATAACATTAAATTCAAAGTTAAAACCATTGTGATGAAATAACAAATATGCTGAACAACTTATCACCTAAAAAATAGCACAATATGCTCGTCAAAGTAATAAAATATAATACATTACAAGTCTTTATGATTTGTGATTTATTTGTCAGCACAATACGGGCGCTGACACTGTCTGAGAACATGATATACAGAACACAATATTACAGTTATTACATTAAAGATATAACATCAGCATAAAACTAGGATGTAGATTTAAAAACTCTTCCTTAGTATAGAAAGGGTTTTTTACCAACCATTTAAAAAGTGTATTTGAGAATTTATCTTTGCATATAACTTTTTACAAAAGAAAGAAGCCTGTTATAATACTTCAGGCCTAAATATAATGAGAATTAACTGATTACTGAGTCTAAATTGTGTCAAATTCAATGCAAATTATACAATATTGTCATATAACTTTAAAAGGAAAACTGGTGCATGTAGATTTAAAATGTTACAATCTTGAAAGTCTGAGTATATACTGGTGGTATAAGGCAGAAAGCAAAACTTACACAATATGATGAGAATGGAATGAGTCCTCTATTGTTGGGAATGAATTGTTCACTAACCTGTACTTCATCCAAGTTTAATTTGAAGTGATCGTAACTCTGTGACATCATAGCTCTCATGATCTCCTCTTCTGTGGTTCCTTGACTATGCAAAGCTTTCACATTTGGTGAAGCAGCCTTATCACGAGGCACTGAGGTTATCTTGATGCTGCCCAGGTTTACAACCAGAACATTTTCCAACCTTAGTGAAAAATTTAAACATCAAGTTACCATTTTATATGTATTTTACAGTTAACAGTATGAAAATCTGTTGTGTGGCCAATATTTCTACAGCTTTTATTACAAAGTAATTGAATGTATCCTCCACTAACTCAATTTCTTAAAACAGAAGACAGACTGGACAAATGATATCTGTGCCGACCAGAACTGTCTGAGAGGGAAAAGTTTTTGGGCATGCACCTGTTAGTAGTAGTAGACTAGTTTGTAGTAAGTGGTTACAAGCAGTCATAAGTACAGTGAACATTCTAAGGAGAATCATTTGAGAGATATTGACCATCGGCACAGATAGTGTGGACTCTACACAAATAGTCTTCAGATGTATTTTACTCAAAATATAAGAATCAGATTGATAATTTTAATTTTTCCTCAATGAGTTGGTGATTGGTGCTAGAAGAGGCCTCTGAAGAGGCAAATTCTGTAAATTGCTCCATCTTGGAGCAAATTATCAAGGAAATTTCAGAAATTTTCATTGTCATCAACACAGGATCCGTCAGTCCTAAAAAATCTCTGTATAGATATTAAGAAACTTACACAGTGAAGCGAACATAATAAATATTATGAGAGTTGACTTCTATACACTTTTTTGCTTGACTTAACATATTTTGGTACAATGCCTTTCAGGGATTCTCATTCCCATTTTCAAATACACTGTATAGATTGTATTTTTTGCATAGTATCAACAAATTTTTAAAAATTTGTTAAAACAAAACCACCAGTAGATTTGGAAGTATTTCAACTGACTATTAAACTTTAACAGCTGTAACAAACGACAGCCAAACACAAGGACGAAATTGTTTGTTACTAGAGGAGCTAAAGCAACAATTGTTTGTTACTAGAGGAGCTAGTGCAACAATTGGCTAAAACGCAGGGAGCTAAAACCAATCAACAACGAGTGGGAAACTCAAATCAGGCCTATAAAGCTTATAAGTAAATTCAATAATTTTGTTCGTGTCAAAAGTGACGGCTTGTGGCAATATCTACGAGGGTGTATCAATAAATAACCGGACTGATTTTATTGTACTTAAATAAACCGCCCTGGAACGAAACGGCTGCTAGCCGCGGAAAGGTGAAGCCTTCGTCTATCAGTGCTGTGAATCCCAGTCATGCAGAACGATTCAGTTAGGAGTTACACCCGGATATCGCAGGTGGTGTTTACTGTACCCAACATGGAACTGAAATTGCCGCAATGCGCATCGATAAAGTTTTGTGTTATTCTAGACAAAACTCCTACAGAAACCTTAGAAATGGTGGAGCAAGCATATAAAGACCATGCTTTAAGCAGAACACAAGTATTTGAGTGGCACAAACGTTTCAAAGAGAGTTATGAAGACCTTCAAGATTCTCCGCGCCCTGGAAGACCCTTACCAGCAAAAACGAAAGTTAACATCAACACAATTGATGCAACTGTGCAAGAAGATTGTCGCATAACAATTGCGAAGGTTGCAGATATAATGAATTTGTCTTTAGGAACCAGATCTTGCCAGGACAGGATGGATCTTGCACCAAGACAATGCGCCAGCTCATCGAGCGCTTGCAATTCAATTGGACAGTACAATTGCACATTGAGATCATGCCTCATCCACTGCATTCTCCGAATCTCGCACCTTGCGATTTTCACCTCTTCCCTAAAATGAAAAGGGAGCCACGTGGTTGCCATTTTTAAAGTGATAAGGAGTTGAACATCGATGCGCATTGCTGGAATTTCAGTTCCATGTTGGGTACAGTAAACACCACCTGCGATATCCGGGTGTAACTCCTAACTGAATCGTTCTGCATGACTGGGATTCACAGCACTGATAGACGAAGGATTCACCTTTCCGCGGCAGCAGCCGTTTCGTTCCAGGGCGGTTTACTTAAATACAATTAAATCAGTTCGGTTATTTATTGATACACCCTCATACTATAATTTTAATTCTGTTGTGGAAACTATAATAAAATAATAAAATTAAGTAAGATAACAGTTTATTGTAATTTATTCTTTGTCACCAGAGTGAAAATTCTGGTCTCCAATGGCGATCTGCAACTTGAAATTTCGCACCCTGGTTTAAATGCAAAAATACCATTTACCATCCCCTCATGGGAAATAGGTCTAGGTACTCACCCTGTATAGAATCCAGTATGAGGAATAATAACAAATGGAGCTTGAAAATCGACTTTTAAATCCATCACAGTCTGCTGTTCTATTGCATATTGCAGCCCAGTAGCTGACATTTCTTTGAAGTCATGCAACTTGGAACCTGCTTGGGCCTGTATTCTGAAAATACATAAATAATACAGTACCATATTTACGGATCATAAGACACACATTTTACCTTGAAAACAGATCATTGAAAGTTGGATACGTCTAATGGTCCGAAGTACACTAAAAAAATTAAAATACTGGTAAATATTGCTGGAATACCATAGTTATAAACAAGGTGCTGTAAACAATATGATAGTTACATATTTTGGCACAGACAGTACATTGGTGCACTTGTCACGATTGTAAAATGAGGGTCTGGAAGCCAGGTATACAATGCAAAAAGAAAGGAATGTTGAGATCTTTTATACAAAAGGAGTTGTCTCTGCCGGGTGGTTTAAATGAAAGCAATGACCTCTAAAACAGCCTTGTCCCGTTACACTTAACATAATGCTGAACTGAGGGTTAGAGGGTGTAAAAGTATTTTCTGTCTTTCATGAGACATCAGTTCTGTTGTTAAAATATATGTGATGCCACCTGTACAGAAGAGATTTTCATACAACGCAGGTTTTAAGTTAGAACTTATTTACACTGATTTGATTTTACAAGGTTATAATTTGTTTATGATTAAAATTTTTCGTTTAGAATCACTTTATATTTCTTTTCCTTTAAATTTCCATCCTAAAACAAGTTGCATCTTATGGTCCGGAGCATCTTATAATCCGTAAAATACGGTATCTCTTACTTTACAAAGAAAACAATCCAATCCAATTTTCTCAACTGTATAAAAATTTTCAATATCGAAGTTTAAAGTAAATTAGTACAAACTTGTTGAGTGAAACTAGCATAACATTCCTACATAATTAAAAGACAACCTTCACCGCTGATTGAAGCTTCAAGATCAAACCATATACATTGACAGCAAACTATCATTTTAACATCAACCTGTTATCCAGAACTAAGGAGTGTCAATTAACTTCTTGTAATATCTCAGTAATTGAAGATATTATAGGAGATGCTACCCAAAAGCTCCCGAATTTTGTAAGTAGTGTGCGACCAAGTGGTAGTATGAGAAAATGCCACTGATACTTTATACGTCTCTTGTGAGTCAGTTTATGGTTATATTACAACACTAAAAGCAGGAATTTCACGCACTTGAAGAAATACGTGCTGTGTTGTTATTCTGGAGGAAACTAACACCAATTATTTGCATTTCTTTGTCCATTTATGATGACAAAAGAAATTTGCAAATTAATTCAGCACCACCAGTTTGCACAGTGAATAATATGTTAGCAGTGAAATAGTTAGTCAGCCAGATAGTATGTCAGATACAATGTTATAAACTAAATATCTCCATTTTAACCAAAGTATCAGTTACAATGTTTTACGCCCTATACTGTAAGCCCCCATTTAGGGTAAAAATTCTATAACTCCAGAAGAATATTAAATCATGGTTCTCCTGTAATTTTAAAAGTACCCTTTACATTGCCTATGATAAGAGTGCTTTTGAAAAATAAATCAGACTTGCGACTATTGCAAAAATCAATAGCGAATGTATAATTGTAACTTCTAAATTAATCTATCTCAAGATTTTATATGTCAAGAGGGCCAAAATTCAACTTAAATAGAAACTGATCCTAATTCAATATTCTACGGTAATATCACAATCTACTTACTCTGCAAGATCTGCATCCGCTGGAGCTTTGAAGACATCCACCACTTTATTTATGGTTTGTGCGTCATATATTACTTTCAGAGGTTTAGCAAATACATGAATTCTCTGATCACACAGCTTATCCAATGGGTTTGTTTCAAACAACACATCTAACAGAGCTTTACTCTTCTGTTCTTTAGACGAAACAAGATGAGGTATCGTATCATTTTGCTTCAGTCCATATATTGTTAACTCCTCTATTTGTGCTGTTACCCTATAATCAAAGCACATTTTATAAAAAGGACTGTCCAAAAGTTGTGTCAGTACATATGAATGAAGTACCAAGCAAAAGATTTTTCCAACAATTTTCAAACTCTTCATTGTATTTGAATAAATATTTTGCCTAAGAGAGTTACATAAGAATATTTTAGGAGAAAAGTCCTTCTGACAATGGGATTTAAACCTATGACCTCTACCAACTGAGTAAACCAGCGTCAGATGGAATCTCTTTCCTATGACATTACCCTTAATGGTTTAGTTTAGTTTAGTTTAGTTTAGTTTTATTCACCATATGAAATTTTACAATTACAATTTCTGGCTTCGTCATTACAAAATTACAATTTAAATACCCTGAAAAATATATGGGTGATTCTTCAAATACGGGAAAATTTGTGTTCCAGATTGATATTTCCCTTCAAATTCAACTTTTAAAAAAAAGTTGAAATAAAAGTTTTGTTCTACTACTTCCATACCACAATTACCACTTTGAAATGTCACTAACTTTAAATTCTGATCCCAAAACCAAATTTAATGCAATTAAATATCATCCACATGCCCTGTCCCATACCCCGGTTTTGTATATTCTAATGCATTTTTTCAACAAAACAAAATGTTATTTCCTTTTCAACTTTTTTCCTGCCAATGAGTATGAATGTGTGAAGAATATTAACCCCTAAAAAATAAAATGAAATAAAATTGTCACCCCACCTAATGAACATGAAGAATGTCCCAAGGGTTTTTGGTCATCCACATGGCTGAAAAGAATGGAATTTTTTTCTGCAGGAATGAGAAATTTGTGTAACTGGCAACAGTGTTAGAAAGCCAACAGGGCAGCTTGTTGTTGAATTGTAAGGTTGAATTTTGCTTGCTTACAAACAGTTTGGGATTAACAAAGGACTTTGCATCATTTTCAAGGAAAGCGTTTTTATTTCCAGTCATTAACATGTCTTCTAGAAAGTAGGCAGAAAGTGAATATTAATTAATTTTGATTATGCACAGTGATAAACCTACCAATTCAAAGTACTTGACTGAAGTTGAGCCTACAGAGGTTTAAGAATGGTTTGCTGAGACCACTTAAACTCCTTTTTTGTCATCCACATGCCTAATTTTTGCGTCATATGCCTCATAAAGGGGTCAAGTCATGTAGATGATAAATGTAAGGTACTATTGTGTTTGTGGTGTCTGTGACCTGTACTTAAAATCTTAAAACTGATTAAATTAATTTCTGCTTAATTCCCCCCCCCCCCCCCAACCATAAAAACACAGTCTAGTTAAAATTACATTGATTCCGGAGTATATTGCATGTCGTTTAGGAAACATTTCATAATTTGCCGGATTTTTTAAACTTAAGGAGAATCAGCCGCATACAGTCATAAAATTCACTGCTTGCAAATTACAATGTAATGAAATCACAGAATTTTGGTTCTGTAGAACATTACCTGAGAATATGCGTTATAGATAGCATTATTTTCTGCTGTCTTCCAGTAGGCTATTGCTTTCTTTATTAACTTTCCCTGAAGCTAATGTGAAAAATAAACTTTAGAGTTTGATATTTTTCATAATTACATCATTAACTTATGTTTGTACTTACAAAAATCATTACAAATAATTATTTGAAAATAACAGTGTCAATGGTTTGTGTTAACACTGTATTTTCAGAAACCTTTTCATTGTAAATGGGCCTTTAGAGAAAACTTACTATTGAGACTATCTGGATAAGCAGTAACTGATTCAAAAGAAGACACTCAGAAAGATAAAAAAACTTACTTCAAAGCATCTGCAGCAGGCCTCTGTTCGACACTGCTACCTACACCTTTAAGCTCAGTGCTCAGAACTCGAGGAACTGCCAATGAGTCATCCCGTACTTCTATTGATAGACAATTTAATCTGAACTTCAAGCTTATTTCAACGAAGCTTTTGGGATACTGGGTAGGTTTCATATTTTCCTGGTAGTCAATGGCCCGATATAACTTTGCCTTTTCTTCAGGAGTCATGGCTTCTTCAAATTTCTTTGCTGAAAAAATAAATAAATAAAGTTATTCCTGTTTCATATATTCTGAATTTGTTCCTCTTTAAAATCCAAAACCAGTAATTAATAGGAAACATATTTAGGAACAATATGTATGAGAAATCTTACAAGAGAGCAATAAGAATATCCAAAAGATGGTGGTGACAGGAATCACAAAACTAAATGATAACCAACTGCAAATGACATACGCACTTCATAGCGGGGAAGGGTAGTGAATATAAGAAATACAAGTAAGAATCAGCTTGAAAAATTTTATGTCATAACCGGGATTTGAACACGGATCTTCGGCTTAACGCGCCGATGCTCTACCATTGAGCTACCATGACAACATGCCAGTACGACATCAAATTCCTCAACTGATTCAGAAGACAAGGCAGACCACGGGAGGTTTCTCCGTTGAGAACACACATCCGATGGCGTCCTACATTTGTAGGTACTTTGAAGCCAAGTTATTATTTATATACTATTAATTAAGTGGAGGGAAAGGAAATAGACATTAAATCCATGTCTGGGATATTAATACAAGTAAGAATCAGCTTGAAAAATTTTATGTCATAACCGGGATTTGAACACGGATCTTCGGCTTAACGCGCCGTTGCTCTACCATTGAGCTACCATGACAACATGCCAGTACGACATCAAATTCCTCAACTGATTCAGAAGACAAGGCAGACCACGGGAGGTTTCTCCGTTGAGAACACACATCCGATGGCGTCCTACATTTGTAGGTACTTTGAAGCCAAGTTATTATTTATATACCGTACTATTAATTAAGTGGAGGGAAAGGAAATAGACATTAAATCCATGTCTGGGATATTAATACAAGTAAGAATCAGCTTGAAAAATTTTATGTCATAACCGGGATTTGAACACGGATCTTCGGCTTAACGCGCCGATGCTCTACCATTGAGCTACCATGACAACATGCCAGTACGACATCAAATTCCTCAACTGATTCAGAAGACAAGGCAGACCACGGGAGGTTTCTCCGTTGAGAACACACATCCGATGGCGTCCTACATTTGTAGGTACTTTGAAGCCATCGGATGTGTGTTCTCAACGGAGAAACCTCCCGTGGTCTGCCTTGTCTTCTGAATCAGTTGAGGAATTTGATGTCGTACTGGCATGTTGTCATGGTAGCTCAATGGTAGAGCAACGGCGCGTTAAGCCGAAGATCCGTGTTCAAATCCCGGTTATGACATAAAATTTTTCAAGCTGATTCTTACTTGTATTAATATCCCAGACATGGATTTAATGTCTATTTCCTTTCCCTCCACTTAATTAATAGTATATAAATAATAACTTGGCTTCAAAGTACCTACAAATGTAGGACGCCATCGGATGTGTGTTCTCAACGGAGAAACCTCCCGTGGTCTGCCTTGTCTTCTGAATCAGTTGAGGAATTTGATGTCGTACTGGCATGTTGTCATGGTAGCTCAATGGTAGAGCATTGGCGCGTTAAGCCGAAGATCCGTGTTCAAATCCCGGTTATGACATAAAATTTTTCAAGCTGATTCTTACTTGTATTAATATCCCAGACATGGATTTAATGTCTATTTCCTTTCCCTCCACTTAATTAATAGTATATAAATAATAACTTGGCTTCAAAGTACCTACAAATGTAGGACGCCATCGGATGTGTGTTCTCAACGGAGAAACCTCCCGTGGTCTGCCTTGTCTTCTGAATCAGTTGAGGAATTTGATGTCGTACTGGCACGTTGTCATGGTAGCTCAATGGTAGAGCATCGGCGCGTTAAGCCGAAGATCCGTGTTCAAATCCCGGTTATGACATAAAATTTTTCAAGCTGATTCTTACTTGTATTAATATCCCAGACATGGATTTAATGTCTATTTCCTTTCCCTCCACTTAATTAATAAGAAATACAGTTTAAAACTTCTATAATCTTTTTTTATACAGATATAACTAATTCAAATGCGGTGTACATTTAGTCATCTTGTAAGCAAATAATGTCACTGCCGATAGGATAAAATTCATACCATTTCAATCTACACCAAATACTGTACTCAGGGCAGTTTTAGGAAATTTTTCGCCCATTGATACTCAAGTATCTGCTGCCCTCTAAACTATTTTGTAATAAGTTAGTAAATATTAACTTACGCATCATATGAATATGACATTTTGTTGTAGGTGGCCTACACTTGACTCTTTTTGGCCTATGAGCTGCTAAGTCGTTAATGATGTTTTCAGAAGAAAGTCTGCAGGTGAAGTCAGACTCGATGGTGAGAAGAGTCACGTAATTCAGGATATCCTCGTCAGTTGTTTAATGAAGACTATAGATAGTTCTTGATACATTTCAGTATTGAGAAAAATCGCCCGGGGCTATGCATAGAAATATGCTGAGAGGAACGTCTACATTTAAATGTAAATTCATTGTAGTTTCATTCAGTTTCTTTCCCTTACTCACTTCCATCATCACTCTCACTTCCTGAGTCACACATTTTACTAAATGCAATAATACAATACAATCCTAATTTCAGTTTGAAACCGCAATACCTGTACCTTAACACACAACTAACAATCAGACTGTAAACGCAGGAACAAAAGGCACAACAATAATTGAAGATAATAATTATCTTAGCCTACAGATCTGCTGTTTGCTGCACAAATATCATGTCAGAAGGTCAAGAAGCGACATCCAGTGTTGTTGCATCATGAAAGAATGCAGTATCAGCGTTAGGAAGAAGGAAATGTTCTTATTTTGTTTCTATCTATAGCTTATGTAATGCAACGTCAGCATGAGAATGAAAGGAGTGTTCTGTTTACAAGTATATATTCCTTCAAATTATCGTATTCCTCCATAATTATGGACATGTAAAACTGCCGCCCTTCAAAATTTGCCACCCTAGGCTGCAGCCTGCTTTAGCCTATTGGAAGAAAGGACCCTGGTTTAATTCTAGTCAATCTTGAAAATGAACTTTAGCATATAGAAGGCCTAGAGCTAATACCATATACTGTAGATGATTTTACCTTTTTTCAGGAGAAGCAAAAAAAAAAATATGTATATATTTACTACAAAAATCAATATGTAAAGATTAGGAATACGTACATGTTAATGTTTTAAACCATATGCTTAATATTTAATCCTCCATCACATTGTGACTTCTGTGTGAGGCTTTGTGTATTAGTTTAAAGACATTTTTAAAGGGTGACAGGGCAGAAAATTGTGGAAAGATGCTTCTATTTAAAATTGACATTAAGGTCACTTATACATAAATATAAAAAAACAATATGTAGAAAAAAAAAAGTGGATCTTGATTAAAACAAACTTACTGATGCCACAACGTTTCGGTCCAACCTCTATTTGTTTTTTAAAATAAACACAGTCATGGGAAGATATTTTATCTTTGCAACATACAACAATTTTCAAAAATATAGTGGTATTCATAAAAGTCTTTGTTTCATCATAATATAATATGCTTATTATATGTGACGTAGTATCATAATGATGCCCATTAAAATACCACAGAATTTCATTATAACACTATTGTTGAACTATCGATTAATATTGAACACGGAACAATATTCAAGCCTTGAAAGCAACAATTCTAACTGCACAATATGTAGAAACCTGTATTTAAAATAAAATCAATTCTGTTCATATTAATTCAGTACTGGAAATTTTTTCTAGGGGGAACCCATAAATTTATAAGCACTATTCGCATTAGCTAGCAGAGTGGTGTCGTTTAGAGTGCTCAGCGCTCCATCATGCAATGCAACTAACTTTGTCATGTATGCACTGAATCTACGGCAATTGCACAAGCAAGGCAACTGTTGCAACAAGAAAAAGAAATCATGACCTTAATAATCGTACTTTTTTTTTTAAAGTGTTGCCAAAATATACACCAATTTCATATGTATTTTTTTTCCTCCCTGCATTTATGCTGGAGTGGTGAAGAGTAGATTTTTACTTTGCCAGAGGGAAGTTCCAGCCCAACTTCAGCACTGTATTATTAAAGTATTATGCTAAATTTAGTTCATTTCATATGTTTTAATGTGTGTTAAAACGTCATAAGAAGCCCTGCGGCCTGCATGCCTTGTAATCTGCCATCAACCAGAAAAAGATGAGAACTACTAATAGTTGATGAAAAAGTGTCTTTTGCTTCATCGATCACGAGGTAACAAGGTATTCTAAAAACCCACATTTAAATATTAAATTATGGTCGAACAAAACCAGCTGTGTACAACTTCTCTAGAGCTAATGAAGACTCTTATATGAACATCTATGCATAAACCACTCATAAATATCTCTATTTCTGGATATCTCGTATGCATGAAGTACCGTATATATATATTTTTTAGAACTTTCCCCAACCTCAGCAATAAATCATCCTGGCCAGGGTTGAAAGGCTCTGGATGTCTGTGGAATTGTGTTTGGGTGGTCGAAGTAAATTAAGCAGTGGTCAGTAAACCTGGAGGATGGGGCAGGAGGAGCTTCTTGATGGTATTTTGCTTATGAATGTGTATTAAACAAAACATATCCATCCCATATAATCTTACTTTGAATCCTTAAAAGGGATGGCCATTCAAAGAAATTCCATCTTAATGACAGCCAGGTATGCGATTGGATTAATAGATATTTAAAAATGTTGAAAGTTAAAATTAAAATATCTCAGAAAATAAACTGTATTACCAGAAACTGTTCACCTGAAAGACACACTGAAATGAAAGTGACTTAATATGACAAGCATGAGTGACTGACTCCATCCATTAACAGAAAAAATGGAGCAATACCTCAATGAATACTGTATCCGAAAGCTCATGTAAGGACAGGGAAAATTTTGAAGAACATACCTATAGCAGCAGGAGATAACGTTTCCTCTTGCTTTGTTTGACTACCTCCTCCAAACCAACCACTAAACCATCCACCCTTCTGCTTCTGCAATTCTTTTTCCTTACGATCCAATCTTTCCACCTAAACAAGAAAAAGGAAACAAATTACACAAAAAGCATGAAAGGATGCCAAAGTGAAATAAAACTAATGCAGAAACTTTAAATATATTTAGTTTAAATTTGTGGCTGGTTATTTTTATGCTGCATGTTTGTATAGTTCTGAAAGATGATAATTAACGAGCTGCAGGTTTCTCGAGTTCGGAAAGTTCATACAACAAAAGCCCTTTTTAACAAATCTTCTTCCTCAAGTGAGGGTTTGTATTAAAAGGGGTGTGCATCAAATGAAAATAAAAAGCACTGAATTATACAAACATAAGTACTTTAAAGTATCTTAACATATTTTCTATTAATAACAAGTTCTATTATTATTTGCTCCACTGCAAAAGGGTGATGAAATAACCCCAAAAGAAAATTTTTAAAACTGAAAGCACAAGTTAAGGTGATCAAGATCAGTGATTATATCACTGCAGCAAAACACCAATAATTTTCGCCAATTCTGGATACTGGTATCAATAATGAGTTATCTCCTCTCTGTTGTTGAGACAAAATCTGAATTTGCGTTCAAAATGGGAACCACAAGACCATGCAGGTGGTTGTAAAATATAAAGCAAACACAAATTCATTAATATCTAATCTCTTAAATATTCAAATTACTTTAAATAGCATAAAGCCCACTTGGAGGTCAAATTATTACAATTAGCAAGTGTACTAGAACTTGTGAAATATTACATCATACCTCCATTTCAATCTTCTGTCTAATAAGAACAATATTAAGCACATCCAGTATCTTCTCACAGTCATCACAAGCTTTCTGTATATCTGCTGGAACCTTCTTTGCAGTTAGTTTGCTCTGATAGGCTTCTGCATATCTTTTGCATATCTGAAGATGTTTAGCCATGTGATTCCAATCCCAGTTGCGGTTTCGTCTCCTGACTGTTTCTTCTACGACACATGTATACGCAAATTTCCACCTGTAATAATTAGAATTTATAAATTAGTATTAATCTTTAAACTAGAATTTACTTGAATGAAGTTTTATAAAGTAATGGCCATGCCTGCCTTCCTTTAAGGATCTGAAACATGGACATTAAATACAACTGATAAAAAGAAGATAACAGGCTGCCGAAATGAGATTCCTAAGATCAGTTTTAGAATGTACTCTTTTAGATAAAATTTCAAATGAAAGATTAGAGAAGAGTTAGAATTAATTTCTCTGGAAGAAAAAGTCACAAGCTATAGAAATGAATGGAGACAGTATGTCGAGAGAATGTCACCAGAGAGGATCCCAAGAAAAGTGTTTCCTACAAGCCTAAAAGAAGAAGACATCCAAGAAGAACAAGGAAAAGATGGTCAGATGCGTTTTGAAGCTGGAACAGGCACTTGCCTGACCCATAAAGTGAAGAAGAAGAAGAATTTTGGTGAATACTATAAAACACTATTAGTAGTCATGTTGCCCAGTGTCACAGTAGCTGGCAGGAAGGAACACAGTGATTCTGGCAAGGATTCAGGTTCTTGCTGTTATGTGAGCCGATATGTGAAGCCGGCTCAATTAATTTATTTATGTTTAAACTCACTAGATGGCGCGAGCTGGTCCTTTGTGTTCGTTTTCGCGGGCATAGGTCCGCTTGCCTCTCCCTCTTCTCTTTATGACAGGCTCCTCGCGAGTATATAGGCATCATAGCGTCAGTTCTGGGCATGGCTTCTTTCCGTACAGACCTGTTTCGGTAGCTTCGTTTGGTTTTCTTTTAATATGTAATTTCTTGGCTCTTAGTGTTTCGGTTGTTGGGATAATGTAGCCCAAAAGTCATCTTCAGGTTTGCAACAGGTTCTTAGTTTCTTTTCTAGTCTTTTATAGTTGAAATTGCGTAATTGTAGAATTTCCCTCCCCTTCTTCTTCTGTGCTTCTTAACCGTAATCAGTTTGTTTTATTTGCTATTGCATTTTTAGTATATCCTTCGTAGAAAGTATGTAGTGTGTCTTCTTTGGCTTGTTTAGTAGTATTTAATGGCTTTTCTGTTTATTTGAGCTCCCTATGGTTTATTTGTAATTGTGTAGTTGGTCCGCGTCATCGCGGCATGTAATGGCGTCTCTATCTTTCTCTTCCCCCTGTACCTGCTTGCAAACCTGATGTTTCCGCGTGCTGGTAAGTCATTTTCAATTCGTGTTTCTTAATTATTCTTGGTCTGTGTTTTTGTTTATTTAGTTTTGTGCCATGCCCGGTCTCCTGTGGTTCGGGATTTTAAAGGCATCCCGACTGCAGTATTTTGCCGCCTTTTTCTAAATTTTCTTCCCCTTTGAAAGTTTTGTTTCGTAGGCCTACGTGTAATTCATTTCTTCGGATAGTTTCGGTTATTTCTTGTTTGTAATATTAAAGTCAGCTTCTTGTGTATTGTAAAGATTGTGTGTAAGCATTTTTATATTGTAAATTCCTCCCCCCCTTTTTGGTTTACCAATAGCAAGATGTCTCCCTATTTTTCTTACTAAACATGAGTGTTGAAGACGATTATTGTAATTCGACGTCTATATATATATATATTAGATGTATTTCCTTTTCAGGTCTATTTTGTTCAATTATATTTTGTACCGTTTTGTAACAATTTTGCCCTAAATTATATTTCTGTTAATGTGTTTTGAACCTGGAACTTTTACTTATTGTTTGTAGCTGCCCTGGGATCCTTCTCTATACCTTTGGGTGGGCTCGTTTTCAGGGAATAGGCTAATTTTCCCTGGGGTTGGCTTACCAAGCTTCCTTCCACACCTTTCATCCCATAAGGGCGGGGTTACAATTGGTAGCAATCGCTGTGGTTATTGATTCACAATTTTCTTTTCATTAAGTAAACAGACTAAAATTAAAATACATATAATTCATTTTGGTAAAAGTTCTTGGTTCATTCTACTGTTAGGCCTATTTTGTATTAATAAAGCATTTTATTTCAGGCTAATAATGTAACAATCTTTTCCAGGAATGTTTAAACTAGTATCTTGTTTATAAAAAGAAATATGTATTGATACAAATTTCATGAATTTAGTATAGGCCTAATGTGAATTACTGTATTTTCATGTGGACCGAGGGTGAGCTGATTTCTGTCTTGAGTAGGAGCTGTGAGACCTGTCTGGTTATGTCAACAGCTGTGACATGTTGCCTGTTCTAAGATCAGCTGACTGAAGGTGGAATGTAAAATAAATTGTTGGGAGTAACTATTACTGCTTCAGTGGATCAAATATGACTTGGTGAGTTCTAATACAGTCATTTTATTTATTTCATTAATGCTAGCTGTTCCAGTATTTAGATTAAAAACCAATTAAAGTCCAGTGTCGTTAAAGTGTAGTAGAAACAATGCAGTGGTAAGGTTAGGACGGGAGATAAATTTAGATCAGTAGTATTGGCAGTGGAATGATTTCCTTGCTATTAAACAGAATTGTGCCTCGTATGAATGTAGGTGTCGTCGTGGGCCTCAGTTTGTTGCCTTGTGCCTCCCAGGGCCCGGGTGGTGCTTGGTGACTGGCTGTTTGGCCTTGTATATATCTTAGGTTAGGGTTGTATATATTCATTTTATTTGTGATAATGTATGTTTATAAAGATTAAGCCTGAGAGTGAAAATTTGTAAATAATTTTAGCTTAATTAATAATCAGCTGATGGGGGTAATGACCCTGGCACTATTGCTGAAGGCTTCATGCGTGCTCAGGACGTCGTGGGAAGTCATGTAGTCTGTTGCGGTGGGGGTCAGGACTCTTGTCGCTTTGCTGCGAGTGAAAGATGCGTGTAAAGTTCAATATTTTGTACATATAGGCTATAGTGTTCAAGTTAGGTTGTAAATTTTTTAACAGTGTGTAGGTTATGAATGATAATACCTCGGATTAGTCTTGTAAATATAATTAATATTAATGTCCTGATCATAGTTACCTTTCTAATCAGCTGTTCGGCTGGGGAGCCTAGTAGGTCGGTATTCTTCTGGGTAGTGCGCCTTCTGGGAGAGTGCTGTCTGTTGCTGGTTTTCCTCACTCGTAGGCTAGATTAGCACCATATCCCGATTATGTCAACAGATAATAAATAATGAAGTAAGAAAAGTAAATACTGAATTAATGATATGCTAGAGCAGCTATGATAATGTAGTTCTGAAATTTGACTTTAAGCCTAGTGTGAGTGGACTTTGGCGGCATGACTATTGTTGATTTCTTTGGCAGCATGTTGTAATTTGAGCATGATCTCTACGTTTAAAACTCCTTACAATGGAAGTACTGGAGTTGTAAGCTCAGTGAGGCTACATTATTGATACCCCTTGCATGGAGGCATTGGAGGTTTTGTAATATGCAGTTTGTGAGGTGAAAAAGATGGTGTAAGGCCAATCCCCCTTGCATGAAGGCAGTGGAGAGGAGTTGGCAGCCTGTTTCATACAAGTCTGCATGATGATGATTTTGTTAGTTATGCTGCTAAATTTATTGACTTGTCTTGGCCATTGTTTTCTCTCACATGATGGCATGCTGTGAATTTACATCGGATGGATTTTTAAGTAAAGAATAGTTTAGTAAAGAACTAACTCAGGGACTAAAGGTTAATAAATCTTGTCAGATTCGCTGTTCAAGTTTTCTAGAAGTCTCTCCTAGCAGTAGTAAACAGAGTTGGTAAAGTACAGTGATAGTTTTACTTTTTGAAGTTTTGTCGCTAGTCTGTATTTGATCCACTAAGTAGTTAAGTTACTGATTTGCTACAGCTCTCGAAATAAATGTAATTTGTATGTATTGACATTGTTCTTGTAACTATGTTGCAGCCACCCTGACGTCATAGGTGCCACATGTAAGCCTTTTTGAAGATTTGAAACTAAATTTGGTATAACATTTAACAGAGCTTGTAAAGAAAGAAATTTTGTGATATTATTTAAAGTCTTTCTGCCATTAGTAAATATAGTAAAGACATGATGTGTGGATAATATTATACATTAATATTAAATGAGGGAAAAACTTGATTTTTAACTTTAAATTCATTTTGGAAATTTAGATTTTAACTTTAATAACTTGTGTTTGTTGGTAAAAGTTTATAATTTTGATGAAGTGTGATGATGTATGACCCTATGGGGGACTTAATTGTTTGTAAATTTTTCTGCCGCTAGATTTTGAAATGTTTCAGAGTAAACTTCTGGACTTATGGTGAGGATGGAAATGCGCATGCTATTAAATGACTCTGCTCTGATACGGAAATACTTAACCTCTGGCTGTCGGCTGTGCTGTTGGGTCTGATGGAGGTTTCACACGTGAAGTGGATCCTCGTTTACAGATTTCTGACCACAACATGAGTCGCTGCAGATTGGTATTGTGGGGACGGTCGCTAGTGAAAGTGAGTGTGCAACCAAAGTGATAAGAGGAACCAGACGAGAGTCTTATCAACAGGTATGACACCGCCCATTATTATAGTGACCCTCCTCTCCTCTTCAAGAATTTGTAACGCCGCAGTTAATTTCTAGTCTCCTGGTCAGAGACAGTTGATTGGCTAGTCTTAGATTTTGGGGAAAGGGTCTAAGCCTAGTGTTCCCTGCCTGCCTGGTTGTAGCAGTTATTTCCTGTAAGGTGAAGCAAGATGTGAAAGAAGGAAAGTTTTATGTCAGAGCAAAACTGTCTTCGATTTTGGGTGCATGCAACATTCCATTTTCACCATGATCATCCATGTTTGTGATTTATATTATTGATTTTTTTTTTTTGATCCAGCAGTATTAATATGTAATTCAGGATAGGTAATTGAGGTTAGGTTAAGATGTGATTAAGGGTTTTTTATTTTTCTTCCCTCATTTAGTGTAACTGTAACTTCAAATTTAAAACCCCTGGTTTTAAAAAGGGGGGTAGAGTATTGAGCCGATATGTGAAGCCGGCTCAATTAATTTATTTATGTTTAAACTCACTAGATGGCGCGAGCTGGTCCTTTGTGTTCGTTTTCGCGGGCATAGGTCCGCTTGCCTCTCCCTCTTCTCTTTATGACAGGCTCCTCGCGAGTATATAGGCATCATAGCGTCAGTTCTGGGCATGGCTTCTTTCCGTACAGACCTGTTTCGGTAGCTTCGTTTGGTTTTCTTTTAATATGTAATTTCTTGGCTCTTAGTGTTTCGGTTGTTGGGATAATGTAGCCCAAAAGTCATCTTCAGGTTTGCAACAGGTTCTTAGTTTCTTTTCTAGTCTTTTATAGTTGAAATTGCGTAATTGTAGAATTTCCCTCCCCTTCTTCTTCTGTGCTTCTTAACCGTAATCAGTTTGTTTTATTTGCTATTGCATTTTTAGTATATCCTTCGTAGAAAGTATGTAGTGTGTCTTCTTTGGCTTGTTTAGTAGTATTTAATGGCTTTTCTGTTTATTTGAGCTCCCTATGGTTTATTTGTAATTGTGTAGTTGGTCCGCGTCATCGCGGCATGTAATGGCGTCTCTATCTTTCTCTTCCCCCTGTACCTGCTTGCAAACCTGATGTTTCCGCGTGCTGGTAAGTCATTTTCAATTCGTGTTTCTTAATTATTCTTGGTCTGTGTTTTTGTTTATTTAGTTTTGTGCCATGCCCGGTCTCCTGTGGTTCGGGATTTTAAAGGCATCCCGACTGCAGTATTTTGCCGCCTTTTTCTAAATTTTCTTCCCCTTTGAAAGTTTTGTTTCGTAGGCCTACGTGTAATTCATTTCTTCGGATAGTTTCGGTTATTTCTTGTTTGTAATATTAAAGTCAGCTTCTTGTGTATTGTAAAGATTGTGTGTAAGCATTTTTATATTGTAAATTCCTCCCCCCCTTTTTGGTTTACCAATAGCAAGATGTCTCCCTATTTTTCTTACTAAACATGAGTGTTGAAGACGATTATTGTAATTCGACGTCTATATATATATATATTAGATGTATTTCCTTTTCAGGTCTATTTTGTTCAATTATATTTTGTACCGTTTTGTAACAATTTTGCCCTAAATTATATTTCTGTTAATGTGTTTTGAACCTGGAACTTTTACTTATTGTTTGTAGCTGCCCTGGGATCCTTCTCTATACCTTTGGGTGGGCTCGTTTTCAGGGAATAGGCTAATTTTCCCTGGGGTTGGCTTACCAAGCTTCCTTCCACACCTTTCATCCCATAAGGGCGGGGTTACATATGGCAGCAATTGCAAGAAAATAAGCAATATGTACCGGTACTCTTTTGTCTTATCCCAACATGGCAATTTTGTAGGCTGCATAGCTTATTCACGTTGTGATGTTGTGCAAGTGCAGTTTCATCTTTATGTGTTGCCCACTTATAGTTGCCCACTTATAGTGGGAAACATCATTAATGTACCAGTTAAAAGAAGAAGTCATCAAAATCTGGGCCCTGGTTATAAGCATAAGAACATGGTATTATTCAAAATAGAAGTTGGCAATAGTTTATATGTTTAGATGGTCATGTGGAATATCTTCTGTTAACCTCGCCCTGCTAAGAACGCCTTCGGCAAAAATCGTAGGAAACACGTGTTCAAGGAGCCAGGAGGAACTGGTTTGCTTCTTTGCTTCAAGTGACAGTTGTAGGTAAGGTTTGGAATATGGCTGGGCTTTATAGATCCTTTGCCAAGTAGGTAGCAGAAATTGCTTACATGGTAGGAGAATAGATACGGAGGTTAATCATTACTCCTCAGAAAATAATGGAATGCCATTGATGGATTATGGGTCCTCTCAAACTGCAATTTAACTTGTTAGTCTCATGAATAGGGCCCGGATTTTAAAGTTGTAACGTATTTTTTCCCCAGCTTCCTAATTAGAACTTTTTAACGTACTTTTCTGTTTCATGCCCCTTGCTTCCAAATATATAAATCTTATAGAACCTAAAAAGGGCTAAATTGGACTGAAGGGCCAAAAAGGGGCTAAAGAGGACTTTTGCTGAAAAAATAGGGACTAAAGTGGACTTTTACAGAAAAGCACGATTTAGAAATACATTTTCCAATTAATGCAAAGGAAAATAAATATGTGAATTAGTCCATTTTAAGAAAAGACATAATACAAATAAATTTATACAACGGACTGAAATTAACAATGTAGGCCTGTGTGTCGCACTGTCGCTTGTCTTTGTAACTCGAAAATGTGCCGCCTTGCCGTCGCACGAAATGAAACCTGAGCCGCAATACTCTGAAATCTACAATTAATCCATTGTCGTTGCAACCATCAACAGAGAAGTATATTAAAGAAGAAATTTGCGACACTAGCGTCTACTTATTTTTCTAGATCAGAAGTGAATTGAGTGGTGTACTGAATAACTGTAGCATTAAAGAGTAAATATCTCAATTGTTTATGCTATTTTTCGAGTGCTGATATAAGGAATAGTTCCTCGTTTATTTTGTAAAAAAACCTAGAATAACTGTGTCAAAATTATAATACAATTTTCGGTGTTAATATTAGTGTTCATTGTATGTGTTATTAAGACAGCTAAAATCGTTTGTTTAAAGCCTAAAATGGGCTATTCCACAAAGAATAAAAGCATAAAAATCCAGGCCCTACTCATGACATGGAAATGACGTAACAAGTGCCAGTAGAAGAAAATCTGTTTCTTATTATGCTATATTTGTGACCAAATCTGAATTGGCATAACTTACCATTCTTTATAGTGACCTCTATAGCTATTAACAAATGGTCTGTATTTTCTGTAAGGTTCAGCTCGCTTCATTCTTCCAAATGATTGCAGCAGATCAATAAGGTCATGGAATTGGTACCTGCTGATACCTGAAAAATTAGTAAAATAAGGACATTCACTGTGTTGCTTTCGAGCTTCATAACAAAATCAAAAGAAACTACAGCATTAATTATTTACATCAACTTACCTATTGAAAGTCTTTCCATATCCAAGCTTAACTGGATTTTAGGGATTGTGTAGTTTGATCCATCGTGTTCAGGTTTAGGATTCAGTCTTAATTTAGCTGATGAATTTATTGGTCCCAGCACTGGAAAGATCAAAGTACATTAAGCACTTACTTATTTACTCAATGGCAACAGACAATACCCAAATAAGCTGAAGGAAATGCATGACCCCACCATTCAACCCTATTCTGTGCTAACTCCATTCAACCATCCCTCGTATATCATACTTTCCTTAAATCAACTCTAATATTGTCCTCCCACCAACATCTAGATCTTCCCTTCGGGTCTCCCAGTCAACATTTTTTAGATATATTTCCTCTCCCATGCATGCAACATGTCCAGCCCACTTCATCCTCCATGATTTAATTACCCTTAATATATTCGGCAAAGAGAACAGGTTATGAAGTTTGTCATTATGCAGTTTTCTCCAGCCCCAGGTTAGGTTCAAATATTTTCCTAAACATCCTGTTTTCGGACATGCTCCTGATAGTTTTGATATGGTGGTCTATGCATTCACACTAAAATTTCACTATGATATATTATATCAAAGATTTAAAAACAATGAACCATTCACCCAAAAATATTTGCATTTTCCTGTTTATCTTATATTCCACAACCTTCATTTCACAGAAAATTTCACAAAGGCTTTAATCTTTCTACAGTAAACTAAAATCGTATAATCCAATCAAAATACAACTTGTAACACAATATCATTCAAAATCATTGAACTGTGATTCACTAATATCATAAATATCTTCTCAAACTGAAAAAAAAGTTCATGTCACACACAGAAAAGTCTGCAATCAGGCCGCCAACCCTGTGCCAACTAAGCACAAGGTTCGTATGTCATGAACATTTTCTTCTCCAACAGAACTTCCTTGATGCTAGTTATATGTAGGCAATGAAGATAAACAATGCCAACTATCTGTAGCAAGATTGAGATTGGAAATATACACACTAAACTTCGTTAAAAGGTGTATTTACCCAGGATGATCATTTCAATGGGTTTTCCCACCATCATCAGCTGATTCCGACCTTACTCGTGTTATGAATAGGGCCCGGATTTGTATGTAAAAAAATATTTTTTTTCCTGATGCGTACATTCCTAAAACAAAGTTTTATATCCAAATCGAGGTCCAGCAAACGCAAATTCCAAATTTTATTTCACATAAAAACACATATTTTACAAAAAAAGTTATGTGAATAAATATTTTCGACATTTTCTCCATAAATACATATTTTAGTACTTTTCCGTATTTTTAATGTAATTTTTTTTCCTGATGCTCATATCAAGGTCCGAAAACCGCAAATTCTAAATTTTATTTTACATAAAAATACATGTTTTACAAAAAACAAATTAACTTATATGAATAAATATTTTTGATATATTCTCCACAAATAAATATTTTAGTACTTTTCCACGTTCTCTTTTAACATTTGACAACAAAAATTTGTATCTCGAATTAATTCAACACAAATGCTTCACTTGCAATGAGGTGAGAGTGATTCACTTGCACTTGCTTATCGGAGAAGAACAGAACCCGATCTCAACATTGCGTAGTTCGGTTAAAGAAATACAATATGTTGAAAGGCAACTTAACACTTTCTCAGGTTCGAAAATAGAAGTTCTAAGAACAAAATTTAAAGGTATGTTTGAGAAAAATGGTGGCTACCAATCCCTCTGCAAAGTTGCTCAAGTTTTGGAAGGCCAAAACATAAGTGAACTTGATTGTGTGTGTGTTAGTGATATACAGTACAGCTCTTCAAATATGCAAGGTTAACATTGTGTGATGTAGAACGTTCATTTTCTCAATATAAGGCATTATTCTCGGATAATAGGCAAGGATTTGTGATCCATAATCTGGAGATGACATTTGTTGCGCACAGCAACTCCAGTCAGCATTTTACATCTGTCATTTAGCTGCAATTGGTGAGTTTCAATACACATTCAGGTGTTTTTGTTTCTTTTTCAGAAAAATATATTTCTTTTTTTTAGGTTTAGCATATATTTTTTAAATTTTAGCACATATTTTAAACATTTTTAGCACATGAAAAATAAATAATTTTAAGTTTTTTAGCACATAAAAATCCGGGCCCTAGTTATGAATATTTCGTTTTGTAATTTGTTTTAACAAACGTTGCAGTAACAAAGAACTCGCATAAAAAAACTCAAACAAAATCTAAAATAAACCCTCGTCTTTCCTATGTTTCCTTCAGTTTAGTGTCTTATTTTCAGCTGTACTTCTGTACTTATTATGTACAACCAAAAGGTTCTGCAGATTTAGTTTAAAATCACCCTGAATTTGTTTTTGGGTACTACAAAAAGGATGTCATCAACATATCTATGCCACATCCATGGGAAGGCCTTGCTGATTCTCACTTCTAAGTTGCTCATAAACAATTTTTTTAAATAAGGAGTAGAATTTTACTGGCATTCATATGGAATTCCACAATTGTGGGAAAGAAGTTTAATGTTGTTATGATGGTATTATATCTCTGAAATATATTAAATGAATCCACACAAAATTTAACATGCTCATCTTACATCATACATATGGTGCACAGTTTTTCTACAACACATGTTTTTACATTGCAGGCAAAGTAGTTCAGATTTTTTCAAATACTTAAAATCCAACAGTCTTTCAAAGCTTCAAATACACCAATGGGAAGTACAGGAATATTGGCTGGTCATATATAAATTAGAATACTTACTGTATTTGTAATCTTTGGGTATTTTTTGCTTTGTGCAAATTCCATCCTGAAATAATGCAATCAAGTCTTCTTGTTTTCCTAGAAAGGTTTCAGCCTGGGGATTCCAATATAATGCAAGTCCCTCTAGATTCAGAACCTGGAATTAATTATATAATTAATAATTAGTCTTTGGACTTCAGGTAAAATCCTATTTTAATCCTTAAAAGATATATACACAGAAACTTTTATTTGGACGGCTCAGTGCCAGAGGTGACTAAGTGCCATCAAGAAAAGTGCTAATATTTGTGTGTATTGACCAACAAAGATCGTATTCTGTCTAAGCCAAACATGACTACCAGCCTTGCTGTATCATTTACAAACACAGTTATGGCTGCTAGTCATGTTTCGCGTAGATAAAATACGATTTTTGCTGGTCAATACACACAAATATAGCACTTTTCTTGATGGCAGTTAGTCACCTCTGGCACTGAGCCATCCATTTATGCATTTTGTATGCAACTATGCCTGAAACTGATGCTTTTATAGGACCTAAAAAAGCATATTTTAATGTTAGAGTCTAATATTGCTTTTTTGCATGTTTTTCCTCTTCAAGTTCCAAATATTTAGTCTACATTTTTGTTATAAATTATACAAATTATTTTCAGTTCAAATTATATTTTCAATTCTGACCATACAGAATATGCCATACTTATTGGTACCGTATATCCAAAGAACAGCAATGTCTTGTATTCTTGAAAATAATTTCTTGGCCTTGGCCTTGGTGATGATGGTGATAATGGAATTTTCAATATAATGATTTTCATATAATATGACATGCAAATTTATGGAAAAAATAATATTTAATAAATGGCTAAATAATAATGTCTGACCAAAAATTAATTTTATCTAGGGTTTACATTTAAAAAATCTGGAGAAAATACTAAAATATAAAGTTTTGGGAGTATTCAATTTAACATGGAATGACTCATATTTTCTAATGTGGCTTCTGAATGAAACCAGTAAAGCATGATTACAGTTTATTTAACTTTGGCAAACTTAATGGTATATTTTACTCACTTTATAAATCATAGTGACAGCCTCTTCTATCACAGCAGCTTTCCAGTTCTCATCTGTTGTCTGCACAGACAGATTATGTAATGTGAAACCCACAGCAAATGGCTGTGTCGGATTTGTAACTCTATCTTCATAGCGAACATGTATGTCTTTGATATTAACTTGTACATTTTTAATTATATTTGTTACAAGTTTCTCCATGAATGTATCATCTTGTTTTGGTTTGTCTGAAAATAAAATAAGTAGGGCCATAGTCAAATAACTTGGATATTTACTTACAAGTAAATATCCCATTCTTTAATAAATTTAATATACTATATGAATTGACAAAAACACACTTTAATGCTTCGCTTAATGCTAAATATATTAAATTTATTATAGTTGCCTCACTGTGTAAAGTTCCTCAAAGTCTTTATTAACTTTATCCAATTCTTTATTTGCCTTTATGACTCTGGAAACTGTGAAAAAACCCAAGTCAAATTAGCCAGCCAAAGGATTTGAAATTAGGACCTCCCAAATGTGAGTCCAAGACGCTACCCATCAAAGTTTTTTTTTTCCCCCCTGCCAAAACATAAGTCATAATAATGATGAAAAAAAAAGTTTACTTCCACTTCAACTGAATAATGTACACAAAGAGTATGAGAATGGTGGTTTGACAGTCAACCAGGAAAAAACAATATATATGTGCATAGGAGGTATTCAACAAGATTTAACATTACATAATAAAGTGATTGTCGGCCGCGGTGGTCTAGAGGTAGCGTGCCCGCCTCTAGATCCGCAGGGCGCAGGATCAAACCCGGCCGCGGTCGATGGATTTTTCAGAACGTAAAAATCCTGGGCACGGAGTCCTCCGGGAGGGACTTTAAGCTGGGGGTCCCGTGTCGTAGATTTACGGCACGTAAAAGAACTCCAAGCATAAATTAGAGCCTCTGGACTAAATTTTTCGGCCCTTTCACGTCCAAGAAATACTTAGTTTCCAGAGGGGGGTTGCGAGGCGATGGGCTTACCACCCACCTGTCCCTCTACCCTCTCTCGGAAAATAAGCCTATCAAAATTAGTGTAGGTAATGAAACCTCTACTTGGAGGCCCCTTCGCCCCACCTGGGGATCAGAGGGTACCAGATACAGATACAGATAATAAAGTGATTATTAAAAACACAGAGAACTACAAAAATAAAGGCATTACGATTCATAAAGATGGTAGAATGGAGAAAGAAATTCAGGATAGAAACAGTCAGGCCAAAAAAGCGGTATCCCTATTAATTGGAATACTGTGAGACAGACATATCAAGAGAAGGAAAAAACAGTATTTTTACGATTCAATAGTAAAGAAAATAGTAGCCTACAATACAGTTCAGAAATTTGGCCAGTGAAAAAGAGAGAGGAAAAGAAATTATTAGCAACAGAAATGGATTTTCGGAGAAAGTAAATAGAACTTCTAGGATGGAAATAATCAGAAAAGAAGGAATTCTGGAACAAATCTTAGTACAACGCACTATAATAGATGAAATTAAGGAAAAACAACTTGTATGGTATGGTCATGGGAGAAGGATGGTGGAAGAGAGATTACCAAAGATGATCTTCAGATGGAATCTTCTGGGCAGAAAGAAGAGAGGCAGACCAAAGAAAACATGGTTTAACAGAATACAAGAGGACATGAAGGAGAAATACATTCCTGAGAATCTTTGGGAAGATAGAGAGGCTTGGAGATTGAGAATATGGAAGATGTAGACATACATAAAAAAAAACTGTGATGATGATGATAAACACACTATAATAGAGTACCACTAATCTGGATATCCAGTTAATCTGGCCAGGATTTAAAAAGTAGATTTTTAATTTTAATCACAAAGATGTTTTGTTTTGTTAATGCTACACCAGTTCGTATGTTAAAAACCTAGGCAATTAAATACAGTATTAAAATTAACATTAAGTTGTAGGAAAATTTAAAATCATGATAAAAAATAGTTTATTGCGATACAAGGGCCGTAAGGCATGATTACGGATCGAGGAAAAAGTTTGAAAACACGAGGCGCTCGTGCCGAGTGTTTTCAATTTTCCGAGATCTGTAATGCGCTTACGGCACGTGTATTGCATGCTATTTTTTGCACGATGATTATTTATATCAATTTAATTATATTAATTGTGATATTACCTGAAAATATAATGTATATGCGTTCTTGAAGATTGATGTTTATTTCAGAAAGTGATTCGCATTTGTTATTGTTTATGGCAACCGAATATTTGTGATGAGGGGGGCCTTGTCCATAAAGGCTTGTATAATGAAGTGTGTCGTTATATTCATAACAGCCCTCAAATACTTTCCGCCCGAGGGCCGTAAGCGTTTGCGGGCGGGAAACGCTTATCGCCCCTAGCAACAAGATTGCGTGTGGGAATGTCAACTTACGATCCATGGCAACAACGTTCGTAAGTACCACTAATTAGCTAAGGAGTGCAAAAATAAATTTGTATAGTTTTACTCATTTAAAAGTTGTACATGGTCCAGTTGACATGCTTTCAGTCCAAATAGTCACCATTAACAGGCATATTGCATGTTATCAAAATTGAACATTATGATTAGCTGGTAAAATAAATTCTTATGTGTTATTAGTTTATAATAGAAGAACGACACATGACATATGAGTGAAACAGTCAGTCTTATAGGGGAGCCAACCAGTACCGGTCCCAGATTTTGTTGATCTTTCACAAGGAAAACCTAGATTGGTAAAAAAAATCGAGACCATTTGAAAATTCCATTGAATGAGCTTTTCTATTTAGGTGAGTTCTATGTCAACTTCTTTGTAATTTTACTTATATTTAGAAAATGTTCCTACAAGGAAAAGGTGCACATGTACAGTATATTACATATATTACATATTTATAGATTCCGCAGATTTTGAAGAACAATACATCATCATATTTGGTCATTTTTCATAGAAGAAATTTTTAAAAATTTACTAAAGTAAAGTTGAAAAAAATAAACTTAAAACCTTGAAGAAACATGTAGGTATGCATCTTTTTCTTCTTCTTCTTTTTACTTGAACAAAATATCTGAAATTAATACAATATGGATACTGTTCCCATTTCATAGATTTTTTACATTTTGACTTTACCTTTCTCTTTCTCAAGTTTTTTGGCTGCTTCAATCTTTTCAAGCTCTGCCTGTTTCGAAGCCTGTTGCATCTTCTCTTCCTTGACTGGATCATACTTAATTTCTTGATTGGGCACTGCCAGTAAAAACAAGCGTTCAATTGTAGCTTCCACAGGGGCACCGTATAAATTCTTCCATGGTATCTTCAGGACAAGCTTGCCTAAAAAATGTAAGTCAATTTTAGAATACAAAAAAATACAAGATATGGAATTCAAGCAGTGTACACAGTTCTCTTTGATTTAACCATCTAGATCACTGATGAACAGGAACCTGTCCCATCAGGCCAGCCTGTCTCTCCTGCTTGCACAACTGTATAGCTGATATACAAAGCAGGAAGTTGCATTTGAGTGGTGGTAATTCCTAAAATGACGAACCATGCTAAGAAATGAATTTTATGAAATTAGAAATTTCCCCTTTGAAGAAAATTAATTACTGACATAAGTTACTTGACTATTCATACCAAATGAATAAATATTATGAATACAGTAGAACCTCTGTTAACCAACACTAAAAGCAGGGGGGGGGATATTTTGGATAACCGTAAGTTTAGATAAAAATTAAATGTCATTTTTAGAGGTTAAGAACAGGCTGACCATTGTACCATTTCGAAGGGGACAACACCATTATTATAGTATTTTCTGGCCATCCTGTCATTTTAATGAAAATTTTGTAATGAAAACTCTATTTTACTTCAATATTGGTAAAGTGTAATTTATTATTCCTAACACAGAATCATATATCATGTATCATATATCATCGTGTGAACAGGACGGCAGTGCGTTAGCTTTATGGTCAGTCTATTAAGAATAAATTTTTGAAGTTCTGGGTGAAATTAAATGAAGACAATTCATAAATTATGTTAAAGTGCCCAAAATCAGCTGCCACAATATGCAAATCTCATCATTTTTAATTATTTTAACGGCTTCTAACTTTTCTTCTATCACTATCACAATCCGTTTTCACTTTGCTGACCTGATGCACAGTAAAATTGATAAAAACTCTTCACAAAAAGTGTTCGATCACCACTGCATATGCCTACTAGCAAATGATTGATGTGAAAAAATAAAAGGATCAAACATAGTTGGCATGTGCCTTACAATAGATAAGGGATAAGGTCAGAGCCCTCACATTCTTTTACTCATCCATGGGACATTTCTTTCATCATTTGCTTTCATTCATACATACAGGCTGATGAGGGGGATGAGGAGATTTCCCCCTCCTGTAAAGAATTCCTTCCCTGTTTGGTAGCCCAAGTGTTTGAAACACAACCTACATGCACAGTACTAGGTATAATCAGTGAGGGAAGTGAGTCGGTATGCGCCGGTATGGAATACCAGCACTGGTTTTAATGGTTAAATAGCATACTGTCGGTATGCGCCGGTATGGAATACCGGCACTGGTTTTAATGGTTAAATAGCATACTGTCACTGAAAATTGATTGCTATTTAATACAAATTGTTAATGTTCCTTTGAGTAGTAATATAATAATTACTCATCATGATTATTCACCCACTTGTACGTTTTCATCACTAGCCATTGTCACTATAACTTGTGATGATCTTTGTTGCCATCTTAATGACTATACCACAAGATTCTATGTTTTAAAAATATTTCTCCGTAACAAAACATTGTTTAAATAGGTCTTAAATACTTTTAAAATATCTTTATTAAAATAAATAAACTAAACTCAATGGCACTACATCCCTGAAGGGACTAGGTCTACTATCCGACCGCTGCTCATCTACCATACACAGATGGCAGGATTGGGGTTAGCATGCCGACACCCAATGCTGTTATTGGTGGTTTCAGTAATGTGAAATAAATAAAGATCTGTCCATCGACAGTACAAGATGTTCTAGTCTTGTGTTGTAGCCTACTCCTGCTTGGCAATCATCTAAAAAGCAGGGTTGGTTACTCATGGAGGAAGTTGATTAAAAACACCATACGGGGAGGGGATGTGCTTTTTTAAATTGAGGTATGTTAGGAAAAAAGTCTGGGATAGCATACCGCCTCTGGATTTTTCCCACTTCCTTCACTGGGTATAATCATAACAAACTTTAAACAGTCATGCTTGTTTTAAACAATTGGACATGATAATAATGGAAATATGCTCCAAAAATTCACTATGTCCAAGACAAAACTGATGAATTTGTATTTATCAGAAAAAATGTAATTACAATTAAACTACTAGGGCCCACAACTAATATGAGATGAAAAAAATCTGTAAAGCAATGAAAATCTATAATCGTTATACGAGGGAGAATCAAATGAAAACTGCAATTAATTTTTTTCCACTATTTTACTGCAGGAAGAATGCTTGCTTGTACATTATTTTTCCACATAGTCCCCTCCCAGTTCAATGCACTTGCACCATCGCATAGGAAGTGCTTTGATACCACATGAAAAAAATTCTTTTGGTTGACGCTGTAGCCACTTGTGCACCGCATATTGGACGACTTAAACTTCTGCCCTCAGAGGTGCTCCTTTAATGGACCAAAGTTGTGGAAATCTGATGGTGACAAATCTGGCAAGTATGGCGGATGTGGAAGGCATTTGAAGCGAATGTCATCGATGGTTTTCATGGTTGCACAAGCAGCATGAGGACGGGCATTATCGCATAGAAGCAAACACCTGCACTCAGCAATCCCCTTCGCTTTGGCACCATCATAGTTCCATATCTTTGGTCCATTAAAGAAGCACCTTGGAGGGCATAAGCTCAAGTCTGATGAAGAACCGTCCAATCAGCAGTGCACAAGTGGTACAGCGTCAACCAAAATAATTTTTCTCACACGGTATCGAAGCACTTATCAGATGGCGTAAGTGCATTGAACTGGGAAGGGACTATGTAGAAAAATAACGTACAAGCAAGCATTCTTTCTGCAGTAAAATAGTGGAAAAAAATTAATTGTGGTTTCCATTTGATTCTCCCTCGTAATAATAATAATAATAATAATAAGAATAATAATAACAAATAATTAAACAATTTCCATGTTCTTTCATGGTTATTCTTTTTGCCATAAGCTATCTATCGATATGTACCATAATGACTACAGGTTGATTTATGGTATTATTGAAGGACTGATTACTGATGAATATCCTTACAGTACTTTTAGATAATCATTCAAATATTTCTCTTCCCTTTGTAGGTTAAAGAACCCTATAATCGGGAAAACGTCATTAGTTTACTACAGCATAAACTGAAGAAGAAGCAGTCATGAACACCACTGATTTAGAACGCATGCTAGCCTCATACAATTCTGAGAGGAAAAATCTTGAACTATTCTTACTTCAGTTGTTGAGTGAGGAAAAATACACAAAAACCTCCATAATTTATCTGGGAATCATACTATATATGAAAGGTTCACATTTCAATCTTATAAAAGGATTTCTCTATGAACATGTAATTTTATGGCAATTTTATACACGGGGAGGGATTTAGTTATCAGTCAGCCACCAGCCACTGAGAATGGATGAGACAAGATATGAACAGCTTTTTTACATCAGAATAGCTATTTCTTAGAGCGAAAACTCTAGAGAATGCCAAAGGGAGCTAGTGGAAGGTTTGTGAATAAGGACCTTCCATACCGGATATTGAGTATTTTATAGTTAGGCTACGAGTGCTTTCATGCTTCCAACTTCTGCAATACAGAAGAGTAGCACGATGTTGTGTATAGATAATTATCTATCCTACACGTAGTACCCATAATCTACATCATAAATACGTTCCATACCCTGCCCTTTCATTACATATTTCAACATTTCAAAATGATCCCCACATTTTCAGAAAATAAAAAAGTTGCCACGACACACATATATATATATATCAAAATCAGCTGCCGCAGTATGCAAAATCTCATCATTTTTAATTATTTTAACTGCTTCTTTATCACAACCCGTTTTCACTTTGCTGACATGATGCACAGTAAAATTGATAAAAACTCTTCACAAAAAAAAATATATATATATCCCCTCTTTCTCTTTTCTCCCCCCAAATGCATTTAAGTAAAAAGTAGAGGAAGATAGATGGATGGTTGTTATGGTTACTTAATGAGAGTAGTGTACTGCTACTTAGCCCTGAGATCATCGTCAGTGTGCAGGAATTTTTTTTTATGCCATATATCTAAAGACATGGAACTGTCATATTTATGCTCACATAAATGCCATCATTGACCTATGCCAGGATAGAACTCACAACCTTGGGCATAGAAATCCAGTGCCATACTGATGTACAAATCATGTCGACGAAGGGGAAGAGGGGAATAGGGAGGAGAGACCAGATACAGAAGAGTGGAAGGACCGTGGGAGAAGTAGAGTAGTGTGACAGAAGGAGTGAATTCTGTTTTTATAGGATTCTAGTACTCTGAAGAGCTTAAGATCATAGATTCAGACAAACAGTTTAATCAATCTTTTCTTTTAGACCCATGCTATTTATTTATTTATTTATTGACCGCCGGTGTGGTCTTGTGGTTAGCGTCACTCACTACAGATCCGTCGGCCTGGGTTCGATCCCCGGTACCTTCTCGGATTTTTCTGAGGTAGGAAGGTCTGGTAGGGGTGCACTCAGCCTCGTGATTCAAATTGAGGAGTTACTCGATAGAGAAGTAGTGGCTCCGGTCACGGAAACCACCATTAACGGCCGTGGGTATCGGCATGCTGACCACATGCACCCCAATCCTGCCATCTGCCTATAGGTAGATGATGCAGCGGTCGGGTGGTAGGCCTTGTCCCTTCGGCGATGTCGCACCACGGAGTTTAGTTTTATTTATTATTATTATTATTATTATTATTATTATTATTATTATTATTATTATTATTATTATTATTATTATTAATATTATTATTATTTTTTTTTTTTAATCTAGTAGGCCTAACTTCTTTTATTGAGTTTGAAACTTTTCCCTTGTGTTTGCAGGGGAGCAAGCAACCACTAAACCACATGATTGTGAAACATTTCCGTGATGTGGTGGATTTTCCTCTTAATGTACTGTGACCTTCAAAATAACTAAATTAATTTTATTTAAAAATAATGTGACACACTTAATTACTCCACTTACCAAATTTTAGTAGGACATGTTTCGCATGCAACCTCAACTACTTGTCAACAAGAGTTGACAAGTTGTTGAGGATGCATGTGAAGACATGCAAAACATGTTCTACCAAAAATTTGGTAAGGGGACTAATTAAGTGTGTTAGTCAATTCACATTATTGTTAAAGAAAATCAGCCTGTCCTGATACAATAACAAATGAAATGCTGAAATATGGAGGAACAACATTAATAATGGCTCTTCAACAGATATTTCAAAATATAATAAACAGTGGCATCATCCCATTGGATTGGAAACAAAGCATAACCATACCTATTTTCAAAAAAGGAGAAAAAATCAAGCCAGAAAACTATCGTGGAATTACATTACTCAACAGTACATTGAAAGTTTTTACTAAGATAATAAGTAATAAATTAAACACAATAATACACATTAAAGAAGAACAACAAGGATTCAGGAAAAACAGATCTACCCTGGATGCAATATATATAATTAGACAAATTGTAGAAAAATCATGGGAATTCAATAAACCAGTATTTTTATGTTTCGTGGATTTAACAAAAGCGTTCGATAGAGTAAAATTGCAAGATGTTGTACAAATATTGCAAGAAAAAGAAGTACCCATAAAAATGGTCAAACCAATTATAGAATGTAACACAGGCTGTAAAACAATAATTAAAGTAAAAGAACAAACAGCAGAAATAACAATTTCCCAAGGTATTAGACAGGGTGACTCTTTAAGCCCATTCCTATTCAATCTTATAATGGACAAAATAATTGAGAACTTGCCGAAACATTGGGGTTATAAAATGGGAAACACAAGATTTCATATAATATGCTATGCAGATGATGCCGTACTCATATCTGAAACTGAAGATGGATTGCAAAGGCTATTATATCGTTTCAATACAACAGCAAAAATATACAATATGGAAATAAATACACAAAAAACTAAATGCTTAACAGTATCGAGAGAACCATTAAGATGCAAGTTAGAAGTGGAAACAAAAATAATTGAACAAGTTTCAGAATTTAACTACCTAGGAACTCTGATAACAAACACTAGAAATCTAATTCATGAAGTAAAGAAACAAGCCAACAGAGCAATGCAGATATCAGGTTGTATGAAAGACATAATTTGGAGAAACAAGTACATGGCGATAGACAGTAAAGTGCGCATTTATAAAACAATATTAAGACCAATCTTAACATATGCAGCAGAAACGAGAGCAGACACAAACAAAACTAAACAGATATTAAGCACATGTGAAATGAAGGTGCTAAGAACAATTCAGGGGAAAACTTTATTAGATAAGATACACAATACAGAAATTAGGGACAAATGCCAAATTCAGGACATAACTAAATTTACCAATGACAGAAGAAAATTTTGGAAAGAACACGTTGATAGAATGGAAAACAATCGCCTAGCAAAAAAGGCTCAAGAAAGCAGACCAGACGGAAAAAGATTAAGAGGAAGACCTGCTACGAGATGGAAAGACAGTACACATGACTCATCTGAGGAATAAAGGGGAAATAAACAGGATGCCATCCTACATCACAATAAGAAGAAGAAGAAGAAGAAGAAGAAGAAGAAGAAGAAGAAGAAGAAGAAGAAGAAGAAGAAGAAGAAGAAGAAGAAGAAGAAGAAGAAGAAGAAGAAGAAGAAGAAGAAGAAGTTAAATAAAATGTTATAACTTCACTATGAAAGTTCCATCATAACTTTTCAAAACCAAATTAATATTATACAAGAATAAATAACACAATATAACTTAATTTATTTGGGCAATTAACTTCTAACAAAATTTGCAAATTTTACATTCCTGTACTGAATTATCTGCTGTAAATGGCAGGAAGAACATAAAGTAAAGATACAAAGGAACAATCCTGTAATACTTCCCATTCAGAAAAGGTGGGAAGGTTGTCTCCAATGTAATCTGAAGAAAGTGAGGATGAGAAAAGAAAAGCTAATTTAGTTACACAATTCTTAACCTCATTCCCACAGTAAATAATACATAATTGCACTAGAGATGAGATAGAAAAGCAAACATTGAAAATTATATTTAACTTTTAAAATAATCATAGACGGATAATACAGTATAATAACTTAATTATTATACACTGACAAGCCAGCTTTTTTAACCATCTATAACTAAAATCACTGAATTAAAGACACTTTCTTTGTGCAGTACTAGGCCTATTTACCTTGCACCAGTACTATTTACCTTGCAATGTTTATTTTTGTTTTTAACTGACCTCGCTTTATAGTTTTCATTTTTTAATTTAAAAGTTTGTTTTTTCAGCTTGTGGAACATTGCTTCATAACTTTTGCTGTAGATGTCCTACAGACTTGATCTTGGGCTCTTTTTTAGCTCTTTTAATGGGCTTTAATTTCGCGGGTGCACGGGCAAAGCGAGTTAATTCCACTATCCTCAAAAATTGAGATATTTCCACAGAGTTGTAGATACAAATGTTCTCTACATTTGTGTTAAGTCCAGTAAGTCATACTCCAAAAAGCACGGCAGTTATGGACATATGTCTCATGGCTTAATTCATCTCTAAAGCGATGTTGGGCGGGTAAAGTGTATTAAGTCACTCTAAATGGGACTTAACACTCTTTACACAGTGGTTGAGAAGATTCTAGCTTTAATGTCAATGAGATAAGTCCTATATAGAAGGGACTTAACCCTCTTTACCCGACTATACATTTTCCTAGAGGTAAATTTTATTTTGACATAGCTTATCTCTGTAGTCATCTATCAGAAACAATACGAAGAGCAAGACCTCGCCGAGGAAACTTCGACGCAGAACTCACCGTTGAAGATGCCTGCCGCAGTTGTGGGCAAAATGTCCGGAAACACATCCGACGGACCACGGCTACAGAACCCTGAAAATTTTAACAATACGGACACCGGCCGTGAAAACCTACATCATGTAATACGAAGAGCATTTAAAACAGGCAGCGATGGCAAATTCTGCGGAATCTGAAGACCGAGAGCTGTCTAAGGATGACTGTGGAAGAAAAACAATTTTCTTTGACATTCAGCAGTGCCAACCAACTCCGGTGGCAAGCAGCCACTCAGATACTTGTGGAGAACAAAATAAAAATATCTATGTTGCTGCAATATGTATGATGGTCGAATTTCCACATGTCAACGTAATCGGCTATAAGTTTTTGGTAAAGACCATACGTGTATGAAATGTGATGATCACAGTCTCATCAAGAAGAAGAAAAAGCGATACAGTAGCCTACACCCATTCACCACCCTCATGACTAGGCTCAATATAAGAAGAAACCACTCTTGGTTACAGAAATGGAAACTGAAGATGGGCCTATTTTGGAATTCTCAGCTCTGTTACAAAAAAAAAAAAACTGCAGACGAGGAAGGTTGATGAACCAGGAGAGAAAGTCAAGCAAACAGTGGAACACACTTCTAAAGATTTTTGTTTTCTGCTCTATCTTCGCTCTTGATCTAAATTTTAATTCTGGTTAGTTCGCCGAATTTCAGCTTTTCCCCACACAATCTTCATGTCGTAGGTGACGAATGGTTTGAAATAATGCCTTCGCCAAGTCGATAGATTTCTATGTTCTTTATATGGTACGGTACATTGCCTTGATTGCTACTACAATGCCATAATGCCATTATGAACATTAGTTTTCTCTTTCAATCAGGAGTTATATTATGGCTACATATAAAATACCTCTATAGGAATGGTAAAATAGTATATTTCACATAACATTACATATCACAGGAATTGTCACAGGATTTTTTTTGAAAGCAGGGTATTTATGAGATTTCCAAGCCTATTTGCATGCTGCAGGAAAAGATTAAAAAAATAATTATCTTGCAAAAAGCAGGATATCTGGTCAACCTAGCCTAAATAAGCTGATATACAGCCTTTACTGAGGGCCTAGGGGTGGGCAAATCCTAAATATGCCACTCAATATATGTGGAAAGTAGTAAGTTACCAAGTGGTAGGCCTAGCCTATATTCCATACATGGTTACAGCTAGGTAAAAACAACACTTTCCTGGCAATTATTAGGTACTAACAATAATTAAGTTAATTCTCGTTGCAGCCAATAAATCTCTAGTCATATTTGGTTGTCCCATATTTCATCAAGAGATCCCCTGGTGATGGCAATGGAGTATGGCTTACGGTTTGGGTGAAATACTGGTGATCGAGGCCCAGAATGATTTTATTAGCAACTGGTTACAGCTTTTCAGATGTAGATGGGCATTGTGGTTTTACCATACATGGTAGAATACCTGTATGTAGCCTAAAACCAGACTCATGCTTTAGGTTAAGAAAGTAGGCCTATCAAGTGAGAGTGCATGAAGGCAAAGAAGGCTAGACAAGATTATGTAGGCTACGTTAAGTGTAACAGATGTTTTAGGTAGTAGATTAACTGCAAAGCCTTCTTCCTAGGGGGATTATGGTTCCCAGATTTTTGCAACTATTATGAGGAAGAATAACACAGAATAGGACTACAGTAATATTGAAGACAAACAAATTCTGGTTTTTTAAATGTATTGTAACATTTTAAAAATACAAACGTCGGCCACCAGGGGGGTAAGATGGGGAGATGGGCCTTAACTCAGAAATCTCTGAGGTTTAGTTTTGCATAAACTTATGGCTGTCTATATTACATGTTGTATTGGGCCTCACTATGTGGGCATAGCTGTCTTCCATCACTGTCATTGACTGCTTCAGATCTAGCATCTCATTCATAGGTGCCAACATTAGGGGGCAAGGTACTTTCAATAACATTTTTACTTCAGCACCTTTGATCTCCTTCATTCTTGCATCAGTCCATTTTCCACCGTGATTTAAAGCCTGCATTTTCCATGCTCTTACAACGCTGAAACACTACTGCTGGTCACAAATTCTGTGGATCATTCACTCTTCACAATAATAGGCTATTATATTGCAATCTGGTAAAATAGGGTTCTGTATTTTTGGAATTCAATAATTATAGGTTTGTTCGCAAAGCAGTCAGAAACCAGGAACAAATCGTTTGCGCATGCGCTCTTTCTCCACACGTGTTCGCAAAGCGAGAATCCGTGATTCTGATTTCAATCTTCTGTTCCCAAAGCTCTCACGGACAGTTTCTGTACTATAAGAAAAATTTGCAGGCTCTACCATGAATTGTTATCAGAGACATGCGCAGTAACCTATTTTCAGGCGCCTGACTCCTCCCTCCAAATCCTTGCTCCAGATTTATAAGCATAGGCTACTTATATGTATGAATAATGTTAGATAATTAAAAGTTTCCCAAAATATAGTTTATATTGCCGATGTACATTGCATGTTTAACATGTTAAAGAGAAATATATATTTTATTTGGATATCATATCGATTAAACGTAGAAACTATCGATTCCAAATTCTTCTAACCGTTCGCAAAGTGCAAATCATGGGTAAGTTACAGATTGGACATGCGCAGTACCGGTACAACCAATTCTCAAGCAGTCACGGATTTGCTTTGCGAACAAACCTTATAATAATATATTGCTTGTGATAACCATAGATAAGGCCGCCGGCATGGTCTTGTGGTTAGCGTCGCTGACTACAGATCTGTTGGCCCGGGTTCGATCCCCGGTACCTCCTCGGATTTTTCTGAGGTAGGGAGGTCTGGTAGGGGTGCACTCAGCCTCGTGATTCAAATTGAGGAGCTACTTGATAGAGAAGTAGCGGCTCCGGTCATGGAAACCACCATTAATGGCCGTGGGTGTCAGCATGCTGACATGCCCCCAATCCTGCCGTCTGCCTATGGTAGATGATGCAGTGGTCGGGTGGTAGGCCTTGTTCCTTCAGGGATGTAGCACCACGGAGTTTAGTTTAACCATAGATAAGTACCGGTAGCCATCAGATTATCAACAGTGACATTAGTTTAGCTAGTGATGTTTAGGTTAACAAGTGATATTAGCTTAATTAGCGATATGTCTAGGTTAATGACATTCTTTTAGCAGTGGCATTTTTGTGTTTCAGCAGCAAGTTCTCAGGAGTTTAAGTGGTATGTCTGAGGTTATAAAAGCTATCACATATTTTCCGATTTTACTTAGCGGTGTTGGGGACAACAAAGCTCTAAGACCTACCAATCTACCATTATATAGTGACAAAGCCGCAAGTGCAGTAACAGAATTTGAGTTATAATTTTAAATGTCCTGGCATGCATCTTACCTAGCTTTCCAAATACTGTTTTTACTGGAAGATCAAGATCATCCAAAGCACTCTGCTTCATCACCAAATCCTGAAGTACAACATCCCCTGCAAAGGAATTCAGTTGTCAGGAATCAAAGTTCTTTGACACTGTGATAATGTTTACATTTCTACAATCATTTGACCATTGTGAATCTGACAAGTTTGTTGGGTAGGTTATGCCCAATCTAGCATGTATTGTCAGTCAATAAAACACCGCCACATGGTAATGTTTTGGTTTTTCATGCACTGCTGACATACTGCAGTATACTTATTTAACTGATGTTTAAGCTATAGGTACAGCATTGCTGCACGTAAATTACTTGACGTTTCTCTTACCTCCCCATATTCCAATTTTCAGCTGTGACTGATCCAAGTTTTCTACATAATCTCCAAGAAATCGATTTAGCAGATCCGCTACTACCGATTCAAAAACCATGTTTGTGTTGTCAAGACCTTCCCTTTACAGTGAATTACCGGAAAATAGGTCAGTAAATCCATACACCTATACCACCGTCACACCCATCCCCTCCATCGTGCGAACTGGAACTGCGATCTGCTCACCGTTCTAAACACAGCGGTGACGTAAGGATCCTCTTTAAAATGGTATTTTAGGAATTTGTTTCAAATTATTCGCACTTGTTTTTCTTTAATGTCCACAGTCCTAAAATTTTAGCATTATATCAAATCATTTTCACAATTCAGCCACATGAAGATCCTGCAGATAGCAAAGTAAACAATTTGAAATCTAATGATAAATAGCGATAAATAGTTAAATTGCAGAAAACAATTTCGTGGTACCAACCTCACAAAATCAAGCAAAACGAATTTTAAAACGAACTGGTTAATTTCCAATAGTTCAATGAAATAAGATATTACACCGGGTATTATTGAGCTACAGCTAACGTTTTATTACAGAGTGGCTTCTAAAAAAGCGACGTTAGCCTCTTAACAACTCCATGCCCCCACCCCATGTCGAAACGGTCAGAATCACAACCTACACGCTATTACGCTACTTGACCTGAAAGATCACCAGACAGGGGAAATTTGATAAGAGAATGATTTATGTGGAATGTGCTCGATTTGTATGTAGAATACATAGAACCCATTAAAGCCGTTGAAACTATTTGCTCTTCATTTTAAAAATGTAGACATATGAATGCCCTTTCCTAAGCTGTCATAATTCTAAATAAAAATCTTGGGGAAACAATTAGGTTTCCCTAATATTTTTATATGTTGGAAGGTTGTTTCTGATGCTCCAGATCTGCACTGTGGCTCCATTTTCTGAAACATCAGAAAGAAACATCCTTCCAATAATTCCAAAAAGGATTTTATTCATTTACAGCACTAGGAAAAATCTGAAGACATTAATAGGGTACCGGTATGTCAGATGGATTAGGAATTTTTCCTAGTGTTGATAATATTTGGCAACAAGAGTCTTCTTGCCAGGTACCGTATTCAAGATTCTGGGAGAGAGTGGTGAGGGAAGTTGTGGGAGATCCATTCGAAACCAAACATGAACAGAGACAGTGGTATCCAACTGCCTGGTTCCATTATTGAGTCACTCAAGACTAGCTGAGTCAACCACCTTCTCAACTAATTTTCCATGCTAAAATATGAAGGGGAGAAATAAATAATTTAAAAAAAAAAAACTTGCTCCTCACTTTGTTTTTCTACACCCCATCCCCATATAATGTGGCCCTCACTTCATTCAGTCCACAGTCTGGTTCCTGATTGGTCTGTTCCCAACATTCCTTCTTTCCAATCCAGATGCTCTTAGCTGCCCCAGTTCTATAAAAAGAACACCATCCAGTCCAAGTGCTTCATTTTCTGTGATAATGTACTCAGTTCGGCCCTGAAACATTGGAATTTATCCAAATAACCACCTGTTTAGAAGCTTGTCTGTTACGGGGATAAAAATTGGCCCAGAAATTAAAAAAGCAGCCCTCAACAACAGAGTATAATAATAAATTCATAGAGATTACGGGATTTATTCTTTCATCTTCACACCGAAGTAGCCTGCCACTTGCGACGTGCTACCTGGATGCACGCTACACGTTACTCATTTTAAATCCCAAATAAACAAGTTCAAGTCTTCACACCGAAGGAGCATGGCAATAGTGCAGCTCGCAGAGTGTGACATTAATTTCTTCAGATTTCCCAATTCTTTAGTTATGTTTATAAAATAATTATTAAATAGTTCACAGATTTTTTGTGGATCCTTGAGCAAGATACCATTTTTTTCAATCACTAAATTTTCAATTTGATTGTCTGAATCTCTATGTAAGGATTTTACGATGTTCCATGTTGTCTTTATTTTATTCTCAGAGTGTAAAATCCTTACATAGAGATTCAGACAATCAAATTGAAAATTTAGTGATTGAAAAAAATGGTATCTTGCTCAAGGATCCACAAAAAATCTGTGAACTATTTAATAATTATTTTATAAACATAACTAAAGAATTGGGAATCAGTAATTTTGCTTTAGATAATGTAATACACACCAGTTCTCCAAGCAATTCTATGGTAATATCAGAAATTACACATTATGATCTTCTTAAGCAAATTAGCTCTCTAAAAAGCAAAAGATCTGCGGGGCTCGATGAATTTTCAAATGAAATGTTGAAATTTTGCAAGTACGAAATTTTAGAACCTCTTACCCACTTGATAAATCATTGCTTTACAACAGGCACATTTCCAGAAATATTAAATAAAATAATTGTAAGACCTTTATACAAACAAAAAGGTACAAAAAAGTCTTTAGAAAATTACAGACCAATTTCGTTATGTTCGGTATTCTCAAAAATTATGGAAGGTCTGTATCTCGAACAATTGCAAAATTTCTGCAATAAATTTAAAATTATGTCAAATCAGCAATTTGGTTTTCAAAAGAAAAAATCGACATTACTAGCCATTAGTAAAGGAAATGATGTTATAATTCAGGCACTACATAATAGAAAACATGTAATCGCAATGTTCTTGGACCTGTCTAAAGCCTTTGACTGTGTCAACAATAAAAAATTATTGGATAAATTAGATGGCTATGGTATAAGAGGAATTTCAAAAGATTGGATCAAGGAATACTTAAAGAACAGATCTCAAAGCGTAGAAATTAAACATGAAATAAATGATAACATAGTCAAGTACAGATCAAAATTTAATACAATAAAACAAGGAGTGCCACAGGGTTCAAAGCTTGGCCCTTATTTATTCTTACTATATATAAATGATTTGTTTCAGAAAGTCGAAGATGTTGGGGGAACTGCAATAGGATATGCAGATGACACTACAATTATAATCACAGACGATACATTAAAGGGTCTAGAAAATAAAGCAAACTCAATAATTAACATGGTGGATGAATACTTCAAAAATCTAGATATGATAATGAATCTCAAGAAAACAGTTTGGATGAAAATCACTTTGAAGAAAGAAAAAACTTCTAACATCAAAATTAAAATAAAAAATGAGGAACTTCCAGAAGTCAATCACTCAAACTTTTTAGGCTTGGTTATAGATCAAAATTTACGATGGTATTTTCATATTGAGAAAATCAGGAAAAAAATAAATAAAGGTATCTACATTTTAAAACAGACGAGGCAAGTTATGGATAAAGCTACCCTAAAACAACTATATTTCGCTTTCATTCACTCTCACTTAAACTATGGCATAATTCTTTGGGGGTCTTCATCAAAAAATAAATTATTAAGTATATTCAGATTACAAAAAAAAGCCATTAGAGTCATAGAAAAAATACCTCAAATTCAATCTTGTAAAAATATATTTAAAAAACTAAAAATACTTACAATTCCTTCCCTATATATCTTTGAAAACATCAAATTTGTAATAATAAACTACATTCAGGACAAAAACCAAAACATGCACTATCACTACACAAGAAACAATAGTAATTATTTTAAGAAATCATTAAGAGGTTCTTTAGGCAATAAAAGTATAGAAATTAGAGCAAAAGACCTTTACAATCACTTACCGACCTCATTAAAAACCATTTCAAGCAATAATCTCAAATTAAGAAAAATAAAATCTTTCCTCTTAGAAAAAGCCTACTATTCATTAGAAGAATTTATAAATGAAAAGAATTAGTCATATATATATATATTTATAATAAGAAAGTGTGCATAAATTGTTGAGTGTTTAAAATTCTCAAAATTTTGTTAATTAGTGTCTCTTCTTAAGTGTATTAGGGTTTTTTCTTAAGTGTATTAGTGTATTTTCTTAAGTGTATTAGTGTATTATCTTAAAAGTTTTATTGTATTTTCTTAAGTGTATGTTTTTGTATATTTCATTCTGTGTATTTAATCTCTTGTATTATTTCTCAGCCGTGTACACCTGGTACAACTGGCTAACAATAAACAAACAAACAATAAAAAAAAAAAAAAAAAAAAAAAAAAAAGAGATAGATCTGGACTTATTTCATGCGACGCTACTCGGGATGACGCATGCGTACAGTTGCCTTTTCAGCTGTTTTCTAATTGTTAAGAAAATTCAGCACATATTCCCTCGTATAGCGGTAGATTATGGAAAAGATGTCATGAAAACTGTTGGAAAGAGAGTTATTTAACATACAATTTGTACATGCGTAGACTATACGATATGATAATCGAAACTAGTATGAAAAAAGCCTGGACTAAAATTGCTGAAACTATATCCTCTTTAAGTAAATTACATTACTTTAAATGGGTTTCTCAATTGTTCAAGTGAAAATATATAAAGTACGTTAAACTGCAGATCGCATTCGCTACTTCGGTATGAATGCAAAACTGTGAACCATGCAACTCGATGTGCCGCCTGCATCCAGGTAGTGCGATTCGCATGCTATGCTACTTTGGTGTGAATACTCACTAACATAAAAGTACTGTTTATCTGTCTGTGCTCATATAACTTGATCAATGATCTGATTTATGCAGTTGTCTAAAATTTATACAGTATAGGTACCGTAGGTGCATTATATTGCCTGCTGAGTGCTACAGTACTGTTTCCTACCATAAAATATCATTCCACTGTTGCTCAATTCATCAATAATGAAGGAATTGCAATAAAGGAATGAATAAATTATTCCATTGTCTGCTTAGGTTTCCTAGGAGAATAAAGGATTTGCAGTCTTACTTTTACTGAAACAAGTCGACCAAACATGACCAAGATATACTTCCTTTGCACACACAACCTAAACCATCAGAGATGTATCAATGCAATTAGTCCAATTTTTGTTGGGATTTACAATTATTACAATATTCTACACAAATGTCATCATTTGAAAATTCCCTTGTACTTAAAGGTGTTGTTTTATGTTTAAAAGTGCTAAGGTGCATTGTACATTACTGCTAGTCAAAGTATTGTATCAAATACATTGGTTGAAACCTGGAGAAAAAGCATAAAACTTTACATCTAAACTCATGCGGATAAGGGGTATTGATCAGCTGACGATGGAGAATACCCACACACTTTCCCCTTAAATACATCTGGTGGATATTATATTGTAGGATCACATTTGGCACTTAATAGCCTCCGTGGGTGAGTCGGTAGCGCGCCTGCCTTCCACTCTGGCGGCCCGGGTTCGATTCCCGGCCGGGTCGGGAAATTTTCAGTAGTGAAAAATTCCTTTCCCGGGTTCAGGACTGGGTGTGTGTATGTGTCCTTAGGTTTAAGTGGGTAGGGGACTGGCGCACCCCGGTAACAAATACGCCGAGAATATCCCCTTACGGGATCACCAGGGGTCGCTCGCAAACCTGAGGAATAACTTTTTTATAAAGAACAAACACTTCATTACAGTGGATCGAATTTTTAAATATTGGCCCTCAGTAGTCTCAAAGTCTCTCCAGACAAAATTACCGTACTAACTACTTTGTGTAAAACTGTTCCTTTCTCCTCTTCCTGATCTTTCAGTAGGTGACTGGCCAAATCCTCATCACTACAGGCTTCTAAGAACTCGTGAATCAGACAAAATTATTGTTCAGTTTAACCTGTTAATTGTGTTAAAATTTCCTAACCCTTAGATCGGTCAAGGTGGACCTACACAATGGCCACCAAGATCGCCATATTGACTCCACTGGACTTCTTCTTGTGAGGATTTGTCGAGGATTGAGTATGTTATCACTAGGGGGCGGATTTCTATGACCTAAAAAATAGGATATATGCATGCATTTATGACCTAAAAAAACATTAAAATATGACCAATAAAATTTAAAACATGACTTTACCATTTACATTTATGTATCTTTTTTTAAGTGTCATTACAATTCATTTTATTAAAATATAATGTTAATTATTTAAAATACCTGTAAATTCTCAAAAAAGTATCAGTATAATGCAAAATTTACAAAATATGAAATAAAACTTCAAAATTTATTTAATATGCACACAAATATGCCAAAAATATGACCTAAATATGTATATTCTTACTAAATATGCTACAATAGTTGAAAATGTCCTAAATATGCAGTTATATGCACAATAAAAGCCGTTCCATGTTCACCAGGATGCTTGGAATCGGGTTTAAATTAGTCGGAAACCTGAAATAATGCAAAGGGAAAAAATATGACGTCATAGAAATCCGCCCCCTACTTATCACATACTTGTGGCAGATTTATGACATAGAATCATTGAAGCGGTAGCACTTCTGCTCTCTTGCCTGTGGCAGGAGATTGAGTTTCGTCTGGATGTAACCCGCATCACAAACGGCAATCATACTGAGACTGAATAGAAAGTAAACAAAACTTTTTGAGATTCTTTTTATAATGTGAAAACCACAGAACAATAAATGTATTAATTTTTTGGATACATTAACTCTTTTTCACTATGTTTCCCCGACACGGTGTAACCTCCTAATGGCGGCCCTTGTCAAGATCCTCACAAGCATATATTTGGATTAAAGTAGTTCTGAACCAAGAAGGCGCTCATCAAAAACTATGTTTTATCTTTATACCTAACACCATGCAAATACATACTGTCTCTAATGATTTCTGTAATTTAAAACAAAGATAAGGTATGGTACAAAATTAAATCTTAAGTATGGTACACAGTAGCCTATAATTATAATACTTATAAAAATCTAGCATGTTTTAAAAAAGGAGTTTAGTTTATAGGAGTGAAGATTAATAAAAATCTAGCACCCAGTATTAAAAATTTAACTCATCATTTGATAACACATTTGTTCTAATTCTGTTGATAAACACATAATTTAAAAAATCTTGCAACCTGAAATTTTCATCATGTAAAAATTTTGATAGAAAACATTTTTTACTTTTGTTTGAATTGCTTGTTATTCATTGTTCTTGTTTCTTGTAACAATTTGTTATATATTTTGATGCCCCTATACTGTGGACATCATATTTTGCATTTGTTTATGCCTGGTACTGTGACTATGCGACTGCTGAGAGCTATAGTGATCAAAATTAGCATGTACATGTGATAATAGCTCTAACTAGACCTAATTTTTTAACTCCAGTAACATCTTCAACAAGCTTAAAACAAATCTAGATAAACCAGCATCAATACACCTGCTTCAATCTGAATAGAAGCCGACGGTGAATAAACTATTTATCAGCCCGACACTAATTTATCCTTTTCCATCTGCTTCAATTGATTAATTCCAAAGTTCTTTCTTATAAAAGGAGATAACATTATACGTAGTTGTGTTAAGGAAGTCTTTCAACTACCTCATGACATTCTTTATAGCATGATTTACTCAAGAAGTAAATATAAGGGTCTTTCTGTTCTTCACACTTCTTGGGAGGCCTTCTTACAGCAGCTGAACATTAACAATAGATTATAATCTGTACATGATCCACATGTCAATGCAGTATGCAATATATTATCGAAAGCAAGTGTTTGAAGCCTGAAGATGGAAATAAAACTGTGAGACAATTAAGAAATTATCTTAGAGAAAAAGAGTACCAAGTATGGTGTTCTTACCCACAGAAGTTCCTGCAGCAAATAAGTGGATACTGAACAAAACAGGTTTTAGCAGCAGTGAATAGAGACACATTATTAAAATGCTAGCAATGGTCACTCCAGTTCGCAGTCTTCCAGGGCATTCTTCTAGTACAACCCACTGTCGTCACTGTGACAGTGTGCATGAATCCATTATCTATGTATGTTGTTCTACGTAAATGCATGCCTAATGTAGGCCAAATATGATAATAACTGAAGGAAATGTTAATATTTAAATTTTTTTTAAAGTGATCTGCACAACTGCCTAGAGGATGAATGGGTCATAATTCAAATGGTTCTTTTTTGTATTTTTAAAATTTTTCCCATTCTCTAAAATTTCCCCACACAATTATAATGTAAGATATTATAGAATGAAAGTAATTGTAGTCAACTGCTTTCATGATTTGCTGGCTTGTTTTTTGCACTAGACATGTTATGTTTTTGCATGCTTTGTTTAATTTTTTAACAATATATTTTATATGTTCTTTCCAATTTAGATTATTACCAATAATAACACCAAAGAGCTTTACATAAACTGATTGTAATTGTTATCCGGGTTGGGCCGCATCGTGTTTTTAGTGCCAGAAGAAAAGAACATAAGAAAAGAACATATCAGACACCAGAAACAAAACAACACTGACAATAGTTTAATAGTCAACAACTTTGTTAATTACATAACAACACTGACTACTCTGCCATAGCTTCTCATTCGGACGAAACGGGCCACAAAATACATTTCGATGACATAACTCTTCTGAAACATGAAAACAGAAGATTCCCTAGACTTGTAACAGAAGCCATAGAAATTATTAAACATCCCCATAACATAAACAGGGAAGATGGGTATAAGATCAGTGAGATCTGGCGTGAAACAATTAAAACTTTAAAACTGACATCATGACAACTGCGACTGTTTACTCTCCACAGGCACTTATTTTTATTGTGATTCTTTCTCCGAAGGACACGATATGATGTCCGAAACGTTAGAAGACACTAAAAACACGACGCGGCCCAACCCGGATAGTAATTACAATCAGTTTATGTATAACACTGGCGGTGGAAGCCTGCGAACTAACCAAAGAGTTTTGTTGAACTTTGGAGTCTACTGCTAAAATTTTGTTTTAACTCTATGTTAGAATTCAGTTTAAGCTAAGCAGAGAAAGGAAATAAACCACAAAATTCATAAATAAATTAAATCTATCACATGAGTTGACTATACACACTCTGTTACTTCACTTCCCATTATTTTGGTAGGATGAGTTTCAAGGATCCTCATCCACATTTTCAACTGTTTTGTTAACTGCCAAATCTTTCTCAGGAAGACTATGATGCGAACCTGGTGGACTTTTTATGAACTTCTCGATCAGACTGTCTTCTTCTGGTACCGGTATATCAAAACAGCAAGCAACAAGGCAACAAAGTGTGTATCATCAACTTATATAATAGATTTATTTACAGTAGAGTCCCGCTAGTCCAGTCCCTGCTTGTCCGAACATCCGGTTAATGTGGAAGGATTTTGTTTACTTAACAATAATAATTTTTTTAATTTAATCACAAAGATGTTTAGTTTTGTTAATCCTACATCAGTTCAAAGGATAAAAACTTAGGCCTTATAGTACTATTAAAACTAAAATTAAGTTGTAGGAAAAGTTATATTTAAGAGAAAAAACATCAAGTTTATAGTTTTATTCATCTAAAGCTTGCATTATGGTATTGTACATGCATTTTGAGGCAAATTTCGTTTAATCTGGACTTTCGGTGATCTGGACAAAGTCCGGTCCCATCTAGTATGGATGAGCAGGACTTTACTGTATCATACTTGCTTCCCTGTGTAAGTTTCACAATATCAATACTTAATACAAAATTTATTTTTTCACAATACTCTATATTATCTCTGTAAATAATTTTATTTCCCTGTCATGGAGAATATCTTCACCAAAATTAATCTATAACACTAGTGCACATTATTGTAAAAAGTATATTTTCCAGATTTATGCCCAATTCCAGTTTTATCTGTAGTGCACTGTATGGATTATAACTGTACATACTCATTTTATCATGCAGTTTGTAACTGTCATTAAGTTTGGCAGTCACAGAACAAAATTCATTGTAATACACTAATTAGAAATGAAGCTTAAGTCAGATAAGTCATGCATTATATGCCAGAATATCATAGTGATAACATTGCACAAGATATTGTATCAAATCACAAATTAAAATAAAAACTTGTTACATAATTCAATTATTACATCACAGCCTGTGTGCTACTGTAGCAGTTTCCTGGAATTGAACGCATACAGCTGACCTTCAGGTACCTAGCAACATTAGCTGCAACATTTGATTTATTTCACACTCATTAAAGATAAGTTACTATAGCCCACGTATATGTTTAGAACCCAGTATGCTTCTGATAAAACTTGTTTTGCATATCAGTAGAAATAGCAAAGTGCTTATTTTAAGGCAAGCTGTTTTAATTAGATATGGATAACACTTATACATTACGGACCTGCAGTAATTGTTACTATTATCCCATGACTACTAAAATAAATGTATGAGTTATGATAATGGTAAATATAAATTGCAATGTAGAAGGTGTCATTTTCATGGGTCATGGGGCATTCCATTTACCGCAGATACAAAACTGTGTAATACCTAAACTAAATATGAAATGTATAAGACAAACAAAGATTTTGTTTATATGTCAAAAAATACTACATTAAGCTTTTTATCAATCATGTAAAACAGAACACACGAATTTCAGGAAAGAAATTGTTCTAATTTCACAGACACACATCACAAAATGTGCAATAGTCAGTATTCTACAGACTAGAATTTCCATGTTACGAATTTACCAATCAAAATATGCTCCCAATTCCTAAGAAAAGCTCTACCTTGTCTCTCTCTATCTCAAGTGTTTTAATGATTCTAGCAATATTTGTATCTTCATCCATGTCATCAATGTGCCTTTTTTGCAACAAAATTTAAATGCTTTTGGTTCATTCTCTTGCACTTGTATTATTTGGCCGACAAAGACAGTCAACTTCATAATAGTGCCACCATCTAGAATGTTAACTGAATACGGTTTCCAACATGAAAATCTAAACAGTGAAATGTGTATGCTTCGTTTCTAATGCTAATCTAACAGAAGTTGAAAAAATGTAATTTCATTTCATGCATTTTGTTGATATTTTCATGGAATGCCCCTAATGTTATTTCTTTTCAAATTTTTATTAAAGTATCTGGAATAAAATATTATTTAAGCCAAACACTTCCTACTTCTTTTGTCCTCCTATAAAGCCCCTTAGTTCTGAAGGTGTTACAGTAGTTACTACTATACTACAGTAAAAAAAAAAACCTAAATTCCCTGAAGGGAGTAAGCCTACATCAGATTGCTGCATCATCTACCATACCCAGATGGCAGGATAGGGGGGTACGTTGTCAGCATGCCAATATCCAAGGCCACTAATCTTTTCCTTGATCAAAGCTGCTGCTTTTCAATCAAGTAACTCCTCAGTTTGTATCATGAGGCTGAGTGCACACCGTTCCAGACCTTCCTATCTCAGGAAAATCCAAGGAGATACCAGGGAGTGAACCCGGGCCTGCGGATCTGTAGCCAGCGATGCTAACTACGAAATCACACAGGCTTAATCAATATTTCTCTGCAGAATTTTTATAGTATATTTAAATATAACATGAAGCCATACAGCTTTTCTTTTTGGTCTCTGTACATTTTTTCTTGGTGTGCACATAACCAGCCTAAGCCTCTCTCCCTCTCTTTCTCTTCCCCATTCCTTTCTTTTAAAAAATCTCTTGTCAGGTTCCTATAAATTTCCTGTTATCTGTCTCTGACTTCTCTACAAGTTGTTGTGCATGATACGCAAATCTTGTTACCATCCGAATTAAAATAATCAATTTTTTTTTTTAATGTTTTCAAGGCTTCAAAAGATTAGTATTTCACACACAATTTTAAAGCCTACTACAGTAAATTGATCCCAAGGGTATATTGTGTTTATCTTGGGGACAGTTCTTTTTTTAAATGAACACCATCAACTAGAATAGTGACAATGCTTATTGTAACACCTGACGTGAAAAATGAGATCCACAGACTATAGCAACTTGTTTAACATATTACACAATTTTTACATTACACATTAGTCACTAGGTGGTCCCACTTATTTCTTTTTAAATGGGATATTAAAAGTTAATTTTTAAAAAATATATAATTTACAAACTACAACTTTACTTAAACCAGACTAAAATCAGTATCTACATTGCAAATTAGCAACTTTTTGGAGGCACATGACTTGATATAAAAGTTTAAGATTCCTATAACTATGTTTCTTTGTTGATGATAGTCAAAGGAACAGAAAACAACTGCTCCCATGGCGTCTTAATGGCTGACACCACAGACTGCAGGGAAGATACAGTTTTAAAATTCAATGTCCAAGATTCATCAGTTCCAGCCACTTCATCCAAGAAACTAAAAACTATTTCACAGAAACCTTCCATACCCTGAAATGAAAAAAAACACCATTTATTAATTTACTGTATTTACCCAATTATAAGACAAGGTTTTTTTTCCTAAATTCTTCATTCGAAAAATAAGGGGTCATCTTAGATTCACAGATTAAGCTTCGGTAATTGAAGTCAATGTTTTTACGCTGTACAGTATCTTTTATGGAACGTTAAAATTACAAGCCACTGTTGTTTTCATTTTAAATTGCATTGTATTGTCAGTCACTGTTACATTAGCATTTAAATTTTGTGACGATAATGTTCTTAAAAAGTAACCGAGTCATTCAGTTTGCTTTCAATGTCAAAGCTATAGGGACAGCAAATTGTATCAATTATTGATAATGGACACAAATCATAACCCGTGACTTTGTTGAAATACGAGGAACCAAGAGTTCACAGTTCATGCAGGCATTATGATGCTAACTTAAAGTTATTGGTCATTAATGACATCGAGGCCACAAACAATTGTTTGGCGGGAAGAAAATTTGGTGTCTCAGAAGCAAATGTTCAAAAGTGGTGTCAGATGAAGAATAAACTAAGGAATGCATGTTCTACATGAAAAAATTTCAGCAGACCTAAGCAGGGAAGGTTTCATGAATTGGAGCAACAGGCTGTGCAAGAAACAAGAGCAAGAGAAACACAATGAAGGCTTCCCAATTACTTGAGAACTTATGAGAATGAAGGCGTTGGAGATAAGAAGAAATTTCCCAACAGCATGCAGGCCACAATTCAAAGCAAGTGGCGGGCTGGTGCTTGAGGGGATGAAGAGGGCAGGACTTATGCAATGGAGCAGAACAATGGATATTGTTGTGAATCAACCTTTTAAGCTTTACAGTGACTGGGTTCTTCAAGTAGACCAGCCCTCACTCCAGGGGGGGGGGGGGGGAATTAAAGAAGCCCTCAGTACACATGCTAGGACAATGGGATTCTTACTGCCTGGAAAAGGATCTTAAGTGAATCTATAGCAAAAGGATTAAAAAAGTGCTGCACATCAAATGCCATGGACGACACAGAAGTTGACATATTATGGGAGGGAAATCAGGAAGAAAAAGATGGCAGTAGGGTTAGAAATGAAGACAATGGTATCAGTGATTATGAAGATGGTGGTAATGATGATGATGAAGAAAATAGTAACACCACAGACAAAATGCTGAAAGTAAAAATGCAAGTAAACTATTTACTTTTATTTATATTATTTGTTTTTTATTACCTTAATTTAAGCAGTAATTGGCATTGGTTTAGCCTACAATAGGTAGGGTTTATTTGTTTGGTGTATCTTAAAATTGTCATTTTGATTAATGGTAGTCATAATTTGTTAAAAATAAAAATTCTCAAATAGCCTCTTCAAAATAGAGGAAGGTCATCTTCACTCAGTAATAAAATTTCAATCAACTTTTTAATAATGGCTATGACTGTCTCTTTCCAAGAGGTTTTTTTTTTCCGATTATCTTTCTAATATTCGAGTAACATGATTTTTCTCTCCTTTTTCAATTGTTATGCATATATACAATTTATTTTGTTTTAAAATCTATAAGATAACGGTATACATAAAATTGTCTAACAGACTGATCTTGGTAGGCTGTACCCTCTGGTAACCTTGGGCAGGGCGGCTATAATTATTATTATTATTATTATTATTTTCTCTCTATGTGTAATGAATATTTTAAGATTGCTGTTTTCGTATTTGTCCTATAAGACAGCATGATTTAATGAAATAAGAGTTACTCATATTTGTGGAAATATATAGCAATTAGGATTAAGTGTAACTTTATACTCACCACTTCAATGAGATTACTCATTCTCTGTACATGAGAGGCTTTTTTAGCATTTGATGGCTTAGTAAAGAGCCACTCTAAGTTATCAGTCAAGACGAAGTCTGTAGATGTAACTACCAGGGCAGCCATACTCAAATGTTGACAATCTGAGAAACAGAAAAAAAGAAACTGAAAATAAGTATATAAAACTTTTCAATATCACTACTAATGCAGTATGAAACTCGCAATTCACAAAAAAAAAGTAGTGAATCAAAATGTTATAATAACTCTAACCCCATTTTTAAAACTTACATGTTATTATGTACATTATCAGTATATTATCATTATCAGTATATTATAGAATAATGTTGAAAATAAATTACATTTTATATCTATGAAAGGAACTTTGAAATATTTCAATAAAGTATATCCCAAGTAAGTTTGATCCTTTTCAAAACAAAGGGGAGGAGAACTCACAGAGAGTTCGTGGAAAATTCACATCATGTGACAAAACGTGATTGGTTAATATCATTAGCATGCGCCATTACCAGGGTGTGGCTTGCAAGTGGAGAAGCAGTGTTCATTAGTTAATGCAACAATAATATCAACATTTACATGTGAAATAACAAACTCTCACTGGCATCGTCATCATTATAGTATATCAATTACCAAACAAAACAATAAGGATTCATTGTTCACGACGGCCCTGTGGGACACCCACGCATATCTTACTCTCTTTCCGTACTTGTATTTCCCTCTCATGTTTATTTGTTGAAGATAGAGTGGAAGTGAGTTGTAATGAGAATAAACAAACTACCATTATCACGGTGATGACATGCGTTCTCACATGCGTACTATGACAGCCACGCCTCTTTGTTTTGAACAGGATCATTCTTACTTGGGATATAATATACAAACTAAATTTTTACAAGACCTTTTAAATACTTCTCTCTCACCAGTTTTCAACATTGATTTTCCTTTTAAAATGACAATGATACTGTACGTTTGATGTAGATACTACTCATAATTAAATTTCGGATATATATTTTGTATATAATTCACTATATAATGGGTCATTAAATTTTATTATAAAGACTTCTTTATACCGAATGGAATGGCTCAAATGCTAGCGTCTGAGGCTCATATTTAGGAGGTATGGGATTTGATTCCTAAAACCAGTAACCCTCACTAAATTCTCTAAAGTGTCCTCAGTTCACCCCCCCCCCCCCCTCCCCAAGCAAATGTGCCTATAATTAGGGCCATTTCCTTCACCATCATCTCCCTAAGTTCACTGCTTATAAATGCCTGTGTTGTCCAGGAGAGGGTCCCTGTAGAGGGCTTATCACTCATAAAGGAGCTAGGGTTGCCACCTTTTGGTAAGACTAAGGAGGGACACTTATCGAATATATGCATATCGCCGATCTTCATACCTAAATTTGTACATGGAACAATTTATTAATAAGAGAAAGATGGTATATATTCGTTACAAAGCCAAAACTGAACAGGCTATGTAACAGTATCACTAACATTAGAAAACAAAAGGCTAGCAAAATAATAAAAAACACATATAATGCGTCCCTCTTAGGCATAATTCGGGACGCTGAAAATATTCTTGAAATGCGGGATGTCCCACCAAATTCGGGACAGGTGGCAACGCTAAAAGGAGCCCATCCAATGTGCTATATCCATCCCATATATTCCGTCACTTATCCTGATAAAACTTTCTCAAGAAAACCATGGTCAAAACTCAAGATTTTCTGAAATATAGCCTGTTAACTCCATCTGGAAATTTGTTTTATCAAATTACCTGATTTTGTATATTTTGTTTATCAGTTCCTAACCGGGACTAGATAAAATTATAACAACATCTGGCTCAATAAGCATTCATTCTTTGAATTATTTCACAATGCTAAAAGTATCCCTACCTTCGTTTCTCTGTACAATACAACTGGAAACTATTGTACAAGAAATGACATTCATGTCAACATCATCTCCAGATAAAGAACACGTCAGTAAGTTTGATAATAGATATTCATCCTTTACTTTATACCTAACATTGCACTGTTTTGGTAGTGATAAACCTGAAATAAAGAAGAACCAATTGTATTATTGGCACTGTTAAAAAACACTTGAAATTATAACTTATATTGAGAACAAGAGGAATCTCATCTAACAAGTGTCAATGGCAACTTGTGGATTTTATTCTGGAACGGCTCATAAGATATGCAAATAAACTGAGAAATATTGTTAAATGCTCACACAAAACTTCACTTTGGGATAAATACCTTAGAACTGTGGTAGTTTCAACTAAAATTGTGGTCATCTATTTATACCAAGTTTTGTGTCAGCACATAACAATAATGTTGAGTTCACTGTGTTATTCCCAATATTAATATCTATAAACTGAGAAATGCTTATGTATTAAAGTATGAGTATGGTTTTCTTATCTTATCAGCTCAGGGGCTGAGTCCTTATGGACTCACGCACGTAGGCCGCAAAGGTGGGCCCATTGTATACCCCCTAGGAGATAGAATGATGTGCATGTCCTAAGGCCCCCCTGTCAACAGACTCCACCACGAGCCCCCACAGAGCTCCCCTACATCCAACAAGTACCAAGCACCATGTGCACCACATTCCCTGGGTCCCTCCTTCACAAGAGCCCCAGTGTTGTGGCACACCCTCACATGCGCCACATACCCTAGGTCCCTCCAATCAAGAGCCCCAGAGGCATGGCACACCACCCGCAACTCATGAGCCACAGGGCGATGAGTATGGTTATACGGGGCAAGGCGATGAGTATGGTTATACTCAGGTACCAATATATGCCATACATCCACTGCTTAACCTGTCTTCCTGCTGTCCTTATTCTGCTCATTCCACATACTTCCTATTTTAGTTACGTTTCTTTTATTTATTTGGTCTTCCCAACATTGACTTGGGAGGGGCATTATCTTTATAAATTCAAATTGTCCACAAGCTGAACAATTCAAGCTCAGAAATTTGCAAAGATTTTTCGGTCTGCAAAACCACCCTACTGCAACAGAATCAATTCAACAATTCATGCAAAATGTTATGTTTGGAATGTTTGATTAAATTAATGGGGAAAACGTTGCAAAGCATCAATGTAATACATTAAACCGTAAGGCATTCAACTTCACATTGTAAGTATTATTATTGTATTGTTATTGTAAGTAAAATTGTACTACATCAGAACAAATGTTTTGAAGGATATCACCAACTGTTGTGGAGTAGATCTCAGCTGATGATGAAGGGCCCTTTGAAACATATGTTCTAATTTTTGGTAATGTTTTACTTACAAAATTATGTGAAGCTGAATGCATTAAAGTTTAAAGTGTACCTAGACACTGCAATTATACCTTACCTGATAAAAATGTGAAGAAGTTACCAGTGTAATCTTGATCTTGCAGAACTAAGAAAATATTGCAGATTTCTTCTCCTTTACTCATCATTTCAATTCCTATACCCTGATGCCATAGCAATGGATATATTTCCTTCATCTTTTCAACAGAAATACATTCTACCTTGTGCAACCAACTTGCTGGATCCTCCCTGCAAAGTTTTAAAAAAAAATTAAATAAATAAATAAATAATAATAATAATAATAATAATAATAATAATAATAATAATAATAATAATAATAATAATAATAATAATCCATGCATGTAGTTTTCAAGGTTTTAATTCAAGCCATCATAAAATTCCTAACTTTCAAACTCTTGCCCAATTGATCTGAATTCTTTAGCATACAAGGTACCATATTGTCTTTTTTTGTTATTATTATTATTATTATTATTATTATTATTATGAACACTCACTTCAAACAGTTTTTGAACAACTTTCCCTTCAATTAATATTATATTAAAACTTGCCTAATATTTACAGGTGCATAATTTTGCATAGCTTTTCACTTAATGAGTCCATAGCAATCCACAATAAAACTGACAGAAGTAAATGTTATAGGTGTCATATATTTTTTGGAAATATATTTTTCTCTCTATTCTTTTATTTCTAGAAATCCATTATATAATTATACAACAATTAGTTCCTAAGAGTATGTACCATTATGCTTTGGTTTAGATAAAGCATATCAGTTATTTTTTCTGGATCATCAATGCAACATTTCATGAAAAAGTAATGAAAGCTCGAATGTGAGCACTGTAAAAAATAAAGTCAAAGAAATAATAAAATAAGGTGTGAGAAATATGCATACTGGTGACTAAAACCAATTTTCTGAAATTCAATGTCCGGGATTTAACACAATTGCCCCATAAAACAAGCACAGATTTTGAAAGGATAAAGCTGACAAAAACCTCCAGGAATCTTGGTAACATGTATCCAGCTATTGGCTGATCACACGGTGTCCAATAAATTGCTTCATTTATAAACTTAAAGATTGTTGAGATCGGGATTTACACACTAACTTCACTTAATAGGTATATTTACCTCAGAATGCATTTCGATGGACAATTTCCACCATCATCAGCTGATCCGACTGTCATTCTAGCCCTAGAGTGACAGTCGGATCAGCTGATGATGGTGGAAATTGTCCATCGAAATGCATTCTGAGGTAAATATACCTATTAAGTGAAGTTAGTGTGTAAATCCCGATCTCAACAATCTTTAAGTTTGAAATCACTTCACTGTGTATCTTCCCAACTCAAATTATAATGCTTCATTTATGTTATGGTTCTATGTTCCTTATAGACAAAAGCTGCAGTATTGTCCATAAGCTGGTTGCAGTAATAAATACATTCAAACCATTTTCTTATGAGATAAATAATTGTAGTATTCTCCTGTTTCATCAGATGTAGTACAATTAATATTTAAATTTATTAGATAAAATATTATAATAGCAAAGAATTATTTTCTTAATTTACTCTAAAAATGTTTCACAATATTTTAAAAAATTCAACATACTTACCCTTCTTCACCGGTTACTTGAAGTATGTACACATTTTTTGTTGACACAACAAAGTGTCCAGGATAAGAAGAATTTAATGTGCGATACACTACATGAGCCTGTAAGGAAAAGAAACAGATTTAGTTTAACAATACAAATTATCAATAAATTGTGTAAACATAGCCGTAACAAAATTGGACTACACTTACTAGAGCACTTCAACTACAATACAGTACTTACCCTGACAAGAAACACAAGCTCTTCAGATTTCTGCTGAAATAATTCAAGATACAAATACAGTTTTACTCTGTGATCTACTACAGAGTAATCTGTGTAGGAGTATTTCACTAAATCACTCCTCAACCCCATTTCCTTGTTTTCTTGAGCTTCTAACAGTTTGTCTGGAGTCTTGGGAGCCAACTTGGACCCCACATTCTGTAGCAAGCCTACAAATACACGAAATGACATTACCATTGACATTTTAAAAACTTACTGATAACTTAACAACCAAAAGAGAAACTGTTTCGCATATGTCTAATGATGTTTTACACAAGAAAGTTGCACCAACTGTACTAATTATTGAGAGAATAATGGAATTCACAGTCAAATCAAATCAAATCAAATCAAATCTTTATTCACCTTTAAATACAATATATTTGTACAATAGGCTTCGTCAGTTTTTGGATAGTTTTATATAATAACAAAAAAAGCTAAGAATACAAATTTATATCCATAATATTTTCTGGTATATTACTCTCTAAAAATTCTTCTACCGTGTTTATCGCTTTGCTTTTGAACCAAATAGATAGAATATTGTACAGTTTTTTTTTTCAAGATTTCTTATCTTTATTGGAATTTTATTTAAAAAAATTATCTGTTGACAATTGATGTAGACTTTTTACAGTGAACTGGTACTATAAATTCAATTATAGTGTAGAATCAAATTTTACACTCAGCTTCACTTACAGTAAACTCACATTATTGTGTGCAAATTATCTGATTTGCGGATATTCATGGAGTCTTTTTTTTAATGTCAACAAAGGAAATGTTGAAGACTGGATTAATTTAGACATGACTTCCGTGTGTTGACAGAGAATAAGATAGTCAGTGCTGCTACATGTGGAGTGACAGAAGCTAGTGATGATGAAGGTGAGGGAGCAGGGGGTGCAAAGATCGCGTGACTCATAGTACAATGGTACAACCTGTTGACACACTGTTAGGCTGTATGGAGCAATGGGATTATGGTGTCATTTTCTGGGGCAGTTCAAAGGAGTCAAATAAAATATTCAAAATGTAAAAGAGAGCTATAAGGATAATGGTCAATCAACCAACACATGTGAGCTGCAGAACTTATTTTATAGAACATAAAATTATGACTCTCCCATGTTTATATATATATATATAATATTCTTTTACATACTAAAGCATCCATAAAAAATTTTAAGACATACTCAGAAACGCATCAGCATGATACTAGAAGAAGCTCAAATCTATCAACAGTTAGTCATAACACTGCATTATATAAACGCTCATTTACCTATAATGGTATAAAAATGTATAATAAACTTCCACTTTATATAAAAGAACAGCGCACAGATAAAACTTTTAAAGGAAGTCTTCACAAATTTTTAATTGAAAAATGTTTTTATTCTACAGAAGAGTTTTTAGAAACCTAATTTGCTTCATTTTCTTATATACTGAAATTTTCTACTGAAATCTTCTTTCAAGAATAGGCCAAGTATGTTTGTTTGATTGTTTGTTTGTTTGTTTGTTTGTTTGTCATACTACAATATATTATGTTACACTTTGCTTTGTAATTCTGTATTTTGTACTTTAGAATTTTTGTATTTCTATTTATATTTGTATTGACGTGTCCATTATCTTATGTAAGATAGAAGGATGAAAATAAACTAAACTAAACTAAACTAAACTAAGACTTCAGTGGTGTAAATTTGATTAAAAATATCCATGGTGATATTCGGGAACGTCTGAATGCATCTAGGAAGCAAAGAAATATTACTGACTACATTGTTCCACAAAATAAAAGAACAATGGAGAAAGCGTTATTATTATGTAGTGTGTGTAATAGTATATCCAAGTACAAAATAATTATATTTTCAGTTTCTTGACATGAAATTTCATTGTTACCTTCAAATTATGCATTTGTGAGTAAAAGAATAAGCTGAAAGATGAGTTGTTATTAATTCTTGAGAATATTTGTTGAACTAGTTAATACAGTACATTCCACTTGTGCTTTGGATATATTGCTGGAAAAAAGCTTAGGATATCAGTGTATTTATTATCAGTGCTCATTTGGATAATCGAGTGTCTGCTGTACTTGGATTTTCCAAGAATACGTTTCAAGCATCATCGTGGTCATCCTCAGCTAATGTCAGTCTGTTATTTGCTGGTCCCGATTAGCTGGTAGAGATAAAGTGGGCATGTTTATACCTGCCACAGATATCATCAAACACATCCGTTCCACCCCCACAAATTTTATCAGGACCAGTAAATAATGGAAAACAAAACAGTCGGACATTAGCTGAGGATGACCACAATGGTAAAACCAAATTAGTGAAGTTGAGTGTAAAAACTGGCCCTACATTTACTGTAATTAATTTGAAAGGATTTCTCGGATATTTTATTATACACCGGTAATATTTGCACAAAACAAATGAATCTGTCAGGACTTGCACTCACACCAACATCCATGCATACAGATGCATAGACATACATTACTCTAGTTCAGCGTTTCTCAACCTTTTTGGACCCGAGGATCTCTAAAATGTCTAACAAATTTACGGACACCTAATTTTAATCCCATTTTTAAAAGAAGGCCTATATTCTTAAAATTTGGGGTATTATTTATAGGTTATTATTATAACGAAATATGTAAAAAAAAATTATTTATTTACTTTCCACTTTATGATATTTTTTAATTATGTCTGTGGACCATCTGCACCATCTTCGCGGATCACTAGTGGTCCGCGGACCATAGGTTGAGAAACGCTGCTCTAGTTGATTTTGCCTTCCATTTATTAATTTTCAATATTTTGTTGGATTTTTTCAACTTCAAGTATCATAAATGCTTTTTTTTTTACTTATGTAAAGTGTTTTACTTTTTGCCACTATCACAGAAAGTTCCAAGTTCCCCTCAAAATATAAAGCTATGTGTAGTTGACTTGTAAACTATAATAAGTGATACACTAATTTGCCACATATTAACCAATACAAGCACACTGTACCACTGTAAGTGAAAAGGAGGGAAGTAGCATCCTGATGTTAGATCTTTGTTTATTGTATCAAAAGTTCAGAGTGCTATCAGTATTATTCTCATACAATTCGTAATTTATTTATTTAAAAAAAAAAAATGCAATTCTAAAATTTGAATTAGTATATATTTATGTAATTTTCCAGTGTGTTGAGAGAGAGAGCTGTCAATGAAAATCTTAAATTAAGCATTGTTTATAGATTCACTTTCTCACCTTCCAGCAAGATTGCATAATTTGCCTGGGGATTTATTGCTTTTTCATTCATCTTGAAGAGTGAATTAGGACTATCATCTTCCAATTCAGTGTTTTCAGATATCTTATTCACCATCTCATCAGGTTTTGAATCCATTCCTCCATTGATATTTTTATCTAGAGAGTCCTTAACGTCATTCACAGCATCAACCTCTTCCACTCTGGGAAACATGGCTCCTTGTTTTGGCAGTGAAGAAGAGTGGATTTCATATGTTGTGCAAATACTGTCAGTAAAGGAACCTGCACACAAAAGAAAACACTATTTGAATCTTTCGTTTATAAAGCATATGATATGCTTTTTCAATATAGCATACATACTGAATTTCCATAAGATCATAAACTTCTTTGAGAACCACAGGTTCTGGAAACAACTTGATATATCAGGAGTGTTTCAGCAGCTGACTACACATATAGGTGTCCAAAATTACTCAGCACATAACTAAATACTGGAATTTAAAACCGTCTAATATACACCATGCAGTCTTTTTTAAAGCTAACCTGTAAACTGCAGCAAACTAGAGTTGAAAAAGAACAGCCATGATAGTTAATGCAGCAAAACCCATAAAGCGAGATTTCAGATCAGTTCACCACTGCTGCAGAGACCATAAAGTGAACCTATAGCAGCTTTACATTCAATTCAAAAAATATTGCAAGAACATTTAGTAATGGTTTCACGGGCTATAAGCCTAGTAAAAGGATATACAACATACAGGCTTTTGGTTGCTGGCATTTCTGTGGCTTTCCTCAGGGAAATGATGTTGGATCCTTTTACTCGGCTTATAGCCCATGCAACCATTATTAATAACCAGCGCTGAGAAAGCCTCAAGTCTTACGTAAGAACATTTAGTTCTCAAGGCACTACCCTAGAAGGGACTGGGCTTACCATCTGCAACGTCTACCTATGTCTTTTGAGTTCACTATAGGTGGAGGTAGTGGGGAGGGGGGTGGTTAGCATGCCGACACTCATGGCCATTACTGGTGACCAGAACTGGCACTTTTTGTCAAGAAGATCTTCAGTTCATGCATTCCATGAGTGAGTGAGCCTATGAGTGAAATTTAAAAATCTTGTAATCATTGCTGTGAGCAGCTGTAGTGAAATCCTAAGATACTGAAATTGCATGTAAAGGGGAAGAAACATTCTAGAACTCTTTTTTTTCTTTAGTTTATCACCATCAACTTAGGAAGGCAGTAGTCACTGGGTGGTAGTGGTACATAGTAGATTGTCAGGTTGGCACTGGATGACTTTTAAAGTAGACTGTGTTTCCATTGTATAATTTAGCCTGTTGACTATTTTTTATACAATGGTCTTTCACTGAAGTGTCATTTTTGTTCTACTTTAGTTCTGTTTAGGGTTTTCTGTCTCTAAGGTGTTGAACATAATTTTATGGAATACAGTTGTTGGACATGTCCTGTCCATCACATATTTATTTTTTAAGAATCTTAAATTTGTTAATGATCCTACATTAAAAAGTTCTGTGTGTAATTCTTAGAGTTTTAATTGTGTGTGTAAGTTACATTTGGTTTTATATGCAAATGTAACTCACAGAAATAATGTCATGTTCTATACTCTCCAACACTCAAGGCTCAATATTTGTCCTGTCCGTCACGTCATTATTTTTCTGAATTGCAGACAGAAATGGTGGTGGATTATTAAAATTATTCTTATTTACCAAATAACAAAACATTGGACTCGAGGAATAAATGATGGATTTAAATAGAAAATAGGCTATTCGTTTTGAATTTCCTAACTCTGTGTGTCCCGTCCGTCACTCGAGGAATGCATGAGTTGTCTTTACAAGTTCTGAGTGCACACCTTGCCAAATCTCCCTGCATCAGAAAAATCTCAGGAAGGAGAGGACCTGAAGATCCTTAGTCAGTACTGCTAACCAATATGTCATCCTTCAGGTATTAAGAATCTCAAATTCAGCTTCATCTTCACAAGCCTAACGGCCTATCAAGGCCTACAAGAGAGCACTTTACTTAAATGACCATAAATCCTGTTCAAATTCTATTACAATAATTAAACGAAGTTAACCAAACTTTCTTACCAGATGAACTACTCTCAGTGAGTCCAGCTAGAGAAAGAGCATGATTATTTGCTTCTGCAACAGGTGGCTGTGGAGTAGGCACAACAACTGTTACAATCTGCTTTTCTTCAGATGATCTCTTCCTTGCTGGAGTACTAGATCCCTGCAATCTGAATAACATTTTATTATAAAATACAGTTTAAACCCTTTCAGAGCTGAATTTCTATGATTATAAGCAATCATCAAGTCAAACCAACAGTGGGCTCTAAATTTAAACTTGAAAAAATAATCCAGTAGAATAGCTGGCTTCGATAAACAATAAACGTAATACTTAGATCAAAATCGTCACATTTTACATAAAGTCTTACTTGTTCTTACATCTCTGCTTTAAACAAATGTTCAAAGTGCTGCATTTATATGTCAATAGCAGTGAAAAGGTTAAATAACTTCCTATCTGTCCTCCTCTCACTCAACCATCAAAATGGAATCACAATCAGAAGCAACAATATTTTTCGTGCATATCAGTTATACAGATAACTACCAGGGATGCTATTTTATGGTGAGATAAAAATGTTAAATTATAATTTTTTTTTTTTTTTTTTTACTAATTTTGCAAGTTATTTTATCATTAAAAACCAAAGGCCTATTGATACAATTTCAAATTTAAATTTTGGGAGGGTTTATGAAATGCACAGCACAAAATCCATTATACCGGTACTAATGCAAAAAACTAAGACATGTTGTGACTAGATTATCTACCCATGGTTTTCACCATCTAATCTGTAGAAACAAGAATTTTCATGACCCAAACATTGCGTGTGTATGTGAGCGATACCACATAGAACACATAGAACAATGCCCGAAAATAATTAAATCAATAAGTGAATATGCAAACATGTGACTCTGAAATCTGTAAATGGCTATTTTGCTGCAATTAATTTATTATTATAAAAAAATAGAATGTGTTATGAAAGAAACCTAACTAAATTCCATCAATGAAGTTACTAACTATGTAAGCAATAATTTTTATTTTTTCTTTGTGCTTCAGCTACTGTAAAAGAAAAATTAAAATAAAATCCTGGCACAAAAGATCAAAATCTCTACAAACTTACATCTTGTAAGGAAAAAAGTATAATTTTGTACTAAAAACTTAAATTTCACACAATAATATAGTTGTATTTAAATCATATGGGCAAAACTGCAAACTTGAGAAACGTATGGGCACAGAACAATATTGCTGTCTGAAAAACCCCTGCCCTAAATCAAGTTTGATCTCATGAAATTTGGGTATAATAGCAAACACTGCTGACACTGACAACTGAAAATGCTTCCACACTGACATACTTCACGTTAAATATTTTTTTTCTCTGAAGATACTTTGTCAATACTATATTTAAAAGGATGGATTTCAATAGCATAAAAAAACGAACAATTACCATATTCCCTGCACAAACTGAACCTGCGACTCTAGCACTGCTAATTGGCATGAAACAATGAGCTAGGAATTAGTAAAAATTAGTCATATGGTCTGTACAGCATATAACATAACGCCGACAAGATCAAACACCTTCCACAAAGAACAGCAGTAGCACTTACACCTTCAAATAATGGGATCTGTACAGGTACAGAGTTTCCTTTGTGTGGAGAAGATATACCTCTAAACAAGGAGAACTTGCTACACTGCCGACTAGACCCAGAGAAAAAAGACTGAAAAGATCTAGTGAAACTTTATTGGGAAGCAAGAGGACTAATGGAATAAAATTAAGTTCCAGCCATTTGAAAACAACAGCAACATAACATAATTGCAGTTGTTAGATATAAAATGATGTTATTCATTTGTTCAGGTGCTGTGGCAAAGTGGACTTAAACAAATTTAAGCTTCACGAGTCTATTCTTTTGAAATATGGAAACTGAGATGAAGATCAGTCTTGGTCCTCATCTAAACAGCCTTTTTTCACTCTAAAATACTGACCTTGTCTGTTCATCCAGAACTTCTATGCTACTTTGACTTGGATTGCTGATGATCTCTATATCACTGTCCCATCGTTTGACTGCATTTCCAGTATTATTTGGAGAGTCTGCATAAGGGTCCAGGGATGCTGCTGAGCCTGAGGAATTACAAATTCTTGTTACAGATGGTAGGTAAATTGTGATTTGGGAGAGATTGTAAATGCTAAAAACAAAACTGAATCTGAAGCAAAAGTATCATACACTTATAAATTAGTTAAAACACAGATACAATTAAATTAAATCTTTTCACAAATTTCATTTTCATATGACAGTGCCTTTTAAAATTGTGGTGAAAGTAAAAATAATATATTTGTATTCTTTTTCTCAGACATATTTTTTTAAGGCAGGTGAATTCTGTGGCGCTTTCACTCATCACTATAAACATGCCAAGGCGAGCTATGTTCATTACTTCCCTTGGCTTGCTGTTTCTTCTTTATGGAAATCATAAGTCACATCAAGAAAATCCTTTAGCTGCTCTCTGGTTTCACAGATCTTGTTAATGATTTGCATCATTTTTTCTCAGCTCATCTTCTGCTAATTCCTTCAGTAGATCCACTGGTATGTCATCTTCTTCAGTGGCTTTTCATCTCTTCATGTTGTTTACGGATCTTTCTAGTTGCTCTTCAGTATGATAGATCCTTTCTTGTCTTCATCTATCATATCTTCTGTTTCTATCTTAATTAAATACTTGGTTTTTCTTATTATAAAGTTCTTCTATTTAGTCCTCCCACACTTTGATTTTTCACTGTCTTGTGACATTTGAGACTTTTCAATACCAAACATCCAGGTTCCTTTATTCTCATTCCATTCTAGAGCTTTCATCTTCTGAAACATCAGGTCATACGAGGTGTGTCTAAAAAGTTCGGTGAATGGTATGATAAAAACATAAAAACAGAATGTTAATTGTAAATACCTTTATTGACCTTCAAAATACTCTCCACTAGCCACAACACACTTCTGACAACGTTCGTATAACGCTTGAAAACTGTTGGAGAAGTCTTGATGTGGAATCGTTCTCAGAATAGCCATCACATGGTTCTGAACCTCCTCGACGTCCACAAACCGTGATCCCTTTAAGGCCTGCTTAAGACGTGGAAACAAAAAAAAGTCAGCAGGCGCCAGATCTGGAGAGTACGGTGGATGTTGCAAAACTGTCACGCCACGCTGAGTCAAAAATTGTCGTACCATGATGCTGGTATGCGATGGTGCATTGTCGTGCAGTAACATCCAATTTCCGGTCTGGAACATCTGTGGCCTAACTCGCCGGATGCCCTGTAACAAACGTTTGAGAACCTCCAAGTAGAATGCGGCATTCACCGTTTGGCCAGCAGGAACGAATTCCTTATGGATGATTCCTTCTTTGTCGAAAAATGTGATCAACATGGTCTTAACTTTGGATTTTACCGCACGGCTTTTTTTTTGTCGCGGGGAAGAAGGTGACCGCCATTCCATCGATTGTCTTTTCGTTTCGGGGTCGTACTGGTAACACCAAGTCTCGTCTCCTGTAACAATGGAACCTAGAAAGGTTGGATCCCTGTCACACATGTCGATGAAATCGCCACAGATCTCAAAACGTCTTGCTTTTTGTTCATCTGTTAGCATGTGCGGCACAAATCGTGAGCAAATCTTGCGTTTGCCCAATTCTTCATGGACGATGGTCCTTACTGTGTCTTTGCTAATACCCAATTCATCTGCTATTAATCGCAGAGTCAATCGCCGATCTTTTGTTAGCATCTCTCGTACACGTTCAGTGTTTTCTGGTGTCCTGCTTGTGGATGGCCGGCCTGAACGTGGTTCGTCCTCCACAGATTCCTTACCAGTGCGAAAGCGTACAAACCAATCATAAACACATTTCCTACTCACAGCATCCTGCCCGTACACCTGCACCAACATCTCATGGGTTTCTGTCGCTGTTTTACCCAATTTAAAGCAGAACTTAATGTTGTGTCGTTGCTCCATGACGCGTACTACTCGGAACACTCAATTAGACTGAATGCAATAAGCACTGCGCTAGAAGATTCGCGCTAGTACCGACAGAGGTCAGGTCCAGACATGTCCAGACGTGTCTACACAGGCACGCGTGCTTCTATCAAACTTTGAATACCCACTTATGAGACCATTCACGGAACTTTTTAGACACACCTCGTATATTCCTTTTGAAGGTTCAAGGCTTTGTCACATGTTTTACTAAACTACTTTTCTTTGTCCCTCTTCTTAGTTCATACAATCTCCTAGGGTTATTCCATGAGACTGATGTATTTAGTTTCCTTCTTAATTCCATCTTTTCCAAAAATTTCTTCCCTTATCCATGGTCTCCTAATAGTTATCATTTTTCCAATTATATTGTTCAGTGTTTTCACCAAAACATACTTTATACTCATTCAAGCTTTCACAGCAGATTCATTCACCTCAGTCAACGCATAAAATTTTTTATCCAAAGACTCTGAAATTCCACCTATGTCAGTCTGTAACTTTTCTAAATTCCACCTCAGTTTTCTTTTCAACAAATTTCTTATCCACTTGAGTTTTGTCTGGATGTTCATTTCAAGCAGGACATGGTCTGAGTCATGTCAGGATTTGGGAGTCTTTACAACTTTCATATTTTCACACTTATACAGAACTCATGTCAGATTTAATTTAGAAAAAAATATACAGCTTTGTTTTTTATTATTTATACTGTTTTGTGTTTTGTAGCATTTTTATTTTTATTTAAAATGTATAGTATCTCCTCATTTGAATGCAGTACTTGAGCATTGTTTTTTCATACACTGTACTTTGTAAATAAATAAAAATATAAAGAAATAAATTAATACAGATAAATAAAGTGCACTATAGGTACTTTAAATAGATATGTCTTTAAAATATATTTAATTGATCTTTTTACTCTTAACATTATTTTAATGAAATATGACTTTTAAAAGTTTTTGCTTCCCAGAATGGAGCCTAAGCTAAAAATATTATAGATTTTATTATATTATATTATAGTATATTACAATATGCTATATTAAGTATGCACTAGGATCAGTAAAGTGGAAAAAGTCTTCAATGTAGTGGAAGTAAGGAAAAATTTCACTACTGATAACGAAAATAAATATCTGTCGGTCTGTACATCTTTGCCATAAAACAAAATCCAAAATCAGAATCTCCTACTGTCTCAGAATATTATACAATTGAAGAAAGAAATCAACACTGTCATGACCAGAAAGTTATAACGAAGTCAGTCAAATACAAAAACAATACACTGAGCAAAAATTAAAATTTTAGGCTACGTTTTCATTACTCTAGCATTTTTATATCTACATATCTAAACTATTTTCATTATGTTGTATTGTATGAATAGCTATTAAAGATGCAATACTATAAACAATATGTACCAATATTTCTCTGTACTACATAAATTGTGGTACTACATCACATGGAAGGAGAGGTCCTACTACCCCACTATTGTATCAGTTACTTCCATTTTTTGACTTCATTGGCAGATAGCAGGACTGGAGAGCATGTGGTCACCCTACAGATTCCCTCAACTGTCAATGATGATGTTCCCCATACTTTATTCAAGTAGCTCCTCCACATCATCATATCCCAGAAAAAATCCAGATCTTCTCAAGATAAATTTATTGATAAAATCCAGACCTCTTGTTACATTACCTATGATAAAGCTTTCAGAACTTCAGAATATCAAAGTAATTTAAAAAGCAGTATATAATAACTAGGGCTCAGATTTGAAGGTTTTAACCTATTTTTTCCCCAGCTTCCTAATTAGAACATTTAACATATTTTTCCATTTCATGCCGCTTGCTTCCGAATATATGAATCTTATATAACCTAAAAAAAGGGCTAAATCGGACTGAAAAGACTTTTAATGCAAAGGAAAATAAATGTGAATTTGTGCATTTTAAGAAAAGACATAATAAAAATAAATTTATACAATGCACTGAAATTAACAATGTATATGCGGCTTTGCCGCTTGTCTTTGTAACTCAAAAATGTTCCACCTTGCTGTTGCAGGAAATGAAACTTGAGCTATCTGCAATACTTTGAAATCTGCAACTAATCCATTGTCATTTCAACTGTCAAATAACAAGTTGCCGACCGACTTCAGAGAAGTGTATTAAAAGAACAAATTCTTGACACTCCAGTCTAATTATTCATGTAGATCAGAAGTGAAGTGAGTGGTGTATAGAATAATTGTATGATTAAAGGGTAAATATATCATCAATTGTTTATGTTATTTTTCGAGTGCCAATATAAGGAATAGTTACTTGTTTATTTTGTAAAAAAAACTAGACTGTGTCAAAATTATAATACAATTTTCGGTGTTAATATTAGTGTTCATTATTAAGTTTGACTGTCGGCTGTGGTGGTCTAGAGGTAGCATGCCCGTCTCTAGATCCGAAGATCGCAGGATCAAACCTGGCCACGGTCGATGGATTTTTCAGTACGTAAAAATCCTGGGCACAAAGTCCTCCGGGAGGGACTTTAAGCTGGGGGCAAGTGTCGTAGATTTACGGCATATAAAAGAACTCCAAGCCTAAATTAGAGCCTCTGGACAAAATTTCTCGACCCTTTCACATCCAAGTAATACCTTGGTTTCTGGAGGGGGGTTGAGAGGTGATGGGCTTACCACCTGTCCCTCTGCTCTCTCTTGGAAAATAAGTGTAACAAAATTAGTGTAGGTAGTGAAACCTCCACTTGGATGCCCTATGGCCCCACCACAGGGGTTACAGGAACAAGTCAGTCAGTCAGTCAGTCATTAGGTTTTATTAAGATGGCTAAAATTGTTTGCTAAAATCGCCTTAAAAGTGCTATTCTATGAAAATAAAAGGTAAAATATCTTTTATAAAAGCCTAAAAATTCGAGCCCTAATAATGACTGTGACAAACTATATACCTATGTGAGTACACGGTATACAAAAAGCAATCACATACTCATCTGTAAAGCATGACAGAGTTCTTACCAACGTTTATTACATAAAAAAGGCAGACAATATGTACAGCACATCACAACATTAGTATGTGATAATATTGATAATGCATGAGTCATTCCATACAACAAAAAAGTCTGATGTAAAAACACTCAGATGACTTTCCTTACCCTAAGCACGAATTTTGAATGTTCTAGCTTTTCATTCTGACACAGAATACATTATAATCAAATTCCGAGAGCACACATTCAGTTACCTTAGGTTCATATAAAGCTGTGTTATTCAACAGATCGAACTTAAGTCTGTGGAAGAGATGAACATTTTGTACCTACCCTTCAGACCATTTCTATGGGGCTATGGGGGGGGGGGGGGAAGTTTCAAGTCAAAGATTTAGACCATAGTACAAACAGATATGGTACAAAGTTTGAATAATATTTTTTAGAGTCGTTTTCTAAGACAACTGCAAAAAATGAAATAATTTTCATGTAAAGTGGTAGTCAAGGCTAGTTTCACATAATAACAGGTTTCATAACTACTTCCATAAAAGTGATTTTGTGAAATTAATTGCACCCAAACAAATTCAAGTGCAACTGCACCGTTTCACCTATTTTTTAAACCAAGTCATTAAAATCCTATAAACAAGTTTGCACTGCAAACAAATCAAGAAAATTCATATTTTCCTCACTTCATTTTACAAAATGTAAACCAGCTAAACACGTGTATAACCTCAAAACTCAGTGTAGATTCATGAAAAGTCGTAATCAGTCGAATCAGTGCAGTGTCACAACTCATTGTTGCCAGTATATCTCGCATATGTGCATTCAGGTACAAAACAGTTGCAAAACTTAGTTATGAAATTTAATTCTATGTAAATTAGCCTTAGGAGTAAGAGTAAGTTGTCACATTATCAAAGATGTTTGAAATTTCATATTATACGAACGAGCTGCTGTGCTCTTTGGCAACAGTCAGACACAGATAAAACACACCTGTTACCCAGATATGCTGAAACATGTATTAAAGCTAGAAACTCAAAATTGGATGTCAGATTTATGGTATCTATTCTTGAACAGGTGGTCTTTATTTTTTTATTTCTAAAGTTTAAAGGGTTGTATTTTTAATGAAAAGGATCTGAAATGAAAATTAAATTATATTATTTTAACGCAAAGATACTTATAAAATTGAAAGAGTGTCCACCTTAAAACCCTTGTCGTAACACTTACCTGGGGCCACTTATATAATATAAAATAAAAATAATACAGAAGGTACACGCACACATTAAAAACAATGTTGTCATAATATTAAAATCTTCTTCTTGGTCCCAGATGCGTCCATTATTTGAATATGCATTTCGATTCAAGTTGCATCATCTTCAGTTCAGAATTGGAGATGATGCAACTTGCATCGAAATGCATATTCAAATAATGGACGCATCTGGGACCAAGAAGAAGATTTTAATATTATGACAACATTGTTTTTAATGTGTGCGTGTGCCTTCTGTATTACTTTTATTTTATATTATATAAGTGGCCCCAGATAAGTGTTACGACAAGGGTTTTAAGGTGGACACTCTTTCAATTTTATAACTATTTTAACCCTGTCTGAAGATGAAATTCATTAATAGCAAAGAGACTTATTTAGAATATAATGAAATTTTTATGAACTGTGGTATTTTTCCACTGGTACAGTAACAAGGTAAACTAACCAATACAAATCGCTATCAAGGTAAACTAACCAATACAAATCGCATCTCCCATTATGACTGCTCAGATATATTAAGTAAGAAAGACCAATGTAGTTAAAATGCTCATGATTCCACAAGCGAGCAGGATCAACAGTGAATATATATTATGCAAAAGAATTATAGACATTATTCATACAACACTTCGCACATATTAAAATATATCTGTATGGAATGACTCACAAACTTCCAAAAGCACCCCTAGAAAGAAAATTAAGACAGTAAATTAATGTAGGAAGTATTAGAATTTCAAAATTACATCTAATCTTAGAATAGCATATGTATACATGGGTTAGAGAAGCAAAGAAAGAAGCACAGACAAAAGCAAAAAAAACTGGAGTACATGTCTTACAAGAAGGTGGCTCCTGGACCTCACTGTAGTTCACCATTGTCTTCACTTGGAGTCTGTCCCCGCCACCTGTCACAGTCGTTACTCCAGAGTCACTCACAGCCCCGAGCCCAGAATGTCCTAGTAGTACACGCAGATAAAGGGGTTAGCTGGTGTTAGTCCTGCGAGTCAGGTAAGCTTGGATGGAAACCATGCACTAAATCAACCACAATGCTTTCAAGCCAACCTACTATGGACCCCAAAGGACTTAAGACAAAGTACAAATGCACAATTTAAACAGACAAGTAAAACTACCTACATATTAAACATTTTTTAATGAAAATGATATATATATATATATACTTAAAGAAGGTTAACCAGATGTCCCACTTTTGAGAAGACTATCCCTTTTTTGTGTCTTGGTTTGCCAGATGTATGGTTATACCTAGAATATTACAGATTTTGCATTTCCGTTCTGAATAAGTGATAAATCTTATTTCAATAGCTCTAATTATGAAAAACAAGTATTAAGAATTGTATCTGTGATAACATTGAGTTCGGAAAAATCACATAAATTTACTTATTAGGTATTTTACCATAGAACATATTCCAGGGGAACTCTCTGCAATCATATTTGATTTTGACTGAAGATGTCCTTCAAAACATGTACTAAGGTAAAAATATCTAATACTGTAATCTGAAGTTTGTGTGAACTTTCTGTACTCAATTTTGCTACAGATGTCAATATGTTGTTTCCCTCCTAATGTTAGGAATTAAGAATTAAATCTATCACTGAAGTACCAAAAATTGAAGATTTGGTACTCTGGATTTTTATGAAGAGTCTAATGAATCTGTAATTGCAACAGATATGCGATAAGATCCCAGAACATGAGATAAAGCTGCCCAAGTTTCAAACTATAATTGAACACAATAAATACAAACTGAAATTTTGGGGGAAAAAATCTGTGAACATTAGATAAAGATAAACCATGGTAGGCCTACTAAAAAACAAAAGTGCTGGATGATATTTACTTAATGCCCTATATGAACATTAAGAGTGAAGGAGGTAACTAAATGAAACGAAGACTTTGTGATCCTCTGATTCTTTCTTGTGTTATAAACTTATAACTAAATGACTTCATGTTACAGTACTTCTAGTGTTGTGCCATCTATACAGGCTTATCTTACTACGCTAAAAATTGATGTCCAATACTGTGATGAACAAACCAATTTTCACCTGCATATTTAATATGTCCTAAATGTTTGGAAATTGTTTACTACGTATTAAAAAGAAATGCTGAAACAGAATAGTACAATAAATAGAGGTCTAAACAGAAGTTACTACAGTAGTACTACCATAGTTACTACATATGTAATAAAAGAAGTACTACAGGAAAAATTACCAATAAATACCAGTACTTTAGAATGCAATGTTTATGTACTTTGGTGCACATATTTTGTATTACTAAATTTCATTCTAAACTTTCAGGAGAGATTAAAAAGAAGAACAAAAAATTACTATGTTGAAAATGGTGGTATTCCAATCAATGAATAAACAAATAAAAATGTTTTCATATACATTTAAATGTTATATAACTTCTCAAGATCAAGAGTACAAAATTAGTTATATTTAAGTTAAACAAATTATTTAAATTTGCAGAAATTATGTGTCAACTTTTTTAACATAACATAAGCCTAGATGACACAACTACAAAGTGATAAAAAGAACTAATTAATTATATTTTTAATATGTAGTTATCTCTCTTGGAAAGCAGAAATCTTTTCAGGACTTACATACACATTCAACGATGTTATATCTAATATATAAAATCGAAAGTGTGTATGTATGTATGTATGTATGTATGTTTGTTCCTTATACAAATCTACATTTCTTTACCAATTTACACGACATTTTGCACACATACCCAGTTAAGCCCGGGAAGTATAGCTGTCAACATTAAAATTGAAACAAATCAGTCCTTCCCTTGAAAATTATATAATTTCTGAGAATATTATGCAAACAAAATGAAGTCCCATTCAGTTGTCAAGACAACAGTGTATTGTTTACACAGGTCATATAGGGCTCTGGACATTACATAACATTGGACTTTCTGATGCTAACGTTTTGTAAAAATAATTCTTGAAGAATAAAATCCACGAGAATAAAGCACATTGTAATGCAGTCACATAACTTTCTCTACCCTCGACACAAGAAATATTTTCTCACTTCACATTTTGATGTAGAATAAGAGGTCGTATTACTGGGATAACTTAAGTGTGTGAGTATGCTATATCAGAAGTAGGTAAACAATCCTTTCCGCTTATACGTTATCCATAGCTGTATGCTTTGTATTAGTTGAGAAATAAGGATGTTTATCATAGGCCCTAAGCATGGGATGGAACATTTTGAGTCCTATGCTCGCAGTATTTTATGTCCCGGGTTTTAGGGGAGGAAAGTATGAAAGTGATACTGCATTTCTCTTATTTCAGAACCGAAACGGTTGTATGGTAACATGAGAATGAGAAATAAAATTTTCCGTCAAGTCAATACTATCTTATTTAATTTATGTTTCTTCTTATTTCAAATCCTCCCAAGCATGATGTGTAGAAGCAACGGAATGCAGCTTTCGACATCCTCTATGAGCCATAAAAAGCTATATCTAGCGTTTTCTGATGGAATAGTTTGAGTGTGATAAATCTTTTTCTTCATTTCAAGTTTTACATACATATTATATAAGCACCTAGAGTTTCAAAATCGAAAGTCCTGCAAAAGTTAATTTCAAATTACAAAATACAAAGCCCGGGCGACGCCGGGCCTTTTCAGCTAGTTATTTATATAACAGAAAGTATATAAAAACATGCAACATTTCTTTAATTTTAAATTTTAGATTTGATTAAAATAAGTTACAAAACGACAGAATAAAAACAGCACAACCCCTACCTTAAGTATATAACTTAGTCATACAGAATTCACAAGTGAATGACCCAATGAATGAATGAGTAATTGAATGCATGGATGAATGAAAGGATGGTTGGACAGATGGATGGATAAATGGATGGGTGAATGTAAAATAGAATAAAATGAGGTACAGGAACTTACCAAAGGACATATCCAGTTTAAATTTCATTAGGGAATTTACTATTAGCATTTTCCTTTTTGGATATATGAAACAATTTAACAATTTAGTACCATATCCTGAAAGTTTCAAAAATTATTTGTTAATTTAGCAAAATAGAGAAACCCTCACTATGTTAGACTTTACTAATTCAGAACTAGTAATAATCCAGACTGCTTTTCATGAAGATTGAAAATACAGTAAAGGCCAGTCCCATACAGGAGACTGACACTCATATTGGGTATATGAAGATGGTAAGTTTGTTAGCTAATGAACTGGTAGTTGTACTCATAGGAATATTTTAATTGTTTGCTGATATTAACTCTTAACTTATTATCTTATATCATTTCTGTATTAGCATAGCATATTTTGACGTGTCCTATATTAAGATACTATTGTACATAAAAGGATGAATAATAATAATAAAAAATAAAAAATAGAATACTGCAGGCACAACAGGTGTCAAAGCTATTGTAGCTCAGTGCAACAATACAAAATTTACCCTGCTTGTTTCCTTCAGGGTTAAAGTAGATTACCATATTTACCCCCACAATAGACACACTTTTTTCCCCGATTTTTATAACAAAAAACTAGGGTGCATCCTTTATGCAAGGAAAACATTTTAGTGAAAAAAAATGCATTAAAAGATGCACCAGCTAACAATCGATAGCATACATATTGATATAGCTGCCGTAACTAATCTATATTAATAAAAGGAAGTGTCTGTCCTCCTCCGTCTGTCTGTCTGTCTGTCTGTCCGCGATGCCCAGCGAAATCTACTGAATGCATAAATCTGAAATTTTAAACATAGGTGGACTGAAGGGTCGGGAAGTGCACCTCGAAGCCGGAATTTTAATTTTCGCTTTCGTTCGTGAGTTATGAGTGAAAAACGGGCAGAAAACGTGTATTTATTGCGTTTTCGAAGCATGAGTTTTCAGTAATACAAATCAATTACACTAGGCTTTGGCTATTTTTGTCATTCCTTCGACATAAAAGCATCGCGATCTCTTGAATGTTGTAGCTCACGCTGGTCGATTCATTTGTTTTTAATGTCAAGGCACGCAAACATAATATGAAATTTTCAACCTACACCGAAGAGGATTATTATTATTATTATTATAGGGATAATCAATATTAGCCTAAATATGGTCAAACGTTGTTCGATTTGGACGAAACTCACTATACAGGGGTTTTCTGGGCCAAGGAACTTGAATCTGAGGTCGCTTTTACCAGGTGACGCTATCTAATCGTGATATGTAGTCCACATGATTTAGGTGTTAATATAATGATTTAACTATTAGGCTCTTAATTTTTAATTTTTGAAATAATTATCGTGGGCGAAGCCGCGGGCACATGCTATCTTAAAATAATAAAAGGATGTGTTTGTCTGTCTGTCCACGATGCCAAGCGAAATCTACTGAACGCAGAGATCTGAAATTTTAAACATAGATGGGCTGAAAGGTGGGCGAATGCGCATCGAAGCCGGATTATTAATTTTAGCTTTCGTTCGCGAGTTGTGAGTGAAAAACTGGCAGAAAACGTGATTTTAGTGCTGTCGAAGCATCAGATTTCAGTAATACATTTCAATGTTTAATCAATTGCAGTTGGCTTTGGCTATTTTTGTCATACCGTGGTAATAAAAGAATCGCGATCGCTAGAATGTTGTAAGCCCACGCTGGTTGATTCATTTGTTTAGAATGTCAAGGCCCGTAGACATATGACATTTTCAACCTACACGGAAGAGGGATAATCAACATAGACCTAAATATGGTTAAACATCGTTCGATTTGGACGAAGCTCACTATACAGGGATTTTCTGGGCCAAGGAACTCTAATCTGAGATCGCTTTTACCAGGCGACGCTATCTAATCGTGACATGTAGTCCACGTGATTTAGGTGTTAATAAATATAATGATTTAACTATTATGCTCTTAATTTTTAATTCTTGAAATAATTATCGCGGGCGATCGCTTAATTTTGTAAGTCCATCCTGGACGATTCATTTGTTTAGAATATCAAGGCCCGAAGACATATGAAATTTTCAACCTACACGGAAGAGGGATAATCAATATAGGCCTAAATATGGTCAAACATTGTTCGATTTGGACGAAACTCACTGTACAGGGGTATTCTGGGCCAAGAAACTCGAATCTGAGGTCGCTTTTACCAGGGGACGCTACCTAATCGTGGAATGCACTCCACGTGATTTAGGTATTAATAATTATAATGATTTAACTATGCTCTTAATTTTTAGTTTTTAATTTCTGAAATAATTATCGCGGGGGAAGCCGCGGGCACATGCTGTTTGTCTGTCTGTCCACGATGCCCATCGAAATCTACTGAACGCAGAGATCTGAAATTTTAAAGATAGATGGACTGAAAGGTGGGCGAATGCACCTCGAAGCCGAATTTTTTATTTTAGCTTTCGTTCGCGAGTTATGAGTGAAAAACTGGCAGAAAACGTGATTTTAGCGCTGTCGAAGCATCAGATTTCAGTAATACATTTCAATGTCAAATCAATTGCAGTTGGCTTTGGCTATTTTTGCCATACCGTCGAAATAAAAGCATCGCGATCGCTTGAATGTTGTAAGCCCACGCTGGTCAATTCATTTGTTTAGAATGTCAAGGCCCGTAGACATATGAAATTTTCAACCTACACGGAAGAGGGATAATCAATAAAGGCCTAAATATGGTCATACATTGTTCGATTTGGACGAAACTCACTGTACAGGGGTATTCTGGGCCAAGGAACTCGAATCTGAGGTCGCTTTTACCAGGCGACGCTATCTAATCGTGGTATGTTGTCCACGTGATTTAGGTGTTAATAAATATAATGATTTAACTATTATGCTCTTAATTTTTAATTTTTGAAATAATTATCGCGGGCGAAGCCGCGGGCACATGCTAGCTAGTGTATAATATTGATTGTGCTGCACATATAACGATCGATAGTTAGCAGTTGCATCAGGTTGCATAAACAGATGAGAAATACTTAAGCAAATTAAACTGAATCATTATAAATTCTCGTCAAGTAGATCTGTTGTGTTTTCTTCCACAAATCTGGTAACTTTCAGCCTAAAATTCGTAGTAGAACTTGAATATTTTGGTCGGTTCTTATCCACTGTACAAACTCAAGTTTATCAACATGACTGTCTACTGCAGATGCCCTAAGAATACTCAGATATTAATCAACAATCGAACATATTATGTGCATTAATAAGATTACTATTTCCATGCATTGTTGTCTAAAAACTTTAATTTAAAAATAAGCAGGTCATCCATCTTACAACTTCAGATATTATTGAAACAATATTTTGTTAAAAATTAAATGTGACTATTATGCAGGGCATTTTTATTTTTAAGTTTTCACACGAAACATTGGGGCGCATCCATTATGCAGGGGCGTCCATCACACGAGTAAATATGGTAATATATTATAAATGCTGGAGAGTACATTTACTATGCAAAAAGCATTATCACAAGAAACTGCTGTAGAGTAAAAAAAGAAAATACTGTATATACTCGAATACAACCCACATATTTTTTCCAAAAATCACAAATGAAAAACTGAGATGCAGGTATTATTTGAATACTGGATTCCTCTCATCTGAATTTTGATATTTTGTACCAAATCGGCTCAATATAGCACGATGCTTTGTGGTAGCATCACAATATAGTATAACAGTAGCAAATCTATAATGAAAAGAAAATGAGACAAAGAAGATGCGTTCTTCTCCACATAATCCGCAATGACTGGTGGTGAAACAAAGCTTTACACGTAGAGATGCCAAGCAAGTAACAATGCAGTACAAAGTACAAGCAGAAGCACTAATTCGGGAAAAGTTCAGTGAAGTTCAGTAAAGTTTGGTGAATTTCCACATGAATTTGGTGAATTTGGGTCAGACGCATGTCATCATGTGTGGATTCCTGCTGCACAGCTGGATTCATGAATGGAGAGTGTTGTTGGAAGTGTGCATATAAGACGGCAAGATTTCGGCTGGCTGTTACCATGCACATCATTTTTATACTTACAATTTAGCCTACCATATTTAAATCTTTTATGATAGGTAATGATAATTATAAATGTTTAATTAAATAAGTTTATATATGGGCCTATAGATTTTTTTCAAATTTCCTTTCCAAAAATTTGGGTGCGGGTATTATTCAGGGGCGGGTAGTATTCGGTATATACGGTATATTAAATATGCTTGAGGTTGGGCTTTGTAGAATGTTTTCCATAAATACTGAAAAAAACTACCCTTCATGGCATCTTATCCCATGAAAGAACATGACCTGCCAGTTAACAAACCAAATACATATATAAATCTATAATGCTCTACCTAATCCCTTAAAATCCATAGAAAACCATAATTTATTAAAATCCAAAGTAACAGCCTTTTTACAGGAGCACTGCTTTTATACAGTCCAAGAGTATCTAAATTACAACAAATATAAAAAACCAATGACTTTAACTTTATAGCTTTTTGGGTTATATGTTACTGTCACTTTTATCTTGTATTGTACTGATCTACATTATTTTATATTATGTATTATGTATTTTTTTGATGTGTCCAATATCAAATGTACTTCTGTACTCAAAAACACCGCATCATCTTACTCATCATCTAAATCCACATACCTAACTGATAGATGGCAGAATTTATTAAGTAATGCCTCAATAAGTTGTCTTTATGAGACACTCAGTTCTAGATCTGCATACTTTAGAAAAATCCAAGGAGATTCCAGGGATTGAACCCAAGCCTCCAGATTTATAGTCAGCAATGCTAATCACTGGATGTCCATTTATGCACAATTGCTGAATATGGTTCTCAATACCACAGAAGATGCTTTAGTAGTTAATATTTCCAGAGTAACAAATATGGTCAAATATTCCATAATCTATAGTGGGGAAATGACAATGAGTTACTTGTCACTAAAGCCATTAACATAGAGTATTCAAACTGCCATGCAAATGTACTGCACCAACTTCATTCACAAACTGTTAAAAATATTGCAGCTTTAATGCATTGTAACATACCTATGCTAGATTGAGAGGGTGAAGAGTTCATAGTGGTAGCTGGAGCATTTTCTGCAGGCACTTGCAACTTCTCTGACTTTAAGTCTTGGTGTGATGGTAAGGGAACTTCATCCATCTGGATTACAAGAGTGCTGTTACATGTTGGGCAAGTCAGCACACTCTTCATTACACCTGTAAGAATTCAAATAAATTAATCCTAGTTCAAATATTTAGTGCAAATCAACAATGGGGACTGATCATCATGACAACTTCTATCTCTCACCACTTCTTCCTTCTCTCTTCGAAGACTCAAATAAGAGGATATCCAAATGCAAAAAAGAATTTCAGTATTTCATTCATTTTTTTGAAAGGAGATCTTAAAAATGCTCTTCCCCCGATCTGACAATGAAAGACAAATTTTGTTCGGAGGGAACAAAGCCCTATTAACACTGATGTCCAGAGGTAATGATAACAAAAATGGAAAACACAGCTAATATGAAGGTAGCACCACATACCTTTAATAGAATGATGATGTGGTGTTGGCGAGTACTTATGACTCATAATAAGCGGACACACGTCAGCAACTTGAAGTGACTACTATAGATTCTTCTTACAAATAGCCAAGTACTCAAAGAAAAATGTGAAATTAGGCCAATGGGTCAAGAAACACATGCCTTGGAGAAGGAATGACTTAGAAGTGAAGAATTATAGCAGAATGCTACAGGGTCTACAAGACAGCTAAAGGCTGCCTGATTGGCACAGATAGCCTGCCAGAGTGAAAACATATTATATAATAAATTAAATTAAATAAATAATGAGAATTCACAGTAAAATATTAATGTGAAATTAATTCATAATGATAACAAAGTTAAAAATAGTTGGCTGGGTATAGGGAAAATTAACAGGGTCGGCAAGAAAAGGCCACCTATGAACCAATGAGACAATTATAATTACCTTGGAGAATTGACATGAAATAAATAAGAAATATGAAAAAATTATTATGATAAATATAAAATAAATGCTAAACAAGGCTTTACATAACTGAACACCGTATGTAATATAACATCCTTACAGGTAAAGTATTAAAAATAAAACTCATAAATGCAAACTAAGACCCAATTCTTCTTTATACACTCTACACAAAAAGTCATTTTTGGAGTAATAATTACAGTGGTTGCTAAAATAATAAAATATATCTAGGGACATGCATAATTTGCAATTGCAATAACACAATTTTATTCACAACTTTTAACGTTTTTCCAATAAAAACGCAAATCTTAATGTTTATTTAATAAAAACTGCAATTTTTACATTTTGACGCATTCCTGAGTGCAATGTAGTTTTTAAAGATTCTCCTACAACAATGTTCTGACAGAACAAACTTGAAAGAAAGAAATTTGCTGACTTCTTCATTTGAAAGTTAAATAACCTCAGGTATTCAGATTTGTACTGTGTTTCTTCTCTGTTTTATGTATTACTTTGTGTACATAACTGACATAATCATGTGTTGATACGGGTAGACATTAAAATGCTGTGTGGTTAATTGGCTTCTTTATATTTATGTATTAATAAGAATACACGCTGAAATAGGTCAATAAAAGGCCTGTCTTTGAAATTGTTCTTTAACTCAGCAATAAGTAAAATTGGATTAAAAATAACATCGATTTTGGGAAAAAATAACATCACTTTTGACAAAGTAATGAACACATTTTGCATGTACCTATCTATTACTACCTCAAATTATATGCTCTGGCATGACTACACCACAGAAAAAGGAAAGATGTGTTAAAGCATTGTTTATAACCTACCTGAAAGAGGCACTTCTTGTGAAAACTGTGTAGAACATTTCATGCAGCGATATGCCAGTTGGTTTAATGGCCGTGACTCCAGAATCTCAGTCAGAAATCGTACCAATTTCTATAACAAAAAATATAAGACATACATTAAGAAAAATGCACAAATACTTACACCTAAATGATACTATGACATTACAGAAAAGGAACATTAGTTTCTGCTTAGAACAACTGTTACTGGTGTCATCTTATTATTATGAAAATTCTTAACAAAACCATGTTAAGTTCATTTCAAAATTCAAAATAATGCACAAGATTCAGCATTCTAAAACACACCTAAACTTACAGAAAAAAAATAGTCTGAAGATCAGTAGAATCCCAATTCAACCTACTGTGGACTGAGATGGTGAGGAGTGCAAGGATATTCATATAGAGCATTAATTCATTTCTAATTGTTTGAGAATCAATGTGTAAGACTTTTTAGTGCTTATTTCAGCATATTTGCTACAATAGAGCATATATATACTTTAAAGATATAAAATGTTTATACGAATATCCTTGCACTCCTCATCATCTCAGTCCACATTAAGTTGAATTGGGATTCTACTGATCTTCAAACTATTTTTCTGTAAGTTTAGGTTGGTTTTAGAATCCTGAAACTGATGTATATATTTTGAATTTGGTGTATCTAATATATAAAGTCGAATGTGTGTTTGTGGATATGTATGTATGTATGTATGTATGTATGTATGTATGTATGTATGTATGTATGTTTGTTCCTTATACAAATCTACATTTCTTTACCAATTTACACGGAATTTTGCACACATACCCAGTTAAGCCCGGGAAGTATAGCGGTCAACATTAAAATTCAAACAAAATACTCCTTCCCTTGAAAATTATATAATTTCTGAGAATTTTATACTGAAAAAAAATGAATGTTGTTCAGTTCACATGCCAACAGTGTATTGTTTACTTTGATAACATTGGGCTTTGGCGACTATAATTATAATGCTGGACTTTAACGAATTATGATTTCATCGATATATTGGCGAAAATAATTACTGAAAATGAAATCCACGAAAATAAAGCACAGTGTGATGCAGTCACATAACTTTCTCTACCCTCGACATAAGAAATATTTTCTCAGTTCACATTTTTATGTCGAAGAATAGGTCGTATTGCAAGGGACAACTTAAGTGTGTGAGTATGCTATATCAGAAGTCTGTAAATAATCCTTTCCCCTTATACCTTATCCATAGCTGTAGGCTTTGTATTAGTTGAGAAATAGGGATGTTTATCATAGGCCCTAAGCATGGGGTGGAACATTTTGAGTCCTACGCTCGCAGTATATTATGTCCCGGGTTTTAGGGGAGGAATGTATGAAAGTGGTACTGCATTTCTCTTTTATTTCAGCCCAAAACGGTTGTATGATAACATGAGAATGAGAAATAAAATTTTCCGTCAAGTCAATACAATCTTATTTAATTTATGTTTCTTCTTATTTCAACCCCTCCCAAGCATGATGTGTAGAAGCAACGGAATGTAGCTTTCGACATCCTCTATGAGCCATAAAAAGCTATATCTAGCATTTTCTGATGGAACAGTTTGAGTGTGATAAATCTTTTCCTTCATTTCAAGTTCTACATACTGTACATAAAGTCCTTCATAAGTTAATTTCAAATTAAAAAATACAAAGCTCGGGCGACGCCGGGCCTATTCAGCTAGTGTGTTATAATAGTAATGAATGAAATATTCTCACATCAGTTCATGCAGTATACAAATCTATCACAGTACATACTCTATACATAAATTACTGTATGTACTCTCCTACAGTAAATGCAGTTAATACACCTTAAATTGCGAAGGCCTACACTTTCTCCTGTTTCTCTTTTCACACTGTACCTTACACATTGTTTTATCCAAGAGGAAGAATAATTATTGAAGTTGAATTGTCCAACCAACGAGCAAATTCACTGGCTATTGCTTGCATGATAGGTCCATCGATCGACATGTTGATTTTGTTCGAAAAGAGACTATATTTTCTCTCTGTCCTTCCACACTGTAGAAATCGTTGAGTGTGATACACCGAATTCTTTTGCAATGCTGACATTTGTTTCCCTGTTTTTTAATCACCATACTATGTGACTTCTTCCCTAGTAATGATATCTTCCTCGTCAGAAAATTAGTTCTGAATAAATAGGGCCTTCTGCCCATGGATCACCAAAGGCAAACATGTAAATTTATTTTGATAGTATTTTGTTAAAAACTACCTGAGCATCCTTCTCATCCATGAGATACAGTCTCTCCTGGCGATGTGGTCGTATAGTGTCAAATGTGAGCTGTACCAACGCATTAGGCGCATCTCCACCTGTTCTAACACAACTCTGCAAGGTTTCCATGCTCCACTTTTCAAGTGTTTTACCACACAATACTTCTCTCTCTCGCAGCCAACTGTAAGTAAACATAAAATTCAGTATAACTCTGACTGTCTGAAACAATGATGTCAAGTAAACACAACACATTAAGTTTCTTATCTACAGTAGGGTGATTCAGAAAACAAAATGTTGAATACCTCTTCTCCACAAAGCTGCCCTTCTTTCATCTAGTAAAAGTGTTCTCCCTAAAAAATTTGAAGCAAATCAGACAATATTTAGGGGTCCCTATGAATTGTGAGATTTTGGGTAGAAATCTTAAAAAATGACAATACTGACAAAAAATGGTATTTAAACAAATATTCCTACATTATAGATAATAAATGAACAGGTGAGCAATGTAAATGATATAAAAATAATGAGATAGAACGTGACACACTAACTTCACTAAATTGACACTAACCTGGACTGCAGTTTCGAAGGGATTCCCCAGATGGAGTTTAGCTGAAGATGACTGCAGTTTCGAAGGAATTCTCCAATCATATTCAGCTAGACTCCATCTGGGGAATCCCTTCGAAACCGAAGTCTAGGTCAGTGTCAATTTTAATGAAGTTAGTGTGTCACAATCCATCTCATTACTTTTATATAATAATTACTTCACTGTAACTTCCTAAACAGTATGATAATGTAAATGATTCTGCCATTTCATACACACATTAACTACAACAAATTGAACTACATTTATTTCATACAGGGTTCTCACAAATGTTCTTTCTGCTTTTGAACACTCGTCACTTATGTTTAGTGAAATCATCAACTTTTTCACACTTGCTACCATCCACTGACGAAACTTATTGCATTGAGAAATAAACAGCCTGACGCTCGGCGCAAAGTCAGAAGGCTTTCATTCAACTTTGAGATTGTGTCATGCTGTCATACATCAGATTACCGTAATTTAAAGGTCCATTCGTGATACTGGGACATGTATACAGTATTACAAAATTAATTTTGTCCCACTAGATTCACGTTTTGGACCACTGTGCAATGATGCCAAATTAAGAAGATAATACCCACTTTTTTTCCAAAAAACTGAGTCAGGGGGTATAAGCAGTGAAGAAAGTAGGAAAAATCCAGAAGTGGTATGCTATCCAAAGATTTTTCCCCATCATACCTCCTCCTTTATAACACAAATATTATGAGGTATGCAGGAAATTGTTCTATACACTCAGCGGTGTTCTTAATTAACTTTCCCCATGAGAATAAATTTTTACTAAACGAAAGCACAAAAGTCACAAACATTTTGAACTGTCGATTGACAGAGCTTTATTTATTTCAATCAAGACCTATTTAAACAATATAAAAGTGACAATTGTTAACGAGAAATATTTTGAAACATCAGATCTAGCAGTATAAGCATTAAGAGAAAATATATGTAACATAATATATTTACCTATCATTCACAACCAGGAAATATTCATCCGATTTTCGCATTCCAGGCCTAAGTCTTTGTACAAGATACAACTCCTCATCACCTTCATCTGTGAAAAAGATAAATATTTTAAAATAAACTTCCTCTCAATCAAACTGTTTATTTGGAAAGGGCTAATAATCAATTTTTTTAATTTAATTTTCTACATAAATCTGTTACTTGATCATACAGTGTGTTTCACGTACAAGTCGGCCAATCATACAGGTTTCTGTGTCACAATGGCCACAGCTCTAATTCCTGAGCAACAGGGTGAAATTTTTATGCAAATAAACTCACTAACGGTGTAATGATTCAGGTTTCATAATACAGTTAAAACTACAATGAAAATAACCACATACCTCATCACATGACATGTTGGAAATATCCTCGTCTTGCATCCACACAACACTGGCATCTTTTTAGGAAATTTTCTTTCATGAGACAGAGTTAATTTCTCTTGTGATATTGTCTTTAAGTGCTTCTAATGTATGAGGGTTTGACCTATACACTATACTTTTTAAATTCAACATGTCTGATAAGGTTACCAATGACCACTGAAGTATTTTAGTATCGCCTTGACTTTACAGTAGTTTGAAGGAGCAAAGTGGAAAAGCTTCGCAAGAATTTGCTAGTTGATTTTTAAAAAGTTTCATTTTCAGGATAGAAATTACCTTCTTCCTCTTCAGGAGATTCCATCCCTACTGATTCTGGAGATGATTCTTTAATAGATTCTTCTTTAGCAGGCTCCTCATTTACTTCTTCATCTCTTTTTTCAGAATCTGGAGTTTTTATTGCAATACCATTGGTAGAGATTTCTGAATTATGATGAACATCTGGAGTGCTGTAATTTTCTGTCTGAGAGTTGTATGTGTTTTCTTCTGTTTTATGCTGCAATGGATACCCAAAGAAGTTATTTCTACATAAAATAATTCAACACAATCGAAACTGAAACAGTATTTAAGAAGAACATCAAAATTTTGCAGCACACAATGGATTTAAAAATTCAGTAGTACTATAACAACAGGACTAGAAAGAAATCACTTTGATTAAGAATACTCAGCATTGCAAGTATCTTTTGATAATGTGTCTAACTGACGTAAAGATTTGGTTTACTAACTTTTCAAGAAGTACTTCTATCCAGGGTGTCCACAGAAATTTCAAAATAAATTTAACAGACTTTTCCCTGACTTTCTATGACCAGAAACTTACATTTCCCTGAGCACAACTATTAATGTTTTTAAGGTTCCATGTAAAAAAAAAAATTAGACTTCTCCACCCAATAACAAAAATAAGAAATGATTAGCTCAAATACCGAAAATAAAATTGCTTACACAGTCTGTTATAACTAGGGACCGGTTATTTAGATTTTTAAAAACACTGTTTTAGGTTTTCCATTAGGTGAAATAGTTTTTTTAGGTTTTTTGTCCAAAATATCATTTTCGGGTAGAATAATTGGTTTAAGGAATTTGAATGTGCTAAATAGGATTCAATACATAATACTTGTAAAGTTTAACTTAACAAAATTGACTTAAATTTGTGTAAACTTGCTTTAGGACAATATTATACAATTGAAGAAAGAAACCATAAACAATCAAAAGAAGCAGTGAAAATAAGATTGTCTCGCATTTCCTGGTTACGGTTTATCACTAAATATCTTTCAAGATTCTCAACTGTGAAGTTCTTCCTGTTATCTCTTAGAATACATTTGAAGGCAGAAAATGTCCTTTCAACCTCACATGACGTCAACAATGGTTGAACGAAACGCTGGTGATATTAATTTCAACCCAACAAAAATTGTCTCTCCGCAAAATATCAATTTATCAACTGACAAACAAAAAAGACAAAAAAGTAGCATAAATTAGATATTTTAGGTTTTATAACCCGTTTAGGTACATTTAGGTTTTTATACCCCATTTAGGTATTTTTAGGTGCCACAGAATTAATGTCGGTGAATCCTATGGACATGATTCGAAAAAGTGTATGATCGCTTTTTGTTTTGGAAGTAAGGAAAAAAATAGGTAAAAACCTAAGGATCCGGTCCCTAGTTATAACAGACTACAGCAAAACCCATGCCCCTCACATTTCACCCTCTGGGACTAGTTATTTTCCCAGACTATTCCCCTTTTTTTTTAATACAAATTTTCCTGACTTTTTCCTTTGCTTTAAAAATTTCCCTGACCAATTTCAATTTGAGTTTCACTGGCTTTCCAGAACGTGGATACCCTGAAGATGGGTTCTTCATAAACATGACCACTGTATTTTTGCCTTTCCTTTCATGTCTTTGGTAATGTTCTAAGTTTTACAACTTGAAGCACACCCACTACAACAGTGATACATAGTAGAAAAGAATGAAGAAATGACAAGGATTATCAATTGTGTAGTGTTTAAATAACACTTAAGATCTTCATTTATAACATTGTACGTTCAATACAAGCAATCCAAAGGTAAAAAATCAGTAGACTAGAAAGTAACTCGAAATAGAATTATAATTTTTTTAGACAAATATTTACCACTTCAGCTTTCACAATGGAGACATTACTTGAAGATGATGATCCCTTATTATCTTTTACAGGAGAAGGCACCGCGGATTTGAGACCAAGAACATCTTGTACACAAGTTGCAGCATGACTGTGTAGCCAATTATCTTTTCCAAACCTCTCTCGAATTGTCTCAATTTCTTTCTTTGTTTCCAGATGATCCGTAGACAAGTCTTAAACAAAATATATAATGAATTTTTACTTTTATGAGTAAGAGAATGGATACAATAACAGAAAAGTGAAGGTTAGTCAATAAACGGACAGAAAGTCACTGGTAGCAGAGATGGAAAGAAATTGAACTTTTTATTTAACCCTTCAACAATGAAGGTACCGTAAAGCAAAATTTTACTGCACTAAATTGATACAAAATGAAATGACAACTAGTACTGACAATGCTATACATGTATTCCATGTCAAAGCAATGAATGACTATAAATATTGTGTTTCAACACAGGCCTACTGTAAATTTTTGCTCAGCACACATGGAGTTACATATTTGAGTATTAATATTGTTTATTAAGCTGAAGATTTTTCTGCATTTAAGTTCAAGTTACTGTATTTGTTTGTAAATATTTCCTAATTTTCTGTAATTATTTTGAGCCATCTCTTTTCTACTATTTCCTTCTACTTTGTGACTGTATATTTACTTGTCTAATATCATCTTGTATGATCAACAGCTTTTAGCATTACATGAGGAAGTGCATCTGATTTTCTTCCAGGGTTTGAGAATGACTGTCTTTCTACAACTAACTCCATGCATGCTTAATGCTCTTCCGGTGTCTTTTGGGATTGCCAATAGGCACTGCTGCAAACACTTTGAGGTGTGGTAATCCGATGGAGGCCAGAGCTCTATTATGTTTTCACCTTAAGTTCAAAGTAGTTGTGAATAAAGCAAAGTTACAAGGGAGTGCCTCAAATGACAGAACATTAAGTTCTGCTTCAAGTTGGGTAAAACAGCAACGGAAACCCATGAAATGTTGGTGCAAGTGTATGGGCAGGATGCTGTGAATAGAAAAAGTGTGTACGATTGGTTTGCCAGAGCGAAAGCGTTTATAGTACACGGGATTATCATTATATCGATCTTCATTATCCAGAGGTTTGACTGTAAATGAAAGCCTGCTTCAGTACTCAGTTCACTTCTGTTGCTTTCCAGATTTACTGATACAGTTTAAGTGAAATAGTGTTTTTAGTTTTATAATCCCAGGTGACTATCACTGGCTTATTGTTTATATGTTTTAGAAAAGTGATTTAAAAATGTTTGCAGAATTTTGCTAGTGTTTTTTGTTATGATAATTAATAAGCAAAAAATTTTTACAACCTTCTAAAATTTTCAAGAATTACAATTTTGTAGATTTGGGCTATTAGTTACTATAACTTAAAAGAAAATACAGAAGTATCTAAAGAAAGCATATCTAAAGCTAGTTTCCATGTATATTATTACATCCATTAGATAAAAAACAAATCATGAGTATTTTAAAAACAGTTTACGATCTGTTAATGAAAATATTGTCAGCTGCTCCAAGACTATAAACCTTGGGAATTGAATATGTGCTGATTGTCGCAAGCAATACTTAAGTTGTCTAAACTGGACTTAGAAGAAGAATTGCACTCAGAAAGCTCAGAATATAAAAATACCAAAGTACTGAAACAACAGAAATATCTTTTCCACAGAAGGAAGAAGCTACTGATGCAGTGAATGTGATTTTTAAGTGCAACTGATGAAACTTCAATTTTAAAAAAAGTATTTAATAGAGGGAATCTAAAATAAAATTTAAGAAAATAAAAAAAAAAAAAAAAAGTATCTCAAGTTTTCAGAAGCAAAATTATGAGCCTTAGTCCATGCACAATGAGGTTACTTTAGATAAGAATGGAAAGCACTGAAGTGAACTGAGCACTGAAGTCGACCAGAACTGACCAGATACAAACTGAAATTCTTGAGTAACGAACAAAAATAAAAAAGAAAATGCCTCCTAAGATGGCAACCAACATTGTAAAAAGAGAGTAATTTCTGTATGCTCGTTATATATCATATTCGTACCGTAATTAACTGTGACTATCTCAAATAATAACTAATTTTGTACAGATACCTTGATCTTGGTCAAAATAACTATCACATTTTCAACAATGGTGCATGTCATAAAAATATCTTTTGAGGGTAATACAGTAATAATGAGAACCTTGCAACCCATATGATCAATGTTTTTGACATACGAAGTTCCTGTCAAATCTCCACGTGGTGTTGTCACATGCTCAGTGGAGTGATACAGTAGTTTGTTTATTTCTCCTTTGAACTTAAAGCGAAAGCATAATAAGTAATTTGACTTATTATAGTACAGGGCTGCTGTTGGAAAAAAAAACTCATTATTGCATACATGGGAGAGGCTTAAGTTAGTAGAAGGGCCATGGAAAAGCATCACATCTTTTGTCAATGTAACCTTCAAACTCTAATAATAATAAAAATTGTTTACCTATAGAACCTGTTGATATGCTGGAGCTGAGAAAAGAATCTTCTAAATTGTCATCACCCTCTGAGATTATAGCTTCTCGGACTCTTTTTCTAATAACTTTACTCTGTGGTTTCATGTTACACTCGACACCTGTTGAACCAAGGTAATTATTATGCCTGTCAGCCTTGCATGAGATAGTATTTTTTATATACAGTCAAGTTCTTCAAAACTTGAAAGAGCAATGGGAGTAAGATGGCTCTTTCAATTGCTGTTAAGAGGAGAAGGAGACAAAAAGGAGCTGGTGTAAAATAAATTTTCTCATATAGAGAGTTCATAGCTATAGCAATTTAAAATTCATTTGAGGCCCAGATTTTCAAAACAAAGGACCCAAAATAAGGTTTTACTAAAATCAATATAAATAAGCCATCAAAGATAACTTAAATACTTTATTACTGGTACATTTTCCTTACAAAAACATGCTGCACGAATTGCCTTCAACAGAATCTTGATATTAGTCCCTACATTTGTAAAATAATCAATTAAATTTTAAGAATTTTTTTTTTCACCTCTTCATTTAAAAGTGGACATGCATATTTTTTCAACAGAGTTGATTAACAAAATTCTGTTCAGGAGAAAAGTTTCTAAATAGTATGCCAAATCTCACCTACGTATCTTTAATAGTTTGGAAGATATATCAATTTTAATCTGGTAATGTTGTAAAAAATATATAATTATATAGGTTAGGGAAACAGCAATCACAGTATAGCATGCATTTCAGGACTCTTGCTTTGAGATTTCCATAAGATTTTCCTTCTAAGCTGTTGTCCACTATGCCCTCATCTTTCACTTTTGACAACATGGTTTATGCATTTTTTTTTGTTACTTCTTGACTCCATAAATTATATTAGTGAATTAATAATTTACAGGGCAGGGAGACTTTCATATAAGCAGCATTGCAAAAAAAAGAAAAGAAAACAAAAACAAAAAAGAGCAGGATAATTAAAATGGCATATCAACACCCGATAAGAGCACAAATTGTTATGCAATGTGTTCTACACTCATCAGCGAACATTTCCTCATTTTTCACCAAAACTTCCCATCCTCTCCCCTTAACAGTAAGTAGATTTGATTATAATTTTCTTCGACAGTATAGAAAAAAGTTACTGAAATCTTTATACATACAGAGTTAATAAAACACCTACAAGCAATGTTTTTATTAAACTAAGAATCTGTATTACATTTAAGTTTTAAAAAAAAGTTATTTTCTAAAATCCAAATAAATACCCACTGCTTTTGTTATTCATTAAGTGTGATGTGTTACTAATAGCTTACATGTTATTAATTCTACATATACCAAGAATTACACTGCCAAACAACGATAAATTTCAGACAGACAAACAGATAGGCTCTACAGAACAAGCACAGCAATACATGTATAATTCTGAAGATCCCATAACTACTAATGTTATGTACGAGGTTCATCTAAAAAGTAAGTTCGATCACGTCTAGAGATGGCATGACTAGTTGGACATGCTTGCGCATGTGTACCAGTAGAGAATGTGGGAATGCTACAGTGCAGTTTCAGTAGTATACCAGTAGTAGTTAAACAGTGCTACGAGAAAATGGTTGCACTGATATTGTATCCCGCCAACTGCATTAACGCTTTTGCATGACAGTGTTTGGCCCCATACAGCCAACACAACACGGAATAAGTTGCTTCAGTTTGGATGGGTCGACTATATCCTATAGCCCGATCTCGCGCCAAGTGACTTCCATCTTTTTTATCTCATGAAGGGATTCCTGGCAGAAAAACATTTCCACAACAATGCTGAAGTACAGACGGCAGTGATTTCATGGCTCCAGGCCTACAACTATTGGTACACCGCTAAGATAAATGCCTCAGTAACGATATTGACTACGTAGAGAAGTAGCCACTGAATCTCTGTAAATATTGCATAAATATTTCTTACTTATTGATGCTTTAGTTTTCTTTGAATTGGAACTTACTTTCTAGATGAACTTCATACTTCATTAACATTCAAGTGGTGACAATTTTTCTTCGTCTTAAATTAATTTTTTTAAAGAATTGGGTGTAGATTGAGAAATAGAATTACTTCCAACAGATATGACAATGATGGTTTTTTAATCGATAAATCGTAGAAAATTTTACAAAGGCAGTTCATGGTAATACAATAAGCAAGATTACTGAATAATTATGGGGCCAACTTACAAAATGTAAATAAGAAAGAAAAGAAACTTAGATTACCTTTCTCAGCTAGAAGTGTTTTATCAGAAGCTGTAGAACTACCAGCAGATGAAGAATCATCTCTTGAGAAACTACGAATTGAAGATGCAGCGCTTGAAGAACCTGCTGCAAGCCTCTCTGACTTGGACAAAGGCAAGTGATCCAACAAGAACTACAATAAACAAAATAATAAAAATAAACATCATAACATCATTCAACCCATGGCTAACTAAATTATGTCAAAGAAACACAAACAGCAATCGAGGGTTATGGATGATTAATATTATTGTTAGGTTCTGAAAAAAAATGGTACAGAAAACTCCCCAATAAAATCCATTTACCTCCTACAGCTTTTTATTTATTTAAATTTAAAGGTATTACTTATATGTACTTAATTTTCTTTCACAAGAAGTTGAGCAATTCTTATAAAATATGGTTGTGTTTAAAAAGACAAAGTTAATAACATAATAACAAGTGGCCATAGTGACTTCAGTGTTCCAGGTGGAACTATTTATCAAAATTAATTTAGTAAAACTCAATAGAATTATTTTTACGACAAGTTATGAAGCACCTTCCTCTGAACTGTTCCTAACATAAACAAACTGATTACTAACTCTCGCAGTATGTGTCCATCCAAACATGCATAGTAGTGAAAAGCTGTAGCCACACATTGAAACAGTTCCAAACCAGAAACATGTACACTAGACAGACGTTCCACCTAAATTTTTTACTCCTGTCAAGATTCGTCAAAAGAAGTTTGTGGGTTTGAGCATGTACTGCAGAGTTTGCAACTCAACAAAAAAATTGCCTGCAGTGCATCAGTAACATGGAATTATAAGGTGATTTTCTTCAATCCTAATATACTGAGGATGAAATAGATTTGAATCAATTTAATCCGACTATAGAACTGAAATTTTTTAGGTACCACACATGGATTTTAATTTTATTAAATCTAATCAGAACAGGTCAACGGCCCAAACCTTGTTTTGGAAGAAAATGATTAAATCTGATATGAAACACGTAACTTCCACTGCCCAAATAAAAGTGTTTTCTCTTAGTACAATATAATTATGACATTCTCTTCACGTAAACTGGAATTGGAATATAAAAATAAAAAATAAAATAAAAATAAAAAAAGATAAGATAAGATAAATTCAGAATATTGATTAGCTAATATAATTTCTTGGTTATCCTCTTAAAAATTAAACAATATATGCAGGAAAATTCAACACCTTCAAATATACTTCAGTATGTGTGCACGTTGGAAGAAGGTGGTCGTCAGATACAAGATGGAGCAGCATTTCAAAACATGTATCAGTACCCAATCAGAAGCATTCCTAAACAACCAAGCATGTATCAGTATACAATCAGCATCCCCATTCAACACATGGGATAAAGCGATAATGACCCCTACAGAAACTGATAAACTGTGAGCTGAAGCCTATCTTTCTTTGTTTGGTAATTATTTACCCAATGTTTATTTAAATTTTGGATTATCAGCATATCTCTTTAAAGGTTGTCTTTTTTTTTCCTAATGTAAATGTTCTAAAATTTTAGATAATATCCATGAATAGTTTAACTGATTTCTTCTTTTTCTAAGTGTTAATATCCTGTCACTGTTTTTCTTCACATTTCACAGTATGATATCTTTAAACAGTCTGTGCAATCTTCATTTCTTTTTCTCTCAATAGAATTATTGTAACAAATTTAATTAATTTTATTTATTTGTTATTAAGTGCCAGTATGGTACTTTATGAGATTGTGTGTGGGAGACGAAAAATGTATGTCCGTCTGTCTGTCTGTCTGTCCGTGTGTCTGTACGCGCCATAACTCAAATACGCTTTATCGGATTTTCATGAAACTTGGTATATGCATTTATAATGTCCATGGGAAGAACCCCATTGTTATTGAACCAAATCAGTTCACCGGTACCGGCGTCAAACCCAATTTAGTGTTTTTATTTTTCAAAGTGCCATAACTCAAATAAGCTTTATCGGATTTTCATGAAACTTGGTATAGACATTTATAATGTCCATGGGAAGACGTCTGTTGATATTGGACCAATATCAATGCCCAATTTAGTGCATTTTTATGGTATTATATAACTCAAATATGCTTTATCAGAATTTCATGAAACTTGGTATACGCATTTATAACGTCCATGGCAAGAAGCCTATTAATTTTGGACCTAATCGGTTGAACGGTACCAGAGTAACATCTAATTAAAGGTCCAGGTCACATGTTTTTTTATTTTTGTCTAGCGGTATAATTTGACAGTTAACACTATTCCTTCACTTATGCTTATCAAATGACACCGTCAAACTGACTGAGTTGGCTAAGTGGTAACGCCTTGGACTCGTATTCTGGAGGTCCCCGGATCAAATCCCGGAGCCGGCCGATTTGACATGGATTTAAAAAAAAAAATTATTTTTATGTGAGTGCGCGATTGTCAAGGTATCACAAATCTGTAGTTCTGCTGACGCTGGTCGATTTTAATCTGATTAGAAAAACTTATTTTCTGCATATCATAATTGCAATTATAATTGATTCAACTAAAACATACTGGCACTTTGTTATATCAGTTTACCTGGTTTTATTTTATATTTGCCTTGTTTTGTGCGCAATTTTATATGTCCCATATCATATATTTAATCCAGTTGGACTGAATAAGATACAGTTTTTCCAGACATAGCAAGTGTGTGTGTGTTTTTTTTAGTGTTTAGTGTTTAGTGTCTTAAATTCAAAACAAAATTAAAATATTTGCACTTACTACTACAGAGTTCATCATTAACTTGGAAAGCTGAAATCAGAAATCTAAAATAACCCCTGGACTTACTATATTTGAGATCAAAGTACAAGGCATTTTGTAAGATTTACATTTATATGAAGCAGCTCAGTCCACATTTATTTGACTGGCTGATAATATAATTAATTACCTAATTAACTATTTGAAGCACACAGAATATACTTTTGAATGTATAAACTCGTACCGGATCATTATTCAGTTAGATTGTGCTTCAAAATCTACTCAAAAAAGAATGGCCATATTGAGAATCTGTGTTTCTCTGACAATTCCATTACATAAATTTTTTTTTAAATCCAATATGGTACACACAATTTGAGACATGAAATCTGCATAAAAATAATTAAAATTAAGCATGATGTGTACAGAAAGTTTAAAAAATTCAGATACAATGTGACATTATTTTAGCTACATTATTAACATTCTTTCTTTATTGCTCTGCGTAAAAGTAACAAATGCAAGAAATATATCACAAGGCCCACACATCTTGTCTCTTGTTAAGCCATGGTTTAAATTAATAAGCCTATGTACTGCAGTTTTTCCGCAACTTTTGATAAAAAAAGAATATTTTTAAATCACTAAATAGAAGAAATTTTTAAACCTGTTTACTCTAAAAAGCTCCATTTATAAAAGAAAATTCATGGTAGCATCATGTATTGTCTAAGAGTTCCTGCAGTTAGTTCAAATTGAAATTACTGTGTTTCAAAATTTCTTCGGGCCCTGAGATTAATGAATTCACTGTTGCCAATTCTCAAGAAAGCAAAATATTCAGAATATTAAAGTATTACAATTGTCTTTCACTACAAGTTAATACAGTAATGTTATGTTCTAGGGACATGAAACTTTATATATTAAACTTGAAAGTATTCAATTCACATAATTATTGTAAGTAAAAGCTTATTAAATTATAACATGGTTTCAATGGGTTCCTCATCATCATCAGCTGAGATTTACTGACAAGTCCACCAGATGGCCACAGGTTGTATTAATTTGAAAATGAGGTCACTGTCCTTAGGGATGTCAAAATTTGTAAGCCGATCTTTGTTTTTTTGGATGTATACTTTTCCCAAACAATTAAATCAAGTTGTTTGTGAACATGTTTCAGTAATTTTGCCTCACTATTGAAATCATGACCGGTAGACCAGAAATGATGAGCCAATGCAGATTTTTTTTATTTTTCATGTGTTCCTTGCACCTCAGATTATATTTCTCTTTGTTTTGCCAAAGTGTACTATTTTATAAGTATTACATAGGTCAATTTCACAAATGCCTTAATCTTTACTGGGTGGAATTTTTTCTTTCATGTCTGATCTTAGGATATTTTTTTTATATTGTACTTATTGTACTTATTGTCTGATCTTAGGATATTTTTTTTATATTGTACTTATTGGTAGGTGCCAATGTGATGTACAGTTCATTGAAAATCACTTTGAATTTATGACGCATTAAAGGATGGAAAGTGAGTTTCTTAAAAGCTGTTTCATCTTTAAGACTGTTTAAGGTAGTAGTTATGCAGTTTTGGTTTTCAAATTTCTTGATTTTCTTGTTGACTAAATTTATGAAAAATTTTCTGTATAAAACCAGTTGATTTAACTGTTTGGGAAAAAGTGTACATAAAAAACAGAGCTTATAATTTTTGACATCCCTAAGAAAAATTACCTCATTTTCAAATTCATACAACCTGGAAGACATCTGATGGACAGAGAACAAACTTGCCAGTAGATTTCAGCTGATGATGATGGGGAACCTATCAAAACGTAAGTTCTAATTTGGTAAGATTTTACTTATAATAATTATGAGAAGTTGAATGATTTAAAGCTTAATATATAAAATTGACACTTCACAATGTTTTCACAATAAATTTAATAAAAAATGAGACCTTACTTAAATTTTGCACTTTTATCACAAAGGAACGAATAGACTTTAAACTAACTGGAACACAACTATGCTCCTAAATAGCTGATAATGGCAATAATAATTTATTAGTAATGTATTAAGCAGCAATTATGTTACTTCTCATGCAGAAATTAAAATTCATTAATTGATTCTGAAACTCAGCACAAAGACCAATTAATAGAAAGTCTTACTTTGGCAGTAGCTGCACTACTATGAAGATTGCGTACTGTACGAATACGATGTTGCGGATGGAAACTTAAAGGATTTCCATCTAGGCTCAACCATGTGAGTGAAGATAAGTAAATTAATGGACTAAGAGATGTGTGATCTGACAAGCAATTGCAAGACAAATCCAACTCCAGAATATTCTCCAGTGCTGAGAGACCTGCAAAAATAACCATACAACATTAACTTCAACAGAACACGCATATTACTTACATGATAAATATGACTATGTAATAGGTGGGTATGCATCACCATACAAATGTCCAATGCTGATGTCATCACAAATGAACCTCACTGGGAAGTTGCAGTGAGAAGCAAGAAGGTGAATGGAGATTATCCAAGAGCCAGTACAATAGTAAATGTGTATATGAATATGTATGTATTATAATATATCTATTATTTGAAGTGTGATGTCTCAAGACCCGTAGCATTTTGACTGGCTCTCGAGGATAGCCAACCAGTGGCCAAGCTGCCACAAACATTAGTATTCGTAACTAAGGCAAAGCTATGGTTTGTCTACGGAGTTCATCGCCGTCAATTACTGCTGGCAAATGGGGGCGTCAGCAATCATCGTCATGGAGGTGGTTTCTTTTATGGGTGATCACCGTTCATGACAATGTTGTTATCCAGTTATAGTCGGCCATGTCAAACAGCTCGGTGTGGTGGGTGGACATAGAATTGGAAATTTATTAGCGTTCATAACATCAACATAGCCCACTCAAGAGAAAACGCTGACAGGAACAAAGGAAAGACACTTTTGGTGAACTAAATATTAAATGGTTCAATGAATAATAAAATAATAAAACCGGTAACAATATATCAAGAATATTGTTTTTACTAATAAATGAACTGGTAATTTTGCTGTATGTTTCATAAATTGTATTTACGATAACAGTTTTTTCTAACAATTCATCTACCATTTGCCACATATTTTCTTTATATTTCATCTGCAACTTGGGAAAAATTACAGTACTTTGGCTATGATTAAGTGAAAAATGGCTGTTTTCTACTTTTCTTGACCTACTATATACATGATAACCTATGGCAATCATTGTCCTGAATTTGCCTCAAAAGCAACTACTGGCAATCACCGTCAACCCCGGCGATGAACGCCGCAGACAAACCATAGCTTAAACAAAGCAAGAGCTCAGATGTAATCCAATAGACAAAATTACTTACTAAAAAGCATGTTTTCATTTCCAGAAGTTCTATCCAGCTGATCAGAAGACAGTGGCATAGCATAATGGTGTTATAATAAAATTATATGGCCCGCTCTATCCAATATTTAGTATTACAGAAAGCTATGGTTACTGTAATGATTCAAAATTATCTCCATTTGTTAATACTTCTTTATACTGTAAAATTTATAGAAGTTTATGAGAATGTATTAACATTAGTGACATTATTCTGTTATTAAAGAGAAATCAAGTTGTAAAGAAGATTATGGTATCAAAGCTAAGCTGAATGTCCTTTTAAAGCAGGTACTGAAATATTTTTATTTAGTGGGAAAGACTATTGTATAATTTAATTCTGCCATTACAAACCTTTTTTGTGTTATATTATATTTTATCCATCTGGCACAAACCCGAGACTCGATGGAACTAGGAAGAAGATTTTTCCTAATTCTGATAATGTTTACATTTACAACAGTGTTTTTTATCAGCTTTTTTGAAAATCTATACTTATTGACTGCATACTAAAATCATTTTTTTCACTTCCGATATTGGATTCAACTGGAAGTGGAAGATTTATGTAATGTATAAAAGTTTGTAAATGTAATGTAAATCAATTATTTTATTCCAACAAAATGCAATGTCATTTGTGTTGTAGTTTTGTGTTTACTGTGGCAGACGCACTAAGCAATGGAAAATCATTTTTAAAATAATTGTACCAGCATTATAAATCTAGCTAAATTTTAGCTAGCATGAATTGCTAGTAAGCATAATAAAAACAAAAAACATTTTAACAAAAGAAGGATCTCAGGTAAGGGGAGTGCTAGGCAAGTGCAAAAGAGTATGGAGGATAAATCATTAAGGCAGCGATTTAGTATTTACTGAAAATAAATAGTCAATGCAAATTTTACATGAGCTATGTCCAAATTCTTCACCAATAATCCCCTTGCAGCTAGTAAAAGTTACACCTGCATTGTGTGTGAAATGACATTGACAGGTCATAGATATATCATAATCATGACGAAGTTACCCACCCTCTGAGTAGAGGACTGCACTCTGCCAATACTAGTCATCTGCTCTGTCCCTTTAAATTTTGACAGAAAAAGTACTTCAACCAACATAGTCCACATCAATTCAGGCGGGAGGGTTACCCTGAGACTCTCGGATGTTTGTGAATTTAACATATGTTAAAGTTCAGGTAAAAAGTAAGAAACTTTTTTTTTTTTTTTTTTTTCAGCGCCAAAAAATTCCTGGCCTGGGATGCAGGCCACCAAGATGGTGTGAGGACGCTCCATTTCTCACTTGCAATTTTTGGCAGAATTTTAAAATACTCTCTCTCTGGAATGGTACAGATATTTTGTTGTTTTTTTTTTAAATTTATTTATTTGAAAGATATTTTTCTAATTAAAGTCAAAGTTTGACACAACAGAAACCATAATGGACACAACATGAATCAACACGAATCAAAAGCAGAGACAGCTTGTAGCAGTACTTGGCTATCTTCACAGATTATGCAAGTAATATTTCCACAAATCATATCCAAGTTGTAGCCTATCTGTAGCTTGTATGACTGGTTCATACCAGTATTACTGTGTGTAAAAGCAAAATGAAATTAATAAGTGATTACTCAAAACTCTAAATCTGGGCAAAATCTTACATTATTATTATTACTACTACTATTAAATTATTTTATTGGTAACTTAGTCTACACCGGCAGAAAAAAAATAATAGCCTAAATGATTAACAAGCTTCAAATACAGTAAATATGATAGGTACTTTTGGTAACAGCAATTTTTTGCAGTTTTTTTCCCCTTCAAGTTCAAAGCAGTTTTCACTGTCATACTTAAATGTAAATGCTTGAACAGGAAGATTTTTTTTACAGTATCTATATCTGCTTTACAAGGCCCACGCAAGGTCCAAGTGTGATACGTCTACCTTTGACCTTCATCAATACCTTATTAAGTAGAAATAACTGCTGTCAAGCTGTAAAGTTGAATACATGACTGCCAATATGTTTCATTAGAGTCCTGGTGTTGGCAAAATATTTTAATTTTACTATACTAACTATGAGGAAAAGTTTGGTAGGACGTAATACTGTATTTATTGCTTATTAAAACGTTAAGTCTGAGAAAATAAGTGCTTGATTAATTTTAAAATTCCTGGAGAAATAAGCTAAGTTTGAAGTAAAATGCTATTCATAAAAATACAAAACATTCTACAACTTATTCCATCTGTAATATTTTATAATAAAGCCTCCACAAAACAAGTGTTGGGACTAAGCTATGAGATTGTATATGGTGTGATGCAGATCTGTGTGAATCATAATCTTGCTGATTAGTCACACTGGAGACTGTAAGGTTGTTGACCTTGCTGTCATAATAAATAACATGGATATATAACTTATTCACTGTAAAACAGAAATGCTAATGGGTGATAGAAAAAATGCTTGCCTAGTAAAAAAAATTGCCCCACAAGATTAACAAAAATCAACTCACTCCTATGGAAAAAGTCTGAGCTGTAAAGTTTAAACAAATAATGCAAATTTAAAATACTGGCTACCTTATTAACATATAATTGCTGTTCTAGCTATAGCCCCTTTTTATTATTAAAAAGTAGAGTATCCTTCCGTACCTGATGCTTAATACCACCCTCTGATTTTGAATAGTTACCACACAAAATGCACTTTCAAATATAAACAACAAAATATAGTATTTGCTATAGCATAGCCCCAATCAAATACAATAATTTGGTTATGTTATAAAGGATAGGCTCCAGCCCTCAAATCCTACAAGACAAAAGACTGATGTCATGCAGGGCATCTGGCATCAGCAGACATAGCAAATAACTTGGAAGGACGAATATCCCTGTAAATGTATGCAGATGACTTGGCCATGGGTTCAGCTAGTCTGATGACTTACAAGAGTGCACAAACCACACGACAGTACGGAAAAAACAGAACAGACTTCAGATAATGAGCGCAACCTTCCAGAAAGGTGGAAAGACATCAGAGAAGAACAGGACCTTTACAAAGAAAAAGATCTGCATTGAGTACAGCACTTCAAGTATATCAGAATAATCCTCCAGATGACTGGAAGGAGCTTCCCATTGCACGGTAAAGAAAAAGCTATTGCTGCATTAAAAGCTATGAATGACATCAGTCACACAACCATTTCATAATTATGGGTGGGACATTCTAGCATATTATGAAAACTATTTTTGTTTAAATTCTTCTTCTTCTTCTGCCTATCCATTAATGGATGTTGGCGACCACATGATGAATCTTCATTCTATGAACCACAGTATGTAATAAGTTAGTTGATCTACCCTTAGTAATCCTGTCCACTGCTTAATGTTATCCAGCCAAGATATTCTTTTTCGCCCTCTTCTTCTTTTACCTTCTATTTTCCCTTCTATTATCAACTGTAGAAGCATATATTAGATAATAGATGTCCTAAGTATGCAGTTTTTCTTCTTTTAAAAATTCTTAGTATTTCTCTTTGTTTGTGTAGCCATTGCAATATTTCGGTATTAGTTATTCTTGCTGTCCACGGAATTTTAAGCATTCTACGGTAGATCCACATTTCAAAGGCCTCGATCTTTTTTGCTGTTGTTGTATTCAGTGTCCATCCTTCAGAACCATACAGAAGTATAGACCAGATGTAACATCTTACAAATCGAACTCTGACATTTAAATTTAGATCTGTGCTTGTGAGAACTTTCTTGAATTTCATGAAAGCATTACGGGCATTCTCTATGCGACATTTTATCTCCATGTCTGATCTCCAATCTTCACATAACCATGTTCCAAGGTACTTAAACTTGTCCACTCTTTGTATTAAAGAGTCATTGAACCGGAGCTCTGCATTTAGAAAGGAGTCGGGCTGACGTGTGACAATCATTGTTTAAATTACATATCATAAATAATAAACTAGAACTGGTTCTTCATATTCTGTAATTTTATAATACCTACTCCTCCACACTACATGCAAAGCATTACTTAAAATTTATTTTAAATATTTTAAATTTGTTTCTCAAAATCTATTACAGGTGGAACATAATTTGGACAACGATTTTCATTAGGCTATTAATGAAAATAGGAGGGATTAAAGACAAATTATGAACTGTTTCCAGATTGGACATACCGTAAGATAGATTTATGCTGCACCCCAGCCAAGCTCTGTCGTTTTGTTAGGTTAGGAACGTTTATGTTAGTTTAGGAGCGATATACTGAATAGCACGAGGTTTATTATGTCTCACATTGAATTTCTTCTGTGACGAAACCCCAAACCCCACCTTCCCAGGCGGGCCTCATTACAGAGGAGCCTAGGGTGCAGCATAAAGCTATTTTTTCCCCCAGATTGTCAGACATTTATTTAACTCATCAATAATAATTTAATAAAACTACCAACAATACGGGTGGGACAAAAAGTCGCTGTTTGTTATTTTACATACTAATTAACCATGCATACTTTTTGAAGTTCATCTTAAACCAAATTGTACCTTAAGATGTATATTTTCTCAAATCAAAATAGACATAGCTCATAAATAATAATGGGAACTCCATAACAGATCCTAAGGAAATATCAGAATTATTCAATAATTACTATGCAAACGTAGCACACAACCTGTTAGATAGCAATCTGTCAAAACAAGCAGGTAGTCTAGGCACCCACACAATACAGAGTAGTAGTATATACCTGGAACCAGTAACAGTAGTTGAAATTACCTCTATTATTAGAAAATTAAAGAATAAAAAATCATCGGCGTTAGATGAAGTTTCGGATCATGTAATCAAAAACTGTTGTGAACATATCGTTCAACCATTATCCTGGATAGCAAATTTATCGCTTAGCACAGGAATTTTTCCTGATGCACTAAAAACTGCAAAGGTAAAGCCATTATATAAAAAAGGGTCAGACGAAGAAGTAGAAAATTATAGGCCAGTGTCCTTATTGTCCGGTTTCTCAAAAATACTGGAGAAAGTTATGAACTCCAGGCTTACAACATTCATGAGGAAATACAATATTCTAACAGACACTCAACATGGATTTTGTAAAGGAAAATCTACAAACACAGCAATCTCAAATTTTCTTAAACACATATATGACTCACTTGACAGAAAGGAAGTAAATATAGGGTTGTTTCTAGATTTATCAAAAGCATTCGACGTAATAGACCACAATATACTATTTGAAAAACTAGAAGCGTCTGGCATACGTGGTATAGCCTTAAATTGGTTCAAATCTTATCTGCAACACCGTAAACAAGTAGTCGAAATCACATACATAGATAAAGAAAATAATATAATGAACAGTAAATTATCTAGTGAAAAAAGCATAAAATATGGTGTCCCACAGGGGTCTATTCTTGGACCAGTTTTATTCCTGCTTTATATCAATGACCTAAAAATGCACTCCACTCATATAAAGTCAACTCTATTTGCTGATGATACGAGTATCTTTGTAACAGGAGAAAACATCACTGCCACAGAACGAAACATAAAAGAGGCAATTGACAAATTAATTGAATGGTTTGATACAAATAGACTAATTGTTAACAAGGAAAAAACTGTAGCAGTCCCCTTTAAACTAGTTCACAGCAAAAGTACGGACTTCCCCAGAATCCCATACCAGGATAGTTCAATTAATTATGTAAATGAAACCAAATTTCTAGGGGTTTGGGTAGATCAACATCTGAACTGGCATAAACACATAGACATACTATCAAAGAAATTGAGCAAAACATGCTTTGCACTGCGGTCAATAGAAAGATTATCAAACAGGAACTCTGCTCGTACCCTTTATTACGCTAATTTTCATTCCCTTATAACATACGGTATAATTTTCTGGGGAAATTCATCTAACAGTAAACTTATATTTAAACTCCAGAAAAGGGCATTACGAATAATCATGCATGCAAATAATCGAGCAAGCTGCAGGAATTTTTTCAAGGAATTAAGGATTTTACCCTTACCAAGTATCTACATTTTAGAGACACTTACGTATGTAAAAGGCAACCTTAGTGGGTTCCAAAAGAACTCGAGTGCACACTCTTACAACACAAGGAATAGAAATAATTTGGCTTCTATTCCACACAGTACTAGTCTTTATGAAAAGAGTTTCACATACACTGGTCTCAAATTATATAATACATTACCCCAGTACATAAAGGAGATACCTGCTCTAGCTAAATTCAAAAAACAGATCAGTTCACTTTTACAGGATCATTGTTTTTATTCATTGGATGAATTTTTCTCTGTATTCCGGGGAGAAAACTAACTGCTGACCAAGGAGAAAGTGAAAAAGTGAAGTGTTGAAATTAATTAAGTAGTAACGACAATGTGAAGCAAATGGACCAATGTGGCCACGTGCAGAGGCCAGTGTTAACTGGTGGAAATAACATTGACTTCCATGTATATATGTTAGTTTGGTGTGTAAATAAGGAAATGTATTAATATTAGGTCTCGATTCTAAGGCCTGTACACTTTGTAAAGTCTGTATATTACTATCCCAAGCTGTTGTAACATTCTATTATATTCTAATTGTAACCATTTTGACGTGTCCCAAAACATGAATATGTTCCGTCGGACTAATAAATCAAATCTATTCTATTCTATTCTATTCTATTCTACTCTTGACTACATGGTATTAAAGAGTGTTAAAATCATGAAGAAAATTGGCAAAAAGTAACTATAACTCAATAAATTACTAAATCGACAGATTTTACAAATGAAACAACTTCAAATACACTTAATTCCTTAATATTCAGTGAATTTGAGGTTTTAAACTTACATTTGACCACCTAATGACACTAGTTTTACAACTTCTCTCTTTGAGGGAAAAATTCTCATATTTTATGAAATGGCTGCACATTATATTTCTCCAAATTACTGGAAAGAGCTTCAGCTTGCATGCTCAAAAAAGCCATTGCTACAATACAGGCTTTGAATGACATCAGACATTTCAGATATCTCTCACTGGACACAACAGTCATGTTTTATCAGGAGCAAAATAAAGCCAGTCTTTACTTATAGCATTCATGAAATCTGGCAGGGGGGGGGGGGGGAAGAGTAACTTCAGTGATGGGAACCAGTAAAGGCCACCTTTCTGAAAAGAGCTCTTGGAGTTTCAAAGTACACCCCCTCTAGATTAATTTATGAAGTGGCAAAGGAACCATTCCTTGTGGAAGAATCGAGGTTCAAAACCCCTGAAACACTGCTTAAAGAAAGGATACAAACAAGAAGTGAAACACCATCGGAATTTTACATAACAAACGCTATCATCGAGTGCAGCTGGACCAAACCCAACCAGAAACTGAGACGCATGACACGAATGGCAGTGCATGGTTTTCACCACAATGTCTGCACTACTGACTGCTTTCACAAACCCAAAAACAAATGTGTGTGCAAATTTTGTAGAAGAAGAGTGTCTCTTATACCACATCCTACAGTGCAAAAATTGCCAAAGAGGATAGGGAATCCATAAAACACACTTAACAAAACATCACACAACTACCCCAAATATGCATACTGGTAATTATGATAAATATCGGCGGCGAAGTACTAACAACAGTAGACAAAATTAATTTCTTAGGCACAATATTAACGATTGACGGTAGTAGCACAGAAGAAATAAGGAGAAGGATAATTCTTGGAAAGATGGCAATGAAAAGATTAAATAAGATTATAAATGACTCAGATGTTTCAACTAAAACAAAAATAAGAATAATACAGTCTACAGTGTTTCCTGTGGTATTATATGGTAGTGAAAGTTGGACATTAAGGAAAGCAGAGAGGAAAAAATTAGATGTATTTGAGATGTGGGTATGGAGGAAACTATTAAAGATAACATGGACTGAAAGAAGGACTAATACATCAATCTTAGAAGTTATAAAACCAGATTTGTCACTGGAAGCATTAGCTGTGAGAGGAAAACTAAAGTATTTTGGACATATCATTAGAAAGACACAATCATTAGAGAAGGACGTAATGCTGGGTAAAATGGATGGGAAGAGAGGAAGAGGTAGAAGAAGATTTTGATAACAGTCCGAGATATGTAATGTCATCAACATGAAATGGGAGGAGGCAATACGTGTTGTCCAAGATAGGGTCAAATGGCGGAAACTGGTCGACAGCAAAACCAGGGAAAGGAAAAGACAGTTCCAATAATTTCGGCTGGCAACCAACTGCCTTGCAAATCCAAGTTATGGATCACCAGGGATCGCTTGCGATTCGATAGGGACTACTACGACTACTAATTATGAGCAATCTATCTATTATAAAAAATGAAAACTTAATAAGCTAAAGCTACAAAAATAATACACCGCGATCTTCTAGTCTTTCCACAATACAGCAGGTAAATAGCCGTCAGTACAGACTTGAAAACGTTGATACCAGTGGGCCTAGCAATCTGTCAAGGACACGACAGGTGCATTCATGCCCACCTCCTCACAGCACCCCCTGCTTCAGCATGTACATCTAAATTAACACTTCTTTCTTGTAAACTACATGTGATAAAAGCTGTGAGGAAAAGAAAATTACGACTGGATTATTTAGAATCAAAAGTTACATCCCTGAAGGGGCTAGGCCTACCACCCAACTGCTGCATCATCTGCCATAGGCCACTACCGGAGCTACTACTTCTCTAGCAATAGCTCCTAAATTTGAATCACTAGGCTGAGTGCACCCCGTCCCAAACCTCCTTACCTCAGAAAAATCTGAGGTACAGGGGATCGAACCCAGGTCGACAGATCTGTAGTAAAGTGATGCTAATCACTAGACCATGCTGGCAATCAAAAAGTAATATATGCTAAACATACAGGAAGGGGGGAAGAATATCTGCCAGAGACATCGTGCACTATGAAAATGGAGAACCTCTAGAAATTACGGGATCTTTCAAATACCTGGGAATCACTCTACAGTCATCAGGCACATCGTACAGTAGACATGTAAAAGAAAGAGTAGCAGCGGCAGTAAGAGCAATGAATGAAATATCGATGTTAAATAGACTGTCAGTTGGAGTTGCAATGGAACTTTTCAAGCTAAAAATCTCACCGATTATGACATATGGACTGGACATGATTTGGGAATACCTTTCAAAAGAAAATCTCAAAGACCTTGAAAGTGTGAAAGCCACATACATGAAAAAAGTACTGTGTCTATCGAAATTCACGCTCTCGAGACTATGCTACGAACTCACAAGAGAACCTTTCTACACAACAGAACTTAGACACCAACTACTCCTGCCTTCTACCACTGCATATATACAACTACAGGAAGAACTACAAGAAAAAAAGAAGGAAATATGGCAAAGCTTCTACTCAACAGATGCTATGACCAACTCAGACTGGATGAACACAGACTATGAACTTAGACACATCACTACAAGATTTGCGACTCATGGTTTCCACCACCTAGTGTGTCAAAATAAAACGTATCACATCCCAAATGAGGGCTGTGTGTGTGCGTTGTGCCACCAAACTCGTGACAGATATCATGTGATGGTTTGCCCCGAGAGAACAGGCTCACTCACGGCTTTCTGCTCAAACTAATCATGCACATTGTGCGCTTTTCTATTATTATTATTATATATGCTAAACACAAATGCAACTCAAATGTAAAACTTTGTAAGCAAATAAAGTTATTTGATGTAAGCAGTCACAATGAATCATCTACCGGTAACTTAAGATTCATTATTTTGTCAGTAATTTGATGTAAGCAGTCACAATGAATCATCTAACTTAAGATTAATTACTTTGTCAGCACAAGTAGTAGTGTCAGTATAAAATTTTAACTACGCCTATATTAATATTAATTTACAATAAGTTACTTCAAAACAGAGAAAATACACAAATTTATTTTTTGTTCCCTAATTCTTTCTGCATGAGATTTTTTTTCACCTTGTTAAGGTTATTTTAGGCCCATATAAATCCATACCGGTACTGGCATTAAACATTAAATATTCTTAAGTACCATTTAACTTAATAACCTAGTATTCTGGGAAATAGACTGCGAGATCTGGATAAATTTTTCTTCTTAAATCAAACAGGTTAGAAGGAACTAACTGCAGTGATCTTTATAAGGCGAACTTCACTTAATTATTATAAACAAAATTAGGCCTACTTGCGAACAATTAACTTACCTGACAGATCTTCAATGTAATTATTTCTTATGACTAGAACTTGTAGCTTTCTACAGGCCTCTCGGTGTACAGTTGGAACTGCTTCAAGGAGATTATAACTAATATTTAAATATTTAAGGTTTGGCAGGCATTCAAGTGCTTCTGCATGAGCAATTCTGTTGTGACTGAGATCAAGAATTTGCAAAAGTGGTGTATAATCCAACGAGTGATCTAACACATTCATGCCATTATAGCTAAACACTGCTTCCTTCAAGTCGCTCCACACTGATCCAGAGGTGTGATCAGCTCCACAATCCAGAAGAAGCTCCTGTAGTCTTTGAATGCATCGAATACAAACTATAGATTGCAGCTGATGTCTAACACTCTTGACACCGCTTAAAAAAGAAACGGGAACCTTTCTTAACTCAAGATATCGTAAGTTCTTGAATCGACTAATATCTAACGAACCCTGAAAGTTGTCACATGTAACAGAACCACTAGTTACTTTCAAACCAATAGTTTTTTGTACGAAGTCATGAAGGAACTGGATTTCATGAAATACCTCAACCTTCAAGTTGCTTGCATGAAATGAAGTACTGCGAGCTTCCTCTTCTTCAACTATCATAGAAAATGCTTCATTAATATTTTTTAACAATTTTGCTGTCAAAGAAAGTTTACTTTGTCCATTTAGAACCTTATCTCCGTTTTCCCGAAGAAGAGATGCAAGATTTGAAATGTCATTCATCTCCATGTCCTTGTCATTCCAAACTTCCTTAATCACTAATCACAAACTGTTTCAAATGCACTTGATAACTTTTCCATACATTCTCGGAAATCTTCACCAACTTTTAGTTTAATTATCATTAACGTACGACGTAGCCTATAGGCCACTTAAATGTATCAGCATTAAACACGTGCAAAATATAAAAAAAACTTCATTATTTATGCCAGAGTTTTGAGGTTAGGCAATCTTTCTACACTTCATTTTAAGGCTTAGACATACAGTACTCCCTTTTACTGGATAGCACTGTGTCTGTCACTCTTCTAGCCACAGGACACATCCAGCCATTTATACATCCGTGAAGGCCGTTTCCAATAATTAAGTGACAGTTTCCGCAGTCGTTTCATATAGCATTCTACATTTTACTGAGTTAAAAGAAATAATTCACTTGTATTTTGCTTTTAGTTTTATTCTTAGACACTGTCCTCTTTGCCATTTATCTGTTAACCATGAAAAAATCCTTTCGTTTCCCAGAAATACCAAATAACAACTCCGTCTAAAAAAGCAAGCGTCAAGACAGCAATCAGCTGTTCCGATAAACAAAAGAAAATCGACATTACAGATGTTACAGACCCACCACTCAAACTCATCAAGATTGCGAATTTGTCATTACGGAGGTTTACGAAAATATTTACTGTTTGTACCCTTGTCTTCCTATATAATATCGTAGTTGAGTAATGTGCTGAATCGTGCAGAATTCATCACCCAATTCTAACAGAACACGTCATAAATTGTCATAACCTTTAGATGTTAGTCCTCGGGAAGTTCAGGTAGCTTAAACCTTATCTTCAGATAAAACCATGCAATACAATATATTCATCCTGTTCTGTGTTACAATTGCATGTATCGCATATTGTAAGAAATTCAAAGAAGAAGAAAAACCGGCATGGGCCAAGAAGGATATTCGTGATTACAATGATGCCGATCTTGAAAGGTTACTTGATCAGTGGGAGGTAAATTTTTAAGTTTACTATATAAGTTTAGTGATTAGCATGGAAAAACACTTTATGCCTTTTCAAGGTTTCGTTTTTTTCAATATATGAAGCAATTCATTCTTTTCATTCAGTAACCAGTAAATGTTCATGTTTTTACAGGAGGATGATGAACCACTCGAAGAAGATGAACTGCCTGAGCACCTGCGTCCACAACCAAAAATTGATTTCAGTCAGGTAGAAATATAAAATGATAATAGAAAAATCCCTTCATCCTCAGTTATGTAAATAGCCATGTCTTCCTTTTTAAAGCGAGCATGTAGTGCTGCAGCAGCACTTGACGGATGCTGCAGCAGTGGTGAAGCGATCTCAGACTTCGCTTTACAGGTTTTGCTGCATGGACAGTCATGACCTTTCTTTTTTCAACTCTAGTTTGCTGCAATGAAGCTGAAATACTTTTACAGGTTCGCTTTAAAAAAGAATGCATGGTATTATTAAATGAAATGCTCACAATGAGCAGTGTTTTGATGTTCTCACTCAAAGCCACATGCACTTTTCACTAGGTTCATTAATTCTTTCTTTGACTACAGGATTTATGATGGTGTGAAAATACATATTTCTAGCCTTCAGTACTTACGTTGCTAGCAATGATAAAATTATTTTCAATGGCTTCCCGGGTTACCAGGCATGTCAGTGTTATGAAGCTTGAGCAGAGCTTTCAGTCATTTTAACTCTGAACCTTCATTAGGAATGTCCTATAAATATAAACACATTCATTTCAACCCCGCATTTTAAGACTTTAAAAATCCTAAGAACAAATTAAATAAAAAAACTAAAAAAAATTCTTGCAAGTGTTAATATTAGCTCTGATCTCCCTAGTAAGTAATTCAATCGATTTTACTACCATGGTATATGAAATCAGTTTTACATTACCGTGATGAATTCTTGTGAACTCTGCCTTTTTACTTTCCCACTCAGTTGCTAATCATTATACATCTTATATACAGACCTTGATTTATAAATGGGCAAACTAGTCACTTGACCAGGGCAGCAAATTTTTTAAGGGGACTTTTTTTAATGATAATAAAAGAAATTGGTACGGTATTATATAACAAAATGCAGTCGAACTTGAATAACTAAACTGAAGGGACCAGCAATAAATATCAATTTAATCACAATTTCGAATTAGAAAACTTTATTGCTCTGTATAGGGAAAAAAGTACAAATTATTCAAGTTTTCAAATTTTAAAAGTTCGAAATAATCATGTTAGACTGTATTCTAAAAACTTTTGGGCCGCTGTGATTTTAGGCAATTTTTTGTAAATGAGCATTCATTTTTCGCCTACATGTAATTACATTTATTTTAAAAAATTCGTTTTTAATTTTTGTTGTGTAGCCTAGGTAGCAATTGGATAACTGGAATTAATAAAATAGGCCTACTATTTACTGATACTTGGGTAAAACCCTAACTGAACACTAAAACAATTAAATCAGGTAAACTGATATAACAAAGTACCAGATGGAGTTAATAGGTCATATTTCAGAAAATATTGTGTTTTAGACCGTGGTTTCTTGAGCCTCCAAGAAGGTCTACACAGACCTTAAAGTTGCATACGCTATGACATGTTTTCAGACAGCAAACACGAAAACTAGATGTGATACAAAAAGAAATTAAGAGACCTTATTTAGTTAAAATCACTTATTAGATGCTTTGCCGCAAAAATCATGCTGGGTTGTTATTTGTCAAAGCCCAATGTATTGCAACTTCCAAAGCCCTATTAGAACACTGCAAACAATATTGTTGTCATGAGAACTGACATTTGATGAATTCAGTGTAATATTTTCAGAAATTAGGCCTCTAATTGGATGTTACTCCAGTACTGGTCAACCAATTTGGTCCAAAATCAATACTTTGTCCCATGGATGTTATAAGTGTGTATACCAAGTTTCATGAAAATCTGATCAAGCAAATTCGAGTTATCATGCATATAGACAGATGGACAGACATTTTCCCATCTACCAGTACCTTACAATCGCAGAAAGTAACACTCTGGCACTTAATAACTTTGAGATGGGGTTGGGTGGTAAAGTAAAAAAAGAAATGAATGAACGGCTATGTAAAGCTTTGCCCAGGGTGCAAAGTACTCAAAATCGGGACCTGCTTATATCTGCACTGCACCGACGGAAGTGTGTCACAGCAGAAGGAGGCTGCTTTGAAGGAAATGTTACATAGATCAATAGAGAATACAGAGTACCGGTAGTCTAACTTATTTCTTTGTTAAATTTTGCAATATTTCTGAAACAGAACAGTGGCCATTTAAAGTTAAAATCATTAATTTTGAAATCATATGTGCATTTCAGATAGATATGAGTAATCCAGAAAATCTACTAAAAATGTCAAAGAAGGGTAAAACTGTGATGAGTTTTGTAACCGTAAGTAATAATCCAACAAGAGAAGAAACAGAAGAACTCACCAAGTTGTGGCAAACTGGCTTGTGGAATAATCATATCCAGGCAGAAAGGTAATATACTGCCTCACCGAAATTACTTTCTAAAAGTATCTGTATTAAAACTTGGATAATTGTAAATGAAATACTGGTGTCTTTTGTCTGTTATGCTACAGCTGTAAAGAGGGGTAAGAGTTTTTACATTGAGAAAGTTAATATCTTCCTTATAGGTATGTTAACAGTTCACATAGTTTATATCAGAAGGGCAGAATTTACACACCAAACTTTCTTCAGGAAAGTTGTGCTACTTTTAAAAGGGATTTCAGACCTTAGTGAGTGCAGCCTTATGGACTAATATTACTCAAAATTCAAGGGGTTAATCACAGGGTGACCAGACATCCTGGTTTTACCGGGACAATCCCAGTTTTGAGCACACAGTTGCAATGTCCTGAGAAATTTTTTGGGACACATCTAAATGTCCCTGTTTTTTAGGAATTGTTATTTATGCAATACATATATATTTAAGTAAAATACTAATATATTTCTTGCTGTGTTTTGTTTTATTCCACATATGAAACAAGGGTGTCAATTGTGTAGCAAAGATACTCTATTGCAGGTTTAGAGATTCTTACGATAATTAATTTGTTACTGCCGTGGATGAAATTGTCATCCGGCCAAAATTAATATTGTTTCTGTCAGTTCATGGTATTATTGCCTAACGCTGACTTGTGCCTATTACTGCCTACTATCCTGTTCATTTTTGCATGAGTGTATTTATTTTCAATTTATATTGAAGATGCCTAAAAGAAAATGTGTATACAGTAAAATACAGAATATAGATTTTCCTTTTATAAGAGAAACTGTGGAAAGAAAAATCAGAAGCTCCTAAAGCAAATTAATAGTTCTGAAAAGTACAAAAAAAGAGTAATGACCTTTGAGTAATATCATTACTCACACTTGATATCCAAGTGCTTTATTATTTTTCAAATTGTAACAATTTGAATGCTTTATTCATAAATAATATGCTGAAATAAAGAACACAGTGAAAAAGTTTGAATATTGTATTGTTCGGTAAGGTGTGCTGATTTTCTGTTTTACAATCTGGTCACCCTGGTTAAACACCACTAACTTGCGAGGGTGTAGGGACTTATTAACATAACTGTCTGGGCTGTTGGTGACGCACCATCAATTGATGCGGCGACACCCAGACAGCCAAATAGTTTGACTCTGACCTCGGAAACCTATGAACAACTTGTTAACATGCCAAATTAATATTGTTGGTCTGGGTGGAACAGTTAAGGCACTGGCTTTCTCTTCCATAAATTCAAAGATTCAGTCCCAGCCCAGGTTGAAACCATTTATGTAAATGCAGCAGACTTATGTCTGTAAATTTACAGGCATGTAAAAAAAATCAGGACATAACTATAATTAAAAAACTATGAAAAACAAAAATATGTAGGCTATATCATTGGCTTAGTGCATATGTGTTTAGTATAATTTTGGGGTTAATGTGTTAAGAGCAAATTTGGCACTCTATACAAATGTGACAACTGGTTAAAAACAGAAGCTTAATATATTTTTTTTCGACCATACTATAATAATGCTTACAAGTTATATCATATGCTGTAGCAGTATTACAATGGTATCTATTAAAGTACAGAATTTCTTTATAACACTGTTGTGGTATCCATTATTATCTAAAATAGTACTGTCTAGAAGCTGAGTGCAGCAACTCAAACTGCATAATAAACAACCTGTATTTAAAATAAAACCAATTCTGTTCATGTTCATTTTAATATTATACTAAACTGAGTTAATTTCTTGTTTAAAGTCCATTAGTTTGAGGTATAAACGCCAAGAGAAGCTTCAAGTTTCCTGCATGCCATCACCTGCTGCCATCTATTGCATAAAACGAGAACTATAAGAACTTACTAACAGCTGATTGCTGAGGTCAACTGACCTCGTTTGTTTGATGAATCTAAAAACTCAAAACTTAAACATTTAATTATGTTGAACAAAAACAGTCATATGCAACTTGTCTATAATGGTAATATTAAGATAATTGCGCTCATATTACCCTTTTAGTAAGGGTGTAAGCAAAATGCTCACATTGCGACCGACCACTTGCGGGTTTATAGTACTGAGCTTATTTATCATCACATCACTATTGGAATTTTCAATTGTACTGAAATCAGGAAGTCCGATGTAAAGAAAGAAAGGGAAAAGAAAAAGAAGTGACATGAAAATATTATTTGTAATGTATGTGTATATATAATATTTTTAATTTCTCCCACTTTGAAACCCACAGTCCATAAACAAAGAGGCATAAAAGACACCAGCTTTCATTTACAGTTGCCAACTTGTAAGTTTTTATTATCTATTATTTCATTATATACTAGAATGACCCACTGAACTAGTATCTGTATGCTGATTGTATTATGCCCTTTCCAGTATCGAGTAATAGCATTGGTGCAACCACATAACTTCTTTAAATATTTTAATGAAATATCTTGCTTACCAACTTACGGAAGAAAAGCTGAATCTGTGCCTTCACTACTTCTGACATCTTGAGCATCATTTGAAAGCCATCCTTGCTGTCTAGAGGTCCTATTTACTTTAATAAAAAATGTCTATTTACTTAAAGCCATAAGAAACTTTCTCTTTAGGTGGAAATGTCAAAGGAATTGTTAATGAAATCTCGAAATTGAATCTTCTATCCATTTGGTTTAAGCTGAACATTTCCCATTACCTGAAATTATTAAAAAGAAAATGGATTGTTTTTATCTGTTGGTATTTCAAACTACAAATTTTGGTTTAAATTATCACAGAACTTCAAAAGTTGAATGAGATCACACTTATGAATAACAAAGAAATGCATTATTAATTAAATGAGATGGTTAAGTTTAAACACTTAGACTTCACTTTTACGTGCCATACATTCTTGACAGAATTTTAAAATGAAGTCTAAAGTGTTTCAATGTCAACCATTTCACTTAATTAACATTAGCAGATTGCTTCAAGTTCCATTATTATATTGTGTTTTAAAGAAATACATATTGTACAATAGAAAACATATACGGCAATGAATATCAGTTACATATACTAGGGAGTTATATGAAATTACTGAAATTAAATAAAGTATTGTTTGTTTAATAATAGATGTTGTTAATGATACACATTTAACTGTTAGAGCACCCATTTGTATGTCGCTGCACCTGTAATGAGCTCTGTTTCTTGGTCCTGTATTATTTAAAAGTTGCATTAAATTAACAGTTCTGCTCAAAATCTCAGATTTCAAAGATTACTGATGCATTTACAGACAGTTGTTGTTGATGTTGTTATTATTATTATTATTATTATTATTATTATTATTATTGTTGTTATTATTATTATTATTATTATTATTATTACAGTAGAATTTTACTAATTCAGAGGTTTTTATTTCAAAATCTTGGATAATTTTACCTAATTGACAGGTCCCGTCTTTCATAGCACAATGTTAAACAAATTATATGTACAATAATTTGAAATCTTGAATAATTTGATTTTTAGTGGTCCCTCTTAAGCTTTGAATTTATGGAGTTTGAATGTATTATTACCAGTATTATTATTATTATTATTATTTACTATTTACTGCTGCTGCTGCTTCTGCTGCTGCTAGTAGTACTACCACTACTACTACTACTACTACTACTACTACTACCACCACTACTACTACTACTACCACTATTACTACCACCTACTACTATTACTACTACTACCCAAACTACTTCTACTACTACCACTACTACTACTACTATTACTACTACTACTACCACCACCACCACTACTACTCCTACTACTACTACTACTACTATTACTACTACCACTACTACTACCACTACTACCACAACTACTACCACTACTACCACTACTACTACCACTACTACCACCACCACCACCACCATTACCACCACCACCATTACCACCACCACCACCACCATTACCACCACCACCACCATTACCACCACCACCACCATTACCACCACCACCACCACCATTACCATCACCGCCGCCACCGCCACCACCACCGCCACCGCCACCACCACCACCACCACCACCACCACTACTACTACTAATATCAGTCAAGTGCTTTGGCATATGATTTGAAAACTCTTCACTTTACACTTTAACAACTGTGGTAGTCTTTCACATTTATTCAGATAATAGGTGGAAGATTTCCCTCTGGGGTCATTCCACCTCAATTCATCCAGAAAAAAAGTGAAATGTAACCCTCCGGTCTCAGATTTTGATGAAAATTTGTAGTGTGGTTCCCATATGCATGAGAAACAAAGATCTGAATTTTTAGCTTCCTGTCTGTTATAGATTCGGAGATACACTTCTTTGAAAACATCGTGTTTTAGGAAGAATAGAGTCGGGACAGGAGTAGGTTTTGTGTGCAGACTGTTACATTTTTGCTTGTACCATGCCTGTGAATGTTGGAAGAACCATAACACATGATCATTCCAATGCAAAAATGACTGCTGAGTTCAAATCTGGTGTCAGAATTTGTCTAACACTTACAGAAATGTTGTTATGGGCATGTAAACTTAAAAATTGAAACTATAAAAAGGCAATCGCGCCTCCTCATAAAAGCCATGATATCTCAAAAAGTAAACTAGATACAACTGAATGCTTTACACCATTGGAACGAGCAGGAAATTTCCATCTAGATCAAATAAAAAAACTTGTGGGACTTTGTTAGGTGAATTTTTTTTCTGCACATATGTAAAAATAGAATATTTGAGTATGGATTACATACATATGTTGAACAGAGTTTCCAGATAATTATGGAGCTACAGTCTTACAAGCCAAAGTAATTCAGTGTTATAATCAGTTCTTACCATTATGTGCACAGAAATCTATTACCACAATTATAACACTTTTGCACGGTAAGTTATACATAATATTTTTGCAGCAGACCTGTTACATTACATTAATTTGTTAACAGCTGGATACCCAAATTATTAAGTGTACTGCCAATCCAAATATAAAAATAGACCACAGATGTCATTTTATTTAGGCCTATAGATGTGCTATACATCAAGTATTGATTATAAAAGATATTTATGAGTGCTGATAAGTAAATATTCACAATTAATAGATATAATAACATGCCTATTACATTTGTAAGGACAATTTAAATTGGAGCTAACAGATTGTTGCACTGATTTATAATGATCTGTTACTCTATAAGAGTTAGGCTACTTCGTCTTCATGAAGTAGTAGGCCTACGCATCACATTTAGTAGTACAAACTGGGGATGCTACACTGATGTTCCAACTGAGGGCCGGGAAGGAATTTGTTACATAGAAGTCTTTCCAATTTTTCTATTTTTCCTGAACTTCAGCAGTACATTTATCAGATATGTGGTACTGCTACCTGCTGCAGTATCTGGAATGGGTGCATGTAGTAAGACGTGACTGAATGGAACCCAGCACTTATCTTCTTTCTCTGGCCAATGATATGATGTAGATGGGCCATTAGGATGCATGAATATTACACTTGCATCTCCTTCATCTGTATCTACTTCATTAACTAAACCAATATACCATTTTTTGTCGTATCACAACAAACAAAACTGTTTAGTTTTACAGTTTCATGTAGTGTAAGTTCTGCATCTGAAAACTGGAAGACTAAAGACAAATGATCATCTGTGCTCAGACGTTTCGCTCCCAAAATGTTACAAGATAGAGGTATGAAATGATGAAAACTTTGTGTTCCTACAACCCTACTTGCTGCTTTGGATTTTTCACTCTGCAGTTTGTGAACATTTTCCACTTCTGCTGCAGATATAAATTGAAATTTAATTTTTGAGAACTGCTGGCTACAGAACTCAAACATCTGCTTTGGCTCCAATATTTGTTTTTGTACGGCCGTTGCATTCTAGCCTTGGTGGCAGTTATCTTGACAGCATCTTCAACAGACTTGCCGTAAATGTACTGCTGAAATTCAGGAAAAATGGAACAAATATATTGCAAAGACTTCTATGTAACAAATTTCAGTTGGAACATCAGTGGAACATCAGTGTAGCACCCCCAGTTCGTACTACTAAAATGTGATGCTTAGGCCTACTACTTCATGAAGACGAAGTAGCCTAACTATTATAGAGTAACAGATCGTTATAAATCAGTGCAACCATCTGTTAGCTCCAATTAAAATTGTCCTTACAAATGTAATAGGCATGTTATTATATCTATTAACTGTGAATATTTACTTATCACCACTCATATATATCTTTTATAATCAATACTTGATGTATAGCACATCTGTGGTCTATTTTTATATAAGGTGTTGCAAAATTCCATACACAAACTGCTATGGATTGTAGAGGTGACCAAAACAAAGTTGTTTTGTTATATAACCATAGGCCGGAAACCAATAGTTACACCAGTAGTCACCTTCGAATGGAAACATGCTGACACACAATGAAGGTATGGTGACCATTTGAGCTGGTTGTGGTGAGGTTTATTTACAGATATTGTTCACATGTGCGGCCTCCTGCTTCAATACACGATCTGCAATGACACAATACTGCTTCTCTCATATGGTGGAATACTCCAGGGGTATGTTGTAATTGGTTGGCAGCTACAAGAATCCGTGCAACAAGATCCTCCTCTGACACAGCTGGTGTTTCATACACTAAACTCATTAAATGTTAAGTGGGGTAAGGTCAGGAGAACGAGCAGGCCATGCAATGGGTAGGCCTACACCCTGGCCAATCCAATTTTCACCAAATGTGCCACGTAGATGCCCTCGAACTTGAAACAGAAAGAAATGTGCGAGGATATTGTAAACGCTGACCAGGATATCGCTCAGCATAAAGACATTGTGCAGCTGTGGAATTGCCATTGCATGCACCATAAACTAGGTGGATATTCGCGAGTTCAACAAAACTGTAATCTTCCATCGTCCTTACTCAATGCCTAAGAACAAGCAGAATGAATAAAAGCAAACAGCTACCTAAACTGTATACAATCTGCAACATGTCACGTGTTTGTCATGCACAGGGATGTTTGTTTCTACTCAACGATGTCTGTCTTCGAAGGTGACTATTGGTTTCCGACCTATGGTTATTTAACAAAAAAGTTTGTTTTGGTCTCCTCTACAATCCATAGCAGTTTGTGTATGGAATTTTGCAACATTCATGTATTTGGATTGGCAGCACACTTAATAATTTGGGTACTGAGCTGTTAACAAATTAATATAATGTCATGTATCAGGTCTGCTCCAAAAATATTATGTTTAACTTACCGTGCAAAAACGTTATAATTGTGGTAATGGATTTCTGTGCACTTAATGGTAAGAACTGATTATAACACTGAATTACTTTGACTTGTAAGACTGTAGCTCCATAATTATCTGGAAACTCTGTTCAACATATGTATGTAATCCATACTCAAATATTCTATTTTTACATATGTGCAGAAAAAAAATTCACCTAACAAAGTCCCACAAGTTTTTTTATTTGATCTAGATGGAAATTTCCTGCTCGTTCCAATGGTGCAAAGCATTCAGCTGTATCTAGTTTACTTTTTGAGATATCATGGTTTTTATGAGGAGGCGCGATTGCCTTTTTATAGTTTCAATTTTTAAGTTTACATGCCCATAACAACATTTCTGTAAGTGTTAGACAAATTCTGACACCAGATTTGAACTCAGCAGTCATTTTTGCATTGGAATGATCATGTGTTATGGTTCTTCCAACATTCACAGGCATGGTACAAGCAAAAATGTAACAGTCTGCACACAAAACCTACTCCTGTCCCGACTCTATTCTTCCTAAAACACGATGTTTTCAAAGAAGTGTATCTCCGAATCTATAACAGACAGGAAGCTAAAAATTCAGATCTTTGTTTCTCATGCATATGGGAACCACACTACAAATTTTCATCAAAATCTGAGACCGGAGGGTTACATGCCCTGGATGAATTGAGGTGGAATGACCCTCTGTATTACTTAGCAAATATATAATTTTCTGTCTGTTATAGGTATATTGTATCAGATGACCGAGCAATATTTCTTTTCAAAGATGGAGCTCAGGCATGGGATGCTAAGGAATTCCTGATTGACCAGGAACGATGTAAAGTAGTAGAAATAGAAAGTAAACCTTACTATGGAAAGCACACACCAGAGGTAAGTAAATCTATAACTTCAAAGGAACAAATAGAGCCATGTATAATATGTTAAATTTGGAGTTATAAATGAATAGTAAGTTAAGTAGAACAAGTGGGAAGTTTATGCTATGATATATCCAAGAAGTTTGAAACACGTATCAGATAATCATAGGATACATATTGAAATGTATAGGCCTATATAGCATGAATAACATGAACTTATATAAGATATTACCTCAGACCTGTTGTGCACATGCTCCTCAGATTGACTGGATCTATATTTCCCCACTTGATTTCACTACCTAAGTTGAGCAGCTCATATCTGCATTAGCTGTGCCATGTAAACATTTTCTTTCATACAGTAAAGTACTGTACTCATCACAACAAAAGTTAGATCAGTTAGGTGCCAAAGTTCACGTCCCATTTTGAAAATTTCAGGAGATTTCAAAGTGCTAATTTCATATTGCTGCACTGTGATTGTTTGTTTCAAAGTACCGGTAGCACCTTGCAGTAAATGCTTTGCACTTGAAATATACAAGATGCTCACCATAAAGTGATTGAGAAGCTAAGCAGTTAAAGGTGTAAACTAGAATGTTTTTTTTTTCTGTATATAGAATCCTTATAGCTGAAATCCTTATAAATTCTGTACTCCCCAAGAATGATTACTTCCTGGAAACTCTAGCACCAATCATGGCAAGATACAACTGAGGTAATGAATGGTAATATGCATTTAACAAAATGGGAGTTATAAAAATAATAATCTTGGCTGTCCAGGTGGCGCAGCGTCATCGTGTTTAAAACCGACATTTCGGCCCTCATGTTGTGGCCTTCTTCTGGGTATACTGAATTATGATGTTTATGGTGATGGTTTGATTAGTCAGTTGGCTGTTAGGTCACACATCATTATTGGTTGTCTGACGTGAAAGATTGTCATGGGAGGGCCTGTCTATAGTAAACAGAACACTCCATGCCGAATTTATTTGTAGACCTCTATCCCCATTTATGTTGTTGGGGTGCCTGCTGATTTCCCAGGCTTCTATTATTTTTCTAGGCCACCAATGGTCTTCTTTGTGTATAATGGTGGTCTGATCAAAAAATATTGCATGTTTTGTTTCAGTGGCGTGGAGTGCTACGGTGGACTTATGACTGCTATTTTTATAATGTCTTATGTGTTCATTCAGTCTTTCTTTTATCGTACGGCCAGTCTCCCCTGCCCTCCCATGACAACCATTCAAGTCATACAACCAATAATGATCTCATGTGCGACCTAGCGGCCGACTGACTAATCAAACCATCACCATATATAAACAAAAGGAGAAAGGAGGCCACAACATGAGGGCGGAAATTGCTTTTAAACATGATGATGCAGCACCACCCGAACAGCTAAGATTATTATTATTGTTCATTTAGCCGTGGAAGCCTACGAGAGCATAATGGAAGTTGTTTATATTTTCACCTGTGTGTCTTGTACAGTAGTATTAATGAGACGTGGCAGTCCAAGGATGGATGCTCAGTAGATGCAGAAGAGTTCAATAAAAATTCGTACTGCATGGAGGGGTGTATGGGTTAGTTATGTCGTTGCTTTCAGAGCGGTAAGATCGTATAATGCAGTGAAGAAACAATCGCTTCTCCTCTCCCGCTAGATTTTTACCCCTCCCCATGATTCCTCCTACATGCGTCACCTCTCTCACGCGCATCTGACTGCCACCTCTCATTAATACCACTGTACTGTGCCAAAGTAAACTTTAACAAATTGAGGCTTCTTGAATCTATTCTTTTTTGTGTTGTAAGTTGCACACTTTAAAGCTATATTAGATAACTTTGGTATGGCTTTGAAAGAAATAGGAATAATTTATAATTGTTTTGTAGTTCAGGAGCTTGTGATATATAAAATCGTCTGTTGTAATCAACCACTTTATAAACTATTGTTCTGCCACTAATAAGTATATGCAGTACGGTTCATACAAGGTTCAATCAAGAGAAGTGGAGTCAGGTTTACATCATATTTTCCCTTCAAACAAATTCTATAGTACTGTAGTGACCAATATGTTGTATAGAATATTAAACCATCTTGCCTGAAACATTGGATGGGGTCTTGGATGTGCACTCCTGTAATAGTATAAGGTACAAGGTAAAGAGGGAGGATGCATTCTAAAATTGATCAATACGTCAAATCAGTAATTAGGGTACAACATATTTTATTAAAGCTTATATTTTGTTACAGGGGAAGGAAGAAGCTAAAAAACGTACGGAAGAATCTGCTGCTAAGAAGTCTAAGAAAACAAAAAAGAAGACTGAATTATAAAATGAATGAAACCAGTACAATTTTGAATAATGAAATTAATAATACCTCCTTTTTGTACAACTTTTTCTACTTGTCACTGTATATTGTGAAACACATTGTGTCCTGATGTAAAAAGCACTGCTATTTGTGTTTGTTGTAATTTTTTGTAGCTTTCAGTTATGTGAATACATTTTTGAAATAGCTTGAATTTTATGTCATAATATCTAACACTAATGAAACAAACTATAACTTACAAGTAACGATTTACATACAACATTTTAGAATTTGACTCCGAAAGCAGATTAGTTGTGCTTCTCTTGCTCTTGCTGAAGAGCTGCCACCTCTCTTCTCACTTCTTTCACCACTGTTGCCAGTGCCTCTGGATTCACTCCATTCTCACAAAGGCGAACACAGATGGACAGGGTTTCTGTATCCAAACCTGTATTTAAAAGCTTAGAGATTTCCATAAGTATATTAAAGGCTTCTCGAGCCTCTAGTATTTTGCTGTGTTCACTGGAATCAGCCATAATTCGCTCTGCTGGCATTGTTCATCTTAAAAAAAGAAAGATAAATCCAGCATATTAACATCCTATATTTTATGCAAAATCTGAATAGATAATGCAGTTGTAAGTTGTGCATTAAGCGAATGTATGTTGTATATTATTCTTTGTTAAATTAGGTTGCTGTCTCAAAGGTGAACATACCAAAAGAAACTACAATTTCATAATCGTTGTTCTCTTAAATAATACTGAACTCAGTTCCCACAGTGCAAAACTAGCATATTCTGCCCCCAACTAACCGAAACTGACAATAATAATAGATTGTTTCTCTAAATATAAAATATATAAACTGCTGTGAAATGATAATTCTTGCACAATGGCCATGTGTAGGCTAAGGTGGAAAGGTTGAGTCAGATTGAAAAGTTCAATGCCATAGCCGGGATTTGAACCAGAATCTTCGGCTCTCCATGCCACTGCTCTACCATTGAGCTACCATGACAATGTATAAGTACATTATACCAGGATATGTGAATCAGATGGAGAATTTAATGTTGTACCGGCACGTTGCCATGGTAGCTCAATAGCTCATCGGTAGAGCAGTGGCATGGAGTGTCAAAGATCCTGGTTCAAATCCCGGCTATGGCATTGAATTTTTCAGTCTGACTCAAACTTTCCAGCTATCAACTGCTGTCAGTGATGGGAGCATAATCAGGTAGAATAAAATTCATCTCTAATAGCTAATCTACAAATACTTGACAACCACAAAGCAGACATCCTTTTTTAATGAAATGCCAACACAAAAGTGCAGACAAAAAGTTCACACACTTTGAATCCAATAGGCTATCCACATCAAAATTTCAAAAATAAAAGTATAGGATTTTCAGAGATATGCATCTTTAGGATAAACCTTCCTTTCTTTTGTGCTTTGAATTTTTCCTGGTGCTGGTAATATATGATATTTTCCCGGGCTACTAACCAGGTGGTGAATTGGATTAATTCCGACGTTTCGAAACCAAACTGAGGCTTCATTGTCAAGGAGAATGAAATGCCGGGATTAGATGTTGTGTATTTATAGGACTCCTGTGAATGGGGACATCCGGTTGGTCTTCATCAAATCCTTTCTCCAATCCGGATGTCCCCATTCACAGGAGTCCTATAAATACACACCATCTAATCCCGGCATTTCATTCTCCTTGACAATGAAGCCTCAGTTTGGTTTCGAAACGTCGGAATTAATCCAATTCACCACCTGGTTAGTAGCCCGGGAAAATATCATATATCTTCCTTTCTTTTCTTTATTCTTTCCTGGGAAAAAATGCTTACTGCCCACTTTTTTTTTCAGAAAACTATAAATTTCCCATCAACAAAGCATTAAGCTAGATTTAAAAAAATTGTAAATGTCACTGACCAATTAGTTCTAAAAATGGTTTATTATATTATTTGCATATGTAAAGACACAGACTTACATATACATATATGTAGCCTATTCACAGAGTCAAACTTGGATAATTTGAAGCTGAAAGGACCAGCAAAAGGATTTGAATTTATAAGGGTTCAAATTAGAAAAGTTTATTGCTTTGTATAGGGATGTCGAGGGACCATGCTAAAAGTTTGAATTATTCACGATTTTGAATTTAAAAAGTTTGAATTATTGAAGTTTGACTGCATATATATCAATTAACCTGGGCAATATTCTTTTGGTAGCCTTCTATACAGCTTAGTGAATGAAAGAGTGTATCAGACTAAAGGTTACAGCAGACATGGGCAAACCCCTATCCATTGATACGCAACCCGCAAACTTTTGTCAACTTACACATAGCTCGAAAAGAACGGATAGATGGAGACACAAGCAGAGAATAAGTGCAGTGGCGGTTGCTCATTCTTAGGGAAACACTAATTTCACTTTAAAATGTACACTACGAGAAACAAATAATACAAACAATCTTGCATTTTTAATTATTCTTTTACGTGTACAATTATTTAATTATACAAAGGCTTAGAATGTGTCATAACTAGAGACAGGCACAATATGAAGAAAATTTTGCCAAAATATGAAATTTATTTATGCTAAATATGAAATTATGAAGAAAAAAATTAAAAATATTATGAAATGCAATAAATCACCAATTTTATCATCTGAATATTTGTTATTTGATTTAAGACAACACACAAAGGAATATCTACCATATTCACAATGAGAGGGTAAAATAAAAACATTAGTTAACTGGTAATTAATACGTTAAATATTCACAATATTCTATTCACCTACATTTTTCACATCACATCATCACATCAACTAATATTTATTACAATAAGATAAAAGCAGCTTTTCAATGTTTTCTGGCAAAAAGTACATCTCCTGTCGGTAAGAAACGTCTGAACTGTGTGTGTGTATTTTTAATTTTCATTTTTTTTATGTATAATGCTATTTGTGTGTTGTTTCAGCTGAAACTTTGTGTTTGCAGATACCAGTATTAAAAAATAAATTAATAACAAAATTATTATGTAATTCAGTCACCCATTTGTTCAGAATAAAGATAACGGCGAAAGCCAAATATTAAGTGCACTTTAAGCTCCGCCCACTCGATCACTCAATATTCACATTTTGTTTCTCAGGGAAGCAGGTGACAAACTATCCTTGTATATTGTCGCCGACACTCCCGACAGTACCAAATATTAAAAATGCGAGAGTGCCCCTTGTAACAAATATTAAAACTGCTAGAGTGCCCCTTGTACCGAATATTAAAAATTCTAGAGCACCCCTTGTACCAAATATTAAAACTTCCAGAGCGCCCCTTGTACCAAATATTAAATGCGAGAATATGCGCCTTGTACCCAACGGTTTGTCAGCCTATTCATCCTCAAAGAATTCGCTAGATCACAGGATAAAATGAATTGCTTCACTGGGGGAGGGCTGGCCGGGATATGTCTCATGCGAAGATGCATCTTATATTTGTTCTTTCCCAAGATATCAAATGTAGCGTAAACATAATTTGAATGTTAGTACAAATATGTCTTTAGATAATATTACACGGGTAATAAAAAGGACTATATTCCATACTTAACACTTTTGTTACAAAATGTGCACATAACAATCGTTCCATCTGTTTTAAAACAGTTTAACTCTGTCACCAATTGCGCATTCCAGATTTAGGCACACGATCCAAATCACCACGAATCGCAAACAACACATAAATTAATATTCCCTCCTCCCTGCTAGTGCGCTGGTTCCTCTAACTGTAGCTTTCGGAATGCAAAAAAAATTTGACTACCTCCACTCAATATGTAGAAATTCCATTCCCGATCATAATGGAAGTAGGCTATTATTAGAGCGGAATGGTGTACGGTACCTCTTAACAGTTAGAAGTGTTGCCAAATGTCTTAGCTTTCTGGAGTTAGCGGTTTAGGGATTTGAGATGCGATTCCAGGGAAATTTTTCAAAACATTTTAATAATGTGGGAAACTCGATTCATTTGTCAAATAAGTATTAATGAAGGAAAAATTTTTAAATCATACAAAATATGAAGCTTTATGAAGATTTTCACGAAATATGAAGATTTTACCAAAATATTATGAAATATGAACTTTTTTCTTGCTTGCATTGCCATCTAAACTTCGTGATTCGTAAAGATCCGAGTTTTCAGAGCGCTAGTAGCCATATTTTAGAATATGAAATTTCATATTTTGCCTGTCTCTAGTCATAACACCTTTCCAATCGGAACTGTGTCGCGACCCGTCACTGCTTTCAAGGAGAGTATGACTCATGCATGGGAATAATCTGCCACCTACACCGAAAGTCCGCAATGCCATCTTGTGTGTTATGCAGGAAGGTCAAGAACCACAAGTGGTTCGCGAACCAGTAAATGCCCATGTATGGGTTACAGGTAACCAATGGGAGTTGGAAGTCAACCAACAGTCCATGTAACACAGAAGAATCAACTCTATATACTGGGGCTGTTAACTATATTACCACCAAGGAATGCAGATTAAATTAAGTAAGCTGAATAGTGAAATTGATAAGCTAGATACACCATTAATCATCCCATGGGTCAACTCCTAAATAGAGTTCTTACAATAGTGGTTCAAGTGTTCTTGAAAGGCTGTATGGACATACGCTTCCAGTAAGGCAGTGAAATAGGGGTTCTCTGCTAGTCGATACGCAAAGCTAACCTTTTAATAAGTAACAATAAAAGATACTCTATATAGGGGCTCATCATCTTTGTATTTCATATAAGTGTGTAAGCTGTCATTCATATGTTGGCAATATTGCATAGGCCTACTTAATAGTAATTGGAAAGGCCTGTTAAACCATCTCCCAATGAATTCAACAGTTTACAAAAATATTAGACTGGATATTGTCACAATACATGTCTTAATCATATCGGGAGAGTACTATCAAGTAAGAAAGAAACAGTAGAGAGAGACATGTGTAGGAAGTGCTCCTAATGGTTTAGGAAAAGTAACTTATCTGGGTGAATGGGAGTTGATACGACAGCATAGGCATAAGAGCCAGAATTGGCTCCTTTGGAGAGGAAGAGGGGGAAGAAAGGACAATCAATAAAAATGAATAAAATATTGCATACACTGATGCTCCACTAAGTCACAGTTCTTAAAATAAGCAGGACTAGTTTCGGGAGTTTTCTCCCATCCTCGGCTGCTGACCAGCAGCTGAGGAGTTATTTCATAACTAAAGCCTTATGACGTGTTATTAATTGTTACGCAATACCGTCACCACGTTATATTATTGGACTGCATTAAAATCGTCTATTAAATGTCGCTACATAAAATAGCGAGGATGATTCATCGGAAATCATTATAATTCGGCATCCACACTTACGCTGTTGACCTGCGCTTACCATATGCGCGATCCTGCTGAAATGTGATTTCTTGGGTTGACAACACTGCAGAAAGACTGGCGGAGTAGCTATGTTTTGTTCCCCCCAACACTCACTTCCCCGTAAATCCAGCACCCAAGATATGGCGCGCGGGTAGTACGTACAGTATGCTGAATAGCATAGAGAACATAAAGGCAAGGTTCTTGAAGACAGCCCTCTGCCTGTCCAAATATACACCCTTGAGGCTTGTTTATGAGTTAGCCAGAGAAACATTCTTCTTGGAAGATCTCCGATCCCATCTATTTCTACCATGCACAGAAAGTCATAATAGAAGAAAGGGAAAGAAAGAAAAGAGAAATATGGAACGATTTCTTTGCTACAGACGCTATGATACACCGTGAGTGGGTGGAGGCAGGATTTAAAATGGGGCATACAGTAACTGGTTTGGCGGTGCATGGGTTCCATTTCAAGATAGGTACTAAGAAAAGGTTCAATGACCCAGATGTCGAATGTACCTGCAAGTTATGTGGAAAACAGTGTGAACGGCATCACATACTGACCTGTGCATGACGTGAAAACAGCATCTAGGAAATATTAAATATGAATAAACAATGCACTTTGTGCACATTTCACACATTATTATTATTATTATTATTATTTATAGTTGTGAAAAATTATGTTTGGTGCAAGGATCTTTTTTTTATTATTGAGTGGAGGGGAAGCTTGGGGGCGACATGTATTAAATAGATGACATGACAGTTGAATTAACGTTTCACACTGCAATGATGTAGTCGTCAAGACGACTGGCTATGATGCTAGTGGTCCCATGTTCAAATAATGCACATTTTGCGCGTTTCCGTAATTCAAATACTGGTAGGTGCGAAAATTTATGGGATAGGAATAGGTAGGTAGGGTGAAGGGAGGAAAGATGAAGAAAATACAGGAAAGGGTAGTTCCATCGTTGCCACCTAGATGTCTCTAATTGTTTAATAGTGAGTTGCTTGGGCGGAGCTTAAGTGGCGACCTGTTCTTCCGTTTTCCCAAAAGAATAATGTCCTGGGATAAAAATCGTGCCATCCCGGAGCCATCGTATAATTATAAAATTCTCACTTTTCATTAATTTAAAGCTTTTGTGCCATAATTTAATTTAGGTTATGTCAAAATTTGGTACCAAAATTTTACATACTTTTAATGGGCACTCTAACTTACCTACGGAGTTAAAAATTCCAAAACTTCTTGCGAGAGGTTTCGGCAACGATATTACTTCTTGATTCTTTTATTTAACTGGACACAAAACATATATCTGACAAGCAACTAAAACACCACTGACAATTTGACATTCAAAATCAAATGTAGTTGCTCACCCATGTATATATTCTGTGGTTGCTCACTAGTGATTCTATTATCTTTGCCTGAGCTCATGTTCACCACCTTCTTACCTGCGTGGATTTTTGAACAAATTCTGAAGTCAGCTGACAGTTGCTGGCTGCTGCAGACGATTCTACAATTTATTAAATAGGGCGTCTATTAAAATATACTTGGAACTTAACATTTATCGTAAAATATGGCGCTACATTCCGCAATTAAAGGGAAATTAGTCTCTGTGATAGGGGACGAGGTAAGCCAAATTAAAATTTATCATTAAACGTTTTTCAAACGTTGTAATAATACAACAAACTAATATGAATGTAGGCCTAGCCAATGTCACAAATTTGTCAGAAAAACATTTAATAAATTATTTGATCTCTGATGGCTTGCGTCCTTTCATATTCTTATATATTAATAAAAGACAAGACACACTTTTCTTTTCATTTAACACCCTCATTCATTGCTACAGTGATATCTTTCAAGCATTTTTACCTTATTGCTGTAATAAACTGTATTTATTTATTCTAGTATAATTGCTCTAATTTGTAAGGTTTTGCTTCAGATTTCTTGATTTAAATGTGCACATACATTTTTCTATGTCTTTTCCCTATAAACAAAACACACAGTTACTGGTAGTAAGTTCTTCATGCTCTATCAACTGAGTTTTTATCAAGTTCCGAGCTTTTGAACTCTAGCTGTGAGTCCATCTTCTGGGATCTGATTGATCAGATTAGCAAGAGTGCATAATTAATGACCATATCACTTTGCAATATATTTTTTTTTGTATTCCCTAATTGTTCCATATTTGTATTTCTAGGATACATGTGTAGGATTCCTTTTGGGAGGTGTCGGAGAAATAAACAAGAACAGACATCCAAATTTCATGGTAGTCGACAAAAGTAAGTATTCTTTGAAAATGAAACATTTTCTCGAAACGGTAATTTGTGCCGCGCACAGGTTTTCCTTCCACTGAATAATAAACGACCCTTGCACCAAACATAATATAATAATAAAATGGAGTAGCGCACAATGTGCATTCTTAGTTTTGTTACGACTCGCAGAACTTTGTGAGCGAAACTGTCCTCATTTTACACTGTTGTGCATGGTATCGATCACAATTTCCGAAGCACAATTTGCATACACACTGGTCGTTCGGTTGATGAAATTTCACGTTGCTGCAGACTTTGTGGTGGAAGCCATGTGCAGCATATCTAAGTCACAACTATAAACAAAATAATATTTCATAATAAAAAAAAATACCCTTGCACCAAAAATCATATTTCACAATTATAGGAGTGGGAGTGAAAACTCGTGCGTGGCATAAAATACCTTTTTCCCACAATTTCAATCAAACAAATTAAGCTAAATTGTGGAACAGCATTTATTTACTTCCCATTTTTTTAAGTTCATCCTAAGGCATGTTTCAGACACACAATGACCATCCATACAATACCGTTTACACAGCATGGTGTCCTTCTTTGAACTTTTCACATGCACCTGGAACCAGCAGGTCTTGTGTTGTAAACCCAACATGGGTCAAAGAAGTATTAAATTGATAACATTGTACGCACATATATACAAAAAATATAAACAGAATTTTTTAGATTCACCCTATAAACATGAAGAGAAAAGTGTTTGGGGCATTTTAGTACTATTTGCAGAGCTGAGAGATAATGGGGGGGGGGGGGAGGAAAATAACTGCACAAATGTCTATAAGATTTTCTTCAGCACAAAGATATATTCAAGCTGTTTTTGTCTCCTAACTAACACATGGAGCTACAGTCCAGGGACCACCACCCAGCTATTGCATCATCTATCTTTGTCCTCCAACATTGGCAGATGCCAAAATTGGAGCATACCAGCGTTATTTGTGGCTGGAGCCACTACTTCTCTTAGGTATTAGCTCAGTTGTTCTCATGAGGTTGGGTGCACCCCATTCTATACTTAAGAAAAATCCAAGGAGGTATCCAGGGATCAAACCTGGGTCATAGTCAGCGGTTCTACCTACTAGACCATGCATATGGTCTTCCTTCTCTTATAGCTCCTGAAAACCACATTTCAGTTCCAGGAAAAATCCCACCAAGCCCTTTTAGTGCCATTTCTGTGTCAACATTTGCCAAATTGCCTGTACATTCATAAAGTAATGTTCGTAGATAAAGCATGGCACCAGCACTTAAACATAGCACGTGTGAGGGAAGCAATTCAATTGTTCTTCCCATTAACACGTTGCTCAGATTAGACAATCACAGTGTCATGTTTTCTACTGGGAAGGTATGGCATCACAACAGCTACCATGCACCGTGTACACAACACTGGTGCGTATGAAAGCACTCATAATCTTCTTCCTTTAAACATATGAACGGCACTATTTGGATGGGTTTAGGTTACCATAATTACAAAAGCAAAGGCAGAATTTTCACACACTTGACTCCAGAACATATATATATAGCAATGAAAGAAAACAAGCCAGAATAAAGGTTATTAATAGGAAAATAATTTCTCTCTAGTGCAACTGCCGAACTATGTTAGTAAATTGATTGAGGAAATTTAGTTCCTTTATTTTGTAATGAATTTTGCTTATTAACATGTCCCTTTACACTTATTGTTTTTTTATTTTATTTTTTCAGATACCAGTGTCAGTGAAATCGAGGAGTGTTTCAAGAGATTTGTACGAAGAGATGACATTGATATCATTCTGATCAATCAAAACGTAAGCCTTTTTCCTGCCTACTTCTATTGAAACAGTAGTATGGGATTTTAATAATCTTGTAGCAGGAGTAGGCTTAGAAATTTCTCTCTTAAGGTTTTCAAGAATCATCCATTTGAATTTCACTTTTCTGCTCAGTCATTTATAAACTGAGTAGTTCACTTTGATGCAGTAGCAAATAATGTATTTTGGTCCCCTAGAGTGTATGCTGTATAAGAGAAAAATTTATTTTGCCTTCATTCCCTTTTTCACAAAACAATCTCAATCACTGCACGAAATCAGTGTTCTCCATTCTTCTGTAACCTCACATCTGATCTTCTTTGCCTACCTCCATACACAAATCAATAAAAGATGCCTGGGCAATACTGAGCAAGTGTTTGCTGGAAGGGTGTAGAATACACTGGCATGTGAAGTTCTGAACTAACTGATGCCATTTGTCTGTCATTCTTAGAACTTTTCAAACCTCCCACGAACATCTGAAACAAATTATTAAGGCAATATTTCACACTTGAATTTCACTTAACTTCACTGATTTAATAGTGAAGTTCAAGTGTGAAATATAGCCTTAATAATTTATATGATGACTTCACTGTGTTCTTCCCAATATTAGTTTCTATCTGAAACAAAGTTTGAAATAATAAATTTACAGACACGACTGCAATGTGATCAAGGACCTTGCAATTCAGTAGTGAATTAGACCACAGCTCGAGGCTTTGGTTTCTGGATCCATATGTCCAAATTCTTACCAATGTCACATATCAAAAAGTTCAACATTCATCTGCTCCTACAATAGAACATCCAGTATAATCTGAATCTTTCCTATTAAAATAATGTTATGTTGTATCTGTTTCTTATCTAAACGTATTATACATAAAATTTAATTTCATGCCACCTAGACACAATATAATTTCCACGACAGACTTATCTTTAACATTGACAGATCCTTCCCTCTTTAGTATGAGCTTTCAAAAAGTTGAGTGTGTCTATTTATAAAGAAAAAATGTTGTAGATGTTTCTGAAGAGAAAATTCTTTGTACTTGCGACTATTAACACAGTTCAAAAGTTATTTAAACCAATGATTTATAGTTACTGTATAGTCAAGTGAATTTTGTTTTCTATATTTACAGGTTGCTGAAATGATTCGTCATTGTATTGACAGCCATACACAGCCTGTTCCATCAGTGTTAGAAATTCCTTCCAAAGATCACCCTTATGATGCTAGTAAGGATTCCATTTTACGCCGAGCGAGGGTTAGTATCCAGTAGAGTAACATTCAACACTGTTAAACTGTGCCCAATGTATTTTTACCACTATTTTGTACTGTACTTTTTAATTTAGTGGGATAAGCTGCATCATTGTCTTAACCTTGCCTAGTTTAGGCTAGGCTTAGTCCCTTCAGGGATGTAGTGCCACAGAGTTTTTGTAGGAATCCATAAACTGGCTATTTTCGAGTGTTCAAGCATAGACTGCAATTTTCACTTAAAATATTTTACATCTTTTGTTAGGGGCCTTCTCACAGACTATTAATCGATGACCCATTTTTTAAGACCTGAAATCATTACAAAAGAATGAAAGATAAAAATATTACATTAATGTAAGTTGAAATATAAGCACATCAGAACACATGTCAAGAGTAAGCCAGTATGCCTGCAATAAATATTACATATTTTTGTTCTTTACTTTTCGAGATCTTTTGGGAAGTGAAGAAATGCAATTCAGGATTTCTTCCTTTATTATCACTGCAATTTACAGCAAAACAATAAGGTCCTTTTGAAACATGTTCTAATAAATACAACACTCCTATTTATTTACATACTCCCTGCAGTGTAGTGTTAGTTTATGGCCTCTACAATCGTTAGAGCACATGTTTGTCTGGAAGAAAAACAGACTGACTTTCGTTACTATAAGAATATTTATACGTGACTATACTAAATAGCTGACAGAGGAACTAGTTTCATTTCCTTGATTTAAAGTTCAGGATGTAGTTCCATATGTATTCTCTACTTCAAGTGTCTTCGGTTACAATTTTTTAATGGCCTTGGTTTTGTATGTTGTTTAAGGCACCTCTTCAGATTGATCTCACTGTCTCTGTGTGTGCTTCCTTCTCATTGTTGCTTACCAAGCTGTAAACAGTATCAGTTCATTGAATTAATATTTTGATTGCACTTTTCTTTATTATGTTTTCTATTCTATGAATTCTAATTTTGGTTTTATTAACTGGATTTTTTACTTTGTTTTAGGGTATGTTCAATCCTGATGACTTGAAGTAAACTTCAATTCCCAAGACATTCCAGATTCATACTGTTATCACTGAGATCCAAAGTATTATTTGTATTTAGGTCAAGAATGATAGTTTGTAAATGAAATGTACAGTAGTATTTCAAATTTGGTGTTGGAAAATCTTGTATATAATTAAAAAAATATATATATTTTGAGTTGAGGAGGACACATAAAAATATTTGTAAAACATTTTATTAACGACAGACTGTTGATATTCATTTACATGTATGCATTTATTGTATTATTCTAGAGCACAAAAATAAATTGGTTCAACATCAGAGAAAAATATAATATTGTTCCATCCATTACATACATCAGTAAGTTCAGTATAAGGCTTTATATAAAACATGGACACAACAATTATTTCGTTTTATTTCAAACAATCAGTTAATGTTAATGTTAATGAAATTCAACAAGTTATACCCGTGCAAATTTAAAGGGAGACATTTACTTATTGCAAAATTGTGATTTCAACATAGAAACATTCTAATATGGACTAAGATGACAACAAACAAATATTTCACTTGAATGCAATATCGTTTTGAATCTGTTATTTATTCATAACTATCTAGAAATATTAGTCTGAAAGTAAAGTATATACAGCAATACAGGTTAAAAACCACCATCAATTATAAAACTTGTAATTTTTTAAATCCATTGAAAGTTCAGTATCTGTATGTGATAAGTTCAAACTAAATTGTGCAACCTTCTTCATATTATCACTGAAAGCCTGCTATGATGGGATGTTAGGGGATCAAATCAGTACCCATGGACATATCTGTTCTGTCTGGCTGTCTGCCTGTTTTATAGTGAATTTATAACAATAAAGTGCTTGTGTACATCTTATTTTATAAACACAGAACTCAACATTTCACAATAGACAAAATTACTCCCCTTTTATATACCTAATACTTTTTTGTTCCCTGTTTAAGAAATGACTGAAATTGCTCTGCTGAGACATACTGCTTAATCGAAACCACTTGTAACGCGTGCAGGGTGCTCAAATTCTGAATGTTTTACTTTCTACTTCAATTTTAAACTTTCTTCAACAGAGTAATTTCTCTCGTACCTGCCAACCCGACCATATACCACACTGCAATAAGCACAAAACAATATTTATTATTTTTAAAGTCTGAATGATACCTTTTACTCAAATTACAATAGAAAAAAAATTAAGGATGCATTAGAAAGGGATGGAATTAAGCTGGTAAACAGATCAAAAAGTGAGTATCATCATTACATTTACAGTTTACACAAGAGTCTGGACAGGTGAACTAGATTAATAATACATTAGAACAACTAAACGACGCCAGATTTTGAAAAACTAGACCATGAAATAATATGCTTAAAATAGGTACATCTGGGAGCGTTGTAGCACCTGCGATATATATATGATTCCATGGTTTGTCAAACTGCAGTTTACTACATTGGTACAGGAGTATTAAAGGATTCTTTCCTTATGGATGACCATCTTCAGCCATCATAGCATACAATCAAATTGGTCATTTAAAATTATTCTAAGCTATGCAGGTGCTTTCAAAGGGTAATTACTAATTACAGTATTACCACTCTTTTACATTTTCCAAGGGACATGGGGAAAATGTAAATCATAGGAACATTGTGAACATAGACCAACAGCCATTTTGGTGCCTTAGAATTTATACTTATTCTTGGGTATATTTAGGTCGCTGATGCCAAATGTGCCATTAGTTTCGCCCTATCAGCTTTAGTTTTGTGAGATATGGTATTACCATTATGCATATTATCTTATTTTACGTTTGATATAAATTAAAAAACTGCCTATCTTTAGCTTCTAAATCATGTGAAGAAAAAAGCAACACACTAACATTACAATAACAATATAACATGGGGTTTTCAAAAAATTGATATCACATATTGTATGGTCGTTTATGACTTATGAGCTGTCAATTTGAGGGCCAAAAATTAATTGAGCTTTTAGTTTTTCTGTACTTCGTAGTTTTCGTCCTACGTGTCCAAAGTATGGTCAAGAACCTTCACTAGCTATATCATCAAGCAAGATTTTGTTTCGCTAGACTGAGTTCACAAATAAAATCTATATAAAAGTAGAGCTGGTAGAGAAAAACTGTTTACATATTAAGAACAAGCACACTAAGTATAGCCAAATCCGGTAAAACATCTGAGACACCAAACAAAAAGTTCTTTTTTGTTGGGCTGTGTAATCTAAGGAGACCAAAAAAAAGTGTTGTAAACAATGGGAAAATGTTAAATATGGGAATGTAAATGCACGGTAATATAGTACTGTACTTGGTAAAGAAGCATTTTAAAGAGATTTTAAATACTTTCACTTTACACTCACGTAACAAATTTATAAGGATAGATTTATAAGGTAATTTATTTTATAATAAAGTCCCTATAATTTGTAGTCATCAAAATTGTATCTTACATCTTAATTTTTTTTTTTTTTAATGTAATGAAGTTTTAGATATTGTACTGTAGTTGCAGGAAGGTGGTTCTGAACCTTTTAGTTTCAATTGGTACATAACAGTAACTGGTACTGTACTTCATAATACACTGATTTAAATAAAATAAAATTGATCCTTACACTTACTAAGATTAAATGTATAATACTTATAAACAAAGTACATTATTGCATCCAAGTTTAGAACATTACAAATATCACATAACTACTTTCTTAGGTTCAGCTTATTGTTAGTTCAGTAGTAGTCTGAAATTATACATTCCATATTTGAGATTTTTAAATACTTCATTTCACTTAAGTTAAATATGCTACTTCAGATGAAAAATTATTCTGTATTCAGTGTTGAATTACAAAAATTATTAACCTCAAGTACAGTGACACTAAATACAACTTTCACAATAGTTTGCATACTTGTAGCCAGACAGAATATGCAAATGTTAAAATAATGTCTATTCCAGATTTTAGCTTAATAAGATAATTTTGCTTTAAGATTCAACTTTGATTAAACAACTGGGAGAGAATAATTTATTTCCCCTTTATTTATAGACCAGGCCTGGGGAACAGTACTCCCAAGGTGTGATCACATACCCCCACTTCATGACCTCAGTTGTGCAACTGAACCAATTGCTATGCTTTAGAAGTCATGAAGAGAAGGAAAGTAAGGGGAAGGGGATTACACCTTGGGAGTACTGTTCCTCAGGACTGTTACAGACCAACCCAATTTAATTTATTACATAAATTAAAAAAAAACTAATAAAAAGAAGTGTTTAAATATGTATTTCAAGTCAGTGGATAAAAGTTAAAATCACTACACAACGTTTCAACTCTCCCCTGGAGTCTTCCTCAGGTGACTCCAGGGGAGAGTTGAAACGTTGTGTAGTGATTTTAACTTTTATCCACTGACTTGAAATACATATTTAAACACTTCTTTTTATTGGATTTGTATCAGTGGAAATTTGGGACCGATATGGATGTTTCATTAAAAAAAAAACTGTATCCCACATTTAACTACCAGACATTAAACTTTTAAAAATAGTTCTGCTGTTTTGTTAATCTATATAAATAAAAATAAATTGCCACATGTATGTTGCCGCATCACTTAACGACTCGACCAATTTGGCTGATTCTTTTTTGTATTCGTAATTGTCAGGACAAGGTTAGTATGAAAGAAAATTTTTGGAAAATCCACGGAAAACTAGGAAATATGAAATGAGGCACAGCTTGAGAGTTCTGCTGTGACATGTTATATATATATATATATATATATATAAAAAGTGTGTCTTGCAACCAAGCCAAATTGAAAGAGTGTATGTATGTATGTATGTATGTATGTATGTATGTATGTATGTTCCCTATACAGATCTACATTTCTTGACCAATTTGCACTAAATATTGCACACATACCCAGTTACTGTAATGACTCAAAATGATTTCCATTTGTCAGTACATCTTTATAATGTATAGTAAACCCAGAGTAAAATTTATACAAGTTAAAATACAAGTTAATGACAATGTATTATCATTAGTGAAAGTAAAGTATTCTGCTATTAAAGAGAAATCAGATCATAAAGAAGGTTTTGATATCAATGCTGATATGACCTTTTAAATCCAGAAACTGAAATATTTTTATTTCATGGAGAAGGCTATTGTACAATTTAATGCTATCAAGCCTCCATTGAACTGGGCAAGGAAAGATTATCCCTAATTCCGATAATGTTTGTTTTTACAACAATGTTTTTTTTATCAGCTTTTGTGATAATCTATACTTATTAACTGCATACTTAGGTAATTTTTCTCTACTGACGTTTGATTCAACTAGAAGTGTAGTATTTTTTTAAAATGTCCCATTTTGATATACCAAAGCCCCTATAAGTTACATTTTAACATAAGACTGATTCCAGGGTGTCCACCAAGTAATGCTGAAGAAATTCCCGGCTTATTCCCTGATTTTCATTGATCATTTCAGAAATCCCCGACCAAAATATGAAGCACTTTCTAATAACTGTGTAAGGAAAATTATAGGATTATACATACTTTAAATAAGAAAAACTTTTAGTAACAAAAATAATTGCAAACAATAATTACTTAGGCTATAACAGATACAAAAATTAGGAACAATAAAATAAATTAAATATACTTTCATATAGGCCTATTATTGTCTAGAATTCTTTTTGAACCCACTTTGCAATTTTTCGAATTTTCCCGGATATTTTAGCAAATTCATTGACTTTTCCCAGATTTTCCCGACCATACGAAATTCCCGATCTTTTCCCGACCAGTGGACACCCTGGATTCACATCAGTTGAAGCAAACAATACAATACTGTGCATCCTACTGAAACGTACAGCTAACAATTACCTACCTTATGTACACTATGCTTTTAATGTGATTATTCTTTGCTTCAAATGCTCCTTACTTATGTGCAAGTGATAGGTGTAATGTAATTCCTGATTGATATTGTTAAATTTAATATGATTTAGCCGTAATCCATTCCTAACATAAAATAAGCCTATGCTATAGCCTAGATGTAAGTGAATCATACACTTACATAATTAATATTAATGCCAATGGATTAAGTAATTTTTCTCTACTGATGTTTGATTCAACTAGAAGTATATGATTTAAGTAATGTACCTAAAACTAAACTCCATGGTGCTAATCTCATTAAGGGTCTAGGCCTACTATCCGACCGCTGAATCTTCTACCATAGGCAGATGGCAGGACTGGGGGGCATGTGGTCAGCATGCCGACACCCACGGCTGTTAATTATGATTTCCGCAACTGGAGCCGCTACTTTTTCTATCTAGTAGCTTCTCACGAAGCTCCGTGCGCCCCATTCCATACCTCCCTACCTCAGAAAAATCGAAAGAGGCACCGGGGATCGAACCCGGGCCTGTGGATCCATACCCACTGACGCTAACCATGGGATCATGCAGGTGGTCTTTATGTCACGTATACAAGTTTTTAATTATGTAAATATTTAATGCCAACAAAATAAAATCATGCCATAATTATGTGTGGACTGTGGCTGAGTACATGCACTACACACTGGAAAATCAGTTTTAAAATGATCATACCAACATTCTGAATCAACCTAAATTTTAGCTGACAAATTGCTGTAGCTTTATATACCTTGGTAATTAATTTAATTTATGGTACATGATCTAATAGTGATATCAAATTATCCTACCATCTGGATGTCTATTTGAATTTCAAGATACATAATATAATAGAATATGGAATTATTGTAAATATATTGCCCTTAAATTAATTAATTATTGATAGCACAACAATTGCATATTTATCTCATTGAAGATATATAATCCTTTAAGGAAGTTTTTTCCTGAGCCAAGAATTAAACGTGGAACCTTTTCAAATACGCAGATATTGTATCTTTGAGCCAGAGCCAAGAACTTTCTCCCTACTTATCTAAATCCCTTCTAAACCCTTAATATGTACATAATTATAACTATACTGTGGTGCAGTACCAGAAACTTGGCTCATAAAACTTGACTTTTTTCTACTAATTCCATAACAATGACAATTGCTTAACTAAGTGTAGAGAGCATCATGCACATCTACAGTATGCAAAAGAATAGTTTTTAAGTAGTTTTGAATACATACCATCAATTAATATTTCCTCCATAACTGTAAATATTCAAATATATAAAAACATTTTCAGACAAGTGGCATAAGCTGCTATTAGTTAAAAATTACTCTCACCCAGAATACACTTGTTAATACAATTTTTGTTTGAATTAATGGACAATAGACACATAACTATAGATTCTGCCTAACTAAAATGCAATACTATTTAATAGATTTCACTTGTTCCCATCCTCCAGCTAATGCATATCAATAGGAATCTGCACATAATACAGTTTGCTAACAATAAATATGCATTACATCTGACATTTCTCTTGTATACCCATACAAGAGAACTGCTTACAGGAAGATAACATTTTGGATCTCTAAGTCCAGTATCTTTTCCTATGCTTATTCCATCGCCTCCTTATATTATTAGAGTAAGGAGGATATTATACCTGTATTGGACTGACAGAGAAATTTAAGTGTATAGGTGTATTAAGGACAAGGATTAATATATGTAGGGAGGCAAAATTACTGGAATTAGTAAAAAAGCAAAACATATACACACTTCAAGGGGAATTTTAAAGTAAGAATAAAATATCAGAAGGAAGCAACTTGATCAAAGACTTAATCATCAGGGATTCATCAAGGAATTCCAAATCAGGATTTGCCAATCTGAGAATTTTTTGAAACATGTATGATCAACTGATGTAATATAATAAAGTTAATCTAGAGGTCTGTGTCGATAGATGTTTTGTTCTGTTCTATTTGTAGTTTGTATGTAATTTTTTTTTCTCTCCATATATTGACTCGACAGTAATGCAGAAACTGTCGTTATATGTAGATGAATGAGAAATAAACATTATTATTATTATTATTAAAAAACTGATGTAATAAATCATTCACAAGTTGATTTCTTAGAGTAGGAAAAAAAAAGAGAATGCCTGAATAATGACAACCTCAGACACAGAATAATATTAATAAATGCTAATCCAGTTAACAAACCATATTATGTACAGCAAACTACTGTCAGAAGAAAGGAGTTTCACATATAACATCTTATTCTATAGCTAGAAGGCCACACATTTTCAGGTATACATTTTGGACATATCATAGAAAGGATACCATGTAAGGATCCTTACAATCACAAAGAATATTCCTTAGAAATTAACAGTATTATGTCCTGTAATTAAACGACTATAACCATTATATTTACAACATACTTTCTGTCCATGTAAGAAATACTGGTCACTTTTTTGGTGGGGGAGGGGGAAAGCATTATAATGTTACAACACACATCTTCACTAAAATAATTTTCCATGATGACTGGATAGGAAAGTAAGTGAAAGAAAACATATGTAAAACTAGAGAGAATAAATAAACAGCAAATACCAGTAAGGAAGAACAATGCAACCTGTTATTAAAAATGATTTTACAAGATAGTAAATAGTTTACTCCATTTACGTTTTCATTACAATTAAAGATTGTGAAGAATACTGCCTATTATATAAAATATACGAGGGTAAGTCAATATAAGAACCCACACTTTTTGTTCAATCGTTTGTAGGTTGGCTGTAGCACTTTGCGCCCACGCACATCGACATGTTCATTTATCTCCGCTTGTGGAATGTTTGACTGTTATAATAATTCAGTATTATGAAAATAAGTTTATATTTCACTATGGTGTTAATTTAATTTTTTCCTTTATTGTAGTGTTAAAAAGGCCAGTGCAGCTTAAATTTGGGTAAATGAGGTAAATATGAAGGGGCTGTTTCATTTAAGGGTGACAAAAGTGGATAATCTCATTCCACTTTATTATTATTAGACCTAGAAATTGCCTTCCTGTCACAGTAACTGTTGCTTTAACTATGGCACTGATGACAAACAATGAGAAAAGCAGGGGAACACAAGGGCATGTCAAATAAGAGTGAAAATTACTTTTTTACTCATCTTGCAGACTTATTTCTTATGACTTGGAGCGGTCGTTTTTTAATTCAAGTCACTTCTTCATGTTGGACAATTTGAGGAAGCATGTTGTCGTATACTGTAACTCTTCAATACTTAGTGACTTCTTTTAGGAATGATGTCTGGTGAATACCACGTACATTTGTATTAACTTAGCCATTCAGATTTTACCAAATATTTCAATTTTTAGCACATATGTTTGAAATTTTCAGCACATAAAAAATAAATATTTCTCAAGTTTTTAAGATCTAAAAATTCGAGCCCTGTCAATCAGTATTACATGGCTTTGAAATTTTGTTACAGTTTACAGTATGAAAACTTAGGTAATGTTAAAGCAGACATATAGTATTGTCCCAATAAACAGCACACTGTGGGTCTGGGAGAACTCAAAACTGGGACAAAATCTAAAAATCTGAAGATGATGATTTAATACTATAATGATTAAGTCTTGTACGAAGGGAAAGAAAAATATACACCAAGTATAAGTGTTATATAAGCATTGTCATTTACAAAACCACTACATGCAAGCATCAATACTTTAACTTGTATAAAATACTGATTTATTTTTAATATTAAATAAAATGAGAATTGTCATTATGAGTATTCTACCTTTCAATAAAACATTATATCAAGGTATGTCTTCATTAAATATAAACCAATCCAATCTTTGTTGATGCCTTAAAAACACTCATAAAGCATAAGTAATACACTTAATTTATGCACCATTTTATTGTTTATTATTTTTTAGAAAAATATAATGTACAGTACAACTCCAATTATCCGAATGCCAAATTTCCAGATGGGTTTTCAGGAAGTTTATAAATTATTTATTTAGTTACAGAAAATATTATTTTCTCTATATTACTGTTAAAAACCTTAGAACATGTTTCAAGAGCTGTTGCTCTCATCCTCAGCTCATCTCTACTGCTGGATGCTTTGTAGTAGATACTGGTGACATTGGTGGTGGATGGATGTATATTTTGATATTTCAAGCATTTATCACATAATTCCTTAAACACAATACTACAATATATTTTGATATTAACAACCCAAAACTCTAAAACGGATCTTTAGCAACATCGAGAATATAAATAGAATGTCAATCAAGTTGAAGTTTTTCAAAGTGAACGTCCTCTCTGCAGTGACATACTGTGACATACAAAGACTGACAAAGAAAGCTACAAAGACAAAGAAGTAGCTGACAAGTAACTCATCTGGGACAAGCTGACGAAAAAACTACTGGAGACAGAAAAACTCTAGGGAAGATAACTGAAGAGAGTATTATGTCTGTTGTGGTACTCTCCATCAAGGATAGCATATGCTATGGCCAAGAAAATTTTCCTCATTAACTATTTACGAAGCCGATATCTACTTCCTTGGACAACACCAGCAGAAGAAGCTCTATGTTGGCAAATTGAAGTACTCTCTTTGAAGATCTAGTGACGTAAATTTGCTGTCAACTTGAACATTATATTTAGTCATTTTATTCTGGTTTTCTGAAAAATATTTTCTCATGTTACCTACCAGCTTATTATTCAATTCATAAATGTTTATCAAACCTCGTTCCCTTGGGATTGTGGGAGACAGAGACATTGTAATGCGGCATGTTTATTATTATTATTATTATTATTATTATTATTATTATTATTATTATAAAGTGCTATGTTACAAGATCAATGGTCTTCTTAACGTGCACAATAGATCAATGAAAGAATGAGAAGATATTAAAAGAAAAAAGTGGGTTTTTAATAGTGTAAGAAAGAGGCAGATAAAACAAAATAACTGAAAAATGAATCGTAATAGGGTTCATAGAATTTTTCTTACCAAAACATGCTGATCTAATTTGTCTGAGGAATTCTAAAGTATGTGCTTTCATTTAAGGAATTCTAATTACAGTATGTGCTTGCACTCACTGATTCCTAATGTTTACCATGATCCATTCTCTACATATTACATCAAATTTAATTATGGTTTTACTTTACCTGGCAGAGCTTTCCACTCAACCAGGAAGTAATACAGATTGAAAAGTAAAACTACATATTTTACAGAAGCATATGATCAAATATACTTGTACAGCTTTACAGTTAGAAAATACTAACCATTTCTTTGCAGAACTATACAAACTCACAAATTTCATGTACAATGCGAAATACTACAGCAAATACTTAACCTAAAATATTATGGTATATATGTGCATCACATATACACACATTATATGCAATTAATAAAATACACGTATCTTACAGGTACATTCTTCCTGATACTTCACATATAATGTTTTATTAATACTTATGAAGAAAGTAAATGTTAGAGTATTGAAATCAATGGGGTCTAACCTCTAAAAAATTGTTTCCTTAAAAAAAATGAGCTTCTGTGTATAAGTTTGCAACATAATACCTTTACAGCTGGAAAAAAATCTTAAATTATGTCTACAGTACAAACCTAGAAGTAATAGATTTCTTTAATTTCCCACTATTCTATCCATTTGATGGTTACTTCACATAATCCTTTTTGTCTACAACAAAGAAAAATGAACAAAAATATTTCTGAGGCTATGAGAAAAATCTGCTTTATAGACAATAATTTTAATTGTTTAGGTACCGCATTTTATCTAACTGGAGACTTCAATATTCAGACATCAATACAAGGGAATTATCATACTTGATCGAGACACTTTTATGAAAGTTGATTATAATCTCAATTTGTATTCTTCGTTGCTTAAGTTAAAAAAAGTCCTTTGCTCACACATTCTTACTCTTTTTGGCTAATAAGATTTTCAGACATATCAATTTGGAACATTACAATATGAATGGTCACTACAATTAATATAAAGGTTATATCAAACTGACACTGTTGATAGTACAGTAGAGTCCTGCTAATCCGGACTAGATGGGACCAGATTCGTCTGGATCACCGAAAGCCAGGATTAAACTGAATTTGGGTTAAAATATAAGTACTGTGCTGAAATACAAGTTTTAGATGGGTAAAACTGTAAAAATTGTTCCTTTTCATAAACATAACTTTTCCTACAACTTAATTTTAGTTTTAATACTACTGTATCCATAAATCTAAGCTTTTAACCTATGAACTGATGTAGGATTAACAAAACTAAACATTTTGAATCACGAGGCTGAGTGCACCCCTACCAGACCTCCCTACCTCAGAAAAATCCGAGGAGGTACCGGGAATCGAACCTGGGCCAACAGATCTGTAGTCAGCGACGCTAACCACAAGACCACGCCGGCGGACCACATAAACATAGAGGCATGTTTAATTCTGATCATCCTTTGATAAACAACCAAGAAATAGGAAAACAACATTGTAAGCAATAGTGATGATGGTTCATCATTCATTGGCCTACATTTCAGCAATTAGATAAATATTTTTGAGCATGTTAAAATCATTGAGCTCTAAGTAAAAGAAATTCTACAAAAATCACATACTAATTACAGTCAGTTTTATAGTTACTATCTCCTATCAATACATTTTCATTGATCACTCTGAACACTTAACATGAAATGTCATACAAATTCAAAAACATTTAAAAAGAAAATAAATTTCCCGAGCTGGGTCTACAATAAGCAAACATGTGAAAAAATAGCTCTGAATGTTAGCATATAATGTGAAGTTCAGATCACAACTTGTTTGTATTTATTGAATTCTCAAAGTTTCAATTAATATACCAAGCACTTACAGAATATTTTTTAATTTACTTAATAAATTTGAAGTTCTGCTTTCCTTTACACTAAAATCCATGCCTTGAAACTTACCATTGATAGTTTTAATTTGTATAATGTCCAAACATTTCACAATAACAAAGACTGTACTTAGATATGTATTTAATATAATTGTAGGCCAATTAGTGAAAAATATCTGTAACCATCTGCTTTAATTCCACCTGAAAATTCCCTCACTATTTGTTTACTTTATATAGACCCAGCTCATAAATAGCAGATCATTAAGAAGGTTAACATTTATACATGTATGTCAACTTGTAATATGTCTTTAAAACAAATACTTTTCACACAAATTATTACTGTGCCTTGTACTTTTTGTCACCTCATAAAAAACGGTGAACTACATCAATGCATTACGAAATAAATCAATGTTAAAAAATAGTAGTGTTAAAAGCTAGGTAACACTAGATATACACTTTTACATCTGCTGTACAACATTTAAAAATATATATGTATACATATTTCAACATTTGAGCACAGAACTCTGTAGTCAGTATGAGTTACAGTATTACAGTACAGAAATTTCTTCAACACTTAACAATGAGATATCAATTATTTATTATACCTGACTTACAGCAATTTTTAATGGATGGATTGCTGTACAAACCAGCAAGTACCTTCCAGAGAACCTGAAATGAAACAATCCTTTATGTAACCCAGTTCATACTGCCCAATACTCAAAAGAGGTTGGTATGTCAGATCATGCAGAAACACACCCTCAAATTTTGTATAGATGTAGATTAACTGAAAATCAGCTGCAAGTTTTTTCTCCAAGGCCATTTATTCAAGGCTCGAAGTCTGGAAATGATCTAGTTGGGTTCTCCTAGTTTCCAGTTCTCAGACATCAAACATTATTTTTTGCTCTTCTCATATAGCAATATTAACAACAGCGGTCTTGTAACACCAAAGGAATGAATTATTCTTTGTATTTATTTTAATGAATAATCAACAGTCATAATGAGTGTTTATACATAAGTGCTGAATCCCAAAAGCAAACATTAACTAAAGAAATAACCACCCTGAAACCTATGAACAAAACAAAAGCTATAGAAAAAATCACATTTCACCGTTGGAAAACAGGAAATTTCAGAAGGTCTCAGTAAACACCACAGCACCCGTAAACAGGTTCTCTTTAAAGGATTTATTAAAATGCACTAATTTAGAAGACCACCACCACAGCCAAGAATCTGAAATCTACCAATTCAATTATAGCATAAACTGCGAGAAAGCGTATAAGAGGAAAACCAAGAAGAAACTGGTTAGGACCAAGGGACATATGAGATATAGAAATATAGACAAGTCTGTGACAGCAGCCCACTATGAGGTGAAAACCATGATAATGATCAGGTACGTAATTGGTTCAATGTATCCATGGACACAAGGATCTTTCATTTTGGGAAAAGAGATTTATTTATTTATCGTCCAGCCGGTAGTTGGAGTACATATTATGATAATGATAAATATGAATGATCATGGGCCTCGATACTAGTTTAGCTATTTATAATGAATTCAATTGCTACAAATGATTTTGATGAAAACTACTAATGGTGCTTTCAAGTGAATTTTATATAAAAAATAAGCAAAGTGAGAAGTTTCTAATTGGACTATGAAAAATAGTAGCCTATTGGTACTGAAACCTGAGTCAACATGACCGAGATATAGATATCTGCAAAATTAAGGACTTTTATTTTTAGCTTCAGCATAAGTAAATCCTCTTGTATCAATGCTATTTACTTCCACCTCACCTTTAATAAATAGCTGAATAATTAAAACACAGTATTTAATGTTGGCACCATGCATTTTCTGCCTTCAATATCTTGTCTTTAACTCCAGACTACATCCCTTTCAGATAATACAGGACCAACTGAGGCTCCTTGAACTGCAACTTTTCCTAATTTTCTGGAGTGAATTTCAAGGTGATGTATTTGCAACTCATAGCTGACTTTTTTACAGTATTTTACCTGTGCACCAAGTTTCAAGTTAGGTTTCAACATGATCTGATATACCATTCCTTTGTTAAATCTGTGTGTATTCTCATAATCACTCCCTTCTTATTTGGGAGCCTGTCTTGTCCAAGTTGGTATCGGTCATACCTAGGGACCCTGCAATAAACTTAAGGAAGAGCGATATAAAAATCTAGCTACAGCAGTTAAACCTCACAATTTATTATAGTAGTAAATAAAATTCTTCAACCCATATTAAATTTAAACACATAATAACACGTTTAAGATAACTTAATATGAATTAGGGAAAAATTACAATAGCTTGCATGCACATTGAACTTTTATTTACTGTTATTTCATGCAAAATAATACACACAAACAAATTGTACGAGGGTTGTCCGTAAAATAAGGTTCCCAAGGAGCTGCAGACGCGAGGAACGCTGTTCTGCGGGGTTTGGCAACACTGGCGTGTAGATTGGCTCCCCCTCTCCCTACCCCGCCACGGAGAGTTGTCTGCGACGCGCATTCTTGTCTTGGCAGCCGTTAGAGATGGAGCTCCCACTCGCTTCTCCCGCCAGGTGCGTATTACGATCTGTGATTCGTTTTTTGTGTGCAAAAAACACTGCACCGGTGGATATTCATTCCCAACTGTGTGAAGTCTACGGAGAAACGTGTATGAGCGTACAGCACGTGCGCAAATGGTGCAGAGAATTCAAAAACGGACGTACGGACGTACAGACGTCCATGACGAACAGCGATCTGGACGGCTATCGGTTTCGGACGAAACGATTGCGAAAGTGGAAGAAGCAATGCTGAAAGATCGAAGGTTGACAGTTCGGGAGCTCTGCGAGATGTTCCCTGATGTCAGCAAGTCCTGCATTCACAAAATTTTGACAGACCATTTAGGATATGCCAAGGTTTGTGCAAGGTGGGTCCCGAGAATGCTTACGGAAGACCACAAACGGCAACGCGTTGAAGCGGTCCGCGAATTTCTGCAGGCCTACGAAACCGATGGCGAGGAATTCTTGGACTCTATTGTCACTGGGGACGAGACCTGGGTCCACTATACGACACCGGAAACGAAAGAACAATCCCGTCAGTGGAACATCCAGAGTCGCCGAAGCCGCAGAAGTTCAAACAAACACTGTCTGCCGGCAAAGTGATGGCGAGCGTCTTTTGGGACAGGAAGGGGTTGTTGTTGTGCGAATTCATGCCTGCCGGTACAACAATCAATGCGGATCGCTACTGTGAGACGTTGAAGAACCTTCGCCGCGCGATTCAAAACAAGAGGAGAGGCATGCTCACAAAAGGAGTGCGTCTCCATCAGGACAACGCTCGTCCGCACACCGCTCTTGTAACAACCGATCTCATCAACAGATTTGGATGGGATATTGTCACACACCCGCCCTACAGCCCAGACATAGCCCCAAGTGACTACCATCTCTTCCCTGAATTGAAACAACACCTGGGTGGGACGCATTTCAGAACCAGAGAGGAGCTGAAAGAAGAGGTTTTAAGCTACCTTCGCGGGGCGGCGGAAGAGTTCTACGATTCAGGCATAAAGAAGATGGTACACCGCATGCAAAAATTCATTGATCGCAACGGCGATTATGTCGAAAAATAGGGGAAAGTCTAAGCTTTCCAAAAATGTATTGTTCAATGCCAATAAACATGTTTTCATTGTGAAAAATCATTGGGAACCTTATTTTACGGACAACCCTCGTATATACCTACAACCTAAAACTAATAATTTATGTTCTCTCTTTCTTAAATAATTTGCATGAACATCCATTCACAAAATTCCAAGGTCCCTTGACATATCTTATCAAAATCATTCAAAATCTAATGCCCCAACTCTTATAAGACTAGAAGAACAACAGAATGAAGTATACTATGGCTTACCAGCTGAAGTCAATGAATTTATATGAAAAGGGTCTGGCCAGAGAATGTATTCGCATCAGATAAGATAAGACTGGAAACCAGCTCAGACAGCCTTTTGTCTTCTCCAGGAGTCAAGCAGTGAATCACCACAACTCCTTTCTGCAGCTTTTCGTGATGTTTGGCCATGTTGCGACCACTGTGATGCAGATCATACACAGACATGCTCTGCATGCCATCTGCGCTGGTATGTTCTATGACGTGTATAATCAAACCCTAGATACAAAGTAAAAAAGAAAGGAGGAAAATAAATAAAACTCATATTCTCTATTAGCCAGCTTACACAAAATATATGCATGTAGATGTTGATGAGCAAGGCTCAATGATATAGAACACGTCAGATTAAAATATACAAGCATGTTATAATCTGCCAAACTTATTCAAGCTGGAAATATTCATTCATATTGCAGAAGGTGTGAGTTATTAAAAATTCCTTGAGAGATCTTTTGAAAGATTTGCATTTGCTTTTAATACACAATAATTTAATGTTTCTTGGAAGCTTATTGTAAATCTGTATTGCAGAAAAATAAGCACCCTCCTGAAAGAGTTTTAATGAATTAGCTGGTTTGTGTAAATCATTCATGTTTCTTGTTGTAAGACCATGTACACTGTAATTAGTTTGAAATTTATCTGCATTATCTACCATAATAACACATTACCAAGTACAGGGTGCGGCATTTAAAGTTTCCCATTTTCAAAACCGTGTAACACATTTATTTAACAAAGAAATAAGCTATATTGAACATTTTTAAATGGCTTACAGTCTTGGATTTACAATTCTGGTCTTACTTTTTGAATATGATTTCCTTGAGATGTCCTCCATTAACTTCAATGCAATCTCCCTCGTACACTGGCCTTTACGTGGTGTGTGGTGTCTTACGTAACATTTGCACTTTCCTGCTGAATTGCATTGTTAAGACTGTTAATGTCAGGGAGGGCATGAGTGAAAACTTTAGACTTCAGATAGTCCCACAGAAAAAAAAATCTGCTGAAGTAAGGTCGGGAGATTTGAAGGGAAAAATTTGGAAAGAATTCGGCCGGGGAAACCAGCATGAAGGGCGTCCATTGAAAGATGTGCAGTATGTGCTACAACACCATCCTGTTGAAACCACAATCTCTGAATATCCAAGTTACGATGTGTCGATTCTGATAGGAAGAAAGTTTGCAGCGTATGATTGTAATGTTCAGAGTTGACAGAAACTGAAGCACCATTATCGCTCTCAAAGAAGTAAGGGCCAATAATACCCTGTGCTGCAATGGCGCACCACACCACGACCTTAGGACTGTGAAGTGGCTTATGTGGATTATGCGTGGATTTGCAGGAAATTGCACATGTTACGCAAGACACCACACAATGCGTAATGGCCAGTGTACTAGGGAGATTGCAGCAATGTGTTGAAGTTAATGGAGGGCATCTCAAGGACATCATATTCAAAAAGTAAGACCAGAATTGCAAATCCAACACTGAAAGCCATTTAAAAATGTTCAATGTAGCTTATTTAAGTTTTAAATAAATGTGTTACACGGTTTTGAAAATGGGAAACTTTAAATGCCGCACCCTGTATATACTCCCCTGTGAGAGTAAGGACTTTTAATTTTTCAAACAGCAGTTTACAAAATTCTCTTTTTTCTTTCCACATATTATTGTTACTGCACGTTCTTGTAATCTAAATATTTTCTCCTTTTTTTTTTAAATTTTTTATTTATTGAATTAAAACAGCATGTTCCATTGCTTAAGTCTTGCAATACTACATGCTATGTCTCATTAAAAATTAAGTATATAAGATACAAGTATCTACAATGGTAGGTACATTAAATCATAGCAAATTCTAAGAAATTACAATTTTTGTACATCTGTGTTATCTAAACCTGTATTAGTATTATCTATAATGAACTGAAGTCTATTGTGTGTATAAAGCGTTTAAATGGTGTATAGTGTTTCACAATGAGTTGATCTGGAGGAACCGGCCATTGCCCGTGTTTGATTGCAATATGCTTTTTTAAATTGTCTCTCTGTTGTTGGAGTTTACTGCATCTGTATAATAGGTGGTCTACAGTTTGGGCCTCTTGAAGACAGGAGCACGTGTCATCATTCAATATGTGGAATCTCTTCAGGTAGGATTTGGTTATTCCATGTCCAGTAACTATTGCTGCGATTGGTGCTGTCATTATGATCCTTTGTCTTATTCTCTGACGAACTGATGGGAAGAAGGCCCTACAGGTAGCTCCCTTAGTCGTGTTGGTCCAATCCGCCTGCCATTTAGTTAGACCTTCTTCTTTAATTTCTCGAACTATTGCAGTTTTGGGAATTTTCGAGTATACCGGTATATTTTCTCCTTATGGGAAGAGTTGTCCCAGAATATGATTCTGTATCTCATTACTAGGGCAAGGCATTTAATGACCACAAAATAGTGAGAAAATGTATTTATGACCTGAAAATAGTGAAAAAATGACACAAGATTTAAAAAAAGACCAATAAATTTTTCATCTTTACTTATATTTTGTTTTTTAAGTAATGAATTGCTAAAAGCAATTTAACAAATGACAGTGCGTTATATATGAATTTACAATATAAAACACATATTTTATTACTAAAAAAGTAAGTAAATCTATACTTTTAGCTCACTTACGTAAGTGAACTAAAAGTGTTTTAAACGTTTGACTACTTTTGAATAATTAGTATAGTTTCACTGTCTAAAAAACTTCATTCCTAAACTTTGTAAATCTATACTACTTGGACACCCTTAGGGACAAAAAATTCTTTCTGAACTGGCATGATCATCAAATTCCCCTAGCAAATATGTGCCATTTAAAAAGAAATAAAAAATAATTTTTTATTGCTACAAGACAAACTGCTGTGGTGTTTACAATAAACATGAATTGAAATAAAAATGATTGTCCGTTTGTCTGAAAGCAACAATTTGTACATGGAAAAGCTCCTCTTTACCTCCATTGAAAAATTACCTGAAATGTCGAAAATACATAAAAATGCAGAAAATGACCTAAAAATTGCCAAAACAATGACCTATCTCTTGAAAATGACAAAAAATGCAAAATAAAGCAAAAAGATGCAAAAACAAATTGCCCTTATTTAATCAATTATTTCATGATACACATTTATATATATTTTAGCTATCTTTTAACCTTCATATAAAAAAGGTGCAAAATCATTGCCTTGCCTTACAGAGTGAAAATATGCAAAATAAACTATGAGTAATGCATCCTGTTTTAATACATCATTAAAAATTCTTAAAGCAAAACATGCTGAACTCAGTTTTGGACTTCTCATTTCAATGTGTGTTTTCCATAAACAGTTGAACTTGTCTAAAAGTTTGAATAATTCACAATTTTGAATTTAAAACATTCAAATTAACCACATTCGACTATATTCTTCCCATATACTTTACTATTTGTCTTTTAATTTTTGAAAACTCAGCAATATTTGCTAGTACAATCTTCCCACTCATTCTAGATGTCACAGTGCAAACCTGCATGAGGGAAAAGTATGACAGAGATAAGTAAAACCAACTTATGATCTACTGTCTTAATTTAGATTTTAGTGCATCATCACCGGTTTCCGAACTGCTACTGGGTGCCTGTGTTGTGGATCTAGGTTGCATGGGTGTTGTATTTGTCCTGAAGGGGTAGGAGTATTTGGTGGGGTTTGAATGTTGGGTATTGTGTCAAAGAGTGTGTGGTTTTAACAAATATAACACTTACCTACCGTATTTTACAGACCATAAGACGCACTTTAATTTTAGGATGGAAATTTAAAGGAAAATAAATTTAATGTGATTCTAAACAAAACAGCTGGTCAATCAGTATAGATGTTGGGTGTTGTTTTGTGTGTTTGTATATTTCCAATTGTTTGATTGTGTTTAGTTTGCGTCTTTTGTGGAGTGTGTGTACAATTTCCATGTTGGTGTCTATGTTAGTGTAGTTGTGGTTTGTGTCAAGTAAATGTTCTGCATAATCTGATTTTGTGTTGTGGGGTTATTTGGTCCGGATCACCAGAGATAAATCCAAGTTCGCAATGTCAAGTGTTAAGGTATTATAAGAACTTTATTAACGCAATCAAGAATGGACACCCATACATACAGCAAAAACCTGGATTTGTTTTAAAAATAATTACTTATAACCTGCAAAAAAAATCCCATCAGAGAAAAATGTCTACAAATGCAAAAAAATTACCCACAAAAGTGGTTTAAGTTTACTCAAGATGGAATGAGCCTCGATTTTCCACAGAGCACTGTCCTAGCATCATCAGAAAAAAGATGCAAAGTCATCAAAATCCAGGCCATATTCATTACACTAACAAAAAGTTAAAATATCTACCTGGTTGTCAACATCCAACATAGCTGCAAAATCAAGTAGCTGATTATCTTGATCAATCTCATGTAAGTGGAAGAACACCACAGAGTTAAAAGTATCTTTGCATGTCAGCCTTGCTGTGTCTGTTGTTGTGACTATACATCGAACAAGTGAGACTTTTGATTCAAGCTTCTCTGTTAACATTTTGACTGTGTCATTCTCTTCTGAAGCCATGATGCACACTTGATTAGTTTTTTCTGAAATTATAAATCACATTAGTATCAAGATAAAAAAAAAAAAATCTGATGTGAAAGTCACATAACTTCCTCTGCCCAAATAAAAGTTAGCAGTATTCACATATCCTTTTACAAAATCGCAAGACACAATTTTACGCTAATTATCCTTTTCATACCTCTTCTTTCAATGATGCGACTAAAAGCGCAGGCTATATAACAAACTTAAAAAAAAAAAAGAACAAGTGACTGCAGACGTTTATTGAACTTTCCGCCGTAAAGAATAATTTCCGAAATTTATCGAATATTTCCCTCAGATACTTCTTTACTCAATACCTGGCCAACAATACATCTTTCTCACTTCACATTCTTATATAGAATAAGAGGCCGTGAAAGAGCGCGTATTCAGTTGTTCATCACGCAAGACAAAATTTCTACAAACAGTGGGTGGCTTGTAACTACCCTCAGAGAATTTTTTCGAAAAAAAGTTCAAATAAAAGTTTTAGCTCTCAGTAAAAGGAACACATGTGCAAATTTTAAAGAAAATCGTTAGAGCCGTTTTCGAGAAAATCGCGAAAAACGAAAATTTCTTCATGTAAAGTCCCCTTAAAAATAAGAGAAATTTGTCGCCAATCTTCGAATCACATCTTCAGAAGGTACCTGACCCAAATACGAAATTTTGTTTTCATACGATTCTCCGTTTCGGAGCTAGCCTGTTCACAAACTTCCACACAGACAGACATGTTTCCAAAGTACCTATGGTACGGGCAGAGGAAGTAAAAATGGTTAGGCAACAGGAATCTCAGTCCCATTCTAAATACTCTAGGAGCACTCAGAGAATCTGAGTTCATAGCGATGTAATATATTGTATCAATGTAGGCTATTAATTTGCAAAATAGACCATTCATTAAACATGCAGGGAACTCGTGAAAGCTATATCTACAAATCTGATCTTCAACTGTTAACCTTTAAAGGACAGAAAAAAGGGGGAATTTTTATTTAAAAAAATCTTATGTGAAAGTCACATAACTTCCTCTGCCTAAATAAAAGTTAGCAGTATTCACATATCCTTGTACAGAATCGCGAGACACAATTTTACGTTAATTATGCTATAAATACCTTATAGCCTCTCATTTGAATGTTGCGACTAAAAACACAGGCTATGCACAAACTAAAAAAAAAGAAGAAAAAACAAGTGACTGCAAACGTTTATTGAACTTTCCGCCATTAAGAATAATTTCCGAAATTTATCGGATATTCCCCTCAGATATTTCTTTACTGTAAGCATGGCCAACAATACATCTTTCTCACTTCACATACGTATATAGAATAAGAGGCCGTGAATGTCCGTGTATTGAGTTGTTCACCAGGCAAGACAGAGTTTCTACAAACAGTGGGTAGCTTACAACCATCCTTCAGAGATTTTTTTTTCCTTCTTTTAAGTTTCAAATGAAAGTTTTAGCTCTTGGTATAAGCACTCCATGTACAAAATTTAAAGGAAATCGTTAGAGCCGTTTTTGAGAAAATCGTGACAAACGAAAATTTATTTGTGTAAAGTCCCCTTAAAAGTAAATGAAAGTTGTGGCCACTCTTCGTGTCACAGCCTCAGAAGGTACCTAACCCAAATTCAAAATTTCGTTTTTGTACGACTTTCCGTTACATGAGGCCATATTGCAAAGAGCCTGTATTCACAGTGGGTGACTCATAACTACCCTTCAGAGAATTTTTTCGAAAAAATGTTTGAAATAAAAGTTTTAGCTCTTAGTATAAGCAACCCATGTGCAAAATTTAAAGAAAATCGTTAGAGCAGTTTTCGAGAAAATCGCGAAAAACTAAAAATTCTTCATGTAAAGTCCCTTTAAAAATAAGAGAAACTTGTCGCCAATCTTCAGCTCACATCTTCAGGAGGTACCTGACTCAGATACGAAATTTTGTTTTCTTACGATTTCCGTTTTGGAGCTAGCCTGTTCACAGATATTCCACACACACACACAGACATGTTTGCAAAAATAGTATTTTTGTATTCAGGGGGCCTTGAAACGTGTATATATGTTAAAAACTCAACTTTGAATTTGGGGGTCGAAAACAATAGTTCCTCTACTTATTGTACGAGGGTTGGTCAATAAGTAAGGTCTCCAACACTCTAGCCCAAGCTCATAACGTCGGACGAGAGATTTGCCGCCACTGCCATGTGCCACTATCTCTCTTCTTTCAAACGAGCCATTGCTGAAGCCGCTGAACCTTTAAGTGTCCGAGATAGAGCTGTTTGAAATGGATCTCCCGATTTCCGTCTCCGCCAAGTAATAAGTAAGGTCTCCAACACTCGAGCCCAAGATCACAACGTCGGACGAGAGAGTTGGTGCCACTGCCATGTCCCGTTATCTCCCCTCTTTCAAATGAGCCATTGCTGCAGCCGCTGAACCTTTTATTGTCCAAGATAGAGCTGTTTGAAATGGATCTCCCGATTTCCGTCCCTGCCAAGTGTTGCCTCCGCGACCACACCTCGCACAAACCTTATGGAACATCAATTTGTCACTCAAAATGGTCTTTATGGAACCTTTAGTAATGTCAGGAAGCAATAAACAAAGTTCATGGGTAGTTATGCGTCGATCTTGTCGCACCAATTCATCGACTTTTGCCACCATCTCATCTGTGACGGCTGTTGTTGGTCTCCCACTTGTTCTTCATCATGAATATTTGTCCGGCCCTGTTTAAACTCACGAACCCATTTACGCACATTTTTTATGTCCATACATCCCTCTCCATAAACTTCGTATAGCTGTCTGTGAATTTCAATCGGCGGAACTTTTTTGCAGTAAGAAACCGTATGACTTCGCGTAGGCGCACTTGTCGGGGATGGAAATCGGGAGATCCATTTCAAACAGCTCTATCTCGGACACTAAAAGGTTCAGGGGCTTCAGCAATGGCTCGTTTGAAAGAGGAGAGATAGCAGGATATGACAGTGGTGCCAAATCTCTCGTCCGACGTTGTGAGCTTGGGCTAGAGTGTTGGAGACCTTACTTATTGACCAACCCTCGTACCTATGGTATGGGCAGAGGAAGTAAAATAGAATAGAAAAAAGGGGGGAACTTTTATAAGAGAAATAAACCAAAAGGACTATAAAGCATAAAAAGGAACTCATTGTTACTGACATTTCCCTTTAAGTCCACTATACAGAGTGGACTGCTTAACAGAATCAAAAAATAAATGCTAACGAACTAAAACCAGACATCAATATTGTTGTGATTTACAACTAACAAGATGCAGAAACTGCCCGAATTTTGTGTTGATAAATTTCATGTTTCTTTTTTCCTACGAGGGATATAGTTCTGTTGTATAGTGTTTTCAAAACAATTCCACCATTTCCCTTGAATTTGGTTTTATAAAATCAGCTTAACAGCTCTGTCACTCTTAAAATTTATAGTTGTCAATATTATAAAACAACTACAATCTATAGTTGTCAATATTATAAAATCTTAATATTTTTTATTCAGTGGGATGGACGATATATTTCTGACATAACTTTTTTCTTTTCCCAGATGGTCTTATTCTAAACTTTGATCCATTTTAACTGATTATGCGGTGTGCCCAAGTTTATAAAACAAACAAGTGCACATTGATGCACACCTGTTCGATGTTCAGTGTGGAAACAAGCTTGGAGCCATTCCCTAGAGCGGCAATCACGCTACTGTAAACATGTGGACACTACAACAGAAACTTCAGTAATTGCAATGGCTAGCAGAATAAAAAATCTGTTACAAGTGTTCAACGCCTTGTTTGCCATACATGGAATGTAAAGCCCATAAACCATCTGAATAAAGAAAATTTTGTTTCAGAAATGCTTCAACAAATTGACAATGGTAACTCACACCTAGCAGGCGCGGCTCGTGGCTGGGAAGTTAGGTGAAGAGCTAGACAGCGATCTAACTAGGAAGACGCCTGACACCGGTAAGGGTAGATTGCATGGAATGGAAGTCTACCATTGCATTGCTTTGCACCGTATGAAGAGCGCATGAGTAGGTGAAGTAGCACTTCACCTACTTCCCCTAAATAACCACCACTGACACCTAGATAACATTTTCTGTGACCAAGCAAATTTCCATTTAAATGGAAAAACCATCAGGCACAACTGCCAGCTATGGGGTACATGAACAATGAGACACACACCCAAAGTAAGTGTTTGGTGGGGGTTAACAAGAAGTTGGACCATTATTTTTCATGTGTATCTACACATGTTCAAGAACTTTACTGTTGACCAACTGGCCCCAGGAAAAAGAAGATTCACCCCATTACTGTGGAGATGTGCATGCCTTCTTGGATGAAAACTTTCCAGGTCAGTGGATAAGCATACAGAGCATAAACGTATTTCTTATTATTTAAGATCACTGTATCCGAACAGTATAGTATAAACTAAACTCCATGGTGCTACATCCCTGAAGGGACTAGGCCTACCAACCGACTGCTGCATCATCTACCTTAAGCAGATGGCAGGATTGGGGGACATTTGGTCAGGATGCCTATAGCCATGGCCGTTCCACGATGGAACCACTACTTCTCTATCAATTAGCTCTTCAGTTTGAATTATGAGGCTGAGTGCACACAGTTCCAGACTTCCCTACCTCAGAAAAATGCAAGGTGGTGCTGGGGATCGAACCCAGGCCTCTGGATTTGCAGCCAGCAATGCTCACCATGATTCCATGCAGGTGGTCTAAATAGTATAGTATCCTAATACAAAAAAAGAAATTGTAAAATCTAATTTTTTATTTAGTGTGTTTTTTTTTCCTAACCTGCAGAAAGGATAAATCCAATGCAATATTCAGGAAAATTGTTAACTACTAGTTACAACTTAGATAGGTTCAAGGCAAGTGATGATGCAAGAATACTATTGGATTTTTAATTATTGATTATTTGTTGCCATAGTAAGAGAAAAAGCATGAAAAATTCACAGAAATTCACACAAAGTTTTAAATACACTTTCCTATTTTATTTGTCCGATTAATTGTGCTACTTTTGTGTTAGGCTTCTTTTGGCAGATAGTGTGTACATTAATCAAACGTTACCTTTCAGACAGCCAATAGCAGCATATATGTCTTTCTTGTGAGTCACCTTCCAAAGATCAGGTGACCCCTCAATAAGTTTAGCTCGTACTCCAGCGTGGCTAAGAGCCAACTGCAAGCATTCTGTTCCAGTATCCAATTCATCATCGTTGCACTAAATAACAGAAGAATTACTTAATTAATTCTTATTGTTAGTTTAAAAAATACTAGTTGAGCCCGGAGTTTGCCTGGCTTGGCCTAATTTCACAGGAACAAAATTCAATAGTATTTACAACAGTAATAGTCACCACTAACATAATCTGAGAGTATTCGAAAACAGGGTGCTTAGGAAAATATTTGGGCCTAAGAGAGATGAAAATGGGGACTGGAGAAAACTGCATAACGACGAGCCTCACACATTGACAACTGTCAGAATTTTGTTGGATACAAATAAGGGTTTACAGTTATCCATATAATGGGCATTGGACAAAAGGCGCACAGCCTTTTTCTGTAATTGCAAAACCATATAGTATATGAGAATGAAAAAACAATAGGGAGGACAATATTAGGATAGATTTAAGAGAAGTAGGATTTAAGAGGGATGGTTGGCACAGAATAGGGTTGAATGCCGGGCTCAGGTAAGCGCGGCTATGAACCTTCGGGTTTTATAAAATAGATAATATTCTGTAGCAAGATTGAGATTGGAAATATACACACTAAACTTCACTAAAAAGGTATCCTGGGTAAATATACCTTTTTAGTGAAGTTTAGTGTGTATATTTCCGATCTCAATCTTGCTACAGATTTCAACAGTTCACTGTAAATTTCCATCTAATATTTATATAGATAATATTCCTTTAGCTTTTAGGAATTGTCTATTGCCATTGAATAAATAATAGTCATCACTACCATAGCTAAAAAAAACCCAAGTCACCATCTATTAGAGACATTGTCAAATGGAAACGTACAACTTATCTGTTAGATAAATGTTGTAAGCCATCGAATAGGTAGGCCTATTTAAAGTTTTATGCAAGGTGGCGATAATTCATTAGCAATTCACTGGTTAAATAAACAGAGATCAAGCGAGAATAAAGATACCAGTAACTGGTGGCTCGTGGCTAGAAAGATAGGTGAAGAGCTAGTAGGAAAGAAAAAAATTAGTTTATACATGCTTATAAAATTTATATAAACACATAAGTTTACTATATCATAAGCAGGATTCATAAAGAATTAACCATCTCACGTCGTGGGCCTCGGCAAATGAAATTAAAATCAATGAAAAGAAAACAGAGCTGATAATCTTCAGGAATGGAGGCAGAACAAGGGAACACGAAAAAATCAACTGCAATGGAAATGAGCTCAGAGTTAAGAGCTCCTTTAAATACCTGGGCATAGTTCTACAGATAACAGGGAAATCGTTCGCCATACACATCAAGGAGAGAATGGTCGCAGCAGTAAAAGGGATCTCCAGTATCAGCGATTTGAACAGAATGTCACTCACCACAGCAATGCGACTGTTTGAGGCAAAGATAATGCCCACAGTATCATATGGGATCGAGCTTGTATGGGGCTACCTCACCACGAACCAGATGAGGGAAATCGAAAACGTGAAGGCGAGATACCTGAAAAGAGTACTGGGACTATCAAAGTTCGCGCCTTCCAGGCTAGTGTATGTCCTAGCAAGAGAAACATATTTTCTGCAGGACTTAAGAACCAAGCTGCTGTTACCGTACACGGAAAGCTGGGACAAAGTCATCGGTGAAAGAGAGGAGAAGAGGAAAATTATATGGGAAGAGTTTTATACGACGGACGCCATGAGGATACGAGACTGGACTCGTACCAACTACGAGAAAAGATATATAGCGACTGGCCTGGCAGTGCATGGCTTCCACTTCAAGCTGAGTAACACAAAACGGTTCCACGACCCAGGAGAGGGATGCATAATGTCCATGGTAACTCACGTTACAAATTGACTCATTTTTACTTGTTAAACTCTTATTAAATAATTTCCAGAAAATACCTAAGCAGCCAAAAATGCATGAGTGAAACCTCTAATAAATGAAGCACATGTTGCATGCTTTGTGTAAGTTCTGGATCACAAATGCAAAGATTATTGAGATTCAAACGTTGGTAACTCACGTTACAGAAATTGGACATGGTATTTGAAACTCAGATTTCAGTAAGCATTTTCTGCTCGTTTAATGGCTCAATAAATACATGTTTTGCTGTACTGGTAGGTTATCATGTTGGAAATATGAATATTAAAACAATTTATAATTTTAAAAAATTAAATACAGTTTATCTGACATAAAACAACTGCCTGTTGGTAACTCACGTTACAATTTGTCCATTATACACTAAATCAAAACAGTTTGCTTGTAAAATAATCAAACATTTTTAAACATGTAACCTACATTTCTCCAGTAGTAAATAGAAAAAAAAAACATTATTTTATAGAATCATGTTTAATTTAAACTAAGTTATACCAGTTCCCTTACTGAATTTGATTTCCTTTCATTTTATCTTGAGGAACAAGCAAAATCTCAATTTTCTGTTTGAAATTAATGAAAGCTGTTCTTTTTCATCTGTTTTGAACAGAACATTGCGTTCAACACTTTCTTATATTCTTCACTAGCAGGTGCCTGCAGCTTCGGCCACGGTAATTAATTCAAAAATTAAAAATTAAGAGCTAAATAATTAAAATATCATGCACAGACAGACAAACAAACATTTTGTAATATTACTAAAAACCTAAAATAATAATAAAATAAAAAAATAAAAATTTAAAAAACCAAGGATTTTGTCCTGATTCTCATGGACATGCCCATATATGTGTGCCTTATGTGGGGAAAAAGTGCAGTAGATACCACATAATGGAATGTGAGGCAAGGAAGACCGCCATCAGCGAGTTCCTTAAATCAAACTAACCAATGCACATTGTGCGCAAGTATTACTTTTTAATAAAGAATTAATGTAGGCCTACTAATTAACAATTTAAAAAAAAAGTTATCAAAGTAAAACTTGAGAACATTAATGCAAATTATACAAAATATGATGTATAAAATTAAATATTCATTCCAACAAACTTTAAAAATAAAAAGTAGTCCAAAATGAATCTTAAAAAAAGTTTGTAGATTACTGCTGCATAGTAAAATTAAGACTTAAGCGACATATATTTAATTCTTGTGCTGTTTTGCCCAAATACAAGTTTTTACAGATAATTTTTGGAAATCTCAATACATAAGATGTATGTACGACTATTTAGATGTAGGCCTATGTAGGTTCGTGTTATATTTGTTAAAACAATTCATAAGGCTAGATGGTCTAAATGGCAGCAATAGCATTCTAATTGCTGTCAACTGAAAACAGTTATACTAATTTTTGTTATAAACTACAAGAGATATCTATAATGTCTTAATGGCGAAAGACAAATACAAGGAGCACTTTAAGCTCCGCCCACTCAATATTCACATTTTGTTTCTCAGCGAAGCAGGGTGACCAACCATCCTTGTATATTGTCGCCAACGCTCCCAAATATTAAAAGTGTGAGTGTGCCCCTTGTACCAAACATTAAAAATTCCAGTGTGCCCTTGTACCAAATATTAAAAATGCGAGAGTAAGTGCCTTGTATCCACAGGTTTGCAACGGTTGGTCAGTCTGTTCATCCTTGAAGAATTTGCTAGATCGTGGTATAAAAGGAACTGCTTCACTGAGGGTGGGTTGGGCGGGATACCTATCATGCGAAGGTGCACGTTATATTTGTTTTTCCCATCTTACCTTGTTATAAGCAGAAATCAGAACATCAAACTGAAAAGCTTGAGGTGTTTCGCTGGATACATGTTTAGACCTATCCAAACTGTAATCCATAAAACCATCAGGATTGGCTCGAAGAACTGTAGAGACAAGGGGCCTGACAGCACCAGCTGCACCATGCTCCTCTGCGGCAATAACCAGTTCCTCAACCAGCTTAGCAGGAACCAGAGGTCTTGCAGCGTCATGGACAATGATGACTTTCAAGTTGCTCTCTGGAACATGAAATACACCACTGAAATAAAGCAACTTGCTCTCATCAAGGAACACCTAACCTAACCTCATCTGGAAATGCCTGACATTTCATGAAGTACCCTTCAGATTTCAAGAAATTACAAGTTTCGTTACATATATAACTTTACCGATTTTCTGTAGAGCTTGCAAGCCAGCACGTATAGATCTGTGCCGTGTGCTTTCTCCTTGAACCACTGCGACCTTTTCTCTGTTCGCATGGGATTCCTCAAGCAAACTTTGCACATGTTCGGGATTGTCAACAACAAGTGCAATTTTTTTCACCCACTTCAAACGCCTAAACTCTTCCAGTGCATACAAGAACAATGGTTTTCCCTGTAAAATAAATAAATAAGCATCATCTCTTCATTGTAAAGCAGGGTCGACATTTCATTTTAATGAATTAATGCAAACAAAATTAGACATTACCAGCACTTCGTAATACTGTTTAGGGACATTAACACCGAATCTCTCGCTGCAGCCAGCTGACGGTAGTACAACACCAACATTGAAATCAATCATTTGTTAATATGACTCGTTCAAACTCGGACTGTAATAAAAACTTATGTTTAAAAATAATAAATCTTCGTACCACCCAAACCACTTGTGAACCGCCATCGATCTTGAACTTTAAGACCAAAATGTCAAAAGACAAACCACTATCGATCTGTATCTACGGACGGATTATACAGTGTGTAAAACGCGCATGCTCAATTTTCAGTCTATTCTCAGCCTACTATACCGGGTGGTTCGAAAGTGTCATAACTAGTAAAAATTATATAGGCCTGTAAATTGCTCTTCATAAGAAACACTGCAACCCTCATTTAGGACTCATTAATCAGAACTGTAATAACTCGTCAGCAGTGGCGGACGCAGAATTTTTTTTCGGGGGGGATTTGAATAAGTAGAAAGAATAATAAAAATAATTAATTAACTTATATATATAATTGGTTTATAAAACTGGCCACTTGGAGTGCATATATAGCCTTTTTTCAAATTGGGGGGGGGGAGATCCCTGCGTCCGCCACTGCTCGTCAGTATCTGTTTAATAAAAATGAAACGCAAATTACAATCACATCAGGGTTATGATCCTTGAACTTTTTCTATGATGGTCACCGCCATCTCAAACACACAAAAACTAGGGAAAGAAACATTTTGAAACATAGGAGAAAAATTCCTCCGACACTGGGACTTGAACCCAGGACCTTTGGCTATTCGCACCAATGCTCTACCAACTGAGCTAAGCCGGAGTTCAATTCACAGTGCCAGATAGAACCTCTCTCCTATGACTGATTGCCCTAATGGTCTATCTCACAGACAGACAAGTTATATGTCATATGCAGTACTGTGAGGCACACACACAAAGTAGTGATTTTTGTGACCGGGCTCACACTGTTATTGTACAGTTAACATTCATTCATACAGTTCATTTGGTGTTTGTGATTTTCCAAATTAATGTAAATATGGGTAACTGGTTAATATCATGTTTGAACCTTTTCCCTGACTTCTGCTATTTGTGACTGTATACTTAGATTGGAAACCACTGGTATAGAGGAATATTTGGCATGGGATGGGATATGTCCTGTGGGAGCCTTGTGGTCTAGAGATCTGTGTACAAATCTGAAAGCTCAGATTCGATTTCCGCCAGATACAAATTTTTCTCTATGGAATACAATGGAAGAAAAGACTAACTTGACAGCAAGTTTAAGGAAGACCAATGAATTACTGGAATAAAACAAAAGGTAGATGACATGAAACAACCATTAAAATTTATTACAGATACCTTCCAAACTGCACATAATACTAGCACCACTAAATAACCTGAGGCCATTTAAGGAAGTGCATTTACCTTTAATGACAAAAATAGTAACTCCAGGCACTGACAGTACCAATTTCTTTCTAAACCTTCTCTTAATATATACTGGGTTTTAGATCAAAGTCTTCAGGACAAAGAGACTCAGATTATTTGCACTGCCAAGTTACTGCATTTATAAGAAAAGGAGAAAAAAACTGCAAATACCTTCAGATAAAAATATATACCTGTAAATTACAGTGGTGATAAAATAAAATAAAAAAATAGTTGTAAAATAATATGCTAAAATCAATCACAAAAGATGTCTAAAGAGTATAATACATAAAGTTATAGCTTTACATATGGTATAGATTGAAGCACACAGAAAATATTCATGTATTATCTTGTCAATCTTCAGCTAGTACTTCCAAGGCATGTATTAATGATTAAATTCAGTAGGTATTCTTATGCAATTTGTATCCAATAGAGAAGGTAAAAAAGCATACATATTGGATTAAAGAAAGGAAGAGAAAATTGTTATAGCATTACTTTCTTCCTACTGGAAAAGGTTCCCTCACAGACAAAGAATACCATATGCAAAATAGCATCCTAATATGTTACATTATTATGAAATAATATAACTAAAAAAATAACCCACCTTGCAAGTAAAATGCTTTAAAAATAAAGTGCACCCATAAAGATACAATGAAAGTTAAATTAACTCAATTATTTTAAAATCAGTTTTCTAGTGTGAAAAATTTTCACTTACTTAAGTAGACTACATATGCCTATGCCAAATTAAAACAAGGGAATTGAAACAATAGTACATGAAGTTAAATTAACCTAATAAACAAACATAAAAAAATTCATTCTATGGGTACATTGCAAGTGGTCTTAAAAATACTATTCACTCTTGAAAGAAAGTACAACAAAATCAAAATTCTTAAGATTATTCTAAAATCAGATCTATCTCCTAGAAATAAAATATATAACTTCTTAATTATAGTGTGCAATCAGTTATGCTTACTAATACTGGAAACTATTACAAAAGAGAGCACAATTGAAAAACGTTCATGTTTATACTGTACAACTGAGATGCATCAATAACATATGCACCTTCATTTACTTGAAAAGATGCCAGCAATAGCAATACCTTAAGAATAAATTTGGACCACCATTATCAACCAATGATGTGGTACCAAATTATGTATATATAGAAAAAAAAAGATAACTGATTTTAACTTGATGTGTTTTTAATAGGCCTATATAAAGCGGGCCTTGCATTTACAAGTAACTCATACACTACTACCATACTTGTATATGAGGAGATTGTGTGTTCATATTATTTATATTACTGTTTAATTGCTCTTGTGTAAAAACACTTTCCAAAAGTAGAATATGGTTGTATTTAGTGTTAATAAAATTCCCATGGAAAATCTTTGAAAAATACGAAGTTTTTGATTATATATGTAGCGTACATTTTTTATAGAAAAGATATATTTTTGATGGGTATTGAAATTCGAAGAATGAATTTTGGTAAACTTAAAAAAATTGTTACATGATCTACTATTTAGTACTACTGATTTAAATCAGTATGAATACTAAACTGCTATTATTCTCATTTCATGAATTAATCTTTCAATACGTAATCAGTAGAGCCCGGATTTCCATGCAAATGCATGTTTTTATATACTTTGTAGTTACTCATTACATGACTTATGGATTCCAAATAACCATATTTTTTCCGTGCATGTTTGCATATTTCGGCCTTTTTATGGCAACATTCATGCATAATGCTTGTTTTGGATTTTTTTGGTTTAATATAGCATATTCAGACGTTTTTAATGCCTATAAACCCTCATTTTCTGGTTTTAGTGCATAATATCAAGTTACCATGCATAACTGTGCATATCATGAATGTGCCTCCCTAAAATCTCTGCTTTTCAAAGAAACGTAAAAATGTTGTATTGATTGACTTGGCAACAGAGTCTGCCACCTGCATCGATTTGAGAGTGCAAACCATGGTATATAAAAGCTACTACTGTTTACCCTAAATAAACAGTAATATAATACACCAGGCTACAAAACAAAATGCCGACTCGCCGACCCCCATCTTCCATTGAAAGAAAACTGCTAAACAGATGTTCACTGCTTGAATTTGTCAATCACTAGCCATTGTTGAAGACATTTAATTATCTTTAGAATCGTGTTGTGGAGAAATGGGTGTGACAGTTAGGAAAAACTGAAAAAGGTACTTAGTTCAAATCCTGATTTTAAACTTCTGAAAATAGTGAAAGGCTTATTATGTGGAAAAAATGTAAAATACATGGAATTCGATCTCACCCCCAGTCAAATTTCTTCCCTTAAGTATGCACCTGTTACTTCTTGTGAAGTAGAAATATCCTTTTCTGCGTTCAAGAATGTCCTAACTGATAAATGCACGAGTTTAAGTGAGGAGAATTTGGAAAGACTCATATATTGTTTTAAAAGAAATTGAAATATATTGCAGTACAGTGCGGATTGTTGATAGTGCATGTTTCACCCTTCATTGTGCATATTTGGAGATACGATAGTGCATGAATGCATGCATGTTTTTAAGTTTGATAGTGCATGAAAATCCGGGCTTTAGTAATCAGTAACGCTCCATATACTATCTATTGACATCGTACTAAATGTAGATTGTAATTTTTTAAAGAATATAACTCTGATGCCAGTTGAAGCCATTCTACTTTGAATGAAACTCTTAAATGGGTTATGAATATAAACAAGTTATGTATTACATTTATGATTTTAATAAGTGTCGTTCGGAGTAGCTTACTCTTATATAAATTACTCATAAGTGTAATGCCTGCTGTAGTATTCTTAACAGCAAACAAGACAACTCAGTGATAACATTTCCAAACAAACAAAGAAACAAAAAAAGTAAAATATTTAAGATGGTAGGCCTACACTACAACTGACTTGGATAAAATTACTTTTCTAGCTTTGAAAAGTTCCACTTGTATTAAAAGGGAAAGAGATGATTTCATTTTCAGGTTTATTACAATTAATGGTTTAAGTTTTTAAATATAAAAATACTTATAACTGAGTCCCGCTTTATGTCACCTTTCTACAGAAAGCTATCCAAAGGGAGCATTTCTACAATTCTATTACAACCCAAAAGGCAGTCACACCACAATATAAAAGTTTTAAAACTTAGATTAATATTATTTATAAAAAATTAGCCTCATTCTTCAATATATTTTTCCTAAAATATAATAAAATAGCTACAATAACTTACTTTTGCTTATCTATAAATGAAAGACTATCCATTTCTTGTGGGTTTGGTGTAAATGGGATGTTTAGAACTTTAGATTAAACCCTTCAAAAATTGGAAAATAATAATAATAATAATAATAATAATAATTATTATTATTATTGCATTCTGCAGAACCATCTGTACCCACTCAGACACTGGTAACTTTTTGTGGCTATTTCTGTTGCTGTTATTTCCTTATTTCATTTAGTTACCTCTTTTCTATTATTTCTATATATGAAACTATACTGTTAATTTTTAATCATTATTGTACATACACTTGAAACAATTGTCCATACATTACGGAAAGCAGAAAGGCAATCTTTCTTAATAAAACCCACTTCCCACTTGCATTCAACACTAAAACTTCATGGAGTAGAGTTGTATTTTCTTTTCCCTAGTTGATGGGGAAAATCGATTGTGTGCTATTTCTTTATCTTAAGACATATTAGATGAAATTTATATTAGATACATTTATTCCTGGACATTAAAAACAAAAACAAAATACACATACAACTGAAGTCAGTAATAAATAAAAACAATTCAAAACAACACTTAACACTTTTGTATCATGAACGTATACTTTTTAGACTAGAATCAAATTGGTTTTTAAGCAAGGTAAGATTTCCTATCTCAGAATAATATAATATAAATAAATGATTCATACTTGCTTTATCTTTGAATAAAAACTTACAATATCCCTGAAAACGAAAGAAATAAATAGTGCAAAATATGTTGCACAAACTTTCTCATAGGTAGGCCTACATGTTAATTATAGCCTATTATTGAGGTTACCAGAATGTACCATTCACAAATTACTGTATATCCTCCACATTAAATAGATTTAAGAATCTTACTGAATTTTTCAAATATTTTTCTTGTAGTATAGGCTACACATGTTAACTGCATAAATAATAATTGCTCCGACTATTCAATAGATTTAGATTTCCTTGGTTGAGTAAATGAATCATAAAAGAGAGCGCAAATTAAACAAAATCATTATTATATGACTTAGGTCTGCTTTAATTATTGTGTGCTATTTCTTTTGTGGAGATGTGTTTATGGAGCTATCTCAATACTTTACATTATTTTTTTTTAAATTCAGGCTTGTTCAAGAAAATATGGTAATCTACATTTTTTTTATTAATAATACCATTATTATGAGTATTGTTATTAATATTATTACTACTTAGCTTATTTTGCATGCTATAACTGAATATAGGTCATATCACGTATTTAGAATGTTTGCGTGTACCAGTAGTCAGTTGTACAAATCCGACGTTTGCCTTAGCGAATGAGGAAACCAGGAAATACCTAAGTCAATTGGCCAGCCAGGAAGTAAGATTTGAACCCAAGATAGCTTGCCTATCAGCCTATACCACCTCGCCAGCTTGGATTTGGTGTGTTCATTACAACTGAGGTATACTGACTGCATTTCACAACAATAAGTAGATTATAGTTTTCTTGTTTCTATTGGCAATTTGTTCAAGCCATTTTTTAAAAAATATACTTTTTTTAAAGTTTAATGAAAAGTCCCCTTAATATTTCACTTACAAAACCCAATTCTGGGCAGTTTGATAAAATTCCAATAACTTAATCCTTAATTAAAATTAAAAAAAAAAAGAAGTAAATACAACAAACCGCTTACCCGCTGTGCTTGTCCACAGATAGACGGACAGACATTATTCCAAAAAACTTTCTTTTTTACAGTTTCTCGGCATTGTGAAACATGTTTTCCTGGTGTTATCTCGATTTGATTTTTTGACACGATCACAATATTTTCTCTATATGCAAGAAAGTAAAAGTAGTAGCAGTTTGTTGATGTTTGTCATTCCTATATACGTTATAGATAAAAAATATAATTAACTATGTTAAAAACGAGAAGGTGCTGGTATTCAAATTGTACGGTATTACACGAAAACAACAGAAACTTTCTAAAGCAATGATCTATTGCAGGATTATAGATAGATTCCTGTTCCACAAGTCAAGTGAACATTTTGAAAAGAAAGGAAATAATAAATTCTCCGTTCTGGAACAGAAAGTCATGTGTCGACAGTCCACGGTACTCCAAAAATTTAATACATGTACCCTACTTTTCAAAAAGTCTTGTTAATAATGGACACTGGATCTCCACACTAATCTTCCTAATGTTTTCTGGATTCATGACACATGAGTCAAGGATCTGATTTTAAGTTTTGCAATGCAACACATTTATATGAAATAATTTCCCTCCTTACCATTCTAGAATAGAACTAAAAACTAAAACTAAGCACACTATTGATTCTCAAGAAAAATTGTACTAAAACAAAACATCTTTTTAAAATTACTCTATTAATTTTGCACTTACTTACAGCATACATTTTTTTAGGATTCCTTTATGGTAAAAGAAAATGTAAAATTTGGCTACTAGCATAATATATAACTTTAGGTACTTATATTTTTGGTCTATACATATTGGTTATCAAATGCCATTAATATTAAAAGAAGTCATTATCAATACTTGCCAATCATCAAGAGATCATAGATAGTAATTTATAATTATTATTATTACATAAAATGTGACACAAACATATAACTACATTATATAACACAATAAAAGATCTATTGATATTATTTTCAGTTATAAACAAAAAAATTAATAAGAAATAAAGTTACTTTGCAGACTGAAGTCATATTGTTCAGTACAGAATTATCGGGAATATCTAATTACAGTTTAAAGCCAAGTCACAATTTAGGGAAGGGAATTAGTCATAAATTTAATGAAACAGTTTACAATTTTAGTAAACTGTTAAATTTTTAAAGTGAAAATCTCTTGCTCATAATGAATTTTTGTTTTAATTTCTTAAATACAAATTCCTCATACCTAGGATTCTAATGTGATACAAAATATGGATTGCCGTATGTCACAATTTCAGGACAATCCCCAGATCAAAAAAATTAAGTCTAACTTAATGATTTGTTGTTACAAGTTTTAAAAATTGTAGCTAATCTAAATTGCTGCCAAGTAACAATCACAGGCCTATAGTTAAGGAAATTTTACTCTTTGTTTGTATCCCTACATGACTGTGCATGATGCAATAGTAACCAATCACCTCCAGTAATATTTAATTATCAATATCTTGGTCAATGATTTGTGGATAAAATAAAATAATCAAAGTTACAAACACAGTGCATCTCGCTACATAATGATTGGATATTGGTCAGCCGCCTCATGTGAGTTCCACAGGCTATCTCCCACATCTAGTGCCATGAACTTATGTCTTCACAGAATTTAATTACAGGACTACATATTAATTAATAGAATTTGTACTCAATTTCCTCATAATAGTGTGGAAGTGTTGTTCATTTTCTTCTATATATGATTCACACCTTCCTCAGAAATTATCATCCATACATACTAATTATTCTGCAGTTACAGACCTAACTTGTGTGTAAATGTTTTAAGTTCTCCAGTGATTATTAAGTGCCAGTATGGTACTTAATGAGATTGTGTGGGGGACGAAAAAATGTCTGTCTGTCTGTCCGTGTGTCTGTACGCACCATAACTCAAATATGCTTTTTCGGATTTTCATGAAACTTGGAAAACACATTTATAATGTCCATGGGAAGAACCCCATTAATATTGAACCAAATCGGTTCACCGGTACCGGAGTAATGCCCAATTTAGTGCTTATTTTAATAGATTATGGCGCCTTTCTAATAGAAAGGCACCATAACTCAAATACGCTGTATCGGATTTCCATGAAACTTGGTATACGCATTTATGATGTCTATGAGAAGTACCCTATTAAATTTGAACCTAATCTGTTGACCGTTACTGGAGTAAAACCCAATTTAGTGTCTATTTTAAAGGCGCAATAACTCAAATACGCTTTATCGCATTTTTATGAAACTTCGTATACGCATTTATAATGTCCATGGGAAGACGTCTATTGATATTCGACCAAATCGGTTGGCCAGTACCGGAATAATGCCCAATTTAGTGCCTTGTATGTTAATATATAAGAAGTCACGATAACTCAAATATGCTTTATTGGATTTTCCTGAAACTTTGTATACCCATTTATAATGTACATGGGAAGACGTCTACTGATTTTGGACCAAATCGGTAGACCGGTACCGGAGTAAAACCCAATTTAGTGTCTATTTTAAAGACGCAGTAACTCAAATACGTTTTACCGGATTTTTATGATACTCGGTATACACATTTATAATGTCCATGGGAAGACGTCTATTGATATTGGATAAAATCGGAGTAATGCTCAATTTAGTGCCTATTTTATGGTAATATACGTATTCGAAAGAACTTATGAAATGCAAATCAGTTATCATGACAACATAGTCAATTGTTTTACTGTGATCTTATAAGGCTTTGGCAATTAAAATACAGTTAGCTATGACAAATAACACTATTGCTTTACATGCGCTTATCCAACTAGACCGTTAAACTGACCCAGGTGGCTGAGATGGTAACGTCTTGGCCTCTGGAGTTCCATGGTTCAAATCCCGAAACTGGCCAATTTGACTTTTTTTTTTATTCTGCATATCATAATTGCAATCATAACTGATTAAACAAAAACATACTGGCACTTTGTTACATCAGTTTACCTGATTTTATTTATTTCTAAAATATGTTTAGATATATGTATTTACTAAGTCAAGCAAACTATGAAAATAACAAAATCAGGTAAACTAACGTGACAAAGTGCCAAATGGAGTTAACAGGCCACATTTCAGAAACTATCGAGTTTTAGATCACAGTTACTTGAGAAAGTTTGATAAGCATATGTGAAGGAATAAGTGGGGTAACTAGAATATTAACAGAAAAAATGTACAAGAAATTCCTCACGTCAACAATAGGCCTATTCCTTTATTTTTGTAAAAACATCTGAAGCTGTACAAATACGCAATAAAAATTTTCAAAATTTGTTTTGGAAAGGAAAAAATTAAAAATGTGAACTTTCTGGAATTTTTACAATGGTTACAGGCTAAAAGCTATGTTTGCCAAATTTCAAGTCTCTAGCTCATCTGGAAGTGAGTAAACATCAACGTTAATAAGTGGATGATTAGAATGTCGTAGATGTAAATGACATCACAGTTATAATAATAATAGGGATAGCGCACAATGTGCATAGTGTTAGTGTTTTAGCTTCCACAGAAGCTGGTCAGAGAAGTGGACCGTTTAGCACATGATATCTGTCACAACTATTGTCACAAAGCATGCAGATACACTGTTCTTCTGGTTGGTGATACCTCTCATTCCTGCAGATGAGATGATGGAATCCGTGGATGGCCATCCGTGTCATCATATGTCGGTCATAGTTCGCCCGTGTCCACTCTCTGTTGAGCACGGCATCTGTGGTGTAGAATTCAGGCCATATTTCATTTGCCTTCTTGTTTCGTTTGTTTAGTAAGTTCGTGTAGGCTTCTGTGGATGGCAGTAGCAGCGACATCACAGTTATCCAGCCAGTTTTCCTTACTTATGGGCAGGTAGAAACACCAGATTTTGCATGCTTATGGCCGTTGTATGTGACAATTTTCATGCTAAATTTTACAATTCTAGCTTAAAAGTGTGACAAAAATCACATATTATGAGTAAAATATAAAAAAATACTTAAAATAAAAAATCTAATTTTGTCTAACGTATAATCAATGGAGATGACAAAAAAGTTATAGGTCCAAACATGTAGATCTCTTAAAATCTGTTACTGCCGGTACAATCGGTTTTTGATATGACTTCCGTTCAGCTATTATAAGGCTCCAAAGGCCTGCACAGACCTTACAGTTGCTTCTGCCATTTTGAATGGTTTTTGGGGATAAAAAATCAGAACTTTTTTTGGAATATTTCCATCAGTTACATGCTATAAGCTATAAGCATGTCAAATTTCAAGTTTCTGGCTCAGCTGGAAGTGGACAAACAATTATATCAGTGAGTGAGTTGCCCATGTGGCATTGTAGCATATAGTGATTATTTGCTATTTTTAAACACTTAATTGGGCATTACTCGATTACCAGTACACCGATTTGGTCCTAAATCAACAGACTTTATTCCATGGACTTTATATGGGTATACTGGTACTAAGTTTCATGAAAATCTGATAAAGCATATTAGCATACAGACACGGACGAACACAGACATTTTTCTCATCCATCATACAATCTTAGGAAGTACTATTCTGGCACTTAATAAATCTGCTGATGCTAAATATGTCTGTAGAACACAAGATGTGGTTGACCATTATCTCATCATGATGTAGAGAGATGCACTGTACTATTTGAGGTAAAGTTATTGTTATTGTAAACAAACTGTTAAATTTAATGTTATTGTAAAATACTTAAGGATGCTCCTTCAGTAGCTACAATTTGATTAAATTAAGCTCATATAACTACTGTATTGTTATAACACTTTTGATAAATGTGACATTAAATTTGCATATTGACTACGTGAATGATGTCCTCGTTTTTCATTCCTGAAGATTATGGCAACCCTAATGAATATTTATATAGATATTAATAATATTAATAAAATATATTGGCAAGGCTAGAGAATCTGCATATGGAAAGTAGGCCTTCCATTGACTGAGAACTAAATAAAGGAACTTTTTATATTATGCAGAAATGAACAACATGTGGAATATCCATAAAATATTCCCTGTATTCTATAGTAATACCTTTGAGCAAACTCCTCAATGAATTCATTTGGCAACCTAATTCGGTGGTCCACTGAAAGAATACTGTTAGAATGAAGTCATTTATTTGTTTTATTACTTAAATTAACATATGTTGCAAGACCATGGCTACCTCTTAACTTTAAGCTCCGATCTACTGTTCTATTTCTCATTGTAGTGTTCACCATAGAGTACGGAAAGGAACTAGCTTCACAGTTAAAGAGAGAAGAGTCTCTTTGCAATAGCAGTTATGCTGACATAATGAACTCTGAAAAATTGAAAGTTTGGTACTCTTTTCAGGTAATAAAACTGGTTACAATATTAATAAACTGGACAGGCTTCCATGGCCGGAATCTTAATATTGGAAATTTTCTGGGCTGAAGTGCCATGATCGGTTGGTGATACTCAATGTTTCATCTGCATTTACAGCAAATATATTCAGGAGTTGGGATGTATACTCTTGGCTGGCATAATACAGTGAGCTGGGGAGAGCATACATTCCAGATCCTGATGTTTGCCACAGGTGCAGACAAAACGTCAAGTAGCACCAACCAACCGTGGCACTCTAGCCTGGAAAAATCCAATATTTGGTGACAACAGTGTTAAAAATCTCAAATGATTTCACAGGTAACAAACAACCACAGACCGTATGTGTGACCTGTATGTGATGTCCTTCCCTTTACTATATTCTCAGTGACCGCCGGCGTGGTCTGGTGGTTAGTGTCGCTGACTATAGATCCGCCGGCCCAGGTTCAAACCTCGTTACCTCCTCAGATTTTTCTGAGGTAGGGTGGTCTGGTAGGGGTGCACTCAGCCTCGTGATTCAAATTGAGGAGCTACTTGAAAGATAAGTAGCAGCTCCGGTCATGGAAACCACTATTAACGGCTGTGGGTGTCAGCATGCTGACCACATGCCCCCCAAACCTGCCATCTGCCTATGGTAGATGATGCTGTGGCCGCCGAGTGGTAGGCCTTGTCCCTTCTGGGATGTAGTGCCAAGGAGTGAGTTAGTTAGTTAGTTATATTCTCAGTGGCTATGAACACAAATTCAACATCAGGAAATATGCTTTCTACCATGCATTTTCTTTTGTATTTGTATACAAAGAAAATAAAGAGGCAGCCATATAAGAGGCAGCCATGGTTTAGCACAAGTTAAAGAGATCATCGATACAATTTTATATGGCAATCAAGACCAGCTATAGCTTATTCTAAAGCCCCTTGCATTTCCTATGTTTCACAAATTACAGGTACCATATTTGTCAATATATGACAGTTGGCCCTACATAGCAGGACCCCATTTGCAGCCAGAAAATTGGGAGAAAAAAGCATTGCTACTTTGAACTCTATGCATAGTGCAAACCAAAGATTAAGCCACTGATCTTCTATGGTGCAGCCATTATCAGGGATAAGGCGACTGATTGCTGACAATTTTTGCTCTTAATGCTACCTCCTTTACGGGTCAAAAATTCAAATGATATAATATCCTGATGAATCTCAGTAACTAACTCATCTTTCGATCAGTGCATCCTTTTTTAAAGCGAAGCTAAAGCGCTTTACCATTGCTGCATCAAAAGCATTCTTTTTTTTACATTTCGCTGCAGCTTCGCTTTACCTCCGCTTCAAGGTCAGTGCAGCGATCTCAAATCTCGCTTTATGAGTGCTGCAAGGTTTTGCTGCACAAACTGTCACGGCGGAGTAGGTGCTCATCAAAAATTTCCTTGATGACTTTTAACATCATTTTTTAAATTCCAGGGTGAACACCTTCTTCAGCATAGTTAGTACCATTTGATTTTACCTGCATATCATATTGTACAATAATTATGATTTTCATCCCGGCATACCTGTTATTTGCACATATCTTAACCATGTTGGAGGGCAGTATACAGAGTCTGTTTCATTGCCGACTCTACCATTCATTTTTGTCTACAGTGGTCACAAAGTGTTACTGCAGCACTCGTAAACTGCTTTACAGGTTCGATTGAAAAAAGAACGCACTGTTTAAGTAGAAGTTCAAAATACTGTCCCTTTTCATCAATACATATGTGATGATTTACAAAATTCTGGAACACTACCTGAAGCTCTACTTTGGATATTATGCCAAATTTTCTTGTTATTTCAGTACATAATCTTCATGTGGATTATTACGTTATATGTTTTGTTTTAAGATTCGCCACAGATCAAAATCAAATCACTCAAATCTAAAGAGCACGATGGCCATAATCCGCAACTAATTTTTCTCTCATCACCAAACAAAACAGGAAGAGTCATTGAGTGAGTTACCATGTGGGCTCTGGGCTGCAGTCATGTCTTGTAGCTGCCATGTATGTCTTCAGTCAGCATACTGTAAAATGGGTTCCGTATTTCACTCGCATAACATTGCTTATTTATTACTTTGGGCCTATGATTCAATGAGCACTATTTGACCACCACATTCCTACTTTTTTTATCATGTGATGCGATTTGATGTGATTCATTATTAATTTTCATAACTGACAAGGCATGATTTTCACATAAGTGGTGGCATATACTTGCAGAATTCAAGAATTTGGGCACTGAAAACTGGTATGCTATATACTATTGGCAAGAGCTAAAACTTGTCTTAGCAAACACCCACCCTGCACCTAGTGACAGGGCACACGCAATGCATGGTAGAAATCAGGAGACTTCATAAAAAATAAAAATAATAATAATAATAATAAAAAAGCTTGAACAAAGGGATCTCAGTATGTAATTGATTTCTCAATTTGAAACAAGATAGATGATAGAAAAAAAAAAGTAAATGGGCTCTTCTATCCTTCCTTCCCTATAATTGAAACTTACCTATCTAACATACTCCAAAGACTAGCTTTTTACAGATTATCAATTTGTTAGCTGTATTTCTTTTTTTTTAATTTCACATACAATGCACACATTCATGTATAAGATATGACAACTTTATCAACTACTACACTCCTGAAATACAAATAACAGAAAAAAGAGAAACATATAAGAATACCACGGTATTAACATTAGGTTGAGGCTTCTGGATTTAAGACAATCTGCATATTAAGGCAATTAGGTTGTTGGTCTTATGCTCCCAGAACTGCTCCTGATACTCATATCTGTTAAGAGGCTAAGTTGAGACCTCAGGTCCATAAACCTCATCAGGATCAAACCCTTAACTTCTATTTTCAACCAACTGTACCATGACATACTCCTATAAAGGTATGAGGATGAGTCATGAAGCACACTTGAAACATGTTCAGGTTAGTTCTTGATTTGAGTGAAGTTGTATATGTTAATTCTCCATTCAAGCATGAATATTACATTTCTTACTTTTCTATATAAACTGCATATAAAATTTTAGGATGCAAGATTAAATGTATTCATATTTTGCTTACTACCATTTGATGATACGAGGATCGTTCAATAAGTAATGCAACACAATTTTTTAATTCAGGATTCAAATACAACATATTATTCCCCAAAACTTCAGTAGACTTCAGTAGACTGTTCTTCCTCATCCATCCTACAGCCCGGATCTCGCACCATCTGACTTCCTTCTGTTTGGCCCAATGAAGGATGCACTCCACGGGAAGCACTTCGTGGATGATGGGGATGTTATTGATGAAGCAAGACGTTGGCTCCGACATAGACCAGTAGAGTCGTACCATGCAGGCATACAGGCCCTCCCATTAAGGTGGCGTAAGGCTGTAGCATTGAACGGAGATGATGTTGAAAAGTAGGGTTTTGTAGCCAAAAGATTGGGGAATAATGTGTTGTATTTGAATCCTGAATGAAACCAACCTGCTTTAAGAAAAAATTGTGTTGCATTACTTATTGAACGATCCTCGTATATTATAAAACTTTTTTCCTGCCTATTTTAGTCAAAATAAACGACCTACATATTACCAAGGAAAAAGTTTAGTAAGTGATAAACTTGTCATACCTTCAATTTTTGTGTCCCAGTGACAATCGGGAACGTTGTGTAACTCCTTAATAAATAGAGATTCCAATGTGGATAAAATTAAGTCTACTTCATCTGCAATAGCAGAATTAAAATAAATATTTAACAAGTTGCACTCCTTAAAATCAATGGAATTTCTGAAATGCATAAAATCAAATGGAATAATTATAATTAATTGATGCAGTTACTAAATGCTACAACCTCATACCCTGAATATGGATTCCAGCTCCTTTCTTAATTAACATAGCCTAATGCAGTATTCTGCAAGTCTAACAGTATATTAAGAGTTTAACAGTAACTTTCAACGCATCTTATTGAAATACATAATATTCGTAACTTTTGATAAAAGAAACAATTACTGCATCAATGTTTAGATTTCATTTAAAACTATGTTTATGTGCAACTCTGCAATGAAAATATCAATTTCACACAAAAATACTATAAATTTTGAATAAATAACAGTTTCATATGGCAACCTCATGAAATGCATTCCTTTTTATCATCAGCTAGGTTTGCATGCAAATAGTTTTTCTCACAAATGCTGATGATTTCAGACTCTGAAGGACAATGTTAAACATAGTGGAGATTATGTAAATTAAATAAGATGTTGATATTTAAACACTTTAGACTTCAACAACTTATTTAATTTACACAGTATATTGCTTCACTGTATAAAAGTTTCATTATTATATTGTTTTTTACAGTGGAGGTTATTCTTCCTTCGCAGCCAAAAATAGTTTCTGCACGTTACATGTCAATTTGCCTGCAAAGAAATAAAACAAGCAATATATTACAATGTAAGCAACTTCAATTATTTTCAAAATCATAATCAAAAACTGAAACTTACAGAAATTATTCCGGAACCACTCTGGTTTATTCTGCCAGATGACTCCTACCCAGAAAACAGGGATTCCTGCCAATGTAATAAGCACTCCCATGCCAACTTCAAATGGTTTTGCGTATACTAACACAATTACTAGGAAGAGACATACTATCAAGAAGGCTATAGGCACCCAATATGAAACCTGCAACATATGAAGTGAAATTAATCATCCAGATTTTTTTTAGTAGGATTTCATGTTATGAATCCAAGTATTACAATGTACATCATCCAAGTCAACATTAGATCAAATAACTGTCAAATTGATCAGTTGATTTTCTCACAGGATATGTACAATACCTGAAAATAATATTTAAATGTGTATCTATATTATAGCATTTGTTCAAGGCAGGAACTGATCCTGGGTTTTCAGCTTTGTCGCTGATGCCTAGAGCACTAGGGCTCCCATAGTATGTACCCAGACCAATTCCAATATATGGATATATTATAGTGTTTGTCCAAGGCAGGAATTGAACCCAAGTTTTCAGTTTTGCTGGAGACGTTCAGATCGCTAGGGCTCCCTAGTTCTATTACAAATCTTTCTCTGGAAGCTCAATCAACCTTGCTATAAGTTTGTGTAGTGAGGATGCATTCAACTCAGATTCTTATTTTACTATAAAAATTTAAGGTAACCAAACTTTAAATGATATTAGTTAATGACAGGTTTTGGTCTTATCTCACTGAAAATAAATAAATATATATATACATTAGTAATATACTAAAATATAATATTTTTTTCTTTCTAAAAAAAGAGATTTAAGGGGCATTCTTGCTTTTGACTTGATGGAACATTGCAAGACTTACCCACATGAAAGTAGAATGCATTATTAATTAACCATTGTATGGAAGTTTACACAGTGAAGCTAAATTATAATTTTATAATATTGAGTTGGGTTTAGCACTATACTTCACTTGTTTTATAAATACCTGAACTAGTTTCGAAGACCCTCGTCATTCATAGTCATCAGGTTAACACCAACTGCCGGCTGGGCGTTTTTGTTGCCCTCTGGTGGAAGTGTGTCGCATTTGGCGATGATATCCTCGTTCGATGGGATGTCAAAGTTCATAAGGTATCCTTTGTGTTTGTGGATGAATATCCTTTCCCACACTGAGAGTTCCTTGTGACCTTCGACACATTTTATCAGTTTTGGATCCCGATCGATGTCATGTCCCTTATTCCAAAAATGGGCCGCTACTGCAGATTTGTCCGTATTTGCGTATTCTAAATGTCTCATGTGTTCCTTTGCCCTAATCTCCAATTTTCTCTTAGTCTTACCCACATATACTTTCTCACAGTTTGCACAATTTATTCTATATATTCCTGATTTTTGGTTCTGATGGCTATGCTCTAAATATGTGGAATTTAGTAAGTTTTTAAGGAAAATCTATTTACTGGGGCTGTAGTTATACCATATTTGCTGAATGCTTTTTTGAATTTCCTGTCTGCCCAAGGGTGAAAAGTTATCTTTCTGTATTTCTTATTTACTTCTATTGGTTCTAGTGTGGTTATATCAGTAGTAAGCTTTTTCTTTTGGCAATTTTTTATTTTCTTGTCCACCAATTCTCTATTGAAACCATTGTTTTCGGCTGTGGATACGATTGGAGTATAAAACCATCGTATCCACAGCCGAAAACAATGGTTTCAATAGAGAATTGGTGGACAAGAAAATAAAAAATTGCCAAAAGAAAAAGCTTACTACAGATATAACCACACTAGAACCAATAGAAGTAAATAACAAATACAAAAAGATAACTTTTCACCCTTGGGCAGACAGGAAATTCAAAAAAGCGTTCAGCAAATATGGTATAACCACAGCCCCAGTAAATAAATTTTCCTTAAAAAACTTACTAAATTCCACATATTTAGAGCATAGCCATCAGAACCAAAAATCAGGAACATATAGAATAAATTGTGCAAACTGTGAGAAAGTATATGTGGGTAAGACTAAGAGAAAATTGGAGATTAGGGCAAAGGAACACATGAGACATTTAAAATACGCAAATACGGACAAATCTGCAATAGCGGCCCATTTTTGGAATGAGGGACATGACATCGATCGGGATCCAAAACTGATAAAATGTGTCGAAGGTCACAAGGAACTCTCAGTGTGGGAAAGGATATTCATCCACAAACACAAAGGACACCTTTTGAACTTTGACATCCCATCGGACGAGGATATCATCGCCAAATGCGACACACTTCCACCAGAGGGCAACAAAAACGCCCAGCCGGCAGTTGGTGTTAACCTGATGACTATGAATGACGAGGGTCTTCGAAACTAGTTCAGGTATTTATAAAACAAGTGAAGTATAGTGCTAAACCCAACTCAATATTATAAAATTAGAATGCATTAGTTTTTATGAATTTAAATATTCTGTGGAATCAGTTCGTACACATCAATTTAACCCGTAAACTGCAGCTTAGTCTAAGATACTCTCACAGGGTTTCTTACATCTGTCATCAGAAGATGCTAAATTTAAAATGAAAAGTACCTATAACTCTATTTTTGAGAGTTGGGGCCAGTTAACCTCAGAACAAATGCGGGATATTGCTGATCATCTGACATGTATATAAGTGGAGTCATTTTCACAAGGATACAAATAATTTAACACATGAAAAACAAATGCAGAATAGCCAGAGACAGAATGACATGTGCAGCAACATTTATGCAAATAAATGCAATTTGAAGCCAAGAGGAAAGGGATACAACAAACTCTAAATGTTGAACCAGTAACACCAGCAACATAGTCTTGGTTACCATTGCAGTGGTGCTGAAGCACTCACATGTTTTCCTGATCACATCGCTAATGTCAGGCCCCACCTCTCGAAAGTCATGGGGTAGATAATGAACGTAACACTAAAATAGTGTAATGATAGTAACTGGCCCTTAGCTTTCCACTGTAACTTGTTAAAACCGTCAAAGTCAATAAAACATTTGAAAAAATCAGTGGATAAAATACCTCGGTGCAACGTTTCGACCTTGTCCTCCAGGTCTTCCTCAGGCAACTGTCTTCCTGAGGCCAGGTCTTCCTCAGTTGCCTGAGGAAGACCTGGAGGACAAGGTCGAAACGTTGCACCGAGGTATTTTATCCACTGATTTTTTCAAATGTTTTATCTTTGCGTAAGTGTATGTTTGACTTTGACGGTAACACTAAAAATTGATACTTTAATGCAGACTGTACGTATAATAACTTTCGTTATTTTGTTTGGCATAAATTTCTCCAGATTTCAAAATTGTGCAAATTAATGATTTTCTCCTGTATGAAACTGGAAAAAATCTTTAAGGGATATGCGTACCTCCGCATACCCCCAGAAAAAAAGCACTGGTAATAGATACACTACTGAAAATCTGTCTTTAAGTAACCAGTACCATTGAATGTATGATTACCTTAAAATCCTGTAATAAAAATCAGCGCCAAGAGTCCTCACTACACTGTAGATGATGTGAAATCTATAGCAAGGACAATAGGGGTCTAGAGAAAGATTTGGTACAGAAATGGGACCATCCTTTAAGAGATTAGCAGTCTAGGTATCAGTAAAGCTGAAAAGTCTATCTGATTCCCACCCTCCACAAATTTTCCTTTATATACTATATAATATATATCTCTTCAGAGTTAAGACGGATAACTAGTCATTAATGAATACACATATACATATAGTTTATCTTTAAAAGAAAATCCCCCTCTGGAAAAATAAAGACATAACAGAGGTAGGGTTCATGCATTTTTTTCATGGAATATATGGGGCATTTCTAATGTTTTGACCATAGGCCGCTGAAGGTATTATTATATTATATTAATATAATAGAACTCTATGAATAGAAAAGTGAGTCATTAGTAACAAAAAAAAGTAAAGTGTTCCCTATACAGGCCTTGGAGGCCCAGAGGGTACCAGGAGGTTGAGGCTCCCAGATGTTAGACATTCGGCATGTGAAGGTGGTACCTTTAAAAAATTCCCTTGCAAATAATATCATTATTTCTAAAAGAAAGTAAGTTCAGAGTCTTTTTGGAAGAAAAATTTCATTTATATAGCAATGATTTTAAATGTTTATGAAAACTATTCTCCTCAATATTTAACATGAGAGAATATGCGTTCAATTTCAGTGAACATGCTCTTTCTTTTGGGTAATTTTGAACACTTTCTTTATGCACGTAAGTTAGATCCACCTGCTGCTATGGCTTAATTTGCTACATGAGAAAATACGCTAAACAATGTTAACATTTACATGTATCACCGATGAATCTTGAACAATCTTGATAAAATATTGGTAACCTCTCAAATGACACATAGGAATCAATAAATTTTCATATGGTTAGCAAAATGCATGCCTGTTAATATTATGTGTCCTGGCTTACCGAAAAGCATGCACTAGAGATTGTAAGTTATTTAGGCACCATCTCAAACATGTATGCAGTCATGGGAGAAATGCTAATTGAAAACAGATGAATAAATCAATGGATTACTGGTTTGAGAAGGTATAATTGAAGCAGAAAAATGAATAAGGGTCTACAGCACATTTTTGTGGAATGTAATTTTGCCAGAATGTAAATCTATTGTCATGCTTGATAAATGCAATAGCTTTAGTTGCAAGGTTTACCATCTAAAATCAGTGAAATGCTAATTTACTAACATTATGAAAATCATGTTGTAGAAAAATGGTATCTAGCCCAGGTTGTAGGTTATTTGTTGGAAGGTAAACAAAATGCCTGTACATCACATTGTAGTCTATGTCCAATTATTGGTGTTCTTGTAATAGCTGAATTCAGTTTACAATGGCTGAACATTACAGGATAACTCTTACTTCTGCCAATGACCTAAAACACCATTTGCAAGCAAGATTCTAATGGAATGAGGGTCTCAGATATAAGCCTTCTTCATAACACAACATGCAGTTCAACGTTAAAGTCACTTTTCTCAGATTCCACTCATCCTTATTTGTGGTTTCATTTAATTTTTACGAAAACTGTAATACTTACTTTGATTGGTCGCACCATGTCAGGTCTTTTCCACCTCAGATAAAGAATACCAGATACTGACAACATGATGAATACAGTTTCCACTATACTTGAATAAGTGATGAGCAAATAGATGTCGCTAGTACTAAGCATTACTAATGAGAGTATGTTCTGTGGGGAAAAACATACATAATATTAATATTACAAGAGAGAAGATTAGAATATCTTATTAATTATATCTAAGTTACACAAACTGAATTTGCACTGTTTTCAGAATGTGAAATTTGCTGAGAAGTCTGGAAATATTTGAATGTTTGAAAACTCTCTGTTAAGAAAATAAATATGCAAGGAGAAACAAGATTAACTTTCTTATGATGAACATAAATGAGTGGAGATTGTACACACAGAACCTCACTAAATTATTAAACTAACCTGGACAATTGTTTCAAGAAATTAATTCTCATCGTCAACATACTCCAACTGTCTGTGTGCTCTGAGTGCCTTCTTGTGGGCTTCTTACAAATTTCTTAATCAGATCATCTTCCATGGGGATGTCAAAATTCATAAGATGGTCTGCATTTTTCTGGATCTAATGAATTTCAAAATTCATAAGATGATCTGCATTTTTTCTGGATCTTATGAATTTCGAAAATTCTTAAGATAATCTGTATTTTTCTGGATTTTACGAATTTTAATATCCACATGGGAGATGATCTGATTAAGAAATTTTTAAGAAGTCCACAAGAGGCCACTTGGAGCACACAGCAGGCAGTTTGAGTTGAGGATGAGAATGAATTTCTCAAAACAATTGTCCAGGTCAGTTTAATAATTTAGTGAAGTTCTGTGTATAAAATCTCCATTCATTTATGTTCATCATAATTTTATAAATTCATTTTGTTAAACTTCCACATTAATTAGATAATTAACTTTCTTAATTATAACATCAGGTTCTTTCTAATAATGTTGTGTGATTAAGTACTCCAAATGTTTTACACAAAAAACATCATCAACTCACCAGAAATACCAATGAAGGTGTTGGGGTAAATCTCTTGATGTGAATGTGTGAAAGCATGGCTGGGAAATGACCGTATCTTGCTCCAACAAAGCACATTCTATACAGATAAAAAAAGGATACAAGTACATAATAGTACGATAATGAAGATGTAATGGTGTGGCATGAAAGGCATGCAAAGTTAAGTCACTGGAATGGAATTACACAAGTTTATTAGAAGGTTCAGACCTTTTTTTAAAACCTTTCTTCATGCTAATACTTGAACAAATATAAATAAATACAATTTATTAACTGGTCAATCTAAGGCTTGCCCAGAAACATATAGCAAAAATTTCTCGTTACTATAGTCTATTATCAGTAAGATAACAATCTGAATCAATTTATCGACTAACTGATAACTTAACTCAATATTATTTTTGGTAACTTGAAATTACCTTATTGGAATGCTTTCAACTAGATGCTGTTATCTTCAGCAACTGACTCCTGTGTTGCTAAGTGTTCTGGTTAGGAAGATATTTTGTACAATTTGGTCGCACAGTGTGTGTGATTTTAATTGTATTTGTTTGTTTAAGATGTTCACATTATCTTGTATGGTATTTGTGAACTTTGTATTGATTGAGTGCATGGAGATTTGATCTTTGGGGTTAATATATAGGATTTCCATGTCTATATAGATGTCTGCATTTCGTGTGTGTGTTTAGGTGTTTTACATAAGCAGAATGTTTGTTTTGGTTGAATACTCCTTTGTGTTAATAAACCAATCTCATACCATCACTACAAATAGATAACATTCAAGAACAAATAATTATAAAACAAATAAAAATTAAATATGTAAGGCACATACCTTGAAGAAGTCATGATATGCACACTCAAACCTCCAAAAACAGAGAGAGCTACCATCACAGGCATTGACCAGGACATCACTCCTAGGACTTTATCTGCAAATGTCTGGAAACAAATTCAAGAAAAAAATGATTATCTAATCAAAACATATTTTTACTTTCTCAAGCATTTAGCAATAATACAAATTCTCAGACATCTTGAGTTTAAAATACTATTTTGGGTACATGTAAGTGTGTGTCTGTCAGTGAAGAACACTGCTTGAAAATGAAAAATCTTATCAGAATGAAATTATTATATGTGAGTTAAGTATCTCTTGGTGATCTGACACAAAGCATGTTGAAGATTTCTTCTCACTCTTATTGCCACTTTATATGAAGAGATGATGATTTTATGTAATAATAGCTCTAATGACTTTGAATAAATGTTGTACAATACACTAGATCTGCAGAGAAAATGAATTTAACAGCTAATATTATGGAGGGAACGAGGATGTACTATCTTGAGCCAGCTTATCCAGTTATAGGGATTTGTAAATGTTTCCATGAAATGGTACCACAACAGAACCAGTGGCCAAGTTGCAAAACTTCAGGCGCTGACTCTTCATGCTAAGGCGTTACTGGTGCAAGTTGACAATGCTGCTACCAACTGTCAGAGCCATTCTCCATATAACTGTACATATAAGACCTAAAGCATTTATTTGAAATAGTTTTTCTTAGAAATCCTTTCAAAGCTAACCACTCTCCAAAAATTTAGGTTATAAGTCTTGAAATATTAGTAGTAGTAGTAGTAAGTATTCTGCCTTCCGGCAGGTTTTCAAACTTGGTACGCGAATTTTGTTTTCCAAAACTGTCTATCCTCTGCTTCCTCCTTCAGCATCCAATATTTCCGCTTTTCCCTTAAATCGTCCAACAGCTGAATTCTTCTTCTTCCAAGTCTAGTTGTACCCTCCAATCTTCCTTCTACGACATCATGTAATAAGCAGTTCCTTCTGAGAATGTGCCCAACCCAGTTTGCTTTCCTCTGACGAATTGTGTTATGATTGACTTCTTCTCACCCACTCTACTCAGAACCTCTTCGTTTGTCACCATGTCCATCCACTTTATATTTTCTATCTGTCTCCAGCACCACATTTCAAAACTTTCTAAATATTTCTTCTCTAATTTCCTCAAAGTCCATGTCTCTGATCCATACAAAGCAATACTCCAAATATAACACTTCACCAGGTTTTTACGTAGCTCTAGGTTCAGACTACTAGTTAGCAGAGTTCTCTTCTTCATAAATGCTTTCTTGGCCATGGCAATTCTTAATCTTATCTCCTTGGTGCAATAGGCATCTTTCGTCAGTACACTTCCTAAGTATTTGAACTGGTTCACGTTCTCTAATTCTTGATTTCCCATGATAATTTGAAGCGGCTCTTCTCTCTTCGATATCCTCATCACCTTCGATTTACCTATGTTGATTTCCATTCCATACTTTCTTCCTGTTTCCACCAGCCTGTCAATCATTCCTTGCAATATTTCTTGTTTCTTTGCCAGAATCACCAGGTCGTCCGCATATTTGATGGTGTTAATAGCGTATCCTCCTATCACAAAATCCCTAACTCCTTCTAAGGCTTCTTTTGCTAGCCAGTCTCCATAAAGGTTGAACAAGATGGGTGACATACAACATCCTTGACGCACACCTCTTCCTATTTCTACACTGTTGGTCACTCCATGTTCTAGACGCACTTTCACTTTTTGTCCCAGGTACAAATTGCGGATTAGTCTCCTGTCCTTCCAGTCAATGCCTATTTTTTTGAGTATGTCCATTAACTTTTCCCAGTTCACTCGGTCAAAAGCTTTTTGCCAATCAATAAAGCAGACACACACTTCTTCGTTGACCGCTAAAACTCTCTCTGATATAATCCTTAGCATTCCAATTGCATCTCTAGTTCCTTTTCCTTTCCGGAAACCAAATTGGTCTTCTCCTATTACGTCTTCTATTCTTCTTTCCAGTCTTCTAGTTAGTATCCGTGCCACAATTTTTCCTACGTGAGATAGCAAGCTGATAGTTCTGTGATCACTACACATCTTGGCACATTTCTTCTTCTTTAGTGCAATCATAGTTACCTCTAGGAAATCTTGAGGCCATTCTCCAGTGTCATAAATTCGGTTGATAAGTTTGGTAAGTTTCCTCATCCCATTTTCTCCTAATTCCTTCAGTAGGTCCACTGGTATGTCATCGTCTCCTGTGGCCTTTCTATTCTTCATTTCTTTTATGGCCTTTTCTACTTCATTCTTCAATATGCTAGGTCCTATATTATCTTTATCCACTAGTTCTTCTGTTTCCATCTCAATGTCTTGTGGTCGATTTTGCTTGTCGTAAAGCTTTTCTATGTAATTTTCCCATATTGTAAGAACTTTTCCAGGGTTTGTAATTAAATTTCCATGAATGTCTTCTATTCCAAAAGTCCGTATTCCTTTATTTTCTTTAGATTCTAACTCCATCGCTTTCTGATACATTAAATCATATCTTCCTTTTCGTCGAAGCTCCATAATTTCATCACAGCTTTCTTTAAGGTAATTTTCTTTTGCTCTGTCTGTCTCTCTTCTTAGTTCATTATTCAATCTCTTATATTCCACAGCATTAGTATTTTTGTATTTCCTTCTTTCTTCCATCTTCTTTAACATCTCTTGTGTTACCCACGGTTTCTTATTTATTCTGTCTATTTTTCCAACTTTGTTCTTCAACGTGTCCAACAAAACATTTTTTACACTTTCCCACTCACTTTCTACAGATTCACCAACATTTTTTATTTCATGTAACTGTGTTTCCAATGACTCTTTAATCGAGTCCTTGTCATTTCGCAGTTTTTCTAAGTTCCATCTTGGATTTCTTTTACATGTCCGCCTAATCCTTTTCAGCCTAGTCTCTATGTCTGCTACAAGAAGATTGTGGTCTGTGTTGATGTCAGCATTTGGAAGAGTCTTCACATCTTTCACACTGCCCCGGAATCTCTGCTTGATGAGAATGTAGTCAATCTGGTACCTATTAATATCCCCAGGGCTTTTCCAGGTGTACAACTTTGTTTTCCTCTTCTTGAACCAGGTATTATATTGAAATATTATGTAATTATATTATATTAGTTATTATTGATAGTATAATAATGAGTTGGGATTTGTAACATTTTACTTAAAATAGCTTTTTTTCAGACTAGTTTCGGGAAGGAATGCTTTTTTCCTGACTAGTATCGGGAAGGAATATCTTCCTGAAACTAGTCTGAAAAAAGCTATAATAAGTGAAGTGTTACAAATCCTGACTCATTATTATATTATTTAAGTCTTGCCTTGCAAACATTACAGATTTGCAGAGATACAGAGACAACTTAATGTACTCTCCTGCAATGTAATTTAGTTACTGTATTATTTGGAAAGTGAAGTGAGAAAATAGCATTGCCTATGTTTCAGATATGGAAAGTTACAGGAGTGTTCCAATTAAGATTTTGTAAGAAAAAAATTGCGATACGATAAAAACAATTTTTTTCATATGTTCTAAATGTTTACCAACATAAAACAATCTACATTTGGATATTTTACAGATGGTAAACTACAATTTAAACAATTTAAAAAATTAAACTCTAGCCAATATGAGTTTCTTTTCCTACTCTTTATAATAGTCATTTTATTCTTCTGAAGATTAGTGAGAACTTTTAATGACAGTATGTATGGTTTGATGCTAGAATGTTTGTTTTTACACCATGGTGGCCCAAGTTCAATGCTCTGGAAATCCAAGATGAAATCTGTGGTAGACAAGAATTATGAGCAGGTTTCCTTTCACTTCAAGACAACATATGATAAACAAGTAAGACTTTATAGTTAGACAATAACTGAGGTAGCTGGTAGTTCCTTGATATTTATACTTAAAAGCTAAATTGGAAACATATTGAAGTTTTAAATATATATGGGTGATTCTTCAAATACGGGAAAATTTGGAGTGTGTAAAATCCAAATGTTTTACTTTGTTTAAAAAATCTCAAAAAATCACAAAAATACTTCAGGGGTTACTTGATTATAATATGACACCAGCAGAGCTTAAATGTTTATATTTTTATTTATTTTAATTTCTTTATTTTTTTAAAGCCATGTGGATGACATCCGTGTACATGTGGATGGCAGAAGGCCACATTAATGACTAACTTTGGCAACAATATGATTTTCTTTATGTGATTTCATATTTTTCTCAGCATACTTCAGTTGATTTTGCATCAAATTTGCAAATTTGTGTCCATACTCCGGAATTAATGTAATTTTAACGAGACTGTGTTTTTATGGTTTGGGGGAGGGGGGAATCAAGCAGAAATTCATTTAATCAGTTTTAAGATCTTAAGTACAGGTCACAGACACCGCAAACACAATAGTATCCTACATTTATCATCTACATGACTTGAGAGTCATCCACATACCCCTTCATGAGACATGTGGATGACACAAAAATCAGGCATGTGGATGACAAAAAAGGAGTTTAAGTGGTCTCAGCAAGCCATTTCTAAACCTCTGTAGGCTCAACTTCAGTCAGGTATTTTGAATTGGAAGGTTTATCATAGTGCATAATCAAAATTAATTAATATTCACTTTCTGCCTACTTTCTAGAAGCCATGTTAATGACGGGGAATAAAAACGTTTTCCTTGAAAATGACACAAAGTCCTTTGTTAATCCCAAACTGTTTGTAAGCAAGCAAAATTCAACCTTACAATTCAACCACAAGCTGCCCTGTTGGCTTTATAACACTGTTGCCAGTTTTACAAATTTCTCATTTCTGCAGACAAAATTCCATTCTTTTCAGCCATGTGGATGACCAAAAACCCTTGGGACATTCTTTATGTTCATTAGGTGGGGTGACAGTTTTATTTCATTTTATTTTTTAGGGGTTAATATTCTTCACCCATTCATACTCATTGACAGGAAAAAAGTTGAAAAGGAAATAACATTTTGTTTTGTGAAAAAATGCATTAGAATATACAAAACCGAGGTTTGGGCCAGGGCATGTGGATGACATTTCATTGAATTAAATTTGATTTTGGAATATCAGAACTTAAAGTTAGTGACATTTCAAACTGATAGTTGTAGTATGGAAGTAGTAGAAACAAACTTTTATTTTAATTCTTTTTTAAAGTTGAATTTGAAGGGAGATATCACTCCGGAACGCAAATTTTCCCGTATTTGAAGAATCACCCATATATATATATATATATACTGTAATCTACAATACAACATATTGCTCTGAAATATTACTTGGTATTTAGAAGAGGAAAGGAATAAATGAAGCCATACCAGTATTAGCAAGAAGAGCCTGAAAATTGTGATAACTAGGGGGCGGATTTCTATGACATGTCAGATTTTTCCCCTTTACATTATTTCAGGTTTCCCACTAATTTAAATCCGATTGCAAGCATCCTGGTGAAAATGGAACGGCTTTTATTGTGCATATAACTGCATATTTAGGACATTTTCAACTATTGTAGCATATTTAGTATGAATATGCATATTTAGGTCATATTTTTGGCATATTTGTGTGCATAATAAAGAAATTTTGAAGTTTCATATCATATTTTGTAAATTTTCATTATAATGATACTTTTTGAGAATTTACAGATATTTTAATAAAATGTATTGTAATGAAACTTAAAAATATACACACAATGTGTAAGTGGTAAAGTCATATTTTAAATTTTATTGGTCATATTTTAACGTTTTTTAGGTCGTAAATGCATGCATATATCCTATTTTTTAGGTCATAGAAATCCACCCCCTAGTGATAACAAACCTTGAATTTAATGTCACATTTCTGTAAGGAGTTTCATGTTGAGCATAATTAAATTTCAAATTAGTGTAAACACATTCTTTTTAAATGTCTTTCTGTCCACTCAACAAGTCCATAAAAGACAAAGAGTGTAAACATATGCAATTCAAGACCTTTAGAAAACAAGTAGGGAAAAACACCTACCACAGCAATGGCGTTGGAAGATATCATAGCTGTAGGCGTGAGAACAGCCAGATAAGCTATGTTTGCAAACACATAAATCAGTGTAACTAGCGGCAAGGAGATGTAGATTGCACGAGGAAGATTTCTGTAAATTGAAGAGCACACTTTTTTTATGATTAACCCATATATACATTAGTAAACAGTAATAAAAATTATACAGCAGCACTCCCATATAAACATTAGTAAACATTTACCTTATTTACATACTATAATAAAAATTATACAGCAGCACCCTGCTAGTCCGAAAACCCGGATAATCCGAACACAAATTTGGAATCACTATTCACCACCTTACTGGAGTGCTTTTCTTGGATTATAGGACCACTCAGTGGAACACCTCTCAGTCTTTCTTATGAAAACCAACAAAAACTGCTTCGTCCAATTTTGTCAAAGTTGCCTTTACTACCAGTTGAGTAGTTCTGGACAGTAGAAAATTACTAAGCATTATTTTTTATAAAAAAGACGACAGTTTAAGGCAAACACTGAAGGCAATATAAGTACAGGAAGTTTAACAAAAAGCTGTTTACAATTTGTTCTAAGCAAGACTCCATAGATTACCCTTAATGCTCTCTTTTGATTTAAAATATTGAGCATTATAATGCCCTCTCCCAACAGCAGAACTCAATGACTGAGATCATTATTTATTTAGGGATGAAAACACCATGGGAAAAAGGCAGTGGGTATGTAAAACTAAGAACTTAATGATCTTCATGTGTTGATAGTCTAAAATCTTGGAGCCTCAAAATCCTAGAACCCTTAACACCTCCAAGACATGTATATAGGGAACATTATTTACCTTGCTTTACTTTATTTTACCCTTTAAATACCATAAACAATGTTAAATTAACATAAATTCTGTATATTCTAGACCTCTGGTTCCATCACCTTCAGATTTTGGTATATGTAAATTCTAAACTTTTTGATGACAGATATGCAAAACTGGCAACTAATTAAAGCATGAACAGAACTTACACATAGGGGTCTTTAAGTTCTTCAGTCATAAAATTTAAATAATTCCATCCAGAGTATGAAAATATTCCTGAACAGAATGATACAGCCACTCTTCCTGCATCTCTTGTAGTCCCTTGAAAAGGTTCTTGTAAATTCTCTGTATTTCCTGTAAGTATATACAATTTTTTATAATTCAGATGACCATAAAAACATATCACTCAGATTTTATTACAATGAGAAAAAAGAATTTACAATACAATAAGTAGAATCCATGGAACTGTATGGATGATGCCCATTAAGGTTGAAAGGATTAATAGACGCTGTTCAGATGGTACAACACAATGACACTATGTTAGTGACTATATTTTTTGTAACAGCGATAATTTTCTAAACAAGTTTCCCTGCTTATAGTTAGCTTTCTAGAAACTTAACCCTTAATTGCACAAGACTAATTTTCTCACAGAATACACAAACCCATGTTGGACTGCAAAGAAACACAACAATTAGGCCCATATATATAGTTTATTTCTTGTACCTTATTCTGTAATTTTGCATGAAATTTAGATTTTACTTCCACTTTCTTTTCTACTCTGTAATTATCAATAGTCATATGTATGACACAATCGATAATACAAATAGCAAAATTGTTTAAGAATTTCAATAAAAATAGCATTAGGAGATTTTTTCAACAACTTGGAGGTTATATAGAATTATTTTTAATAAATGTCATCTTTTACATACATACCCATGAAAAGATATGCTAATCCAGCGATGATAATCACAACCAGGGCAGTGATTTTTGCAAACATGAACACATTTTGTATCCTTGTTGTGAGTTTTACATCATAACAATTTATAAAAGTTAAAAAACCTGCAAATAACAAAGAGTTATTACTGATAAAGTATGCACAGTTTCAGAATGTTTGCACTCTACAAGTATAGTAAGTCATATCAAAGTCAAAATAATCACAAGCAAATATTTAATACTAAAACACCAAAATTTAATTCACATCACCTTAATTAAGAATAAAAAATTAAGACAATACACTGTTCTGTCCTTCCAGTAATGGGGCAATATATCATCATATTACAAAAAAGGCAGCTTGAGACTATAAAGAAGTCAAATTCATGATTTAAAGGAAAGTATGGTTAAATCATTGGCCTATGCCAGTGGTTCTTAACCTTGTTAAAGGTACTGAACTCTGCCAATTTCATATGCGCGTTCACCGAACACTTCTTAATTGCAAAAAAAAAAAATATATATATATATATAATATGTTGCATCATCACCTGCAGCCAATGATGGACAAGCGAGGCGTGTCATCACGAATCATATGAGTCGAGTGTGTTTTGACCTCCGCCAAACCCGCGAGACTGACTCACCGAACCCCTGGGGTTCGATCAAACCCAGGTTAAGAACCACTGGCCTATGCCATACTCTGTAAATTCCACTTAAGGGGAGATGTAAGTTAAAGGGTTCAAAAATTCAAAATTTAAATTTTACTTCCATTGTATTCCTCTATCTTTGCTTAACAAAATAGTGTTTAGTTCATAAAAATTGGATGCTTAGTTTTCAAGTAATTAACTCTTAATTAAAAAGCTGGACTGTATTGTTAGTAAGTTCCCCAAATCTTCTTTTCGCTTTCCTGTAAAATTACATGTTTCATACCATTTTCTCAAAAACTGTTCAAGCTAAAAAATGAAACTTTCAAGATTTCTTTATAGATGAATGACATATCTCCTGTCAGAATTATGCAATAATTCTTGAATATACAGAATTTTAAATTATTTTTATTGAAATAAATATTTGCTTTTCTTTAGCCAAGAAGTTTTCATGCAGTTTTTGTCAGTAATATTGTACAATCATCTCACTACCATCGTCCCCAGCAGTGCAAGAAGAACATACTCGTTAACAGCCGCATGTTGAAGTATTGTCATATCTCATTCGGAAACGAGAATCAAAGAAACGCTAAACTTTTGTAATATATTACTATTGTTATTAGATTGATTTGGCAACAGAGTCTGCCACCTGCTTCAATTTGAGAGTGCAAACTATTGTTTACCCTCACCAAACAAACAATAATATAATCCAGCAGACCGCAAACGGAATGGCTAATATGTTTTCAAAAACAAATTGGTTGACCTTAACACACTTTAGACTTCACTTTTACCTGTATTCTGCAGGTATTTGTTTTTGAAAACATAGTATAGTGCTTCACTGTTAAAAAGTTTCACCAAGATACTGTTTATTAATTGGAATGGCTAATGTTTGACTTGATGAGTGGGGACAATGAAAACAAGAGCACTATACACATTACACTGATTGTGGTAGGGTAAATATCCCAAGTTTCACAGAAATCTAAGCAACAGAAACACCTGATTTATGGCTTCTTGAACATACACCATATTCCCTTTATGTTAGCGTTAAGTACCAACTCCCCTTAACGTATGCAATATTAAGAGATTATTCCCAAGAATATGCCAGAGTTAACTTTACCAAATTGTTCTAGGAGATGTTGCCATTCAATTCGGTGAACTACTGCAGGAAATTGTGAATTGTATTAGAATTAACACTGTAAAGTTAAATAACATAATAATTATATGGGGAGTATACTGGTAATTGAAAATTAACACAAACTCCACTTTCAACAGCTATACTTCAACCTCTTGTGTTTGAATGAATTTCATCTCAAAATACTTCCACAAGAGGATGCCATGGCGATTGAAGCATAGCTATTAAAAATGAAAGCTATGGCTTCCAAAACTTATACAGGTAAGATGTAGAAAAGTATTCGTGAAACCACAGATTACTATTTCTGTTGAAAATTACATGATAATATTTTAGAAGAAAAATTCAAATGAAACCAGGATTTGAACCTGCAACCTTTGGCTTTCCTTGCTGATGCTTTTTCAACTGAGCTAGCCAGAGTTTGATTTATAGCATCAAATGTTCTCTCTTCTATGATTACCCTTAACTGTCAACCTCACTGAAGGACATTTTGTTGTTGTTCCAGCAAAATCACTAACTCCAAAAATGACCATTTTGAGTTAAATATACTACTACAATGATGAAAGGATGCTTTACAGGCAGGTAGAACTCATTAATTGATATCCTGACCCATTTCCAAGCAACTAATACTTCTAGCTTCACCAAGTCCAAAATATGCAATGGTTTATTCATGCTTTAAAACAGCTGTATCTCAAAACTAACATTTTGGACTTAGTGACTTCTGCCAGAACGATGACAATTTATATCACAAACAGTATTGTGAGGGTTACAAATTTAGTGATTTTGTGACTGGGCTTCCACTGATATTATACAGTAACATTTTAAGATGTAGATGAGTATTCATGAAACTACAGAATACCGGTATTGCGTCTGTTGATCATACATGAGAGCAGTGGAAGCGAGTCACAAAACCACTAAATCAGTGTCTCCACACTACTGTATACATGACAAATGTTTTAGTGAGGTCGACAGTTAAGGTTAATCAAAGGAGAGAGATATTCCATGTGGTGCCATGAATGTCAGAATAATTTTTTTCCTTACAAAATTCTAAGTGAAGTTTAGTGTTAACTTTCAATCCCTCTGTAATTACTGTATTGCATTCTAGGAAAGTTACTGTCTGTTAGAAAATTGAAGTTTTAGGTTGACTGTTGTGCATACCTGAACCTAATTTATATGAACTGAAGAACTGTTACAAAATTGTTATGAAATTTTAAATATCTGGTAATTTTGTGGCAACATCTCTCTCATATGGGAGACACATTTCTCAAATCACGTGTTATGAACGTAAGATTACTCCAATATTTGGGGCCTTAAAATGGTACACAGCAATAGTAGAATGAAATATTCAGGACCAAAGAAAGTCTACTCTAATCTAATCTTAACTGATGGCAAGAGCTTTCAAAATAAATAATATTCTACTATTTGTAACATGATAACAGTGAAACTGACGTTAAGCATAATATTAACAGTTACCTATGTTAATCAAAAAAATTTAAACAAACTGTGCACTGCTATTTCATAATCTGTAGGCTAGTTTAAAACTTTCATCACAATAGGCCGATATTATAAATTATTCATGTTATGAAAATGAATATATTATTATAAACTTACAAATAGTCGCAGCTGCAAGAAGTCTAACCGCACTATCTGGAACTTCACAGGAAGGGAAGAACGGCTTTATTACATAGCTTGCAAATGTCAAACCCATAATGGCATTTGTTGTTGGCCTGAAAAAAAAAAATTACACATCAGTAACTCATTTTTTCAATGCAAACTGAACTACATGTTTAAAAAAATAGAAGTCTGCGATAAAATAGAGAGAAAATGAAATATCAAAGCTTGTTGTGTTATAGAAGGAAGACAAAACAAAGAGGATTCAAATTGTGATAGGCCTATTATAAGCTATTAATAGGCCTATTATAAGCTTTCGTCTCCTAAATCTGAAACTGGCAAAGCTAATATATATAAACATTAATTTGGCATGCTGACAATGAAAGAACTGAATCACTTCAGAAAGAACCTGCTTACGAATATGTAATAGATCTTTGATACAGACTTTACAGTACGTCTGCATTTCAGAAATATCACAAAATCTTTCATGTGATTTCACAGAACTGAATTTTAACATAATATTATAGAAAATTCCCTTACTCCAACTTACACAAATATTAGCATTGCATCCCATAAATACAAGAAGGCTGGTAATGGTCCAAAAGCTTCGAATATGTAAGCATAATCTCCACCAGATTTAGGAATGGAAGTACCAAGTTCAGCATAGCAAAGTGCTCCAATCATTGACAAAAGCCCACACAGCATCCACACCACTACTGAAAATCCTGGAGATCCTACTTCCTGGATAACACCAGTTGGAGATATGAAAATCCCTGAAAGTATAAGCACAGTCCCATTCAATTACTATACCGCAATTAATAAATGAAGCAAAACATATTGCACTAACTTCCTCACATGCTGGGAATATTTATGTCTATATGGCAGATTTCTTCACGAGGATATGCCTGGAAAGTAGAAATGTTTACAGTAGGGTGACCATACATCCCATTTTGACTGGACCAGTCCCATTTTTTAGATTATTCCAGCTGTCCTGTCGGTACTATATAATAAATAAATAAAAATAAAAAAAAAAAATAAAAAAAAAAAAAGAAAGAAAGAAAGAAAGAAAGAGCAATTGTCCCCTTTTATGAAATCTACAAACAAGCTGGAGAATGAAGAGAATGTCATTACCACATCCCCGAAGGATATATGTCTGTCTGTCTGGAACCCTATAGCCCCTATGTTGGGGCGAAGGGGCCTCCAAGTGGAGGTTGCTGTTACCTATTCAAATTTTGTTACACTTATTTTCTAAGAGAGGGCAGAAGGACAGGTGGTAAGCCCATCGCCTCTCAACCCCCCTCAGGAAACTAAGGTATTACTTGGACGTGAAAGGGCCGAGAAATTTTGTCCAGAGGGTCTATTTAGGCTTGGAGTTCTTTTAAGTGCTGTAAATCTATGACACGGGCCCCCCTGCTTAAAATCCTTCCCGGAGGACTCCTTGCCCAGGATTTTTATGTCCTGAAAAACCCACTGACCGCGGCCAGATTTGATCCCACGACCTTCAGATCTAGAGGCGGGCACGCTACCTCTAGACCACTGCAGCCGACCCCGAAGGCTATATAGGTAACCCAAATTAAGTCTGATTAATGCCCTACCGGTATTGTAACTATCTTTACTTTAAGCATGGTCAATATATTTTTCTCACTTAACATTCCGATATAGAATAAGAGGTCATATTGCAAAGAGTGCATATTCAGAGTGGGTTGCTTATAACTACTCTTCAGGGAATTTTTTAGAAAAAAATGTTTTAAATAAAAGTTTTAGCTCTTGGTATAAGCACCCCATGTATAAAATTTAAAGAAAATTATTAAAGCCTGTTTTGGGAAAATCAAAAGAAACAAAATTTTCTTCATGTCAAGTCCCCTTAAAAATAAGACAGAGTTGTTACCAATTTTCGAGTCACATCCTCAGAAGGTACCTAACCCAAATACAAAATGCTGTTTTCATACGATTTTCTGTTATAAGAGGTTGTATTGCAAAGAGAGCATATTCCGAGTGGGTGGCTTATAACTAAGTATCCTTCATAGAATATTTGGGAGAAAATGTTTCAAATAAAAGTTTTAGGTCTTGGTGTAAGCACCCCATCTACAAAATTTAAAAAAAATCTTTAGAGCTGTTTTTGAGAAAACAAAAAAAACAAAATTTTCTTCATGTAAAGTCCCCTTAAAAATAAGAGAAACTTGTCTCTAATCTTCGTGTCTCATACTCAGGAGGTAGGCTACCTAAACCAAATACAAAACTTGTTTTCATACAATTTTCCGTTCTGGAGCTAGGTTGTTCACAGACACGCATTTCCAAAAATAGTATTTTTGGATTCAGGGACCTCAAAACTTGTATTTATGATGCTGACTTTTTGGGGGGGAAGTCCCATTTTCCCCCATATTATGGTCACCCTATACTATTTTCACTTTAAGTTCAAAGGAGATGTAAACAAACTCTAAAGTACCACTCTGCCGAGCATGTGACAATACCATGTGGAGATTTACCTGCCACGGAAAGAAACGGAATGAGGATATGTGTATATTCCAGTGTTCTCAATAGTACTTTTAAAATATTTTTTATGACAGGCATCATTGTTGAAAAATGTGATCTTTATTTTGAAAAGATTGTTACATCTGTACAAAATTAGGCTTAATATTAGTATTTAAGAAAGTCATAGACAGTTAACAAGAAGATATTAACGAGTATAAAAAATTACTCTCATTTTGCAATGTTGGCTGCCCACTTCAGAGGCGTTTTCTTTTTGAATTCATTAATTTCTGTTTGTAACCGCCCCAGTCCTATCAGAGTTGTAAGTTACATGCAACTTTTGACAAAATTTTTATCTTGTTCTAGCACACGACTTTCTTGTCCTCACGTACGTGTTGTATAGCCAATATAAATAAATAAATGAACGCACATTCAGCAGTTCTTGGGAGAGGGCTGTGGTAAGTTCATTCCAAGATGGCGAGCTTGAGCATTCACACAGCCGTCGTAAACGCCTACAATTTACATCTGTTGTAACGGTTTAATTAGTTCACTTAGTTATTATGCGTCAGGAAAATCTGACCAAATTAATTTTGTTTCATATACAGATCTGCTTCAGAAACGTGTATTTAAATTTCTCTGCACGAAAATAGCTACAAAAAGGTACGGTTTGAACCGAACTATTTTATTAAGAGCAAGAGTGTACATACAAAGCAGCAAAAGTTACAGTTCGTCCACTAGCCAATGAGGCGCTCCCTTGTCACGTGGCTTTGTTTACATCTACTTTGAACTTAAAGTGAAATTAGTATAGTTTACAGAAGCCTCTAATAATTAGAGGTACCAGTACAGCACTCGTAACTTAAATGACGGAGAACATTTTTAATTCCCTGTAGCTCATACCTGAACCAAATATTATTCCAATAATGATAGCAACTCCTTCCAGTAGTCCAAGCTGTTTCTTCATACGAACTTTCTCCTCAGGTACTTTCTCTTCCATGGAAAAAACCTCATCTGCTGTTATAACAGATGTAGGGGAGTTTAACATCGGTGTAGCAGACATTTTGTGAAAACTTATCTGAAATACAGCGAAAAAATAACATTTAGTTTACGATAGTTTTAGAAAATTTTGAAAATACAAAATATGATCCATACTATCCAAAAACTTGATAAACATATAGTGTTAAAATGGATTCCAGCCCATTGTGGAATACAGGGAAATGAAAGGGCTGATATAGGCCTACTAGCAAAAAATGGGTGTACAATTAAGCAGAACAAAACAAAGGCTTTTTTTATGAATCAGTTAAAAGAATCATATAAAATGAACGATACCTACACTTCTAAATTAACGGAAAAAATTATATTAGAAAACCCCGTTGTAATACCAGCAGACCTGCCATGGAAATCTGCAATTGCTAGATGAGACTATCTCTTGGAAAACTCACCCGTTCTCTACTTTAGAATAAGAACCCAGAAAATAGCATAAAATTTTACTACAGTAGAGAAAATTGCATGAGAGTTCCCAGAGATGGATTAAGAGGAAAGAAAATAGTATATTCTTAATGATGGAGGTAGAGAAAGTCGACTGAGTGTACCAAGAGCAGTGCCAGGAAGAATTAAAGAAGATGAAAAACATTATTCTCTTGACTAGGGTTGTCCCTCACACCACCCTATCGTCAGACAGTGGAACTACAAACAGAAGACTAGTGTAACACAGCATAAGATCAGCTGTGTTATATATACAAGTTCGTATTCAAAGCCTACCATGTCTGATTGTGGACAAGGTTCACAATCACACCATATATGAAGCAAAAACTCATGTTCTCTTCCACTATTCCTACATGTGGGATCTGTGCTAAGCTTCATGACATGTAGGTGTTCTTTAGGGTGTTGTGTCCAGTCAACAGATCTAACACACCTTGGGTAAGCAGTTAAAAGGGCATTAAACTATAAAGTTAAGACAAAAAATAGAACATGTAAAGTAAATGACAAAAGGTAGGCCAGGATAAAATAGTTTTAGGTTGCGCATGTGGTCCTGGTGTTATAAACACATAGCAATCTCTACTTTATGTAGGCTATTTTAAGCACTCAGATGGCTTTCTTTACTCTGTAATTTTTACAATTTTCTCGCCTGTGAACCTAGCATTATAAACACTTTCTCTACTATATGTTTTTTTGATAATTTTCTCGCCTGTCATTTTAGCATTATAAATACTCAAACAGTTTTTATAACTATTTTCTCTTACAGTGTGAGCGATCTAGGATCAAAAGCAATAAAACTGTAAAAAATACAGAGCAGAGAAAGCCATATGTTTATAACGGCTAGGATCACAGGCAAGAAAATTGTAAAAAAAAAATGTTGAGTAGAGAAAGCTGTGTGAGTACATTAGAATGACAGGCAAAAAATAATATAGTTTTAAATGTTTATACAGTGTTTTCCATGGTGTTTGTTGGCTATGTCGTTACACTGTCTTTTTGATGAACATTAGATGACGGCCGATAAAATGCACTAGAGAGAGACTGCTTTCCTGTGCAGACTCAAGAGCCCTACTTGTGCCCAGAAGATAAAATGGGGAAATATTAGATAACTTATTTCTACTTTTTTCTCTTCTTGTCTTCCTCTTCACTTTACCTAGCCTACCTACTTGGGACCTATTCCTAACGGTAAATTTTGGATTGAGCAATATTCGAACCTGGGTTGCTAGCTTTGTAACCAGTAGCCGGCAAAAGACAACTTTAGACCGTGCACCAGCCAAGCTCCACCCGCTCCACCAAGGGCTGCTTCCCCTCGCTTCCGAGCGCACATCACTATTGTACTCATCATCATAAAAAAGCATAAAAATATACAAAATCATAGTATTACGAAAATGACCCTTGCACCAAAACAATTATTTCTCATGTACTTTAATGCTCTCTAAACTTAAAGCGATGAATTTTCCCTTCACTGCTCATCAATCACTCATGGTGTAGTGGAAGGCTGCTGGTTACAGTGCTAGCGGCCACGAGTTCGTATCCCGGTCGATCCAAAATTTACTGTTAGGAATAGGTCCCAATTAGGTAGGTAGGACAAGAAGGTGAGAGAAAGCGAGGAAGAAAGAGGAAAAGGAATAGAAAAAGAGAATAAAGGATTTTTTTTTTTCCATTTTCACCTTTTGCATTACTAGCAACACCATCTATGAGGCGACATTTGAACCCTAAACCCCTCCTTCCCAGTGGGTCCCATTAGAGAGTTGGTGGGATGAGCCTAGTGCGCAACTTAAAATTGTGGGAAAACGGAATTTTATGTCTCACTCAAGTCCCCCACTCCTACTCTCTAACGGGACCTGCCTGGAAAGTAGGGGTTTTTGGTGGGGGAGACATATAGCGGCGGCATTTGAACTACTAGCAGCGAGGTTAGCGCCATCTACGGGTAAACTGGTGAAACTGAAAAAATAATTTATTTCTCTTTTATTCTCTTCTTCTCTTCCTTTCCCGTCTCCTTCCTCTCACCTCCTCTTCATCCTACCTACCTATTTGAGACCTATTCCTAAGAGTAAATTTTGGATCGACCAGGATTCGAACTCAAGACCCCTAGCTATGAGCCTTAACCATTAAGCCACGAGTGAACATTGAGCAGTGAAGGAAGCTTTCGTATATTTGAGTTATGATAGGTTCCATGAGTTTTAACGCAAAAATCAGTTTTTATAATTTTGAGATATTTTGTTAATTATGAAAAGGGTAGTGTTGGTGCAAGGGAATTTTCCTGCATCAAATAAGCCATATTTTAAGTTATAATACAGCGTTTTTTATAATTATCTATGATGCAGGGGTCTTTTTTTATTATGAAATATTATTTTGTTCTTTTATAATTGTGAAATGTTCTGTTGGCATATATACAGCATCTTTTATAATTGTGAAATGTTATGTTTGGTGCAAGGGTATTCTTTTTATTGTGAAAGCATAACATGGCAAGCTGCATCACTGGCGTTGAGCAGCGGCCGGCGGGTGGGTAGGGTCGTTCGTTTACAATTGTGAAATATTATGTTTGGTGCAAGGGTCTCCAGGCTCTGGTGATTGTATTTCAATAGCATTCAATACAATTACAGCTACAGAACAGCACAACACAGTGAGCTGCATTACCGGCGTCGAGTAGTGCAGCCGGCCTTGATCAGCTTGCTTGCTAGATGCATGGTTGCTGGGAGGCGGGCGGCAGGTGGGTAGAAGAAGGGGAAGCAGCCATCTTCAAAGCAACGGTCAGCAGTGAGGGGAAGGGGAACGAGAGTGAGACATAAAGTTCCAACTTGCCAAAATTGTTTTTTCTCCAGAAGCCTTAACCACTAGGCCACGAGTGATTGCCGAGCAGTGAAGTGAAAATTCATCTATTTAAGTTTAAAGAGCTTTAGGTTAACAAAAAAATGAAAAATAGCAGTTTTGGTGACGGGGGCTCTGGTGATTGTATTTTTGAAATGGTAAAAGGGTCATTGACCGCCGGCGTGGTCTTGTGGTTAGTGTCGCTGACTAAGGATCCGTCGGCCCGGGTTCGATCCCTGGTACCTCCTTGGATTTTTCAGAGGTAGGGAGGTCTGGTAGGGGTGCACTCAGCCTCGTGATTCCAATTGAGCTACTTGATAGAGAAGTAGCGGCTCCGGTCATGGAAACCACCATTAACGGCCGTGGGTGTCGGCATGCTGACCACATGCCCCCACTCCTGCCATCTGCCTATAGGTAGATGATGCAGCGGTCGGGTGGTAGGCTTTGTCCCTTCGGGGATGTTGCACCACGGATTTTAGTTTAGTTTAAAAGGGTAATTTTTATAGAGTTGTATGATAGTAATTAGCACATATGATCAAGGATACAACAGTGAGCTGCATTGCTGGCATTGATCATATTCATAGCCAGGGTTAAGGCGCAAGGCTAGGAGGCCAGGGGAAGTAGGCTGGTGGGCGAGAGTGAGCAGAGCTTTGGTGCTGTGCAACTCCAAACTATCTTTCGCCGGTAAGCCTAAGTTAAATGATAGAGATAGCTTAATACATACAACAGGTTCAGCTATTTTACTATAGGCTAAATATAGTAATTTCGATTTCAGCTAAAAACAAGAATTGTTATACTGGTACCATTATTACATCATCCCTGGGTTCAACGTGTAAACAGTACAAACACAAACAACATCAAATTTCTCTAACGACAAACAGTGGGGCTCCCAAATAACGTCAAAAATAATTTTCGGTTCAATTACTCATAATGCATGCATTCGAATACTGCTAACGTATCCTAAGGAATAAATCCACGTGGCTATGAAATGATCCATAGCTACCCACAGGTATTAAATTGTATTAAAATAACTTACACGAACTACACAGAAAATGAGTGAAATGTCTGCGCCAAATGTTTTCCAACAGCTTTACTTCACACTGCGCAGAATTCTTTGTTACTACAAACCGTGTTTATTAATTTTCTGTAATAATTTGATATACCGAAGCCTCATAACCATTACCAGCGCCAATCACACCATACGCTGCGCTTACCCGTGTTGCGGGTTGCGGCTGTGCAATCGGCGAAAGAAGGGGTAAAATAGCCTTACCAACAATACCAATTTATTTTAACGATTAATACGAACCTTAACAATTGAATTTTCTACGACATTAATATCAACTGTTTGTCTGACTTTAGTTAAATGGCATACTGGTTAATTTCTAAAGTACAGGTTCAAATTTATACAGCTCTTGATCGTTTATTACATTTTCGTTATGTTGGTAGCTGCAATATTCATTTGTTTACTATTTTTCGTCACGGTAGTTTATTTGTTCGTGATCGTAAATCGTGACAGTGTTGTTTCTAGAGGCGAGAGGGATACTAAGAATCAGCCAACTTGCGAAAAGAACAGGAGATTTAAAAAAACAGAGACATCCTCGATAAGATACAAACCGAAATTTGAAATAAACATGACTGATTCGGCTAATAAGCCAAAAGTTGATCTGGGATTGCTCGAGGAAGATGATGAATTCGAAGAATTTCCTACAGAAGGTAAATACCGTGATTAAACATTTTTTTATGAACCAGACTTAATCGTTGTAAACTGTATAATTATTGCTACCTTTGATGAGAAGATGATGCTGTTCCAGAAACTAAATGGGTTTTGGTAACCACCTGCTGATTAAGAGGAAAAGTAAAATATAGGTTTACCTATTTTACATTTTATGGACAGTTACTAAATCTTCATGGAGAATTCAAATAGATCTGAATGTACAGTTAGATCTATTGTCCCTGCTACACCCTAGCTCCCCACCCCTACTCACTAATGGGGCCCACCTGGGAGACATCTACAGTGAGTCCCACGCAAGAGTTGGCCAATGACGCGGGTTTCTGCGTCGCGGCTGGCACAGCTCCAACTCCCGAGCGATCGGGTGAAATATGTACGCAAAGAATGCCGCGGTCGTTGTAATGATTCAGGTTCTCACATTTACAGTTAAAATTACAATGAAAATAACCACGTACCTCATCACAAGAGATGTTGGAAATGTTCTCCTCTTGCATACGCGCAACACTGGCGCCTTTTTTAGGGAATTTTCTTTCACGCGCATAAGTTCAGCTTCCGAGATAAAGTTAATTTCTCTTGTGATATTGTCTTTAAGTGCTTCTTGTGTATGGGAAATTGACCTATTCACTTTATTTTTTCAAGTTTCCCCATAAATAATATTTACACACTGTTAGAAGAACTTAATGACAATATCACATAGGCCTATCAAAAGAGAAAGTAACTCTGTCTCGGAAGCTGAACTTATGCGCGTGAAAGAAAATTTCCAAAAAGGTGCCAGTATTGCATGGATTGAAGAGGAGAACATTTCCATCATTTCTTGTGATGAGGTACATGGTTATTTTCATTGTAATTTTAACTGTAAATGTGAGAACCTGAATCATTACAACGACCGCGGCATTATTAGCGTAGATATTTCACCCGATCGCTCGGGAGTTGGAGCTGTGCCAGCCGCGACGCAGAAACCCGCGTCATTGGCCAACTCTTGCGTGGGACTCACTGTAGATGCTACATTTGACTACTAGTAACCATCTATTATGCAAAAGGCAAAACAGGGAAAGAATTAAATAACTTGTTTCGGAAAAAGCAAAAAACAGTTCGTCCCTTAAGCTCCGCCCACTCCGTTGAGTTGCTATGGTGACCCATCACATGACGGACAGTAGAGGCTCATTTGGGAATGAGAGTTTTGGATTTCAATGGTTTGCCACCCCCATCCTGAAGACGAGTTGATTAGTAAAACCAAAAACGACCCTTGTACCAAAAGGATATTTCACAATTGCAATTAATACAAAATTATCAATCTCTGCTATATCATGGAGCTCTCTAAACTTAAATAGATGAATTCTTGCTTCATACCACAATGCTCACTCAATGGCGTAGTGGTTTAGATGACTGGCTATCATGCTAGCGGTCCTGCATTCGAATTGCGATAGGTACGAAAATTTGTAGGACAGGAATAGGTTCTAAACAGGTAGGTAGGGTAAAGGAGAGAAGAGGAAAAGAAGAAGCGAAAGGAAAAAATAAAATAAAATTTTCCAAATTTTCAACGCTGCTATACAAGACACATCTAGGTGACTATGGTGAAACTACTAGCAAATCTCAAGGAGCTTAAGGGGAGAGCTGTTCTTGGTTTTCCCTTTATTTCTCCTCTCTTTCTATCATCTCTTCACTATACCTACCTATTTGAGACATATTCCTAATTGTAAATTTTATGCATCAACCGGTACACGAACCTGGGACCACTAGCAGTGTAGCTGACAGCCTTAACCAGTACGCCATGAGTGATTGCTGAGCAGTGAAGGGAAAATTCATCTATTTAAGTTTAGAGAGCTTTAATACATGAGAAATAACCATTTTGGTGCAAGGGTCATTTTTCATATTGGTACAACTAATAGCGCACAGTGCAGCATAACATGTGGCAACAGTGTGCTGCATTACCGGCATTGAGCAGCTTGCAAGGGGAAAGGCTGAGGCTAGGGGAAGCGGCCCATTGCCATAACAACATGTGGCAGAGAGTGGAGCGAGGGCCAAGGTGTAGCAAATTCTTCCATTTCGCCCTGGTAAAAGATAGCTTCATGGCACCTTCTCCTTAAGCCGTTGTCGTGGCATTGTACCAATGTATTACGAAAACAACCCTTGTACCAAATCATAGAATTACAAAAATTACATTCACCAGAGCCTCTTTAGCGTTACTCAGGTCCCACTATGTGACGGTAGAGGTTGATTGGGAAGGTTTCTAAGCTCAAATAGATGAATTCTTGCTTCACAGCCCAATGATCACTCGTGGCGAAGTGGTTAAGATGACTGGTATGAAGCTAGCGACGCGTGTTCAAATCCCGCTCAAGGTGAAAAATTTACTCTTAGGAATAGGTCCCAAATAGGTAGGTAGGGTGAAGAAGAAATGAGAGGAAGGGAGGAAAGAGGAGAAAAAAGGAAGACAAGAAGCTTGAAAAGAGAAAAAAAGTTATTTAATTTTCCCCCCATTTCACCTTTTTGCTACCAGATGGTGATGCTAGTAGTAGTTCAAATGGCATCCACTAGATGTTGTAGAGGAGGGGAAGCACATGACACATAAATATTTTACCCAGTCTTTGTTGGAGACAGTTTCCCACTGCTTGTTTTTTCCCCATGCGAAAAACAGCCAACTAGCACCAAAATTTACTCTTTTTAATCCAGACTTCATTTAACATACATTTTACCACAATTAAACATTTATTATCATGTTCTGTCTTCTTTGTTACAGATTGGACAGGGAAAGATGAAGATGAAGAGGATATCAGTGTTTGGGAAGATAATTGGGATGATGACAATATAGAAGATGATTTCAGCATTCAGCTCAGGTATAAGTATCAGTCAAGTCGCAAAACATGATCATAGTAATATTTACTCTTTGTACAATGAATTTACATTAGGACGTGTAATTTCAAGTATTAATCAATTTTTGTCATAAACATCATTGTGAGTCAAAAACTGTATTATTATGTGAGCTGAACTGTTGAGTTTTAAAGTTGGAACTCAGATAGCCATGGAGCTCCCAGGTTACCTTATTTAGTAGCAGTGTAGCTGTTAACTCATAACCCAAAGATGTTATTTTCCAGATTGAATTTCACGTTTCTAGTCTAATTTCCAAATAAATCTGTCGGATAAATTTAAACTAGAGGTATATCTGACAGTCATAGGGTCTGTTAATATTATGAATCTGCCAAGTAGCACCATTTCTATGTAGCATATTCAGTTGAACAGCTAATTCTGGTTGATACCTGCGTAGACGTATTGGTTTTTTTCCTCTGTTTTTGCAGATTCCGACGTGCAGTACAGAGCCTCTAGTAAAGTCGGTTAAATACAAATGTTGATCACTCTGTTATCTTAAATTTTCTTAGGTTTGATTTTTAATTTCTTTCAGGGCTGAGCTTGAGAAACAAGGAATGAAACAGGATTCGTGAGCAGGTTTTTCTTTCGAGAGTTTTTGTGCAAAAAAAGATAACTGCAATTCAAGAAATATTCTTTGCCAAATTCTATGTAATCTCAAAATCTATAAAACTACAGATGTAACAGTATTACAAGATTAAATTATATTATTTCAACTAACAAGAAAACTGTTATATTTCCATACCTTTCCCATCCTGGGATCTCTTAACATATGCTGATGAAAAAGAGTATTGTTTTATTTTACTTGACGTCCAGCTACAAACACCTTGCTGATGTTGCGGTCATCTCCATTGTACAGGAATTTTTGCACCAGAGCCTCAGTGTCATATTCTTCCAGAACATCGATTGGACCAGGGTTCTTCATGTTGACAAACAGAGCATCAAAGTCTTTGCCAGGCTTAAAATTTCCAATTTTGTCATCTAAGGCAACAGCTGAAACAAATTTCCCAAATAAGATAGCCATAAAAACAGATTTCTAATATGAACTGTTTTTGTGCATATAGAATCCAGTATGTAACTTGTAAATTCTACTTGAATTCAGTTCAAGTAGAATTTACAAGTTAATTGGCAAGGATAATATTAGGTTATCGTATTTTCTGAAGCTATACTACATATGGTTGGTCTTTTTCATGTCAGGGATAATTGAGAGGCACCCATTTTATATGGCTGAAGAAGGATCACATTATCAACGTCTTTAGTAAATTTATATTTATTTTTGTGACAAGAGAGACTGCATATTTTAAATGGTTGAGAAATTGTAATAAAAATTCTTATATTTAACCTATCTTTAACATTTTAATTACTTTAGCCTTTACTTTGTGACAGCGTAATATAATTTATCGTTAGATCACTACGAAAAATGTAAATAAAAAGCTGTGTTCTACGAGTGATATCTGTAACACGAGAATAAAAATCTGCATTTTTTGACATAAAGTATTATCATAGGTCTACAGGTACATAGCGATGGTGACAACTTGCACATGCATCATTGTGTATGACAGTACATAAATTGACTTTGGGAACAAACCTTATATTTTTAACTTATTGTCTACTCTATTTGGGCATATTTAAACAAATTTTCCTTGCGGTCACAGCAATAGCAGTTAACAGGTTAATGTTCCAGTAACTTTGGTTTTCTGGCAGACAGATGTAGGGAGTTTGAGGGGAAATGTCATAACAGTTCTTGACCTTGTCAGCAGCCAATCTTCTTCTCACACCCCCTGCCTTCTCCTCCAAGATATTCGTTCTGCTCTTGGAGTAGGTAGCACGTGTTACCATTTTTCACAGACTTGAGCACGTGGGGAATTTCAAAAGTTATGTTGACAGACACAAGAAGAACTTCCTGTCAATCAACTGTCAGAATACCAAAGCAATATAAATAGTATAAGCAGTTGCTTCTTTTAATATTACCTCTTGCTCCTCCAAGAGTTCCAAGGTAGAATGCCTCGTGGTATGTCAGTGGAGTGTAGGAATCACCTTTGTTGAATGAAACATGGATAGAAACATCCAGGGTGTTTCTAATAGCATCCAGGATTGATGGACTATACCCACCAGATACATCTGAAAAATGACAACAAAATGATAAGTTTAATGAATACAGAGCTAAATTATTCAGAACTTCCTGGGTCTGCAATAGAAGATTACTTACAGTACTTAAATGTTTTAATCAAAATTCTTCAAAAACTTGCCTTGTACCACAGTATGTCTTAAATGTTGTTGAGTAGTTAAAGTGACCATAAATGAGCAAGAAATGAAGAAGTAGGGTAGATTAAATGGGAGTATCGATTTAGTCTCTGTTTAATCCCTCTCTCATTACCTTCAGTAGATTAGAAGTTTGTTAATACAATTAATTACCTGTTCCAAGCCCCACTTTAACGCCAGCATTTAGTAATCTGCGTACATCACACAGGCCACTTTTGAGTGAAGTGTTGGAGTTAGGGCAGTGGGAAACTGAGGATCCTCTTGCTACCAGAACTTTGAGTTCTTCATCTGTAAGGTGTACACCATGAGCAAGCACTGTCTGGAATGCAAAAATGAGCAACATGAATTATTAGGATTTCTATAAATATATTTGTAGGTCTACTGTTAACATTTGAATACAGTTATCATCAGTGCTGCCATAGCTTGCCAGAGCACTGTTCCGACACCTCTGAATCATCGCCATCATTACCAACTATGTATGTATGCAATGTATGCAATTATGTATTTTTGGAAGAACTGTTACAATATTGTCGCAACAAGTTAAAAACTCCGTAACCTAAAGTGTTGGCACTGCACCACTGGTTACTATTTAACTTCACTATGATTATAATATGTTTTCACATACTCATCTACGTCAAAGCTGAGAACTCCAAGATTACACAACCTGCCCCAATTGACTTCAAGCTGATGATGCAAACGAGAATATCTGTGAAACATGTTCTATGTAAGTGAGAACCTAAAATGTAAGGTTGACTGGTAATCCTATCGATGTTAGGTCACTAATAGATTACATTGTGGGCATATGTCATGCAGCAAACTGCCAATTGCGTCATATTGCAATGACTGTTTCTGTAGGAACAAACCCATTAATACCGGTATTTCAACACTTTACTGTGATTTCGGTAAATTTTATTTCCTATTAAGAGCTACTGTTATCATTTGTTTTTCTTATTTTTTGAATTTTCCAACTCTTTCTAAATAGTTTACCATTCTCTTGATCTTTATTCCTGTATATTTTAGAATTTCAATAGCAATATTATCCCCTTATAAATTATCCCATTTTGCTTCCCAAATTTCCTCCCTCCACTTACTGTTGCCATTCTGTAATCCTTTAAATAATATCCCCCAGTTCTCGTCCAAGTAAATCCCATGGTAAATTGTTGTACATTTCATATTATCCATATTAAAATCTAGTACCACAGCTCAGAATGTGCAATACACTCTTAAAAACGTCCTTGTATAGGTCAAGAATTTTGTAGGATGAGCAAATTGTAAGCTCTCCTTATAAGTTCTTATGGTTCATAAATTTTTGGACTGATGGATAATCAGAACACTATTGAGGTAATGGAATAACGCAATTCAGTGGATTGGTGATAGCAATAATCCATTTTTGTTGCGATCTTAATGACAATTCAAGCCAGTGTCACCATTTTTGGGAGGATATGTTGTAAAAATAAGATACACTGCTATAAATAACAAATCTTTCTTTTTTTATTTAAGTTATTTTGTATTTTATCTGTTTTCATGTACGTACCGGCCTAGAGGGAGAAATCAAGTCTATGTATCCTATAAAATTTTAGGATTTAAATTGAGGGACTCCCTGTGTGTGATAAAGCATGACACAAGGCCTCTTACTAATACAACATAAACATGCATAGACGGTGGGTAGGGAACATATTTTGGAGTAGATGTTATTTAAATTCTAATCTAGCATTCACCTTTGCAAGTGAGAAGCCCCCCTCCCCCCCCCCCCCAAAAAAAAGAAACACATGTGGTTCAAGCACAATCTCTCGAATATGAGCCCACGACAGTGCTTTGGCGCAACCCTCAGTTGTTCAAACAATACAATTTCTTATAACTTCTGTATCATTCAATCAGTTTAACAATAAATGTATAGTCCATATTTCACAACAACTGAACACTGTACTTACTTTTTTAGTAAGCAGTTTGGCCTTGTCGTACACATCTGCATAATTCTTGCAGTCAGGATATAATTGAAGAACTGCAGCAATCTCTCCAGGGTTTTCAGATATGTGAGTCTGAAAGAGATTTAATGATCCACTCAAACAACAATTTAAATAAACATTTGTATATAGGAAATCATTCTTTTCACACACGCAATACTATACTGTATGAGTATTACCTGCACATGAGCATTATACTTGGCAGCAAGTTCTCCCAGTAGTTTCATCAGTTCCATATTGCAACTTAAAGCAAACCGTGGTGTTATTATTGGTTTAACCAGATCGTTCTGTAACAAAAAATAAAACTTAAACCGTGGTGTTATTATTGGTTTAACCAGATCGTTCTGTAACAAAAAATAAAACTTTTTTTTTTTTTTAATTTCTGGATACTGTGCTGTTGGTGTCATGGCATTCATGAGTTAATATTCCTTGAATCTGTTAATTCTTAAAGTTAAAACAAATCATTTCTTGAGTAGAGTTTTTTTTACTATAGGTGACTTGAATACAGAAATTTAAAAGGTTTACACTATTTTATTACACAGTGAAAATTGCGCATTCTCGCAAATATATAGATAAACTCGTAACCTCTCGTTCACAAAGAAAGTTATTGAATGCAAAGGAACATAACAATACTAGTATCTTACCCTTTGTCCTTGAAGGTCCTTAATCAAGTCCTCTGTCTGCTGATAAGAGTCCTTTGTGCTTTCAAGCAGTCCTTCAGGACTGTCAATGTTCATGTTAACTTTTCCAATGAAAGCTCTTTGTCCCACACGAGCCACAGTTTCTGCCAATATCTTGGTACTGTCTTTATGGACTGTAGCAAAGTAAGTAGCTGTTGTTGTTCCATTGGCCAAGGTCTTTTTCTGCAAATTAAAAGTCACGTCAGAGCTGGTTAATACAATATGATTCAAGAAGCCTATACATAAGAATTTTGAAGAGTTGTATATATTGGGGAACACAGAGGAATTGAAACAATTCTTATCTGACTCAGGTAAGAGAGTAATAACTATCTTAAACCTTGACGTAAAATCAAGTTGTACCGGTAATTCATAAAATATTGAAGAACTGCATGTTGTTACTTTTGATATATTGAGCAGAAAATAATATATAAGTTAAAAGTGATATACTTAAAGAACAAATATTTTGTACATTTGTCATTAATTTCCGATATATAACCAAATTTAGTACTGTATCATTGGAAAGGAAAAGTTTGTAAGCAACTTGAAATAATATATGACTTCGTTATGAAGGGTGAAGACCAAGGCCTAAATTGAGTTCACCCTGAGATTATCTTAGATTTAAATAAAAAAGTGTAATTATTTTGTTTCAGTTGAGGTACAAAAATTGTTTGTAAAAAAAACTTTCAATAGAATACAGTATGTGATATACTAGGTCAAATAAAGGCATAAAAGGAAAGACACCCATGTCCCATAGATACCATCGATGGAAAAAGCCTTCAGAGACCGAACACAGAAGGAATTGGAGATGTGGGCAGACTTTTTCATCACAGTGTATAAATAACAGATCAGTGGAGGAACAAAGACTACAAGCTGTGACATATAATTACAACATTTGAGATACATGGCTTCTATTACAAGCTGTGCATGAACAAAATCATAACACGATCCAAGGGAAAATTGAGTGTGTGAATGGTGCATGGAGAAGTGTGACCGATACAGAGGATCATTCCTGACTAGTTTTTGCGCTGAAGACTAGAAAAGCTACAATAATGCACACTCATTTATCATTATTATTAAATTCTAAGGAAAAGGCATCATGTCAATAAAGCTAGTTAAAATTTATTTTCTGGGGGAAAAGCACATTAATCTGACAATAACTTCTTGCAGAGGTAAAATAAATAAGTACATAAAAAGATCCAAATAAGTTACACTGCCAAAAACAAACTTACCTGCCAAACCATGGATAAATTGAAAGTTCATTCGTCAGAATTCGAGCAAAGTTATTTGTTTCATTTCGACACAAAACCACTTACCACAACTGCTTCGTACACTTTAGCAGCGAAGTTCTTATCAGAATATTTAGTTTCCAGTGGGAAAGTGTAGTTTTCAAGCCAATCCAATAGTTGCATATCGTAGCCAAGCCCTGCATTAGGATACTGAGGTGCATGGATGTGGGTGTCAACAAAGCCAGGCATCACAAATTCTCCTTCACGAAGACGGTACACGTAATCGTCAGTTATTCCATACTGTGCTTTAAAAGAAGTCAGTTTGTTTGCAGAGCCCTGAACAGTTACAATCTGAAACAAAATTGCATACTAATTGGTCATTTGAAAAATTATATTTTATATTGAGATTGTAGAATAAAAGTTTAAAATCTTAGGATATAAAGCAATATGTCTGAAACTTGATGATATTTCATTCCTACATTTTGCTATCTGTCAGTCTGTTCCATGGTATGATTATATGTTGAGAACTAATCTGATTTACAGTAACTTAAAAAATAACATTTATAGGTACATCGTCTGGTCAGGTTTCAGTTTTTGTATTTCATTATGTCAAGTAACATTGGAGTGTCAAAGCAAGTGAACAAAAAGTGTAAGTTCCTTTTTAGTGCCAGTTGACATTGCATAAACCATTAAAGATAAATGTGATGCATGAATGATTTGTTGGGACTTTTACATTCTATAGAAAGGATGTGACAGCACAAATATCTATGTTTAGTAGGTAACCCATAACTTCATGCTTATCAAAATTATATATTCATTTCAAGAACCTAATGTAAATAAAAAAATTATTTCACAGCAAGAAATTTCATGAATTCATATTTTGTAATATTAAATCACTACAGTAGAGTCCTGAAAACTCAGCACTCGATAACTCAGCAGCAGTTCGGATTACTCGGCAACCAAGAGGGGAGTAAAAAGGGAAGAAATTAGATAAATTATTTTGTTGTAATTTATCGACATGTGTAATTTTTTCTTCGTAGAAGAGTAACTATATCCGTATTAACATACTTTATGGTGATTTTTCTACAGTATTTGTCATATTTGATGTCAATATACACAGTTTTAATTTTTACAAACCCAATTTTAATTTTTAAGCCCTTATTCCCGATAACTCAGTATTTTGGATGCTCGGTGCCCTTTCGGTTCATATTAGGCCAAGTTTGCAAGACTTTACTGTACTTATTAAGTGCCAGTATGGTACTTTATGAGATTGTGTGTGGGGAGGGAAAATGTCTGTCCGTCTGTCTGTCCGTCCGTCCGTGTGTCTGTACGCGCGATAACTCAAATACGCTTAATTGGATTTTAATGAAACTTGGTATATACATTCATAATGTTCATGGAAAGAACCCTATTGATAATGGACCGAATTGGTTGACCGGTACCGGAGTAAAACCCAATTTAGCGTCTATTTTAAAGACGCGATAACTCAAATACGCTTTATCAGATTTTCATGAAACTTGGTATACGAATTTATAATGTCCCTGGGAAGAAGTCTATTGATATTGGACCAAATCGGTTGGCCGGTACCGAAATAATGCCCACTTTAGTGCCTTTTTATGGTAATATATCACAAAGGCGTGAATAACTCAAATGCGCTTTATAGGATTTTCTTGAAACTTTTTATATGAATTTATGACGTTCTTGGGTACAAGCCTATTGAATTAGGGACAAATCGGTTGACCGGTACCGAAATAACGAGTATATCAATATTAATTTTGTAATGAATATTCTTTCATGGCCTTCAATATATTAAAAAACGTAACAAATTGCCAATCGTATATTGATATTGTTAGCAACCTTGATTGATTTGTTTCTTCATAACGATGTCAGTGTGGGCTAAATAATAATTTAAATAATGTAAATAAATGATTTATAACAGCTAGCCTTTGAATATTGATATTATATTGTGTATTCTATGGTTATGTAGCTACTGATATTTACTTTAGGCTATATTTTAATGTGAGTATTTTTTATATTCGTTTCTGTGCAGCAATATACCTAATGTAATTCCTGACAGATTTCATATTGACTTTTTATTCATTCATAACTTTTAAGGCTGCTTTAAACATGAAACAGACATATCAGCGAATCGTAGGCCTATTGCATCATTATTATTATTGCCAGCACATTTTGTTTTTGGAATTTAACTTGGAGATTTATTACAAAAATAACTTTTCTGCATGGGCCTATCATAATTGCGTTTATCACTGATTAAAAAAAACATACTGGCACTTGGTTATATCAGTTTACCTGATTTTATTAAAATATACAAACGTACCATAATCTAAAACAAAGATACTAAAATGTAAACAAATTAACGGTTGGAAAGATAGTATAGAGTCTGCTTTTATGCTAAACTTCACTTAGTTTAATCAAGAACATATTTCAAGAACCATAATTATTCTCATCTTCATTAAGCAGAGGTGTACATATTCTGATTTTTGCTTGCCTGCCCCTTTGAAATTCTGCAACCAGTCACAGCTTTTAACTTGCTTGACTTGAAAGCAAGCCAGATTACAATGATGATAAGAAATGCTGTCGCTATGAGTCACAAGCCCTTCATAACTTGATGGGTTGCACAGGACCTAAGGAAACTGCAAGGCCTGGCGGAAAGAATATGAAACTGGGTATAGCAGTGCACTGGTAAGTCGTGCAGTTACGTAGTTGAGGAACTTCAGATGTGTTTAGAGAATTTTACCCTGAAGGAAGCCGAGGAGAAACTAAAATGTGGACAGTTTGAATTATCAATGAACAAAGGTAGTACTAGTCCGGCATGGGAAAAATTTTCAAACATTTTCGAGAAAACATCATAAAATCATTAATAACAATAACAAAAATCCCTTTAGGCAAGCCTACAAGCTGAGGTAGATTTCGAAGTGCTTTTGTTTTAATTTACTGTCGCTGCATAGCATTCTTCTTCTTTAGCCTTGGCATGACAAACCCGCAATAATAACTGCAAAAAAGAGGAAAGAGAACTTTTTTCAAACATTCAAATCTCGCCTTATATGAGAAATATCAAGAAACTAGTTATTGATTTGTAGAGTATTCATCAAGAGCTTTTAAACGATACCCCACAAGACGTAGTTTCGAAAATTTTGAATTTCCATCCCCATACCCCCACCCCCACTCGTACTCCCAAAACCCCCGAATCGTTGGTGTCACTGTGAACTCCATAAGGAGTACTCTAATTTATTCAATCAAAGTTTCCCTCTATACTTCATAGGGGCCGAGATATGTTTTAAAATTTCAACCCCCTCCCCCGACCACCCTCTTGCGCTAATTTTGCTCATTAACGAACTTGTCTGAACTATTGGGCCTAGAAATAACATAATAAAATTTGATTCAAATATCTTGAAAATTACGGCCGCTAGTGTGTAAAGATATATATATGTATATATATATAAATATATATATACATATACATATACTGTATATAAATATAAATATCTCAATTTTTTTTAACAGGCGGTGGTTTCGTACTTAGGGAGGCATGAAACGTAAAGATATGAACGAATTTTTTGAAAGTCATTAGGTAGATTAGGTAGATTAGATTTTTCTTCGAAATCTACCTAATAATAAAAATAATAATTGTGTTAAGACGCTAAAAGGATTTTAATACTTTATCCACCTTTTATTTATCTGCATGGTGAATTTCTTCTACCAGCATGTAGAAAAGCAAGAAAGTATTACCTACACTAGCAACTACAGTTGTTTAGCTGATAGGAATGTCACAAGCTTATTCTGACTTGCCTAGGCTGGGTTTGACCTGACCCATCAAGTTTAAAGAAACCTGCCTGCTTCCTAGCTATGACGCTGGCAACTTGCTTGCCTGGCGTTCAAGCGGGTATGGGCAAGCTAAAATCGAGATTTGTACACCTCTATCATTAAGTTGAGTGTAAAAACTGACTCTATACAATCTCCCCATGTATAGTATCACTACAAGTAAAAAATCCTACTATAAAGATGTGTTATTCAGGTTGTTAATTCTCTGAAGAAATCTCACGATATAAAGAAAGAAGAAATAGAAGCTAAACAATAATTGTGTCTATGGAAGTGAACTGTGACCAAAAGATTGCCAGATATGTGATTCTACAGCTAAGACGAAAGTCTATGAAAACAGGTAGGAACTTCAGAGCTATTATTCAACTTCAAACTTGATATCTCAGAAAAATAAAAGATACTGGATCGATCCCAGGCCTGCAGATCCATAGTCAACAATGCTAACCATTGGACTGTGTAGTTGATCATAAAAGATACTGTACATACTGATATGTGCCATAATGTACAGTATCTTTTATGATCAACTACACAGTCCAATGGTTAGCACTGTTAACTATGGATCTGCAGGCCTGGGATCGATCCAGTATCTTTTATTTTTCTGAGATATCAAGTTTTGTTTAGGGGTGCACTCAGGCTTTTGAGGACAACTGATGAGCTAACTTGATAAGGGATGAAAAAACTCAGATATTTTATTACTTTCCACTGTAAATGGATTTAAGTGTAAGTTAATTCTACACAAAATTATTTACATATGAAGTTACTTTTTATTCTGCACTTACCTTTCCATTTACAACAACAATCAGGCCTTGCTGATATATAGTTAGTGCTGAGAGTTTCTCAGAATGCACAATTGGTCCAATGACAACGAAAGTTTTGTTCTGTAACAAAACAGATCTTATTTTAGTAAATACAAAATACAAATATAGTTATATAAGAGTTGAGTCAATTCTTATATTACTATATTAGAAAACTTCACTGTTACAAACTTCCTGTAATAATTAATATAAAATACAAAGTTAATCAACTAAAAAAATTACAGATTTCTCTGCATAGTCTTCTTATGGTAACAAAACAAATTCAGTATAATTACATAGACTTTCACGGCTGTAGTCTTGTAGAAATCTTCTGGGCTAGAGTGGCACCAGCAAGCAACTAGAATACATTACCTACACCTCTGTTGTTGTTTATAGTAGCACTGAGTGCTAATAACATATAACAGGATGTCAGTGTTTCAATTTAATTATTAAAACTACTGTATCTTCTAAATTTTCTTTCAGCAGTCTTCGAAATTCACTGACATTTTACTGTTCTTATCTATTCAATCGAACTTACTATATTTTGATATACTTAACGTAAAAGGAGATTTTAGCGGTCTGTATTCTAAGTGATAATGATCATAGCTCCATGTATAATATGAATGTATTAGATCATTTCTCAATAACAGATCATTAAGATATTCAGGGAGCAATCTTTGTTTTGCATTGAGAATGAATGTCATGGCATCCAGATAAATTAGATCTTTAAAGGAAAGTGCGTCCATTTCTTTTAACTGATCTCACACTCGATAATCTCTGGGCACATTTAGTACAGCTCTATATGCTCTGAAGATGCCCATCATATTCACGGGCGAAAAATCAAGCCCTATTTAACCTGATACCAGACCCAAAAGCCCAGAAGACTTCAGTCTTCAAAACAAATTCAGGTTGTGCAAATATCTGTAAAATATAGCGTTATAATGTTTAAGAACAGTTCAAGATAGAAAGTAATGTACATAATGACTTAATTCAATATTCATAACCAAATTACCTACAAAATTATTTTTAATGTATTTTACACTAGTACAACTATTACATCTAGCAGACAATTGCTAATGCTAATATCGGTACTCTATAAACTACTACTGCAATATTTACCCCACTCATTATGAAGAATTTATTCTTGTTGACTTCTTGGCACAGGTTTGATCTCTAAAATAGAACTGATGTATTAATCTGGAAAGTGAAGATTTTATATACTAAATCAAAATCATTGTCCACTGATTATTTAGTACTGATTACAGGTACTGTAGTTATTAATTTGATACAATTTGGGCAGGATAATAATAGGAGTGATGGATGTCTTATTCATTCGATGCATACAATTAATAATAGGTATTGTATTGTTATTTGATGAGAGGTATGTAGTCTCATTGAACTTGTCTGTATGAAAGATGTAAGATTAGATAAAAAAAAAAAAGGATAAGGTTGCAATTTTTTTATAGTCATCATCCTCATCTGATATGGTGATAGTAGTTTAGTAGTGGGTTAATAATGTGTAATTTATGCAGTATTCTTTAAACATTGTGGTATGTCTGTGACTTTTTTATTAATATTAAGAACAATAATATTACTGTAGCAATAATATTACTATACTGTTCCCTACACACAAGGTCGGTTAGGAATTAACAGAGGTAAACTTTTGACTAAATACCAGTTAAGTAAATTTTTTGATGTATTTAACCATCATTAAAATTGGCTTAACAGCCATAAACTTTTACAGCTCATCGCTGGCCAATTAAATATTTAACAGTTTTAAGGTCTATAAAGAACATGGCCACATTCCATAATAATTTTGAAAAAAAGTTGCCATATTTGAATTATAGATCAACTGGATAATTTTCCACAGAAGAATTTTATGGAAAGAGTACCAATTCCACATATTCATGGAAATGACATTTTAGGAACGATTCTGGCTCAGCAAAAGAATATATTGCAGAAGAGCTGAGCTACAGATTAGAGTTCCCAATGATAGAAATTTTCTGGTCTTGAATTTGCTGTCCGTTGATATTGTCTTATTTGCTCCATTTTGTTTCTTTCCATGTAACAAAGGAAAAGATGGAAATCACTGGGAGCGAAGTCTGGGCTGTAGGGTGGATGTTTAAACACCTTCTAGCACGTCTCCTGCAGAAGTTCGGCTGGGAGGTGTTTAAACATTCAGTGATTTCCATCTTTTCCTAAACCTCATGAAAGGACCGTGGTTGTCACACGGTGGTTCAAATCCTGGCACACTTCTACAACACAGGTATTCAAAAGTTGGTGCCATGGTAAGACAAGTGCTTCAATTCTGGTAGTGAATATGTTGAAAAATATCTGAACGCTGGCTGTGACTGTTGCAATAAATATTTCCTTGAAATTGTGTTTTGTTTCTGTAAACAGCCCCAGGGAAACTTACTTTATGGACACGCCTTGTAGCTTCAAATATATGGATTTGACAACTGAAGATTGCGACCGCCGGCATGGTCTTGTGGTTAGCGTCGCTGACTCTAGATCCGTCGGCCCGGGTTCGATTCCCGGTACCTCGGATTTTTCTGAGGTAGAGAGGTCTGGTAGGGGTGCACTCAGCCTCGTGATTCAAATTGAGGAGCTACTTGATAGAGAAGTAGCGGCTCCGGTCATGGAAACCACCATTAACGGCCGTGGGTGTCGGCATGCTGACCACATGCCCCCTATTTCGCCATCTGCCTATGGTAGATGATGCAGCGGTCGGGTGGTAGGCCTTATCCCTTCAGGGATGTAGCGCCACGGAGTTTAGTTTAGTTAACTGAAGATTGCTAGCTCTTGTGTACCAATGATTTAAGAATTGTTACATTTTGTGTTCTTGATATGACTGACTATAGGACATATGAGAATCTCTCTTACATGTCAGGGGAACAATAAATCAACACTGAGGTTTTCTTACTAGGGATTCTTTCATCACATCAAGCATTCGGCAGCTTGCTCCACTGCCATCTTCTGGTAGAAGAGGGCTAATTGGGAAAAGGTCTGTATTATGTAGGAAAGATGAAGAAAGGCTAGATGGAGTGGAGGAACCGGGAAGTGGAATAGATAGAGAGCTCTGATTGGATGGGAAGGAAAATTAATTGAATGGTAGCGATGTGATGTGCAAAACGTCCTATTCTTGACATTGGCAGAGCTCTGAACATTTAGCTAATATTGAAGAAACTGTTTTCAATCTAGATAAGCTTTCAGCTGACATGGATCCATACTAGTGAGTTCCATTAGCTCTTTCAGCATGGATGACAACGGGACCAATCCCTTTTGTAAAGTTTCGACCATGGTTTCTGTGGCTCTTCATGATTGTAAACTGAATACTGACTGCTCTAAACAGAGCCACAGACTGTTCCCTATTTTCATTATTTATTTGGCCTGCATACGTTTCTACCTTGTGTGAACAACCATTAGCATAAGCCAAGTTAACATTTTAGTATGGGGATCAATTTTTATTTCCATTATAATGCAAATTGTGTGGGATGGAGTTGAGGTCATCATATTGTTAGCTTTGTCCCAAATACTCCATCCTTAGCAAGCTTATTTGGTTTAATAGTAATAAATGGTTTATTTTGCCTGGCAGATTAAGGCCATAAGGCCTTCTCTTACACTCAACCAGGTTTCAGAAAATATATACAATGTAGGTTTACATAAATAGCAAAGTAGTGGATAAGAGACTTATGACTAATACTAAGGTTAAGGCTAATCAAAATAATAAATTAAGTAAAAAGCATAGGTTTCATAAAAAGCATAGGCTTCATAGAAAACATAAGTGTCATCAAAGAAAAAAATTAATAATGTTACAAGCAAAACAAGGAATATGTAAAATTATGTTATAATGGAAATTTAAGTCTAGCTCTAGATACGTTATAAGGAGACTAAGTAATGCTATGTACAATGAGAGATGGAGTGACTACAAAGAGCTAGTTCTATTTAGTGGGAAATAATTGTTTAATAAGCGCAGATTTGAAAGAGTGTACACTCCGACTACCCCTGATATCTAAGAACGGGCTGTGGCTATGGTGAATGAGTGAGAGTATGAGGTTGTATGATGACTAGGAATTGATAACAGAGAGTTGTGCTGCTAACGTGTACCACGATTATGGTAGGAGGATAGAAATGTAAATTGGGGAGCCAAGTAAAGAGGTATAGAAAACTTAAGAATTTTGTATAATAAGCAAAGAGAGTGGACCAAACGTCTATTTTGCAATTGAAGCCAAGACAGTCTTGAAATATTTTGAGACATGATCGTGGAAACGAATGTTAAAGATAAAACGAACACAAGTATTATGAACACGTTGAAGTTTCTATGACAATTCAACACTCAGATCTCCATACAAGATGTTGCAGTAGTTGAAATAAGGCATCACTAGGGTCTGTATTAGGGTTTGCTTTATTCTAGTAAGAAGGAAATTTTTCAGTCGTTTCAGAGCATGCATGATAGAGAAAGCCTTTTTACATATATGCTTGATTTGGGAATTCCAATTCACGTTTGAGTCAAGATAAATACCTAGATTTTTTTACTGTTTCTGTGTACGGGATAGTAGTGTTGTTCAATGTCACTGGTAGCAATGTAGCCTTGTTGATGAATGATACGAGTCTTTGCTGTCCTAATACAATAACTTGGGTTTTGCTTGAATAACTTGGGTTTTGCTTGGATAACTTGGGGTTTTGGTTTAGTGTGGTCTGTTCTAGTTACACAGAATATAAAATTGTACTTTCTGAACTAAAAATTCAAACAAATACTTTATAAAATGTAAAAAAGAAGCTGGCACAAATAAAAAAAATGTACTGTAGAAGATATTATTAATAAATTTCCCAGAAAAAAAAAGTATGGTGGCTATGTTTTGAATCATTTCAAGTCATGGGCTTATATGCATGAAAGTTTAGTAGACAGTAGTCATACTCGCCCAACATTCACACGTCTACCCAAAACACAGTCAAATGAAAGAAACAGCTTAACCCTTTCACTGATAACATATGATTCACTGTGCAAATAGGTGTTGAATTAATTTGAAAATGTATTTTGTAAACATAAATGGGCAAACAATTGAAAATAATTTGTCACTTTCCTCTGAAATAAGCACATTTTATTTGAAGTTTAGACTAATTTACGATATCTTGAGGAAGTCTGCATGATGTCAAAACACAGCAAGGTTATAATGCATTTTAATGCATGGTGCAATACATCACCTGACATATTTAGCTACAGATAGCAGTTCAAGACAGAGAACAGGGAACTGATAGTGTCAGGATATAAACAACAGTCATCATATATATTTGTCAATAGTATGGCCAGCATAGATGTTTGCTGATGCATATACAGTGAACACAGCTTAATGTAATCACGGATCATGTTATGAATCGGGTAATGCTATCATTTTTATGAAGTCCCGTATGGATTAATATTGATACATTTAAAAAAAAATGCTGTTTATTGTGATCATAGATTCGGTTTAAGTTATCATATGTTCCTTTTTATGGCTTTATTTCCAAGTACTGCACATCATTCAAAATTTCGTTTTTAAGGGTTTCATTTCTAACTGAACTCTATTGTGTTGTATTGGCTGTTCACACAATGACAAGTTTGAGGGGGTGGCATTCCCTAACTTTCTTTTTAAGCAATAAAACATGTTTCATCCCTCAGTTAATTTACAGCTTTTGATTTATGAAAATAACAGTGATGACATGCATGATGGCTAATGTAAAATGAAAAGACTTGAACAGACAGGCGTTAGATGTTTTGCTACGCGGTGTTCACCACAGATCAGTAGACTTCCAAAAACATTTGTAACTCATAACTGAGTATGTAGTATTGGTAATGGACTCCTAAAGGGGAAAAACTAAAAACTTTGTTACTGATTGAAAAAATAGCTGCGTGCATTCTATTACCATATTATGAGTGGTTCAATGATTCACAGTTAGATATTATCTTAGGAATAAGTAGCATTTAATTCTGTTTTTGTAATATATTATCTTATATTATATCTTTTCATTGTCTCCCTCAACTCTTTCTTCCCTCAAGTGGTTATCTATTTCATGCACAGTTTGCTGCATTTAATCTCAGATCTCCCATGACTATTTTTAAAGTTTGGATTTGTACAGGGTCCGTCAATGAAACGGGATAATGGAATGAAGTAATTGTTTGTTGAAAAAAACTTTTTTTTATATATTTTTACTAAATAATGGATAGTACAAGAATAGCCATTTTGGGTACAATACAAAAAATAAACATTTTTTGAACACTACGTCTACCAAATATCCTCCATTGCAGTTAAGGCATTCTTGGAGCATAATTTCACAAAATTCATTTCTTTGTTGATAGTCACCCGGACTGAGAGATTTGCGCAATTTGAAGTTTGTAAGGGTGGAAAGTCCTTTTGGAGAATCCTTCTCACAGATGCGTCACTTATTCCAATGCGAAGGGCATGTTGTTTGGCTGATCGGCATGGACTTCTGACAATAGCCTCTTGAACAGCTGCGATGTTTTCAGGCGTTCGAACAGTTTTTACACTCCCGCCTATTTTTTTAGACGTCAAACCCATTTGCTAGAGGTTCTTTATCCGTGTTCGAATCACATTACCTGACGGAACAAGTTTGTTTACGAGGTATGTTAAAATGACGTCGAAAAGCACGTAGAGTTTGCACAAAACTTGGACCATTTTGATAATACGCTTTCACTACATAACCACGTTGTTCACCTGTCCAACGATCCATTGCAAGTAATGGTAGATTGTCCAGATTGTGACGCGCCAGTTGCCTTCCCCCCACTACCTCCCAATTTTGTCTCATGGCCACCTACAATCATCCCGTTTCATTGACACGACCCTGTATATATTAATGACTTGTGTTCTCCTTACATCTTGATTTGGATATAAAATACCTTAACAAACTTTGCTCTATTGCTTTTTGACTTGAGTTTTTATCAACCAAACTTGTACCAAATAAGTCATTAATACACTTAACACTTTGAACCCAGTCATGGTAGTGCTACCATTAGCATTTAAATAGCCATGCATCTGGCATTGATAGTACTACCAGCTTAAGCTCACCTGAGTTTTAAGATTTTATTGTAAGAAAACTACCTTTCGACATGGTGATTGTGGCACCTGAAAGATCAGCATTTATAGATTAGCTGATAAAAATTAGAGCACATTAAGATAGCATGCTGAAGTGTAGTGCCACCTACAAGACTGCACTATTACTAATTCAGTTGTAAGTAGTTATAAACTTGCTACAATTTATGAAGTTTGATGTTAGCACTTATATAAGTCACATGAGTCACATATCTATCCCCTTCCATTCAGCTTGAAAATATCTCTCATTTAGTTTTGTTTTTAATCCCTATGCAATGAATGAGCTGGGACCCTGTGACTATAAGCTGTGGCCATGTTCGAATAAATATTCTTTCTTGAGACCCTTGACAGATAGAAATACTAAATTATTCCAGTTCTAAAGGGTTTGAATATCTAGAATTATATGAATTAGAGGAAGATTTCGAACCTGAAAATGTCCCACAACTATCTGATATAAAAATATGACATATCTAGCCGAATCCAGCTTTTCACCATGAGGCCTTCTATCTGAAAATGTAAGTCCCTCAACCTTTTCAAATGAATTTACAGTTTATTATCTTTCGCTTGACAAAATTTCAGACCCGCCGGCACACAGGTGAAGATATATTTAAATGGCACCATCTGCAAAGTGTTAAATATATACAGGTGCGTCAGAAAGAAGATTTGGGAGATAGATATCTACGTGGTGGGTGGGGGTAGAGGGGCGAGGTGAATATTGCCGAACAGCAACTTAGATGCCGTTTTAGTTTAGACTATGGCTTGGTCAGGAGTGCATTGCGCTTATGCCATAGAGCAGTTTATTCAAAATGGCGAGTCGCCGACAGCAACGCAGCGCAAGAATGCAGCGTGCCTTTCATGTACATTTCGGGCTCCAAAGTCGGGACATCTGAGAACCAAAGTGTACCAACATCGTCCCCAAACTTTGGAAGGTCTTAAGGAGGCAATCCAATAGGAATATGCTGCTGTTCCGCCCGAAATGACAATGAGTCATGGACAACTACTGAGAGAGGCTCAATCAGTGTATAAACAATGGAGGCCGCCACTTGAATGATGTTCTCTTCAAAACACGTTAATGTAAATGGCATCATGTGTGCTTTCCAAGAATTACATAAGTTTTCTTCATATTTTATTGGGTTTGGATATATTTGCCTTCTGTAATTGGGGCGTTCTTTCTGCCGCACCCTGTATAATAAAATGTTTTTCATGTATAGTCCAAGAAAGTACCCAATATGTTTTAGTATGAATTCTATTTTATTTCCAAGATGTATATATTTAAGATGTAAATATTAAGCCTTTGAGCACCACTGAGGTCTGTAAGGTCTGTATGGTAGGAATTCTTCCCAGATTGGCCTGCTTATGATATACTGTAATCTTGTCGGGGTTAGTTATGAAAATCTGTAGGAGGTCAGGAGAAAGGATCTGTGAGCACATTTTTAGGAAATCCTACTACTGAGAATGGATTTTTCAAAATTATATTTTTAGGTTCTACTCATGTATGAAAATCTGTAGGAGGTCAGGAAAAAGGATCTGTGAGCACATTTTTAGGAAATCCTACTACTGAGAATGGATTTATCAAAATTATATTTTTAGGTTCTACTCATGTATGACTGATCTAGAAATGGAATATGGAAAGTGGAATTGAAGAACACATAAGAATGGTTTGGGTCATTCATATAGTGTATATATTTTAGGAATTTGATAAATGAAGGAATCAAGATTCTATACGTAAGCTACAAAAATAAACATTTTATATTACTTTATTCTGTGTTGTTCTACAAAACCCACTTACAGTAGACACTAACTACCCCAAGCACCAATCATTACAGGGTTGTATGAAGAGTCCAAGATTTTACTTTACTTGACGTCCAGCTACAAACACCTTGCTGATGTTGCGGTCATCACCGTTGTATATGAACTTCTGCACAAGAGCATCAGTGTCATAGTTCTGCAGAATATCAATTGGACCTGGGTTCTTCATGTTGACAATCAGAGCATCAAAGTCTTTGCCAGACTTGAAGTTTCCAATTTTATCATCAAGGGCAACAGCTGAAAAAAAGATTTAACAATTAGTGACAGTGGGATAAATGAAAGTCCTTGAATTAAACAGGAGGAATGAATAGCATATATTGTAAAGGAATGTTGCTAATAACTTCAATATACAGGTGTATGAGATGTGCCTGCTATGCTCACAAATGTTTTTTTATTACTTTATGAAATTTGATTTTATGAAAGCATTAATTGCAGAGAAAAGTCGAATAGATAATGAATAGGTTCCATTTGTATCAGTACCTGAAGGATCAGTATCATCCAAAACTTGAAAAATTAAATATTTTTGAATAGTACAACTTCATAATATTCTTAGCTCAAGACAATTCTTGTTTTCCTCTATTCTCAGTCTAAGATTATTCCATTAATTTATTTACAGGTAAATTACCTTTAGCTCCTCCAAGAGTAGCAAGATAGAATGCTTCATGGTATGTCAGGGGAGTGTAGGTATCATCTTTGTTGAATGAAACATGGATGGATACATCCAATGTGTTGCGAATGGCATCCAGGATTGATGGACTGTATCCACCAGATACATCTGAAAATGCAAACATTTATCATTGCTGTACAAGATAATGCAAGCCAAGGAATTTTGTGGAAAAAATTTCATAATGGTTCTTCAATAAATTTTTCTTTACTTGAAAACAATTTCATAATGGTTCATCAATAACTTGTCTTATAATTAAATTATAATTATTATAATTTTCACCTGTTCCAAGTCCCACTTTAACACCAGCATTTAGCAATTTTCGTACATCACAAAGTCCACTCTTAAGGGAGGTGTTAGAGTTGGGACAGTGCGAAACTGAGGAACCTCTGGCCACCAGAACTTTAAGTTCATCATCAGTAAGGTATACACCATGAGCAAGAACAGTCTGAAACAAATATATTGCACATGAAAAAGAGCTACAGTATTATAATTAATAACTTTGCTGTATAAACTTCCTAGAGATATTAATATCCTATAATACATTAAGTTACAATTTTAAAGTAGAATACAGGTCAATTCACACAAAATTTAAAAGGATATGACAGTGGGATCGTGTATGTTTTGCACGTTCTAGTATGTGAATTTTTAAGTTAAAATCAAATAGTCTTGTATGAAAGTAAAATAAATAATATAACCTACAAAGAACTAAGCAGAAATCGTTTCTGGTAAGAACACTTTTTAAAAAACATTCATGCCATTTATGAAAGATTTTTTTGATTAAACATATACCTTTTTAGTAAGAAGACCAGCTTTGTCGTACACATCAGCATAGTTCTTGCAATCGGGGTACAGTTGAAGCACTGCAGATATCTCACCCTGATTCTCAGAAATGTGAGTCTGAAATTTTTTTTGCATATACTGATTATATAAAGCTAACAACATCAACAACAATAATAACAATAACAATATTTTCATACCCGTTAGGCATATGTAAGAACAGACATCATAACAAAAACTGATCCACTTCATAAGAATAACAGTCTGGTTTAAAATTTATGATCTAAAATGTAACAAGACACATGATACGGTATTAGATTATTTCAAATACAACTGACTGAGAAAAGAATGGTAATCTTTTAGACATAAGTCAATAATAGGAAAAAAGAACACTGAGCTACTTAAGGAAGAACAAATGGGTAAATGGATGTTCATACTTTGAGAACAACACTGCCATCTTTGAAATAAATAAAATCTAGGAAAAAGATACAAATAAAATAATTGATAAAGGGTTTATGTTATACAAAAACAAGAAAGAAACTATTACCTGAACATGTACATTGTAGTGTGATGCAAGTCCTCCTAGTAGCTTCATCAGTTCCATATCACAGCTCAGAGCAAAGCGGGGAGTTATAATAGGCAGAACAAGTTCATTCTATGGAAAAAGAAAAAGAAAATATATCAGTAATCTCTAAAGCTGTAAGTTGCCTAAGAATACCATTTCCTTTCATCAAACAATAAATGGTTTAAACCATGCGAGTATTTGCTTAAATAGCCCAAATTCTTACAAAGTCTGGCAAACAAAATTAAACTAAGGTGCTTTGCAGATGACAAGTCCTATGTCCTTCAACTGCATAGATACGCGGTCCAATCAGAGACGGCGAGATGGAGGGAAGACTCTCACTGCTAGCGGCAGTCTTTTAGCCCTTACACGTGATTGGCGGTGAAGGAAAAGACTTCTCATTTGAAAAGTACTGTAGATGAAGACCAATAAAAATTAATTAAATAAATAAATAAAGAAAAAAAGAAAAATACAACCCGAATGAAATTAGAATGACACAAATAAATTAAGTTATGTACAAACAAACTTCAACTTGAACACAACTTGGAATAAACAGTCTATGATTTGAAAGGAAAGGAGAAAGCAATGCCAATTAATTGGCTCTCAAAAAAGTCAGTTATTATTATTATTATTCTGTTTATTTATTCTGGCAGAGCTAAAGCCATTTGGCCTTCTCTTCCGCTCTACCAGTAAAAAAAACTACATTACTATTGCATGACACAAATACATAATATTACAGATAATTAATTAATACTTAATACTTAAATACCAAGAACTAAACATAGTTATAATTTATAAACTAGAGTGCTATAAAACATTAAATTACAAAAGAAAATTACAAAATTAAATTACAAAATATAAAAATACTAAAGAAAATAATTAGGATTATAGCCTAAGATATTTAAAATTACACTAACTAATACTAAAGAGAAAAACATATAGTTACAAGAAGTTAGGCTACGGGTTACAAATATCAAAAAGAGCTCCAATTAAGATTTCTAGTTACTACGATGAAAAACAAAACTAAATTACATGGTTTAAAATTAATATGTTAACTTCTCTCTGAAATTTACCAAGAGTTTGACAGCCTCTGACCGTGCGGGGGATGGAATTCCATTGGCGAGCTACTGATACAGAGAATGAGGATGAATAGGATGAAGAGCGATGGAGAGGAATAGAGAGTACATGACTATGTTCTGATCTTGTATTTAGGGTGTGATGAGAAGACAGGTTAAGGAAGCGGCTAGATAAATATGATGGTGATGAAGTATGAAGAATTTTGAAGAGGAGACAAAGACAGTGAAACCTTCTTCGGTCATTCAGACGGAGCCATGACAACATTTTGAAGGAAGGCGATACATGATCGAACAGACCTACATTACAAATGAATCGTACGCACATATTATGAACACGTTGCAACCTTTGGGATAAGTTAGAGCTCAAGTCCGTAAACAGGACATCACAGTAATCGAAGTGGGGCATGACCAGTTAGGTAAGTATGTAAATATTAAAGCAATGCTCGATTCTTCAGGACCTCTGAGGACAGAGGAAAACTGAGTTTTCAAAATTTCTTATCCAACAACATCTTATTTAGACTTCATGCCAGGAAAAAATAAAGTTGTATATTGTGTTTTGAAAAGTTATGATGGAACTTTCACAGTGAAGCTATAACCTTTTTTTAAAAAATAATTGTGAATTGACTAACCCATTTAATTACTTCAGTTACCAAATTTTTTGTATATTGTATTTTATTCTTCACAAGAATGAAAAAATGCCTTGAAATGTTTTTTTTTTAATTATTCGAATCGTTATATGTCCACTGCCTGGTGAATAACGGATGATAATTTATAAAGGACTTTGTAATATTTGTGGAGAAAAAGGGATTTTCTTTAGAGAAATAACATAAGATAATTATGTTTTAATTTTGTTATCTCACATTCATAGTATATTTTTACATTAGCAAAAATATTACATAATTTATAATATAAACTTGCCTTTTGTTCTTGCAGTAGTCGAATAAAGTCCTCTGTTTGCCGATATGAATCTCGTGTAGTTTCAAGGAGTCCTTCAGGGCTGTCAATGTTCATGTTCACTTTTCCAATGAAAGCTCTTTGTCCCAATTGTCCCACTGTGTCAGCCAGGACCTCAGTGCTCCCTGGATGGACTGTAGCATAGTAGGTAGCAGTTGTTGTTCCATAGGCCAAGGTCTTTTTCTGCATAATTCAACAAACATAACAATTGGCGATTGTTATGGAGCTTAATTTCACTGTCACAATATCAGTCTGCAATATCCGATATTTTATTATATTCTTAGTGAAATGGATCAAAAAGACCAACATGGGATACCAGAGAAAAGGGAGATCTATAAATGGGTTACAATAATTAAATGTGTACATTAAATATCTAATGTTCAAGACAGGTGCCAGTTCAGGCAGAGGCGAGTCAGTGTCTGAGTTTGGCTTCAAATATAACTAGAGCTATTTTTCTGGTTCTGTATGTAGGCTACAGTCTACAGTGCCTCCTTTTTATAAAGAAAAAACCCATCATTGTCAGTCTTACAAAGGCTTTACCATATGTGAAAATGTTCCATAAGCAAGCATGCCGATTAGGACCTCTGAGAACTCACCCTAAAAAATAATGGTAATACTAATACATACCACTACAGCTTCATAAACCTTAGCAGCAAAGTTTGTATCAGCATATTTAGTTTCCAATGGGAAAGTGTAGTTTTCAAGCCAGTCCAATAGTTGCATATCATATCCAAGTCCAGCATTAGGATACTGAGGTGCATGGATGTGAGTGTCAATGAAACCAGGCATCACAAATTCACCTTCATTAAGGCGATATACAAAGTCATCTGAAATACCATACTGTTCTTGAAGTGAAGCCAGGTTATTTGTAGTGCTCTGAATAGCGACTATCTGAAATATAAAAAAAAATGAAACAGTAAGAGAAAATATGTCTGCAGTAAGTTGCAATATAGGATTGTTTTTGTCACTTTTGAAAAGGCTCAAAGCTTCCCTATAAAACATAAATTTAAAAAGTGTTTTGTTTATACACTCCTCACTAACCTTTCCATTTACCACCACAATCAGACCATTATCATAAATGGTCAGGGCTGATATTTGTTCAGAATGCACAATAGGTCCAGTGATGATGAAAGTTTTGTTGTAAGGTACCTGAAAATGTAGATAGAATAGAAGCTGTAAAATAAGTCCTCAAAGAGTTATTTTGGTTTTTACTACCTCTCATAACTTAACCAGTAAAATGGATTCTGATATCAATACATATTGTTTGCAAGTAATCATTAGCCTAGAAAGTATGGTTATAACTGTTATTATTGGTAAATTTTAATTTTTGTTTTAAATTTTGGCATTATATTACTAAAAACTTATTATCACACATATTTAATTTATAATGATAAAATTCTAGAATGGTATAGTACACAGATAGTGAAGTGTCATGTTCAAAATATATATACCAATACTTCATATAGCTGTTATAAGTAATAGTGAATTTTCATTCAATCTTTACTTGTATGCTCAAGGATTTTTATTCATAAAACAAAATATTTTCCAAATCTCACTAATTCTTATTAATGCTATTTTTATAGTGTATGTATATATCAATAGTACATAAGGCCCAAGTTGACGATCATAGCAACAACCAAATTAAGATACCAACACGTCAAATTCTGTTTTGGAGCCTTATGATTCCAAACATGAAATGCCTTAGGAATTTACAAGTCAAATGCAAACTACAGATTTGTAGCTATGATTTACAAGAACTTGACTCTCATGTTTACCAGTAATTCTTAATAACAATTTAGACATACTTACCACACTCATGTTGGATTCTTCTTGTTTCTTTACTGGTCAACTGATATTTCAAGTAGGCCTAACCCTTATTGTTAGAAGGTGAACTAATGTCTTATTTCAGGTTGACTTGAGTTTTATATACTAACTCGGTATCACCTGGCCTCTGTCAAATTATTATGGATTCATTATTTAAATTTTTGCTGATATCATTTTGGGCAAATTTTTCAATAGAGATGATAATCTGATATTGTTTTACAGAAAACAATTAATAATGGACATTGTTTGAAGGTGCATGATAAGTTGATAACATTCACAAGCTTGTCTGCTCATCATCAGATAAACAGTAGTATTAGATAATGAAGTAGTAATGATGAAGAACAAAGTTAGTTTTACTACGGGCTTAAAACTGTAATTCTGGTGTCATGAGGCTCAGTGCATCCTGTTCCAGACCCTTCTACTGCAGGAAATCCAGGGAAGTACCAGGGATCGAAGGCAAACCTGCAGAGTCGTAATCAGCAACTCTAACCACTAGACCACGCAGACAGTCAGTTGGTAAAGACTAGTTAGATTAATGAGTACTGAAAAGAGATCGGAATTGAATACAACAGCATCGTAGCGTAGGATGCTTCAAAATACTATGCCTAGTTATTAAAAATAGGGATTTTAAATTAATAATATTATGGTAAAAAAATCAAATGTTCATCCTTTAATCACCACGCCTGGCTTAATATAATTATACCGGTATATATAGCTTGTTTCTAGAAAATCACTACAAAATAAAATCAATTAGACGTATGTTGCTTTATGTTTAAATTCAATTTTAGCATTCTCTTCTTTCCAGTCTAAGGGAAAAGTCATATTATCACTATGTCTTGTGTCTCAGATACAGTGTGTTTCATGTACGAATTAGCCAATCATGCAGATTTCTGCGTCGTGGCGACCACAGCTCTAACTCTCGAGCAATCGGGTGAAATACCTATGCAAGTAAAGCTGCTAACAGTTTAGTTTAGTTTAGTTTATTTCATCCTCTGGATCATTACAAAATGATATGGGACACAATTTGATGGAGTTATACAATAAGTACTGTTGAAGTGGACAACAAAATACAATACAATACAATGCAAATTAATAAAATATAGATGATTACAATACAATACAATACAAATGAATAAAACATAGATGATTACAATAAAAAACAAATGAATAAAACATAGATGATTACAATGAAAATTATTAATTACTACAGGATTTAGCTTGCTTACATTGACTAGTAGAGACTATGAATGGAGTTGTTTTAGTTAAAACGTTGAGTCTAAGTAATCTTTAATACTAAGGAACTTGCCATTCAGGAGTATATCTTTTAGTTTTCCCTTGAAAGTTTTGATGTTGGATTTTGTTATTTCTGGTGGCAGTTTATTGTACATGAGAATTCCTGTGTGAGATATGCTAAGTAAGCTTTTGGTAAGTCTATGGCTGTCCAAATGTAAGTTATTAAATGTTCTTGTGTGATGATTATGTATCTCAGAGTTTAGACAAAATTCGGTTTTATTCCTGTGGATGAAGAGTAACGTTTCAAGTATATATAAGCACGGTACAGGTAAGATTCCTATTTTTCCAAGGAGCTCTTTGGTTGGTGTTCTAATGGGTAAGTGGAAAATTGTTTTTAGTATCTGCTTTTGCAATTTGAAAATGCAATCAGCCTTTGGAGATGAGCCCCAAAAGGGGATCCCGTATCTAATTAGGGATTCAACACAAGAGTAGTAGACTACTTTCAAGACTTGTGTGGAGCAGGTTTTAGACAGGACACGTAGAGCAAAGGAAAGTTTGCAGAGGCGTTTGCTGAGCTCAGAAATGTGCTTTTCCCAAGATAGATCAGAGTCGATCCAAACTCCTAGAAATTTTGTCTCACTTTTGTTAGCTAAAGGATTATTGTTTATTTGCACAAGTAAGTTATTGTTTTGGGCCTGAGAATTAAAGTGAAGGTATATGCATTTGTCAACATTAATTAATAGCATGTTTTCTTTAAGCCAACGTTCAATGTTGTTATTAACTTCATTGACTTTGATTTGAAGTGAGTTAATATCAGTACAGTTAAGTATTAGATTTGTGTCGGCTGCAAACATGATGGTTTGTGCAAGGGGGATATTGAATGGAAAATCATTAATGAAAATTAGAAAAAGGATTGGGCCGAGGACTGAGCCTTGGGGAACCCCGTGTTCAGCAATTAGTGTATCTGACTGAGCTGATTCTATTTCCACGAACTGTTTTCTATTGCTCAAATAAGAAATGAACCACTTGTTGGCGAGTCCTCTTATTCCTAAACAACTTAGTTTTGTGAGGAGAATTTTGTGATTGACAAGGTCAAAGGCTTTAGTTAGATCCAAAAATAGGCCAATTGATTGGTCCCCTTTGTTTTTGGCTTCGAGTATACTCCTTAAGAAGCCAAATATGGCGTTGCTGATGGATTTGCCTTTCCTGAAGCCATATTGAGATTTAGAAAAATAATTGTTTTTTTCAAGGAAGGAAATGAGTCTGTTGTACATGACCTTTTCTAGGACTTTTGAAAATGCTGTGAGAATTGAAATGGGACGATAATTTTCGATTTTGTTCTTGTCACCCTTTTTGAAGATAGGGATAATTTTGGCAGTTTTAAATTGTTCAGGGAAAATTCCAGAAGAGATAGAGAGGTTACATATATACGTAAGTGGTTTGATGAGAAATTGGATACTCTTCTTAACATTAATGTTGGGGATTCCATCTATGCCAGAGGAGGAGGCGTTCTTGAGGGTGCTGACTATCTTGAAGATTTCTTCTTCAGCTGTTGGAGATAGAAAAATGGTTTTTTCGACTGGAGGATAGTTATTAGAATTAGATGATGAGAGAGTGTTTAAGATACTTTTAGAAATATCTGTGAAGTAGCTGTTGAATGCTTGAGCAATTTCATGGGGGTTAGAAATTTGTTTACTATTGATTGTCAGTTCGATTTCTTCTTTTGATTTTGCAGCTAGGATACCAGTTTCTGACTTAACAATATTCCATAGTGCTTTAGATTTATTTTCTGCTTTTAAAATATACAAGTTGTTTTCCATTCTTTTAGCCTCTAGAATTACTTTTTTTAGTATTGCTTTGTATCTTTTGAAATAGTCTAAGAAAGCTGAGTTGTTGGTAGTCTTGCATAAATCGCTAAGTAGCCTTTTTTTTCTACAAGAGATTCTGATGCCTTTAGTAATCCACTTGTTATTTTTATTATCGGGAGTCATTTTACGATTAACTTTTTTTACCTTTAGTGGGAAGGCAATATTAAAGTAGTGGGAAGTTATACCTAAAAAATTTTGAACAGCAGTGTTAACGTTTGTTTCGATTAGTACATCGTTCCAAGTTTCATCATTTAGCAAATTGTTGAGATATTCAAAATTTTCTTCATTGTACGACCTATACAGTTTCCTGGAGCTTGAATTAAGAGCATTATTCGTGCTAAACGAGGTAGTGAATCTTATTAGTACTAAATTGTGGTCTGATATCCCTAGGTTGATGTTTTCAGTTTCAAATTGAGATAGAGTTTTGCTAATAATAATTTGATCCAGGCAACTACTAGTTTTCCTGGTTACTCGGGTAGCGTCGCTAATTACTGTCTTCAAATTATAAGATAATAGTAATGACTGGAGTTCAGAGACTGTTGTATTATTTGAGAGTAAATTTATGTTAAGGTCTCCACAGACTAAAATTGGGATCCCTTTCCGAGTTAGTGCATTTAGTAAAATTTCAAGGTTTTGTAGGAAGGTTTGTCGACAACCGTCAGGTGCTCTGTAGATACAAATGACTAGCATTTTGTAGTTTTGTACACTGATTTCTGTTACGACATGTTCGAAATGCTTCTCAACGTTTAGATAATTAGTGTGGAAATGAGGAGTGAATTTTAGACCTGTTTTGATGAAAATAGCAGCCCCCCCATTCTTTAATACAGATTTACAGAAGATATTAGACAGTGAGTAGTTTTGTAATTTAAAGGAGGTGGTTTCGTCTTCCTGTAACCAGTGCTCGGTGACACATAAAACACCAACGTTTTTAAGGTTAGGCCTATCAGTGAGAAGAATTTCTAGGTCTTCTATTTTGTTTCGAATACTCTGGACATTCTGATGGGCGATACATAATTTTTTACCTGCTGACTTACCAAAAGCTGACTTAGCATTAGAATTAGGTCTATCTTCGTTAGTGTTTACTTTGTTTACATTTGTAATAAAAAATCACTGCTAAGTTTAGATGGAACTTTCCTGTCACGGGATGGGTATCTGCTGTAATGATTCAGATTCTCACAATTACAGTTTAAATTGCAATGAAAATAACAACGTACCTCATCACAAGAGATGTTGGAAATGTCCTCCTCTTGCATCCAGACAACACTGGCACCTTTTTAGGAAATTTTCTTTCATGTGATATAAGTTCACCTTCCGATATACAGTTAATTTCTCTTTTAGTTACGTACATATTTCACCCAAACTTGAAAAATAAAGTGTATACGTCAAATCCCCCATACATTAGAACAGTGGTTCTTAACCTTGTTAAAGGTGCTGAACCCCACCAGTTTCACCAAACACTTCTTAATTGCAAAAAAAAAAAAACATATGTTGCGTGATCACCTGCAGCCAATGATGGACAAGCGGGGCATGTCATCACGAATCATATGAGTCGGGTGTGTTTTGACCTCCGCTGAACCCGCGAGACTGACTCACCGAACCCCTGGGGTTCAATCGAACCCAGGTTAAGAACCACTGCATTAGAAGAACTTAAAGACAATATCACAAGAGAAATTAACTTTAACTTGGAAGCTGAATTTTTGTGCGTGAAAGAAAATTTCCTGAAAAGGTGTCACTGTTGTATGGATGCAAGAGGAGGGCATTTCCAAAATCTCTTGTGATGAAGTAAATGGTTATTTTCATTGTAATTTGAACTGTAATTGTGAGAACCTGAATCATTACACTGTTAGCAGCTTTACTTTAATCAATATTTCACCCAATCGCTTGGGAGTTAGACCTGTGGACACCGCGACGCCAATACCCGCATGATTGGCCAACTCTTATGTGAAACACACAGTACAAAGATGTAGTGAGAAAACTCTATGTGTGTGTGTGTATATATATATATTTACTGGTATGTCTAGAGTATAAAAATTGTTAAATGTTATTAGTGAACCTGGCATAATTAATTACCCACGCATATCGAGTAATCTGTAGAGGGTCAGCCTCGTCCTGAAAGATGATAGTACACATATTAAGGTAAGATGTTATTACGATCCATGGTCTGTTTGTCTAAAGCCAGACGGTCTCGTTTGTCTAATTTATAGGGGCTATTGACATTTGGGCTTAATTCTGTACATCCCCTCAAATCCATCTCCAAATCAGGAAATATTGGAAGGGGCTTAAGTAAAATGTTTGACGATCATTCCTCCAATTCTAGGATAATCATTTTAAGAATCCTTAAAAAAGAAAATTCTTGAGTCAAGTTATTTACTACCACAATTGACTTTTAAAAAAAAAAAAAAAAAAACTTAATAAAACTTATTTTAACTTCCATTATTACACAGCAAACAAAAGGTAACAATATAATAATGAAATTATACATTAATTCTCATGATTATATCATAATGAATAGAATGAGAAAGTGTGATGACTTCGCCCCTAATACAATGGTGGGTATAGGGAGAGCGGCGGTCCACCGAAACACTGGCAGCACCTTCGTTTGCGTTTCAACTTCTCAATGCTGCGTCATGATAGTTTGGCATCTTATGATTAAACTCGCAATCTTTAATTAACCCTTGGTCCTATTTCTGTGAAATTTGTTCAGAAATAATCTGCACAACACAGTCCTTCTGATGGTTAAAACAGAGACTTAAAAAATGCGGACATAAATGTTTTTATTTCATTATATAAACATCACCAATTACACAAAATTCATGGAGGGTGAAACGGAATTTCACTATGCGACAATTTTTTTCATTTTTGTGTCCCGTAAAAACTTCAAGCGAGAAAGTTTTAGGGAAATATTTCAACTTTATTTTAAATTCAGTACCACCTTTATATCTTGAATGGTTTACGAGTAATTGAGTGGTAATTATTCCGGGCGCTCAGCTCTCTGAATGATGTGGGACGATCGTGAAATGTTGAGGGTGAAGCAAATTTGACTATGCGACATTTATTATTTTATTTTTGTGTCCAGAAAGAGATTAAGGGTGTAAGGTTTAGTGAAATATTTGGATCTTATTATAAATTGAGTACCACCTATATATCTATAATGGTTAACGAGTAATAGTAATTACTCTAAAGCTAAAGCTGTCAGAATGGTATTGAGGTATTAGCAGGCATCTTTTCCATAAAATACCAGCAATAACGTAAAAAATTTTACATAATTTATTCGTGGTCTCAATAATAATACTATATTAACTGACTACTTGTACCCATACTGCAAGATTGACCCGCTGAGGAAAAGGAGTGAATGAAGCTTTTTTCTAACTTAGTAAGTCTGCACTACTTTTATTTATGCATTTATTGGATTATTTATTTATCATATTTTCTGTTCACTTATGTTAGTAATTTTTATGTATAATTATCATAGCTAATGTCTTATTAGTTTAATATCTTGTTCCTTTTTTTAATAATATAATTTAACAACATAAGATGCACATAATTTACAGCGAACGGCGAATGGTCGAGGGTTTGAGCAAATAGCGAGCTGTAGTTAAGGCAAGAGGATTTAATTTTTTTATGAAAAAATCAGGGAAAATGCTTTGAAATATTGTGTGATATATGTAGAATGCGTTGCAAAACAATTTTTTATCGGATGTTGAAACGCCAATTTTAAAGATCACGCGCCCTATTTTTGTAGTGCTGCTTATGAAATTTTCCGTGCCCTGCATTCACAAACCATCCCTTAGTTTATATTATCTCTGTTCACATAATTTGTACACATATCTACACTTTTGACCGTGTTTCACCTACATAACTTACTCCATACAGCCAGGAGAAAATTAATATTATTATAAATAATATTACTATTAATACAATATTAATACAAATTAATACTCAGTAATATTCTATACAATGTAATATTAATATTAATTTATAAAATATCCCTTAACTGTTTTCTACCCTAATTATACGTTGTTATTTCTATAAAAATGTACATTCTTTAACAAATTCTCATCAAATTATACTAACATACCACCTACCCTATTTTCTAGGCAACAAAATATTAGATAAAATCATCCCTTAGCTGTTTCATACCTATATTATATAATTGTTCATTGCTTGTGAACATCTTCGATTTTTTGAAAGATGTGGAACGAAATGTTACGGTCAAGCTTCTTGCAATCTGAGAAATTACTGTTACACACGGCCATGTTTATTTTTGGAGATGAGATCTTCCAAGACGTGTAAAGCAGCCCGAAAATTGTCAGAAGTATCTAACAATTCAATTTAGATAAGGTGAGTAATTTTGAAATAGATTAATGTATTATTTTGTTTAATAATGTTTGCAATTTTTCCTATACCGCCCGTAGTAATCTTGCTCCCGCGAATCACAAGCAGAGTAACTGCTACCTAGCGGCGGAACCAGTGAACTACCTCAGTCATCACACTTTCTCCTCTATTCATTATGATTATATGCTGACAGCTAAATCTTTTATGGTGTGACTCATTAACTGTCTGTTGGTCGCAACATGAATGTTATGAATCAGTCACAATGTATCATGGTGATACATCTGTCTCTGAATTAGAAAAGAATGTTTATGCAAGCAATATTTTTGGCAAGTTTTGTTTTACCTATGATTTATTGTGTTTCAAGTTATAGAGTATTATTTGATACAGTTTGGAATACAAATAATGCATGTTTTAACTAGGGTTATCAGGTCAAAAAATGAAAAGCAGGACATTTTCTCTAAAAAACAAAAAATTTTCCACAAGAATGCCAGACATGATACTGATTTTTAAAATACATCAGTTAAACATAGTGTATATCACCAGTGTGGTATTTGTGATCTTACCAGACATTGCCTAATAGATTCACTACCAGCATTAAGATTTTAGGTAAGTGTACCATGCGATGTCAGCCAGGGTGGTGTAGAAGTACCGTGCCCACCTCTAGATCAGAAGATCACAGGATCAAACCCGGCCCCAGTCAATGAATTTTTCAGGACATAAAAATCCTGGGCACAGAATTCTCTTCACTGGTTGGTACTCTTTCATAGGGATAGGGCAGCTAGGGGCATCTGGATTGGAGAGGAGAATAGTTGGGAACTGACCATTCAGATGCCGGACTGTGGACTGAATTAAATGAGGGTTAGACAATTAAACAGTGACTAAGAATTTACAATTTCTTATAACAGCATTTAATTATATGAAAATACATATGATCATACTGTATGTTAAAACTTAATATAAATATCATATACTGTATTAATGATGGTATTGCAATCTCACATGATTATAATCTGAGGTAAACTGAATAAATGTATTAAAAATATATAAAAATACTGACTTTTCAGCTTAGAACATGACATACCCTCATGTAAATTAGGTGAGGTAAATTGAGCAAAATTATTTACAGTATTAAGAAAACAGACTTTTTACAAACAATGTAATAATGGAACTTTCACACAGTGAAGCAATATACTATGTTAATTAAATGAGAAGGCTGACATTTAATTAACATGGACTTTTTAAAGCTTATTTTATCTGCCGGCCAGCAACAAAAACTTTGCTTATATTGCGATCATCACCAATGTACAGGAACTTCTGTACAAGAGCTTTTGTGTCATATTTGTCAAGAATATCAATTGGACCAGGGTTGTTCACGTTGACAATTAAAGCATCAAAATCCTTGCCAACCTTGAAGTTTCCAATTTTATCATCTAGAGCAATAGCTGAAACAAATATTCATTTATCAGGAAAGAGCATTATGATCAAATAAACCTGAACCCTGATAATAAGAAATTTTGTAGATCCTGTACCCAGTATTTACCACGTTTAAAAGGAAAATTGAAATTAATCTGAATCTGATCCTAACTCAATACAATCCCTGTTTATATGGAAAGTTCTGGGAGTGTATCAACATTTTTTGGGGTAATGGCTAACTTGGTTATCTATGGCTGTTTGTGTGGCTAACCTGTTAAAACAGTTCTTGTGTTTATTCCGTGATTACAAAGTATGTGTCATATGTGTCATATTAATTTCTAGTCACCATAAAAAATTATGGCATAAAGGAGCATCTATTCATATGCTATGTCAGAAACAACTCAAATCATACATTAATATTATTATAATATATTAATTATAGTCTGTGTAAGTTCTTTTATTAAACTGACAATCAGTCGACAGAACAAATGACAAACAGATGTGTGAGTGCATGCCCATTCACCAGGACTGAGTTCGCTGGCGTTTACATGGTACTGAATTTGATATGAATCCAATCTGTTCCTCCATTTGCAGAGGATCCGATCAATAATTCATTCCGGACTGAGTCCGCGTTTACATGACGATCTCAATGGAGGGAACTTCAGATCAATCTGAATCCTGCATATAAATGCAAAATTTCTTTATGATGGTCACTTCATACAAAGTAGACATTTCCATAGCTGTTTAACCAGTGAATTTGCAAAGAAGTAACTTTTAACATATGAAAGAAATGCACAATAAGATTGTTCCTCTAGATCAGTAGTTCCCAAAGTAGTCGATATTGAACCTCTGGGGCCAATTTCATTTTTCTGCTCAAGTGAACAATTTGGTAGCCACTGCCTCTGCCGGGCCACGTCAATTGGGACCAACTGTACAATGACACCAACATCACAAACATGATTACTTGCCGACTGAACTCAGCAGATGGCATAGTAGTCTGGATTATAAACTAAATGCTGTTCCGGTTCTTTTCAATACAGAATGATGAATAACATTACGATGGTAAATACACAATGATGAATAAAATCACAGAATATTACAATGGTAAATATAGAATGATGAATAAAATCACTTTTAAACAAAAATTATTAGAAACCAATATTTGATGAAGATTTCTTCACTAGTAATATTAATTAAGCCAGTGTGTATTTAGAATGGGATAATATGACGGTAAATATGGGTTTCCTTACTTGCCAGCAAGGCTCTGCTTTCCTCCCCTCAACTGCTGGGAATTTCTAACATGACTACAAGACTACATACGAACTAAACTCAGCAGATGGTCGAGTAGTGTATGGATTATAAACAAAACGTCGGTGTGTTATTTAGTATGGGCTTATAAGATAGTAAATATAGGATGTTGAAAAACAACAGTGTTAGTAGGAGTTACTGTAGGAAATTATTAGAAACCAAGGCATCAGAATTTTTAGTGTAATGAAGTTTTAAGAAAGGTTTGGAAGAGTAACAAAGCTTTTACATTAAGGTAAGTAGTGGAGATAGATTTTAGGTGCATGATATGTAGTTAGGAACAGTTATATTAGTTTAGCAGCAGCATACTGAACAGCATGCATTTCATGATATATCACATATTGAATCTCTTCCAGCACAGGGAAATTTCATCATTCCAACACTTTTCTTTTCCGCTGCTCATAGCAGCAAACCTCACTGTTGACTGACTGTCTCATTTTACATTGTTCCAATTTTTTCTTTTTCAATCCTTTATTACAAGAGTGATTAAAATAAAAAGTTTGATATCTAATTAATTAAAAGTTTAAAAAAGTAAAGGTGTCTGCAGCCGAAAAAAGTTTGGGAACTTCAGCTCTAGATTCTAAATTTGAATGATCATCGACAAACTGGTAGCATAAATGTATGAAGCAAGGATTTTTTATTTGCTGTTGTTTATATAATTTTTTGTCCTGAGGTGGCATCCCTCTGACAAGGGAAGTTTTTAGTAGAGATGCTGTTCCAGTGTACACATTTATTTCATGCTTTAACATACTTAAGTTCCTCAATAATAAATATTTCCCCAAGTCTGATTTTTATCCCTAATATTTCAAGTATGTCATATTTTTAATTCATGTGATACTGTAGATTGGATACATTTGTTGTAGTCTGTTAATACTTTCCCCCATATCAAATCATTTAATTAAAAGAGCCACTGGGCCCAAAGTTTGCAGCAATGCACTCTGAATTCACTGTTATACTTTCATTTTGAATTTTATATATAGGCCTATGGTAGAAGTTTATACATATCCTTCATATTATATAATGAAGAATGAATTCTTCATTTAATAATAATTATAACCTAGGAATAACAATGGAAAACACTTTATCACTATTAATAACCTTAAATTTATTACCAGACAGCCCCAGCAAGATGTAATGAAAAGATGGCTAAATCGACACATGCTCTTGCATGTGCAGATCTCCAATGACTATTTTATGTTATTTATGGAAAATATGAGTATAGTCTAAATATGTATTAAATAAACAAATTTGGTACCTTGTGCTCCTCCAAGAGTTGCAAGGTAGAACACTTCGTGGTATGTCAATGGAGTATAACTATAACCTTTGCTGAATGAAACATGGATAGAAACATCCAGGGTGTTGCGAATGGCATCCAGGATTGATGGACTATACCCACCAGATACATCTGCAATAGAAATATGTATCATACTGATACTGTAACAGTGATGACACAATTTAAAAACAAAGTCAATTTTTAAAAATTCCTGAATAGGAATTTCCATTAAATTAACATACATAATTTAGGGAATCGCAAAGTAGTTAATCTTAAAGGTTTGGATATTCCTTAACAGTGATTTTATCCTGAGAAAATCATCCCCAGCAAAATTTCCTGGTGGGGTGAACTTTTTATTATAATGTCAAAGATAAGCAACTAACATACAGTGCTGAAAATACTTCCATTCTTTTAATTATGCTTTTACAAAAAATAAGCCATTCACTGTTTGAATATTCATTAGAACATCAACAACAATAAATGATTGGAAATACTTAATATGCTTGGATTGGTAATGTTATACAGAGTAGATATTATAATACCAGTTCGTACTCCTCATATAGCAACATTCATCCAGCAATGCATTCTAAGAAATCACACCTGATTATCATCATACTGCCTTTCTGCTAAGTTTTATTAGCGAAACTGCTAACGTTAAAACTGGTTTAAATACCCAGGTATTGAAACAAGATAGTATTAAATGCTGTCTCATCCATAGTAAATACTGGTACACAAGACCAATCGGTGAGTGAAAACAAGTGGCAACATATACAAAGCAAGCTGAGTTGCTTGGGTTGGATGGTGACACTACTGTGCCACAATGAATTCAGTACAAGCTCTAGAAATATAAATGGTATTTTGGAAAGTTAATAGGAAAAGTCTGTTCGGTGCCTCTGCCTCTCCCTTTCTTCAACAAAGAGAATGATTTAATATCCTGCATTCAAAACTAGATGTACACTAACTTTCCAAAACATTATACCCACAAATATAAATTGTTCTCCCATCATCAACGTTATTTTGCACCCTGATTTAACATAATCATTTACATACTCTTGACAAGCAATCAATTACATGATAAACTAAAATATCTAGACTTACTACAAAGTCAGAGAGTCTACTATAAAGTTGGTGATACATAGAAAGATAAAAAAAAGGGGGGGAGGGAGAGAAGAATAATGGCGATTTTAAAAAGGGTATTCTATTGCTGCAAGTGGTAAAGTTGGTTAATGTGTAATTGAAAAACTGCAGTATGTGCTAGGCATAGGCACTAACTTGTAAAAGTTATTCGGGTTGCTCACTCAGAAAAGAAAAATCACATCCAAGATTAATTTACGTTAAAAGTCCTTCATTCATTAATTGATAAACATAAGCACACTGTTCCTAGTATGTTTAATAAATATTATTGTTGCATTATTCTCAACACTACTACTTTTCTTGAGGATTAATAACATTTTAACATGTTGTGGCCTTTTTGCAAAATAGGTTTCCATGTCTGCTGTAAATTTCATTTCTAGAGATGAACTCATTTGCCATCTCATCCAAATATGTATACATGTTTAGCTTCTTTGCTGTGGGAATGAATTATTGCTACATCATTCATTCACTGTTCTGTTGTTGATTTTGTGTAGGATTTAAGTATAAGGAGAGAGAAAAATTATCGCTCAGCAGCAGAGGTAGATAATGGTTTTGTAAGAATAAGTCTCATGAACAAGTTCTGGTAGCATGTCACAAAGAAAAGATTCTTCCTGAAAGAACTGGGAAGTATGTATGTAAATATTATTGGGAGTGCTGAACACCCCCAATAATTATTTTTTAGTACACGCTCTCTAAAACAGCTGCTTATCAGACTCGTAACACGCCGAAAAGCTGCACTTTAAAGGACAAGTCCGCTAAAATTGCATAAAAGTGCATTCAAACTGCATTCAAAATGCAATTTTAGCGGCCTTGTCCTTTAAAGTCGTCATGGCAATCTGTAAACAAAACCCAGATGGCATTGACCAGTCACACCAACTTTAACATGGATTTACGCATATAATTGGTCATAAAACAACAAATTTAAGCCTACACGTTTCTTTATTATAATCAGAAACTTTACCAGGATTTTTCGCAAAACACGGTAGCCCACTTCATCACATGACATCACATAAGCCAACAACTTTTCACATTTTGGTTCACTTGAAAAAATTCCTTACCATGGACGAACAGCATTTAAATGCCGTTATATATCCCTTCTCATAGCCTATTTCTGCCGTGAAGTTGCTGGTAGCAGCTCCAATTCAATGTTTCTGGCTTGGATTGAAATTTCCTTGGAATTATCATTTATATTTTCACAAGCTTTTCTTAAATACTAGTTCGTATGCAATATTGTTTACAAACAAGGGACTCATATATTATGCATCTATACTACCACATTTGGTATTGGTATGTACGGTCATTGTTGTTTTATGATCTAGATGGCCATGACAATATAACTTAAAGAAATGACTGATTGCCTTTCATTATAATTAATTATAATTTATACGGTATTTTTGTTTCATTTAATTTAATTTAATTTAGAGAGCTTTTACTAAAAAATATTGTATGCACCACGTACGCAAAAACTTTAGCAGACTCATCCAGTATTTCAGCCTCGGCTGCTATACTAGACTCGTCCGCTAAAGCGTTATTTTGCGTACTTGATACATAAATAGCTATTTTGGGGGGGGGGGGGGGGTGCTGAAAATGCGAAGCACCCCCAAAGTTGGTGCCTATGATACTAGGTTAAAATGAAGTGTACACTGCAATACTAAAAAATCATGAAATTGTGTAATTAATTTTTAGCTTATATTATGGTCATATTTTCATAGTTCTTTCCGTCATAAATGATGGTGTATTTCTAACACTTTTAGGTTATAAAACATTCTTCGCTCTGTAGATTAATATGTTTTATTCTTATGATCCAGTGAAAAGGCAATATTATAGTGGTTTTGTATTAGCAAAATATGCTTCTACCATTTGACTAGAGCAGGTATGTTTTACGACCTAACAGTGTTCTACCTGACAAGTAATAATAAGATTTAATTCTTCAGTAGAAATATATATAACTGCATTTACCTGTTCCTAATCCAACTTTTATCCCTGCCTTCAGTAATCTGCGAACATCACAAAGTCCACTCTTGAGGGAAGTGTTAGAGTTAGGACAATGTGAAACAGAAGAACCCCTTGCAACAAGAACCTGAAGTTCCTCATCTTTAAGGTAAACGCCATGGGCCAACACAGTCTGAAATTTAAAAAAAATACTCTTTCATCTTTCATTCATAATACTTCTTACTTAAACTACGCCAATAAATTATCTATTCATTTGAAATGGCAGGTGGAGATGGAAATTACATCTGTTGTTACATTTTTCTGTTTCTAAAAAACAGCCTTAATTTGATATAAATACATAGTTCTGTAATAAGAAACTTGAAGATTTCCTCACATTACTTATATATGATAGCTTCTTTGGAATCCAGTCGGGTGAGAAGGTTGAAGCCTGGCATGGAATCCATCAAAAAGTCTGTTCCAATAAAATTGGACCAAATCAGGGCCAATTTCAACCAAGATGATGTCGGTGTTTCACTTCAAGGTTTCTTCACTCTGTCATACAGTGCCACCAATAAGTCTCTCTGCATCTCTGGTTACATTCACCACCCGGGTGAAAGTTGGCATTTCTCCCTATCTTCCCTTCAGATTCATAGTAGGCCATGTATCTTTACTATTGATGTGCGTCTTTTTATGATGTTAATGTGTTTATAGCACCTGATAATTTGAACTCATGTTGAATTTTAATGAAGAAGATGATACAGGATGAAATAGCAGCGATGAGTCATAGTAGTTAAATATGGGGTTCTCTGGTAAACATTTTCAACATCATCTGTAAATATGTGAGTTTTATGTTACTCTTATTTCTTACTTCATAAATGCTTGTAGCAGAACATTATAATCACATGCTATCATTGCCAACCGATATCAGTTTTTTAGCAGATTCTCGCCTGCACAAGTGCTGCAGAGCGACTTCTTGATGGAACTGTAGTATAAAGCAACTCCTCTTTCCAACCTAGATTACTTCTTCCCAGAAGGTGGTTGCCAGGAAAGCCTCAATCTCTTATTACAGAACTAGTTCTGTAAATTCTAAAAACTTATCTTGACTTTCTTTAACATGTCACTGACATAATTCCTTTATCCTCAATGAGAATACATCAACAATGGCAATGGGGCAACAAAATAAACAAGATGCTATAAATATATTCCGAGATTGCAGAAACGATTTGCACAATTATTAACATGCCAGCAAAGAAGGGAATGTGAAAGAACTTCTTTAGATGCGAAATCAAGTTTCACAGCATTATCTGCATTACCAGTGTTTTGTATGTTCTATTAACCACTTACTTCCAGGGATCTGCAATTTCACAATAGACTTGAAAACTGAGCAGAGAACCAACATCAAACATTCAGCTTGAATCTCAAGGTTTCAGTAAGTGAAACTCTTGAAATGTTGAAGGTAATCTACAGCAATTAAGCAATAAGCTGGGCAAGGTGGTTTGAGTATCATTTGTATTTTAAGAATGTGACAAGACAACAGGCTACCTATTCACATGCAACAGAAAACTTAGACAAAAATCTACAAATTGCATTAAGATGATCATCACATAGCGTTGCCACCTGTCCAGAATTTGGCGGGACATCCCGCATTTTAAGAACATTTTCAGCGTCCCGAATTATGCCTAAGTGGGACGCATTGTATACATAATTCAAGCATGTGCATTAAGCTCTCTTTTTCCATTGTGCATAGTGGCACCACCCTAGCATTAATATTATGCACGCGAAAATTAAAGGTCGGATACATTTTAGACAAACATCATATGATTATTTTTTCTTCTTCAAATTGAAGTATGACAGGGAAAGATCTTGGGATAGCATACCACCTCTGGTTTTTCCTCCACTTCCTTCATGCATAGGCCTAATATATATAAAAAATGAATCTATTTAATTCAATGTGTTAATCACAGAAGAACCTTTCTCCTGAAAACTACAAAAAAAACTTGCATCTTTCCTTTCTCTACCATTTGTATTTGAAAAGAAACTCACTTTCTGTGTTAACAGTCCAGCTTGATCATATACATCAGCATAATTCTTTGCTTGAGGATATAACTCTGCCACAGCTGCAATTTCACCTGGGTTCTCTGATATGTGAGTCTGAAAAATGACAATTCTCTTAGACTACACAACATAATTAATGAAAATTACAATTATGAAACATGTTACTTTCCAATACAATTCTTTTCTTGGTTGAAACTTGAATGAAAGCACATTCAAATAAACTAACTGCATGTTGCTTTGAAGTATAGAAGGATAAACAAAACAATACAGAATAAAAAAATATTATGTAAGGTACCCTACTGGTAATCAACACTACTATATGCTGGAATCACAGTGAAGTGATCAAATAATAAAATGATTCACTCAACTTCACTATTTTAAGTGTACTTACACGTGTTTTGCAAGCATCTAGCTTGCATCCTCAGATGAGCTATGAACCCATATCTCTTTGTAACTCATAGTGAATCCACTATGTATGGCCTAAAAGGAATATTACATCATGCTATAAAATTGTAAAACGTTACCTGAAAGCATGTCCGATTCTTTTGGAAATTTTAAACCAAAAGCATTATCATATTTTTTAGACGTTTACTTTAATCAATAGGATAGATGAAATATATTTCTGTAAAGTCATTAAAAGTTTATCTGTACATTTTAAAATTGATTTGTATATTTCAAGTGTTTTTTTCTACTATGGAGTTATATTTGTTACAGGGAATTTCTGTTATAGCCATAAGATAATTGTAGTATGTAATATTTTTTTCTTTGAATCAATGTAAGTATGTCCCCCCACATGAACTTTCCCTCTTTTGGGTTGTATATACGAGTATTTAACTAAATAATAATAAATAAATAAATAAATAATCATATAGATGGCTAGGTTAGACAAAGTATATAAAGATTGGTTCTATATAGTAGGCCTATATAATTACTCATATATATTGATTATAATAGGCAGTGCTTTTTTCTAAAAAAAAAAAAAAAAAAAAAAAAAAAAAATTAAGAGGTAGGCCCTATTCTCATTTTTGACTTGATAGAACATTGCCAAACCTACCCAGATATTTAGAATGAAAGTGGAATTGCACACAATATCCATAAGGTTGTAAGAATTTAAGTCCTCTGAGCTGGATTCAGTTCGTACACATCAATTCTTCCCATAAGCTGTAATTTAATCTATGACACGCCCACAGGGTTTCTTGTACCTTTCGCCAGAGGATACTAAATTTAAAATGAAAAGTACTGTAGTTATACCTCTATTTTTAAGAGTTGTGGTCTGACAAGTTTGCAACCAACCTCGCAAGTACTATTGGTGATCATCTGACATGTATATACGCAGAGTCATTTTCACAAGGGTATATTTAAACACATGAAAAACAACTGCAGAATAACCAGAGACAGAATGATATGTGCAGCAACATTAGTGGAAATAAATGCAACTTGAAGCCAAGAGGAAAGGGATACATCAAACTCTTGAGCATGTGTTAATGTTGAATCAGTAACATCCGCAACATAGTCACTGTAGCGCTCATTTGTTTTCCTGATCGCAGTGCTAATGTCAGGCCATAATTGAAAATCATAGATAACGAACGTAACACTAAAATAGCTACTTTAATGCAAACAATCCGTATAATCACTTTCATTATCTTGTTTGGTAGAAATTTCTCCAGATTTCAATATTGTGGAAATTAATGATTTTCTAGCATATGAAACAGTAAAAATCTTTAAGAGGTATGCATACCCCCAGAAAAAAAAGCACCGATAATAAGTCACTTCAAAATTTCCTATTTCTACAAATTATCTACATTTTCTGTTCCCTTTACAAAAAGTTATTCTAACAGTACAACATAATACACATACTTACTTGAACATGCACATTATATTTTGAAGCCAACTGTCCCAGAAGTTTCATCAGCTCCATATCACAGCTTAAAGCAAATCGTGGGGTTATAATCGGTAGAACCAGTTCATTCTGGAAAACAAGACAAAGCCTGCTTACTGCATCTGGGATTATATAGACCAGTAGGCCTACGTGAAGTCTAAATACAAATTTCTATGAATCTTTAACCCTTAAGTATTTATTTATTTTATTAATATTTAGTGACAGCTGAATCATATCTATTCCATTCACTGTATTGTCCAATCATTGTAAATAAATTCCAGTCTGGCATTAGCTTCTGCAAATGGGGAAAATCCCAAAAATCTCATTAAGATCAGCCAGTCATGGCATTAGAACCCAGACCTCCTGAACATTTTATTGCCTCAAATCCTTATTTTTTGTAATCTGTTAAAGACTATTTTTGTTGCTGTTAGATTACTTTCCTAGGTTTATTGATTGAAACAGACTAATTTTTTCTTACCTGCCGTCCTTTCAAAAGTTTAATGAAGTCTTCTGTTCTTTTATATGATTCATGTGTAGTTTCTCCTAATCCTTCAGGAGTGTCGTAGTTCATATTAACTTTACCAATTAGGGCTCGTTGCCCTAATTGTTCTACTAGATTAGCCAAAACTTCTGAACTCTCAGAATGAATAGTAGCAAAATATGTTGCTGTAGTAGTGCCGTTTGCAATTGTTTTTTTCTGGGGGAAAAAAGAGATACAAAGTTATTTGAACATGCAAAAATAATGAGATGGATTCTTACACACAAACTTCACTTAAATTTACATTGACCTGGACTGTAGTTTTAAGGGACATCGCCATTCATCCTCAACTCCACCTGCCAGTTGGTCAACATCAGCAACCTCTCATGGGCATCTAATGAACTTCCCAATGAGATCATTCTACATCCATAAGAAGAAAAACACACTTATGAACTTTGAAATTCTCAAAATGATCTCATCGGGAAGTTCACTGGATTCCCATGAATGGATGCCGAAGTCAACCAACAGGAAATGGAGTTTAGCTGAGGATGAGTGGTGATGTCCATTAAAATTGCAATCCAGGTCAGTGTAAATTTAAGTTAAGTTTGTGTGTCAGAATCCATCTCATTATTATGTCTTCATAATAATAACTTCACTGTATAAACTAATTAAAACATACTTATAAATACCTTAAATTACACATTTTAATTCCCAATTTACTGTCTAGCGGTGAGAGGAAGGCCAAGCTGGTGGCATAGTGGGGGAAAGACATAGACAGTAAATGCAAGCGCATGGTAAGGTAGTGGGGGAACGCTAGCTCGGCCTTCAGCTCGCCGCCAGACAGTACCTATAATAATAATAATAATAACTTTATTGCACAGACATTAATACAACGTATGGCAATCGTCAATACAAACAATATCATTCACAATGAGTCATCACAGCCTTAAAATATAAAAATCTTGAATACTATATAAAGGATTTGCCTTCAAAGTAGATACAATAGTGCTTTTAAAGCTTGAATAAGATAGATTTCTGACACTATTGGAAAAACTATTGTAGATATTTAAAGATAAGCTTTCATAACTATTTTGAGTCACACAGTACTTGCATTTATTGATATATACATTTGATCTATTGCGTTTTAAGTGATCATGAACTGCAGAACATTTTGTGTAATTATTAATGTTATTTTTAATAAAAAGAAGACATCTCAGAACAAATAATGATGGCAAAGTGAGGACACCAAGTTTGACAAAAAGTGATCTACAAGTGTATCTAGGGGCAACCCCACAAATTAGTCGAACAGCCCTCTTTTGTAAGATAAAGTAGGTATAATGATAATACCTGTAATTAGACAATATACAATACATACCACAATAGCTTCATACACCTTGGTGGCATAATTTAAATCAGAATATTTCTTCTCGAGTGGAAAGGTGTAGGTAGCGAGCCACTCCAGCAATTGTTTATCATAGCCAAGCCCTGCATTAGGATACTGAGGTGCATGGATGTGGGTGTCAATGAAGCCAGGCATCACAAATTCACCTTCACTGAGGTGGTACACGAAATCGTCTGTGATACCATGTTGCTGCTGCAGCTGAGCCAAGTTGTCTACTGAATTCTGAACAGTTACTATCTGCAATTGAAAGAACACAACTTCATGTAACTATCTCTATCAATAATAATAGGTTTTAATCATAATTTTTAGACCTGTAAAACTTAATATTTTCTCATTTTAATTTTCTTTTCCTTTTTCAATATTCATTTTTGGCAAAGATATATTTTGTGTAAAAAGAATCATAAAAACAAAATATGTGATTTCAGTAAATCTGACTTAAATTGTTATTCATATCAAAATAATTTTTTAATAGAATTCCAGAATTTCTAAACATTCAACTAAGAGCTTTGAAAATCCGTTATTTGCATCAAAGGGAAGTTCAAAATTTCAAATAATTCATTCGAATAAAACAATCTTTGAAATATTGGAATGTAAGCTCAAAAATTAATTTCTTCTTTTCCGTTACTACTACAGGTACGATGTTCATAAACTGTCATTCAAAAGCAGATGAATGGATCTGCAACATTTACCTGTCATTAACTCTATCGATAGCAATTATAACAATAATTTGGCAAGAACTACCATTGGTACTACGCCACTACATGAAAGCCAAAAATTCTACATTATTAGAAGTATTAGTTATGGGCTATCTCTCTCTCTCGAATCCTATGCCCCCATGTTGGGGCGAAGGGCCTCCAAGTAGAGGTTTCTGTTTACCTATGTGAATTTTGTTATGCTTATTTTCCTAGATAGGGCAGCTGGACAGATGGTAAGCCCATCGCCCCTTAACCCCCTCCGGAAACTAAGGTATTACTTGGATGTGAAAGGGCCGAGAAATTTTGTCCAGAGGCTCTAATTTAGGCTTGGAGTTCTTTTACGTGCCATAAATCTATAACACGGGCCCCCCATCTTAAAGTCCCTTCCGGAGGACTCTGTGCCCAAGATTTTTACATCCTGAAAAACCCATCGACTGCGGCTGGTTTGATCCCGCGACCTTCGGATCCAGAGGTGGGCATGCTACCTCTAGACCACTGCAGCAGACAGTTATGGGCTATGGCATACGGTAATTAATATTTTGTCTCTAATTTCGAAGATTACTTCAACTCTTTCGAACAAGGTTTTTAGTTTAGAAAGAATTGATATTGCATAACATTTTTATGAACATATGAAATTTCATCTGGTGTTGTTCACCAGGCACTGATCAGTTCATTGTTTCATAAAACAGTGTTATCAATTTTTTTTAAATCATACCTCTTGGCCATAACTAAATTCTAATGTAAATCATGATAAAATTTCCCTACATAACATATTTAAAATATGTCAACTTTGCAAATTATAAAGGCTGTTTTTAATTGATTAAAATAAATATCTGTTAAAATGTTTTCTTGATACAGTACACACAATGTTAGAACTTTTCAACGATCAGTCTGGCAAAATAAGTTTAAAGCTAGGACAGGAAAATACTTTTTATAAATTAAATATTTTCACTTGCTTTGTATTTTTTTTCTTAAAATTTTTCCTTGATAGCTGGTTGCACAGGCCTACCCTTTACAAGTGGCATACATACCCCAGGGGGTTCCCATACCACAGATGAAGAACTGCTGTTACAGAAAAATCAATTCTATTTCAAGTTGCACTACATGGAAGTCATACAGCAAGATACACTACCTTTCCATTTACAACTACAATAAGTCCATTCTCGTAGATGGTAAGTGCTAATATCACTTCAGAATGCACTACTGGTCCAACAATAATGAAAGTTCTATTGTATATTGCCTGAAATTAAAAATAATGTGAGATAAATATATATGTTGTAGTAAAATTCAACATAGGATATAGAAAAAATCATTTGATCCCATTATTGAACAGATGCATTATGTAATGATGTCCAATATGGGCACATATTCAGATGGTTTCTGAAGCATTTTACCATCTAAGGAATATAATTATTATGATTTTGATAAGATATATATCTAAAATCTTTAGATGTACCAGTAATGAATGTGATGAAATGAATACGTTCTCTTGACTTACATAGTGATGGTTTTGATTAACCAAAATTTAATTTATAAACGTTCAACAATGTCATGTTGGATAGTGGTCACAGAGTGAGATTTGGTAGTGGATTCAACCGACGGAGGACCAATCTGTGTAGGGGCTTTCCCAATGACAGTAGGATGTGCTAGATTGGAGATTATTTACCCCTGATTTTAGATTACTGCAAATGTACTCGAATAACCTAATGCTGTTGAGGGTATGGTGCAAGGGGTGGACTAATATTATGTACTCAAGATAATGTAACCTTTGGGTTTCAGTAAAAAATAATTTGTACAAAACTGATTAACAGACATCATAATTTAACATAATTTATAATTTATTATAATTCATCATAATTTTACTACTTATAATTTTAACAAATAATTTGTTAAGGATCCTCGAGCAAGATAACACCTTAACTTTGAATGTTTATATTTATTATTTAATTCCATTCTAATATTAATAAATGAAATTATATAAGTATTCTGAACCTGAGTGTTCCAGGTGGCAGCAGGTGGACAAAAAAAATCTGTCTCAACATTCTTACGTACAAATGTACAGGGCTTTATTTTTATCAGTTTACTGCCCAAGCAGTGTTTTAATAGTAATAATAAATAATGTGTTCTAAAAAACAGTTTTACTTAATCACCTTTGAATTTGGTTATGGGGAAGGCACTGAGGAAGGGTTACAACTGGTAAGGGGTAAGGCGAGGATGGGGGAGTGCAGACCTTCACTAGGAATGTGTGAGATGCCCAAAATAAAGAAGCATTGAGCTTGCATACCCTAATCAACATGATTCTCCAATATCATTTAGGGATAAGGTGAGTCATGTGAAAATTGTGTTTATAAAGTGGAAATTAAAGGTAATTTAACTGTTTGTAGTATTTATATGTATTTAACCCACAATCGCTCGTGCTATTAGCTCGGAACTAACACTCCTTTACCTATAATGATATAAAAATCTATAATAAGCTTCCACTTTATATAAAACAGCAGCACTCAGATAAAACTTTTGAAGAAAGTCTTCACAAATTTTCAATTGAAAAATGTTTTTATTCTACAGAATATTTTCTAGAAATGTAATTCACTTCGTTTTCTCATGAACTGTATTTGTATTTCATGAATAGGCTAAGTATCCCACGCAGCACGATATGTATAATATACGTATATTTTAGAGCTACATATATATCTTACGTTTGGTCAAAGTCAAAACGTAAATTATACGTATATTTTATGTCCAATATATACATGTATAAAAACTGTTGTAATTTAATCCTGCTTTATATTCATAATATATCAAAATTAAAGTTACTGTTACATAAGTAGGATTAAATATAAAACAAAATCGATTTGATTGTTCATTTGTAACATCAAAATTACGTACCAACTATACGTAAATTTTACGTCTAGAATTGGACATTGTAAACACCGGTTTATTGTGTTTTACTCTAGTAAATCGATTTGGTTAAATTAAGGGAACGCAATAAAATTTACTCACGCTAATCAGAAATTAATTTTAAAAATAGTTTAAAATGATTACATCCGTACATTCAGTAGGACTATTTTTTATGACTGGCGGCCATCTTGTCTGTGACGTCAGCAATGTAGATCTGCTGATTGAAGGTTGTATTTGTTGGCTGTTGGTGGTTGTGTATAAGTTTCTCTTTTATAGTGTTTTATTAACAAGAAATTGTGTGTGGAGAGAATTGCACTGTTCTGTTGCAACTACTCCCTATGTATATAACATAGAAACGAAGAATAAATGTACATGTGAGTGTATTTAAAGCTGACAAAATATTATGCAACGTGCAGTGATCTGTAGGGTAATACCTTAGATCCTAGAATACATTTCCTAATTTAGGCCTACCTGAATGTTTGTGAAGACCTGGTCCTTCATGTAGAAGATTAAATGAGGCAGAAGAAAAACATTTACACATAAAACAGTACTGGTAAGTCCCTGTGCAAGATTTGTTTCACATACATAAATTGGCCTATCATAACCTCAACGACTTGCAAACTGATTTATACGAGGGGGATCCAGGAAATAACGACCGTTTTGTTGTAGTAATTAAAAAAATCATATTTATTTGAAAAAACAAAGTCTGTTACATAACTGAAGCTTCCTTTACTTCTCTACATAATCACCACCCACATTTAAACATTTGTCGTATCTGTTCACTAGCTTTAGAATTCCCGTGTTATACTCCTCTGCCGCCAGTTCATGGCTACTGTCTTTTGGGATCGCAAAGGTGTTCTTTTGCTGGATTTCATGCCAAAAGGCACTACGATCAATGCAAATCGTTATTGTGAGACTTTACGAAAACTACGGCGAGCCATCCAAAACAGGAGGCGAGGAATGCTTTCGAGAGGAGTTGTGCTTCTTCACGACAACGCCCGCTTGCACACTGCTGCTGCAACTCGAGAATTGCTGGATCAATTCGGTTGGGAAATCTTTGATCATCCGCCCTATAGTCCAGACCTTGCTCCTAGCGATTTTCACCTTTTCACTAAGCTGAAAGACTTTCTGGGTGGTACGCGTTTTGGAAGTGATGAAGAGTTGAAGAAGACAGTGAACACCTGGCTTAATGAACTGGCGGCAGAGGAGTATAACACGGGAATTCTAAAGCTAGTGAACAGATACGACAAATGTTTAAATGTTGGTGGTGATTATGTAGAGAAGTAAAGGAAGCTTCAGTTATGTAACAGACTTTGTTTTTTCAAATAAATATGATTTTTTTAATTACTACAACAAAACGGTCGTTATTTCCTGGATCCCCCTCGTAATACAGATGCTGTGGTAATTAGCTCTGATCATAATAATTTACGATAACGCTGCTAAAGTATTTCTTAATTGTTTCAGGAATTCACAATGCCTAGGTGCTGTAGTGTTGCTGGCTGTAAAAGTAACTACAAGTCACAACATGAAAGTGTTAGTACATTTTCTTTACCAAAAGACGAAGAACTTAAGAAGACATGGCATAGAAAGATTCCTACAGACTTTACAGGGGTAAGCAGGCCTGTTATTTGTGTGAAGCATTTTCCTGTAGAGAGTGTGATAAGAACAGAGACATTTGTAGTTAATGGTGAAATAAAAACATTTCCTAGAACTTGCCCTAAACTGAAACTTGGTGCAGTACCATCAATATTTCCTAATCTGCCTGAGTACTTGTCAAGACCATGCAGAAGATTAATTGATGCAGAAGAAGAAAATTTAAACCAAGCAGTTGCAGAAAGCTTAAAAGAACTTAAAAGTTATGCTGAATGGCAAGCTCTGCATTGTTTGGAAGATGTGATGCAGTACTGGTACTTCCTAAGTGTAACAGAAGGACTTAAAGGGCAGTGGATTAGCATAATGGCAGTAGAAAGGCTAGTGCTGTGCTTAATGGATGTTAATGATGATGTTCCGAAGATTCTTGATTCAGTGTGTGTTATGAGCGATCTCAGTGTTTTGCTTACAATAAATAATTGCAAAATACCTCAGCAAGAAGTCCCAAAAAACTGCAAGATAGTAAGCACAAAAAGTATTCTTGATGACATTTTTAGTTATTGATATCTCATGTATTGATAGTATATGTAAAATGTATGTGAGCAGTGTACATTTATGAACCAAAAGCCCTATATAGGCTACATAAATTATATATAAAATATACGTTTGATAGATCATCTTGACATATTTTTTATGTATAGATATTGTACATCAATAGTATGTATGCGATTGTAAGTATAATTGATATATATTAAATGTCTGTATTGACATGAATAGACGTACGATATACATCAAAAAGTGGGACATTTGAGCGTATATTATACGTAGATTTTATTTAACCAATATGTGTGATATACATTACCTAGATCTAGGGATAACGCAATTTTTACATATATTTTACGTATGTGTGCTGAGTGGGATGATACTATACTAACATTACAATTTATTATGTTACACTGCTTTGCTTTGTAATTCTGTATTTTGTATTTATATTTGTATTGACATGTCTATTATCTTGTATAAGATAGAAGGATGAAAATAAACTAAACTAAACTAAACTAAAAACAATTGTGTATATATTTTAATAACTCGCATATTATCTTGAAAAAGAAAGTTGTTTTTCTAGCATTGCCACCTTCATAATTTCGGAGAGTCAGCTGTAACATGATATCTCACATGTGTCAGCAGCTGTATCATTAACAAAGCAGCACACATCCTGTGTGTAAGAGGTAAGTTGACACTACCGCTCTTGAATAATATTAATTTGATTCTCTGCTTCCTTTTCACTTTTAAATGTTATAACAACACTATAATAATAATATCAATAATAAAATGTGTTACCAATAATAAGAACAAAATAATAACAATAAAATGTAATATTAACAATAATAAATAATATCACTGATAATAACAAGAAAACAATAACAAAATAATAATAAAATAATAACATACTAACGAAAATTAAATGTTTACAATGCCAGAATCATGTAAAAAATCACTTTTTAAAGGCATAATAATAATAATAATAATAATAATAATAATATTATTATTATTATTATATTATTGTTGTTGAAAATAAAATATAACGGTACTTGCTTTTACAAATGTTAAAATGCTTACACAGAAACTCATTGTAAATTCAACCCATGCGTTTGTGTTGCATTTAATAGCTATAAAAGGAAAAAAAAGCATGTTAGAACAAATCTAACACACAAGTGATGGTATGACAATCACAAGCATGAGCAATCGTGGGTTAAAGACACTAACCTCAAGTGTGTTATCTAATAATTATGGCAAGCAAATAATGTCAGAAAGTTTTATTACTTAATCCCTCTACATATTCCCTTATCAAGAGTTGAGATAAACATCTCTAGTCTCATAACCAGTGACACTGATAACACAACAGATTAGATTAAGGTGACCAGAATTTCAGACACAGAAAGGAGAATCCAATTGTTGTTGAAGTGGCTATGACATTCTAGACCTTTTTTCCATCTTACTTACATAATAGGCTACAAAGGATTTTCTTTGGCAACCACTTATTACTATCTTTACTGGAAACAACTAACAAATGAAATAATTTGCATTTAATTAAAAAGGCATTGCATATAAAACTTTATTACTATTAATTTATATTAGCCGATTTAGAAATATTAATAACATTCACCGTTTGTTACATAGACACTGAAACTTACAGTGTGTTATGATTACTGATCTGTTATGGATGTTAGTTTTAATTTGTTTTTAATCATAAGCTATTACATATCAGCTATCAGCTTAATGCCGGCAATGCAGCTCAATGTTGTACCCGTGTACTAAATCATATGTGCTAATTACTACTACAAGAAATGACTCCTGTAGCAAAAACATTATTTACTAACATAAAATACGGTACTTAAACAGTATATAAATTTTCTCAAAGTTCTCGGGCTAAATTATATTGACTTAAATGGTGAGAAAATTCCACCTATGGCCAATGGGGAATACTTCACTGCAATAACTTTTTTACTCCATAATAAAGGCTCTCATGTCCTTACATTTAGAGAGGTAGACAATCAACTAGTGCACAGTACTCTGTGTGTATAACGATAACAGTAAGCTTGAAAACAAACCTAACATTTACAAAAAGATTATACTAATTACCCACTTTCCCCATTATGCTGAAATATTGTAAGAAAAGTACTTCTCCATAGATTTGAACCAGCACACAATGCATAGTGCTAAGTTATACCAAAAAAACTCTACTTTGGAACTGTATAGCTAGGGTGTCATTGCAAAATGTGTAAAAGCAAAAGGAGTGAGAATATAGTCCTTTGAGATATATAATGTTTCGTATGTGATACTGAGACTTCCTTAACTCAATGGTGTAGCACCCATTGAAAAGACAAGTTCTGCTGTCAAACTGCTGCTTCATCTACCTCCATCTTCCAACTTCACTGGTAGAAGGCAGACTGGAGCATATCTTCACTATGAAAATTCTCAAGACTGTTAATGATGGTCTAAACCAGAGCTGCTACTTTATAAGGAAAAGTTCCTTATTTATAGTACATTTCCCTACCTTAGGTAATACGAGGGTCATTTCAGAAGTCATGGCAACTATTTTATATATTCCAAATAACCGCATATGCGGTTGTTGCACTCTATACTTTTGAAAACAGTACACAGTACAGGATGCGACCACCAGATGACGTCTGAGTGCATTGGTGTCCAGTAGACAACACATGCAAACGTTAGTATCCTAGAGACTGTGTTCTGAAATGGATATCACTAAAATTGAACAGCGAGCATATGTAAAAATTAAATGCGTGGTAGAAATGCTTGTGAGTGTCATGCGGAGCTATGAGAAGCATTGGATGATAGGGTGTTGCCCTATCGAACTGTTGCACATTGGGTGGAGGCCTTCAAGCATAGCACACAAGGACGCATCACACACACAGCTGATGGTATTCAGCGCCTTCCTCATCGTTGGCAAAGATGTGTGGACGCCTTGGGGGATTATTTTGAAGGTTGTTAGCTTCCCTAGTAGCACACTTCGTTGGCCTAACGGAGGGATTTCGTTGGCATGGTTGGGATATGTTGGGAAAACGTTCGTTGTAATTTCCTCGGTTAGCCCACGTTACGTTTCCGTTGCGTCATGCGCTAAGTCCAACCGTTGGGGCTACGACGTTGGCCCAACGAGGGCTCTTCCTACCGTTCCTACCGTTGGGGTTATGATTGCTGGCCCAACAATAAATCTCGTTGTAATGTGATCGCATTTATGTTAAAATTAAAAAGTGTTGAAATAACATTATAAGCGTTAAATTTTCATTTCCTATAAAATAAAACAGTTTTAATTCATTAATTATTCGAGCTCTTTGTGCGCGTTACATGCTAAATCTCCACCTCTTCCTGCCTGTCTTCGGCAATTTCCGGCGTAGTTCGGGTCATCATGAAGACATGAAGATACAACAGTTATTCGCCATCTTGATATGTTGGTGTTTTACTTCTATTAATATTAGGGCTCTTTATTTGTTCTCTGAAATTAACGTTATCATATATTCACATCAAATATTCAAAATACGAGATGTATATCCTTCTTACTATTTATCATGTATTACACATCTCTGTAGTAAATAGGCTAGAAGAATTCTCGATTTTTATTTCAACGAGCTCTAATAGCGTAGTGGTTAAAGCGATAGACTATAACGCTAGCGGTTCCGAGATCGAATCCCCATAGGTGCGAATTTTATACGATAGGAATAGGTAGGTAGGGTGAAGGAGAGAAGGTAGTTAATAGGGAAAAGAGGAGAAAAGGGATGAAAGGGAAAATAAAAAATTAAATTTTGTGTGCTTCTAGTATTTCCGCCAGATGTCTCTGCGCTGCGCTGCGTAGTAGTTCCACCATTACCTAATAGATGTCTCTCAACTGTTGGGATTTTGTTGTATATTGGTTGGCTACAGTTGGCAGTTGGTTGGATAAAACGCTTCTTGGCAACCGAACCCCGACGGACATTCCTAACCGTTGACCAACGAAACATGGCGATCATTCCCCAACATTGGCCCAACGATCTGTGCTACTAGGGTTGTAAGAGTATGAGTATTACGCATACTGTTTTGTGCATATGTAATACAAATAAAACAATGATCTCTATTTACGCATCTTTCAATGTCCCTTATCCATAGCACCTTGTATCCGGATCCCAATTTAGTACCAACATTGCAAAGAACATTCCGACTTTCAATCGTATATCCTGATTTTTGTCTCCTGCAGCTTTATTGACTGATAAATAATAGTTTGATGAAACCTGATTTTTTCATTTCAGTGATCAGCTATGGTAGGCTACAATATCTATAGAACCAAGAAGGAGATCTGACACTAAGGTTGCCTTAAAATGCTCACTTCAATTATTTTACTTCAGTAATTTTCATTTCATTCTTAATGAGCGTAAGCCCCTCCCCAGTTTCCCCAAAAAAGAATTTAATGAACAAATTATCCTGCGGTATTTCTCAGGTCGGACAGAGATATTACATTCCCAAACGTCATTTAAAATCATTCAGTCTTTTCAACACTAACGCCTGTCAATAGGTAGGAACAGTTACCATACTGAACAATTATATTATTGTCAGGTAATATTAATGAATTAAATTATTGCAGTAATGTTTATTTTACAATTTAAAAAGTTAACTTTTCAGTATATTAATTGCTTTCTATTACTGAGGTAAGCTATACAGTAATGCCTACAGCAGCATTCAATGACTGAGAAGTTAGGTTAGGTTAGGTCATGAAAATATCAAACAATGTAGAATAAGTGGATGTAATTTAATTTTCCCTGTAAACTGCTTGTGTCACTCGCTCCACAAAAGCTATAACAATTTATCAGTGACTTGTGTTTAGCCTAAGTTTATGTAAGGTTAGACAAACTAGTTACTAGTACCATATGTACAAATCCCTTTCTCTGCAATCGTTCATTTATCAGTACTATGCTACCTAACGGATGGTAATATATATATTAAAAAAAGTATTATGAAATTAAAATAGGCCTACATATGATTGTGTTTGCTATAGGTAAAACACTATTTTTTTACAAACAGCAGTGCAGTATCGATATGTAGGTTATCAATATAACTTACATCAAGTAGGTTTATTGAAAACATTACATAAATGAATACTAGGAGAGTATCAATACTGGATTTTAAGTTATACTGTACCTTTGGATTTCCACTCATAATGAAACTGATGGTATTATTTTATGATTAAATCCGGCCTTCAATCATTTAGGTAGAACAATGTTCTCTCTGTAAAACTGAAAAAAAGATTTGTCACTTTAGTCTATACAGGCAGAAAGTGTAACATTAAACATGTTTATAATATTGTCTACCATGTTCACATGTTGACAGTACCATGACAGTACAGGGACTGATGAGAATGTGGGGCTGTTGTTTCAACATGATGTATGATTTAATTATTTCTAGCATGCTGTGGGAAAATGCTAACAGTAATATACAGTACCCGTACTTACAGAACTGATCAGTTAGATAGTAGCCTTCAATGTCATGGACCCAAGCAAGGATCCTTCACCAACCACACTGACATGCTGGCTTAGAATTATAATTGTTTTATCTGTGTTAAGAGAGCACTCTAATGGCAGGAAATTTAATCTCCTCAGATTAAATTCTACTGCAAAAAAAAAACTGCACTCAGTTCAAACTGGAGAAACAGAACATACTATTTTCAGAACTGATCCAACTCTTTAATAGTTTAAAATATAGGGCCTATCATTTTCATGGTAAGAAAAGTCATTAAAATTCAATGCTAGTAAAATTCTTAAAAATAAGTAGAATGTGATAATAAATAATATTGTGAGCAAATTTAGAAGCTTCAATACAGTCTTAATTTACCTCAGTATGAGTCCATTAGCTTATAAAATCAAAATGCTCCAAAATCAAGAACTACCAAAAAAGAAAATGAAAGTAGAAAAAAAAGTTTTCACATTGTAAAAAATGGCAATAAATTATGCCATTTGCTCACTTACTAAGGCAGTCACAGGGTTATAAGCAGAAAAATAAGTATATTTTCTACTTACATAAATTTCTGTGAGGAAATATTTCTGAAAAGAGAATATACACAACAAGGAAGGTAGTGAGTCAGAATGGTGCATCTAGCAACAAATAATTTCTACGCCTTAGTACCTACTCCATTTTTAAAACATTCCTATGTAACTACCCCCTACTATCTTTCTGTATTGAGATAAACTATTACAATAAAATTTAATACTGGGGCGTATTTAGCTATTTAAGCGCCCCTCGGCAGAGAAAAATATTTTCACCCCCTTATTTCCACATGAATGTACCACAAAGTAACCTATAATAAGCATTAATGTAACTGAAATAGTAGGCTAATAAAAATTTAAATAATAATAATAGTAATAGTAGTAATAATAATATTAATAATAATAATACGATACCAAAAAACCTGGAAAACAATCTATCACAGGTAATGGGAGAAGCACAGATTTCCAAAATCCAAGAGATCGCCCTGCTCGGAACTTCTCACATTTTGAGGAAGGTGCTATAAGGACCAGACCCGTGAAGAATCTGCTCCTGAGGGGGCTGGAGGCAACCTGGAGCAGAATCTTAAATCCAGCCTCAACGCTGTGAATCTAAAAATTTTGAAAATAATAATAATAATAATAATAATAATAATAATAATAATAATAATATCAGAATGTAAGAGTTTAATGAAAGTAGGTTAAATGGAAAGAGAGTTCCAATTTCATTGACAACAACAATGGAACAAGATCGTTGATTAAATTTGAGTGTTTGTTGTCAATGTTATTCATTTCTATTTCATTGTGTGTTACATTAGTTTACTAGCTAGCTTTACTAGCCCTTTCCTCAGTAACCACAGAAGACGAAACCAGACCTCAAAAGGGACCTTTTGTGAAGTCCCCTGGTCTTTCTTGCCCTTTTCCTTTTGTTTAACCTGTTTTGATTCCTAAACTCAGCTCCAGATTTTTGGACACATTTCAGGTCCATCTTTGTATCATTTGTATCTTGCAATTTTTTTTTTAAATTGATTTATTGAGATTTCAAGGGGGCAAAATGCAGCTGTAATTATCAAAGTCTGTTAAAATATGGCTTAATTATAAGCTTGGTCGAACTTAATAGCTGTTTTGTTGTGCACCACTGCTAAGAACCTTCAAAGCCACCATAGCGATCGTGGGGCATTCATTCCCAACTGTATTTCCCCCTACAGACTGCCTCTGATTTCATAACATGCCCATCTCTCATGACTCTCTGGACAAAAGGAGAAGGTGGGAGATAAGAAAAAATATATTAAAATCTGTCGGATATAGCAACTTCACAAGATGTTACAAGCAAACATAAGTTCAACAACAGATTAGAGAAAGCCAGTAAGTATCTAATACTACCCATGTCAATGTTCAAATAAGAAGAAAGGGGTACCACAGAAGACCAACTACACTCCTTGATCCTTGCCACTCTGATATATGGTTCTGAAACCTGGACAAGGTCAAAGAAGCATTACAGCAGAATTACAGCTAAAAAATGAAATACCTACACTGGCATGGGAATTATTAATGCACTCGATTAAAACTCATCTTCACATTTCACTAACAGAAACTTGGAAGCTCATATACCAAAAACTACTACTTTTTTAAATTGCTAGGTTTACAATTCAAAGCTGCAATATCACTGAGTAAGCACCAAGCCTAGTTAGCTAGATAGCAATGCACTATAATCTACTGCTGTTCCCTCGTACAGTAGTCAGGGCTGCCCAACTCAAGGCTGCACTACTTACAAATTCCCCTAATGTTATAGTATAAATTTCTGTCCACTTTTTGGGAACTTCCAATTTAAAAACAGCTAGTTTTCGGTATGTGAGCTTCTTGTAGGTTACAGGTTTTGTTAGAAAAATTTGAAGGCAAGTTTCGATACGAGCTCATTAATACAGTAGTTCCCGTGAGTAGCTAATAAAATGAGAAGAGATACAGTGTGGAACAGAGTTGTAAGGGAGAAACTTGGGGTGAACGTTAGTTGTAGATAGAAAAATTGATAAGGCACTTAAATCATATGGACACCTTGTATGCATGGACAAGGAAAGGAAACTGGAACAAGTATCTGAGCTACATGGCAAGGCAGAAAACTAAGGATGTCCTTGACTAAAGTGGAAGTAAATGGTCAGTATAATTGCAAAGCACACAAGCAAAAGTCAGGTGGATCAACAGGAACAGGATAAAGTATAGAACATGGTTGGTGGAATCAATGAAGAGAGGCAGAAGGGAGAGGTAAACAAGAAGTGTTCAACCACAATTTACAAACAATTTTGGTCTTTCTTTAGAACTGTATTATTTGAGTAAGAGGAATTGAACTCTTCATTAATAAGACCTCAAGCTTTTAATTAAAACTTTTGTTCATCCAAATTGACAAAGAAACAAACACAGAATACAGAACAGGGACAAACTTGGCTACCAAGGTTTAGGAAAACGTAGTAGAAAAAACAAAACAATTAACAAGAAAACAAATGGTAATGGAACACCATAATAATAACTTTTAAAGACTCACATAGATTAAACAATTACTGCTACGAATGCAATTTTTATTTCTTTTTTAAAAAATATATACAAAAAGTTATACTTAAAATAGGGAGAGTTTTCTTTGCTAAATTACAACAACAAAAAATATTAAAATATTTCCATTTTTGGTTAGGTGCACTTCAAGAGACATACATGTAGAAAATTCAATACACTATCACAGCAAAGTTATGATGTGGGTGTTATAGGAAGAAATTATTGATAAAAAGCCATTAATATTATCATGATTTAAAGAAAACTGTATATTGATATTTCAGAAAAAAGCCATAGTATTCTTTATTTGTTTAGTCAGAAATCACAGTCACTATAATATCCTGGCACTTAAACAGACAGTTCAACAATGTGATAACCTACTTTACTTTGACAAACTGTTCGTGTAAAGATCAATATCACCTTTTTACCAACTGAAGGTCTTCTTCCCTTCAATTCAACATTCATTTCTGGAAAGCCAAACAAATACAAACAAGTATAACTTAACTAATGGCAATTTTAGTGGCTTAGGAGTTCTGAGATCAATGAATGACAAGTTTGGAGTAAGTGGATACAACATGTAGTCTTCAAATAAGATGGCACACCATATAATCCATTAACTTTATACAGTCAAGAAAAGGACTTTATGAACGAAAAAACACAACCACATATACTTACACATATAGAAGAAAGTGATCCCTACACAGGCCATGGGGGCCCAGAGGGATCCAGGAGGTTGAAGCTCCCAGATTTTTAGACATAAAGTTTGTCAGCCTTACGCACCGGCCACCTTAACCCCCAGGATTGCTTCTGGTACTCATTTCTGTTAGACGCTGAGTCGACTATGGCATGAGGGCCATAGTGCCACCAGAAGGATTAGGCCAATTGAAAAACTCCGACCTCATTGGGGAATGAACCCGCAACCTTCCGGTTTGTAGCACAGCTACAATCACTACGCTACGGCATACCCCAATACTTACACATATACAAAAATAAATTGAAATATCCAATGAACTGCAATTTCTGACTAAACAAAACATCAGGCACTAGCCTCTTTGAGGATATCTTTTAAACTATGGAAAAGAACTGGAATGGACTTAACCAAATAGAAATGAGCTTACAAACCGAATAACAATGAGCTTACAGCCCAAGAGAAAAATGTGTGGCAGAACATTAATTATACTATCATAGACAATTTTTTAAAGTGCCACTATTGTATTTTCTCACGTAATTTGCACCTCCATGAATTTTGTGCACCCTAATTTTCAAAGAATTATTTTGAACTTTATTTCTGCTCTGTCTATTTCATGCATATAATTATAGTCGGGTAGGAATTTTGAAATTTGCAGTCCTTTCACCAAGGTTAATTCACACATTCCACGGTAGGTATTGTTTATTGACTAAACTCCAGTAATGTGCACTTGTGTTGAAATTTCAAAATGGGAAGGAATAATAATAATAATAATAATAATAATAATAATAATAATAATAATAATAATAATAATTACAGTGTTGGACAAATTGAAATTAAAATTTTGTGTTTAATTTCATGACAAATCATGATAAACTGATTACCAGTCATATTAGTTTTATGTTATAGGCAACGAGACCTCTTTTTAAAAAAAATGTGCATATTTTACACACCCTTATTTTTAGGTGATCAAAATTAATTAAGTGTGCAAATTATGTGAAAAAAAAAAGGTAATTATTTATCTCACATTACAGTAAAAACATTATCCCATTCAGGATTCTGCAAAGACATAAAATTATGCTGACATGTCAGTTGGGTGCACAGAACATTTCCCGTGGTTTACCTTTGTAAGGGAATATTAAACCGCCTCCACTACACCCAATCCCTATCCTTGCGCATATTCTTTATTTTGCGTTGGCAGATACACAGCTTTTAGGAAAAACAAAACTGGCTAGAGTTAAGAAATGAACCAGTAAGACAAGAATGTGGTATAGAAGAAATCGCAAAATTTGTAGAAATAAGAAGAAAAGAGTTGAATGCCCTTGTGGACCGAGCAGAAGAAAGAAGATTAATTAAAGTTGCAAGGGATATGAAACTACGAGGAAAAAAAGAAAGAGATCAATCCAAAAAATGGTGTCTGTCTTCTCCTTCAGATTCAGCATGAAGACAAACAGGCAAAGGCCTATACAAAAGAAAAAGAAGAAGGATACGCAGCACAGGCTAAACCCCCACTTAATGTTTGTCTTATTCCTGTCACTCCTTTGCTCCTGAACCTAAAATTGACCTGTGTTCATAGATTAATACTTGAGTGCCACACTTTTGACATCAAACCAGTACGAGTTGGACTCATCCAGGGTCTGGTGTGAACATTTGTTGCTGATGCAAACCTTCTAGCCACTCAAATGAAATGTTTCCATACTCCACTCCCATTTCACCATTCACCTAGGCCTGAGCATTGTTCAAAGGCTAATGTATGTGAATGGAAATAAAGATAGCTACACAAAAGAAAAGATGTTGCAAAAAGAAGATGGATTGTTAGAAAAAACTGTTATTGAAACATATGTATGAAACATATAGTAAAATTATCAGTATGTTTATTAATGAAAACAATATTTTCAATAATATATTATTACTAGTTTGATATTGTCAGCTCCGGTGGTCTAGAGGTAGCGTGCCCGCCTCTAGATCCGAAGGTTGTGGGATCAAACCGGCCGCAGTCAATGGATTTTTCAGGACGTAAAAATCCTGGGCACGGAGTCCTCCGGTAGGGACTTTAAGCTGGGGGGCCCGTGTCGTAGATTTACGGCATGTAAAAGAACTCCAAGCCTAAATTAGAGCCTCTGGACAAAATTTCTCGGCCCTTTCACATCCAAGTAATACCTTAGTTTCTGGAGGGGGGTTAAGGGGCGATGGGCTTACCACCTGTCCCTCAGCCCTCTCTAGGAAAATAAGCATTACAAAATTCACATTGGTAAACAGAAACCTCCACTTGGAGGCCCTTTGCCCCAACATGGGGGCATAGGATTCAAGAGAGAGTTTGATATTACTATTTATTGAACCATTAAACATTAGTTCATGAATAGTGACATTCCTTTGTTCATGTAAGCGTGTTCTCACGAATGACTATATTATAGGTTGTGTTGAGGTTATGAAACTATAAAATTTCAATTTCCCTGCCCTCCTTCCTGTCAACTGTTTGACATGGCCAAATATAACTGTAGATAGCAACAGTGTCATGAACAATGATCGCTGGTAAAAGAAACCACATCTACGACATCATTGCTGATGTCCTCATTCGTCGGCAAAGATCGCTGTAGACAAACCATAGCTTAACAGACTGACTCACCCAGAGTAGGTGTGGACACAGAAGATAAGGAGAGTCAATGACAACTTTAGATAAAGAAAAACACTAGAAGAAATCAGAAGCATCAGAAAGTTTCCGTGCACTCAACTGTACAATGAATCACAATATATCTGTAAATGTATTAAAACAGTATAAAGATACAGAGAACAGTTCGCTTTTCCCTTACACTATGGTAGTGCAGTTTTTGTGAGTTATTTATAACACTCACTAGAATGATAATTACAGCAGTAACTTTTTTGTGTGGATTTTCCTTATAACATACATCAATATTGAAATTATAACAACTGTATTCCTCTTCTTCTTGTAAAACATATGGGCGTCAATAACACAATACTTGTCTTACGCATCTTTCATTTCAGTCCAATATTCAAAATCCTGAGTTCTTGCTATTCTTGGTTATTACTGCTCTACAGAGCTACAATTAATTATTGGCAATATTAATTACATGATGGGAAAAACTTCTTTGAAATAGTGTTACCAATTTGTAAGACAAAATACAATAATCTTAAGATTCTGATATAATGAGAACAATTAAATAATGAATGTTATTCCATGAAAATAATATTATGTCATTTTAAGAACAATTTTACAGGCAAGATTATATTAAGGCAGTGAAAATACTGTGTAAACATAGTCATGTGTCATGTAGAGAGGACTTTGTCAAACTGAAAAATTTTAGATAGTAAATTAATTAAACATAACTGGACTGAGTTATTTTTAAAAGACTTTGTTTTATAGAAATGTAGGCCAGAACAATATAACAATGACAACTACTCATGATATGTGGTACATACAATAATATATATTTCTGATGTCATTTTACACTTTTCAAAGCAAACACTGGGTCAATACAAATGAGTGATGTATTAATCAAAATATTTTTTCGCTCCAGTTTGACGAATTTGTATAATGTTGAGTTTTAACATGTATTTAGTAACATGTATTTTGACTTAACTAAATTGTTTATAACTCATCAGATTTCATTTTTGGTATGCAATGTTGCATGGTTCATGACTCGTGTGGACAGTTAAATTCTAACAGCTCATGAATGGTAATAGTAAGTGCAGTAAAAATGACATAACTTTGTTTCATATGTAAATAATCTTACAGTTGATGGAAATTGAAATTACAGAAGAAATCATGATGGATTAAATAATAGACATCCTTATCACAGGCAGCAGCATTCACTGTGTAGTTAAGAAATTTTACAACAGAAAGTGAATTTTACTTTGACTTTGGAATACTGGAAAGCAAGTTTTGAAAATCTTACTGCAAAGGACAATGGCGGACAATTTAAAACAGACAACTGAAACTCAATTTGTTAAAAATTGAAAAAAGCAAGGTTTAAAAAAATGGTCTTCAATTCACACAAGGCCTACACAAGAGTTAAAATTTAAGGGATTGTACACTAAGGCAAACTCAAGCTAAGAACCAAACAACCAATTACCCATGCAAGGAATTTAAAAGTGTTTCTGAATATAACTGCCAAAAAAATAGTCATAAAAATTATGACAATAAAGGTTCCTTATTTTTCTCTTGACAGGATAAAAAAATAAAATACTATGTGGTAAAAAAAGCAGTATGAATGCATAAAGTCACATCATGAGATATAAACAACAATATTCCATTCTTGTATTCCTAGCTAGACTTCACTAGCTACTCATCACTTCAGTATCCCTTAGGATGGAGGCAGCGAGAGCCTCTAAAATATCAGAGGAAATTGATCTTCAAACCTGGCTATCAACCCAAGAAGCCTTTTTTCAATATTCCATTCATCTCAAACTCGTCTTCATTTGATTTTGGTGGGCTCACATTCATTCTTCATCTTAACTTTCACATTTAAAACAACATAAGTGTTACATAAAACCAACCTGTGATTCAATCGATTTTTCTTTGGTAAGCACACATTCATTTCCCTAACACTTACCCCTTCACGTATATTATTTTTAATTGAATAATAATGCTTTTGTGGCATATCACATTATTTCCATTCATCCAATCCTTAAAAACAAAACAACATTTTTCTACATAGGGTCGGTTCAGCAGGACTTGATAAGACTGTCATCTAAAATTCTTTGGGAACAAAAATAATTCTATGCTACTCAACTGAAGAAAACGGAGCATTTGTGATGTTTTAATTGAATATGGCATGTTGGTGACTGATCATGGTTTCAAGAGATGATATTTCGTATGTCATGCCAGGCAGGCCTCCACATTTGCTCAGATCAGGTGCTGGCATCAGTGTTGGTGCAAAAACTGTGCTGAGATTATGCGCAGTCATCTTATTTATGCTCTGTAGTTGCACAACCCTACACAGCAACGCAACAAACAATATATTATGAGGATTACAAGATCTACACTAATGAGGACAGCAAGGAACGATATTCATGGATAATGGAGTAGAGATAGGAATGAAAACCAAATAGCAGTAGAACTATTAATTACCATTTTTCAGTAAAACCGGTAGCAACATTCACAATTCACCAATACTAACATACCACTGAAGGAAGAAAAAATCTGGGATATATATATTATGAAGAAATACCACAATTAGTGGTAAGAATATACTTTTGAAAACCAGAATACAATACAAATCATCCCAAAAATAATTAAATTGGACTCAAAATCTATAAGATGAAAATACGTTATTATGTGAATAACACAATAAAAATATAGGATATGGGCAAGTTGAGAAGAATAATGAAGCAATATATTATGAGGAATACAAGATCTACACTACTGAGGACATCAAGGAATGATATTCATGGATAATGGAGTAAAAATAGGAATGAAAACCAAGTAGCAGGAGTAGAACTAATAATTACCATTTTTCAGTAAAACCGGTAGCAACATTCACAATTCACCAATACTAACATACCACTGAAGGAAGAAAAAAATCTGGGATATATATAATGAAGAAATACGACAACTAGGGGTAAGAATATACTTTTGAAAACCAGAAAACATTACAAATCATCCCAAAAAGAATTAAATTGGACTCGAAATCTATAAGATGAAATTACGTTATTATGTGAATAACACAATAAAATATAGGATATGGGATAGTTGAAAAGAATAATGAAGCAATGGGTAGCATGAAGTATGACAGCTATTACAGTGGTTAACGGTTGAACGGATATTTCATCAAATGTTACTGTTATCAGGGCCGTCACGTGGGCAGGGCGACCGGGGCGATTGCCCCGGGTGCCGCGACCAGGGGGGCGCCGTGGCAACGGCAAAAATAAAACAAAATTTGAAATAATATGTTAGATGTACATAACATTTTTTAAAGTTAAGTATAACTGAATTTTGAATATTACGTTGTTTGTATTTATTGAACAAATAAATATTTGACACCAATAACTTTATATTTTCTAAGTTACCCCAAAATAAATATTTGCTCAAAATTGAGCAGCTGGATTTGCTTGTATACTATTAATAATAATAACCTAATAATAATGCGTGTTTAACCCCATTATCTTTATATGTATTTGATAGTGTCGCGTCACGTCGCTCGCTGTGTGTTTGTGTTTGAATCCTTACAGATAGGTGGAATGTCGGGTGGGTGCACGTGGGATTAAGTTTTTTTTGGGGGGGAGGGGGGGGCGCCTGACGAAATCTTGCCCCGGGCGCCAAAAAATCACGCGACGGCCCTGACTGTTATCAGAAACAGTAAAAGGGGAAGACAGCCACCTTCTCATTCGCATGTAATCTGAAAAGGCATGCATTGCTCATGGTGGTTTGACATTAACCTCACTTATCATTGTATTAGTTGTTTGTTTGACAGTATACAACAACCAAATTAAGCATACAGCATCAGTGTGTCCAACTGAAAAGCTTTAAAATAAAGGACAGACACCGAGTGAAATGGGGGTATGGGGGAGAGCTAAATAGAACACATTATACTAATATACCGTTAATAACAATATGTTACAGCTTGGAGCTTGTTTTTATCACTGCTTTCATCTGTAGCAACTGAAAACGGACCTTGAATAAGAGTCTGAACAATCTGAAAACCTGCAGAGGTCTTTGGAGGAAAAGTTCAGCTTAAATTTAAGTTTTTTAACGTATTATCTATTAAATAAAGGAAATAGTATATTCTTTTTTCAAAATGGCCTCCTCTTCACCCCTCATAGCCATTCCATTCATCCCACAGTTTTAACTCTTTACTTTTTATTTTTATAGGTTTATTTTCTACATTTATAATTGATTGTACACATTATACAATAACATAAGAATACTAAACTCTGTATGTTTTCAGCTTAAATCTGTTCTGAACTCGCTGAAAAAAAGGACAGCACTAAACAGAAGGACAATTAAAGGACATTTTTAACAGGACTGTTGGACACACTGCAGCATATACAAACCTAATTATATTATTATTAACTTTCTTCATCTGGCTTTCTCTTTTTAATTGATCTAACCTCACTTATGCTGATACACAGACAACCAGAGGAAATAACTGAATTATAAAATTACAGGGAAAAAAACTGATATCAGAATATTACAGATTTCCTTATATCATAAGCGACAATAATTCTCCTCTAGGCAAGGTCAAGTTGTTATTAAGCACTGATGTCACTGTCAAGCAATATATTGCACGGCTGGCTGTCTTCCCTTTTACGGTTTTTGCTGATACTAGCTGCTGTTTCTTATGCTATGTTGGTAACCCATAATGACTTCAAAGCACCAACTATAGGTGGAGGATCTCTGCTTATAAAAATTTGCTACAACTGAGGCCCTTTCCCATTCCTGTTTTAATCATCTAAACACACTCCACTGGTAACTATAATTTTTAACTTATTTCCAGGTAATTTTTTTAACTATTATTATTCGCTTTAACATTTTTCAAATTCCCTTCCATACCAGTATAAAAGGTTAATTCTACACACTTGGTGTAATGTTCAAATATGAAACCTTTTTGGAAACCTTGTGCCAACTCATATTATTTGAAAACTTTTGATCATGTTTGTTCGGATGATCTATATGTAACATAAATCTGTCATGTTGGCCCTGATTTCCACTGTTTAATATAATCAAGAATAAAATTAAATTGTTTTCGGTGGATCACGTGAAGATTGTAGAAAGGACAAATACATGTGATCCACCAAAAACAATTTAATTTAATTTTTGATTATATGTAACATGTTAGTTAAATTTATATAAACACGTTTCCTTTATAATGACCAATAATTTTATGTGACAATATACCGTAGAAAATATGTGAGGAATTATGATTTTGATCTTCATTCAAAGAACACATGAAATAGCCCTCAACTTGTCTTGGGTTACAGCAGTGATAAACTAATACTAATTTGTAAGAAAGGCAATTAAAAAATTAGGAAATAAAATCATCGGTTAAAATCTAAAGGCACATTCATAATGAAAACGTAAATGTAGGCTAAATATGTTTATATAATATGAAAGTTCTTAGCCAATTACAAATGTGTTCTCCTATAAATGCACTAAAGGGGTACCACAGAATGTTGACCTTTCAGTTGAAAAATAGAATTATTAAAAATGTGAGAGGTGTCGAAGTTTTGTCTAAACTAGCTGAATTTGTTTTTTCATGCATTCAGACAGAAGATAAAAATCACTGAACACCTACCTGTTCAAATGCTCCATTAGATATTTAAGTGTATTATAATGTGCTGCTGGGAGAAGTGTTAAGGCGTCTTTGATGCCACTAATCTGCTCCTGCGCTGTTTTTAATTCTGGAACAGATAAATATTATATATGGCCTGAAGCTTTCTTAGCACTGATTTGTAAATAATGTTTCAATGGGCTAGCCAAGTCAAATTATCCTGAATATGGTACCAAGTATAGATTGCTGTCATCTTTGCAACTTTATTTGCCTCTCTGGGTGTTAGCGATTATGGTTATGGAACTCGAGATGGATGCGGAAGCAGACACACGACTTGGTGGTAGCAAGGAAATTTTATTACAGAACACATCTACCTCCATTACGAGCATTACACTGAGACACGACGTGACAGATACATGTACTTATATACAGAACTCACTGCACACTAGATTACACATTGATACAGTATTACCAACACTTTCCCTTAATCTAGGGTGCCACAGTTAAGTACATTTCTTAACACATCAACAAAGTGAAATATTTTCAAATCATACTCAGCAGCTAATGCAAAAAGCAATCTGATGTTAGCCTTTCTAACCACAGGAGAAAAAGTATCAGTGTAATCTACACCACGGACTTGTGTGAAACCTCTAGCCACTAATCTTGCTCGATATTTCACACTACCATCAGCATTTATCTTACGTTTGAATACCCACTTGCAGCTCACAGGTTTCTTGCCATAGGGTAAGTCAACAAGTTCCCAGGTGCTATTTTCCAACATAGCTCCATACTCCTCATTCATAGCTGCCCACCATGAATGACTCTCTGACCCGGACAAGGCCTGTTTTACTGTCAATGGTTCAACCGGATCACATGCAACATAACCTACAAAGTGTCTAGGTTCTTCCTCAGGTATATGCAATGCTCCCTCATCGTAATATAAATAATCAGGATTAACAACAGGATGACGTTCCCTTTGTGGATACCTGGGTTCCTGATCAGGCACAGGCAATGCTTCTTCATTACCATCATCTCCAGTTGCACTCGACTCAGAAGACACATGACTGTTATCTGAATCAGGGACTGCTGAGGACTGTTCCTCTTCACTACCCGAAGTAATTATTTCTTCAGCAGCTATCATTGGTTCCTCTGGTACAGCAAAAAACGGTAGCTCATCATAATAAATCATGAGAGGAATGGTTTCCCTACCTGTAACAGTCTTACCAACTTATACAGCATTCTTAGGTTTTTCTTTCACAGTTAGTTCAGATTCTAAGAACACAACACTGCGTGCACGCACGATTTCTGTGGGCTTGTCAATATTCCACAGCCTGAAATCACCTGTGTATTCACAATATCCAACAAATGTCATATGCTTACTGGTTACATCTAGTTTCCTTCTCTTCTCTTTCGGTACATGAGCATATGCAGGACAGCCAAACACCTTCAGATGGCTCAGATCTACCTTTTCACCTGACCACTTTTCTTCGGAGTCACATTAGGCACAGCCTTATGTGGAGATCTGTTCTTTAAGTAAACACTTACACTTATGGCCTCAGCCCACAAACGCTCATGGCAACCAGCATCCAACATGAGACACCTTGCCATCTCAACAACAGTTCTGTTGACACGTTCAGCAACCCCATTCTGTTCAGGATTGTACGGTACAGTCAACAGATGCAGTATGCCATTCTCCTTCAGGAAACTTTTGAAAGCAGAATTTACATATTCCGTACCATTATCTGTACGCAGCTTCTTGATTGAAAAACCAGTCTGCTTCTCAACTTCAGCCTTAAATTCTTTAAAGTAAACAAGCACTTCGTCTTTGGATTTTAGAAAGTATACAAATATCTTTCTAGAATAATCATCTATCAGAGTGAGAACATACCTAGCACCACCCCATGAGGCTATAGGCATAGGGCCACATAGGTCTGAATGAACCAATTCGAGTAACTGTCTTGCTCTCTTGCGAGGCCCCTTAAATGGTTTTCTAATGAACTTTCCTTTCAAACAAGGAATATACTTGTCATGCACTTCACCTGTAAAGTTCACTCCATCTACCATGCCTGCTCTCATCAGCTCAACACTCTTGGCATTGACATGACCCAAGCGCTTATGCCACAGGTCAAAGTTACTGTCCTTCACTTTACTCACATGAGCATGCTCCTCTGCGACATCTAGATGATACAGACCATTCAGTAAAGAACCTGTGGCCGTCACAGTTCCCTTAGCACAGAAATCAGACTCTTCAAACACCGTACAACCTTCATTATCAAACAAAACAACGTTGGGCCCAGGAGAGCCCAGGGAGAGACGCAGTGGAAGCGTGCTGGGCCCATAACCTGTTAGCGATTATGGTTATGGAACTCGAGATGGATGCGGAAGCAGACACACGACTTGGTGGTAGCAAGGAAATTTTATTACAGAACACATCTACCTCCATTACGAGCATTACACTGAGACACGACGTGACAGATACATGTACTTATATACAGAACTCACTGCACACTAGATTACACATTGATACAGTATTACCAACACTGGGGAAGGCAGCAGAGATGACAAAAGCTATATCTTGGTCTTCAAGATAATCTGACTTAGAATATAGCCTGCAAAAATCTAATTATCCTGATACTTCTGGTTTCTTCTAGTGTTTTTCTTCATTTAAAGTTGGCACTGAATCTTCGAATCATCTGGACTTTAAACAATGTCTTTGATGAACATATTTAAGAGGCAATTGAAGTTATCAAAATTGAATTCAAACTAATAAGTTCACCCAGAGCTTTACCTTGGCAAGACTTTTCATGCACTCAATTCTATATGTTCAGATGGACTAAATAAAGTCTGTAGCAAGATTGAGTACAAATATATGCACACTAACTTCACTATTCGGTACATTTACCCAGAACATTCGTTTCAAGGAGCATCCCCATCATTATCAGCTGACTCTGACTGGCCATCTGGTGGCAGGTGAATGAACTTGTTGATCAAAGTTCCCTGGATGCCCACTGAGGCGTCAAAGTTTAAAAGTTTTTGTTGGTTCTTTTGAACAAATATTTTCTCCCACACCCTAAGCTCTAGTGGTTTTTGAACTTGTTTTAGTAGTACTATTTCATTCTCAAATTCATGACCTTCTTCCCAGAAATAGGTTGCTAAAGCTGACTTTTCTGTTTGTCCACTCACCACCAGATGGTCAGTTGGAATCAGTTGATGATGATAGGAACGATCGTTCTGGGTACATATAACTAATAGTGAAGTTAGTGTGTATATTTCCATACTCAATCTTGCTACTAATGTTAACATTTCACTGTGCTATTTTCCTAGTAATATTAATATTAAATAAATTCTATTCAAGTCTAACAAAATATTAGCTCAGAACATTTGGTGTGAGTGGAGAAAGAAGAGTTTTCATTGGTTCTGATCTAATTTAAATTACAGCCAGCAACTATGCTAACATACATTGAAGTAATCTATTTACTTGCAATTTTGTTTTAAATCTTAAGGTTTATGTTAATGTAACAAAATGATGAAGATAGTTATATGCTTTGATCATTTACAGTAATTTGTGATCATTGAAACTATAAGTCAGCTGTATAATAAAAATATATATATATTGAGCGCAGTCACTGTAAAAGAATTCTATTAAAAGGGACACAGGAAATAAGATTTCATAATTAATTATGTAAGATTAGAATTACTTACGAGCTGCTTTAATAAGAGCAGGATGTGTCTCGAAAGTCACAAGAGGTATTGGCAACAGCCTCAAATACAGCTTTAAGGTACCAGCAATTACATTAATGTTATCGTACACATTTGGACTCATATCTGCCTGATCTCCATCTGTAAAAGAATTCATTACATTAGGTTATAACATCTCTTTGTGATACCCATGGGCAGATATTTACAGATATTGATTTTTATCATTCGTGTTTTCTTAAGAGTGGTGTCTGCAAACACTTTTGGAGATTTTTTAATACCCATAGCATAATGAATAGAGGAGAAAATGTGATGACTGAGGTAGTTCACTGGTTCCGCCGCTAGGTAGCAGTTACTCTGCTTGAGATTCGCGGGAGCAAGATTACTACGGGCGGTATAGGAAAAATTGCAAACACTCTTAAACAAAATAATACATTAATCTATTTCAAAATGACTCACCTTATCTAAATTGAATTGTTAGATACTTTTGACAATTTTCAGGCTGCTTTACACGTCTTGGAAGATCTCATCTCCATAAATAAACATGGCCGTGTGTAACAGTAATTTCTCAGATTGCAAGAAGCTTGACCATAACATTTCATTCCACATCTTTCCAAAAATCGAAGATGTTCACAAGCAATGAACAATTATATAATATAGGCATGAAACAGCTAAGGGATGATTTGATCTAATATTTTGTTGCCTAGAAAATAGGGTAGAGGGTATGTTAGTATAATATGATGAGAATTTTTTAAAGAATGTACATTTGTATAGAAATAACAACGTATAATTAGGGTAGAAAACAGCTAAGGGATATTTTATAAATTAATATTAATATTACATTGTATAGAATATTACTGAGTAGGCTATTAATTTGTATTAATATTGTATTAATAGTAATATTATTTATATTAATATTAATTTTCTCCTGGCTGTATGGGGTAAGTTATGTAGGTGAAACACGGTCAAAAGTGTAGATCTGTGTACAAATTATGTGAACAGAGATAATATAAACTAAGGGATGGTTTGTGAATTGCAGGGCATGGAAAATTTCATAAGCAGCACTACAAAAATAGGGTGCGTGATCTTTAAAATTGGCGTCTCAACATCCGATAAAGACGCACATACGCAAAAATTGTTTTGCAATGCATTCTACATATATCACACAATATTTCAAAGCATTTTCCCTGATTTTTTCATAAAAAAATTAAATTTTCTTGCCTTAACTACAGCCCGCTATTTACTCAAACCCTCGACCATTTGCCGTTCGCTGTAACTGATGTACGTCTTATGTTGTTAAATTATATTATTAAAAAAGGATCAAGATATTAAACTAATAAGACATTTGCTATAATAATTATACATAAAAATTACTAACATAAGTGAACAGAAAATATGATAAATAATCCAATAAATGCATAAATAAAAGTAGTGCAGATTTACTAAGTTAGAAAAAAGCTTCATTCGCTCCTTTTCCCCAACGGGTCAATCTTGCAGTATGGGTACAAGTAGTCAGTTAATATAGTATTATTATTGAGTCCACGAATAAATTATGTAAAAATTTTACGTTTTTGCTGGTATTTTATGGAAAAGATGCCTGCCAATACCTCAATACCATTCTGATAGCTTTAGCTTTAGAGTAATTACTATTACTCGTTAACCATTATAAATATATAGGTGGTACTCGATTTATAATAAGATCCAAATATTTCACTAAACCTTACATGCTTGATCTCTTTCTGGACACAAAAATAAAGTAATAAATGTCGCATAGTCAAATTTGCTTCACCCTCAACATTTCACGATCGTCCCACATCATTCAGACAGCTGTGCGCCAGGAATAATTACCACTCAATTACTCGTAAATCATTCAAGATATAAAGGTGGTACTGAATTTAAAATAAAGTTGAAATATTTCACTAAAACTTTCTCGCTTGAAGCTTTTACGGGACACAAAAATGAAAACAATTGTCGCATAGTCAAATTCCGTTGCACCCTCCATGAATTTTATGTAATTGGTGATGTTTATGTAATGAAATAAAAACATTTATGTCCACATTTTTTAAATCTGTTTTAACCATCAGAAGGACTGTGTTGTGCAGATTATTTCTGCACAAATTTCACAGAAATAGGACCAAAGGTTAATTAAAGATTGCGAGTTTAATCATAAGATGCCAAACTATCATGATGCAGCATTGAGAAGTTGAAACGCAAACGAAGGTGCTGCCAGTGTTTCGGTGGACCGCCGCTCTCCCTATACCCACCATTGTATTAGCGGCAAAGTCATCACACTTTCTCATTCTATTCATTATGCCCATAGCAAAGATAAATGGAAATATGGAAAATACACATGTTCTACATCCCTGAGCCCTGATTGTTGTGGATCTATAGAATAAAAAGTTCATAATTCACAGCAATTATTTTGGAATTGGAGTATTAACTCAATACGAATATTACTTTCCAGTACACCGGGTAGAACACGCTCATGAACCGTGGTGAAGGTAAGTGTTCTAGGAGAAGGAACTCCGAAATTAAACCCTATCCTTCCAGTAGTAGGGGGTTGTTAGGAGTGCTGGTGTCTCTCCAACGTAAAACAAATTTCACTCAGTTGCTTCACAGTATACAGCTGGACGGTTTTAATGGAAATTGACCTGGATATGTTAAAAGGACTCGATCTGGATCTGGAATTAAAGATACTTTAAAACTAGTTAGACGGAATGTGAGGGGTACAAATACGAGAAAGCAAGAGTTAGATAAGGAACTAAAGAGAAAATATATAAATATAGCAACTATAACCGAAACAAAAAAGAAATTTAAAGGAACAAAAGATTTGAACCAATACACAACGATATAAAGTGCAGCAGAGCAGAAAGATTGTCTGCTAGGAGAAGAGTAAAGCGGATTTAGGAAAGGAAGATCGCGCATGGACAATGGATAATGGACAATCCACCACACTTAATTTTGGCAATAAAAAGTTTGTATAGGAATACTAATTTTACCATTGACACTGGAATTAATAAAAGTGAACAGTTTTCAGCAAATATAGGACTTAAATAAGGGTGCAGCTTATTACCCACTGTTTTTAATAAATAAAAATATATATATATATATTTTGACAACATTTTAAAGAAATGGAAAACTGTTAGTGGATCCAGGGATCAAATTGTCAAACAATGTCTATAAATACTCTTCTATTTGCAGATGATCAACAAGTATCAAATTTTAAAAGTCTTGGCTGAGACATAAGCTTTTATAATGACAAGGACATTGAATAAGCAGTATGTGAGACCATCCAAGGAACTTTTAAAAACAAAGTTAGAAAAGAATCTAAAATGAACTGTTACCCACATTGCTGTCTGATCAGGCCAGTGAGCATTAACTTTAACAAAGAGGCCATCTGACATTACCTTTATCCAGCGCAAGTTTCAGATTTTCTATTTCTTCTGCAAAACCAGAAACTCTATACAGTCCTTCTGCATCTAGGCCTCGCCTTTCAATTTCTGTAATACATTTGTCCACTACAAATGGTCGTGCTGTTCGGTGGGCTTTCACTAATGTTGTGAGATCTATACCAAACACACCTCTCAGTTGTTTTAAGTCTGGACAGCAATCAGAAGGTACTTTTTCAGAACACTTACTGTGAGCACTAAACCCACAATCTGAAACATAACAATTAATTACAGATCTGTTTGATAAGGCAGTTCAAATAAATTATCTTTAATGCTCACTAATTCAAACAGCTTATGGTTTAATAAATTTAAATTTTTTCACACTCCTCATGATTGTGGGGTTGGTGGCTAGCCAGACCCCTAAAGGATGGAGAATACCCCATCAATGTGTAATGTGAATTACAGTGGGCCTTTTGTATGTTTCACTTAACATGAATTGTCAGAGGTGAAGTGAGTGGTCACTGGTCACCCATCCAAATTCCCACCATACTAGCACTGATGAACCCTGTGATCAGCTTCAACTTCATATGAGAGCTAGTCCATAAGAGATTAAATCTAAATTAAGTTTTGAAAATGACTGTCCCTAAAATATGGAGATAAACCTCTTTGCAAGTCTAGTTATTCCTTCAGAACTGCTGATCAAACTTTCTCAAGAAAACATGGTCTGAAACTCAATAGTTTCTGAAATATGATCTATTAACTCCATCTGGCACTTTGTTTGATTACTTTACCTGATTTTATCCTAATTAAACAACTGTTTTTAACTCAACAGGAGCTTGCTTCCACAAGCCACTGCCCATAAGTCAGTTGCTGCCAACTTTGTATGTGATCGCACCCTTAGATCTGGATTGCAAGGTCACATAAAATTAATAACGATTCTGTCCTAAAATATAATGCTTACTTGAAGCAAAGGAGTACACTTATTGCCATGTTGAGCAAGAATTTTCTGCAACATTACCCACTATGATCAATATACCATGTTACCCTTAAAACCAGTTTCTTTTTCATTTGTTTTGTGATTTTGTATGGTAGGTTATAGTTTGTGTATGTCACCGCCGTCTCGAGAATTACACTGCCTGCCCTATGCTTTATTTTAACATGGAGTTTAGAGAATTGCTCAATTGCCTAATTTCTCCAGTAGAGGCGACACAGTTCACACCCAGATTGCAGCAATCACCGCCACCTATACAACCGCCGTCTCGAGAATACACGAGTAATAGAGTCTAGAAGGCAGTGCCCTATACATTACCGTACATTGCTTCTATGCGTTTGCTGCGTCAAAATAAGCATTAAACAGACACAGATACTTGTGTTATTTGTTTAGAACATAATATTATTCCAGTATATGACACTTACCTTGAAATGGAATTTTGGAGCAATAATTAAAATAAATATAAATTAATTAGACGTATTGATAGTAAATTTTATAATTATTATTTTACAAAATTTTATTCATAACAATTAAGTACCGGTACCTAGAATAATACAAGTTTAAACATTCAGTTTATGCTATATTACGAGACGGCGGTGAATCAACAATGTCGTAGCAAAAAACAAGAAGCAATCTGGGTGTGAAAGGTGCTGCCATCTGTAATGTCGCCGAGTACGCAAAATTAGTCGTATAGGACAGGCAGTGTATACACGAGTAATACAGTTTAGAAGGCAGTGGTGTATGTGATAATGCCAAGGATGAAACACATAGGTATCCAATCAAGATTTACAGAAAATTGCTAAATAATCTATGTATGCATCATTGTGTTGAGTAATTATATCTAGAGTTAAAAATTCTCCACAGAAACATATTATATATTTGTACATAAATACAAGAAAATCATTCTCCAAAAATACTCTCAAGAAAATCTCTATGGAAAGCAAGGTGAACATTTTTAGAAAAATTATAAGAAGTCCCATACTTATGGGATTTTGCATAAAATAAATCAAACTGTTCAGTAAATGATATGTAAGAGATGTATAAATTGAAACATCCTTATAGGATAAAAGCACAATGGTCCCCTTATGAGCAAAATAAGTAAAAATATACAGAACTTGATAATAACTTATAAGCATTACACATTGCTGCACACATGCAGAACAGGTGGGTGCTGAGCTAAAAGGACAAGTTGCTGTGTTTTCTTGTTCAGATGAAGAAAAATATCCTCATACATCACATCATTTCAATTTACCAGACATGGTGCATGGTTAACATAAGAGCAGTGATTACAAGAAGTTGCAAGACTTCCCTCTGTAAATCACAACTTGTGTGAAGAATTACACAAAAAAGGTAAAACACTCGCATGCAGATGGGACACTCATGCTGCATGCATTCAAAGAAAATGAATCAATTACTATTACCCCCAAAAAACTGAAAAGGGAATAAAAACAATTACCTTCACACTTGACTCCTTGAGCAGTGAATCCCCAGAGGAAATTTCCACAGAATTCACACCAGTTCAGTCCTTTGAATGTATGAACTTTAAAATTATGAGGTTTGTCATATTCTACAGGTCCATCAATAACTGCTTCAATACTGGTTGGATATTTACTATCTACTCCAGATATTTCTAACTGCTTCTTCTCATTGTGAAGAAAGTTATCCGAACTTGTTGTGACATCACTTCTCTTATTACTTTGACTAATTACCGCTTTCCGCTTTAATTTATTCAGTGTCATGTAAGGACTCTTTTCATAGTTATTAAAGTTATTCATCAACTCTATATATGGAGCAGCATTTGCTTCCATATAGAGTGTGACAAGTCCATCTGCCACCAAATCATACATGGTGTCAAACCGTTTATCTTTCACATAATGCTGGCCATCATAATATAGTTTGTAATGCTTGATCTTTGAATCAAACCTGTTAAAACAAAATAAAAATTTATATTCAAAATGGAAATCAACAAAAACATCTTGTACTGTAATCAACTGCAGGTTCAGGTTCTATATTAACTGTGAAACCTATAAATGCTTGCCAGGTATGGCAGAACACCATAACATACCCTTAGCAATCTGCCATAGAATGGAATCTATAAAGCCCTGCTAGCTAGCAGAAGGATTTTGCAGTGATATGGCAACTATAGTTACATTTGGTATCATAATGACCAATACGACATTGGGGTTGGATGTGAGTGAACAAAGAATCATTCTAGCTGTTTCTTTCTGCGCAGTAATAGCAAACAAGCTGCGCTTTACTCTACAACAATTGGAAATAGTATTTTATCATAGGTAATCCCATGAGAGTTCATGAGTTTATCGCAGCAGGAGCAAATTTATCTGATGAAACTCGCCAACTTGAGTTGGATTTATGAAGACTATTCCATGAATAAAAATGTAATGGATTTTACAAATAATAATTACTTTCGTGCTTTATTATATAAAAACAAAACTACCAGCTTCGTGATCACGGCATACTATAAATCAACCTTCCATGAATCGATTCTAGTTAACATGTTCTGATCAGTGCTACCAATTGTGCACAAAAGACTTAATTGACTTAATCCAGGTAAACTAACAGCAGAACAGAATAAAAGCACATGAACTGGCTTGCACCTAATCGAAATTGTGTTTTAACCAATGTACATTTATATTATTTTGATTTCCAAACAAGTTATGTTGGAAAAATAATCTGTTTTCGTGCTGCTTAATGGCAACATAAACTAAACTAAACTCCGTGGTGCTACATCCCTAAAGGGACAAGGCCTACCACCCTACCACTGCATCATCTACCATAGACAAGTGGCAGGATTGGGGGCATGTGGTCATTGGTGGTTTGGGTTATGGTGGTTTCCATAACCGTTAATTATAAGATAAATGGCCATGATTGGTCGATATGCGAGGTACTGCTAAACATTATTGGTCAATAGTAAACTTGTGTCATACGAATGGAATACATATGCCAGGTGATCCGTTTGGGTATGGATAAAATTAAATGTTATTATAAAAGCCAATATGATTGTAGGAAAAATTTCTTGCTGGAGATTACATATGACAATCAACAATGCATAACCTGAAAGAAGAAATGAAAATCATAGATATTTAAAATGGATACTACAAATCAACAGTGAGTACAATGTGTTCTTTGGTATGCTAAATTTGAGAGTGTGAAAAGAGTTCAAAGGGAATTTCGACGTGAGTATGGTGTGTGTATTCCAGCAAGCTGGTGCACCCCTCTCACTGGGCATGGGAGGCTCTTCATTTTCTAAATGCCATTTCCAACGGTATGTGATGTGGTCATGGTGGACCCACTGCTTGGCCCCTAAACTCCTCACATCTAACCCATCCTGACTTCTTGTGTGGGGTTCTGTTAAAGACACTGTCTATGCACAAAAACCCAGGAACATTGAAAGTAAACATTACTCAACAAATCACCCCTCTTATGTTACAATGGACAAGGGCTGAATTGCATCACTGTTATGAGTTATGCAGAGTGCGCTAGTTGTATACACAACATTTCAACAAATAAAGTTCAATAGTAAAAGTTTTACAGTGTTTTTATTTTATCCATAACAAAACGAATCACTCTGTAATATGTATAACTGTTAATCATCCTCATAAGACTAAGTGCACACATTTCCAGATCACCCTATCTGTTAGTAGGTACCAGCTATTAAACCAAGGCCTGTGGCTCTGTGATCACCAGCACTAACCATTAGACCAATTCAGTGGTTATTAAGGTCTTTATTATGGCTGTATTACACCGTAATTTGGATTTCCACTAATGTTTTACCAGGTGTCACTTCCAAAGCACTGTGTGTTTCGAGTGTATAGATATAAATGATGGGAAAACTTAATTTGTGTTAATTGTTAAATGAACAAATTGCTAAATACCTGAGAGATAAGGTATAAAAGCCATTTGTCCCACCACTCTGTCGCACTAAATATGCCCCATCCTCTCTCAGAAGGGATGAAGCATCAAGGTGTGACATCACTCCATGAAATTCCAGTCCATAATATAGTGGGCAGTTTGTTACTTTATATCTGCATGTAACTGGTTTTGGTCGAGGAGCTTCTTGCTGGAGGCGATATACTGAAAATATTGCAGAACATAACTCTCAAGCAAAAGTGTTTAATACGCCAGAAAAAGAATCCAATATTATAAAGAGATAACATACAACTCATGCATAGGCAACAGTATCCTACAATTAAGAGGAAATAAGTAACTATTTTATGCATTGATTTTATTCCACAGATGCAATGCTGAATCATGAATCAATCCGTGGAGGATACTATTTACAGCACATAGCAACAAGACTTACTGTGCATGGTTTTCACCGAAGGTTATGTTACATCAAGAGTTTTCATTACTGTGTGTGTGTGACAGATGTGGGACCTAGGTCGATAGCCAGCTGATGATGGGAGAAACTCTCCGAAACTAGTCCAGTTTTTTAAAAAATCAACGTAAGTGGAGTCAAAAAGTGTTTTTATTTTTCGACTTTTCTCAATATTAAGTATGCTCCACTGTTTACATCACTTCGTTTTAATTTGTTTTAAGTCTGCATTTTACATTTTAAGTCTGCATTTTACATCTTAAGTCTGAATTTTACATTTTAAGTCTGCATGTTAAATCTTAAGTTTTCATACTATGTTATGTTGTGAATGTTATATTGTTGTGTTCCAGCACTTTCAATGGTTGACCCAGGTCTTTCATCTCATTGATTCTTCTACCAATGTCAGTATCAATCTTACCAAAGCAATTCTCCAACTCTTGTTTAGATCACAAGAAGTGCAACTGGAAATTTTCCACTTCTTTGCACATTTGTAGAAAAGGGGCATAAGAAAAATGTTATGACGTCCAGTGGCTATACATAGAATAGAATAGAATAGAATTTTATTTAGCATACTTTTACATACATGGTTATCTACATCCACTTTAAATATCTCTTATCTATAAGTCTAGCACTACCCACTAAGAGTCCCCTCATACTATACCCCCTGGGTTTAGTGTATGAATGGGGATTCTGGTTAACTTACCACACCTTTCTTGGTTATTTTACTCTTGATCTATTTCCTAATTTTTCTCATCCACTTCTCTCTCATTTTTCCTGAATACTCCCCAGTTTTCTTAGTCTTTTCTTCTCCTCTGAATTTCAACATCTTGATGGTTATTATCTCATTATGAAGTTTATCCCACTTTGTCTCCCAGATTTCTTCCCTCCACAGTCTTACCCCTTCACATTCCGTTAAGTAGTGTGATATTCCTTCCTCTTTATTACATAGTACACAACCTTCCTCTCTGTCCTTCCTTAACCCTTTCAGATATATCACCCCTGTTCTCATCCATGCATATCCCTCTCTTCCTTGCTTATCACAACAATCGACATATTTCTCCCTTCCCCACTCTGTTTTAATTACTCTGTATAATCTTAAGGAACTTTTGTTTACAAAGCTTGCCCAGATCTCTTGTCTTTCCATGTCCTCTATTCTTTTTCTTACTTCCCTCCAAAATCCTATCTTATTACCTTCTCCTCTTTGCCAAATATCCCCCCTTCCAACTTCTTCCAGTATCCTTTTAATTTTTTCCACCCAATTATCAAGCCTCCTACCTTCATTTAAATACTTCATACATTCTTTCAATGCGTTATCCTCATCCATATTTATATTGCGATACCAATATTTCAAAATTCTTTCTACTATTATTCCTTTCCTTCCTACCCTTCCTAGCTCTGCTAGCACTTCTCTACAAAACATCCTATTTACAAGGTCAACTTTCAACCACCCCTTTGATGCCCCCCATATTTCAACCCCATATAACATTTTTGCTTCCACCACTGCCTCATATATTCTCTCTAACCATATAACTGAAATATTTGGAATTTTATACATACATATTCTAACTGCTCTCATAGCTGCTTTACCTACTACTACCATTTTTTTCTCCTGTGCCTCCCACCCTCCATTTGCAGACATTCTCATCCCCAAATAGTCAAATTCCTTCACTACATCCAGAGGTTCACCATTCATATAGGCCTACCACTTCTCCTGCTTCCTCAGCTTACAGCCTTTTTTAAAAACCATTACCTTTGATTTTTTAATGTTTATTCTTAAATCCCATTCTGAACAGAATTTGCTAATTTCATCGATTGCCCGTTGTAGCACTATTATAGTTACTGATCCAACTACCAAATCATCTGCATATAGGAGACCAGAAATTTGTCTTTTTCCGATTACTGGGCAATGTGGATTACATTCTTCTACTCTTTCCAAAATATCATCTATAAATAAATTAAACAATATTGGACTTAATTTGCATCCCTGCCGTAAACCCAATTGTTGATCGATCGATTCCGAAATTACATTTCTTTCACATCTTACACACATTTTTATTCCTTCATATAACTTTTTAATCCCAGAAATAAATTCTTCGATCACACCTTTAACTCTTAATTTATAAACCAGTGCCTCCCTATTAATTAAATCAAAAGCCTTTTCAAAATCTGCAAAAAACATGTATACTCTTCCTCTTTTTATACTCAAATATTTACTTACAATAGTTTGCAAAATCATTATATTGTCGATTGACCTTCTTCCTTTCCTGAATCCTGCTTGACTCATTCAATTTACCCTCTGCTTCAGTCCACATCTGCGCCATTACACCTGTGTATATTTTGCTTAATATGGATAGTAAACTAATACCTCTGTAATTCTCTGGCTTTTGTACATCTCCCTTGTATAATGGAACTATCATACTAGTCTTCCAGTTTTCTGGCATTATTTTCTTTTCCTTCACTTTGTTCAGTAAATCAGTTATTATACCCACAGCCCTATCTGTACAAGCTAACATCTTCCAAAATTCTCCCGGTATGCCATCTACACCCGTAGCCTTGTTCCCTTTCAAAGTTGGCTATACATAAGCTCCCTAATACCTTGGGTGGAAATCACTGGAGTGAATCAAGAAGGTAAACCTAATGAAGAGGGCTCACTCCCAATCTAATACCAATTTATCATGAAGGTTCCAGTTTGAGTCCAGAGGTAGGTTCATGATATTGTGAAGATTTTATACCTTGCAGTATTAAAGCAAAGTAAAGTACTGCACCAGGATCTTTTTTAAGCTGACCAGCCTGTTCTCTATCAAAGAACTTTTCTCCCAATCATGTATCTAATACTAATTTATCATGAAGCTTCCAGTGTAGGTTAATGATATAACTTCATAAGATTTGATATCTTGGTGTCGAGTAAAGCGATAGGGACTGAGCCACTGAGATCATCATTCTTCTTAAGCTGATTGGTCTGTTCTCTTGTCAAATGTTTCTCCCAGTCATATATCTTGCCAATCTCATTTTCCAGCAGCCACTTCATGTGTACACACTTTTAAGGACAGATATCAAAGACAATTACAACCCAAAATTTGGCAGTTCTCAATTTTTTTCTGTGAATAAATCTTAGATGTGATTAGCTATATTGTCCCTGAATGTGAAAGAAGTTCTTACTTTCTAAAATATGTTGTGAATAAATAACATAACACATTAACATATGAATGTGTTTTATTTAAGATGACTATAAATTACTGTTTTCATGAAGATTTCAAATTAAATTCAAGAACTGGAAACACTGTTGCATTGCCATAAGTAAAATTGTATAAAAACAGGGATCTTATTCAATACACTAAGTAAGGTATGAAAATGTAGTAGCCTGAAGCTCTACCCACAGTGTGAAGTCGGCAGTTGCTAGATGGGAGTCAAGATCTAATGTGTGGTCAATAATGGATGCCATTCATAATTTGTAGTTTCAGTCGGCAGTTGGAAAATTTACCTTTGACTACCAACTACATGACCACAAGTTATAGCCTATATTACGTCAACGGTTTCATGTAGGACTCCTGGATCTATGTATCAAAGAAGTATCTCTCCCATATATTTTACCAGTCGTTAGTGAATGTTGTAATCTAAAAAGCAATGAACTACAGGTAGGGGAAAAAAAGCAGACCTACTAAAATATCTAAGTTGCCAATATGAGTGGGTTCTAGGCAAGCCCAGTGGCTCATATCGTCAACTTAGATATTTTAGTAGGTCCGCTTTTTTTTCCCCCTATCTGTACATAATATAGCCAATCAAACCGAATACATAACACTAGAAATGCTTTCCCTAGTGTAATAGAGACTAGTATGTACAAATATTTCATAGTATGACTAATCTGTTTCCGCCATAATGCTTGGTCAGTAAAGAAGGCTTCTTCCAATGTACAGAACTCACATGGCTACCTATGGAAGGAGGACCAGGGGGCATGTGATCAGCATACAGACTCCCATGGTTGTTACTGATGGCTCTCTTGACTGGAGTCACTACTTCTTTCTGAAGTAGTAGCTCTCAGTAAGTGTCACGAGGCTGAATGACCTCCCGATCTCAGAAAAGCTGAGGAGGAACCAGGAATCGAATCCACACCTGCAGATCTGTAGTCAGCAAAGCTAACCACTAGACCATACAGGCAATCTTTTTCGTCTATTGCTTTCCCTACCCTAAAGAAACTTTCTTACAATTAACCAGCATGTGATTCTAGATTGTCTTCTCTACTCTAATAGCCCTCATTGGCCTATATCGATGGTATCATTTCAAATGCGGTGAATTACCGAATATTGAAGAAATAGACATTAAAGAAGACTGGTTTTGCATAACCTGCATACAAAATGGAGGACCCAATGATACAGATATTGATACAGAAAATTGTGAATACTTCAGTGCTCTCGAAATAATTAATGTGCTTCGTAAGGACATTGAGGTATTAAAAAGTGACAATTGTTTATTGATAGACAAATTAAAGACTCTTGAAAAAAACCGGAGTGATGAGTTGAAACAAGTACAATGTGAATCTTCTATATATAAACAAGATGGATGGACTCGTGTTTTAAAGGGTAAAAGCGTCGGCCGGAAAACTTTGAATGAAACTTTGAATGAAATACCAATAACTGTAAGTAATTCTTTTGAACTTTTGACAGAACTACAGGATGGAAAAGAAACTGATAACGTAGGTCAAGCATATAACCACAAATCCGAGACTAGGCCTAAATTAGGAACACTTAGGAAAGTACGCATAAGAATGTTCGCAGATAGTCAGGGTAGGGACATTGCACGGAAGGTAAGGGAGGCACACCAGATAGATATAGTAAGCATAATAAAGCCGAATGCTGGCTTTGAAGACGTAGCACCCAGAACTATAGACAATAATGCTCTGGGATTAAGTGACGCTGCAATATTCCTCGCCGGTACAAACAATGTCGCTAGAAGTGATACAAGAAAACTTCTGCTCTCCCTGCGAAGAACACTGCATACTTTTGGCAACACAAATATCTTGGTCTTCTCAGTGCCCCACAGGCACGATCTCCCATTTACGTCCGACGTCAACGAGGAGGTGAGAAGAGCAAACGTAGCTATGCTTCACATGTGTAAACGGTACAAAAATGTAACCTTCATAGACATTAGCAGGTTAGGCTGTAGGTTCCATACAAGACATGGATACCATCTGAATAGCCTAGGTAAACAATATGTAGGAGAAAGAATAACAGACTTTACCCACAGACTAGCATTGGAACTTGATACTAAACAAAATGAGGTTAGGCCTATAGCTCTACCCTACATTGAAGACCAAAGTGAAATAAACTGCCAGGGAAACGTGTCCAGATAACCAAGCCTAACTTGTATCAGGCTTGGTCACCATATGGAGCAATTAGTAATTTTCCGCGTGATAAAAGCCTTCCTAAATGTAGAGACAATAATCTTATGTTTATTCATGCTAACATACAGTCAATGAAAAACAAACTAAGGGAGCTAGAATTTTGGCTTGATAACTCGGAATGCAGCATTTTAAGCATCAACGAGCATTGGTTAAGGGAGAGCGAAATATTATTAAGTGCTCCTATGGGGTTCAATCTGGCCAGTAGCTATTGCAGAACTGAATTTAACCACGGAGGGGTGTCAATCTATATTAAAGATAGCCTACACCTGGAATATAACATTATTGATGTATCTCGACTCTGTACTGAAATGCTACTTGAGGCCGCAGCTGTTCACATTCCAACTCATAATATTATTGTTGCATCAGTGTATCGCTCACCAGCCTCAAAAGAGATCGAATTCATTGAAGCACTGGAAAAGCTGTTAATTTTATTTCTCCAACCACAATACAAACTTTGTAGAATTCTAGTATTTGGTGATATTAATTTAGATATAAGGGAGAAAAAAAGTAACACTCTAAAATTTTTAGACTGTCTAAGATCCCTAGACATTTACTGCCTAAATGACTCGCCCACGAGGTTGGATGCCTGCTTAGATAATGTTCTCAGCAATATACCTAAACATATGATTGAAATAGGAACTACAGAGCTAGATCTATCCGACCACAGAAGTGTGTGGCTAATGCTTCCAATTTCAAAAACTCTTGACAGCTATAAAGAAGTCAGGCTAATGGGTGCAAAACGCCAAAGTAACATCAGGGACAAACTAAGATGCATCAATTGGTGCTACATACTTTCGACAGAAAGTGATGTTGATCATCTATTTGAAACCTTTTTAGATCATTTAACCACTGCCCTCAATGAAAGCTGCCCAAGAATAACTAAAAAACAGGGTTCTAATCGCAAACACAAGGTTGCAAAGACTAAGTGGTATAATCCACACTTAAACAATCTTAGAACCTTACTGTATATCAGTAATTATAAATCTAAAAGAGACAATAAGTATAAAGAGACATACTTAAAGATAAAAAAGTTATATAGGACAGAGCTGAACTTGACAAAAATTAAAGCAAATGAAGATTATATTTTAAATTCTAAAAATCACTGTAAGGCTGCATGGGAAGTTATAAAAAGTGAAACTAATGTTAAAAAAACACAACCTAAGATACCCATTGATCCAAATACATTAAATTCTTACTACACAAATTTTAACCTAGAGCAACAAACAAACCCTGATTCCACATCAGATTTATGTGCCACAGAAGCCCTATCTCTGAAACTAAATAAAAAAATGGAGACTAAACTTCACTGGTCACAGGTCACAGAACATGAAATACAGAAAGCCATCTCTAAGCTAAGTAACTCAAAAACTGAAGACTTCTATGGCCTCTCAAACTATATTATTAAGAGCATTGCCACAGAAATTATTTTTCCTCTTACAGTCTTGACTAATCTTATGCTAAAACAGAGCTCTTTTCCAAAATGTTTGAAAATCACTGTAACTATCCCAATATATAAAAAAGGCAATAGAGCAAGCCCAAACAGCTACAGGCCAATATCCCTTGTCCCTATACTATCAAAAGTGATTGAATACTGCTTGCATCAACAAATGCTTAATTACTTTACACAAAACAGGTTACTCCACAAAGCACAATATGGCTTCTTACCGAAACTATCAACAATCAAGGCAGTAGAAAATATTGTTTATGAAATATACAGCAGCTTTGAGGGAAAGCAGATAACCTCTGCCACACTATTAGATCTGAGCAAAGCATTCGATACCATTCGGCACGAAGTTATTATTAAAAAACTAAGCTATTATGGCCTTGAAAAGAATCCCATAAAGCTAATAAAATCTTACTTAAGCAATAGATTCCAAATGGTTGTAGTCAATGGCAAAAAATCTAACTTAATGCCAATAACCAAGGGGGTACCCCAAGGGTCAGTGCTCGGCCCATTCATTTTTGTAGTGTATATGAATGATCTCCCTGAACTCTTACCATGCAAAACCGTTCTTTACGCGGACGATACTACGATTATAAATACATGTAACACCCTTGAAGAGGTTAATGCCAAAAATGTAATGATACTTGGAAAAGCTCAATCTTGGTTTAAGGCAAACTTCCTACATCTCAACCATACTAAAACAGAAGAAATATTATTTGATCTATCCGTCGCGAATAAAGAAAACAAAAGCGTAAGACTGTTGGGTATATACATTGATCAAAAATTAAGTTGGGAGAAGCATACATCCTTGATATGCTCCAAATTAGCACGAGTCATCTTTCTGCTACATAAACTAAGGAAAAGTGTAAGTAAGAACCTGCTGCTCTATGCATATTATGCTTTCTTCCACTCCCATCTACAATATGGCACACTACTTTGGGGCAACTCTATAGGAGCCAAAACTGTATTTAAATGGCAAAAAAAGGCCATTAGATGCATAATTGGATTAGGTCCCAGGGAATCATGTAGAGATTCTTTTAAAGAATTGAATATCACCACATTACCCGGATTGTACATTTACCAATGTCTGAATAATATGAAAGAAAATTTGGATGAAACCCGTCTTAGACAGACAGTGCACTCTTATAACACTAGACATAGACACAATATAGATATGCCATATTACAGACTCTCTAAAGTGCATAACAGTTAAAAATATATAGGCCCAGAGTTATTTAACAAACTACCTAAAGAAGCTTTCACTGTATCTGTAATTAAATTTAAAAAATCATTAGACCCATGGATCAAGGATAAAGTATTTTACAGCATAGAAGAATTCAAAGACTGTAATGTGGTTGGTCTGTCATTTTAACCTTTTTTAATTCTTTTGTAATTTTAATTTTAATTTCTATTTGTAATTTTTAATTTTAATTTTAAGTTTTATTTGTAAGTAAATATGAGGACGAAACCAAGACATGTAATACAAATGTAAATGGTGAATAAACATCTTGTATCTTGTATCTTGTATAGGCTAAACTTTAGTTTTCCTGACTGTACAACCTACTTACGACAGAGAAAGTTATGTGAATGTTTAAAATGCTAAAATCAATGGCAAGAATATTGTAAAAAGCAGGCTCTTAGGTGTGTTTCAAAAGCTAGTATCACAGGTGAGGTGAGAAAATTGTTAAAAATACTTAAGTTATAGAAAGCTGTGTTACAAAAGCTAGATCCACAGGCGAGAAAATTAAAAACTATTAGGGGAGAAAGCCGTGTGAGACCTGGCATCTGGAATCACAGTCGAGTTAATCGTAAAAAAATATATTTAGGGTTGAAGCTGGATGTGTAAAAAGTCATGAGTAAAAATAATAATTATGGCAGAGAAAGTGTGAGAACTAAAAGCTATAGACTTGCAAGTGAATTAATCACAAAATATGTATTAATGGCAGAGAATGCACTAGGAAAGTTAAGCTTAGTGTAGAGCAATTAATGCCAGCGCTAATATTTATACTGTCTTCAATTCTGATTTGTTGGCTGCATGGAGTACTCCACTTTTTTTCGTTGGCTGCATCTTTTCACTTCCTTCCTGATGAACATGACTGACAACCTGTAAAATATACAGGAACGAGACTTCTCTCTCAAGTAGACCCGTCAATGAAAATAATTTACTGGTGCAAATAAATAGATAGCTTAGTCCTACTCTGAATTTAAAAAAAATAATTCCTGAGCTTCACTTTTGTACTTCATGTTTGACAGCTGCATATTGTGGGTAATTATCTGCTAATTCACAAGCAGACTGTATAATAACCAGCTACCGACTGCACATTGTGGATAGACTTTAAACATAATATCTTACAGTTTGGATTCCAAACATGCCTGACTGGAGAAGGCTGTTCCTTGATAGGACTATCTGTAATGAAAGAGCATTTTCAATAATTAAATAAATGTATTAACTACAAAATAGGTAAAAATATAAGTATACAGCACTAAATATTCAACATGGTACATGACAAAAGAAAAAATTTAAAGCACTAGAATTCAACTTTGTATATGAGAATGTGAGAAAATGAAAAAGCAATTAGAAATAGTGAATTCATGGAACGTTAATCGTCATACTTTTTATATTCAGTGGAACACCAAAATTGTATGTTGCACAAAACATTCCTATAATAATGTCAGTATTCAGAATTATACATTGCACTACAACAACCTGACAAGAACTACTTTGACAGGATAATGAACCTTTCGAATATAACATTCTAGGTTGTGTATACCTTCACTTAGTTTTCTGTAATTCATTTTCAGCGTGAACTTATTTTCATCCCGTTTCAACAGATGAATGCTTTAATTTGGCCATGCTATAGATAATACACATTTTTCTTTCTTCCTGTCATTTCAACACGTACAGTGTTTTTGTTGGTACTTGGTTTTAATATTGATAATTGCGCACAATGTGCATTATTTGGTTAGATCTTCACAAACTCGCTGATGGAAGTCTTTCTTTCTTCACAATCGAGTATGTGATATCTATTGCACTCCCTCCCACATAATGAGCACACACACGATTCTCCGGGGTCATGGAATCGGGTCGTAGCACACAGTTTAAAATGGAAGCCGTGCACGGCCAGACCAATCACTATATATCTTTTTTCAAAGTTTGTACGCATCCAGTCTTGATTCATCATAGCGTCCGATGTATAAAATTCTTGCCATATGAGTCTCTTCTTCTCTTCTCGTTCCTCGAGTGTTTTGCTCCAGCTGTCCGTATGAGGTAGCAGCAACTTGGTTCTGATGTCTTCTATAAAGTATGTTTCCCTCGCCAGACTTGGTTTTGGTAACCAGTAACCACAGAACACCAATCTTATCATTTGGTAACAGTGAATTTCCGGAACATGCCAATATTTTTATGAACGTACTCAAAAAAATGACATTTGTTAATTCAGGTGAAAAGGAGTCGAATATTATATTGTTCACATTAAATAATATATAAAATTAATATATAGCTACATGGTCCCAAAAAATAACGTTATGGGTTATATTTCAAAGTAAATTAATTTTACTTTCTTATTTATGTCTATAATCACCACGGCAGAAGTGTTCGATTACTCTTGCCTGGGCTCGGTCAAGTCCTTCAGCCATCAGTTTTTGAGGGTTCCCCTGCGACAAAAGTAATTGGAAGTTTGGTAGCTGACGTAGTGCACATTTTATAGAAAGATGAAGGGTCTTAGCTTATCCAGTATGAAATCTCACCCAGCTGTAAGTATGATCAAATAAAACCGCATTACTTCTTTCTCGTATGTAGGCTATTTTGGATAATAGTCCTGACATTTTATTTTTCCAGCTGATTCCTCTGTATGTCTGTGTTGCCTTGGGATGTGGGGGTGCTTTCTTATACACCCTGAGATTAGCCACCCGTAGCCCCGAAGTGTCTTGGAATAAGAAGTCTAACCCCGAACCATGGAATGAATATTCAAACAAACAACATAAGGTAGGATTATTAATGGATTTTTTTCATATTAGTAGTCAAATGGAAACTAGATAGCTTGGTTCAAAACATTTTCTCTTGTGCGTAGAAGTGTGTATTTCGACATCTCTTGCACAGTATTATGTTAAGGTGTGAGGCAATCTAAACAAACACTGCTGCAGTAGAGCAAGTCCTAGTACTCTGCAATTCCACTTTCTTGAGCAATCGTAAGACCTGGCCTAAGGCACCAGAATATATAATTAATGTAATGTGTTCCAAGTGTTCCTAGAAAACAGTACAGTAAAGGTCTAGGTGCATGTAGAACTCTTGGGGTCTATGTGGGAAAGAAGTTCCTCTTCCATTTCACCTGACGTCAGTGTTCATGAAAATGACAGTGAAATGATGTAGCCAATAAAACGAAGTGGAGGCATAAGGGTAGAATTGGGCACACCCGAGTCCCTTTCCACTCCATACTCGCCTGCCGGCTTCTTCCCTGCGTGTCCTCCGCCTGACCGCTTCCCCTATCCTGCCGGCCGCTGCTCAACGCCGGTAATGCAACTCACTGTGTTATACGCATGCAAATTATATTCAATGCAATTGCAATCACGACATAACAACATAATATTTCACATTTAAAAAGATTTTCCCTTGCACCAACGCCAACATAATCGGCGCCACATAATAACCTTTCACAATTACAAAAAAAGATGGCAATTATAAAAAAAAAACAAGTTATATTTTAAAATAAAAAATACTTTTGCACCAAGCATTATATTTCACTATTATTAAAAGCGATTATAAAAAACAATATTTTAAAATAAAAAAAATACCCTTGCACCAAAGGAAAGAAGAAGAGATCCTACTATGATATTACCGAGAGACTAGTGTTAGACTTGAATGGTATGCCATACAGAAGAATTCCGAATAATTAATTAATGTTGCAGAAATGAACATTCCCCCCCCCCCCCCAAGGCTCTTTTCAGGGCCAACATAATATTTCACAATTAAAATACCCTTGCACCAAAACGAATATTTCACATTTAAAAAGATGCCAAACTATTATTAAAAAAAAAACAAATTATGTTTTAAAATAAAAAGACCCTTGCACCAAGCATTATATCACTAATTATTAAAAGCGATTATAAAAAAACAAAATATTTTAAAATAAATACCCTTGCACCAGGCATAATAGGCTATTTCACGGAATTATAACGACACTTGCAACAAAATAGACTATTTCACAACAAAAAAAGACCCTTGCACCAAACATAATATTTCACAATTATAAAAAACGATGTACATATGCCAACAGAACATTTAAAAAATATATATATATTTCACAATTAATTGCACCATACATAATATATGACAATTTTAAAAAAACACTGTATTATGACATAAAACATGGCTTAATTGATGCAGAAAAATTCCCTTGTACCAACACTACTCTTTTCAAAACTAACAAAATGTATAGGAATTATAAAAACTGATTCTTTCGTTAACACTCATGAAAGCTATAATAACCCAAATACACAAAATCTTCCTTCACTGCTCAACAATCGCTCGTGGTGTAATGCGTTAAGACTCCTAGCTTTAATGCTAGGGATCCTGAGTTCAAATCCCGGTCGATCCAAAATTTACGGTTAGGAATAGGTCTCAAATAAGTAGATAGGGTGAAGAGGAGGTGAGAGGAAGGAGATGGGAAAGGAAGAGAATAAAGGAGAAATAAATTATTTTTCTGTTTTACCAGTTGCTTAATAGATCGTGCTACCGTCGCTTCTCTGCTAGTAGTTCAAATGCCGCCACTAGATGTCTCTCCACTGTTTTAAGAATCTCTCCACCCAAAACCCCTACTTTCCACGTGGGTCCCATTAGGGAGTGGCGTGGGGAACTCTGGTGCGCCCGATTCTACCTTTTTCCCCGAAGTGGAATAAACTATGTCCCAGTGAAACAGATACATGAATGAGTAGGGATGGGGCAGCTAGGAGCATTCGGATTGCAGAGGATGATTGTTAGAACTAATCAAATCAGGAACAAAAGTATGTCGGACTGAATGAACTTGAGCATCAGGTGGGGAAAATGGTACTTTACGACCCAACAGAATCCTCCACTCCTACTCTCAATCCCTCCCCTAGTGGCGGCATTTGAACTACTAGCAGGGACAGTAGCGCCATCTCTTATGCAACTGATGAAATAGAAAAAATAATTTATTTTTTCTTTATTCTCTTCTTCTCTTCCTTTCCCGTCTCCTTCCTCTCTTCCTGTCACCACCTCTACACCCTACCTACCTATTTGAGACCTATTCCTACTAGTAAATTTTGGATCGACCAGGATTTGAACTCGGGACCCCTGGCATTATATCTAGGAGTCTTAATCATTACGCCACAAGTGAATGTTGAGCACTGAACGAAGCTTTTGTATATTTGAGTTATGATAAGGGGGATTTTATGAGCTTTAACGCAAGAATCGGTTTTTATAATTTTGAGATATTTTGTTGGTTATGAAAAGAGTAGTGTTGGTGCAAGGGAATTTTCCTGCATCAAATAAGCCTTATTTAATGTTATAATATGGCGTTTTTTATAATTGTGAAATGTTATGTATAGTACAAGGGTATTTTTGTATTTGAAATAGCCTATTTTGTTGCAAGGGTCTTTTTTTTATTGTGAAATATTAGGTGACATGTCAATTGCAATTATGCATTACCGCCATTGAGGTTGAGCAGTGACTATAGGCATGATGGCATGTGCTGCAGGGAAGCGGCCAGGCGAGTGGCGTGTGGAAAGGGGACCAGCTTGGGTCGCAAAGTACCATCTTGCCAGGGGATATGGGAATGGGGAATAGATAAAATGGTCCAAATGAGAAGAGGGTTAGGAACAGTTATTCTATGTTGCGTTTCGTGTAAAGAGTTGGCCATTCGTCCGGGTTTCTGTGTCGCGGCAGCCACAGCTCTAACTCCCGAGCAATCTAATTTTATTTTTACTTACAATTTTCATAGCTCTGAACCACAAATATTTTTAATAAACTGCCAGTGTAAATTTCTTAAAAATCCTGGAGTCAATTAATAATGGCGGGCGAAGCCGCGGGCACCAGCTGTAATATATTGATAGTCCCTGGAAGTATCACGGACAATAAAAATCCAAACAAACCACTCCTTCCCTTGAAAAATTATATAATTTCTGAAAATTACTTGAATTTATCAAATCAAATTCATATCATATTTATCTTTCAACAAACAGTTGAGATACAATGCCGCATTTTTAATAATTGAGGGCTTTGTCTGCAATGCATTCAGATGTTTGTTTACTTTGTTGATCTAGTTGAAATTGACAGGGTGTCCACTGGTCGGGAAAATCCGGGAAAAGGCTGGGAATTTCGTATGGTCGGGAAAATCCGGGAAAAGTCAATGAATTTGTTAAAATATCCGGGAAAATTCGAAAAATTTGTGGCACACATAAAACAGGTGAAAATGAATACAATTTTACCTTCTGCCAGCTTCCAAAAAAACCTCAGCTGCTCTTGAAGATAAACTTTTCCTGCCAAAAATTGCTTTCTTCTTATCTTTTTTTTCTTATTTAAAGTATGTATAATCCTATAATTTTTCTTACACAGTTATTAGAAAGTGCTTCGTAATCATATTTTGGTCGGTAATTTCTGAAATGATCAATGAAAATCAGGGAATGTCGGGAATTTCTTCAGCATTACTTGGTGGACACCCTGAATTGAGTACTACATGAATACTGTTACATACAGAAGGTAGCCTACATTACTGTGAAATAATTAGCGGAGTTATTTGCCACTTAATTTGTGAAATGTTGACATACCGTATTTTAAGAATTTCAAGTTCTAATACATTTAGATTTGGCAAATAACACTATTCCTTCACATATGCTTATTAAATTAGACCGTCATACTGACTGAGTTGGCTGAATGCTAACGTCTTTGACTTGTATTCTGGAGGTACTGGATCAAATCACGGAGCCGGCCGATTTGACATGGATTTTTATAATTTTATTTTTTATTTTTATGTGTGTTGCGCGATTATCAAGATATTACAAATCTGTAGTTCTGCTGAAGCTGGTCGATTTTAATCTGATTAAAAAACTTATTTTCTGCATATCACAATTGCAATTATAATTGATTCAACAAAAGCATTCTGGCACTTTTTTATATCAGTTTACCTGATTTTATTTTCATTGTAATTTAACTTTAACTGTGGGAACCTGAATCACTACACCGTTAGTGGCTTTATTTGCATAGATATTCCACCCGATCGCTCAGGAGTTAGAGCTGTGGCCACCCGATGCAGAAACCCACATGATTGGCCAACTCTTACATGAATCGCACTGTAGTTTAGCAGCAGCCTACTTATAACTGCATGTGTTTTGTTATGTGTAAATGAATCTTGCATGCTTGTATGTTAATCAGGATTGTTGCCATGTGACATCACACATCCAACATCCAATTATGTGTTTCTGTGCATTAGCCAAATCTTACGATAATCAGTGTAAATTACGTTATTTAGGTAATATAAATGATGATGCTTCACAAATTTTCTTACATTCCACATATTTTTAAGAAAAAACTGAATTCTATTGATTACTCATATAAAGAACACCATGTCAAATATGGCAGTTTTTGTGTTCCTAAAAGGAAAGAAAATACCATGCAGACAGTCAAAGGATTGCCACCTCTCTTAACACCTTTCCCTTACCCTTTACTTCAAAACCTCCGATTTTGTACTGGAAACTGCTTTTACTTTATGTAACCAACAAATTTTTGGCTTCCCTGTCATTCATGATCCTTCCACCTGTCCAAGCATGATGTCCACCTGCAGGGAACCTGTTGCTTGCATCATGAACTCCAAAATATTGGGATTTTCTTCTGCAGATTTATGCTGCCAATGGTCTTCTAGACTTTGCTTCTTTTTCAAAAAATTGATTGTCCTTTTCTCTATCCATGAGATCCTTAAGATTTATCTCCATCCCAGAGTTCAAACAAGACTATTCTTTTGAAAATGATGCGAGTTGACTACACACTATTTTCTCCACTTACCAAATTTTTTGGTAGAACATGTTTCGCATATGTTCATATGCATTCTCAACTACTTGTCAACTGCCGAGCCTTGCTTGCTAGGAGAATCTCCATGAGTCCCTGGTGGCGGTTTAATGTAATTCCTGATCAAATTATTTTTCTATCAGTCCATTCTTATTTCCCCCCCCCCCCCTTTTCACTGTCATACATGACTGATGAGAGAGAACACTAGTGTTTCTGCAATTTTAATTTTTGCTATTGTTGAGATAGCTTATCTCATTTTTTAAAATGATTTTTGCAACTTTCATTGCTGTCCTTCCAATTGGTAATATCAATTTTCTTAAAGCAATAACCGTCTGTTCTAATTACGCATCCTAGAAAGTTATTGCAGCTTACTGCTTCTACATGTGTGCCATTTATAATGATGCTCTACAATTGCCCTGTTGTCATAATCTTGAACAACATTTACCTCGACTTTTTGCTTTTGTTTGTTACCCTTTCTAGCATTTCCTTTAGATCTTATTTTCTTTCTGCCAGTATAGTAGTGTCATCTGCATACTTCAAATCTTGTATGTCCTTCGTCTTATTCTTATCTAAAAAGCATTTATACATTGTCTTTCCAAACAAGTGTATAACACAAAAAGCTGAAAGTAAAGATTTTAGAATCCAACTTGAAAAGCTAGTCATAACAATTCTTTTACTAATAATTGTTCTATTTCCTAACCTTTATTAACTTTCTTTTGTTTCTTTTTTCAGTTCTATTCTCCTGTGAGAGACTACTCAAAGATTGAGAGCCCTGCACCAAAATACGATCAGTAAATGGAGCAAACCAGTTGTAATTATAATAGATACATTGACATTCTAGTGTTTTCCTTCATTTTTGTTGTGGTGGAGAAGCAAATAGTCATGTGAAGAAATATGTTTGAAGTTGTCATTCTGTTTCTTAATTGTAAATAAAATTGAAGAAATTCAATGCATTTTGTATATAAAACTTCTTTTAAATATACATTATTAAGTTATGAAGTATTTACGTCAGATCTCTTTTTATAGCAATGCAGTTAGCAGTTTAAGAAAACCAATCAAGACTTAAAACATCCCTTCCAATCTAATTTGCTACACTAATGGGCATATCAATATTGCTTGGTAATTTAGAATGCATACTAGCAGCTTCTTAAAGCAAGCAACTACAGTACGTCATATTTCCCTGAACGTAAGGGGAGGGAGCAGTTTACAGAAGTATTGAAACATATGTTGTAGCAATATATTTTTGTCTGTTGGCAATTATCTTTATCCAGCTCTACCAAGCATGCATTGCTGAAAGTAGTGCATGAGGATAATTCGTTTGGCGAAGATAGAAAAGACAATTTTATAAGGAGCTAGTAGTAGTGAGTATAACACAGGACACTTAGGAATACCGCTGGGCAAAGAGCGCTGCTGTTGACGTTTACGTCTGCCTAGATAGGTATTTGCATGGAGTGAGAGGAGGAAAGGAGAAGATCCGTGTCGGAAAGTAACTCTGAAGTGGACAATGATGCTATCAGCAGCATAACATGATGACAACTTCTCAGCTTATAGGCAACTAATATTCCATGTAAAAGTGTACTGCACAGTGCAATGACATCACTGTCAAGGAAGATAATTCACAAACACGACACTGGCAGATATATTTATCGTGAGTTATATGTATGATTGTTTATTGTGAATAGAAATATGGTATTTGTCAAGTATCTGTCATTTGATGGTGAATTTCAAAATAAAAGTTACCTTAAACAGAACAATATGTAGAACTACACGCTAATAGTTTGTTCGGTGTTGCAGAACAGATTTTCATCAATAAAGACTTAGTTTAAAATTACTAAGCCTTACGGCCTAGTTATAAAGTTTTATAAAAAACTAGCTTAAAATGCCCGGCGTCGCCCGGGTTTTGTATTTTGTAATATGAAATTAACTTATGGAGGACTTTTGATGTTGAAACTCTTAAGTCGTTATATAATATGTATGTAGAATTCGAAATGAGGAAGAACTACATATGACACTCAGACTATTCCCTCAGAAAATGCTAGATATAGCTTTTTATGGCTCATAGAGGATGTAGAATTTTGCATCCCATTGCTTCTACACACCATGCCTGGGAGGAGTGCAAATAAGAAGAAAAAGAAATTCCGGTTACATAAGATTGTATTGTCTTGACAGAAAATTGTATTTCTCACTCTCATATTACCATACAACCGTTTCGGGGCTGAAGTAAAACAGAAATTCAATATCACTTTCATACTTTCCTTCCCAAAAACCTGGGACATAATATACTGCGCGCGTAGGACTGAAAATGTTCCATCCCATTTTGTCTTCTTTTAGATGCTTAGGGCCTCTGATAAACATCCCTAGGCCTATTTCTCAACTAATACAAAGCCTAAAGCTATGAGTGACGTATCAGTGGATAGGATTTGTTACAGACTTTCGATATAGCATACTCACTGGCAGACACTTAAGTTGTCCCTGCAATACGACCGCTTATTGTACATCAAAATGTGAAGTGAGAAAATGATATTTTCCATGTCGAGGTTAGAGAAAGTTATGTGACTGCTTTATTTTCGTGGATTTTATGCTTCAAGAATTACTATCGATAGTATCAGAATTTGTTAAAGCTCAGTATTAAAATGTTGTTTTCAAACAAACAAACAAACAAACAAACAATACTTTCGTTATGTAAACAATTGACAGCAGAACTCTCTAACTTTGCCTCATTTCACATTTCCAACTTTTCCCGTGGATTTTCCAAAAATTTTCTTTCATACAAACCTTGTCCTGACAATTACGAACACAACAAAAAAAGAATCAGGCAAATCGGTCGAGCCGTTCTCAAGTGATGCTCCATCATACATTTTGGAAATTCATTTTTATTAATATAGATTGCTGCTTGTTCGAGGAGTGTTTCACGCCGAACAATGTGGTAAACTATTTGCTGTACCAAAATACAACATACATTGTGCTCAGAAAGTTATGTGAGTGCATTAAATCAGATTTTAATTGGGTTTTATATCCTTCGGGGATGCAATTTCAAACATGGTAACGACTCTCTTCATTTTTACAACGAATTTACATGAAAATTTTCTTGCTAATTTTGGCAAATAATGGTTCTTAACAATTTTGTTTAAATATCTTACACAAATTCCATAATATGCATATTTTTGTAACCTTAGAAGTTTTCTGCAATAAAGGCTATTCACAGCCTCACAAAAGCATAGTGATAAACTCTTGCTCAGTTTGGTAAAAATGTAACAATTATTTTCATGGAAACTAAAGCTGAGGTTTTGTTTAACCCTTTAATTGACCAGACTCACTTTCTCACACAATACATAAAGCTTTGCTGAACTGCATAGTTAACAGTTAACACAATGATTACGCTCATAGTTATTTCTTGCTTCCTTATTTTGTAATTTATGTGAGATTTTAAGTTTTTCAACCTATTTCTTTTCAGTCCTTTAAGACAAATGACTGCATCCTAAAGGATCAGTGAGGGAAGTGAGGTATGCACCGGTATGAAATACCGTCAATGCTTTTAAAGGTCCAATTGCATACCGGCACTGGTTTCAATCGTTAAGTAGCATACCGTCACTGAAAATCAGTGGCTATTTAATAGAAATTGTGAACATAATATAATAATTACTTTTCATGATTATCCATCCACTCGAGCGTTTTCATCAGTAGCTATTGTCACTATAGAAGGCTGCGATGATAACTTGTGTTGGTCTTTGTTGTCATCTTTATGACTATACCACTAGATTCGATGACTTTTTAAAGAGGCTATTTCTCGGTAACAAAATGTCGTAACTTTTATATTGTTTAAATAGGTTTTACATATTTTAAAAATATGTTATGTGAAATTAATAAACTAAACTCCATGGCACTGCATCCCTTAATGGACTAGGCCTACCACCTGACCGCAGCTCACCTACCATAGATGGCTGGATCTGAGGCATGTGGTCAGCATGCCAACACCCACAGCCGGTATTGGTGGTTTCTGTGACCATGAAATAAATAAAGATCTGCCAATTGACAATTGTTGTGCTCCTGCTTGGCAATCATCTCTAAAGCAGGGTTGGTTACACATGGAGGAAGTTAATTAAAAACACGCCATATGTGTATATCACATAATTATATTATAAGGAAGGGAATTTGCTTTTCTAAATTCAGGTATGATAGGGTAAACTTTCGGGATAGCATACCGCCTCTGGATTTTTCCCACTTCCTTCACTGTATAGGATACATTATCAATTAAGGGTTAAGTAATTTTCATCAAATGCACACAGTAGCTAGGTACCACCTGTACATTGTTGGCCATGGTTATTCTTATTAACTACTAAACTATAGTTGACCAAATAAGAAACTGGAGTAAACAGATTCAATTTTACAAACAACCACTAAGAAAACCCCTGTACTACATCGCTTCCAAGGACAGGGTCTATTGTCCGAATGCTGAATCATTTACCTCTGCCTTGAAATGGAAATAGCTACATTAGGTGATATAAAGTTAGCATCACCAATAAAGGTTTTTTAGACTGGAGCCGCTACTGCTTTGTTCAAGTAGCTCCTCAGTTGCCTGTTCCATACTGTCCCAACTTCAGAAAAGTAAAAGGCACCATGGTCCGAACCTGGGTTTCCAGATCTGTAGTCAGCAATGCCGCAGTGCTAACTACTAAAGCCATACATGCAGTCTTTATATTTCTACAGATAATAAAAAGGTTGTAGTAATGAATAATCCTACAACAATGCAAGATATGAATGAATAAAGAAGTTCGCACAAATGTGCATATAGTGATGTGTCATTCAAGACAGAATTTCTTTAGGGACGCTCCTCTATTTGGGCACTTTAGTACGTGGTATCGTTCACATTCCTGCTCACAGCGACTACAAACACACTCGCTGCCGGGTTCGTGATAAGACTTGTTCCTGCACAACTTGAAATGGAAGCCATGGACCGCCATGCGCGTGACAAGGTGCCGCATCTCGTAGTTTGCACGCATCCACTCCCTATTTGCCATAGCATCCGTTCCATAAAAGTCCTTCCAAATGTGCGCTCTTTTCTGTTGCAGTTCTGAGAGCAGTTGCTCGTAGCTTGGTGTAGATGGCAGCAGCATCTGGCAGTTCTTCAATTAGGGATATCTCCCCTGTCAACTCGTAGGCAAGGCGGGACAATGTGAATTTTGACACCCCCAGTATCCTTTTCATATACGTCGCCTTAACTCTCGATGTGCTTCAGGTTTTTAATGCTCAGTGCCTTCCATGTTGCCTCCAGTCCATAGGTTACTATTGGAACTATTTTCACTCGGAATAGCTGCATGGGTGCCCTGATGGACATCCTGGTGATGTCTGGGATGTCACTGATTGCTTGTATTGCTTTTGTAGCCCTGTCTATTGTATGCTCTGTAAATGTATTGCCTTTGGTCTGGAGTGTGACGCCGAGGTATTTGAAACTGCTTACCGTTGCTAGAGTGCTGTTGTTGAGAGTTATCCGTTCAGCTGTTGCTATTCTGCCCCCTTTCCTGAATACCATGTGAACTGTCTTTTGCATGTTGATTTCTAGGTCGTTGTGCTGTGCCCATGCCACTAGCTGGTTGAATGAGGTCTGTATGTCCTCGCATTTTTCTGATGTTAGAGCCATATCATCTGCATACATGTATATCTTTGTATTGTCGTTGATGGCCTGTGGTGCATCTGCCGTTACTATGAGGAACAGGAGTGGGCTCAGGGGGTCTCCCTGCAGTACTCCATTGGTCTGTGCAATTTCATTTGATCTGGTCAAGTTGTCTTGTATTGTTATCGCATTGTTTGCTAGGATGTCCTGAGTTATTGCGGCTATGTAGTGATCTTTCCCGATAAGTTGTTCCAGTTTTGATAGTAGCAGTTTTCTATTGATCATGTCAAAGGCCTTGGAAAAGTCAATGAAGATGGTATGCAGTTTTCCACTTGGCTTGTTCAAGGCTTCTTCAATGTCTTGTTGCAAGCAGCTAACTGCTTGGAGGGTTGAGCGTCCTCTTCTGAATCCGAACTGTTGTTCCGGTATGCTCTGATCTACGATGGCTGTCAGTCTTTTTTGCAGTATGCCGGTGAGGATCTTGAAAAGGTTGCACTCCAGGGCAATACCCCTTGTAGGCATTTGGGTCTCCAGTATTCCCTTTTCCCTTGTATAGCATCTTGAGCGTCGATTTTCTCCAACTATTCGGGATTCTCCCCTGCCTGATGCACTCGTTCATCAACGATGCCCATACTTGCTTCATTTTGGGGGTCACCGCTTTCAGATGTTCATTGAAGATGTGATCTGGTCCGCATGCCTTTCCATTTTTTGTATGATGGATGGCTTCTTCTATCTCGCCTTCTGTTATGGGCGGGAATGTGCTTGTCGTTCCTGGAGTTCTGGGTCTTGGCCTGGTTTCTTTAGCCTTCAGGACCTTGGCCATGTGAGTTTCCCAGGTTTCCATGGGAATGTCCCTTGGGAATCGTGGTCTTCTTGGGTTCAGGATCTTGTATGGGTTGGCTTCAGTTTCCTCTATCTTTCTGCTGTCAGATGCTTCTTGGTGTTCTTCTTTTCGTTTCTTTATTAATTGTTTGTACTCTCTACGAGATATTGCATAAGTGTCGAGATTCTGTTGGTTTGGAGAGTCCAGAGCTGTGTGCAGGGCTCTGAGTACCTTCCTCCTAGCAAGATATGTAGATAGTTTTAAATTAGGAGTCTGGAAAATTAAAATTGAGGACTACGTAACACCAAAGACAAATGATAGGCTTACATATTATATACTATAGGAGGTGAATTTAATTATTATGAAGCTTACATTATCTGCCTAAATCTCCCAGCTAGTCACAAACTGTGACACAAATATCAGGTTAGTTGGTAAGGTTATTTAACAATGGGAATCTATTGCTCCTTAGGCATGTGACTGGCATAAGTCACATGGCATATGGCATAATCCATAGGGATTATCTTACATGCCTGGAAATCTACAGACATGAGAACATCACATTTATGTGCACACAAATACTGTGATCAAACCGTGACCTTGGCACAGAATGCCTGTCAGCACTACCTAGGCTGACCACGTTTCTACCTCATATATCATGTCATCCTTAATAAACATAGAGTCCCATGCTTGAAAGCAAAATTGTGGGACAAAACAGATCTACGCAAGCAGGTAGTCCACTATGGGGTTTTCCCATTGGATAAGTTACAGGTGTCTTTACCTGTGAATTACGTTAAGTGAACCATGCAGGAGGTCCATTGTGATTGGGAGTATCTAGGTCCAGGCTACTGTAATGACAGCTTCAGCAGTTGTCAACCCACAATAGTGGGATCTTTTCCTTTAGGGCTCTGGCTAGCCAAAACCCCTACTGTCATTTAAATACCAGCTCTTAGGCCTCAGACCAAGAAACAAGAAGTATTGACCAGATTCATCCCTCAGTGCATTTGCATTATCAGTAAGGTAGGCTGAAAAGGAGGGGATTATGTGCCGTGCAAGATTTCTCATATACACCCGTAACCGATGATGCAGAATAAAGCAGAATGTTTTTAAAATGTAGAACATAGATTTTTATTTTAATTTCTATAAATGATTGACAGTGTACCTTTGGGCTTTATAGAGAATATATTTAAAAAAAATGTTAAGCTATTTAGTAATTTTTAGGACCTTTCTGTTGATGTTTCTGTTATGTACTTTTTATTTTTTTAAATATCAAAATTTGAAATATCTACTAGTAACAGGAACATCACAGAAAGATCCTGAAGATGGCTGAATAGTGTGTGCCCAAAATCTGAAGTTGAGAAATACAACTTTAAGCTTAAGACTACAGTGATACCTCAAGATACGAGTTTAATTCGTTCCGTAACCTTGCTCGTATCTCAAAGCAATTTTCCCCATTGAAATTAATTGAAATGCCATTAATCCGTTCCAGCCCCAAAAATGCTACCTCCAATTGTTTTTGTTACGTGTTTTTGAATAAGAAAAATGTATTTATAAATGACAAATATTGTATAAAAACAATACTGTACTGCCTTGCCAAGTCAGCTACTCGCACACCTTGCTAATTTTTTCCTATGGATTCTAGAAAAACTTAGCAAAGATGCTTCGACAGCGAGGTAAACAAGCACACTGGGGGAATACGTGGGATAATGCGCGAGACGCACGAGGCGCAGGCGCAGTAAACTGGTGGGCCGTGTGCAGCGTCGCAGCTGGCCGTCCCTCGTATCTCAAATGCTGCTCGTATTTCAAAACAAAACTTCGCTCGCTCGACAGCTCGTATGTTAGGGCACTCGTATCTCGAGGTACCACTGTATTTTATTTTACACTGTGTGGTTTCAATTTAATACTTTATATGAATGTATTTTTCTACTCAATCACTAAAACAGAGATGTCTAGCTTCACATTGTAGAAAGAATGGAAATAACAGAGGACATTTAATGGATGATATTCATGTATTTTAGATCATTTCAGAACTATGGAAAATTAAAGAGAAAAGCTTATTTGGAGTGATAAAGAAATCAACATTCTTGACATACGTTATATTTAGGGATAGTCACATTTCGTTAATCCCCAAAACACGAAATTAGTAATAGAAGTTCAAATTACTGTAATAAAATCGTTTCTCGTGTTTTTTCATTCAAAATATGTGTTTATTCATTCGCGAAGCTTCGCGAAATGTGATACTTTTTTCGAAATACCCGGTTTTTAAGGTTTTATCCCATTTTTACGCGAAATACGGGCAAATGTAAAAGTTCTACTTTAAATTAGCTCATATTTGAATATATTGTATTTTTTTTAACCACGGAAAGTATTTTAATTAAAAATGTGAGCCGTTGATGAAAACTTGAGTCGTCGGCTTTGTTTGAAACGCGAAGATGTCAAGGTCAACTGAAGAAGGGACTTTAGAGGAAGAGGGTGGAGGAAGGAGTTTCTGGCACCAAGATGTCGGCGGTCGGCGGCGTAATTCACGGCCGAAACAAGTAAACAAACGACCGATCTATTCTTCCAGTCTTTATATAATAGCAGAATATTAATAAAAATTTAATAATGAATTAGAACAACCTGTAAGTTACGTATTTCAACAATCTCGCGTTTAACGAAGTGGGTGTTGGAGGCTACAACCTGTAACGTCATGCTTCCCGCCGAATCCCGCGTGAAAGAGACAGAAGTAGGGATGAACATCGGTTGTTAAAACATCGATATTCACTATCGATGTTAAAATCGGCAGTAACCATCGATGTGATGATAATATCGATGTATTTTGACGGAAAACATCGATGTATATTTAAATAAAAATTGCATGGTTTCAGAAAATTAGGCAACATTCATAAATAAACTGAAATATTTCCAATAAAACTATCGATGTTTTTGGAAATTTTGTCAATACGTCCTGAATTTCTGACTAATATTCATGAAAATTAATGCAAAAAACTGTGAATATTACAAAAAAAGTGTGCGTGGAACGCCACGCGACAGAAGTGAAACTTGTTTTAATTTTTGGATTTTTTCAATTTTGGATTGTAGAACTTTTAAATATTGGGTTGTTGGACTTTTTTAATTTTGGATTTTTTCAATTTTTGATCTTTTAATTTTTTTAATTTTGGAATTTTGCATTTTTTAATTTTCGATTTTTTAATTTCGGATTTTTTGGATTTTTAATTTTTTAATTTTGGATTTGAATTTTAAATTTTCGATTTTTGAATTTTTGAATTTTCGATTTTACAGTTTTGAATTTTGGAACTTTGGATTTTTTAAATTTTAAATCTTTGAAGTTGTTTATTTTTGGATTTTTTATTTTTTAATTTTGGAGTTTTAGATTTCTTAAATTTTGGTTTTTCGATTTTTTAATTTTAACATTTGGATTTTTTAAATTTTGGATAAGCTTAATCATTGAGTTGATTGTTTTCTGTGCAGACCGTTCCATCACACCTCACTAATTTCGTGATGATTTTTAACGTAACGCAAGATCTCGATTTACCCCTACCGTGGCTAAAGAAGTCACTTCAAAAACATCAATGTCAGGGAGAAACAATAGATTGTTTTCCATCGATGATGGTGATGATGACGAAGAGTGATTATTTTAACTTTATTCGTACTTCTATTTTTTAAGTTCTACATGTTGATGAATAAAATATTTTAGGATGAATTTGTACATTTTTTTAACTGCCGTAACCACAATGTAAAGTAAGGAGTTTATTTAATTTTAAACTAAAATACAAGCACCTCAAGTAAATCAGGTAAGCTGTTTTATTTTTATTTCATATGAATTCAAGACATTGTCATATCACTCCTGGATGTTGCTTGTACGGAAAAAAATGCAGCTAGATTTAAAAGCTGATTTTCAAGATTTTTTTTTTACCATTTTTATGACGAAATTCAATTTTTAAATAGCGAAATATATGTAGAAATTTTGCATTTTATTTGACGAAATCCCGAGTTTTTATTCACCACAAATCATCAACTCTAGTTATATTATATGCAGTACACTCCCTTAAAAAATCGGCAGCAAAGTTGAAAGTACTATCACTAAGATATCTTCTGAAACAGGGGCATATTCTGAGGGGGCTGCAGACCCCCCCCCTGCCCCCCTGAAACGTTAAGTCATGCTAATATGTTGCACATAAGGGAATTTTAATTTCTTAGATTGTAGACAGTTTAATTGCACATCTTGACTCATAAAATGTGAAAGGCAAATCGTGAACTAGAAACGCACACTACTTTGCCAGTATGTAGAAAATTCAGCCTGGCTCGAAAGTTCATTTTCTCTGAGACATCACAGATCATGCAGAGTGTAGAATAAATTTGTCTCGCCTCAAAATGAACAAAAGTAGTCTACTTTTTATTTTGCATTTTTCCGCATCTTATTCTTTACTAGTCCATTTTTGGAAATTTTCATTTTTCCTATTTTGTCTTCAAAATGAACTTTTCCAACATTACAGACAAAGCGATCTCGTTTATGAGACATTCATGCATAAATATACTAATCGAAAAAATAATAATAGAAAGCATAATAATAATGTAGTAATATAATATACTTAAATCTTGTCCTTTATTTTTTTAAACTACTTTTTAAAATATGTATTTAGAAATATTAAGTCATTTTTCAATTTGTCTCATATTTTCATAAATTTAAGGTCATTTTGTAGGTCAATTTCAGGCATTTTTAGGTCATCCAGTTCTGAGCCCTACAATAATATTGTTAGGCTTATCACAGCCCCTCCCGAAAAAAATCTTGGATACGCTCCTGTTCTGAAAAATGTCTATTTGCAATGAAGGAAACCTGCTGCAGTAGTTAAATTATATTATCCATGAAATTCTCGCATGTTTCATAAGAATGGGTACATCTGATTCGGTACATCTTGTTAGCAGTCATGACAGGCTCCAAAAGCGTTTACCAAAGAATTCCTTAAATACAGTACTTCACATACTTGATATTAAGTACTGTGTTTTCTAAAATCAGGTAGTTGAAAAATGCCTTACAAGGGGAATTAATCGGAGCAAAGCTTAAGGGCAAAGTGTATACTGATCAAAAATGCATTTTAAGCGATTGTACATTCGCTAGGCACAAAATGAAGCCTAATTTTTTTTATCTTAAAAATGGCGCAAAAAACATTTTTTTGTTTTTGAATTCAGATCAATGGTATGTTTGATTGGCAAATTTTAAACAAAAGCACATGTTTTACATGCAAGATTGTGATGAAGCCCATTTTTTTTTTTATTTTCATAGAGGATACCAAAAATTACCCTAAAGAGCAACAAAGCATTCAAGTTCTTACTTAATCAATAGCATACAGGTTCATTGCTGCGATTACATGAACCCACCAATCAATCCTATCCTGTGGTAACTTCACCCATCTCTCATAAATCTACCTCCCTTAAATCTACCCTAATACAGTATTGTCCTCCCACTTACATCTAGGTCTTCTCAGTGCTCTCTTCCCTTCGGGTCACCCAGTCAATATTTTGGAGAGATCTTTTTCCTCCCCCTTGCACGCAACATGTTCAACTCATTTCATCCTCTGTGATTTAGTTACTATTTTTTAAATGTATGTATAAATTTATTATATTCCCACTTTTTCTCTAAGATTTGGCAAATACAGAATAACAAGCTCCTAAATTTTATGTTCCAAATCTATAGTTCCCACGATTTTTAGACACTCGCAGTGCAGTCCCTACCTCGAGAACCAAACGAGAGACTATTTTTACATCCAGAGAATTTTACACTGACAGGATCCATAAATCAAGTAAGTTTTTCTTAACAATATTTTTTACTGGGAGATGATGTTAACCTCACGCCAAAGCCCCAAGTTGGAGGAGGACCACCTGTCCACGACTGCTTATTCAATATATTTGTAGCTGCCCTCTGTATCAGGAGGCCATGCCATGCTCTGGGAACCCCTTTATATACATATATACGAAGCACTGCATTTACTGATAAAAAAGGTGTTTGGTTCTGAAGCAAGTTCTAAGTGATGCTGTTCAAAGATGCCAAATTTTAAACTTAGCAAATGACCTTATAAACCAGATCGTGGCGGAGCTCAATTTTTTATTTCCAAAAGTGTGGCAATTATTTTTTCTTTTTTAAACTTTTAGAGTTCTGTGCAATGGTACATTTCATTCACAAAGTTTAAGCACATGACTTTATAAAGCCAGATTGTAAAGGAGCCTGAATTTTATTTTTGGAAAGGGCATTATAAATCACGGTCAAAGTTCATCCTATGTTAAGTACCTGTATGGGGAACTGGCATTGCTCCGATTTAAGCTGCAGCTTCCTGCCCAACCTACCTACAAGAAAATAATTCTTCACACTTATAAGTAGGGTGACTGTAGGTACCGTTTTCAATGGGACAATTCCGTTTTTAGGTGTCTTGGCCATTCTGTCTGTATTTCAAAATGGCACCATTTTTTATAAAATTCTAGGAACAAGTTCGAGAATAGGACATAATAGTTATGTATGTATATATTTGATTTGGTTTTCATAGTTTTAGATACCGGTACTGTTTGGAATTTGTTAATGAGTTTTCTTTGTAGCAATTTTTTTCTGGGCAACAATGGTTCCGGTTTTAATGTAACAGCGATATGTAAGAAGGTAATAGTTTATTTTTCACTCATTCAGAAGCTAGTCTTCAACGACATCTGTTGTGCCTTAAGGACCAAAAATGCTAGAGTACATTGATTGCTAAGGTGTACCGCTGATGACTAATATTAACACAATTTGCTTTTGCGTATTAAAACAGTTGAAAGATAAAAGCAGAAGACTTGAGAGGAGAATTCCAGGTAGGTTATGTTCATTTCACTAGTGAGGACAGAGAGGCAGAGCTAGCTTATTAACAGAGACACAATTTTTTGGTGGATTGCAATAATGCAAAATTTGTTAAAATGTACTAAAATGTATCAGCATTAATTATATAGCAATTGTCTGCATAATTAATAGACTTTACTATCACCATTAAATGCAAATTTTAACTCAACTCTTAAAATTAACGCTTATTTACGATTACCACATAATGATTAATTTATGCAAAACTGTTTACATATATAATGAAAGTGATGTACAGCTAGTTGTACAAGAATAACAGCAAATCCAACACTGGGTTTAAATCAGTGTTTTCATCAGATATAAACTTCAGTTTCAAATGATTGCAAAAAAGCCCTTTCAGCATACAATATTACTTTGTCCAAACTTAGAAACGACGTTTACTTGTTATTTTAACGAACAAACTAAATCAATTGTTTGAAATTTAAATTAGTACAGTAATACAGTAGAAGCCCAAAATACCGTGGTTCAAAATACTGCGGATTCGGATGTAACACGGGGGAAAGTATGTCCTGCCATAAAAATATACCATAGTTTTATAAATAAAATTTTTATTTTGGAAGTTGAGTTAAAACAGTAAAAATTCTGCAAAGAGCGGTTCTGCAGTACATTTTTTTTACCGTTAGACCTGGCCTCATTTACGCTAGTTGACAGTCACCACCGAATTCCAAAGGATTTAGCAGAAGTAACGGGACATGGAATGAATAGTGTAGTTCTATAAGGATTTAAAAAATCTTCACCTGCCAGAAATTCTTAAAACCTAGGAAAGTTGAAATATTATTTTAGTTTGAATCACACATTCGGATTGTAAAGTCGCGAGTTCGGAATACAAAATGTTGCAGAAGCGGAAAGCATGTTCAATAGGAGATAAACTGAAAATTATTGATTGTGTAAAAAACGGGGAAACAGGAATATTATACCTGAATGTTACAGTGTATGTTTTAGTAAATGTTGTACGTTACTCTCGGGAATTAGAAAAATTCTCGTGCCCCATCTGCGAAAGAAGAGCCATAAATTGAGAACAGTTACAGGACTAGATTAAATAGCATAACTGGTGAGTAATTTTTAAAACTACTGTATTTTATATTGCTGTATAACACTGTAATTTATTAGTGAACCAATGTTCCCCTCCGCGGGGTTGATTTTTGTCACTTCCTCAGTCACATTTTGATATACCACAGTAAGTTTATAATGCAGGGTAATGCATGTCCCCCATCAACCACATTATATCGGGCTTCTACTGTATTTGGTATTTTATTTCACCACTTTTATCCTGCGTTGAGCCTACTTTTTATACCGACATTCATAAGTTTTATTCACCATAAAATCGTGCCCCTGGTTATTAATAAATAGAACCGATAAACACTTTAAGAAATAGATTTTCACTTTCAAATCTGATCACACACATAACTTACACACTTCATAAACTTTCATTTTACATTCAGACCTTACATACACAACATAAAAGAAATCAGTTTTCATAAGTAAAGAAATAACACAGCTGTTCATAAAACTAAGGAAGACAATTTTTATGTAACCTATTGTTACAGTTTGTTCATAAAACTAAAGTACTGATATAAACTTTAATGGCATTGAAAATTATGATACGCAGAATTTTATCTTACACAGTCCTCCAATCAAACAATGCAATTCGATTTATAACTACAAAAGTGGTCACCCTAATCATAACAATGTTAATTAGCATCAACTGATAAACATTATTATGTTTATCATAAGTTATTAGTTATTAAAAAAAACTTTTAAGTCAATTATAAAAAAAAAACATTCACACTATATCTGTATAGGAATAACAAAGTGCAGTCTATTCAATCTTAATACTGCATTTAGTGGTCTAAATCAATAAAATGAACAAATAAATGCAATATGTCTTTGTGATACGTACAATGGTTACACAAACTAGACCTACTCAACATCATCTCTGTCTTCCTCTTCTTCTCCAGGCTTTTTTATAAGCTTCCATTCTTCTGCTGCTTTTAGAGCCTCCAACGCATACTTCCGCACCTTTTCTTTGCCTTCTTCTTCAAGAGTAGAAAGAGCTAAGAGAATTTCCATGATGTCGGTAGCAATAAGCTTTTCTGCAGCTTCTTTGCCACTCCTCATTACGTTGAAAACTATGATTACTCCTCTGTGCTGAATATCAGTACAAGGATTTGCCAGTAGTTGGTGAAGAACATCTAGCCAGGTTGTAGGTTCAAAAATTTTTTTGCAACATTTCTTGCTTTCTGATGTAAGAATGGCAAGGGCTCCAGCTGCAGCCTTACTGGTTTCTTCATCTTCTTCTGAGCACAGCAATACAAGAAGCTTTGTTCGATCATTCTTACCTTCATATATCTTGATAACGTCAGGCGTAGAGATCAGATTGGTGATTACTTGAGTAGCAGCTCTTTTCAACATTACATGTTGTTCATACATGTAGTACTCAATCTTGGGAATGCCACCCTCCTTCAAAATACGTTGTCTAACTGTTTCGTTAACACTTGCCACATTGCACAGAGCCATGAGGGCTTCGAAGTTCTCTAATGCATTGCATTCCAGGTGCAACAGGTTAATAAGAGGACGAACAACTTCTACACACCTCTGTCCTGGGAATGCTACTTCAGGATTTATTGTTATTCCAATTCGAGCAAGAGCTTGTGCTGCTTGCTTTTTGCCTTTATCAGTACCTTCAAGAGCCATCGGAAGAAGCACTTTTGCACCACCCTGCTGTACTACAAGCCCTCTCAATTCCTGTTGAGAGCACAGTGCATTAAATACTCGACAAATTAATTCCTTAGTGTTTGGACTCTCCGTTTTTGACAGCACCACCAAAGCACTTGTGACTCCTTCCTTTGCTAGGACTTCAATTCTTTTTGCTACGAAGTCAGGGTCATCTAATTCATGCTCCTCTGGAATGTGATGTTTTGAAAACTTGGCAAGCTCCACCATTTCAGGAATGATCTCCTGTTTCTCGTAAGCATTAACCAAATTTACTAGTGTGGTCACACAACCATATACTGCAGATTGTCCCCCTGTCTTAGCCAGTTCAATCATAGCTCGAAGAGCATCCTTATCTTCTACCAATTTCTCCTTTACGTCAGCATCCAGAGTTAGGTATGAAAGTCCTTCCACAGCCCACCGCCGCATGTCACGATCTTTGGCTGGATTTATCAAGAATCTTCTACAGGCTTCAGCCAATTTAGTAGTTGATCCATCAGCAAACGGTCTTATTGATGCATCTGTTCCACCACTGCTGCCCAATTTACACAAGCCCACAAGGGCTCGAACACGAATGGCATCATTTTTAGATGCATAAAGTTTCTTCAAGATGTTTACACCTTGATCGATTATACTTCTTACTTTATCCTTCTTGGAAGCAGCTGCAATGATGCACTCACAAGCTACTTTCTGCTGCAATGTGTCATCTGTTCCAGCCATAACAAGAATCATCTCCATTATTCCTTCACGGGATAAAATGGTATTTCCTATATCAAGTGGACCTAATAGCAGTGTTGTCAATGCTACAGCCACACGCACTTTCGACTCAATGTCTGGTGTTATTAACTTTTCCTTAATATATTCATCTACACCATTCAGAAACCTTTCACGAGCCTTGTCATAATACATATTTTCATATATGCGACCAAGGCAAACAGATACAATAGTACGAGTGGATTCTGTTATTTCCATTGCAGATTCATATCTATATTCTTCTAACTCACTAGCGACTTCCATCAATCGGTAGAGACCTCGGATCTCCACAAGACGTTCGGCCCAATTCAAAGCAGTATAGTGAACATTCCTAGTGATGAGTTCCAAAATAGAGTCTCTAGCCAATCCTGTGATAGTACGACTTGTGGTAGAATATACAAGACACATCAGTAGTGTATCAATTTCCTTCTTGTTCTCCTCACACAGCTTTTCCTGGGGTTTGCTATCTGGGTTGTTCTCCATTCCACTAAGGGTATTGAGAATGGTTTGCATGCAATACTGTGCTGCATTCACCTGTTCTTCCACTTTGCAGTTCAAAAGCTCCAGAAACCAGGGCACTCCCACTTCTTGAAGCACGCCTTTTGTCCTCTCAGCATTATTCTTGCACAATTCACCTACAACTCTCACACCATTCAGGAAAATGTCATTGTTCTTCTCTACTTTAAGTAAACTACTAATTTTTTGAACTACGCCTTGCTGGTACATAAGCTCTGCACCTGCCTTCTCTCGTGCCAATACCAATAAGTTTTTCATGGCGGTTTCTCGCTTCTCCTTTTCTTGCTCCACATCGAAAGCATACCTGAACATCTGACTAACTCTGTTGCTTGTTTGGGCATTCTGCTGTATGCGATCTTGCACTATCTGATGAAGCCTTTCCAAAACAGGTTGTATTGCTTTGTTTCCAGGATCAACAGTATGAACTTGTCTAGCATCTTTATATGCCTCTTCAAACTTCTCTAATGCTTCATATGCCTGACAGCGTCTGAATAAAGCCTTTGGATCGTTAGGAACAATATCCAATGCAGCGGTACAGTCGTCTCGGGCTTCAGCATATTCATTTTTCTTAAGATGCACAGCTGCTCTGTTTTTAAAATATATGGCTTTGTCAGCATTATCTTCCTTGGTAAATTTTATAGCTTTTGTGTAACATTTATAAGCTTCGTCCCAGTTTTCTGCTTTAAATGCTGCATTACCTTTTTCTTTCCATTGCTGTGGTTCATTTACTGCTTCGTTTGTAGCTGTTGTAGTATTTGTCATGGTTAAAAATATTCACTTTCACCAAAATGTTTCACTTCTGAAGTATACAGTTGTTCACTACCAAAGACAGTGTCTTATCACTTGTGTTGTCACTTATAAAATGTACAATATAATGCTGGCAGCACAAATTCGGTCCTTTTTATTAAACTAAACCTCGTGGCCTAGAATATTCTAGCCAAAGAACATGTTTCCAGTCTATTTTTGGATTTTTGTGATCATCTGCCAAAACCCATGCCCTGAAAAGCTTATAACCTATATCATGTTATATATAGAGGCAATGGTAATTTTTGTTTCACACTAGAGAATTTTGTTACATTGGCGAGCCTGAAGGTTGTTCACAATTTTAACACCAGAAAGCGCTGAATTCAATTTAAATGTATATTACTGTAATATATTACGTAAAGTTTTTGGTATTAATGTTATGTAGTGACATTATAGTTTATAACTCCTTTGAATTAGTGTGGCTAGTATCGAGTTACTAATGACTATATTTTGACTTGCCTTATTTGGAAACGAACTGAAGATAAGGGGCCCGAAAAGTTCATGATGACTTCTCACTGGGAAGAGTTCTATACCTCACATGCAACACCAGCTGATTATGAAGAAAACAGAAAGCTTATGAAACATTTTTGTCAGCAGATCTCTTCAGACCAGAAAATCGTGTTGGTTACGGTAATGTTGCCAACACCAGTTTTGTTTATACACAGACAATCAGTTCATGTTCATTTTTGCTGAATATCTCGTATTGAAGGTTATGTTGTTACATTGCATTTGTGTCAATTTGTCATTAAGCATTGAGTATATACATCAATGTAATAAGGAAAGTAAACAGAATAACATACATCCAATGTGTGGTTTTAACAACCAAAACTAGAAGGGAATCCTAGTGCTGTGTCAGTTTATGCCAGCGTTTCTCAACCTATGGTCTGCGAAGATGGTGCAGATGGTCCGCAGACATAATTTAAAAATATCATAAAGCAAGTGGACAGTAAAGAAGTAATTTTTGTTCACATATTTCGTTATAATCTATAATTAATACCCCGGACCGCCGGCGTGGTCTAGTGGTTAGCGTCGCTGACTACAGATCCGTCGGCCCGGATTCGATCCCCGGTACCTCGGATTTTTCTGATTTAGGGAGGTCTGGTAGGGGTGCACTCAGCCTCGTGATTCAAATTGAGTAGCTACTTGATAGAGAAGTAGCGGCTCCGGTCATGGAAACCACCATTAACGGCCGTGGGTGTCGGCATGCTGACCACATGCCCCCAATCCTGCCATCTGCCTATAGGTAGATGACGGAGCGGTCGGGTGGTAGGCCTTGTCCCTTTGGGGATGTCGCGCCACGGAGTTAATGAATACCCCAACTATTAAGAATATAGGTTTTCTTTTAAAAATGGGATGTAAAATTAGTGGTCTGTAAATTTTTTTAGAAATTTTAGAGGTCCTCGGGTTCAAAAAGGTTGAGAAACGCTGGTTTATGCCACAATTATACACAATTGGAATCATTCGTAAACGCTTCATGGCACCCATCTGTCTCAAAATTTGATACTATAACTTATTTTCGTGGTAGAGTTCGTCTTAATACAAGTCTGGTAGAATTTTAGGTTGGAAATTTAGATTATGTAAGAAAGAATAATATCCGTCGTGGAATAGATCATTTAACGTCATGTTTTCAGAGCAGTCTAATGTGACACGAAATTTAGAATATGCCAGGAAGAATAATAACAATATCTGTTTTGGCATAAACCATTTAGTGTCATATTATATGAGCAGTCTGTTGTATATGGGACAGGATATTTTTTTAATAATATTGGCCCCAGAAAACAAAATTTACTATAAGAGTACATTAACTTACTTGCCTGGGGGACTGATATTTATAGGATCAGTTATTTTATTATACGTGGATACTTAATTATTTTATGTTGTACCCTAATTTGCACTGAATTATGTGAAATTAAACAAGATATTTCAGAGGTTTTCAGTTTACGAGCTGTTACTGCATATTGATTGTTGACCTACTTGGTGGACAATATTAAGTTAGGCCTACTTAACCCTAGGCCGGTATTCATAGTCGGCGACTTAAGAACAGACTTTATAAAGCTGAACTTATTTGACAAGTCGACTTATATGTTTTTCGTATTCATGGTCTTCTTTAAAGTCGTACTTTATTAAGTCTGACTTCATAAAGCTCTACTTACTCTACATATTAAAGTCGAAGATGATAAAATGAAAAATCACACGTTCATTGCCGTATCAATTAAATTAGCCAATCGCATTCAAGATTTTTTCAGATTTCGTGTAATGCAAAGCCATCTGGGTACATATTTCGCTATTGTGATATAAAAATACTGACGGCTCTGTGCATTGTAAGCAAAGAATTCAATTCATCCAGTCATATTATGCAGCATGTAAGTAAACTGATAAATAGATTCTTGAGAATATTCTGCGTATAGGCCTATATTAGCTTGAAGATCGTTCAGAATTAATACCGGTACGCTTAAGCATTTATTTTGATGTTAATTATTGTTTTAGAGAGATTCAAATCAGCTTAGGAAGCTTTGGGGCGATATGAAATGCCAGCAGAGAGAAATGCTGATGAAAGATAGGCGATTGATATTTCCAAAATTGTGTCTTCTTGGAACTAAATCTCTTTTTAAATTCATTGTCACTGTATAATTTGAAAGGATTCGTCATCTTTCCCAAAAAAGCTTTGGGGTGCGAGTTTCTTCTAATACCTCGCCTAGATCTTCAAAATTACTATCCATGGAACTGGCTTAAACTGAAATAAGTCAGGGGGACCCTTGACTTGATAAAGTACAACTTATTTCAACAAATAAGCCGTACTTTAGTGACTATGAATAGCAATAAGTTTGACTTTGTCAAGTTTGACTTTATAAAGTAACTACGTCATAAGTCCGACTTGTTTGTGTCAGAAACTCAACTTAAGACGAGATTAAAGTTTGACTTGGATATAAGTACAACTTATTGCGACTATGAATACCGGCCCTAGTGCCAGCAGCCATACAATTTGCTGTTGAAGCGAAAACTGCAAACTGTCATATGTCACATTTAAAAAACAATGAAATTACCTGCCTGCGAAGGAGGCATCACTAACGTAGAATGCCACTGCTAAATCAGGCCTAATGTCACTTTTTCTAACTAACCTAGGGTTAACTAGAGCATATTAAGTTAAATCCAACAAAAACCCTAATCAGGTGACTTCTGTTGACAGGGGAGTTACAGCACAGTAGGTAATAAGCCAATAAAATGCTAATGTTGGTTTATCTGTTCATCACGTCTTGCCACGCCCCCTTTATATTTACAAGGCTAGCAGTTGAGAAGTGAACGTGTTGTATGATCCTAATGGCTAATATACAAGATAGCACATAGCTTGTAAAATATACAACAAACCAGAATTAGTTTCTGTTTATCTCCATACAAGATATTTGAAGTGCATATGTAATAAGGTACTTATTGAAAACTCGTAACTTGCATCAATAGAGAAGATTAGTAATATCAGAATAAACGACAGCATATAATTTTACATTTTTGGTTACTTTAGAAGGGGAAATTTCAATGAGATAAATTATAATCATGCTTCTCACGTTATCGACGATTATCAGGAGGCAATTACAATGTGTCATTTAACTGTACATATTAGAATATATGAGTAAACTTAATCCTAAGTCTATTGTATATAGTCAGTAAGGACTAACTGTGGATGGGTGAAGTTTCGTGACATTTTTCAAGACTCCATCTGAACGGATGAGAGGATATCATTTATTAATAGGCCTACATAATTATTAATATTCTGGAAAGTGAGAGAAATTGAAATTAGTCAGGGAAAATCAGGGAATTTTGTAAAGTACGGTAAACGAGAAAGTCAGGAAAAGTTTTAAAAAATATTTAATAGTCAGGGAAAATAACTAGCCCTAGTGAGCAAAATGTGAGGGGCATGTGCTTTGTTCCTGTCTGCTGTAACCCACATTGTATCAAGCAATTTTTTTTTTCAGTACTTGACCTAATTATTTCTTATTTTTGTTATGGGGATGGAGGAGACTGGGTTTTTTGTTCGTTTTGTTTACAAAGAACCTTGAAAACATAAATTCTTGTGGTCAGGGAAATGTAAATTTGGAAAGTCAGGGAAATTTATTTTGGCATTTCTATGGACACTCTGTACAACTCAATATTCAGAAAAGTGGAAGAAGCACACTATTTTTCATTAATGGCAATGCATTTTTTAAAGCAGTTAACAATTGGAATTTCAAACTTTGTTTAGGCGTTCTCAGTAGCATCCATACTATGATGATGCTTTTAGTGTATTGGCATTTAATCTGTGTGTTATGCGACAATCCTATGCCTGTAGAGTTAATTCACTTAATAAAAGAATTCCTGCAAGATGGCAAAGGTGACTGTTCTACAAAGCAACATAACAGACAGCACAAAATAAATTGATATTGTATGTGTATGAATTGAGTCTTCATCTCTATATATTAGGCCTATATAACTAACTTTGTCCTGACTGACTGAATGACTGACTGACAACGTAGAGCCTAAACTATAATAGGTAGAGACTTTGAATTTTGACAGTATCTTCGTTTCAAAATGTAAGTACAACATTAAGAAAGGATTTTGCAAAATTTTTATTTTGAATGCCAAAATAAAATGTTTTCTATGAGACGAAATACCTTATTACAAAGAATTAATCAAATACAAATCACATGGCATGTACAGTTCTAATGACAACAGTGTATTGTTGGCATTGTTCATAGATAGCTTTGGAAGTGCATGGTACGGGACTTTGACAAATTATGGGTAGAGAAGCTATCGATATAATTCATTGGTGTAAATAAATAATGAAGAATGAAATCCATAAAAAAATGAGCAATGTGATGCAATCACATGACTTTCTCTACCTGGACATAGAGAATACCATTTTCTCATTTTACAGTTTTATGTAGAAAAGAGTTCGTATTTCAGGGACAGTATTTTCAGTTTTCTCAGCCTGAGTGTGCCAACGGATATTCCATATCAGAAGTCAGTAAAAAATGCTATCCACTGATTATATGTTATTCTTAGCTATAGGCTTTGCATTTTATTTTTAGTTGAGAAATATGGATGTTTATCATAGCCCCTAAGCATGTAAAAGGAGACAAAATAGGATGCAACATTTTTAGTTCTGTGCATGTAGTATATTATTATGTCCCAGGTTTTGGGGAAGGAAAGTATGAAAGTGATACTGAATTTATTTTTTATTTCAGCCCTGAAACAGTTGTATGGTGTCATGAGAGTGAGAAATAAAATATTCCATAAAGACAATATAGCCTAATTTTATGTTACCAGAATTTCTGTTTCTTATTTCAATCCCTACCAGGCTTGATGTGTAGAAGCAATAGGCTGCTAAATTCTACATCCTCTATGAGCCATAAAACACTATATCAAACATTTTCCGGGGGAATAGCATGAGTGTGATAAGTCGTTCTTCCTCATTTCAAATTCTAAATACCTATACAGTGAATGCCACTTAATGTAATCAGGGATAATGTTATCAGTTGGGTAATGTTATCACTTTTATGAAATCCTGTATGGATTAGTACTGATACATTGAAAAAAAGGCTGTTTATTGTGATCAAAGATTCGGTTTATGTTATCACACTTTCCTTTTTGCAGCTATATTTCAAAGTACTGTACATCATTCAAAATTTCGTTTTTAAGGGTGTGATAAAATGGAGGTAGCAATACTGTTCCCAGCCCACATGATGACCAGTTCGAGGGGTGGCATTACCTAACTTTCTCTTTTAAGCAATAAAACATGTTTCATCCCTCAGTTTAGCTGCTGCTTTTGATTTATGAAGATTAAAAAAAATTTAAAAAATAAATAAATAAGAAAGTGTTGACATGCAGTGATGACTAGTGTAAAATGAAGTCTTGAACAGACAGGCGCTAAATGTTTTGTTACGTAGTGTTCACCACAGATCAGTAGACTTCCAAAAACACTCGTAACTGAGTATGGAGTATTGGTTAATGGACTCCTAAAAGAAAGTAAAATATTAAAAACCTTGTTACTGGTTGAAAAAATAGTTGCTTGCAATCTATTACTGTAGTAGCCTATAAGTGGTTCAATAATTCACAGTTACATATTATTTTATGAATAAATAGCTTTTAATTCTGTTTTGTAGTGTGTTATCTTATATATAACGTTCATTTCATTCCTGTTATCAATCGGTTAATATCATCAGATTAGCTGCATCCCAAAGTGATCACAATAAAGAGCCTGTATAAGGGCCTAGGTTTTGAAATTCGAAAGACTTCATAAGTTAGTTTCGAATTATAAAATACAAAACCTGAGTGACGCTGGGCCTTTTAAGCTAGTTAAAGCATTTAATTGCCTATCTTTACCCTTCATTTACCAATAGTAATTATTACATTGGTTTTGGTTTCAAATTTGTATATAACAGTGTAGTATAGATAATTACATAAGAAGAAATTGTTATATTCTAACTTAAGACTAACTCTTATATTACCTAATATCAAGACAATTTCAAATTAGCCTACCTAATATTAATGAAAATTGTATCATGTTTTGTAATTTAAACCTATGACAATTCATACCAATTAATTTTTTACAAACTTTAAGGCAAAAAATATATTGTAATGGATTATGCCAGTACTCACCTCATAAATTGGCAATCTGTTCGCAGTCCGGTGGTACTACCGTGCCATTAGAACACAATACAGTGCGTTTCGTTGATAACTTCAGCGCTGGGACCAGAGGATCAGCATCTGCTGAATATTTCCTGGAAAATGGATATGCCGTCATTTTTGTGTACAGGTTCAGTATTGTATTCTTTGTTGGTTTACAAAATATATATGTCAGTAGTGTATAATCAATTTTGTAAGCAATTTTTTATACAGTATACAATTGTAAGCTTTAAGTATCATGAAGGTTGTTTTTCCAAATTTGATTACTGCCTAAGGAATCAACAAAGAAAAGAAATCCATATATGTAATATTTTATAATTATGTGAAAACTTGATCTTTTTATTTATATTTGTAATAGTGTTATATGTTGACCACAATATTGGATATGTTATTTCTTGAACATTTGTCCCATTACTCTCTGTCTTTATTGGCAACCTGCATCAAAATGCAGTTATCAATGTACATATGATTTACAGAATAAGAGGTTATAGACCAAACGGAATATGGAAATATGACAGTTTAAAGTACAATATTAGTGATAAGCAGGGCCCGGATTTGTAGGTTTTAACCTATTTTTCCCCCAGCTTCCTAATTATAACATTTTCACATATTTTTCCGTTTCATGCCTCTTGCTTCCGAATATATGAATCTTATACAACCTAAAAAGGGCTAAATTGGACTAAAGAGCCTAAAAGGGGCTAAAGAGGACTTTTGCAGAAAAACAAGATTTTTAAACAGATTTTCCAATTAATGCAAAGGTAAATAAATTATACAAATTTGTGTAGTTTAAGAAAAGACATCATAATAAAAATTAATTTATACAACGCACTGAAATTAACAATGTATATGTCCCTTTGTCGCTTGTCTTTTTAACTCAAAAATGTGCTGCCTCGCTGTCACAGGAAATGAAACTTGAGCCATGTGAAATACTTTGAAATCTGCGAGTTATCCATTGTCGTTTCAACTTTCCAATAAGTTGCCGACCAAATGACAGAGAAGTGTATTAAAGAAACAAATTCAGTCTATGCATTTTTGTAGATAGGAAGTGAATTGAATAGTGTATTGAATAATTGTATTATTAAAGGGTAAATATGTCAATTGTTTATGTTATTTTTCAAGTGCCGTTATAAGGAATAGTTACTTGTTTATTTTCTAAAAGTTAGAATAAATGTGTCAAAATTATAATACAATTTTCGGTGTTAATATTAGTGTTATGTTTTATTAAGAGGGCTGAAATAGTTTGTTTAGAAAGCCTAAAAAGGGCTATTTTACGAAAATAAAAGGCTATAATACCTTTTATAAAAGCCTAAAAATCCAGGCTCTAGTGATAAGATATAAAAAACAAGACAATCCAAAGTACATTATTAATATTATCTTAAAAAACTCATTAATAGAATAAAATGGATTTTAAGATAGCCAGTCTCTCAAAACAGCCTTAAACCTGTTTGTTTTAACTGACTGTGCAGTTTTGGGTAATCTATTAAACAATTTAATACCTATACTATTACACCACTTGCTTTGTATTAGTTAATCTTGCACTTTGAGTAACAATGAGGTGGTTATTCCTAGTGTCATTTTGACAATATATACCAAATAATTGTAGATATATTGATTAATAACAGTGAGAATTTTAAAATAATGAAACAAAGGATGACAATGAGCATCAAAAGATGCACCAGAGATAATTTTCAAGGTCTGTTTTTGTAATAATAGTGCTTGATAGATATCAGCATCATTGCCCCAGGTCATATGACAGTGTACTGTAAAAAAAGCATAATAAAATTGCTTAAGATGGTGCTTAGATACATTATTTTTTTTAACGACTTGGTAGAAAAAGCACACGAGACAACCTTTTACAAACATAGGAAATATGACCAGCCCAAGTATGTTTAGTATCCGATATGATACCCAGAAGATTAACTTCATCATGAAATTGTTTAAGGGAGAAAAGATTACATTGAGTTATATCAGTGTTAAGTTTAAAGCCAATATTATTGTATTATAATCATTAAGTAAATGTGAAAAAAGTTCTATATTTGTAATATGATACAATTTTGGGCTTAAATAAAGATATAAAGATATAGACAATACATTAAATGAATTAGACGTACACAGGAGTCTGTAATTTCGTGTTTCAGGCTTGTATTTCACATAGGTCACTTTCCATTAACTAATGTAATATGGGGCGGAAACACTTTTGCATTTTATTACCTATAAGATGTGTAAGTATTGGAAAGTTTCAATTTCTCTTTCTTTTCCATTTTAGCCATCCTGCCGGTAACTTATTCCAAAATAAATGCAATTGTCCTGTTTTATAAAAGTCTATGAACAAGCTCGAGAATAGAACATACACTTAAAGTTATATCTGTAGACCTTATTACATTTCGCATTTAGATACTTTTAATGCCTGATTGGAATTTAGTCGTAGCATTTTTTTTTTTTCAATGAAGTTAACCGTATTGTTTGGCAACTGGGCTTATTTACAGGAAAATGTTTATGTTTGCACAGGTATTTTTAGCATGTACAACATTTAAGTGCCCCACACAAGATCAATTATTTTGTGCAGAATGCAATATTCAGCAATCATTTTGATTATGTATGACAGTGATTGGTCGGCCGCGGTGGTCTAGAGGTAGCGTGCCCGCCTCTAGATCCGCAGGGCGCGGGATCAAACCCGGCCGCGGTCGATGGATTTTTCAGGACGTAAAAATCCTGAGCACGGAGTCCTCCGGGAGGGACTTTAAGCTGGGGGTCCCGTGTCGTAGATTTACGGCACGTAAAAGAACTCCAAGCCTAAATTAGAGTCTCTGGACAAAATTTCTCGGCCCTCTCACGTCCAAGAAATACTTAGTTTCCAGAGGGGGGTTGCGAGGCGATGGGCTTACCACCTGTTCCTCTACCCTCTCTCGGAAAATAAGCATATCAAAATTAGTTTAGGTAATAAAACCTCCACTTGGAGGCCCCTTCGCCCCACCTGGGGATCATAGGGTTACAGATACAGATACAGATGACAGTGATTGACATGTGCAAAATTAAATATACTTGGTATTTTTGTGCATCATCTCACGAATGACTGAGATTTTAATATGTGCATAATATAAGCATTAGGCTTATAGAGTACGATCAATAGGCCTGTAACACTCCTGTTTTCAAAAGTTTCATAATAATAATAATAACAATAGTAATAATAATAATAATAATAATAATAATAATAATAATAATGATAATGATGATGATAATAATCTAGAATTTTTAGGCAGTTAATCTGACTTGCTAGGGATGTCCCATTTTCAGCTCAAAATAATATGGTCACCCTGTGGCGCACCACTAGTCCATAGAATACCTTAAAATAAACTCATGTGTCTTAAGTATACAGAAGTTTAGCAAAGCACCATGTTTCCCTTAAGCCATAGCTATTTAACAGATCTATTGTCTGCTTTATTTCTTTCCAGATTAAAATCTCTTGAACCATTTGTTCGACATTTCATGGGTCAGAAATTTCTGGATTTGTTGGAAGTGAAGCATCAAGATGGTGAGACATCTGTAAAAGGTGAGCACCTGTGTTTGAAATGGTCATATTTCACTCATAACACCCTATTTTGTAGATAGGTTTACTTATTTGTCTACTGGGTGTATGTGTGTTTTTTTTTTTTTCAGACAAGTTCCAAATTTGAGGAACTATCTGTTTTTAAACTAAAAACTAAACATATTAAGAGAATGTAACTTATATTATCAAAAGATCAGACAGAAAAAATACCCAGATTAAGGAAACTATTGAATAATAATAATAATTTGTATTTAACTTTATAATTATTAAACTTGAATGCTTCTTTAACCTACATATTAAAAGCATTGTTTGGTGGTAGGCTGATGGAATGTTCTTACAGCCATAGATTTGAAGAAATGACTAATAATGTTTTAAAAATCCTGTTAAGTTATTGACTTTAATTTTTAATTAAAAGCTATAATTTGTATTATTCTCTCTGCAAACTGGTGGTGCTGAATTAATTTGCAAATTCCTTTTGTAATCATAAGTGGACAAACAATTGCAAATAATCTTTCATTTTCTTCCACAACAAGAGCTCAGGCCATATTTATTCAAGTTCAGTGATTTACATTACCCTGGGGACCCCACACGTTGTCACAACACAGTTGGTTTATTATAGTTCCAATGGATGGTACAATGCATCACCCGAAATGTTTAGCTACAGATGGCAGCAGAGAACACAGAACAGGGAACTGATGGTGTCATGAAGTAGACAACAGATGACGCTATATGCTGACTCGCTTGGAATGTCTCTAACTAAAAATATATTTTCCGTCTATTGGCATTAATACATCCAACAATAGCATGGCCAGCAGTGATGTGCGTTGACGGATATATATGACTGCAGCAGTGAAAGGGTTAATCGCAGTCTTTTCTTAGGTAGAAAGGTCTGGAACAGAGTGCATTCAGCCTCATGACACCATCTTAGGAGCTACTTAATATACAGAAGTAGAAGCTGCACTCATGAAAGTCATCAGTAACAGTCTTGGGAGTCAGCATAGCCCCCCCCCCGAATCCTGCCATCTAGCTATGGTAGTTGAAATAGCTTCTTACTTAACATGTTTTCTTTCTTACCAGCTTTTCTGGCTATGCATTGTACTTCACTGAGAAATACTGATCGCACTGAATAAGTGGCTGAATCACAGTGTGCACTCCTTACTGTATTATTTTGGCAATTGGGGTACTAAAGTACATTTTACTGTTCTTTAAGACCTGGGGAGAGCTGGTCAGGAGAGGTATCTGTGGAAATAAGAGGACCAAATCCCGGAGCCGGCCAATTTGACATGGATTTTTTTTTTTTTTTTTTTTTTTTTTTTTTTTTTTTTGTTTTTTTTTTTGTTTGTTAATGTGAGTGCGTGATTGTCAAGGTATCAAAAATCTGTAGTTCTGCTGACGCTGGTCGATTTTAATCTGATTTTATTTTCTGCATATCATAATTGCAATTTTAATTGATTCAACAAAAACATACTGGCACTTTGTTATATCAGTTTACCTGATTTTATTTGAAATTGTAATTGTTAGCATTTGCAACTTCTTTTTCATTCTCTTAAGTAGCTCTCTTCTCCGTTTATTTTGTCTCTATGACTGTTGAGAAGTAATAGATACTTAGTCCTATGATCATTTGAAGAATGTATGCCATTTGACAGATTCATTATTTTATGGAATGTGACCAGCAATTCTGTATGAGAATGTATTTATTACTTCCAAATTTACAAAAACTTATTTTATTAGAGGGCTATCATTTAAATGAAGCAAACAAACAATAGAACTTAAATTAATACAATGAATACAAATATTCCAAATATAATGATCAAAAGTTCAACAAAAATACCTCCCTGAAACTAAAATGTGTCTTCATTGCCAAATAATGTAAAAGTAAAGTGTTCCCTATACAAGCCGTGGAGCCCCTAAGGGTTCCAGGAGGTTGAGGTGCAACCAGATTTTAGACATTCGGCATGTGAAGGTGGTATGGCTGTTAGCCTTATGCACTGGCCGCCTTGACTCACAGGATTCCTCCTAGTGCTCATTTCTGTTGGAGGCTGAGTCGACCCCAGGGTCATAGTGCTACCAGAAGGATTAGGCCAGTTGAAAATCCCAACAACCTCATCGGGGATTGAACCCTTGACCTTGTGGTTTGTATGTAGATCAGTGCCTCAACCACTACACCACAGCATACCCCAAAAAATCCGAGGATATACTGGGGATCGAACCTGGGCCTGTGGTCTGTAGCCAGTGACACTAACCACAAGACCACACAGGCAGTCCACCATATAATGTTTTAATATAATTTTTCTTGTACATTTGTCATTGTTATATTTGAGTAATAATATAAATAAAGTAGCAGACTTTATCAATCTGAAATTAGTATAAAATAACTTATTTTGCAAAATATCCATTGAAATTTAAGGAAGTTAACACTGAAATCAGCTATTTCATTTCACCAAAAATCAGCAGGTGAACCTTTGCAGGTTAAAGTCTTGTTAACTGTAGTACTGGAGGAAAGGTAAATATAAAATAAACAGTTAATGGCTTGCATGTGTTGATGAAGTCTCATAGCACTAAAATGATAAGACCCATTTTCCACTTTTAAAATAATAAATAAAAATTCAAACCTGTTTTAAGTTTATATTTTGTCACTTGTATTAAATACTAGTCAAATCCAATGACTCCCTGGCAGTAAATACTGGTCAAAATTGTTGTTCTTAGTTATAAGAAGAAGGAAAAAAATTACTATTACCAATATATCAGGAACTGTATTACGGCACGTTCAGACCTATGTCCCAATGAGGTCTCATAAACAAGAAACCCAGCCTATAGTAGGGAATTTGTTAATTAGTGATATCTCATTTCTTAAGAAGGAAATAGCAAGGGAAAGAATTTACGACCTACTGTTACATTATACATGAGTAGTTTTAGCTTTTTCTCATTGGCTAATGTTCTAATTGACCACCAGTAAAATGTAGTAGTTAGCATTACTTATTGAAGATTGCAGGCCCTGGTTTGATCCCTGGGAGCTAATGGGATTTTTCTGAGAGAAAGAGATCTCTGGAATGGAGTGCAGTCAGCCTCATGAGGATAACTGAAGGACTACTTGATAAGGTAGTGGTTCTGGTAAAGAATACCATCAATATTGGCTGTGGAAGTCAGCAAGCTGACTACATGCCCCCATTTCTGCCATCTACCAATTAATTCAAATGTTGGTGGTGATGACACAGGGATTGGGTGGTAGGCTCTATCCCTTTATGGGATGTAGCAACACAGAGTTTAGGGCAGCTAATATTCTTGTTGTGAAGAATGTGAAAGATGTTATTTAATTCTACCACCATATTTTAATTTTCAGTGAAGGGTGACTGTGTGGACTCTATACTTCCCATTTTGACAAAGTACAGAGCAGCTAAAGAAGGTGGAAACTTTTTGTGTATTTCATTCACAACTCTGACTGAATATATGTGGCTTCTCAAAGCTTCATGTGAATGCCTTGCACCATTTCGATACCGTGCTCTCATTTACCTTGCTGCTGCGGTCTCCGATTTCTACATTCCACCTAATCAATTGGTCAGTAAGTATAAGCCTTTCTCTGTACTATTTAAGTCTTTGTAAGAGGAATATGGATATATCTGTGGGTGACAAGCTTGAAAGTAACTCCTTAATTTCATACTTAGCTAATTTAGGCCATTATTTTTCTGACGTAGTTTACCAAGTAGCCTCTAGATATCACTAGTGAAAAGCCTTCTTGTTTTAGTAAGCTCCAGATAATAGAATGAACTTAATACTGTGCACAGCAGATATATCCATTTCCTACATGAGAAGGGTTAAGCCAGTATAATATGAATTTTTATTAATATTTTTTCTCCAAATAAATATTTTTTGTGTGTAACTTTAATGAGATCCCGTTCCATCATGATGCTAGCTGCATTGAAAAAAAAATAGATAAGTTATATATATATTTTTTTTCTTTCTTTAAATACTGATTGTCATTTTAGTGTCAACTTAAGTGGATAACAATTAGACACCTACAACACTCTGGCCTTTGCAAAAAATAATTATATTACAGTATTTTAATTCATCAGCAGAAAGGAAATTTAATGTAACATTGAACACCAAATCATAGCCTTGCCATAATTCTGCAAAATATTAATGAAACGTACACCAAATTGCTCAGCAGAACTTAGAGAAAATGGTAGGCAACTCAATTATTGCCATTTTATGTTATTATTGTTATTATTTTGAAGTAATAACTTGTCTAAACTTTTATGCTTTCGTTTTGACAAACTTACTTAAAAATTTATAAATAAATAAAATAAAAATAATGATTAAAAAAAAAGCTTGATTCATAGAATGTGTACATCTCACAGAATGCTAAGATGGTAACCTTATGTGGCTATCCTATTTGCTTATAATGGAAAATTATTCATTTGAAATATTTTAAAACATAATGTTACACATAAAGAAATATATATCTGGGGTGCACGAGCAAAGAGAGTTAAGTCCACCATCCTAAAAAATTGAGACATGTCCATAGAGTTATAGATAACAATGTTCTCTACATTTGTGTTAAGTCCAGTAAGTCATATTCAAAATTGTACGATAGTTATGGATGTGTGCCTCGTGGGTTTATCCATCTCTAAAGCTATGGTGGGCTTGTATATTGTGTTAAGTCACTCTAATTCTTAGTAACTAGAAAGTAGACTTAAATCTCTTTGCTTGCGCACCCCGGATATAATTCATTTTAAAATGTAGTTACATATGTTGGATGATTAGCCACTTTTAATAATAGTTAATCTAATTAACGATATCATGCCAGAACTTCTTCATGAGTAGATGAAAATGGTGGACTATACTATGTGCAACATATTCCATCTTTAGTGAGATGTCTACGTATGGCGATTAAGGTGCTAGATTTTAAAAATAGTGGGTTGAGGGGCTTGCCCACTCAAATAATAGGAAGTAAACTAATTTCAGAACAGGAGTCTTCTGAAGTTATTTCATGTAATCGGTAATAATTCAAGACAGTGACATCTATAAACCAAATTTTGAACTACTACCTCACATGCATCTCCAAATGTAGCAGCGAAGTAAATAACGAGCTAAGTGCCAAATAACATATTTTTCAATAGAGTGAAAAAACATTCTAAAAGCTATTTCTTACAAGGAAGAGAGCCAAAAAAAAAAGCAACATGTATTTCATATACTTCTCTTTAATGCTATGTAAGAATCGAGAATGTACATCAAGACAATTATTTGAAAAAAAAAAGTTACTTTCAGACAAAATTTAATGATCTATCTCCATCACACATTACATGAAAAACGATCTAACTCCTACGAAACAAAACTGGTTTTAGTTTAATTAAGCATTATGTTTTCAAGTGTATCAACTCACTTCAAGAGGTCTTCATAAAATTCCCGGTTTTCTGCTTTTAGGTATGGAATCATTGCCCTTAAATCTGTCTTTTTTTCTGTGTTCAATCTATTCGTACAGCTCAGCAAAGGCAGATCCACTTCGGCTATCATTGATGGACGGATGTGTTTCTTCATTACCCAGACTTCTTTCCATGGTGCTATCTCGTTCAGATACTTACGCACAAGGACAACTCCTGGTCTATCTGATCGTATTTGAACCCATCTTGCCGCAGTAATGTGCAGGTTACTTGTGTTTATTAACTTCTCTGCAGTTGCTTTAAAATAAAAAAAGTCACTTTCCATCATTAGTGTTACTTGGAATGGCTTTCTGGTTGCTGTAATGATAACATTGGCCAAATCTGTGGGAACCTCACATGAAGCCCGGTGTTTTCTTCGCTCAATATGAGCAAAATCTCTATCACAACTCATAAAAGAATGACCTTTAACTAAGTACTTGTGATTGATCTCTTTGAAAACACCTTTTGACACTAGATACATCCACACAAACAGAATCATTTTGTTTTTGTTTTGAGAACAACAGTTATCACTCCACATATTTAACACATCTTGTTTTGTTGTAATGCCTGAGGTGAATGCTTTATAAACACAGGATGCAATTTCATTACCTCCACGGCCACACATCGCTTCATGCCAGAGAAACATGTGTCCTGTGTCATTATCTGCAATATGGATGCCCAGGTTGTAGTTTGATAGTTGCCTCATGTAATACATATCCCCATGTGTAAGGGTAGGTAGTGACAGCACTTTCTGGAGGTCCATTGCTGCAGTGCATATTGAGCTACCAGGCTCCTGTGAATCTGCTCCATCTGACTTCATTTTCTGTAGTGCACTTTCTACTGTGCGATGGTGAAGTTCTCTATCACGCTTAATGGCTCTGTTGTTAGGATCACTTCTAAGCTGATTATGGAACAAGTCACATGTTGAGCAGGTATCATGTCTAGGTTGGTGGAACTTCAGATCAGGGAAATGCTTTTGAAAAACTTGGCAGTAAAAACGATATGGTATGTGTGAAAAGTTAGGGTACTTCTGAAGAAAGTCTTTCCAAAGTCTATATCTACTTAGATCTGGACTCAGATACTGTTTATTCATATTCTTTGCCCTTGTGTAGTGACTTTCTTCCCTAGGGAACTTATTTATATGCTCTATCACTTTCTTCTCATCTTCTTCTGTGTATTTCCGATGAACTGTCAAAAACAACACTGAATACACGCACCTACAATGTGTCAGCTGGCTTAGGCACTTATGGCGGTTTTTACACATTGCTGTTGGGAGATACCGCTTACGACATCTTGTGACAGAATTTGTAACTACTTGTAGTGAAGTTTGGAGATAGCCCGTAATATATGTAATGTGCGATAGGACATAGATCATAATTCACCCATTAACCCATTTTTTCACATTTTAGCACTTAGCTCGTTCGCTGCTACAAATGTTCTTCACATTTCAAATCAATGTTTGAGTTATTCTTGAATGTTGTGGGTATCATCAGGTACCGGCAGTAGCAAAGTTTGAATCCCTACCATAATTATTTGGACACAATGTATTAGTATGATTTCTTACATTTTAAAAAAATGTGTTAATTTTGCTTTGCTCACAGCCTGAACATAAGATGCAATCAGCATCCGGTGCTCCTGTTATCTCGTTACAACTAGTGCCAAAGATGCTGGAGCCATTAGTGAACTTGTGGATACCTGATGCTTATGTTGTTTCATTTAAACTTGAAACAGACGAGGATCTTCTCCTAAGCAAAGCACGAGGAGCTCTTTCTAAATATAAGCATAAGGTATGTGGTAAGTAGGGCCCGGAAGTTTATGAAAAACCATATTTTTAACAATACACTCTGTTACATGTTATGGTTAAAATGTGTACAAGACATGAGAGAAATAATGGAAAATGGTTTCGTTTTCCATATTTTGTTAGTGTCTCAATAATAAATCATATTTGCTTGACATTAAAATATTTATGTGCATTTTTTAATTTTTCATATTTTTTATGGCATGTTTCTGAAAGATTTTATAGTGTATACCTCTGTTAATTCAAACATTTAGAGGGCATTTGGCTAAGTGAATGTTTCAAGAACAGACTACAAAAATTGACAGTACATAGACTAGTGTTTTTGGAACTGATTGTGTAATATTAAAGTGACATTTTACTTCATTAGTTTTCAGTTTATGAAGCTTTGACTTTGTTTTAAAAAAAGTTTTGATATGTAATTTATACAACTACTACTATTTTTTTGTAATTTATAATGTAAAATTCAGCTAAGAGAATTCGAGGTATTAAAATACTAAACTCAGTGATGCTACATGACCTACCACCCGACCGCTGCGTCATCTACCATAGGCAGATGGCAGGATTGGGGGGCATGTGGTCAGCATGCAAACACCCACGGCCGTTAATGGTGGTTTCCGTGACAGGAGCCACTACTTCTCTATCAAGTAGCTCCTCAATTTGAATCACGAGGCTGAGTGCACCCCGTCCCAGAAAAATCCGAGGAGGTACCGGGGATTGAACCCGGGCTGATGGATCTGTAGTCAGCGATGCTAACTACAAGACCATGCCAGCGGTCGAACTTGAAGTATTAGAATTACTTAAATGATTGAGTATACTTAATTGTTTCTGGAGCATATTTTGACTTCTGATAGAGCATTAATTTCCTAGCCTTTGTGATAAGATGGTAGTTTTTGTGAAGTCGATTTTGTGTACTTGAGTGTTATGCTTAAAAGCTGATAAATTATATCACATAAAGTTATATATAATAATTTTTCTTTTTTCGCAGATGTTTTTGTATTAATGCCTATGGAATGATTGTGCATTTTACATTATACAATTTTTACTGTATGTTCTTTTCTTACAGCTGGTGATTGCAAACCTCCTTCATACAAGGAAATATAGAGTTATACTTGTAACACCTACTGCAAGTAAAGAAATTGTACTAAGTCCTGAAGAAATAAAAGCAGGTGTTGAAATTGAATCAAAAATAGTTTCAGATGTTGTTGAAAGACACAGTTCTTTTATAAAGGAATCCTTCTAGGCTTCATATGCAGTGTATCAGAACACAGTTCTGTATTATTTTTAAATTCTCTGGTACTCCCATAAACTTAAAATAGGTAAAGGGTTGGTGTTGTTTGATACTGCTTGAAATTAATGGAGGTTTTGAAAATAAGTATTATCACTTGATCAGGTCAGCGTGTATTACACGTGAATTCTGGATTTATGTTCTAGAAGTCAATGGAAAACTGATGTTCCTATGTTTAATATTGTTTATTAAGAGGCATTTTATTTTCTATTATGAATGGATGTAATCCTGTTGATTTCACTTTGTTAAATGTGCTTAGTTATAAATTAATAAAAATATAAATCCTGATTGTTCACTTCTACTTTATTTGACCCTGAAATTCACTTTTCACTAGAAATACATGATTTGAGTCCTGAACCTGTCCCTACAAAAATTAACTTTATCCTGAATCCATCCCTACAAACATTAACTTTTAAGTGTTTCTACAGTACTCATGCACAAAGGCAACTTGAACATTTAAATTGTGTCAAATTAAATTTCACATTCAAATTCTAAGATGCAACTTAAATTTGAAATCCTTTTAATCTATGTATCATTTAGTTGAAAAACAACAAAATTGGCTTATACCTGTTTCCTGGAAAATTATTCTAATGATTTTATTTTCTAATGTCGAATAATTCAAACTCTTTATTATAAATCTTTTCCCATCATCCATATTTTTATGTTTTTCTTACTGGTTTTTGCTTCTTTACAAATTTCATGATAATTTTCCTAAACATATAATGCCACAGCTGATTTTTCAATTGGATTGTTCCTAATTACATTCTTTTGCTCTTGTATCAATCTTTCTTTCTATTCTTCCTATGTAAAACTTACACGATTTTTGGTATATTCCTGAATTCCAGTTTAACTTCTTTTGATTCTTAAATTTCCTTTTGTCATTGTTTAATTTCCCTCTGTGTAGAAGCATACTTGCTGAATTGTGATACTAATATAAAATATGGTAAAAATTACTATAATTCAGGTGCATTTCTATAAGTAATTGCATTCCGAGTTCATTTTAAGGAAAAGGTGTTTAAGAAAAAATCCTGTGGCAGAAAACAAGTCTTATCATTGCAACACATGAGACGAAAATTAATACCAGTATTATGAATCTATGGTAAAATGAGTCATCTATTTGCAAAACCTGAACTGAGGCCACATGATTAGTAGGATTTAGTGATGAGTGCTGGTTTAAGTATGCAGGAAGAATTAAGTTTTCTCATGTCACCAAATAGGATAGTACCTACCCCTGAGAAAGTGGGGAGCTACAATGAGTAGCTAAGTAACTGTTATGTTTAATTCTGTTAAAACACTCCATTGTCGAAAATCTAAAATTGCTACTGCATGCAAATACCAAGGCCCTGGCAGCAGTGGAGAAATAACATAAAAGGGAAAGGGGCTTACAAGTGAAACCTTTACAGAACCAGTTTGATGTGCTGTGGTTTATGGCAACAGTGCACAGTGGTCCAAAACGTGAATCTAGCGGGACTAAACTCATTTTGGTCACACTTGTAAAATTAAGTAACAACAGTCTGTTAATACTGAAAACATATCCCCTTATCACGAACCTTTAAATAAGGGTACTTTGATTTTTGACAGCATGACACATCCCCAAAGTCGGATGAAGGTTTGCCGATTTTGCATCAGGCATCAGAAAGTTTTCAAGAATTTCATGGTATCCAAAGAGGGTCCGTAGTAATAGTTTGTGTTTTTAGTGCAGCCTTATACCCTCTATTTAACTTGTAGAATGTTCCAGGATGAATGTATATTGCCAATATCAGTTACATATATTTATTAATTAAAATTACAAGTTATAAAAATATATCACTAGATTGATTTCGTCACTATTTTAAAATATTAAAATGATCAGCATAGTGTGATATAAAAAGTTAAAATGATCTTGTCAGATTGTAACAGCTAGAGAATATAGCTTCAGTTATAAAATAACCTGCTAAATAGGTTCGTCATATAGGCGTACATTTATCTAAAATACACTGCGTTAAAACTCACTATTGGAGTAGTCCTTGTAGGCTAGGTGGATTTTTGATGGGCAAGAAATACCTTCTTGTTTCTTCTCTTGAAGCTAGTGTCGAGATTGTCTTTGCTGGATAAAAAACGTTGTTGTTTCTTCTCTCGTAGCTAGCTGAACTGTTAGGATCTTGTATTTATAAATGTATTTATAAATGACAAATATTGTATAAAAACACAATAAAAGAATGTAAAGCAAAAAAAAAACTAGTTTTATAAAGTGTACATAAATATTTGTTACACTTTCTTCGGACCCATGGTTATAAAAAGAAATGTGATAAAGTATATAAATGCACAAAAAGTGCAAAGCCCTAGAAAAACTTAGCAAAGATGCTTCGACAGCGAGGTAAACAAGCACACTGGGGGAATACGTGGGATAATGCGCAAGACGCACGAGGCGCAGTAAACTGGTGGGCCGTGTGCGTCGCAGCTGGGCGTTCCTCGTATCTCAAATGTCGCTCGTATTTCAAAACAAAACTTCGCTCGCATCTCAAATAACTCGTATGTTAGGGCATTCATATCTCGAGGTACCACTGTATTTGGTTAATAAGAAAATAAGTATTCCATTATTTTAACAAATTAAAAATATTCCAAAAATATGTAATTAGTTAATTTTCATAAAACTTATGAAAAAAAATTCCATACAGTCTGTTATATTTTAGAAAAAAACAAGGGATCCAAAAAAGTGGAACACGCTAGAAGTAAATTATGGGTTATGACCCGCATGGAATTATTCAAATTATTCAGGAAGAACAGATTCACTAGGCAAGATTTGTGTAATTACATGGAAGAAAAATTTGAATTGCGGGACTGCAATACTGTTGCCTTATAGGAAATTTAAAAAGTGCTATTATTGTTTAAATCTGATTTCCGGAAACGCTGGAAACTATGTAGTAGAAAACATGATAGATTTGTGGTTAAATATACAAATGGTTAAATTCTGAACTAATATTCCCAGAAAGTATTATGAAATTTCATCCACTGAATTCTTCATCTTCATCAAATGTTGGAAGACCGAGAATTATTTTCTGAAGGTAGTGTTCTTAATCTACTGCTCATCACTTCAGATCCTTTGATATCAAATATACGCCCCTTATCTCAGAAGAAGAAATACAGTCTACGGTACCCTTGGAAGTTCGACAGCTCTTAAAAGAACCACACCTAATCAAAAGCCACAGAAATGATGAACAGAAGAAAATTTCGTCACCTGTAGAAGAAGTTGATGATGATGATGAAGAAGAAGAAGATGGAGGTGGTGATGATTATGAAGTAAATGGCGAAGAAGAAGAAGATTACGATTAAAATTTTGAAAACAGAACTGTAATCTTATGGTATGGTATCATAACACATTTTGTTGTATTCGTATGTATATATGTATGTGTGTTTTTATCTGAAGTAGATGATTTTTTTCCATTACCATCGTTTTCTACAAATGAATACATTAGCATTGTTCCTTAATCCAAAAAACAGTTTCTTTGTGCTGTAACTGAAATAGGGCAAATGTTTCCTGGAACTGAGGAAGAAAAGATCTGTCTGCATACAGCTAATTGAGTTTCTGTCCTCTGATTGACATAATAAATGAGTATGTACAAATGTGATATATTCTGTGTTCTGTGTATGTGTACATTCAAGATGCAAATAATTCTTTCCCGTTAGATTCTCCAGACGTACAAAATAAACAAGAAAATAATGATGATGACTAGAATTTTGAAAAGGGAACTTTTTACTTATGTATGTATGCCTTTATGTGTGTTTCATGTATTTATATAGGCCTAAATGTGTGCATGTATATATATGTATAAATGTATATTAATAATATATTTATATAGCAAATTTGTTTGTTTCTTTGCATTGTATGTGTATATTACATGTTAGGGTATAGTTTCAAAACATAATATAATTTTGCCCCGCTAGATTCGTGTTTTGGACCACTATGCAGTGGCATGTATAAAGTCATCCTAATAAAATATACAGAGCCACTAATTGCAATTGCCTTATCATATAATCTGAAATGTTTGTCAGTTTTGGGCTGTTTGGTGTGGTCTCAGGTTTTCTGAACCTGACAATTCGCTCGCATCTTCATCAGAAGTTGACTACTGGACTTACAAGCAAAACTGTCAGGTACCGAAAACCCAACAGCCTGAAAGACGTTAAATTGCAAGACTCTTGGCCGTGAAAGCCTTCGTAATTATCACAAAAGTAGTCACACCTAACCCAGATTATAATATTGTACTACTCCACTACCTATAGTACCTTAACATAAGACATGCCTGAAAAAACCGACTAACCCACAATGTTTGCCACCATTTGTCATGTTCTTGGCTTTAATAAAGAAAAATTTTTACTCAATAAGTATGCTTGAAGCTTATGTTTACAGAAATTAACAAAAATAACAATCTCATTCATTCATGAAACACTGTTATTTTCCACTGTACAAAAATGTGGGTTAGCCCATTTTTCTGGGCATGTCTTCATATATTAGATGTACAGAGCGAGGTGGCAAAACCTCACAATCTTTACAAGAAACCACACATATACAATTTATTTGAATGACAATCCACTTACTTCTTCCTTGATCATGTAATGGGAGCCATTACTTGAATCCTCAGCAAACCAAAACTGAGTAACTTCCTCATGACGACACAGCTCCTTGCCTGATGACAGGTGTACTGCTCCATTTACTATATACTTTCACATTCGTCTTGCAGTAGGCAGATGGAAAACTGGTAGGAACAAATTTGTAAGAGAACAAGGATTAGGATTAATGATAGGCTTTCAGTCTTGTCATTGACTCATTGAATATTGTAATTTATAGAGAAAAATTTGTCTGGGTGTGAACCAAACCGGGTTTTCTGCTACAATCTTTACAGGGAACCACACATACAAGATTTGTATGACATTCCACTTACTTCTTCCTTGATCATGTAATGGAAGCCATTACTTGAATCCTCAGCAAACCAAAACTGCGTAACTTCATGACGACACAGCTCCTTGACTGATGACAGGTGTACTTCTCCATTTACTATATACTTTCACATTCGTCTTGCAGTAGGCAGATGGAAAACTGGTAGGGAAAAATTGGTAAGAGAACAAGGATTAGGATTAGTGATAGGCTTTCAGTCTTATGTCATTGACTCATTGAATATTGTAATCTATAGAGAAAAATTTATCTGGGTGGGAAGCAAACCAGGTTTTCTGCTCTGCATAACGAATTCTAGACCAATACCAACCCATTCCAAGAGGGAATAAGACAATGGAATACCACAACGCTTAGAGCTGTATTCACCAACGCTGATAATCTGCCTGTTCCTGGTTTTTAGACTGAAAAGCTGCAATATTGTTTATTTTGAGAGTCACCAGCTACAGTAACTTGGTTTTTCTGTAATATCCAACCTAATCCTTTACTGGTGAAATATTGGCCAGCAAAACAGGATAAACCAAGCTAATTGTGACATCAAGATGGCGTGTAGGCTTTGAAACATCTGATCAACATGATATGATGATAGTGACGAGGAATGGGAAGCGGAGCACAGAATGAAGCACCCTAAATGCATAAAGGAACATTCATCGTACTTGGACATCTATGACGACATTCATTTCTGTACAAGATTCAAGGGGAAAACAAAATTATCTGTTATGCACCACGTCCCCATAAACAGTGAGAAATCTAGTGCCCACTTGTAGAACTACTAGCGAAAGACAGCATGAGAAATTTTCCTGTTGCTATGGCGTGTACATTTAGTGCCGGACGCAAGCCAACAGTAATTTTTTCACCACTGTTTCACACAACACATGCCAAATGATGCTGGTTTCGCTGAAAATTTTAAGGGTCAGACAAATAGTAGACAAAAACCAAGCTTTTGAAAACCAAAGTGACAAACTGTGGTGAAACCCAAAAGGTTTCCTATTTGAGATAATGGATTAATCGTGGATTTTATTATCCACGATACCGCAAAATTTTATCCGTGCTGGTGAACACAGCCATTAATCATGTAGCATTATCACTAGATAAAAGTATAGATACAAATTTTAGTGTCCCAAACCTGAATAGTAAACATGATCCAATAAATCTAAACAGAGATAGTAATTTAGTTTGCTGGAAAAAAAATGTAATGAATATGATCATATTTAGTAATTAACCACTGGAGTATGATTAAAATACACGTTGTAATACCGTTGAACTCTATCAATAAAATACATTAAATGGATATTTGATACCGGCAACTCAACAATATTTTATTTTATGCCTTTCAACATACTTCTGTCATCTTCAAGGCATCATAAGTTGATGTGGAAGCATTACTAACAAAAAATTAAACTATGTCTTATATTCTTGTCACAGTTATAAAAGTTTAAAAGTTTCATTTTTAGTCAGTAATACATCAACACCAACATAAGAAGATGGATGCCCTGAAGATATAGAAGTACGTTGAAAGGTCTAGGCATTGAATAAAATAGTGGTGAGTTGCTGGTATCAAATATCCAATTGGAGTGTGATATTCAGAACTGTGTCATAATAGCCACTCCATTTCCCTTATATTATCTAATAACAAGGGAACCTTAAGAGTTCTCATGTTGAAACCCACCCTGAAATTTTGCACATTGTCTTCATTATAGATGGACACATGCAAAAAATTAGCTGCTCATACAAACAATAAGTGAAAATGTGTTTGCTTTGTCCCATAATTAAACTGTGGGCATTTGTAGAGCTCGCTTCAGTAGCCTGCATGCTGGAAACAGCGACAGAGGGGTGGAGCTACCTTGTTACTTGCTGAATGTGTTCCACTAGATAATTTTTAGGAATCACTTCTTATCATTTGAACGTTTTGAAACTATATAATCTGTACAGACATTGAGGGGTTGCTTATGATAGTTAGTGTATGTAGGTGTTATAGAAGTGTGACCACTCAATTCGCATCATATTTCCCATTTCACAATACTCGTGCTTCAATCAACTTGTTCTCAATGCTTTCATCCTGCTAATCTTAAAAATTTAAACAGGTACCAATTACTTCATGATAACTACCGGAATACCAGGGATTAAGCTACGATCACATTTTTCGTGAAATAAAAATGTAGCCAATTTTGCAAAAATGTGAAAGGAAATTCTTACATTGTGATCGTATAGAATAAATTTGTGTAATGTTAATAACATCTTAATGATGAAAATTGAAGGCCCCAAAAGAAAAAGCTATAATTTTATCAAGGCTTTTGAGAAGTGGGCCAATTTGAACCAGAGAAAAGTGTTAAATTCCAAACCAAAGTGTTTAAAAAACAAAACAAAAATAATAATTTGTTTTATAGTTCAGTTTATTTGTACCTTTTTATTTTTATTATTTTGAAGCTACATAAAAAAAATGCAGTTAAAATTAGCTTTTAGCAATACAGTAATTTGTATTTTTTTTCCTAGCTTAAACCCTGTGGAATACAAACATGTGTATCACAGGAAGAAATGATTTATTATATTATCATTCCCCCTCATAGTGATAATAAAAAGGAGATATAAGGCAAACTACATGTCCATATCTGATGTGGGATTCAGGAACTCTGTAACAGTTGATGCCAAGCGCATGCTAGCTGGGAAGGCCAGTACCCCCTCCCACCAACAGCTGTATGAGGCTATTCAATGTTTCAAATTTACGAGATTCACAATTAATTTCCCCCCCACTAAAAGTTTATATGAGCAGCTAATTTTTGGCATGTGTCTACGTGCAATGAAGATCTATTGATGTGCAAAATTTGAGGGTAGGTTTAGACATGACAACCCGTACGGTTCCCTTGTAAGTTAAAAGTACGTATCATTCCATTATGTATTTAAGAGTGATCAAGTTATCCAGCCTATGCCATGGATTACTCCATATCAGAGATTTATTTGGCAGCTTTATTTCTGTCTCATGATATTCAGCTGCACTTCTTATTAATTTTGTTGGGAGAAAAAGAGTGGATAGTTACGAAAACAGCATAGCATTTACTTTGTCATGCAAGCCAGTTATCTATGGATTATATGAAGGTTGAAAGGATGCCACAATGACTCATGATATACTATCAAGGAATCGGAAGAAGACAAATGTATAAGTACAAAAAAAAAAGAAATTCCAAATTAAGATCATATATTTCAAGGACAACTCCACAGCATGTTTTATATTTTTCAGAAAATAAAGTAAATAACATTAACGTTTCCTGCGGAGTTGGAGAGAGTTTCTCCTGAGCCAAGCAGCACGCCTTGATCCTCCAATTGTTTGACTGTAGCGATGTCCTTTACCTAATCCTCGTGACTTCCTGCCAGCAGATGTTAATCCACGTAGTTCACGATGTTTCATAACAGACTTGCATATCCAGTTGGATTTAGGATCATGACGAATAGCCTAAAAGAGAGTAAATTATATAGCAATATAAATATTAGATGGAAATTTACAGTGAAGTGTTGATATCTGTAGTAAGATTGGCACCACAGAATAAATTCAGTTTGAAAAATCTTATAAAAACCAACCAGAAAGATAAGGTCCCTCATTACAAAAAAGCTGGAATTTACAAAATTAATTGCAAAGATTGAGAAAATTTTATATAGGCCAAACAAAAAGGAATTTAGACACAAGGAGAAAAGAACATTTTAGGAACATCATGAACAAACAAATTGAAAAATCCGCTTTGGCAATGCATTTCTGGGAAATAGGCCATGAAATTGAAAATGAAATTGCACTTTTGAAACAAGTTGAAAAACCTACAGAACTTATAGTTTGGGAAAAAATATTCATTAAAAAGAACCGGGAAAATCTCTTAAACTTTGACACTTCAGTTGGCATACAAGGAACCCTGATCGACAAGTTCATTCACCCACCGCTGAATCAGCTGATGATGGCGGGAAGACCCGCTGAAATGATCATCCTGGGTAAATACCTTTTAGTGAAGTTTAGTGTGTATATTTCCGATCTCAATCTTACTACAGATAAATTATATAGGTTTTTTTTTTAATAAATAAATAGAAAGACTGTGTAAATATATTGCAAGGATAACCTCAGATAAACATAATCCTCAGTCCAGAAGTAGGAGTGGTGCATGTTCAATTCATCACTGGTTTCCTCATATTAAATCGAAAGCAGTAAATACAAATACAGCCAACTCCTATTACATCCACCTCGGAATAACCTACTGTCTCCTGCTCCTAATTTACACCATTGTAGAAATTATGTATTAGAATCATTTTTTAAATGCGTGTTTGTTTTGTTCAGTACATGTAGGCTAACATTTGGTCTTTAAAGAGCATTTTCTAACAACATTTGTGTGGACATGTCTTCTTCAGAGTTAAGCATGTTTCTTTGAAGTTATTACACTGTAATGACAAAAAAGCAAGTGTTGTGTGTGCATTGCAAGAGAAACAAAAGTTGTTCACCAGCTTGATGAGGATCAGTATCCAAAATTGCATCTAGAATTAAGAATACATATTTTTTTATGTTGTCTAATTCAGTAACAAACAGTATTGAGGACTGTATGCGAAGGATAATAATTACCGATAGGCTTTCTCTAAATGGCTGCCATACTGGCAAGGGACATATTTCAGAAATGTATTTATTCTACAATTTTATATATATATACACTGTACATGTATAACATTAAGATCTCTTCAAAGCCAATTTAATATTTCACAATTAAAATTATCGCAAAAAGCTCCTTGTAATAATAAAAATAACACAACTACCATAGGTAATTCGCACTAAGCTTTATGCCCTGAGTTCGCAACTTTCTCCAATGTATTGATTAAGACAACAGTTTATGGGGCTGGATAACAACTGGCAATGGTTCGAATCCTATTAACTGCAGAAAAGAAACTGAATATTAAATGTGAAGTAGTAATACATGACCAAGAAAAAGAGAAGAAAAAGGGAAAAAGGATATGGGACGAGGGAAGAGAGAGTTATCTATCAGTTAAACTTATAAAACTATTCCTTACTTGCAAAATGGTCTTAAGTGTAAGAACTTCCTAAGTAGCGTAGACAGTCATTGTAAAGGTTTACAGTTATAATTAAAATTTTCTTAATAAAATCCCATTGTAGCCCTCTTATTGTAGAGAGTCAATAGAACCAGAGCAAATTTATAGGCCTATAGATCTTTACCTTCTCGTGTATGTCACTATAATGAAGGAGGTTTACCTTCACATGTACTTATGCAACGATTCGTAACCTATTTCAAGTTGTGGTACACAAGGCACTTGAAATTCACGTGACACACTCACTGACCTTACACATTATTCTTAATTTTATATTATTTGTAGGCTACGTTTATGATGTAAATGTGATTGTAATGTAATGAGAAAACCTATTCAAATGTAATATAAGCAGACCTAATGAATCACATTATGGAATTTGTTTAGAATATACGGGTAACATATAGGCAATAACAATTTGTCAATAATAATATACAGTAAAACCCCCTTTTTACATTCCTGTCATTTACATTTTCCTGCCTTTTACATCATTTTCTGCTGGACCCATCTTTTATCCTATTCCGATAATACACAGTGTTCCTGTCATTAACAACTTTCAAACAGTTGCATTTCCTGCCATTTACACATTTTCTTTATTGGCAACATTGGTTTTCAATGAAGAACTGCTTTCCCTTAACAAAATTTTCCGCTATGTTGCCAACTCTCTTAGACGCAGTGTCAGTTTTTATTTGTGTTAGTCCAGGTGAAGTTGGTTTTCTTCTGTGCGGGTGCAATTTACTGCTTTTTAATGTATTGTAGTTATTCAAATAGCATAATTCATCGTAATTTGAATCATTGCCAGTGTTTTTGTTTTGCATGATTTTTGGTGGTATTATGAAGTTGAAATAAAACAATAGAAAATGCATTTCTTTGCAATGTGCAACATATTTTGTATAGATAATGTAAGTGTACATAGGTATCTATATTTATTTTCAAGTATTAAATTTTGCAATATATAACATTACAGGGTCATTCCATATTAAATCAACAAATTTTAAGAACATTTTTTGCCGCACCATTTTTGATTTTGATGAAATTTGGTAGGTGAAGTGTACCAGTCTTATGAACCACAAAACAAATCTTGTTATATCTCTAAAAAATTTTACTTCTGAGATATAGGCATTTGTTTGGAACACGAACAAGCAAAAAATGTAATTTCAGACCTAGTTTCTGAAAGCCATAGAATTTCTATTTGAATCAGTAGGATAATCAAATAGGGCTCATTGGAAAGCTTAAAGAATGGACTTTCATTTGTGCATACTAAATTAGATTTAAGTTAAGTCTAAACAGACGTTTCTAGGGCTCTAATCTTCGTTCGTGAACTGTCGTTTTGCGTAACTTTAGACATTAAAAAAACAATGAAGGACTTGGAGTAACAGGCTAATTTCTTTTCCTGTTATACTTATGTATGAGGGGTGTGTGTATGAAAAAAACTGATATGTTACTGGTGGTCCTTCACCCTGAAAAATTTGCTTAAACTTCGAAAAAAATGTAAATCGGACTTTTTCTCGGTCCCAAAAAGTAATGTGGGACAGGTGATAAAAATCTGAAAATGCCAAGATGAGAAGCCCTTATAGTGTACTTTAAAATAAAAACAAAATCATTTTGTGACTCGAAGGGATAGAGGAGCTACAAGCCTTTGAAATATCAAGAAAACAACACTTGACCGCTACTGAAAATAGGCTAAGCAGATAGGATAATCACCACAAAATTTAATTTAAATTGACATAAAATATAAAACATTTATTTACAAATGAGAATTTTCCTCAGTCATACAAATTTCTGATTTTTTTTGTAATTTTTCTAGCAATTTTTCACATTTGACTTCTTTTTAAGCTACATTGATGACAATTTCAAGTACTGTATTTAGAAACCATTCTTATCCTGGTTTATTAGGTGTAGGTACTGCATTAAACTCTACTCTTCTATACAGTATATTGAATTATATGTTAACTGTTATAATAGGATAAGTTCTGGACACGCATTGTTCATTGGAGTCTGGTTGCTGACCAAGTCATGTTTGAACATGCACAGCTTCATATGATCCAGCCCCTCTGTTCAATGCTGTCCACTATCCACTTACTGAGCTGACTCACAGCAAGTAGGTTGTGTTTGTGCTTCATTATCTTTTGATTAGTTTATTTATTTTTTTAAATTATTACTATTGTTATTTTGTGCTGAATACATGCTATTGAAATTGTTACCAGTATATTACTACGATTGAGTGTTCTTGTACTGTTGGCATCTTCAAAGGAGAGGTATGTCATAAATTATCTTACTCTAGGTCTTCAGTACTCAATACTATTTCCGAGTTCACTGAAGAAGAAAAAAACATTATTTTCAATTAGAACTGGTTGCGATGATATAAAATGTTTCACAAGGCTGAATTTTTGGACAGATACTTCCAAATTTTGTATACGGTCTTACTCTGACCCCTACAGTGTTCACTCAAAACCTATTAAAAATATCTCTCAGATAAATATCAATGACACTTTCCATGTGCAGTCCTGAGCTGAAATTAATCACAGGGAAGGTATTGTGCACAAAATGTTGAAAAAATTAAAAATCCAAAACAAGGCACAGAGACCGGTACTGACAGTGAAGATGAATGCCCAGACATTTATGAACCTGAAACCATTCTTGTTGAAACAGTTAATGATGCTTGTTCAGTCCTTGGTATTTCTCCTGTTAAGGTGCAGGAGCTGTCACAGAATAAGGAGAACAGGACTAGGAATAAACTTGATGAAGTTCAGTCAAAACTGTACAAGACTTCTACGAAAATGATGAGTACAGCAGAATGATGCTAAGGAAAAGGGACTGTGTATCTGTTAGAGGACCTAATAGAGAAAAAGGTTAACATACAGAAAAGGTTAATTTGATGTAACCTTAAAGAGCTTTATGAAGCTTTTAGTGTTTAATTAATTACCAACATCAAAAAAAAAAAAAACAGGATAAGAATGGTTTCTAAATACAATAGTTGAAAATACAGTACTTGAAATTGCCATCAACGTAGCTTACAAAATTACAAAAAATCAGAAATTTGTATGACAGGAAAATTCTCATTTTTAAATAAATGTTTTATATTTTATGTAAATTTAAATTAAATTTTGTGGTAATTATCCTATCTGCTTAGCCTATTTTCAGTAGCGGTCAAGTGTTGTTTTCTTGATATTTCAAAGGCTTGTAGCTCCTCTATCCCTTCGAGTCACAAAATGATTTTGTTTTTATTTTAAAGTACACTATAAGGGCTTCTCATCTTGGCATTTTCAGATTTTTATCACCTGTCCCACATTACTTTTTGGGACCGAGAAAAAGCCCGATTTACATTTTTTTCGAAGTTTAAGCAACTTTTTCAGGGTGAAGGACCACCAGTAACAGCTCAGTTTTTTTCATATACATACTCCTCAAACATAAGTGTAACAGGAAAAAAAATTGGCCTGTTACTCCAAGTCCTTCATTGTTTTTTTAATGCCTCAAGTTACGTAAAACGACAGTTCACGAACGAAGATTAGAGCCCTAGAAACGTCTGTTTAGACTTAACTTAAATCTAATTTAGTATGCACAAATGAAAGTCCATTCTTTAAGCTTTCCAATAAGCCCTATTTGATCATCCTACTGATTCAAATAGAAATTCTACGGCTTTCAGAAAATAGGTCTGAAATTACATTTTTTGCTTGTTCGTGTTCCAAACAAATGCCTATATCTCAGGAGTAAAATTTTTTTGAGGTATAACAAGATTTGTTTTGGGGTTCAGAAGACTGGTACACATCACCTACCAAATTTCAACAAAATCAAAAATGGTGAGGCAATGCCCATTTGTTGATTTAATATGGAATGACCCTACAGCTATTAACTTCCTGCAATTTACACTTTCCTGCCATTTACACTTTTTTTAATCAGTCCCTTGAAAAGTGTAAAAAGGGGGTTTTACTGTATTAATGAATTAATGTTACAAAGATTCAATAATAAGCCAAACAAGTTGGCACAAGAAGCCAAATTAATGTGAAACTTGAGCCATTTACAGCTCATATAAAGCTTGCAGCTTATGCGCAAAAATGCAAGAGTCGATTAAAACATATCAAACTGGTCTATCAACGAGTTATTCTCTTTTAAACAGCAGAATAACAAAAAGAACATAATTACTTTTAAAATAATAACCCAATGAAATGAACAGTTTCATATACCGTATTGGCCCGAATATAAGACGATGTTTTTTCCCCTGAAAATGTGCTTTTAAAAACTATACTCGTCTTATACGCACACCCTAAGACTCAAGAACTCTGCAATCATGAATGCAGCTGTGCACGTGCGCAGCGGCCGGGGATCCCCACGCAAATGGCGTGCGTCCGATCCAAGGTCAAAGTCGCGCAGAAATTACCGAATTTTACCGAACTTTATTGTTCCCGAATTCGTGCTTCTCCTTGTACTGCCATGTACTGCACTGCTTGGCATCTCTATTCTCTATGCATAATGCTTTGTTTGACCACCAACATGGCAGACCATGTGGAAAAGAAAGCATCTTCATTGTCTCAATGCGTAAATAAAGACGAGAGAAGAAGTTACGGGAAAAATATATATTGCGACTCACCCGAGTCCCCCACCACTACCGCGTGGAAAGTAGGGGTTTTGGGTGGGGAGAAAAATAATTTATTTTTCCTTTCTTCTCTTCTCTTTCTTTCCCGTCTCTTTCCTCTCTTCCTCTCACCTCCTCGTCACCCTACCTATCTATCGGAACCTCTAGCGTTATAGCTAAGAGTCTGAACCCACTACGCCGCGAATGACAGTTGAGCAGTGAAGAAAGATTTCATGTATATATAGGTACTAAGGGTGACTTCATGCATTCGCGAGTGTTAACGCAAGAATCGCTTTTTCAAATTTTGAAATGTTTTGTTTGTTACGAAAAGAGTACTGTTGGTGCAAGGGAATTTTTCTGCATCGATTGAGCCATGTTTTATATCATAACACGGCGTTTTTAAAAATTGGGAAATATTATGTAAATTTCGATTTTTTATATTATCAAATCGGTGTTTAAAGATCGTGAAATGTGATGTTTGGTACAAGGGTATTTTTTTAATTGTTCGACATTTTCTATAATTCGTGAAATTTTATTTTGTTGTTTTTTATAATGGTAATTGCAATTATTAGAGCAAGCTGCGGGCTTAACACAGAAAGCGGCAGTAGCGGCCGGCATGAGCCATAGCTGCGCGCGGGAAGATGCGCTGTAGGCGGTGAGGGGAAGCGGCCGATGGAAAGGGGAGCAGGGTGAGTCGGAAACTACATCCTTGCCGAAGTTACGACATGAACTTCAAACTTCTGTTTTATGTGAAGCAAAATGTACTAATAAGCTATTTTATTTATTTTTTCGTAACCACCCTTCAAAAATTAAGGGTCGTCTTATATTCGAGGTCGTCTTATTTTCGGGCCAATACGGTAATTGTCATATTGGGGAATGGTTAATTACACCAGTATTATAGTGCACGTTTTATTGATTTGCATCGTTAAGTAAGGATCTTGAGGACTGATAACTTTATTGCCTTGTGGTACACCAGTGGCTCATTCACGGCACACTGGTTTAAAAACGCTTATTTAGCCTATGTAGTTGTATAATCCTCCCCCAGCTGGCAGCCTTTATAGATTCCACTCAATATCGGATGGACACTTAAGGGTGTGCCAGCTAGGTGTGGGTGCTCTGCCATACCTCGTAGTCATTATACATTCCATAGTTAATGGTTTCACTTCTCTGTACCTGAACATTTGACAGAAAATAGATGTTCTGACGTACCTTATGTGCTGGGTCGACCAAAATAACTTCAAAATATTTATAAGAAGAGTCTTGTGCAACCCAATAGGAGTTAAGAACACGCAAACCTCCACAACGTCTTCCAACACGTTCCTGAAAATGAGATCCAATCCAATTAGGTGATGAGAATCAACAAAACATACATTTTCACAGCAAAAGAGTTCTGCGCTTGTATCAGACATCCAAGGAAGAAAAGGCATCATTATTCATTCATTAATTGACTGATATCATCATGTACATTTAATTTTATTGTATAACACAGCATAATATTACAGAAAGTCACTGTTTCCATATTACGACTATGGGCAGTAGGTCTATTTCTCTTGTACAGCAAAACAAGCAGCACTACTTGTATCCTCTGTACAACATACAATGGGCCCCATAACTTAAGACCATAGTGTTAGCAACTTGGCCCCTAAGATTACCTGCACCACCTTCAGTTTCTAACCCTGCTTCTGTATTACATAATCCTACGCACTTATGCCCCTGCTACTCCCCATAGCCGAGATTCTTGTACTTAGCAGCTGAGTGACAGTCCTTTATCATCATGTAATACAGTTGTCACATGGAAAGAATTTCTGATGTTTCGAGAAAAGCATGTGATGGAGAAAAGGACAGATGGCTGAGTTGCAACTTTTGTCCCATCCTGCTAAGAAATCGCTGTTCATATTTCACATTACGGATTGTTATCAATGTTCAGAAGTAATAGGCTAATTTATAAAAGTAATAAGGGATGGGACATAAGACGTAAAGCAGAGAGAATAACTATACTACTTCCAACTAAAGAATAAAGTAGATGTAAACAAAACCACGTGACATGATGGGTTCTGATTGGCAGTTGGACGCACAACCCCTCCAGGCTCTTGCTTGTCGTCTTCTTACGAGTATTAATGTAGTTTCTTCAAAACATAAAAAGTAAGTAATGTATATGATCTACGACTAAATTAAGCACGTTTCTCAAGTTCATAGCAACACTTTCTATGTGATTTAAGCAATACCGATATTATTATTTGATATTATCGGTTGAATGTAATGCAACGCGCATGCCTGAACACAACAAAGGTATGAAAACATAACACAGTCACTTGTCATGTATTCCTCGAATACAGTTGACGGTTAATTCATACGGTGAAAACAAGCTTACCACAGCTATTATAAATAATAAAACAGCATTACAGTTCAATGGCTGAAGCTAATCAGGTCTCACCACCTCGTGTTGTTAAGCAAAAGCGGGAAAAGCAGTTAAATAGTGGCGAAAAAACTGTGATCTTGAATGTTTTTAATACATTTTGCAGTAGGTAGATTTTGGCAAAAGATAAGATTAAGTCGCCCCTTACGCTCCGAACAATGCGTTGCTATTCGCTTGTTATCTCGGCACTCTCGATCGTTCCTTCTCTCCAAACTCCCGATCGTACCAAATACAAGCTACCAACCCTTACACCAAAATGACAACCCTCTAGCTTACTCGGCAATCCCGACCAGACCACAATCACCTCTTCACATAGTCTAAATAATGCATAACACTATCCACTTAGTTAAGTGCGCGAGCGGAGGCGGCAGCCGAAGCGAAGCGCCCTTGCATTTTCGAATAATGTATGATACACTGTTTGTAGGTTTCGAAAATGTGGCATATTATATCTTCCAGACGTTAGTAAGCCTGTCAACTTTTGTTTACCGGTATGATGTCACACTACCAACGTCCAATCACGAGTTTCTACGTAATATGAGGACAGAAGAAGTGGTATAAAAGAAAGTGCATCGCGTGGGAGTGGTGGGTGGGAACATTTATCCAAGGTGCGACTTAAATTTATTTTTTCCCTAGATTTTCATTATGACATTGAAATATTACAATGTATTAGCATTTTAAACGTAGGCATATTTAATATTTGTGAAATCCAGCTTTGTTTCTGTAGATGCTAGCTTACTTTGATCAATATTAACGAGTTCCTCTTGCATAGAAATTGCGTCGTCTGCAATGTGTCAATGAACACGTGGTCGCGGAGTAATACATCTCAGTGTGTTTGTTTACATCTACTTTATTCTTTAGTTGGAAATAGTATAGCAAAGCAAAGCGCCCCGTGGAAAGGCTACAACACTGTACAAACCCTTGTGTATTTCCGGCGATGGAAGATAAATAGAACTAGTTCTTTCTAGCATTGTATTGGCTGATTACAAAGTTGGGGAAGGTGGCAGGATGGTAAGAAAAACATGTGGGAGAACTGTCGGAAGTCGTTTCTTCTCTTGTGGTGACTAGGCCCTATAATATGCCACTGTGATTATATCTTAAATAGTACCAGTTGAAAAGTGTTAATAATGTATTAACTTACTTCAGCAACAGACTGTAAATTACGAGTTGGCTTCAGCTGGTTAACACCATGACTCTTTGGTTTTCCAAAAGTAGCACCCTTTGGAACAGGGCGCTTACGACCACCTCGGCGTACGCTTATTCTGAAGATGACATAACCTGTAAACCCATAGCTTGATTAAAATAATATGTATGGTCTTACAGTCATCATGAACACGCTAATATTAAGATCTCAGAACAACATAATCCCCAACACAATCTGTAAGAGTGGTGCATGTACAATTCATCACAAACTTTTTTTTTAAACTCTCAAGATTTTCCAAGCAAGTATTACTTGTAAGCTACGTTTAATGTGAAATGTCAATTTTTTCATGTCCTATCGTCAACCTAGCACAATAGAAATTACCTTGCTTTGCTTTATATCCCATTCGACGAGCTTTATCTGGTCTGGATGGTCTTGGTGCACGATGCATTTTTGTAAGCTGCCGGTACTGCCAGCATCTTATACGAAGCAGGAATCTCATCACATCGCTCTGTTTTTTGCGGTACAGCTCTTGAATGTATTTGTAGGCCCCCATTTCGATCTGAAGGCCCCTTCAAATCTGTAACTTTTTGATGGAAATAATATATATTAGTAATATTAGGCCTACATGAAGAAGAAATTATGCTTCAAGCTTAATCGGTGGTAATACTTAAAAAAGAAACATGAAGAATACGTTGCAAACTGCTATGAACATGCTTTACAGAAAGGCTGTGTAGCTGATTTTCTGTTCATTATATAAACTAATAATAAATATAAGTATTTACGAACTTAAAATACCGTCTTCAACAATTTTATAAATCGATGTGTAAGAAATCAAACCAAGTTACATGGATTTCAATAGATTTATTAACATTTCTATACCACGTACCCAACACCAAACCTCTGCCGCAACCGGAAAGAACACAATATATCAAGTATATCAAGGAATATCAAGTAGTCAAAAAGTAAAAACTATTAGCAATCGTAATATTTATAGACTACTGCAACAGTTAAATTTGTAGCTAAACAAAAATACAAAATAATTACAATGAAAACAGTTATATATTCAAAGTCATAAAAAAATTAACAGTTATTATATTGACTAGCATGCGCATTAAAGCGAGGCGCGAAATATAAAACATTAAAAAAAATTCATAGCAGGTTTCGTTACGGAAAGACTAATTTAATTATGATAATATTATAGGAGAAAAATTCCTCTGACACTGGGACTCGAACCCAGGACTTTTGGCTATCCGTGCCAATGCTCTTACTAACTGAGCTACGCCAGAGTTCAATTCACAGCGCAAGATAGAACCTCTTTCCTATGTCTGATTGCCCAAAATGGTCTACCTCACTGGCAGACAAGTTATGTCATATGCAGTACTGTGAGGCATACTAATTAGTGATTTTGTGACCGGGTTTCCACTAATATTGCACGGTAACATTCAAGATAGATATATGCATATGTATTCATGTATCATAGATTATTTTCTCTGTTGGACATTACATGATAATATTGTAGGAGAAAAATTCCTCTGACACTGGCACGGATAGCCAAAGGTCCTGGGTTCAAGTCCCAGTGTCAGAGGAATTTTTCTCCTATAATATTATCATGTAATGTTCAACAAAGACAATAATCTGTGGTATATGAATAAATATGCATATATCTAATTTATTATGCTATAGAGGACAGGGAGAAGGATGGTAAACCCATTGCCTTGATGACCATTTAGACGAAACTATGGTGCTTATGGAGGGGATGTGAAAGGACCGGGAATTTGGTCTAGAGGCTCTAATTGAAGCTTGGAATTCTTTGCCATAAATCCTACATCATAGGGCCCATGATTTGAAATCCCTCCTGGTGGACTTCATGCCCAGGATTTATGCATCCAGAAAATCCATCAATCAATCCAGGTTCCACCAGATCCTGATTTGGCCTTGCTACTTCTGCACACCTGAGGCCAACATATACTACATTTCTATGAGAATTAAATTGATCTGAATAAAACTTCTGCTGTGAATATAATTATTACCAGTTTTCATTAATTTTCTATATGGTAATGCAGCAACGTTTTCCAATAGAAGCTGCAAGACGTGCTGTCCACCCACCCAAGGGCCAATAAAATGTCCCTTTAGCACATATCTGGATACCAGGCAACTGATGGGGGTTAATCTACCTTATGATGGATCCCCTTTACTTGCAATGAAATACACTAGGTTTGATCCAACACACAATTTTATGTGTAATACCCCTCTAAATACTAATGTTTCTAGACACCAACATTAAACCATATAATCAATGTAAATTCTTACGTCTATTAAAAAGCAACCCTCACCCCGACCACCCGACCTCTGTTGCTTTTTAAGTCCTTTTTCCTGACCAAAGTTGGAAAACTCAATTTCATATTACATGCATTGTTTGATACATTACTCCACAAATATAGACACCCAAACAAAACCAATTCAATCTCAAATCACACACTCTGTTTGATACATTACTACACAGAGGCGCTCAAATCCAACCCCCAACTCCAATCTCCACTACACTTTCACCCTAATACATTCCCTTACCAACACCTCATTCAGAAGACTTCAGTTGACACACTACTGAAGTTGCAGGAACACCACCTAAGAAATGGTTATCCAGAAAGTTTACCAAAGTAAATAAAATCAGGTAAACTGATGTAACAAAGTGCCAGTATGTTTTGGTTTAATCAGTTATGACTGCAATTATGATATGCAGAATATGTTTTTTTTTTTAAATTGATTTCCAAGTTAAGCTCCAGATTTATTCATTAAGCAGGGCTTACGGAAGAAGAAAGGTCTACCATCTCGGGCACCTGGGTCATTTTAACGGTCTAGTTGGATAAGCGCATGTAAATCAATATGTTTTTTGTCATAGCTACCTGTATTTTAATTTCCAAGGCTTTACAAGATCACAGTAAAACAATAGGCTATGTTGTTAAGATATCTGATTTTCATTTTTTTTATAAATTCTTTCGAATACGTATATTACCATAAAATAGGCACTAAATTGAGCATTACTCCGAAACAGGTCAACGGATTTTATCCATTATGAATAGATGTCTTCCCATGGACATTATAAATGTGTATACCAAGTTTCATAAAAATCCGGTAAAGCGTATTTGAGTTACCGCGTCTTTAAAATATACACTAAATTGGGTTTTACTCCGGTACCGGTCTACCGATTTGGTCCAATATCAGTAGACGTCTTTCCACGTACATTATAAATGTGTATACAAAATATCAGGAAAATCCAATAAAGCATATTTGAGTTATCGCGACTTCTTATATATTAACATAAAAACACTAAATTGGGCATTATTCCGGTACTGGCAAACCGATTTGGTTCAATATCAATAAACGTCTTCCCATGGACATTATAAATGCGTATACAAAGTTTCATAAATATCCGATAAAGTGTATTTGAGTTATTGCGCCTTTAAAGTAGACACTAAATTGGGTTTTACTCCGGTACCGGTCAACAGATTAGGTTCAAATTCAATAGGGCACTTCTCATGGACGTCATAAATGGGTATACCAAGTTTCATGGAAATCCGCTACAGCGTATTTGAGTGATGGTGCCTTTCTATTAGAAAGGCGCCATAATCTATTAAAATAGGCACTAAATTGGGCATTACTCCGGTACCGGTGAACCGATTTGGTTCAATATCAATAGGGTTCTTACCATGGACATTATAAATGTGTTTTCCAAGTTTCATGAAAATCCGAAAAAGCGTATTTGAGTTATGGTGCGTACAGACACACGGACAGACAGACGGACAGACATTTTTTCGTCCACCACACAATCTCATAAAGTACCATACTGGCACTTAATAAAATGGCACTATAAAAACATCTTTTAATTGAGTGGCTTGAATATAGCATCGGACACAAGAATGAATTTAAAAATAAGTAAATTATTTTTAATTGCAAATTGATTGTAGTCCATAAAATAAAAATCTTAAACAAATGTAGGTCTACAAAAATTCTTATACCTACCATCATGGTCCAACATTCTGATTTTTCAGTTACTACTCTTATCTTAAACTTAAGGGATAATTAATAACTAGATATTCAACTTCTACATTTTCAGACAATTTTTGTTAAAATTTAAATAAAACTCTTACCAGTTTACAGTAGGTATACTAATTAATATATTCTACCAAATTTCATTTACATAAGTCACATAATTCTGAGGATGGTTAAGTGGTTAGACTGCTAGCCTTCCACTGCTGGGACCCAGCATCTAATATTCGTGCATCCATGTGGAATTTGTGGTGGACAAAATGGGGTCAGAGAAGGTTTTCTTGGGTTGCCCCTATTTCCCTTGCCACATAACATTCCACCGTTGCTCCATTCTTCATAACATGACCACTTGACAAGTTATTTTTAAAGAAAAAGGTAGGAGGTTAGAGGAGAAAAAAATGTTCAAAACTTGTAGAAAGCATCCAGTACTTAGATGATAAGTTCAAATTCCAGTGTTATGTAAAGGAAAAAAATAATGAATTTAATGAAAACTGATGGAAGAATGGCTCCTAATTAACAATGACTTCTGGTTTTAATTTTGCATATTTTTAGAACTTATGGTACTGTGTACAAGAGAAAGCCTGCCTGACTAAAACCCTGAATATATGGACTTATTACAAGATAAATTATTTACATGTAAGGCTTCTGCTTTTGTATCAGAACATGTAAGGTAACAATAAAATAAATACATGAAAGACGTGTTTATTAGCGGAAAATAGTACACTCTACATTGGAAAATATAACTTTCAAATGGACGGAAATATCAAGATATGATATTGATATGTAAACTTAAAAATCAAATTGGCATGGATTTCAATAATCCATATTGATACCTAGAAAATAACACTTTAGTGCTTTCTCGCTATTACACTAACATAATAAAATAAACAATTAAAAACACAGCTGTTAGACTACACTGTGAAGCAGGCATGCAAAGTTTTACTCATTGTCAGTAGGTTCAGTGGGTTCATATTGTTGTAGCTTTTTCCTTAGTTCCTTTATTTGCTCGTTCTTCTTGTTCAAAATTTTCTTCATATTAGTATAAGCAGCAGTATGACTGAATTTCCTCTCTAGCTCCTGTAATAAAGAACATGATAGTAACATAATTTATACAAAGGAATTACGGAAGAAGAAAGGCTACCAAGAAGGATATGGGAATGATGTCCACCTGGAAGAAGAACCAGAGGCAGGCCTCGAAACTAATGGTTGCATGACATCAGTACAGGAATGAAAGAAAGAGAACTGCAAGATATGGATTGGATTGACAGAGATGAATGGAGGAAAAAAAAGCTTCAGGCACAGAAAGAAGTTAACAAAGTAAGCCTAATCTGTATATGAATCCTAAATAACGTGGCAATTAATAAATAGTTTTCTTAAGCTCAGCAATGTTGTAAGTCTGTTTGCTATGACTTAATTGCTGTTATCACACTTTAAACTAAACTAACCTAAACTAACTAAACTCTGTGGTGCTACATCCTCGAGGAACTAGGCCTACCATATGACTGCTGTGTCATCTACCATAGGCAGACGGCAGGATTGAGGGGCACATGGCTGTTAGTGATGGTTTCCATGACCAGAGTCACTACGGTACTTCTTAATCAAGTAGCTCCTCAGTTTATATCACAAGGCTGAGTGCACCCCATTCCAGACTTACCTACTGATATCTCAGAAAAATCCAGAGATACCGAGATTCAAACACAGGTCTGTGGATCCTTTGCCAGTGATGCTAACCACTAGACCATGCAGGCAGTCATTATACTTTAGATTAAAAACTAAACTAAACTCCGTGGCGCTACATCCCTGGAGGGACTTGGCCTACCACCCGACCGCTGCATCATCTCCCGTAGGCAGATGGCAGGATTGGGGGACATGTGGTCAGCATGCCGACACCCACGGCCGTTAATGGTGGTTTTCTGGACCGGAGCCGCTACTTCTCTATCAAGTAGCTCCTCAATTTGGAATCACGAGGCTGAGTGCACCCCTACCAGACCTCCCTACCTCAGAAAAATCCGAGGAGGTACCGGGAATTGAACCCGGGCCGACGGATCTGTAGTCAGCGACGCTAACCACAAGACCACGCCGGCGGCTCATACTTTAGATTACCAGTCCTTAAATAATATACCAGTAAGTATATAAATATAATATAGAAAAGAGGGAAAGAAGCACCAGGTAGACTACATACACCAGCCACGTTTGCCAAAATACTAGTCGACTGCCAGCCGAGGATGGAAAGAACTCTCCCAAAACTATTCCTATTATATAAAGTGTTGTAAGTGGAGCTAAAAGTGTATTTTATTATTTCAACTATTTCTCAAGTGATAACATAGAAATATAAATCTACCGGTATATATAAATATAAATATAAACACTCTTGAGCTAGCTCTTGTATAAATTTCCATTAACTGCATGATTTTGAAAATACATTTAAAATATCTTTTATTGTCTCAGCTCAGTTATTTTCAGAATCAGTTCAATTTTGCATTAACTTACACAGCCCAAAGCTGGCACCTATTATCCAATTTGCTTATGATTTGATTTGTTTTTGAACCACATCAAAATGCGGCTATCAACATACATAAATTAAGAGAGAGAATGAAAATGGACAACAGAATTGTGTTGAATAGCAGTATGATTATGAAGATTTCTAATCAAGATAAGATGGTACCATTATAGAATTATTGACTATATATTCATAACACAGGCCTTAATGAACATGCATCCATTTTACATTCTTCTGCGATTGAGTTCGCACCTTGCTGCCATTGTCCAATCAATTCTGAGAATTAGGTTTGACAAATTGTATCGGATATTATTTCTTCATCTGCTACTGGGTTTTTCTCCCTCCCTTTATCCATCTATTCTTCTAGAAAGTGCTACGTTTCGGAGCCCTTATAATATTCTGGCTAAATGGCCAGCCCAATTCAGCCTTCTCTTCTTCATTACCAACACTAGAGTATTTATATGAACCATAATTTGTAGTTCTTCACTTATCTTTAGAAAAAAAAATAATTTTCCAAATATATATTCATACAATTTATAATTTTTTTTTCATCTCTTGCTTTCACTATGCATTCCCAAACTTAACATTGTGTCTTCCTGGCCATTCCTGGAATGCTCTGAGGTTTGTGAGGCTCTGGATGCCTGTGGAATTAAGTGGGTGGGTCCAGGTAAAATAAGCAATGGTTGGCATGTCAGGAAGATGATGAGCAGGAGCTTCTTGATATAAGGTATTTTGGTCTTAGGTACGAGGGCCGTTCAATAAATTATGCAACACATTTTTTTTCTCGGCCAATTTTGGTTGAAAAAAATTGGAATTTTGTTTGGGGCATCTTTAAAATATTCCCGCTTCATCTCATATGGTTTTATTAATTTCCGATTGGTGGCAGCACTATACCTAGCCTTCAAAATGGCATCTGTAACGGAGGTGCGTTTCAAACAGAGAGCAGTTATTGAGTTTCTTTTGGTAGAAAACCAGAGCATCACAGATATTCATAGGCACTTGCAGAATGTCTAAGGAGACCTGGCAGTGGACAAAAGCACGGTTAGTCATTGGGCGAGGTGTATGTCATCATCACAACAAGGTCAAGCAAACTTGTCTGATCTCCCACGTCCTGGCCAGCAGCACACAGCTGTGACTCCTGCAATGTCAGAATGTGTGAACGCTCTTATTCGAGGTGATCGACAGATCACAATCAAACACCTCGCTGCTCAACTTGACGTTTCTGTTGGTAGTGCTGACACACTTGTTCACCAGTTGGGTTACTCAAAGCTAGGTTTGTTCCCGCTGGGTTCCTCGATACCTAACTGAAGACAACAAAGATCAAAGAAGGACCATCTGTGTGGAATTGCTTGCTCGTTATAAAGCTGATAGTGACAATTTTTTGCCAAACATTGTCATAGGCAATGAAACATGGGTTCATCACTTCGAACCAGAAACAAAATGGCAACCCATGGAGTGGCACCACACCAACTCTCCTTCAAAGAAAAAGTTCAAAGCCATACCCTCAGCTGGTCAAGTCATGGCTACGGTCTTCTGGGACTCTGAAGGGGTTATTCTGTTCGATGTCTTCCCTCATGGTGGAACAATCAACTCTGAAGTGTATTGGGCTACTCTAAGGAAATTGAAGAAATGACCAGCGTGTTCGTCGCCACAAAAATGCAAACGAACTTCTCATACTCCATGATAATGCAAGGCCTCACAGAAGTCTGCGCACCCGAGAGGAGCTCACAAAACTTCAGTGGAATGTTCTTCCTCATCCACCCTACAGCCCGGATCTTGCACCTTCTGACTTCCATCTGTTTGGCCCAATGAAGGATGCACTCCGCGGGAAGCACTTCGTGGATGATGGGGATGTTATTGATACAGCAAGACATTGGCTCCAACATAGACCAATAGAGTGGTACCATGCAGGCATACAGGACCTCCCATTAAGGTGGCGTAAGGCATTGGACGGAGATTATGTGGAAAAGTAGGGTTTTGTAGCCAAAAGATTAGGGAATAATATGTTGTATTTGAATCCTGAATAAAACCAACCTGGTTTAAGAAAAAAAATGTGTTGCATTACTTATTGAATGGCCCTTGTATTTAAAAAAGACATACCCAGTAAGTTTTTCTTGAAGCAAAGGGTCAAACACATTCTTTCAGTTTTCTCAAATATGCTTAGTTTTAATCCTCAAAATATTCCATGTACTTGACTTGTACTTAACAAATGCAAAGAAAATGTTTACCACATTGTAATGCTACCTGACAAAAGGAATAACATTTTTATGAAACACTATATCTAAGAAATAAATCATGTGACTGTTCAATTTTATTCCAAATTTGAATAATTCAAATTTTATCCTGAAACTTAGTGAACTTCTGAAATATTCCATATCACATTGCTATTATATTTTGCCCCAAATAGAATAAAAAATCCAGATTATTCAAAACTCAGTCCTACTGTCCCTTAAAAAAAAGGTTGATCTTCTAAACTGTGCAGTTTGGAAACAGGATTAAACAGCAAGATAACATAGGAGGCCACACTGAGTTGTGCTCGGATATATAGTTGAGCTCAACAGTGAAAGGGTTAATACTCGTATTTATAGCAAGTTTTATTTTCCTAAGTTTAATAAAAGAAATATTTTGCATAAACTAATATTTTGCATAAATAAATATGAAAATATGAAATATGAAATACACGATGGATTTGAAGAAAAATGCCACAATACTGCATTATTTTCATTTTAAATAAATGTAATAACATGTAATAGGTATGTAGAAACATGCCACGGTTATATTATAAGTTCTTTATGTGTTTTCTTTTGTCTGTGTGCCTTGAAATTATAAACAAATGAATTGACCAGGGTGGGCTTACAAAATTGAAGCGGTGGATAATTCTATGTGATATGTTGAAAAATCGCGGTACTCTTATTCCCAAGTTATGACAAAAAAAGCCAAGCACATGCAATTGATATGACAAATGAAATGTAACAGTGAAAACTGATGCTTAGATGGAGCTAAAAATAACTTTTTCTCTTGGTTTTCACTCATAACTCGAGAACGAAAGTGAAAATTAAAAATTTTGCTTCAAGGTGCACTCGGCCACCCATCAGTCCATCTATGTAGAATTTCAGATCTCTGCATGTAGTAGTTTTCGCTGGATATCGCACACAGACAGACAAACAGATAAATACTTCCTCTTATGTGATATTATAAGAATGGCACTAGCATACTCCTACAAAATGTGCAAATATTACTTACGTAATAAATATCTAGGAGATACCATTAATCTTCATGCCAGTATCATAAAAATTCAGTCACTTTCTGATATTGAAACAAATCATTATTTAATATATCACCATCGTCCATGTGAAGAACAGATTATTTCTTTTGTTTAATAATTACATTATAATTAAATAGATATTGAAAAGATAAAGGAACTGTTTATACTTAACTTTTTTTATAATTAAACTATTAATTTTCATCAGCTTATATCCTGGTTCTTAAAAGCAGAAATGCAAATAGATATTGATACTTACTTGTTCAGCAAGTGAGAGCTGGGACTGAACTTCTGCAACTTTTTCCCTTGTTGTTGAGAGTTCCAGTTCAAGCTGCTTCTGATTTGAAACAGACACCTCAAGATTTGTCGCTAACAAGTTTCGTACCTCACTCAACTGATTTTCTACCTATAACAGACAATGTGCATGCTGATGTAACTAAAGTATATACAAAATAGGAAGAGTCCACTTAGGATTTATGTGATGCACACATAATGAATTTGATTATTTTGAATTTAATTTTTTTTCTGGCACTGATATTTTTTTACTGTCTTCCCTCTCTTTCCCTTGCCACTTCAAAGATCTCCAAAAGATGGAATAGTTTGAAAGAAATGCTTGTACTCGAACCAGTTCAAATTTGCATTGTCTTTTGCATATATGTAAATCAATGTCAACCAATTTATTAAATCTTGCAGTCATCACTTATCTTGTAAATATTTGCATGGCAAATTGGTACTTAAAGAGACTACACAACATAGTGCCACACATTATATGCAAATCAATATCTCCAGCATATGTTATTTCATGCAGTTCTACATCAAATCACACTAATACAATGCTACTTTCAAACACTCATTCCAGAATGGGTGAAGAGGATGTAAAGAAGCCACTAAATGATCTTCCCTCGATAACTGTATGAGATATAAAAAATATCAAAATACATTTTTTTTTGTAGAAAATTTAATTTTAAGTACTGCAAGTGATCCCCAACTCAATGCATGACACCAGTAAGGACAATAAACATGTGTCAAATGGACTTATTGCATTTTGAAACAATGTCTCTCACTACTCTACTATATGACATAGCTCTGCATTCCTATGGAACCTACTTATTAAAATAAATACTGCAACATTCTCAGGATAACTATTAAAAAGCAAGGTGTATGCTGATGATACAACAATTTTAATCATAGATGATATGCTAAAGGGAGTAGAAAATAAAGCCAACATGGTGGATGAATACTGCAACAACTTAAACATGGTCATGAATTTGGAAAAAAAGAAAAGAAAAGAAGAAGAAAAAACAAATGGATGCAGATCAGCTTAAAAGAAAAAATGCAAATATGAAACTTAAAATTAAAGACGAAGAACTTTCAGAAGCCAATCTCTCAAATTTTCTAGGCTAAGTTATACGAGGGGGAGTCTGAAAATAAGTTTCCACTCTAATTTTCCTCAGGAAATCGAACAGCAATGGGGGAAACAAGACATCAGTTGAACGCGAAAGACACCCATACACCCTTGTGATGGCAATGACTTTCTGTTTCGGATTGTGATGGTGGATGAAACGTCGGTCCACCGTTTCATGCCCGAATTGAAGGTCGCATCTATGGAGTGGAAACATCCTTCATCACCTGTCTGAATGAAGTTCAAAACAACACCCTCTGCAGGTAAAGTGCTGCTCACAGTGTTCTGGGACGCCCAAGGGGTTTTGTTGCTGGACTTTTTGGAGGATGGAACCATCACTGCTATGCAGTACTGTCACACCCTGTTGAAATTGAAGGAGGCAATTCGGAAAAAGCGGCCTGGCCTTCTCCAATCAGGTGTTCTGTTACTGGATGACAATGCGAGACCATACTCGGTGACGGCAACGCAAAACCATATTGCAACTCTTGGTTGGGAGCGCAGAGCCCTGATTTTTTCCTGGAGGGCATTTTGAAGCTTATAAAGAGTATGACAAATGTCTCAAAGTACGTGATAATTATGTGGAAAAATAAAGGTACGTCTTTTCTTTAATGTCTCATTATATTTTTTGTCTTTCATCCACACCGATGTACACAGTTGCCAGAGGAAACTTATTTTCGGACTCACTCTTATAGATCAGAATCTATGATGGCACTTACATATTGAGAAAATCAGAAAGAAAATAAAATCAGGTAAACTGATGTAACAAAGTGCCAGTATGTTTTTGTTTAATCAGTTATGATTGCAGTTATGATATGCAGAATACAAAAAAAAGTCAAATTGGCCGATTTCGGGATTTGAACCATGGAATTCCAGAATGTGAGGCCAAGACTTTACCATCTCGGGCACTTGGGTCAGTTTAACGGTCTAGTTGGTTAAGCGCATGTAAAGCAATAGTTTTATTTGTCATAGCTAACTGTATTTTAATTGCCAAAGCCTTATAAGATCACAGTAAAACAATAGGCTATGTTGTCATGATAACTGATGTGCATTTCATAAATTCTTTCGAATACGTATATTACCATAAAATAGGCACTAAACTGAGCATTACTCCGAAACAGGTCAACCGATTTGATCCAATATCAATAGACGTCTTTCCACGGACATTATAAATGTGTATACCAAGTTTCATAAAAGTCCGGTAAAGCGTATTAGAGTTACCGCGTCTTTAAAATAGACACTAAATTGGGTTTTAATCCGGTACCGGTCTACCGATTCAGTCCGATATCAGTAGACGTCTTCTCATGTATATTATAAATGAGTATACAAAGTTTCAGGAAAATCCAATAAAGCATATCTGAGTTATCGCGACTTCTTATATATTAACATAAAAGGCACTAAATTGAGCATTATTCCGGTACTGGCCCACAGATTTGGTCGAATATCAACAGACGTTTTTCCATGGACATTATAAATGCGTATACGAAGTTTCATAAAAATCCGATGAAGCGTATTTGAGCTGTTGCTCCTTTAAAATAGATACTAAATTGGGTTTTACTCCGGTACCGGTCAACAGATTTGGTTCAAATTCAATAGGGTACTTTTCATGTGCGCCATAAATGCGTATGCCAAATTTCATGGAAATCTGATACAGCGTATTTGAGCTATGGCGCCTTTCTAATATAATCTATTAAAATAGGCAGTAAATTGGGCATTACTCCAGTACCGGTGAACCGATTTGGTTCAATATCAATAGGGTTCTTCCCATGGACATTATAAATGTGTTTCCCAAGTTTCATGAAAATCCAAAAAAGCCTATTTGAGTTATGGTGCGTACAGACACACAGACAGACGGACAGACAGACAGACAGACATTTTTTCGTCCACCACACAATCTCATAAAGTACCATACTGGCACTTAATAAATAAAGGTATATAATTCTAAAACAGACTGCAGAAATTATGGATAAAAACAGCCTCAAATGATTATATTTTGCATTCATTCTCTCCCATTTAAACTATGGCATTATTCTCTGGGGTTTGACTGCCAAGATAAAAATAAACGGTACAAAAATATGTTGCACAAACATTCTCGTATATACGTGCTAAAAGGCTAGCACAGTAAAAAGTAAGTTATAGAGACAATTAAATTTTATTTATTCCATTTTCATAAAACTAACAAGTATAGTTTCTAGAAAAGAAAGCATCAGGGTCGATCCTTATGTTCAATGCTTTTACCGTGAAATAATAATAATAATAATAATAATAATAATAATAATAATAATAATAATTAATAATAATAATAATAATAATAATAATAATAATAATAATAATAATAATAATAATAATAACAACAATAATAATAATAACAATAACAACAACTTGGGGTTTGCATGCCTTCCTCAATCTCGAAGGCAAAAGTGCAGGATACATTGAGATGTAGCCGAACAAATAGAAACAAATGCTGCATGAATGCGTTATTACAAGAGCCTACGGTAAATTTGGGTGGCCACGAAATTTGATTAGAACCCAGGACCTCTTCCCTATTAGCCTATACCACCTCGCTGTAATTGGTTTTGGTGTGTTAATTAGGACTGAGCTAAACTGACTGCATTTAACAACAATAAGTAGATTATAGTTTTCATGTTACTATGGTTAAAAAAATATTAATATTTTAATTGATATGTATGTTCTGAAATTAGCGTTTAAGCTGTACTTATTTCGTGTTTATCTTGATATCTATGAGATGTGTAAAAAAAGGTTTTAAACAAAAAATTTTCATTTAAATTTTTTCTACAACTTTACTCTGGTAGGTTTTTATGTGTCGCATACTGTAATGGAGATAATGTAGGAAAATTGAAAATGGATACGAGTGAATTTTAATATTTCAATTATAAAACTCAATTTCTGGGTGGTTCGATAAATTTCTGAAAAAGTCCTTAATTCAAAAAATGAAGTAAATACAATGAACCGATTACCCGCTGTGCTTGTCCATGGATGGACAGACGGATGTACGGACAGACAGCCAGACGTCATTCCAAAACACTTTTTTCAGTTTCTAGTCATCGTGAAACATGCTTTCCCGGTGTTATCTCGATTTCGATTTTTTGTCATGATCACAATACTTTCCCTATACTACGTATATGCGAGGAAGTAATATTAAGGTTAATTAGACTTTAGGAAAAAGCACTTGGAGTTATAGAGAAAATAAAACAGATAACACATTGCGAAACTATATATAACAAATTGAAAATACTTATACTGCCCAGCTTATATATCTATGAAAACATTAAATTTGGAATAATAAATTATAGATAGGTTAAAAATCAAAACATACATCAACGTTACAGGAGAAATAATAAAAAATTCTTTCAAGATATCGTTCAGAGGTTCTTTAGGTGACAAGTGTACAGAAATTCATGCAATGGACCTATACAATTACTTACCAGATAGAATGAAAAATATAAGAAATAATAAACTAAAGTTAAGAAGAATAAAGTTCTTTCTCCCTGTCATAGAAAATTACTTTTACACAATAGATGAATTTTTAAAGAAAGTAAAAAATGGACCAAGGTTTAAAATTACAAGATATATAGACATTAAATTATACTGGCTTATTAATTTTTAAGATTAATCTATAACCTAGAAATTAAGAACATTTGTAACTAGATTAGATTAATGAGGAGTAGTATAAGCCCTTCGACTTCTCAACACTGTGACCTTAATAGATCTATTATGAATACCATACTCTAGCAGACCCACTTTAATTTAATGCTTTTAATTTAGCCTATAATTTTTCTGGGTGATGTTGAGGCAATCTGTCCTGGAGTCGGAAAAGGAAACTCCAGATGCCTTATTCTTTTTTGGGCAATTGCTTTGCATTCGCAAAGAATGTGCCCTGCCATTTCTTTTTCCTCTAAACAGAATCTACATAATATATAAATTTTACAAATCTTACATACATCATCTAAGTGTGTTGGTTCTGGAGCAGTTATTGGCTGCTCTTTCAAGGCTGACATTTTACTTTCGGCTGCTCCCAATTCCATCTTCAGCTTATTGATCTCTTGAAGATACATATCAGCCTGTGAATAGAATATTTTAGTTAGCAATCCTGTAGGCCACAACATTATTATCTTACAAATAAAAAAAGATACAACTAAATATCTTGATCCGTTCCAGAAATAGAGCACTTTAAAGTTTTTCTGAAAATCAAACTCGAGAAATGGTATCTGAGACGCCATCTTTGGTGGCCTGTATCTTGGCCCAGGAATTTTTTTGCACAAAACAAAGAAAATGGGTTTCTTACTTTATCCTGAATTTTAACATATATTAAATTCATTAACATCTGAGACTATGATGGTAAGCCCCTGCCTGAATTGACATGGATTATACCTTTAATGAATCATCTTGTATCCTTGCATTTTGAAGTCAAGGTTTCGTTATATTATTCTGTTTGTCATCTTAAAGAAGTTCTGACTCATTTCAAGTCTAGATCTCACTAATGTACCTATATTTTGCTATTTAAGCACTTCACAATCTATAAACTTGCATCAATTACTAAAAGGTTGAAAATTCAGATCTTTTATCATCTCAATAAACAGTTTAATAATAATTAAACAACAATTTACTCAGTTACAATTAGAATTAGAGATTTAGATGTTTGTTCTTTTTTAATTTTTTATGGTGCATGCTAAACCTGTGTCATGTAAATGAAATTGAATGAGGTTATTGGAATCTGGTTTAAGGTATTTTTACATCATTGTAATTTTGGGGAAATACAGCAGGAGCTCAAACTATCTTCAAGCTACAGAAAAGAGCTATTCGGGCTATGTTAAAACAAAAGAAAACAACCAGTTGCAGAAAACTTTTCAAAGATCTAAATATATTGCCTCTGCCTTGTATTTATATCTACGAAATAGTGACATTTGTCAAATCAAATTTAAACATGTATACCATCAACTCACAAGTACACTCCCATAACACAAGAAACAGAGAAGAACTTAGGATAATTCCGCATAACACAAGCTTGTTTGAAAAGAGTTTTATCTATACTGGCCTCCAGCTTTATAATGGCCTACCACAACATCTAAAGGAAATCTCTGTACTGCATAAATTCAAATCTTGTGTAAATAAATGGTGCAAAAATACGTTGCACAAACTTTCTCGCATATACGTGTTAAAGGCTAGCACAGAAAAAATTACATTAAAGAGACAATTAAATTTTAGGCTACTTATTACATTTTCATAAAACTAAGAAGTATCTAGAACGGAAAGCATCAGGGTCGATCTTTATGTTCAATGCTTTTACCATGAAATAATAATAAGAATAATAATAATAATAACAATAATAATAATAATCAATGACAGTAAAACTGCATATTATTAGTACTACTACTACTACGGGAAAATTCAAATATAAGTCGCACCTTGGGATAAATCGGTCCCACCCAACCTATCTTCACCGATGCAGCTTCTTTTATACCACGATCTAACGAATTCTTCTGTCCTAGTATTATGAAGAAACTCGTGATTGGACGTTGGAGGTGTGACGTCTTACCGCTAGACGAGAGGTGGCAGGCTGACAAACCTTTCGGGAGATATAATATGCCACATTTTCGAAACCTACAAACAGTGTATCGTACATTATTCGAAAATGCAAGGGCGCTTCGCTACGGCTGCCGCCTCCGCTTCGCGCACTTAACTATGTGGTTAGTGTTATGCATTATTTAGCTATAAGCAACAGTATACAAGGGCAGTTGGTCACTCTGCTTCGCTCAAAAACAAAATACATCACACAGTCTGTGCAAATGTGAATATCGAATGGTGAAGCTTTAGGGGCGACTTATATTTGAATTTCGCCACTACTACTACTACTACTACTTAGGTTATATTGCACGCTTTAACTGCATGTAGGTCATACCACGTGTTTAGTATGTTTGCGTGAAACATTAGTCTATATCAGCGTTTCTTAACCTTTTTGAACCCGAGGACCTCTAAAATGAGTAAAAAACTTTACAGACCCCAAATTTTACATCCAATTTTTAAAAGTAGGCTATATGTAGGCCTATATTCTTAATATTTGGGGTATTAAATTATAGGTCGTTATAACGAAATACATTTTTTTAATCTGACGGAAACACAGTTATTGAATTGGAATGAAACTATTGACGGTAAAATTATATTTTGAACAGACTTTAATATATATTACCAATTTGATAATATAATTAGGAATTATGTTATTACTCACTTTTAATGAGACGGTTGAGCTTGACGCCTCTTGCAGAGTTCCTGTTTTTTTTGCTCAATATTAGTCAAATTTAGTCGATATGACCTGTATTTTCGAAAATTTTAAACCTCTAGAATTTTAAACCTTTAAAATGGACATCTAGTGTCCATTCTAGTGTCCATTCTAGTGTCCATTTTATGTGAAAAATTTCTACTTCTTTACTTCCCACTTGCTTTATGATATTTTAAAATCAATTATGTCTGCGGACCATCTGCACCGTGTTCGCGAACCACCAGTGGTACGCGGGACCATAGGTTGGGAAACGCTGGTCTATATTAACAACTCATTCGCGTCATGTTTCTATTGTTTAGTGATGTCTTCTTATGTGATATTCAGTTTAAGCGATTATAATATCCAGTGACATAGCGGCAATGAGTTATGGAAAATAAGCAAGTCCTACAAACCCGGTGTTTGCCTTTGCGAACGACGGAACCATGAAAACCCCAAGTCAATTTGGACGGCCACGAGGTTTGATTTGAACTCAGGACCTCTTCCCTGTTAGCCCATAGGCCTACCACCTCGCTGTAATTGGTTTTAGTGTGTTCATTGCGACTGAGCTAAACTGATTGCATTTCACAACAATAAGTACATTAGGCCTATAGTTTTCTTGTTACTGGGGGCAACAAAATGTCATTCATATTTTAATTGACATTTATGTTCTGAAATTCGCATTTAAGCTGTCCTTATTTTGTTTTTATCTTGATATCTATTAAATGTACAAAGAAATGTGTTAAACAAAAAATGTTCATTTTAAATTTTTCTACAACTTTACTGTGATAGGTTTTCATGTATCGCCTACTGTAATGGATATAATCTAGAAAAATTGAAAATGGATACGAGTAAAGTGCCCCTTAAGTCATTTTTGCGGAAATACGGATATAGCCATTTTATTAGTCATAGATAAGACTTTACAATTTTAAATTTTTATTAAAATCGTTAGAGCCATTTTTTCAAAAAACTATTTTTTTAAAAAAGTTTTCATGAAAAGTCCCCTTAATATTTCAGTTGTAAAACTAAATTTCTGGGCGGTTCGACAAAATTTCGAAAAAGTCCTTAATTCAAAAAATGAAGTAAATACAATGAACCGTTTACCCGCTGTGCTTGTCCACGGACAGACGGACAGACGTCATTCCAAAAATATTTTTTTCGGTTTCTAGGCTTCATGAAACGTGCTCTCCCGGTGTTATCTCAACTTCGAATTTTTGTCACGATCACAATACTTTCTCTATACTACGTATAAGCGAGAAAGTAAAATGTATAGAGCACTGTTTTTATAGCTTAGATGAATTTTTTGAAACTGTTAGATATAAGTAAATTATGTTACTAGATATAAAATAAGTTAGTAGATATAAGCACTTTGTAAATATTAATTTCAACTTATAGGTAATTTATCAGCATTTGCAATTTTAATTTAAGAACTAGCATTGTATACTTTAGTAATTATATTATTTAATAATTAATATACCGGTAGTCATGTAAGAAACTGACATGTCCTATATCATGTAAAATGATCAAAGGATGAATAAACATACATACATACATACATACATACATACATACATTAACAGTTTTAACATTATTATATAAATTTTACCTTTGTCTCTGCCTCCTTGATAAAAAGAGTGAGCTGTTCATTTTCATTATTTAACCTTTCAATCTCCATATGTAAGAGACGGACTGATCCTGAAGAATCACTTACTGGCTCAAGTTTGATTTTTGTAGGTGATGGGGGAGTCTTATCAGATTTCACAATGAACTCATCTCTTTCCAGAGCTTTGATGACTTCTAATTGTTCTCTGTGAACATGAAACATTTTGTTCAACTGTTTATATTAGGCTATATTTCTTGTTGATTGGTTATATACATGTATGTATGCCTGATTTATAATGACTACTGCATCATGATGTGTTCCTAATACATTACATCAGCACTGCGACACATGAGTTTCTCTTCTTGTGAATATTCCAAGTTATTCAAGTTATATCTACAAAAATGCACCAAGTCATAAGAGAATATTTGATTAACAAGCATGAAACATATGAGAGTGAATTCATAATAAATTTGTTGAACATTTAAGACCACTCTTGTGATATGAAAACAGGTTGAAGTGGACATGGTGATGTTATGGACTATTGACAATCAATATGGAAATTCTTGACCTATTCGTTCTCAGGATGTATTGTGTATAGGACTCATTTTTTCTGTTTCGGTTTTTCCAAAGTGGGAAAAATTTCCCCCCCAAAAAATGAATATGCCTGAAATAGGATTCCCTACAATTAACATGGTATCAGGGCCAGTTTAAGGGCACCGGAGGGGTGCTGCTGAGGCTATTATCCTTTAAATATACCAGTTCAATTGTCAGTGATATCTGTAGAATGAAGCTTTTCTATGCTGAAGATAATACAAGATTATTTGTGAACTACTATGAGTGAGGAATGGCTAAGAAGTCTATTTGTAATACCTATGGAAAGGCAGACAGCCCGATCTTTAGAGCCTGAGAAATTGGTGAATGTGATTGCTTCCCAGAAAAAAAAAAAAGTTAAGACTTAAGTGAGCACAGTTTTTCTTTCCTGAAGAAGTTGGAAAAGGAAAGCTACAATTTTTAAGTTTGTCGCAGTTAACTTAATGTAAAATAATTAAAATCAGACTACACTTTATAATTCAGAACTAACAGCAATAAATTGCAAATGTTGGAACAGTATATATTCAAATTAATACACTAATACTAAGACTCTTTCTTATTAAGTCTTAAAATTCTGCATGTTGAAATTGTTTTGTAACTTTGAAATTTATAAAAATGAAATATTAGTCACTAGATTTAGGAAGAACTTTCTCATATTCAAGTTATTTGTGTGAACAGTAAATTTTTTCTACCCAACCCTGCTCAGAAAGATGCACAGTAGTCTGGACGAGTCTAATATCAAAATATTGTCATTGTTGTGATGTTTCATTCATACACCAGTCATAAAGGGAGTCACATCATGCTGACTAAGGTAATGGCTGTGGCTGTCATGACTGGTGGGAGAAGAAGAATGGCTTGTATCTCTGAATTCAACTCCCGCCCCTGAATGTCCTTCCTTTCACATGTGTTTAACCAGTATCAGAAAGAAAAAATTGTACCGTATATGGGTGTGAAGGGAGCTTATGGCCAATATAATTTCTAACACATTTCTAACAAGCCCTCTTGAACAGTATTATTCAGATTCTAAAGACTAATATTGATGTGTAGTCAACCCATGAACTAAGTTATGAGCTGGTGGTATTAAATTTTCGCCCCCTCTTAAGGGTATGACTGACTGACTGACTATTTTCTGTAACCCCTTATGGGGAGCATAGGACCTCCAATTGAAGTTTCAGTACCTAGATTAATTTTGTTACGGTTATTGTCCAAGAGAGGAAAGAGGGAGATGTAGTAAGCCCATCACCTCACAAACACCCCTCTGGAAACTAAGGTGTTACTCGGACATGAAATGGCCAAGGCATTTTATTCTGAGGCTCTAATTTATATTTGGAGTTCGTATATGTGCCATAAATCTACAACACAGCCTCTCAGCTTAAAGCCCTCCTGGAGAATTCCGTGCCCAGGATTTTTACATCCTGAAAATTCCATTGACTATGGCCGGCTTTGATCCTGTGACCTTTGGATCTAGAGGCGGGCCCGCTACTTCTACATCACCATGGCCGACTCTTCAAGGTATGGGCTTCTTTAATGTTCTGTACATCTACAACACGGGACCATCAAAATTTTCTTTACTTTCAAAGGAAAGGTTGTGAGTCAGTTTTTTTTATATACAAAAGAAATTGGGAATCTTGTCAACAGGTAATATGGAACAACTCTAATCAGACATAAAATTAGCATACCTATTCTCAAGCTCTGAAAGATCAGCCTGCATTCTAAGATGCCACTTCTCTGCTTGTTCGAAAAGTTGCTTAAGTAGTAAGATTGTCATATGTGTTGAGCTTATAAGTTCAGTTTCAATATCACCCCTGACAACTTTGCACAGTCCTGTTAAAAGTTCTTGAACTTCATCACTTGTATAAGTATCTTCCAGTAATCTGTAACATAAGCAGATAAATAAATTATCATCAACAATATGATACCTAATTTTAAGTAAACAATATTAGTTTTAAATTCGAAGGAATATTCCAGTTTTACTGATACATAGAGCTAGTCTACGAAAGCCTTAATACAGATGGAATGTTCATATTTTCATTGGTAGAGCTCATTTCTGAGTCCTATTATATTTTCAAAAAATATTTATACCAATCTCCTCTCCTAATAGCACTGTATCTTATCACATTGACTACCATCCGTGCATTGGCTTGCTACATGCTACCTGCCATTTTAAATCTCTCAAGAAATTTTTAATGACTCACACCTTCTACAATATGGATGAATATTTCCAGTTTGAATAAGTTTACAGTGTAGTATATTATATATTATTATTTATTACTTGCTTGCATATTGTAATCTGACGTGTTCTATATCCTTGAGTCCCACTCAACACAGGATCTACAGAACGAGATAACTACATCTACACATCTACATCTACATACATTGAGATATTGGGGTGATCAGCTTCTACAAACTCAGCGATTGAGGAAAATGGGTTTCTCAGTTTTGAGAACATTTGTGAATTTGGTTACTGGTAAGTTACATATTGATACTGGTAACAAATTTAAAAATGTTTTGAAATATTTGTTAGTCTGTGCCTATTTACATAGGTGTTCATATTGTTTCTGGCTTCATAGGCGTGTATATCGTTATTTACGGGGAAATTACTTTCCCTTTCCTTAATACACAGGAGGCATTGAAGTACATATACATTGACAACTGTAAGAATTTCATTGGATACAAATAAGGGTTTACAGTGATCCATGTAATGGGCATTGGACAGAAGGCGCACAGCCTTTTTCTGTAATTGCAAAACCATCTGCACACTGCTGGAGTGGCCCCAGAGCCTGGTACCATATAGTATATGAGATTAAAAAAACGCAAAGTAGCCAAGCCTTACAAATTCACTTGGCATCTCGGCTTTCTGTCTTCTGAGCAGGAATAGCACTCTACTCAACTTTGTGCAGAGGGCTGCTAAATGATCACTCCAGCCAGAGCTCAGAGTCTAAGTTAAAGCCCAACAGCTTAACATAGTGGATTGATATAATGTCATCATCAACTTGATTTCTGTTTAGATTAAACAGAATTTTTTGAGTCTTTGCTTCATTCAAAAGTAGCCTATTGCTTGCAAACCACTCAGATGCTAGATACACAAGATTGTTCACCAATATTAACTTACCCAGATCTAAACTAAACTAAACTCCGTGGCGCTACATCCCTGGAGGGACTTGGCCTACCACCCGACCGCTGCATCATCTACCATAGGCAGAATGCAGGATTGGGGGGCAGGTGGTCAGCATGCCGACACCCACGGCTGTTAATGGTGGTTTTCATGACCAGAGCCGCTACTTCTCTATCAAGTAGCTCCTCAATTTGAATCACATGAATTAGGATATGACAGTAGTATGGGGGTCATTTTAAGCAAAATTTTAAGGTATTACAGATACATCTGGGAAAAAGGCAATGAAGATATAGTGAAAATCTGCTTCCAATCCCAAGTGAACGATAATGGTAATCGGAACAGAATACAGTACATTAGGAAAACACTAGATGAGATAGGATTAAAGTGGATATGGAATTCAGTATTGAACGAGGAGAAAAACATCAATGTGATTTCAAAAATAGTTATTAAAAGATGTAATGATATACAAAGGCAGAACCACTTTGCCGTAATGAGGGAAAAGAAATCTTTAGTATTCTACATCAAAATGAAGGAAATGTGGGGTATGGAAAATTATGTGAATGATTGCTCGAAGAAACAAAAAGCTGGGCTAGCATGGTGGAGATTAGGAATATGGAAGCTTAGAGGGGCAAGAAGAAACTTCGAGAAAGGCCGTTGCCCATTATGTCTTAGTAATGAAGATGCAGAGCATATAATTTTAAGTTGTCCCAAAACTGAAACACTAAGACATAAGTTTTTAAATAAAAAAATGTTAAAGTTAAATAAAGAAGTGGCATATAAGAAATTATCTGTAACAAAAAACACAAAAACACTAAAGGAACTGGGAAATTTTTTATACATAGTCAAAATAAAATGGGAAAAACAAATTAGCTGCTTAAGGGAAATTGGTTAGAAATGGTAAGTGGATATACTTGCAAAAGGTAAACATTTATTAGTAGTAGTACTGATTTCAGATATATGAGTTTTTATGTATGCAGATGCCCTTTGGTGAAAAACTTTCTGTAACACCAGGGGTGATCATTTGTACAACTCCAGATACAAGAATAAATCATTCATTCATTCATTCAATTTGAATCACGAGGCTGAGTGCACCCCTACCAGACCTCCCTACCTCATAAAAATCCGAGGAGGGAGCAGGGATCGAACCCGGGCCGATGGATCTGCAGTCAGCGACGCTAACCACAAGACCACGCCGGTGGAAATCTTACCCAGATATTAACTTACAAATAACAGTCGTGCACAAATGAGAGGAAAATTAACTTCAACAGTTGTAAATAGCCAATAGTCAGTTTCATATCTTTGCATTTATGAAGCTTTGCAACTTGACCATTGGATTGACATGTTATTTTTACATTCTCTTCCTAAGAACTCTTCAAACAATTGACCCGTGATATATTAGCAATTTCATAAGAAAATTATTCTTTTCCTTTAATTACACGTGCTAAAACTACGATTTGGACATTTTGATACAAAACAATTGAGAAATACCTTAATTGATTAGCTGTCAAATGAACATTGACAATAAAAAAAATTAGAATAGCATATAGTAACTTATCCTTTAAATCTGTTCACCTGGAATCTAATACATCCTTGAAAGCATATTCAATTGCTTTAAGATTCTGGTTGCGCTGGTACCGTGCAAATTTCATGTAATTATGTATGATCATTTGATGGTGTTCATTCAAACCCAGGTCAGTCTGAAATAAAAACATTTTGGTAAATATAATGCTACAGATTAACTGTCTAGCATTTCATATTAGTTGAATAAACTGATTTTTAGATATTCTAATGCACATATTTGTTCTGAACGTTACCATTTTCTCCCAAACAGATGTGTATCAACAACGAAACTACGGTACATGAAAAAATCAATTTCACATTTCCCCCTTATTCCCTCCTAGCCCCGCAAACCCAACACATGCCGGTACTGAACTTTCACCAAACCCCGCCTGCCTATTGCGCTTTCCGCTCGTCTCTTTTCTCGTTGATAAAAACTTTGACGTGGTAGCGCTAGTAAAGCCTAATACAAGTTAGCCAACTTGAGACAAGAACTTGAAAACGTGAAAAGTTGGTTGAAAATTGTATTGGTTTTATGAACTACATGGAATTTTTACGGGTAGGTTAAATAATAATTATCGTATTAAATTATTATTACGTATTCAAACATCGTGTTTAAAATGTTGCATGTTTCTTAAATTTTCGAATATTCTTTTCTGTTTGATTCACTATAATTTATGTTTTCCGCACTGTTTATACTGCCCTTCAAGATGGCTTCGTCAGGTTAGTGTGGTGGCTGTTTGTCACGTGAACAGAATAGCATGAATTATAATAAAATTAAAAAGATTTCATAAATATGAGCGTTTTCAGGGTCATATTCGCTATGTCTGGCGTCCAATAAAACTATTTTGAGCTTTACAGATTTCAAGGAAATTGTGTAATTATCATGCCACCTGGAGGCTCCGTATCATGAGTCACCTCGTGGCCATATATTGTTGGCTGTTTGCGTTAAATTTTCATCGACTTGGATGTGAATATAAATGGTCGAATGTTGTTATATATGAATGTGGTAATTTTCGTTTACAAGGGGCTTCAGCAATGCCACCGATCTGTTCAATTGCTTTACAGATTGTGTATACCATGTTACTTTTTGGTTTTCTAGGGAAAAAGAATAAGAAAGTCAAAGGAAAGACCATAGGCTTGACAGAATTCTTATCAGATGGCGGTCCCGCAGCCGGTCAGAAAGTGGTTACAAGGAAGACTTCAAACTGGGCCGATGATGTGGAAAATGAGGATGGTAAATATAATTTCTTCACGTTGCACTTGCTAGTGGGATTAGTTTTAACATAGGTCACATAATTTTACACACTCTGTTTTAGAAATGTGGCATATGCAGTTGTTAATTGTCAAGATGTGATTAACATTTATGCTGGTAAAAGTGGGAGACTTTTAAGGAAAAAATAGATACTCATGACACCCTAACCCCACCCATTTCACCTCACTAACAGGACCCGCCTGGAGGGGTTTAGTAGTGGCTGCCATTTGAAATACTGGCAACACTATCTAGTAATCAGAAGATAAAGTGGGGGGGGGGGGGCGTATGGGTCGCCCGCAAGCTCTCCTTCCACTGAATAATAAAAGACCCTTGCACCAAACATAATATTTCACAACTATAAACTACAAAATAATATTTCATAATTAAAAAAAAAAGACCCTTGCACCAAAAATCATATTTCACAATTATAGTAGTAGGAGTGGGGGACTCGGGGGCAACCTAAAGTTCCTTTTTCTCAGGTGGGTAAACAGAATAATTTATTTCTCATTTAATCTCTTCTTGTCTTCCTTTTCCTTCCTTTCACCTGAATTTTAAGCAACCTAAGTGAGGTGGAATGCCCAAGCAATTTGTTCAAAATAATGTAGGTTTACTTTAAAAATACAATGTTCAGTAAGTCTTTCCACCAATGAGTTCCGCATAGAAAAGCCAGTCAGCAGAGGCTGTCCACAGGGATTATGCTGCGGACTGGATACAGCTATATATAGGCACACAGTTCATATTTAACCATCATGTTGACCAACTACATGACAGAATGATTAGACTAATACACTCCTTATCCAAGTCAGCAAAGCTCACTTACGGGCTTGGAAGCAAAGCACTGTACACCATATCCAAAGGTACTACAGTATAGAACCGATTTTGACATATGGGGAACTGCTCATAACCAGAACTATTTCTTATGTTGCCTTGCGCATTATACCAGGGATTGGACCTTTAGATATAGTAGTCACTGGAAAAGTAAGCCTTGTCAGGGGGAGGAAAACTATGATGCACCCTTGCCACCAAGTGACTGACAATACCCGGCAGAAAGACCTGATATTAAGATATCTCTACAGAATCTACACTGATGGCAGTAAAACTGGAGAGAAGGTCTGAGCTGCAGCAGTGATATTCAATCATGTAGATGTAGATGTAGATATCTCGTCCTGTAGATCCTGTGTTGAGCAGGGCTCAAGGATATAGAACACGTCAGATCAAAAAATACATGCATGTTATAACAATAATATAGGTCTACAGAAACTGCAAGCTGCCAAATTTATCCAAGCTGGAAATATTCCTCCAAATTGTAGAAGGTGTGAGTTATTAAAAATTCCTTGACAGCTGTTTTGAAAGGTTTGATCTTTCTTTGAATACATAATAATTTAATGTTGTTTGGAAGCTTGTTATATATCTGTACTGCAGAATAATACGCACCCTTCTGAAAGAGTTTTAACGAGTTATTTGGTCTGTGTAGATCATTCATGTTTCTGGTAGTACGTCCATGTACACTAAAATTAGTTTGAAATTTATCAATATTATTCACTACAAAACACATAACAGAGTATATATGGGACTGTCCATTGTTAGTATCAGGACACTTTGGTTGAAATTTAAACTTCATAATTTGAAGTACAGTGTGATATTTGACTTACAGAAAACAATTTTGCTGTATACATCTTGACCACTACTCTTAGTTTCTATTCCCAGTATCTTATTTGGGATTGATGGCAAAAATATACTGTTTATTGTTCATTTTTGTTTTGTTAGTATACGGACGAGGAAATAAGGTTAAAAAATTTGAATGAATTATTGTAAAAGTTCCTCCTAATTTACTGCATGTATTCAAATTTTGCTTAAAGCAGTTGAATCATACACTATTCAAGACTCAGTTGGTATATTTTGTTTTATGGATTTTTAATTTTAATACTTTGTAGTACGTAGTACGTCCATGTACACTAAAATTAGTTTGAAATTTATCAATATTATTCACTACAAAACACATAACAGAGTATATATGGGACTGTCCATTGTTAGTATCAGGACACTTTGGTTGAAATTTAAACTTCATAATTTGAAGTACAGTGTGATATTTGACTTACAGAAAACAATTTTGCTGTATACATCTTGACCACTACTCTTAGTTTCTATTCCCAGTATCTTATTTGGGATTGATGGCAAAAATATACTGTTTATTGTTCATTTTTGTTTTGTTAGTATACGGACGAGGAAATAAGGTTAAAAAATTTGAATGAATTATTGTAAAAGTTCCTCCTAATTTACTGCATGTATTCAAATTTTGCTTAAAGCAGTTGAATCATACACTATTCAAGACTCAGTTGGTATATTTTGTTTTATGGATTTTTAATTTTAATACTTTGTAATACTAGTAATTGTAACTGCATGTGCGTTAGTATCCGGACAGTTAGTATCAGGACAAAATGTCTTTCAAATGGATGAACATATTACAGTCAAATTATAATTGTAACTAATGTCATTATTAAGTGCCAGTATGGTACTTTATGAGATTGTGTGCGGGGGACGGAAAAATGTCTGTCCGTCTGTCTGCTATCTGTCTGTCTGTCTGTCTGTCTGTCCATGTGTCTGTACGCACCATAATTAAAATACACAATATTGGATTTTCATGAAACTTGGTATATACATTTATAATGTCCATGGGAAGAACCCTATTGATATTGAACAAAATCGGTTCACCGGTACCGGCGTAAAACCCAATTTAGTGTTTTTATTTAAAAGCGCCATAACTCAAATCCGCTTTATCGGATTTTCATGAAACTTGGTATACACATTTATAATGTCCATGGGAAGACGTCTGTTGATATTGGACCAAATCGGTTGGCCGGTACCGGAATAATGCCCAATTTAGTGCATTGTTATGGTATTATATAACAAAAGCCCCATAACTCAAATGTGCTTTATCGGATTTTCATGAAACTTGGTATAAGCATTTATAACGTCCATGGCAAGAAGCCTATTAATTTTGGGCCTAATCGGTTGACCGGTACCAGAGTAACAACTAATTAAAGGTCACATGTTTTGTTAATTCTTGTCTAACGGTATAATTTGACAGTTAACACTATTCCTTCACATACGCTTATCAAACAACATGGTCAAACTGACTGAGTTGGCCAAATGGTAACATCTTGGACTCGTATTCTGGAGGTCCCCGGATCAAATCCCGGAACTGGTCAATTTCACATGGATATTTTTTTTTTTTTTTTAATGTGAGTGCGCGAATGTCAAGGTATCACAAATCTGTAGTTCTGCTGACGCTGGTCGATTTTAATCTGATTAGAAAAACTTATTTTCTGCATATCATAATTGCAATTATAATTGATTCAACATTAACATACTGGCACTTTGTCATATCAGTTTACCTGATTTTATTATTATATAATAATTTTTTTAAATAGAACATAACAAGTTGTATTAAATTGCATTGAGGCCAACGTTACGAAGTTACAGAATACATGTTTACAATGCAATTGCATTGTTATTCAGGAAAGGAGCACACTGCTTGTCTTGAATATGAAGCTAAGACAGGAACTCCTTCTATCACAGTGAGAATAGATTTATATGAAAATATATCGAAGTCATATTTTGACTTTTATTGAGCGGTAGGCTATTCTAAAATTTTAAGCAAGTTTATATATATATATATATATATTATATATGCCACTTTTTTTTAGAACTTCATGGCATTGCTCTTTCAGTTCTTTTATAGGCTTTACCAACAGCAGATGGTGAAAGCTTTATCTGCTTGCTTTTTAGTAGCACGGCTTAGTCTTTTTCTCTCTGCCTCCTTTCCTTAATGTTGCTTCTAGTGCTGTTATTTCTTTTTCAGTTTTTTCACCCTGTATAATTCTTTATTATGTTCTTTCTCTTCAATTTAAATTTTTCATCAGTCTTGTGACTTTCCATAAATAACTTCTGCCTTTCACAATTTGTTTTGCCCATGTTGTTGAAAAAAGCATACGTACAGCTTATAATTTCAAGGAAATAAAATATTTTTGGTTTGTAAATATATTCAGAAGTATATCTGTTTGTTGACAGATATGTGCCTACAGTTTTCTCTCTTGAAATTATATGAATATATTGAAAATATGCACACAAAAGCAGTCCAACAGTGTGCACTTTAGAGTTTCTCTCCAGAAGTCGTTAGTATCAGGACATAATACAAAACATTATAAAAAAAATTCTAGATGATTTTTTTAAAATGTGTCTACTGCTATCTATTACCTGGGTCATAAACTAGCAGTTCCTAGCTTCTTGTACACATAGCCTCAGTGAAAACAATATAACACAACTTTTTTGTATTTTCTGTTAGTATCAGGACAGCAAATACTTGTCATTTTTCAAAGTGGGGTTTTCTGCATTTTGAAAAATCTTATGCTGAAATAAATGTTATTAAACATACCTTAAAAACACAGAGAAACATTCAACAAATGTTTTTGTCCCATGTCTTGGTAGTTTAATTAAAATATAATTTTTTTTAGTATACAAATTTTGTCAAGTGCTTGCTGCAAAATTCAAATGTAAGTTTGGGCTTCAAAAACATGGAGAAATACCCAAAATAACGTATTTTAAAATTGAGTTATCAAAAATAGTGTATTATAGCTTTCTTTTGGTGTACCAATCAACACTTTATTATTACTTTCAATTTTTGGAGAATGTGGACCTCTTCTCATGGACAGACCCATATACTCCCCTGTAAGAGTGAGGACTCTTAATTTTTCAAACAGCGGTTTACAAGATTCCCTTTTTTTCTTTCCACATATTATTCTTATTGCCCGCTTTTGAAATCTAAATATTTTCTCCCTATGGGTAGAGTTGCCCCAGAAAATTATCCCGTACCTCATTACCGAGTGAAAATATGCAAAATATACCATAAGTAATGCATCCTGTTTTAATATATTATTCAAAATTCTTAAAGCAAAGCATGCTGAACTCAGTTTTGGACTTATCATTTCTATGTGTGTTTTCCAGTCAAGATTTTGGTCAATTTGCAGTCCTAAAAATTTTACATTGCTAATTTCTTGTATGATTTGTGTTCCATAATTAATTTCAAGATTTGAGATACATCTGTTTTTTGTCCTAAATTGTATAAAATGGGTCTTATCAATATTAAGTGTCATTTTATTAGCTAGAAACCATGTGTTTAACTCGTGAAAAGCCTTTGTAGCTATTCTTGATAAATGTTCTTGTGACGTTCCTGTTACAAGTACACTAGTATCATCTGCGAAGAGCAATACCTTTGATTCGTCACTTAAGTTATAGGGCAAGTCATTAATGAAAATTAAAAAGAGCAAAGGTCCCAGTATTGATCCCTGAGGTACCCCATTCTTAACAATCCCTAGGTTAGATTCATTTCCATTTATTATTACCTTTTGAGTTCTATCAGAAAGATATGATTTGAACCATTTAAGTGTTAAATTATCGAACCCATAATGATCCAATTTTTGAAGTAATATTTCATGATTTATACAGTCAAATGCTTTAGCTAAGCTGCAGAAAATTCCCAGAGCATATTTCTTTTTATCTAACGCTTCCAATATTTCTGTAGTAAGTTGAAATGTAGCATTCTCAGTGGACATGCCACTTCTAAATCCAAACTGAGATGAAGTAAGAATGTCATTCAAATTAAGATAGTGTATTATGCGGTTGTACATGACTTTTTCAAAAACTTTTGAAAATGAGGTTAAGAGTGATATAGGTCTGTAATTTGATGGTAGATTTTTGTCACCTTTTTTAAAGAGGGGCTTAACAATAGCATGCTTAAGTCTTTCTGGAAATATTCCATTTTCTAATGAACAATTGCATATGTGACTAAGAGGTTTACTGAGTTCCGATGAGCAGCTTTTTAATATCTTATTACTTATCTCATCCCATCCAGACGAGTTACTTTTGAGAGACTTGATTATATTTTCAATTTCTATGTGGGAAGTCAGGCCTAAGCTGTCATGAAGAACCAATTTAGCAGCTAAAATATAGGGCTGGACGGCAAGTGCTCAAACAATCAGGGTGAACAAATAGTTATGTTGAAGGTTCTACAGGAGCTTCATAATATCAAGGGTCTGGCAGTTGAGGAGAAGAAAGCTGCAACCTACACAGATAGCCAAGTAACCCTGGCTACAGAAAAACAGTATGCACAGTTCGAGTATGGACGACACTGTAAACAGTCTTCTCTGAAGCAACAAAATTGGCAAATAGACTTTAAATGGGTAAAAGCACACAATGGAAATGAGATGGCTAACAGAGTAGTGAAATCATCTGCTGAGAATGAAGAACTGCCGATCATCTACGATAAGATTCCAAAATCTGTGATAAAAGGAACAGAATATATATAGGGACACACTGCAATATCTTCCTCCCCTCAATCGGAGAAAGACTAAAGACAAAGCTTCCCTTAACACCGAGACTTGCTGCACTAGTTGCAGGCCATGGAAAAACCAGACTACTTACACAAATTCCATATTATAGATGACCCGAAATGTACATGTAATCATCCCCGACAATCTGTAAATCATCTGATTTATGAGGTAAGTTAAGGACATAAAACAGCAAAGATTCATCCTCATTAGAAAGATTGACAACAACGGAAGGACTTGGCTAGTTAACAATCAGCAATTATTATGACAACTTCTAGACGATTTCTATAAATTTATTCACTCACGTTAAGGAACTAGTGGGCAGTTTTTTGCCTTATACCCTCAAAAATAAAATCGTGGTTTATCGATCTCATTTTTGAGGGTATAAGGCGAAAAACTGCCCACTAGTTCCTTAACTACTACATCCCTCAAAGAATAAAAAATGAAATTCATTAATCCTTTTATTCACTCAATTAACTTTAAGAAACACTAAGGGCCTGTATTACCAACTTCACTTAATAGGTATATTTACCTCAGAATGCAATTTCCACCATCATCAGCTGATCTGATCTGATCCAATTGGATCAGCTGATGATGGTGGAAATTGTCCACCGAAATGCCTATTAAGTGAAGTTCGTGTGCAAGTTCCGATCTCTACAATCTTTAAGTTTGAAATCACTTCACTGTGTATCTTCCCAACTCAAATTATTAATTCACTAATATTATACTTAACTTTTCTTTGGGTATAGAAACTATTAATTCTAGGAATTAGGGCGATCAATTGTCCTTAATTTTGCAGGATGTCCCATATTTTAAGGCATTTTGTAAATGTCCCACATTTTAAGGTATTTTGTAAATGTCCCAGAATTGTTTCATTTTCAACCTGACTGAATTACCATGTTATTGTCATCAGTATGGTACAGATTTTCATGTTATGCAACTGTCTGCCATATAGCTTCAATTAAACAAAGTGTAACCGTTGCAAACAGTATAGCCTTTTAAAGTGCAAATAAGTAGGTCATAACATCATTTTAAGAGCATTCCGGATGTACCTTCTGATTTACGTTTTATTTATGTTGAGGTTTTCAGTATTTCTATACTGTTAAGCCTAGTTAAGCCTAATGATGGAAATTTAGAACAAGTGTTGCTAGAAAGTATTTCATGTAACTGATAAAACTAAGAAGTGCCACAAATAAGCATTTTTTCCTCTAATTCCAATTTAAAAACTTATGAAAACATTTAGGGGCAAAGTCGCAATGTAGGGGGATCCTTCTTGCGATGTGAGCAGGCTTCCACGGATGGGTATTGTTTTTTGTTAGGTTAGGAACAGTGATATTAGTGTTAGTGACAGGTTCTGTTAGGTTATGAACAGTGATGTTAATTTTGTAGAGCATTCTGAATTTTCCCGTTTCGTAACTGTGCCATATTGTATCTCTCCTGCCAGGTTGGTTGTATTTGTGAACCTGTTTCCCGGAATTCTATGTGTTCTGCTGGTGTGATGTCACACCTCTAACCTCCAATCACCAATTTCTTCATCATATGGAGATAAAAATATGACAGAAGTCATGCTACTTTTCACTAGATCATGTTATAAAAGAAAGTTGATTGTTTAGGGTGGATGGGTTGGACGAAATCATTCGCGGAGACAACATCTCCTCTCTAGAGAACTATATATAACAAAATACATGTGATTGCCTATTAGAAGTTTTATGACAAGAAAGTAGGCTTGTAAAGTTGGTCCCCTCACATTGCGATTTTACCCATTTAGACTCTAAAAAAATCCCTTTAGGCAGGCCTACAGGCTGAGGTAGATTTCGAAGTAATTTTGGTTTAATTTATTGTCGCTTCACAGCACTCTTCTTCTTTAGCCTTGGCTGATAAACCCGCAATCATAACTGCAAAAAAGAGGAAAGAGCACCTTTTCAAACATTCAAATCTCGCCTTATATGAGAGGTATTGAAAAACTAGTTATTCATTTGTAGAGTACTCATCAAGAGCTTTTCAACAATACCCCAAAAGACGTGGTTTCAAAAATTTCGAATTTCCATCCCCCCACCCCCACTCGTACCCCGAAAACCCCTGAATCGTTGGTGTCACTGTGAACTCCATAGGAGGTACTTTAATTTATTCAAACAAAGTTTCCCTCTATACTTCATAGGGGCCGAGATGGAAATTTTTCAAAATTTCAACCCCCTCCCCCGACACCCCCCCTTGGGCCAATTTTGCTCATTAACGAACTTATCCGAACTATTGGGCCTAGAAATAACATAATAAAATTTGGTTCAATATCTTCAAAATCACACGACTAGCATGTTATAGGCTCTATATACAAAGAAAAAAACTTAAACAGGCGGTTTCGTACTTAGGGAGGCATGAAACGTAAAGATATGAAATAATTTTTCGAAAGTCATAACATGATATCGATTGCAATAGGTAGATTTTTCTTCGAAATCTACCTAATATTCAGTATTTTATTATTTCAGAATTTGTTGACTTTTGTATGTTCCACAGACTGGAAAATAAATTGTGCAATCTTGATGACTGAAATGTGTTTTTCTATGTTATTACTTCAGTAAGAGTACTCTTGGTAAAAAAGAGAACAATTGGCAACAATTTTGTAAATGCTTAACTTTTTGTTATTTTCAAGCTTCAGCTAAAAATGTAGCTGTCTCCCAAAATTGTGGATTGTTCCCCTTTTTCTACTTCCTTCTTTCAACAGTTGGTCACCCTGCAAAGGATGCATTTATATTATATGAATTCTGTTGATAGCCTTCTACAAATCAACTGTATATTATTATATATATTATATATAGCTTGAATTTTCTTTACTATATTTGTAGAGTTATGTAATGTATTGCATGTATTATTACTATTTAATGGGGGATGCTGATAAGATTAATAATATATTTTTAAAAAAAGCTAGATTATATCACAAACCTAGATTGTATCACAAACCTAGGTTATATCACAAACCTATACTATTTCCAACTAAAGAATAAAGTAGATGTAAAGAAACACACTGATATGTATTACTCTGCGACCACGTGTTCGTTGACACACTGCAGAGACGCAATTTCAATGCAAGAGGAACTCGTTAATATTGATCAAGGTAAGCTAGCATCTACAGAAACAAAGCTGGATTTCACAAATATTACATATGCCTACGTTTAAAATGCTAATGCATTGTAATATTTCAATGTCATAATGAAAATCTACCTACTGCAAAATGTATTAAAAGCATTCAAGATCACAGTTTTTCACCACGATTTAAAGGCTTCCCCCACTTGTGCTTAACAAAACGAGGTGGTGAGGTCTGATTAGCTTCAGCCATTGAACTGTATTGCTGTCTTTTATTATTTATAATAGCTGTGGTAAGCTTGTTTTCACCGTATGAATTAAACGTTAACTGTCTTCGAGGAATACATGACAAGTGACTGTGTTATTTTTTCATACCTTTGTTGTCTTCAGGCATGCGCGTCGCATTACATTCAACCGATAATATCTAATAATAATATTGGTATTGCTTAAATCACATAGAAAATGTTGCAACAAACTTGAGAAACGTGCTTAATTTAGTCTTACATCAAATACATTACTTACTTTTTATGTTTTGAAGAAACTACATTAATACTCGGAAGAAGACGACAAGCAAGAGCCTGGAGGGGTTGTGCGTCAAACTGCCAATCAGAACCCATCATGTCACGTGGTTTTGTTTACATCTACTTTATTCTTTAGTTGGAACTAGTATAGATTATATCTGCATCCTATTTATCACTGCCTATCACTAACCTCACGATTGTTCATCTGACATTATTGGCAGCATTGCACGATGCAATCAAAATAAGTTTAATGATCATAGCCACCCAGAGTTTTGGAAAACAATCTGTGCACTGCATAACTGCTCTGCGACATCTGGTGAATTCCTTGCAGAGTGCTAAAGAAGACCCATTTGTTGTATTTACCATGTACTATTTCTCATAGTAGAGAAATGAGAACAAGTTGCATGTTCATATTAACTGTTATATAGTGCAAAATGTTTTGATTACAGTGAAATTTAATAGGAACAATTCTATTGAAGAGAAGTTGTGCAGTGAAAAAATCATGTGCACATATGGGCATCACATAAGCCTACTACTAGTTTGTCACGTAATATCCTAAGAATGGTAATTAACTTGATGATGTATTTTACAGATCTGTATGGGGATATGGGGCGTAAGGAGAAGGTCATTCTCCCAACTGCTCCGAGAGCCACCAGGAGTCCTGATGTTGACGATGATAAAGTACCCAAAGTCCCGCCATTTCAGGCATACATTTCCAATTTACCATATGAAGTAGATGAAAATGACATTTTGGATTTCTTCAAGAACCTGGAAGTAAGAGAAAGTTCAATTCTGCTATTACAAGATTTTATCTCTAATTAGTTAAGTATGATATAATATTACTCATCTTTTCCAGCAATAAAGGCTGAAACCCTCATAAATTACAGCATTTGATAGAGGAAAGGAACCTGTTTCTGTTGACCTATATTTGAAAATACAGACGGCTTCAAAAATATGTAGGACTATATTATTTCGTAAAACCAAACTACAATCTGATCATCGCTAGCAGCCAGGGTTGTGAGTAGCAGAGCCAAGTAAATCAGCAGCTAGCATTTTAGAAAGTGCTAAGAGTTCGAAAAGGGTTAAAAACTGTTTAATTGGTACTTAAGATCGTATTATATTCATACATCGTTTTCAAATTTTTATATCTTATAAAAAATATTTTTGTGTCCTAATTGTATCTTATATGCACACTCGATTGTTTGGCGGATTTTGACTGGAAGAAGTTGTAACTTAAAAATAAAATAAAGAAATTTATAGTATGCATTTCAAATATTCAGTAACAGATAACTGTCAAGATGGTACAGTAAAACTCTAATTATCCAAACTTCAACTATCCAGATTGCCAATTATCTGGAATTGCTTTGAGGCCTTAATCAAGTGGCTTTTGCAGTAGAGAGCATTGCAAAACACTCTTTCAGGGCTGATTATTGTGAAATAGCAAAACTTTTAGCCAACAAAATCGACAGTTGTCAACAGAACACCTGGCTCTGACCGATATGTTCAAGAAGTTCTTGTCAGTTCTTCCCTACTCCCCCCAAATAAAGTAGGACCGTCTGCTAAGCATAAAATATTGATCTTAGGTCCTAATGTTGCCCTTCAGGCTAATTGCTCAAGTTATGTGTTCACTATAGAGGGTTATTGGAAAACTCTTGCCTGACAATGAATTTTGCAATACAATATGATAGTATTTAAAGTCCTAATTGTAATTTTAATGAACATCTAAAGGCTATAAGTTCTGTTTCTCATTTAACATGTTTGCATGGCACTTCCCAAGCACATGTTACAATGAACAGTTCATATTAGGAACATACTTTTCATGCCTCTAGTAGGGTTTTTTTTTTCGCACGCACCCATGCACGCGCGCTTGGTCGGGAGGCTATCTGCTTCTCCAATCATACTGTTATCATTAGATTAATTTTAATTTTGTGAGAGTTCTTAAAGCGTCAGCTGATTTACCCTTCGATTATACCCATCATGTTTGTCTGATAGTATTCAGTTTCTTGAAGAAGAACATAAGACTGCTTAAGAAGTGGACTATAATCCTAACACGAAATTTGTAGCTATTGTGTAGTCTGTGTATGTGATAGTATTGCAACAGCAGTTTATGCTAGCATAAGATCATGTGACATTCTTGTATTTGTTCTTTTTGTACTTTTGTTATTTCGGTTTGATAATAAGTTGTGGAATATATCTTGTTTCAGTTTTGTTGTTTTTAAGGTAAAATTAATTATTTGTAAATTTCATCAATGTTTGTCCTAAGTATGGGGTCACCAAGAGTGGTTTCTGGATGGTAAGGCTCTGGCTTTCTGCCCCAAGTTTGCTGGTTTGATCCCAGCGGTATTTGTGTGTGCTACATGCAACAGTCCCATGCCTATAGATTTACAGTTCAGGACGAAACTCCAAAACACTGCCAACAGTTACAAGCCTGAATAACAGTACACAACCTTTGTAAATACAATTTATTATTTAACCACAGTTAACATAGTAAATTCAACAAAGAAATACATTAAATTATGATACATTAATAATAACTAAAAGAAATACATTTCGTCAAGGACTAACATGATTATCTTCATGGACCAGTGTTGTGGAAATGGATCTGGGGGATTGGGTTGAATCCCTGGAACCACATCTGATTTTTTCTGAGAGAGGGAGGATTGGATGGGGTGCACTTAACTTTTTGAGGATGACTAGTAGACATATACCACAATAAAAAAATACCGTATATACTCGAATACTACCCGCACATTTTTTTAAAAAATCGCGAGTGAAAAACTGGGGTGCGGGTATTGTTTGAATACTGGTCTCCTGTCATCTGAATTTCGACATTTTGTACCATATCGGCTCAATATAGCATGATGCTTTGTAGTAGTATCACAGTAAGTATAACAGTAGCAAAGCTGTAATGAAAGGAAAATGAGACAAAGAAAATCCTTTCTTATGCACATGGTCCTCCATGACTGGCGGTGAAACAGAGCTTTACGTGTAGAGACGCCAAGCAAGTAACAGTACAGTACACACGGAAGCTCTAATCCGGGAAAATTTCGGTAAAGTTCGGTGAACTTCCACACGACTTTGACCTTGGATCGGTCCAGTCGGACATATGTCATCGCGTGCGATTCCCACTTAACAGCTGAGAGTGTTGTTGTTGACAGTGATGCAGCGCATAAAAGATGGTGAGATTTCCGGCTGGCTGTTACCATGTTATTTTCATAAATACATTTTAGCCTACCATATTTAATTCTTCTATTATATGTAATGTTACTTATAACTAGAGCCCGGATTTCCATGCAAATGCATGTTTTTATATACTTTGGTTACACTTCTCAAACTTTGTAGTTACACATTACATGACTTATGGATTCCAAATGAACATATTTTTTCCGTGCATGTTTGCATATTTCGGCCTTTTTATGGCAAAATTCATGCATAACGCATGTTTTGGATTTTTTGGGCTTAATGTAGCATATTCAGACGTTTTTAATGCATATAAACCCTCATTTTCTGGTTTTAGTGCATAATATCAAGTTACCATGCATAACTGTGAATATGCCTCCCTAAAATCTTGACTTTTCAAAGAAACGTAATAATGTTGTATTGCATTACCGTTGCTATATTTTGATTGACTTGGCAACAGAGTCTGCCACCTGCATGAATTTGAGAGTGCAAACTATTGTTTACCCTAAATAAACAGTAATATAATACACAAGGCTACAAAAGCAAATGCCGACTTGCCGACCCCCACCACCTTCCATTGAAAGAAAACTGCTAAACAGAATGTTCACTGCTTGAATTTGTCAGTCACTAGCCATTGTTGAAGACTTTGAATACTTTAGAATCGTGTTGTGGAGAAACGGGTGTGACAGTCAGGGAAAAGCTTAAGAAGGTACTTAGTTCAAACCCTGATCTTAAACTTCTGAAAACGTGAAAGACGTATTATGTGAAGAAAATGTAAAAGACATGGAATTTGTTCTCACCCTCAGTCAAATTTCTTCCCTTAAGTAGGCCTATGCACCTGTTACTTCTTGTGAAGTAGATAGATCCTTTTCTGCGTTCAAGAATGTCCTAACTGATAAACACACGAGTTTAAGTGAGGAGAATTTGGAAAAACTCGTATATTGTTTTAAGATAAATTGAATTATATTGCAGTTTAGTGCAGATTTTTGATAGTGCATGTTTCGCCCTTCATTGTGCATATTTGGGGATACGATAGTGCATGAATGCATGCATGTTTTTAAGTTTGATAGTGCATGAAAATCCGGGCTTTACTTATAACTGTTTAATTAAGAATAAAACTGACAAAATAATTTTATATAGAGGCCTATAGATTTTTTTTTTTTCAAATTTCCTTTTGAAAAACTTGGGTGCGGGTATTATTTGGGGGCGGGTAGTATTTGGGTATATACGGTAACTGATTGAGAAGACCTTATTGATGGCACGGGAAGCAGCTTGCTGACCATAAGAGGCGTCTCTTAAGTGCAAACCCTGACATTTTCATTTTTGTGGAATATGTGTTTAGCATTTATATAGTTTCTTGCCACTCTAATCTATTATTTATTATGACAACATTTCCCATTCATTTCACGTCAATGAAATTAGATTGTAAATGAAAACCCCTACATTTCCTTGTAACAAGAGGTGCAAACAAGAGACATTTCCATGCTGCCAATTACTGAATCAGATTGATGTTACGTGACTCACATAACATGATGACTAGGGCCCGGATGTTTATGACCTAAAAATGTTAGAAATATGCAAGCCTTTATGACCTAAAAAATGGCGAAATATGACTAATAATATGACCTAGAGACAATTTTTTTTTTTCAAAATCTTGTCGGTTTTTTCAATTAAAATTTTATGAGAACACATCAATAAGTAATAATATTAATTTTTCACTTATCGGACCCTTAGTTTTAGGCGTGATAAACCAAGAGTATTGAGATTGCGATGAAGCACATCATGCAGCGAAATCTTTTTAATAACTGAGGGATGGTTGTTCCTTCCTATCACCCCTTCCCCTTGGCACCCCCAAGAAGAACTTCTACCTGCTCAAGTTATTTACAGAAGCAGTTAGTTGACCTTGCTATGAAAACTGACAATAGCCATCCTAATATCTCCATTCGCTTTCTTTGCATCTGTCCCCTTTTACGCATCTCTCTCTTTCTCCTAATTCTCAGAAATATACGTAGGCCAACGTATATTTTGTGAAAGTATTTTTAGAAAGAAAATACTGAGAAGTTACAAGCAACAATTCTGGGGTGTTCAAATCCCATCTCTGAGACGGCTGTAAGCAAATAAATGAAAATGGAATAAAAAAAACAAAAGCATGGGGAAAAATGAAAAATGATTGAAAATATGACCATAATATGAAAAAAGACGGAAAAATGACAAAAAATACTGAAAAAGCTGAAATATGACATTATATGACCAATGAAAATTGCATAATTCTAATCACATTAGATGATATCATGTTTAAATTATATTTGCTATGGTAAAATCACAAAGGAAAAAAATATGACATGTCATAAACATCCGGGCCCTAATGATGACTGTCAGGCATCACTTTGCACCTAATACAGTGAGTCTCTCTTGGACTGGGGCCGGGCAAGCGGTGAAACATGACTGCTGCAGTGAGTTAGATATTGCAACATTCCGCTTCGCCAGCAGTTGGAGTGCATGCTTGTGAAGGTGAAGGTCAAACACGACCTGTGCTCTCATGTTATAAAGTTATATAGTGGTCTTTGTCTTAGTTCACATTTATCATTATGCCTCGATCTGTGTTCACAGTACAACATAGGGTATTTATGTACGATAATTATGTGAAAACAGAGGCTTGCAGAGAAGTCGTTAGACGGTTCAGAACACAATTTCCAGATGTAAATCATCCAGATAGAGAAACCGTTCGACGACTAGTAAACAAATTTAGAGAAACGGGTTCATGCACGAACAAAGTGAAAGAAGCGAGAGAAGTGCCGTGCAGTTCCTACACCTCGGGGCGCAGGGTGACGACTCGGTGGCCACATGCACTTTTGCCGCTAGCTCAGCCTCCAGTCGAGAGAGACTCACTGTAGTAAGAAACATAGCTTCTTTGGTGGTGTTACTTAATTAGGCCTACTTTGTTTCTTTGTGTGTGAACATAAAAAGTGTGTTCAAAATAAATAATGAAGGTCACTATTGTCTCTGTCTAGCTGAGGAATACATTAGCCTCTCACTAATCCGACAGATTTCAGATCAGGGTAGTGCTGGATTAGTGAAAACTCCAGATTACTGGAAGGATGTTAATAAAACCACTTGAAATGCATAAAAGTTCTGTTTTATTGCAAAGGCAAAAAAAAATTAATTTTGATGTAATAGTGCTGCATTAAAATCAAATGCTTTTCAAATGTCCTATAAAATTTGTTGAAACACGGTTTTATATGGTACTAGTACAGTAAAAAAAAACACAAACATCTAAAAACAATGCCTGACTACTGGAGGGTTCGATTAGCAAAGTGCTACAGAGAGTACTGTAGTAAAACTTGAAACAAGAAAGAGCAAAATTAAAAAGGTATGTTGCGTTGTCCCTGATACTATTTTTCAGGCACTGTAGATTTAGTTCTATAAATGTGTTGCTGAAAGTGCACAACGCTCCAGTAATGCTGGAGAAGAGGAATGCATCTGTGTGACACAGAATGAGTCTACAGCCTTGTTAGTGTAAAAAGTGAAATTAAGATAAGTAAGATTGTAGAAAATTACAAATTTAGGTACCGTATTTTACAGACTATAAGGAACTCCGGACCATAAGATGCATCTTGATTTTAGGATGGAAATTTAAAAGGAAAATAAATTTAATATGATTCTGAACAAAACATTTTAAAGAGAATAATATACTTCATTGCATAAACAAATTATAGTCTTGTACAATGGAACTAGTGTAAATCTCTTCTATCTTAAAACCTGCGTTGTACGAAAATCTCTTCTGTACATGACAATGCGTAAATTTTAACAACTGAACAGATTTCTCATGAAAGACTGAAAATACTTTTACACCCTCTAACCCTCAATTCATCATACGTAAGTGTAACGGGACAAGGCTGTTGCCTTCATTTAAACCACCCGATGGAGACAACTCCTTTTGTATAAAAGAACTCAACATTCCTTTCCTTTCGCATTCTATACCTTGTTTTCAGCTACCCTTATTTTGTGATTGTGACAAGTGCACTGTTGTACAGTCTCTGCCAAAATTTGTAACTATCTTATCGTTTACAACTCCTTGTTTATAATTATGGTATTCCGGCAATTTTTAAATGTACTTTGGACCATTAGACGCACCCAGTTTTCAAGGCTCTGTTTTCAAAGTAAAAAAGTGTGAATTATGATCCGTAAAATACGGTAATAACATTATAATTAGATTGTAGTAACCATTTTTGCAATAAGAGTAGCAAAGATAAATGAAAGCATTTTGATACTAGGCTATATGATTTTTAGAGAATAAGCAAGCATTTAGAAGAATGTCAGACATTTTCAATGTTGAAGCTTATTATTTTAGACAATTTGAACTGATTCTTGACATTGGCAGCTGTGCATATGGGCATATTGTTACAATTTCAAGACACCTGCAATATTTGAAGAGGCTTCTTATAGATTATTAGTTTCCACATGTTTTCCTTTTTTCCTGTAAAATTTAGTTAAGTGGAAATGTCAGGGTTTGCACCTATGTACCCTCATGCTTCAATATTGTCATTTAATTGAGAGTTGAATCAGCTGGTCAGACAAAAGGCATAGAATTCCTTTTTTCTTCATAGATTTTGTAGATACATTATTGTGTTTATTGTAGGAAATTAAACTTATGTCACCTGTTTGATGTTTTTTCCCCCTAGGTGAATGATGTAAGACTACCTCGTGATGGTGGTAAGCCAAAAGGCTATGGCTATGTTGAGTTTGAAAACCGTAACAGCCTTATTAACGCTCTGTCAATGGTTGATACGGTAAGTTTGAACTTTGATGTAAATAGTAAGCATAAATTTTTGTTATTTAATTGGACTTAATATCAAGTATAATGGAGATGTGGTTCTTGAGTGTTGTACTTCTAATGAAGTGCAGTTTACTAGAATATAAAGGATTTTTCTCTTTTCTCTTTTGTTTTTAGATGATGAAGAACAGGCGCATGCGAATAGAAGTGGCAGATAATAATGATGGTGACCGCCGACGTGGTGGGCGTGACCGTGATATGAATAGAGATAGGGATGGACCAGATAGGACTCTAGGGGACTGGAGATCGCGACCAAAAGATGAATCCTTACCTGATCCAGGCAGTGACAGAGGTGGTGGCTATGGCAGAGACAGAGATAGAGATGGTAAATATTTGATATTTGATATTTATTCAGTCATTACATAATATAAATTACAGTAGACTTTGCAAATCTATGAGGGTCAGTCAAATGAAAACGAGACAGATGGGGAAAAAAGTAAGCAAACTGTATATTAATCATACATTAAGTATTGCGGGACTCACAGTGAAGAGGTCAAGTTATGGCGATTACTTTTGAATTAAATAATTTTATAAATACTTTATTTTTCACTCAAACTTCGCTTTTAATTGTTAACTTGTACACGTACTGCGTTTCACAAGCGACTTGCTTGCATCGTCAGATGAGGTCCATTGCCAGGTCCGATGTTGGGCCAATAGATGTCTCTGTAGGGTGGATCATTCTGGAGATAAGGTCGCTTTCCTTTGGCATGTCAAAATTTACTAAATTATTCTTATTTCTTTGGATGAAGATTTTTTCGCATATAGTCAGATCAACTGGTATGTACAACTTTCAATATTTTTATGTTATCCTCAAACTCGTGTTCATTGGTCCAATAGTGATGGGCAACCGCAATTTTTCAAACTGTTAGTACCTTATATTTCGTAAGTGTTCCTTGTGCCTTACAGTCAAATTTCTTTTTGTCTTGTCAATATAAAATTATTTTCCGCAGTCTGCATTTTAACTCATAAATTCCTGAATTCTTGTTGGTGGGAATCTTGTCTCTCTGTACCGAATTAAGTAGATTTTTTATGCTGCATTTGTTAATTGGAGCCATTATGATGTTAACATCTTTGAAAACTTTACTGAATTTGTTATGGAGTTTAGGTTGGAAACTGAACCTCTTGAATGCAATGTCATCTTTGATGTCTTTCTGCTTTTCAAAGTTTCTTATTTTCTTGTTTAAAACTAAATAAAACCATTTCTGTGTGCTGTGCTCATGATCTGTTGATATTCTGTATTATATTCAGATTGACTCATGGGTAAATTTACTAATCTGAATGTGAGGTTATTTAAAATAGCATGTTTGTGTGCTCTAGGATTGTGCCCATTTTGTTGGATGTATTTATCTATGTGCATCTCTTTCCTGGAAATACCAAATTCTACTTTGTTTAGGTTTCTTATAATTTTTAAATCCAAGAACGGTAGGAAATTGTCCGACTCCCTCTCTGCTGCGACACAACATCAAAGGATACTAAGAGTTTCTAAAAAAAAGTCCAAAGCCTTTGTTTCATACGTAACTTGTCTCTCACTAGCACTGCAAACTTCCCTTCATTTCTTGCCTGTCTCAAAAACAGTAATAGTTCTTTTCTTGTTGCTCTTTCCTGATAACTGTAGTCATGTTCCAGATTTATTCTAGTTTCAGATAACATACGGTACCTACTCATCACTTTGTCTTTAGTTATCGCACTTACAAATTTCACTAGAATGGGGCGTTTCCTACCTTTCCCAAGCCGGTAGACATTCTCGATATGAAGCTCCGATAGGTTCATGTGTAGTTCCGCAGCCAATAAATTCAACACACATTCATAAGTGTCCATTCTTCTTTCGTAAGTCAATTCTTTCATTCCAAATATAATGTTCTTCCCTCTAGATTCCTTCATCGAATTGATTTCGTGTTTTAGGTCAGCACATTTTTCGTTTAAGTTGATGTCCAGCTTGTTGTTTACTGCGTCAAGTTTATTATTTAATTTTTCACCCAGCTTCATTAGCATGTCAGTAACTGAGGCCGGATTGTCATTTCCCGCACTGTTACCACTATTATTCCTGGAAGTGGGTCCTGGATTAGCTTCAAACACCACGGATTATCAGCAGTGCTGCCACAATTACCCCATAGAACCCGTTACTCTTATATATTCCTGTCTTTATTTTTACGTATAATCCTATTTGTGCATGGTATGTTATGAAGTCAATGCCCATCGCTCCCAGTTACTGCTACTCCGCACAAAACGTTTTTCCTTTACAATGTCTGACACAAGACTGACCCTGCTGGATGTCATCTGCATACAAATATAGTCTTATTTGGTGGAAAGCTAGCTAGATCATTTATAGAAATATTAAATAAAAGAGGATCCAGGATTGAGCACTGTGGTACCCCACTCATATATTTCAGAAATTTCGATTTTAAATTACCTGCTTTTTCACACTGAAATCTGTTGCTCAAATATGACTCTAATAAGCTAATCTCTTTATCATTTATACAGTAAATTTTATCTGTAATGTCCATTATTGAAAGTTGCATGACTCTAATTACTGAGTTAATTTGTGTGCACATTGTTCAGGTGGCAGTAATATTCATATGCTGTCTACTCGAAAAAGTGTGCTAAATAAATCTGTCACTTAGACTTAATCCTGTTTCTCCTGGTGAGGGCTAGGATTTCGAAAGTGTCAGACATTTATTATTTATAGAATTTTTGTAAAATGCATGTTTTACTTGGGCAGCTGGAAAAGAAGAATTTTGCTGTTCTTTGTTTGTTTCTTCTGTTTATGGAACATTGTGTGTTGTGAAAACTGGTGTGCTAAGACAAGATTGTTGTATACCAACTTCACATATTATGTTTATGTAATAAACTTTAAGGCATTCAACTTCACATAATTATTGCAAATCAAATTTAACCAAATTACCATATTATCCAAATATAAGCCGTCCTTGAATTTAAGTCGCACCTGCCTTTTTAACGGTACAGTAAAGGGGGAAAAAAAAATTAAATTAACCCCTAAGTGAAAAAATAAATTGCCTCATTTTCATAATATTAAAGTAATATATTTCTTAGCTGAAAAAGGCATGAAATAAGGAAAAGAATGTATCAGCTGACTAAAATTATGAAATTCTAATTTTATTTTTCGGAAAATAAAACAGGAATCAGTACTTCACACTTCATATGACTCTCATTGTTGAATTTCAAGTCATTTTTCTATTTTTCGTAACTGCACATTCAGTTACCATCAGTTTAAAATTATTTGCATTCCCGTAAGTTATGGCATTTTTTTACTTCTGAGCAACTCATAATGCACGCATATTTCGTAATACCGCTATCAAAAATGACAAAATAAGCAAAACATATATCATAAAATGAGCATCACTTGCTTACACAGTTTTACGCATTTCCTACAATGCTTTGATTATAATCGATGTATTTCGATGTTGAATCGATTAATATATGGATAGTCCTGGAAATTCAAGATAATTGATAACTGATAAGTGGCGGTGCTTGGAGGAGGGGAACCAGCCACGGTAGATCAACCGGCTATATTGTGGTCATTTTTACCATTATTGCCTAAAAACACTTGTATGCAATTTTAAGCCACAGGCATATTTCACTGGACTTAATCTAGGAAAAAAAGGGTGGCTTATATTCAGATAAATGCGGTAGAACATATGTTTTGAAGGGATCCCTTCGTCCTCAGCAGAGATCTATTGATGAGTTTGCTGATAAATTCAACTTAGAAGCCACTAATTTGAAACAATGGGAGTGGAGGTGATTCTAGATAATTTCAGTGTGTTCTTTTTTAAAGCAAACCTGTAAAGTGCTTTACGAGTGCTACAACATCACTTTACGACTGCTGCAGTCAAAATAGAACGGCAAAATCGATCAGCTGAGAGCTTCCTCAATGAAACCGGCACTGTGTACTGTCCTCCAACACAGTTAAAATACGTGCAAATAACAGTTATACAGGGATGGAAATAATAATTATTGTACAATATGATGTACAGGTAAAATCAAATGGTGCTGAAGAAGGTGTTTGTACTCGGAAATTTGAACAATGATGCTAAAGTCATCATGGAAATTTTCGAAGAACACCTACTTTGCCATGACAGTTCGTGCAGCAAAACCTTGCAGCACTTGTAAAGTGAGATTTGAGATCGTTGCACTGACAGGGAAGTGGGGGTAAAGTGAAGCTGTAGCGAAATGTTAAAAGGTAAAGCGCTTTAAAAAAGAATGCACTGTGTGTGATTTTTGCTATTCTTACTTATAAGTATTTTGAGAAATTATACTTGTGACTTTTAAACATGTTTTGATCAAACAAAATCAGAACCTAATTAATTAACAATTAATAATTAACTAATAAACTATTTTTCTTGGTCAAAAGGAATCATACTTGCATTCTGTCTTACAAATTGTCACTGAAAGTCAATGCATTTCATACATGGACTACAATCTTTCTTGGGGTCACCCTTCAATTGGTGGAAGACTAATTTTGAAATCCTCCTAAATAGTATTTTATAATGATTAATTAATTTGGGTGCAAATGCATTTAATTCATATTATTTTTACTGTATTATGTGCTTGTGTTATGATTTTGTTCACTATAAACATTGTATGTTAAGACTGGAATAGATAGGGGTGCCGGTTGGATGATAGATGCCTGCGTGTAACTTACTTGCAGTCTCTCTCTGGACCCTCAGGAGGCTGTAGCTCTGTTGTCGTGATGAGATGCCGTGATGTTCCAATCCCGGCTCGTACCTATTTATTCTATTGCCCGACTTAATTTTCTCTTATCTCAGGGACAGCACGTTAAAAGGAAAGCGTTCAATGTAAAGTCGTTATAATTGGGTAAGAGCGAAATTTATTCCAATGCAAAACTCTATGCACAATTACAATATGATTACAACATTCGGATATTAATTTAATCTCTTCAGCAATATGTTACGTCAATACGCGGCTTCTTGTTAATTGATAGTTTACTCAGATTCTACTGGTATATTACAATGATTGCTCTTCCCGGACTTTAACTTCGACTAAGTACCCAGCGACCCTCGACTGGACTTATAAATTCCGAGACTACTACCGGGATGTGGCCTACTGGCCTACAAAAACCACGCAACCGAAACCTCTGGAGCTCTCGGCTCTTCTGTCTGTCTCAAAAATCATCACCTCCCAAGAAGCTTCGTACTGACGTCAGACACACAAATTAGTCCCTCATTCTTATTGGTTATTATCTGTTAGTATTATTCCGCTAGTGCGGAAGAATATCGGAAATCAGAACCAAGCCAACACAGATCTCTGAAGGTTTCCAATTCCCGGAACCTTAAACACCCTATTGTTCCTCTAGTGTCGGAGCAGAGCTGGTTTATCCCCATCACACAATAAAATCGCCTCTTATCTGATGTTCTTTTGTCTACGTTAAAATTCTAGCACAATACCAATACACAGAATTTGCTCAAGTGATTGACAGCCTGCCTTTGTCTCCTCAGACTGTGTTATTATTACAGTTATTTGCACTTGCTTTTATTCTAAAGTATTAATTTTCCCATTTCTTATAACAAAATTGATTCTAGTTCTCAAACTCTTAATAATTCTGGTTTATACTTATATTTCCCAATGTTTAATTAATTTCTGTGTAATATTAATAAAATGAAATGTTTTAATTAATTATTGTAGAACGTTATGGAATATGTCTAAAGGCATATTCCGCCTCAAATGCCTACCTGCGGGAGAGAGATTGCTTGTTTACAAGAATATCTCTATCGTAGGTATGCCCACGAATTAACAATGCCTCCACAAAAACTTTAACGTGACATCTCCTTCTTATACCTCACTCAAATAAAATCGTAAAGTATAGCATACTAGTTAACTTCTTAAATCATGAATTTAAACTTCCCCTCTTTGTTGTGTTGAAGATTTAACACTGATTTTCCCTGCAACTGATTGTAGGCCTTTGCATTTTCATCTGGCCCTGCCCTTATGCTAACATCTTATTACTAGTTATACCCTCTTATTACTATTTATACAAAATATATACAAGTTGGAACATTGTTCACCCAATGCCCTGTTCACCTTTCTTTTCGTTTCATATGTAGGCCTATTTTGCCTTTCTAGGCCTACCACCTCAAATGCCATTCTTGTCACATCCGGGAATTTATTTACACTGATATATACAACTGCACGTACACATAACAGCAAAGGTTCGATGAGTCTGCTTTAAACTGATGGTCGTGGAATAAAAAAAAACAAAACACAACATAGAAAAAATGAACTTCGCGAAAGCACGACACACGCATCACACTGCACCATTTTTTTAATGATGTCGCTAACAAGGTTCAATCAGTCAAGCTTGAATTAGCGCACCACTCGACTTATATTACAAGCACGCCACCAACACTATTTCTTTATCTATGACAAGAGAAAGGTTCGTTGAGTCTAAGCTTTAACTCTGTCACAGATCGGGCTTCATCTCACTGTTGCTTTTACACATTAACATATGACTCTGAAATTCTGTATACTGGTGGTTACTTAAACTATTGCTTAACTATTGTACAGTCCTAACGTAGGTTATTCCTGTTCATGGTGTGAATTTACTGGGTGGGTGATTCTTTATATGGTTTGAGTAGCTGTTTATGGTATCTGCCAAAAATTTTACCTGATTTTACGTCTTGAATTTCATAAGTGTGGTCCCCGAATTTCTGAGTTATAAACCCTGGTCCCTTGAATAGAAGCTCGAGACGAGAATAACGTCCCCTTAATAGTGAAGACAGCTTAGTGTCCCTAATCAATACCTTATCATTGATTTGAGGCGACCATTTATGCTTGTAGCGCTTGGCCTTCTCCTTGCGTTTGGCTGCACGTGTTTTGATACGCTCGAATGCGCGTTTGCACATCTCAACATTGAACTCTGGGTGCCCTAAGATCTCTCTTGCCTCGTCAGTCAGTCTACCTATTATGTCTGAGTCGTAATCTACAATTTAGTGTATTTCAGTCTGTCAAAAAAAAAAATCGTCATAAATGTCCTGAGATTATATATATATATATATTTTTATTATTTTTTTTTTTTTTACTTTATTTATTTATTCTATTTTTATTTTTATTTTTTTTTCAATTTATTTATGCAGCTCATGGGGTGTGCTAATACTCTCTCATAAATCTCCCCTTAATAATAACTTCCCTTTAAATCGTGACATAATTCCACCTTATCGCGTAATATCTCTAACATCTCTGTACTTAACTCCCTGGCACGCGACACCGGCTCGAACGGGATCTTGGCCTAGATTCTTTCCTAGAATCGCCGTGAATATGTCTCAATGACACTATGTGGAGATTACACGCGTCACAGTCCAGTGACCCTTGTGTATAAATATGACCTAATTCAGGCTCAGCACTGTCATATGCACTGACCTCAACCAATTCTTGATCCCCTATACATATGTGTTCCACAAAAATAACTCGCCATCCATATCTTTTTCTATCTCCAATCTTTTATCTGCAACCCCTGTGTCATTGTAATCTATAAATGGGACTTTTATTTCAACATTATTAACCACTGCAAATAAAGCCTGTCGCTTGAAATCTATTACTGCGTTCCATTCTAAAAAGGCATCTGATCCTAGGATAACATCTGTAGTTAACCCATTAATTACAAGGAACATTATTTCTACCTCAAATCTCCCCATTGTAACTAACAGTAAACATTGTTTTTTCACTCTCTCGCGTCGCTTGCCTACAGCGACTGAAAAAAATACTGCACATACTGGTAGTGACAAAATTCTAATTCCCATTTGTTCCAACCTATAATAAAAATCTAAACTGCACACACTTGAGCTTGAGCCGCTGTCTATTAATATATCACATTGCAAGCCGTATATATCTGCCTTAATTCTAGGTGGTTCAGCTATTACATCACGTCCAGTCTGTGTCAGAGGAATTTTCGTAGTGTCAGTAATGTCCCTAACGTCTTTCTGAGCTGTCATATAGTTGGTAGACCCATTTCTGTCAGTAGTATTCATACGACTGAGGCAATCGAGAGTCCCAGGGTCCACAAGAATCTCGTGACTTAGTTTTCCGACGGCTGGTTTCCGCCGTTGCCTTGTGGCGAAGCCGACCTACTCCTATCATTATTCGGCTGAAAACTCCGGGCTTCCGGATTCATATTTCCGCCTCTAGTATCATTATCAGACCTACCTGTCGCCTGATTGTTACAATTATTATTGTTGTTTCGCCAGTTACATTGTCTATTATATGGCCTCCTATAGAAATTGGCTCTCCAATACCCGTTTCTATATCCCCTATTTCGCAACCAATGCGGAGCATTTCTGTTATAGTTATTTCTATAGCCCTGATTGTTCCCATTGTTACTGTTACTAGGCCTATTATCGACCGTGAACATGTTAATTTGCCTATTGTTATTATTATTTCCCCTTTGGAAATTAGGCCTATTCTGAAATCCCCTGTTATTTTGTCCGTTCTGTCCCCTGTTATACTGGAAACTGTTCTGGTAGTTATTTTGGCCTGATCTGCCCCCATTATTGCCCTGATAGGCCTGATTATTTTGGCTGGAGTGAGGCGCAGCCGGTGCCTCCTGCCCACGAGATACATAATTAGGCCTAAAACCTTGTGAATTATTGTTCTGTTTGTTGCTACTATTCCCTACATGAAAGCTATTATTTTTGCCCCCATCCTGAGTGTAAGGTGAAGTTGCCGTAGCCTCAAATTTCGTAAGCAAGTCTACCATTTCCCCAAAATCCTTAGGCCTAGCCACTATCAAATTGTTTCTGATATGGTCCTCATAATGGCTTGCAGCGATACTCAAGACCTCGGAATCTTTAAGAGGAGGGTCTAACATTCTCCCTTTCTGAGCTATGCGTAAAAAATGATCAATCATCGTCACGCCCCCTTGTGGATTATATTTCCCCGTAGTAAGTTCGCTTCGAATTTTGTTTTTCTCGTTGTCATTCCAGTAGCGATGCATGAAAAATTTCTTAAATGTGTCATAATCTACCTGTTCCCCTAGTGTTAATTTTAGCCACTGAGATGACCTACCCTTCAAGCTTTTCTTCACCATTAACATTTTAAGTTCTGGAGGAATTGACTTTAATTTGAAATAATTATCCAGTTCAGTAAGATAGTACTGAGGATTCATATTTTCGTCCTCATTGAAAATTGGAAATGGGATCTCGTTTAACAAGTGAACAGGAATGCCCTGTACAGTTGCATTCACATTTTGAGTAATACCATTACTGCTAACATTATTACTATCATGCGTAGCGATACTGCTATGCCGGACTGGAGTTGACATTCTTTCAAGTTCAATAGCATTTTCAGTTACAACCATGGTACTTGTAGAAGCTAAATTTACATTATTAACTCTATTCTCCTCCGGGATAACATTATCACTGCTCGAAGTGCCACTCATGCTGTTCTGGCAAATCGTGTCTATCTGTCTATCATTCTGTTCCAGTTCCCTAATTTTATTTTGAACTAAATCCATTTGTGAAGTTAAATTATCAACCCTGTCATTCACTGATTTGCTAGAAGTCTCTACCACTAATTTAACCTGATTCAAAGTTGCTTCTAGGCTACTCTTTACTGCAGTATTTTGTTCAGTTAAAGTATTCTGTATTTTCTCTTGCTCACGCCTAAGCTCGGTTTGAACATTAGTTGTGATTTCGGTAAATTTATTATTAACTTCAGTCTGCAGTCCCCTTACACTATCTTCAAAATGATTAACTTTTTCCTGCATGTGCTTAAAACCTTCTTCCATTTTCTGTTCTAAGGTCCCTATAGAATTTAATTTGTTATGTACATTTTGCACTTTCTGTTCTAGGGTCCCTATAGAATTTAGTTTATCATTTACAGATTTTAATTCTCCCTGCAAGTTTTCTTTCATCCTCTGTTCTAAGTCCCCCACAGAATTCAACTTACTATTTACCGATTTAAATTCTTCCTGAAAATTTTCTTTCATTTCCCCTACTGATTTTAATGTGTCATCTACTGTCTGCATTTTCTGCTCTAAATTCCCTATAGAATTTAATTTCTCTTTAATCTCTGACATGAAGCTAAAAAGAGATTGCATATTCCCCGGATCATTTAGAACTGCCTGGCTAGTACTAGGCCTAACTTCGTCTACTTCCATTACCGTATCCGGCTGATTTTCAGCCTGAACCTCATGTTCCTGATTACTAATTTGGTCGGAAGGACCCTCCAATAATACATTCTCATTAACATTTACAGTTGTTGGCTCTACATCGCCCTGTACCTCCATTTCCTGATTCTCCATACTGTCTCCAATAATTTTATATCTTAACTTCATTGAGCTAATTTACACTTCTTTTCCCTCTGCACAAAAATATACCCTGCTATGCTAACACATTTAGCTATAGTATGCATGTAAAAATACCCTCAAAAAACAAAATATATATACACAAATATGAAATGTTTGTACTTTACAATTTGGTGTGATGATCGATGAGTTGCTGGTCCGTGTGGCGGTGACTGAAGTCCCGCTCGCCGCTGTCTGCTGCCGTCGATCCTCGGTAGTGAAGCCTCGTTGCCTCCCGTGCTGTATTTTCATTAATGTCCTATGCCATTAATGCTCGACACCCTCAAACGTTGGAAGCGCCATTTGGAATAGACGGTGCCATTGGAAGATAGATGCCTGCGTGTAACTTACTTGCAGTCTCTCTCTGGACCCTCAGGAGGCTGTAGCTCTGTTGTCGTGATGAGATGCCGTGATGTTCCAATCCCGGCTCGTACCTATTTATTCTATTGCCCGACTTAATTTTCTCTTATCTCAGGGACAGCACGTTAAAAGGAAAGCGTTCAATGTAAAGTCGTTATAATTGGGTAAGAGCGAAATTTATTCCAATGCAAAACTCTATGCACAATTACAATATGATTACAACATTCGGATATTAATTTAATCTCTTCAGCAATATGTTACGTCAATACGCGGCTTCTTGTTAATTGATAGTTTACTCAGATTCTACTGGTATATTACAATGATTGCTCTTCCCGGACTTTAACTTCGACTAAGTACCCAGCGACCCTCGACTGGACTTATAAATTCCGAGACTACTACCGGGATGTGGCCTACTGGCCTACAAAAACCACGCAACCGAAACCTCTGGAGCTCTCGGCTCTTCTGTCTGTCTCAAAAATCATCACCTCCCAAGAAGCTTCGTACTGACGTCAGACACACAAATTAGTCCCTCATTCTTATTGGTTATTATCTGTTAGTATTATTCCGCTAGTGCGGAAGAATATCGGAAATCAGAACCAAGCCAACACAGATCTCTGAAGGTTTCCAATTCCCGGAACCTTAAACACCCTATTGTTCCTCTAGTGTCGGAGCAGAGCTGGTTTATCCCCATCACACAATAAAATCGCCTCTTATCTGATGTTCTTTTGTCTACGTTAAAATTCTAGCACAATACCAATACACAGAATTTGCTCAAGTGATTGACAGCCTGCCTTTGTCTCCTCAGACTGTGTTATTATTACAGTTATTTGCACTTGCTTTTATTCTAAAGTATTAATTTTCCCATTTCTTATAACAAAATTGATTCTAGTTCTCAAACTCTTAATAATTCTGGTTTATACTTATATTTCCCAATGTTTAATTAATTTCTGTGTAATATTAATAAAATGAAATGTTTTAATTAATTATTGTAGAACGTTATGGAATATGTCTAAAGGCATATTCCGCCTCAAGACAAAGTCCAGTTTGATTATTTTACAATAGATAAGTTTTTCTGGGCAAAACTTTTAAACTGTTCACATTTAACGTTTTGAAAAATATATGAAATATTATTTGTATACTGTTGATTTCTATACTAAAATGTTGATGTGGAATTTTTTGGTTAACCCAGTATCACTTGCATATAAGGCTGTCATGCCATCACTCATGTGTTAGATTTCATCTAATGTGTTTTTGTTCATCTAAAGCTAATAAATACAACTCAAATGCAAATTAAACTTGCAATAAGATCCAGCATATGTAAAAGCAGAAAGTTATTAAAATATAAACACAGTTGTTAGGTCCAATCTAACAACGTGAGCGATTGTGGGTTAAAAGAGATTGGTATTGCTGAAATAGTTGAACATACAGCACAGACGTGAACTTCAGTCAAGTTTTGACTCTCATGAAAATTACACTGTTCCAATGTTTCGGATTTGAACTTTGGCTCTCTGAAACATCAGAAATAAATAACTTCCTAACCTTGCTTGAACCCTGAAAACATTTTCTACATAAAAACACCAGGAAAATATTATTTGTTAAATTTTTCTGCAGGAAGAAAGGGTCATGAAATGCCAAAGTCACCATTCTTTGTTACATCAGGATTTGCTAGAATATGTCAGTAGTGCTTTGCTAACAAAGTAGAGGGCATTTACTGTCTTTTTGCAAATCTTACCAGTGTTTCCATTTTCTGAATTTTTTTACAGGTGGATTTGATCGTCGTGGAACAGGTCGACGTGAGTTTGGAAGTGGGGGTTTTCGTGATGGTGATCGTTTCAGGGACAATTATGGTGACAGAGACCGTGGTGGAGGTTTTGACAACCGTGATAGTTATGGTGACCGTGGAAGATTTGGTGACAGGGATGGCTATGGGGATAGGGATAGGTTTTCCAGTCGACGTGGTGGTGACCGTGACAGAGACTTTGGTGGTGGTGGTGGTGGTAGGAGTGGTTTTGGTCCAAGAAGATATGGCTCAGGCTCTGATTATGACAGAGAAGGTGGCTTCAGAGGAAGAGAAGATGGACCTCCCTCAGGTATGCTATAGTACAACATCACAAATATTCATAAGAAAGAATACCTCATACATCCCATTTCTAATTAGTTCTCTCATACAAGTGAGGCTGCTTCTGAAATATTAAAATCCAATAGAAATTCCTTGCCCTAAGATTCATAATTTTTTACATTTTCTTTGAAAAGCTATATCACTTTATGTAATAGCAATTTTGATTGGCTACGGATTAGGAGACCTTGGTTCTCTCTCCTGAGTGAAGACCATTTATAATGTCATTGCTTGTAGTGACATGTTGGGTATAATGGCGAAATCTAATGGTCCCGTCTAAATTCCGTATGATTTTTAGTTTCAGGGATTTCTGACAACAATGTAATGCTTAATGGAAGTATTGGAAGTTAACACAGCGAACATAATTATGAAAGAGTTGAATTTTACACAAAAACTTCACTTTTGGTATAGTTTATCTGTACTAGTATCAGTGCCTTTGGTACCATTGTCAACAGCTATACTTCAACTGCCGCGGCACCCTCCCGTTGTCGTGATACAAACTTTGAGATGAGGTTCTCATTGGTCGGGATATTGAAGTTAGTCAGTTGCTTTCTCTTCTTATGAATAAAAATCCTCTCCCAGACCGGAAACTTCTTGTGGCCATGGACACATTTTTTTTCTTTATAAAGGAATCCAAGTGATTTGAGGGCTTGATCTTTATATAGAAGGATTTGGTACTACTAATTCATTTTTCCATACTGAATGTTATGAAAAATTTTGAAAAAAACCTGCTGATGAAATTCCTTACATTTAATGTCACAAAGAAGTTTCGTTTTGATGCCTCAAACAGTTTATGTAAGAATAAAAAAAGTTAGCCCCAGTTATTTTGTTTATTGTATGGTGCAACTTGATGTGTGAATTTTAAATACTTATTTGGTAGGGTATACAGACTAAATGAGGTTAATTAAATTTTTTATTAAGATTTCAAAATGGGATGTGGTAGGCTTCTTTTGTTCACAATTGTGTTTCCTTCTATCCATCCATGTTTGGATCAGGCTATTGGCTGCATAACACATTGAATGATGTAATTGGTCATATACTCGTATACTGTGATATTCTTAACATCAAAAAGTTGACTAGAAAGAAAATGCATTCTGATTGGATGTATCATGCTTGCTTAATTCAGTAACTGTATCAATCAGTGCTTCGATTGCTAAGTAATGCCTCTTTGGATTCCAATATTGTAAGCAGTAATATTTCTATAGAAAGGGCTTAGTTAACTTAGATTGTTTGATCCAGACTTTCAGGTCTAATGGTAAATAAATTGGCAGATTATCAAAAGGAATCAATGTTTACTGAAAGGAGATATTTTCAGTTGATGTATGCAGCCTTTTCTTTCCTTCAGCTATATATCATTTCTTTAGATACGGTATGCTGTGTTACAAATTAATTTATTTCTTCTTTATTCCAGTGCATTAGATTAATCTGTGATTCATTAAATATCACATAGAAATGATAATATATCCACACAATATATATCGTTTTTAAAATGTCTTTCCCATGCCTAAGTGTGAATAGAGCCATGCTTGACTTTAAATTTTTATTGTTGAACAGAACCGAAAACAAGGGTCCGACTGAACTTGCAACCTCGTAGCACGCCAGAAGAACCAGCTGCTCCAGCACCAGTGGCAGCTCAGGCATCTATTTTTGGTGGTGCCAAACCTGTTGACACAGCAGCCAGAGAAAAAGAGATAGAGGAGAGACTAGAGAAAGAACGACTAGAAAAAGAGCGAGAAATTTCCAGATTACCACCATCTCGAGAATCAAGAGATTCAAGGAGTGATGATAACAGGTAGGGCTTACCTTAGTGAAGTTTTATTTCGATGTTATGTTGCTGTAATAAAATATCCTAAAGGATATGTGAACTCTACTCAAGACACTTACATGCTGTGCAGATAAATTGATTATGGTTGAAGTCATATTTTGAATATATCATATGAGTTTAACTGTAGCGAGACAATTATTTTAATAAGACCACTAAATCTGTTGTGTCCCTTTGTTCATGTCAAGCAACTTATCATTAACTCACTCATTATGGTCAATCCATATGAAATCAACCAAATATAAAATAATTTGTTGCTGACACATTTTATTTTATTTTTAAGTATACATTTTCAGTTTCTTTATATATCTGGGAGTACAAAACAAATTTTTTCACATTTTTAGCACGAACACATTGGCTTTTAGTGGCCATTTTGTTTAGAAGGATATGCCATTTTTGGAGTTTTAAGAGGTTAATGGTAAGTTATGTAACTATTTTATTTATTAAGATATAAGAGTATAAAATTAAACTAAACTCCGTGGGGCTACATCCCTGACCTACCATCCTCTCTCTCTCATGAGTATTTTTCAGTGATAGTGACAGTTAGTGATATTGATATTCCAAATATGTAATTTACCTATTCAGTTTGATCTGATTACAACATGTAAACATCATAACGACTGATATAATTATGTAAGAAGAATTCCGGGGTGCGCGGGAAAAGAGAGTTAAGTCCACCATCCTAAAAAATTTAGATATGTCCATAGAGTTATAAATAAAAATGTTCTCTACATTTGCTTTAAGTCCAGTAAGTCATACTCAAAATTGTACGGTAGTTATGGATGTGTGCATCATGGGTTTATCCATATCTAAAGTTATGTTGGGCTGGTATAGTGTGTTAAGTCACTCTAATTCTCAGTAACAAGAAAGTGGACTTAACTCTCTTAGCCCGCGCACCCCGGAATTGTAAAAAAAAAAAGTTTGTCGTTTAATAGTTGTATTGAACTTGTTAGTGCTGATTCAAATGTCCAGTAATGCCATTATTTTGTAACCCTGCAATATAATCAGTTTAAAGAATGTTTGTACTGAAGTTCATTGATACTGAATCTAGATAAATCTCACTAATTTCTTATGAAGTACTTTGGTGTTGTTGGTTGAACAGGAGAGAGGATCGTGTCGGCAGGCCCATCCCTCCAATACGAGGGCCTCCCACGTCCATACACTTGCAAGAGAGGTGGGTTATTCTAGCACCCATTACTGAATGACTTGCACAAGCTCTGCCCATACTGCAGCATTTCTTAATTTGCAATTGTCCACTTTTAGAAGATGGAATACTGCATGCCTCTAGATGCATTCAGCATGTTCAATTTGTCACGTGTTCTTGATTTTTACAACACATGTGCATGGTTTCCAGTTGAATCTAATTTCTCTGAGAACTAGAGATTGTAGAAAACGTTGTTACTATATGGGATCTTTATACATATAGGTAATGTAGAGAGTTATTAATACATCGTTCTCCAAGATCACTCAGTACTTCATTATAATTTATTACTACAGTAGTAACCAGTTTTCAAGAGGATATCTTTCTCATCGTCAGCTATGTGCAACTGCTGAACTTCTCTCTTATACCAACTGATGCTGCTGCTGCGATGTAATTAGTTTTCCAATTAGGCCTAACTCGTTTTCTCCTGGGAAGTCAAAATTTTAGAGGTTATTCCTGTGTTTCTGTATGTACGTCTTCTCCCATTTGGTCAACTTAATCAGATGATGAAGGGTTTTTAAGTAGAACTGCTTCCTTTACCACATCGTCATTCAAATTCGGAGCGGTTCTACTTAAAAATTTCATCATTTGATTCAGTTAACCACGTGGAAGATATATATACAGAAACACAGGAATAACCTCCAAAAGTTTGACATCCCAAGGAGAACATGTTAGGCCTAATTGGAAAACTCGTTAAACCGCAGCAGTGTCATTGGGTGGTACAAGATGGAAGTTTGGCAGTTGGTCGTAGCTGACGATGAAAGGGATGACCTCTTGAGAACCAGTTACTAAAAGTAATAAATTATAATGTTATAGCGAGAAATTATGTATTAATAATTGTTCTACTTAATTGTGTCTTCCCTTTCCAAGTGAATTCAATTAATATAGAGAGTACTTCGGAAATTACCATTGAGATACCTAGTTTTTGTAACTTATTCATGAATTGTGGTTCTTACATTTATAAAGTGAAGATCTTTTGTTTCAGACACTTCTGTGCCAAAATATTTTGGTTTTATGGTCCTGAAAGAATACAACATGTGTTTTTGAAAAATATTTCTTTTAGTGCAAAAAATTATTTTTTTAAACAAAATTTTATTTTTCAGCCAGTGTTAGTTTATTAAAAGGACTTAATTGATTGTTGAAATTTGCCTCAATAGCCTATTAGCACAAATTAATGCAAAAACAAATGTACTTGGTTTATGAAATTTATATTAAATATTCTTTGCATTAATTTGCACATATACTTAGGCGAATTTCAACAATCATTTAAGTCCTTTTAATGAACTAACTAACTAAACTAAACTCCATGGTACTACATTACTGAAGGGACTAGGCCTACCACCCAACCGCTGCATCATCTATCATAGACAGATGGCAGAATTGTGGGTCATGTGGTCAGCATGCTGACACCCACGGCCGTTAGTGGTGGTTTCCTTGACCAAGTAGCTCCTCAGTTTGAATAAAGAGCCTGAGTGCACCCCGTTCCAGACCTGCCTACCTCAGAAAAATCCGAGGAGGTACCGGGGATTGAACGCGAGCCTGTGAATCTGTAGCCTTTAAATAAACTAACACCTTTGAAAAATAAAATTTTGTTAAAAAAAGAAACATTTTGACAGGTATGCCTGTTTTATAGGCATATTATAAGTGTAGGGAACTAAAAGAAAGTTGATTTTAATTAAAATTAAAGTGATCTGATACATTGATTTTGGTATAGCAAATTTGAATTTTAGGCTTCTCCCTACACCCAGTAGATCAAGAAGATGTGGTACATTGAATTATCCATACTACATGAATATGTCAGAGCAAGAACTACCGGTATTATAATTTACTAAATGGAAGGCCCAAAATCCCTTCATGCTTAATAAAAGCAAAATACCATATTTACATGCTTAATTCACACACTTTTTTATGCTAATTTTATAATCTAAATGGGCTGTGAGTATTCATCATGTAACCAAATTTGGCGTTGCTATGAACTTTCGTTTCAGTTGATAGACTTATTATTTAATTTTTCCGTCATCTTAGAACCAGCTTTCCTGTTTCTAATGACATATGAGGTAGAGAAATCAGATTATTATTATTATTATTATTATTTTATTATTATTACATATTAGATGTTTATTAAATATTTTTTTAAAAGAAAGCAATGCACATTACACAGGTAATGGCTTCTCATAATGCCATTGATCTGTTTTTACGATGTGCTATAATAAATCTTCCAACAGACACCACATTTTAGTATTCTATAGAGTGTGATCGTAATAGGAAGTACAAGTACAGTAATACAGTATGTAATATTCCAACCTTCTATGTTAGTGAACATTTTTCTCTGTTCTTTCCTTTGGATACACAGAATTGTGTTAAAAACTTAAAACACCCGTTTTCCATTTTGTAATTCATATTTTACATATTGTTATAAATGCATTTGTGTTCTATAAGGGAGAATTCACACTGAAGTAGCAAGCAGTGCTATTCTCTATCCAACATAAGAAACAGACTTCAAGTAAACATCTGTTATGAAATATAGTACCTGTGACTTCATTACTTGGGCTGTGCTTGGGTGGAAACCTAAGCATGTTGTGAAATATAGTACCATAAACATACTGTAATAATAAAACTTTTTCATTTTGTTAAATAAAATTAAAATAATTTTAGATTATTGTTACTTAATATAGGATAGATTGAAAAGGTAAATGTGTTCTAATATCTCAGTTTTTGTTTTCTTTTGTTGAACTTGTGAATAGTCATCTGTTTGCAATGTTTGACATTAACGCTAATAAACATGGCAGCCTCTACAGATATGTGTTGTACAGGCAGTGATAATGTATTGTGAAATAAAGAAGCATTGTAATGGCAAACCTTTAAGGAGTAGTGAGAAAGCAGTAAATAGTATCGAATGTTTTCAATAATCTTATGCAAGAACAATCAACTGTTCTTGTAAATGACATTTAAATTAACATCACATTTAAATACATCAGCTTGTTGAGTGGAATGTTCCAAATGCAAGGAAAGAAATGAAAGAAGCCAGCCTAATGCAAACTCCATCAAAGAAAAGTAAGAGATTTAAGTTTAAACTAGATGAAGCAGATGATTTTGTGAAGTGTACCATTAGAAGAAAAGTGCTTGCGATCTTGTGATCAGTGTGGGTGGTAATTCTGACGAAGACTCCGATTTACAGGTCATCCCACTTCATGATAGATACACAGAATAAATTGCTTTTATTATTTTTATTGTATTGTAGCAGTGGAGCAAATGTATTATTTATCAATTATTATTATTACAGTATTCAGCATATCATTATTACTCTGCCTTGCTTCAACTGTGAATCAACAAACATGACAGCATCGACATAATCTCTCCCTCAGTTTTCTATGCGGGAAATTGCAGAGTGGTATAAATTTGTTTTATTTGTAGTCTGGTTCTTAGGTTGGTTAGAGAATAACTGGATGCATGCTATATGCTACCCATTTAAAATACCAATTAAAGAAGTCAAAGTCTTTACAACAAAGTAGCATAACATTATTGCAGGTCACAAGGTACAACATTCATTTGTTCAGATAGATCTGGACTTATTTTATGCTACTCTCCTCAGGTTGACACATGCATACTGATGCTTTTTCAGCTAGCTGTAGATTATGGTAAAGATAGAATAAAAATTGCCAGGAAGTGAGCATTTTAACATACAAGTCATACAAACTGTGGAAAACTATCAATGCATGTACGATTTGGCATTGAAAGAGTAAGTTACAGCAATCAAAACAAACGGGAAAAAATCTGGATTAGGATTACTAAAACTTTATCCTCTACAGGCAAATTACATTATTTTCAAATTTTTTGAGATATGTTTTTTCAGTTGATCTGTTGAAAACACAGACTTTATACTGGTGGTCACCATGTTACTTCAGTGTGAACTATGAACTATACTACTCAAAATGCAGCCTGCATCCAGGTAGCACAACTTGCATGCTATTCTCTTTCAGTGTGATGCTCACTAAAACTTTGTGGCCAATCTCTGTGACAGTATTAAACAATTAATTTAAACAAAATATTTCCTTAAGCGATATAAATGATCTTCATGAACTTTCATGCCCCCAATTCAACATTTACTTGGTTTATTGAATATTTATTTGCATTAATGTGCACTTATATTTATGCAAATTTCAACAATCTACCATTTAAGTGCTTTTAATAATGTCATCACTTTATATTCATTTGCTACAAGTAGCAGCATGGAACCTTTTGTTCAATCCAATTGGAATTTACGGAAGAATGGAAATAAAAGATTTCCTTGGGGTAGTGATGCAACATATTTATAGAGCCGTTGAAATTTTCATTGATATAACACAACAAACATATGACAATAAGTATGCCCTACAGATCTACAAAGATTTAAAGCTGATCTAGCAGAGGCGTGAATTCCTTCAGCCCTGACCGTATTTAAGTTTATGAAGAATAAATTTAGTACCTGAGTTTTAAGATGTTTTTGCACATTACAAAGGGGTGCGGACGGCATTCCAAGAAGTACAAACTGCATCAAAACTTAGTTGATAGAAAATATTTTATAAGGAATGAAGTGGAATACAGATATAATTTCTCAGGTTTGTGCGTGTGCGTATTGAATGCCAACCTTGTTGCTGTAACAGATTTGCAGTCCGCCCTCAGAAGGATAGATGGCAGTAGTGTGGCCCAATTTCGAGTTACGCACCTCTTGGATGGGCCACATTACATGAGTTTGTGTATGAGTGATGAGGAGGTGAGGAAGGGTGGAGGGGAAACCTGGTGCTGGCATTAGCTTACTTTTGTCGAAAAGCACTAAGGGGACACGCTAGTTTTAATGTCCTCCATCCGGAGAAGGATCATCAACAGTGACATATCCCTCCACATCATATGCATTGCGGAGAGGTTTGGAATTTAATCCAGATATATTTGGCTCATAGATTAGTGATAGAAGCTGTATGTCACAATAGCTCCTAAATCCAAGCCTCGGGGTCAGATTCAAAAATCTGCCTCTAGCGAGAATTGAATTTCTCTAAGTCAAGTGTCGATTAGGAGGAGGTAGAAGGGTCCTTATGGTTCTTTCAGTGCATCTAGAAAAATTTTGTTTGTGATAGTATAATCAGATCGTTGTGATGGGCGACAGGCAGCAAACTTTGAGTCTGCTTAATGAATGCCCACTAGATTTCTCCATTTCCGAGACAAGTTATTTTGACTAGAGTTATAAAGGGCAGACATTTCTTTTCATCTCAGGTGTCATCGTTCATGGTGATCCAGTGATTCACATACAATTCATGTGACATGATCCCTAACAGTTACAACTTCCTATGCTTTTCAAAAATTACATTGTTACATATATGTCATGTGGTAAAACTGAAGATTTTTATGTTTTATTTTTCTGCAGGTCGAAAAGTGGTAGTGAATATGGTGATAGAGATGATGATGTATCAAGTGAGAAACCACCACCTGCTACACCACGAAAGATGGAACCAGCACCACCTCCAAAGGAAAACCCATGGGCTCGTCGCTCACAGCAGGCTCAAGCTGCAAGGAGTAGTGAACCAGCAGTAAGTGTCTGTTTTGTTTATGGCTGGTTTTATCTAATGACTGTAGGCAAAAGCAATATGGATGTGATGTATCTGACTACTTTGGATGACAAGTTTTCCAATTATGAATCTAACTATTTTCATTAAAAAGTATAGCAGAATTTAAAACAAACTAAGATCTGTTACAGGAATGTCCTATGTCAAATTGAAACTTGAGATGGAGGTTTAACATACGTAACTTCACTCAAGTTTCAATTTGATTATAACTTCACTATATAAACTTCCTACAAATTCCTATGTCCCTTACACTATTTAAGATTTCCAGTGATTTCAGTGCTCGAGGCACCCTTAGTCATGGCACCTGACATATCAGTCAATCAGTTCGGGTTTCTGGCAGGACGGCCCCCCCCCCCCCAAAAAAAACCTCTTTGACCATTGTAATTTTTTCTTTCAGTATTGATCTTTTTATTTTATTTTATTTTATTTTTTAAATTCACATGTTTTCGACTAGAAAAATTGCTTTTCTGGACCATAGATAAATAGAAAGAACATATTCCTTATGCATTAACATGCCAAGGTTGGCCATTTTTGGCTCCTCTAATAGAAATCGGTTTACATCTTTGTATCCAGATACTAAATTGCTGCAACTGTATTTAGTAGTACCAGGTTCCACTGTTAGATGGAGCTCACAATATTCTCCGTTGATATATCTCAAAGTGTTCTGCATTATTTTCTATTGTATTTGAAAGAAGTCTTCCCACATTTGTGTCTTCCCCTTTTGTGTTCAAGGGCAGCATTGTTGTAGGCAGGTTTAAAATTGTATTTAAATCTTCTTACATTTGAGTGGCCCTTTTGTAAAAGTATTGTAGTTAATTCATTTGAGGAATTATATATTTACTTGTAGTAATGCTTTTTGTATTTCTGCTTTGGTTTCTATAGGAAGGGAATGGTCGAGTGAGTCCACATAGTGATCGTTCAGACCATGAGCAAGAACAGCGTGGAAGCAGACGAGATTCGCCTCGAAGATACCAGGCACCTAGGCCTGAGTCACCACGCAGGTATCGTGAATCCGGTGAGTCTGATAGGAGGAATCAAACTGCTACTCGGGGTACTCCACGCAGGCAGTGTAAGTACTTTAGATTTTTTTTCTGTGGCCATTAATTTAAACCTAATTTATCATATCATTTGTGATAACTTGGGATCTACGAAATTTAAGAAGAGTGTTATTGTAGAGTGTAGAGTGGTGAAATGCACTTAATAGAAGAGTGTGTTCATGCTACATATGTAGTTTCCATAAAAATTTTTTGATTGACATATTATGAAATTTTATACATGAAAATGAGTTTATTAATATATGAAATGAGTTTCAGTATTTTAACATGTGAAGTGTAATTAGAGTTTCTAAAGTGCCTGTTATATTTTGGCTATGCATGGTTTTCTACCATTCTTGGAATAAAAAGCTTGGCCTGCTTCACAATATAGAACATCTCAGTGGAAAATATTCTTAATACTTTTTTTTGACAATATTGGGCATGATTAATCCCCATACACTTATTATATATATATATATGATCCACATGCAGCTTACACGAAAGAGTGGGTGTTTGATTTTGCCACCTTTCATCATCTCGTGCTTATCATTCGACATCCAATTTGTATAAGCCTTCTTCACATATATATAGAACAATAATCATTAACATAATATTATTACAATATACTTATATTATATAGATCCAACAGCCTAGAAAGCAAACAATGCCATTCCATTCCGCAAAGATACTCATTAATAAATCCATCAAACAGAACATAAAGAAAGAAATATATGAAGAAAGTGAAAATAAAAAATGGAAACCTCTAGTCACACAAGACAAAGCTGGTACCAGACAGCCCCAGAATGAATGCAGTAGCACTCTTCAGACTGTATACAGGACACAACTGTTTGGCAGCACACCTTCACAAACTCAATATCTACACTTCTCCAAAATGTGTTCTTTGCGACCAACAAGAATCTGTTATGGACAGCGAGCACCTACTACAGTGCAGAGCATTACATAGCTCAGACTTATCTACACGATACTGGGAAGCAAGACAGCTAATGGAAGAGCTCCAACAAGCTGGGCATTAGCAACCAACCAACCAACCAACTTATATTATATGACTACTATCAATTAAAAGGATTTAAGGCATAATCCATGTCAATTCAGGCAGGGGCTTACCTTCATAGTCTCAGATGTTAATGAATTTAATATAATTATGTTAAAATTCAGGACAAAGTTAGAAACCCATTTTCTTTGTTTCACCCAAAAAAATTCTTGGGCTGAGATACAGCCATTCCTTGAGTGTGATTTTCAGAAAAAAATTTAAAGTGTTCTATTTCTGGAATGGTTCAAGATATTTTGTTGTTTCTTTTTTTATTTGAAAGATAATAGTGTTCTGCTTCATATGATATCCTACATGTACAGGGTGTTTTGTTTTAGCCTACTGAATTTTTTTGTGATAATTCCCCCCCCTCCCCCCAAAATGCCAATCCCAAACATTTTGATTATTTTACTGTTGATCAGTACCAAACAGTACTACATTCCCTGAAAAGGAGGTCTTCCACTTTTCAGTTTAACAGTTGAAAATTTTGCCATAAAGTAAGCCAGTTTCCGTTACCCCATTCTCACACCTCTATACCAGTTGAGTTTATTTGTCAGTGTATATATTATGTATTATGTTACCCTATTTTTATATGTTTGTGTGTGTCCATGTTGATCTTATAAGGAAAAAAATATATATATACACCATTATATATATATATATATATATATATATATATATATATATATATATATATATATATATATATATATATATATATATACCTAGGTATAGTCTTGTCTCATTAAAGTACTATATAATATATTAAATTAGCTCAACATCATCTGCAGACTTTAATTTAAACCTCTAAAACAGCTTCAAAAGATACAATTTTTAAACCAAACCGTATCGCCTTTTATAATTTCTCCCACATAGCCTAATAGAACAGTTATTTTACTTGAGGTTGATATCTTACAATACAAGATACTTGCTGCCTTTAATATAATAATAATTTTTTTAAACCAGCTGTTTTTCATTCACTCCTTACGGGTGAGGGGTTGCCTCTTATCCATGTGATATCACAAGACCAAACCGCATAGCTAGAGAAAGTTTGAAAACATGACCAAGTGAAATACCTCTGGGGAAATCTTCTTTTGGCAATGTTTTCCACTTGAGTATGCAATATGGCAGAAGCTTTCTACCATCATTGGTCACTGCTATAACAGATCTCAGATGAGACATGAATCTTGCATGACCTGTGCAAGAAGGTTGCTTCAAAGCCACTCCAAAAGCTCATATTACTAATGCGCATCTTCAAACCAAGCTTCTTGTCTCTCCTTGCCAGTTATAACATTACAGTGCATCGTAATTTTTCATTTCCAGTAGTTTTTACTAAAACGCTTGATGAACCAGCTGCTTTGATTGTGGTTTTTGATGGCATGTCGAAGAACAGTGGCATCGCATCATTGTCAATTTGAGATAAGAGAAACTGATGCTGTTCCTGAAGTCTTGGGACAAAGCGATGATGCCCTTCTCTGCAAACTTAGTCCATTCTATAACTGGACGCATAAAGAGTTCTGCCCAACCTCTACTTGCTTTGAAATTCTTTCTTACAATACAAAGATTAATTTCAGTTTCACATACTTTAAATTGCATCACCTCATGAGTTGCAGCATTGCCATTGTTTCTTGTTTCTATAATCCGCACCAGAACTTTCATCTCCACTTCTTCTTATTTCCCTTTCTTCACACTGCGGATGTTTTCCTTGCTCCTGATAATTTGTTTTTCTGGTTATGCCAATAATGAATCATACATACTGCATTCCGTATTTTTGACTCGTCGCTCTCATTCAATTTTCTTCAGGATATTCTATTACATTCAGCTGGAGGATGCCGTAAAACTTGATCTCCTGCTCATTTTCTACATGCTTATTACTGTACACATTCACATTACTTGCGTACGGAGGACGCGGAACTTGGAAACTGGAAGGGCATGAGAAATAGAAGATGGGGGTTAGAGCAGCCAAGGCGAAATCACAAGAGATGTAGAAGCATACTGTTAACTGAAATGTTGCGATTTGCTACCTAGCCACTTTTAAAGATTTATGCAAATTTGTTTTTTGGTTGAAAATTAGGGGAGTGTTATAGTCATGTAAATACGGGTAATACTGGCTGTGCTGCAACAACAGATGGACAATGTGGGCAAAGAAAGCAGGCACATTACTTTCATGTTCAACATAGATCCTTTTCATGTGATTTTCAAAGCACATTTAATTTCAAAATTTTCTGCATAATGTTGTCATTTGCTATTGTAAGGTAAAACTAAGCGAATAGGGAGAGGGTAGAGGCACCATAGACCTTTGTTCTGCAGAGAAACCATTTTTATAAAATTGTAAAATAGTCCCTTTTTTGCAGTTAAGCTTCAATTGTTGAATTGTGTTATTAATATAAATTAAGGTAAAGATATTGTAACTTACATACATATAAATTATTTTTTGTTTGTTTGTTTATTTTAAATAATCATCTGTGGAAAATCTTCATTTAAAGAAACAAAATTAATTCCCCTTGGAGTTCGGTTAAAAAACTGTAAACTGTTTACTGTAAACATCACAGCCATCTTGGATATAACATTGACATTCTGAATTTTAAAATTAATTTTTCCCCCCAAAAAAGAAACACTTTCACAAATCTCTAACGATGACTGTCTACACTTATATAACTGATTTGTAAGTGGAATAATTGTATATGGTCAGTTTTTTATACTCCAGTTACTTGTCTTTTTTCAAGAACCATGGTTTCATCACTGCCATGATCATTCTTAGCTAGTGTCTACTGTTCTGAATTTGCGTTACTGGTCCTGATAAAGGTGGAGGGGTATGTGTTTGATTATGTCTGAGGCGGGTAGAAATTTTGAATGAGGCTGCTCTCTATATGTATGTCGAAATTCATTAACTTGTTTTGTTGTTTTGAATTGTACTTGATTTAATGTTGGCCATTATGTTTCAAATTCTTTATCAGATGATAGCAGGGACGACAGAGGTGGCAGAGATGAAAGAGGAGGCAGAGATGAAAGAGGAGGTAGAGATGAAAGAGGAGGCAGAGATGAAAGAGGAGGCAGAGATGAAAGAGGAGGTAGAGATGAAAGAGGAGGAAGAGATGAAAGGGGAGGTAGTCGACAGCCTCCTAGAGGAGGAAGTGCAGTGCGTGGTGGCGACAGGCCTAGAGGTGGAGGAGGAGGAGGAAGGGAAGGAGGCAGACCTCCTGTAGATAGGTAAGCATATAATTACTTACGGGATGTAATATTGAGTTGGGTCTCACACGTATACTTCACTTTTTGTATTAATACCTGAACTAGTTTCAAAGACCATCGTCATTCATAATCATCAGATTAACACCAACTGCCAGCTGGATGTTTGTGTTGCCCTCTCGGGGAAGTTTGCTGCATTTGGCGATGAGACCTTCATCTGTTGAATTTTGAAGTTCATGAGGTGTTCTTTATGTTTGTGGATGAATATCCTCACTAGTTCAGGTATGTATACAGGGTCTTTATTATAAGTTGAGACCGGGCGACGGAAGGCGCGCGCAGCCGGTCTGACCTTGATGCAACAGCGGCACGTGCAGTTATTGTTAAAGTGTCAACATGGTGAGACCCATTTCGCTGCAGCATCGTATTTTTGTGTGTAAACATTATTTTAAGTACGAGTCTGCTAGACATGTACGTGATGAATTTATTCGGACATTTCCTGCTGATGTGCCACCTTCAAGAGCACAAATTCACCGAATTGTTAATAAATTTGTAAATACTGGCTCAATGCAAAACAAAAAGCATGTGCGCACACGAACAGTGTTAACAGAAGAAAAGCTAGACGAGATTGGCGCTTATCTTGAACATTCACCAAATAAATCACTCTCAAAATTAGCCCAACAAGTAGGGGTTTCAGTTTCTTCTGCACACAAAGCAACAAAGTTGTTACACCTCAAACCGTACAGATTTACACGGGCCCATTGTTTAAAACCTGCCGATCCAGCAGCAAGATTGCGATATTGTGAGTGGTTTCTGTCATCAGTGGATAATGGTTTAATCGACCCCCAGCTTGTGTTCTTTTCTGATGAAGCCTGGTTCCATCTTAATGGTCGTGTGAACAGTCATAACTCACGCCATTGGTGTGCAGAAAATCCTAATGGTGTGTATGAAATCCCTCATTAGTAGGAAGATCGGGGTTTGGTGTGCTATTAATGGAAGGCGAATAATTGGGCCTATATTTTACGAGACTACAGTAGATTCAGAGATTTACCAAGATGACATTTTGGTGCCATTCTTTCAGCAGTTGACGGATGAAGAAAAAACGCGCGGGTGGTTTCAACAAGATTCGGCCACCGCTCATACAGCGGAAGTCTCCCTTCTTAAAATTTCGGAAGTGTTTGCTGACAGAGTGATCAGTGCTGGTCTCTTTCCACCTCGCTCCCCAGACCTCACAGTGTGTGATTTTTACTTGTGGGGTAAACTTAAAGGTTTATCGAACAAATCCTCGCACATTGGAGGAGCTGAAAGAAAACATTACGAATGAAATTAGGGCCATTACAGTGGAAGAACTCACTCGCGTCAGCCAGAATGTGGTTTCCAGATACAATGCCTGTATAACACAGGAAGGACGACACTTCCAACATATGTTATAAGGTAAGCCTATATAGCCTACACTTTAAGCAGGGACGCCGCGGACTCGTGCGGACTCCGTAGCGGAGAGTGAAAACACCGGTCGCCCGGTCTCAACTTATAATAAAGACCCTGTACAAAAAAAGAAGTATACGTGCTAGACCCAACACAATGCGTAATATAGCTTCATTATTTAAACTTCTAATATATTTTTTATTTAATTTCTTGTTTAAATGTACTCAAATTTATATAATTTGATTTCACATTATATTGGTACCCATAGTTGAGGCAGACATTTTAGAATCCAATTGTACAAATTGTATGGTAGCTCACTGCCCAGGGAGAGATTTCTGTTTCATCACCACAATTTCCAGAGAGAGATTTATACCCATCCAATTTTATACCAAGAGTCTTGCCGAAACTCATATTAACTGTGTAAGTTATGTGAAGCAGGCGTGTGCCTGCTGTGTGAGGCAGAATGTGAAAGATATCACGCCTTGTGGTGCAAGAAGAGAACCGTCTCACTCACAAAATTCTGCAGCGAGTGAAATACACAATCCCATGCACATTTGTGCGCAATTCCACCTTCATTCATTATGTGAAGCATTTAATTGTCTTCTAATAAAACACACCTACTATTTGAGCCAGGACTTGTTAGATTTAAACTGTATAATGAGTTAATGACTGAACTCTGTGACAAGCTAGTTCACTGGGACGTGGTTTTATTATTTTTTCCTTACATTTTGCTATCTCTTTGTTTTTATTCCTTTTTCTTAAGAGTGCAGATGATTATGTCTTGGAATGAATATTATCTTTAAGCTTGTTCTGTATGAAACCAGAACTTTTGGCAATGGCAGCGGCATGATAAAATTATTAATATTACTTAATTTATTATTTTAGCTCATTTACTGCACTGTTTACAGGCATTTGATAACTTTCACTTTACAAAACCTTTTGAACTAAGACCTAAATAATTTTGCTATGGACAGGCCTGTAAACTTTTTTACCTGCCTGAGTTTGTGGAGGAGATTAATAGTTTAATTCGTCCCAAGCAGCTGTGCATTCTAATGTAGATCCATCTGTCATATTAGGGGCAAATTAAAACAAGCAGGCATGATCACTAGTAACATCTAGAGGTTCCTTGTACAAAGGATTGACTTACGAGTGAAATAATCATATACAGTGAACACCGCTTAATGTAATCCTGGATAATATTATCAATAGGGTATTGATATCACTTTATCAAGACCCATAGGAATTAATGCTGATACATTTAACAGGTGCTGTCTATTGTAATCAAAGATTTGGTTTATGTTACCACATTTTCTTTCTTTGCGGCTTTATTTCCAAGCACTGTCCTTTTCCCAGCTCACAGAATGACCTGTTGAGGGGGTTGTATTGCTTACTCTCTCTTTTAAGCAATAGCCAATAAAACACGTTTCATCCCTCAGTTTAGCTGCAGTTTTTAATTTGTGAAGATCACAGTGTTGACATGCAGTAAAGTAAACGTGTAAAATGAAGAGACTTGAACAGACAGGCTATGTTTTGCTACATGGAGTTCACCACAGTTCAGTAGGCAGCCAAAAGCATTTTATTAATGAGTTGATTAACACACTTGGACTTCACTTACCAATCACGAGAATATGTAATACTGGTTAATGGACTCACAGGAAAATAGAACCAATTAAAATCTTTTTACTGATTGTAAAAATAGTTCCTTGCACCTCGTCCACCCCTTGGCAGTTCATGCTGAGGTAGTAACCTGAGGAAGGCCAGACGGAGTGGTTGAAACGTTGTTTTAGAAGATTAAATTATCCACTGAAGCAAAGTTTTTATTATCTAAGTTTTGAATTATAGTTCCTTGCAGTTTAATACTGCATTATGAGTGGTTCCATTATTCACAGTTATGTCTGAATGAATAGCTTTTATTTCTGTGTTGTAGTATATTAGTGAACAAATAATCTTCAATTATTTCTGTTACTGTTATCATTCTGTTAATATTATCATATTAGCTGCATCTGGATGTGATCACAATAAGTGGTATGCATTGTACTGAGTTATATATTACTATCATTGCATTACAGTCCTGTGATAATTGTTGTGGTTGTTACAGAGATCACAGGCGTGAAGGACCTCAAGATGAATTAGGACGAATGCCCAAATACCGGGAGAACGAAACTCCTGTAAGTACTGTTATTCTGTAGTAGAAATTGAATGCGTTCCTATCTGTATATACTGTTAGAGATAACCTCCCGTGGTCATGATTAGCATGCTGAGTACACTGAAAGCTTTGTTCAGTTCCTCATATTTTAATTAAGAAGATATCAGCTAATATCTGCAAGTCAGTACGGCAATCACATCTACCCTATCTTTCTGTCTGTTAGCATCAGCAATACCTGGCTAGTTGTCTGACATCCAAATGAGTCAGGATTGCTTAAAAAAGTTTTAAAAATATCCAGTATCCAGCACAAATATTTTAAATAAATAAATAATATTACATATCTAAAAATGTGTAAACATGACATTATAACTGTCAGTAAGAAACGTGATATTTAGTATGACTAGATTAAGGTTATAAGAAAATGTAATGAACTATTAAACACCGTATTTCATTGCGTAATCGTCCTCACTGCATAGTTGTCGCACCTTAATTTTTCAGATCAAAAACTGTGTATAAAAATATTGTTGTAGGGATATTTTGACATATTTCTCTCTTTCACGATGATTTGGAAATTTACAACTGGCATGCCATCGGTTCAATCTAGAGCTCAATCTAGAGCACCCGATGCATTCAAGGTTAAGGACTGTGCTGACCACTACCTTGACACAATTGAAAGGGGATTGGTGTGGCAACTCTTGTGAAATAGCGGTAACGCCATGTGGGTCAGTTTCAGTACACTACAGTTGCTTGTAGTATACTGTAGAAAATGGGAAGATATAAGAATTATACTGCTAATTTTGGTGTCCCCGAGTTTTAAGTTGCAAGTAATAGCATTTGTGGAAGGAGATGAAAACGGAGCTGCGGAGAGGGAGTTTTCAATGAATGAAAATTCTTGTACGAGACTGGCGCCAAATAAAAGAGCACATCATTGGGACTCATTTATTCACGTGTAATCCAAAGTTGGAATCACATCTCTCATGAAAAAATCATTGTAAAGAGCTTCAAGAAGACGGGGATTTCCAACAGACGGCACGAGATGTGGATGGCAGGGTTCCAATCTCAAGATAGTGATGCAACTGGAGGGGAAGGTAATGCATTAAAGACACGCGATACAGGCTCCAGGCAAGAATCATTGGACAAAGAAGAATACAAAAATTTTGGAAGTACGTAGTTAGTATTTCAAAATGACATGTCCAATAAATTTTCACATTCGTAATATTTATAAGTAAATGCAATAACATAAAGTATTTTAATTAAGTATAATAATAAGTATTTAAGTATAATAATTCCGGGGTGCGCGAGCAAAGAGAGTTAAGTCCACCTTCTTGTTACTGAGAATTTGAGTGACTTAACAGACTATACCAGCCCAACATAGCTTTAGAGATGGATAACCCCATGAGGCACACATCCATAACTACCGCACAATTTTGAATATGACTTACTGGACTTAACACAAATGGAGAGAACATTTTTATCTATAACTCTATGGACATATCTCAATTTTTTAAGATGGTGGACTTAACTCTCTTTGCCCGCGCACCCCGGAATTAATAACAAAAAAAAAAACACAAAGTAATTCTAACTTTTTTCTAGATTGATCGTCTTTCCGTGAATTGATATGATGATTGACGTAATTTCATTGCATATGCAGTTTAATAACTCTGTAACTGTAAATTATAATAAAGTGCTCTGGTAGTTGAGCAATACTTTTTTTTTTTCATTGTAAGATATGTCTACTGTAGGTCTATACATGTTAAGTTCCGAACATAATGGTTGTACTATTTTCACACAGAGGGAAAAAGGCCTAAAACATCGACGATTATGCGGTGAAGGTTGGTAGTTTGTTAAATTTTAATGAAGTAACGTGCCACATGGAAGAAGTCCTGAACAGAGCCTGCTTCTTGTCATGTCAGTGTTATAAGGGTTTTCCTCATTCAACTCATGAGTTGGAAATGCACATAAACTTCACTTTCAGTATAAAGACCTGCTTTTAGCAAGTCAGGACATTCAAGTTAATGAGCAGATAAAGATCTTTTCTCAAATCGGAAGTTCCTTGTGTCTTTCGACACATTTTACCAGTATTGGTTTTTGATAATATCATGTTATTCATCACAAAAGTGGGTCGCTACTACAGATTTGTCTTATTTTACAGTAGCTTAAAATATTTATCAGTAACACAATTCAGCGTATGTGCGTCATCATGGATAAAATTTTTTTATCTTGGACAATGAAAACTCAGATTACAGTAAAACTCATTAGCATATTCCTCATTACCACCTTTCCGTGCATAGTACGAAGATTTTTGGAAATCCCAGTCCCAATCTTGCTCATTACATGTTGGAATGCTTCTACAACACATTTTGGTGTCTAGCATATTACGTTCACATTTGGCTTGCCAACCACATGTTGCAATACACAAACCTTGTGTTTGATCAAAAAACCTTGTTCATGCATCTCATAGCGTAATCTCGGTGTCAGAATTCTTGTGATCTCTGGTGTCTAAGTCTGAACCTTTGCTGTATGGGACCAATCTTCAGTTTGGTCATTCTAGACGTCATTTTGACCCACTGAAGTTGCTTCTCATTGTTCATTTTCACTTGACACAGATTCTCCATTGTCAGCTGTTTAGCCATTTTTTATCATAACAATTTTGATATATTCGCCAGTGGTGAAATATGATTATAATGTTTTGCTGCAATCACTTATGAAGTAAGAAATAAAAGTAACATAAAATTCACCTATTTACAAAAGAAGTTGACAATGTTTACCAGAGAACGCTTTGTTCACTTATGATGAGTCATCACCAGTATTTCATCCTGTATCGTATTCATTAAAATTAAATATGAATCAAAATTATCAGATTCTATAAACACATTAATAATAGAAAAATGAAGCACAACAATAGTAAAGTTACATGGCCTACTACGAGTCTGAAAGGAAGATAGGGACAAATACCAACCTACGCCTGGTTGGTGAATATAACCAGAGCTGTGGAGACTTATTGATGACACTGTATATCTCACTTTATGGTGTCTGTTATTTCTAAACAGTTCTGTCTTATTATGACAGTAGCCAAGAATATGAAGTACGGTTCCTGTCTCGTTGCAGTGTTGGCATGCCAGGGAGACTAAGCACTGCAGTGGTGTTGCAGTTCATTTTTATTGTGTTTGTCTATTGTTAGGAAGAGAGACTTTGTTTAGTAGATATCTAGGCATTTGCTTTAGGCCATTCTTCAAATTGATACACTTCTCTGCCACGATGGGTAATGACTCTTAGATTTCAAATCATTTTCGGAGCCTATTTAAAGATAAATCGGGAGTGTTTTAAATAATAGAAAAAGAAACACCTGAATGTATTGTTGTAGCTGACTGAAAACGTGGCAAGATTATCACTTACATACTAATAATGGTACATTACTGGTATTACATTTACGTTTCAATGTAACAAATGGCAAGGTGAAATCTTCCCATATGTCCTACTATTACTCCAAAGATAAACATCAATAATTTTATTGCAATCAGTAGCTGAAGAGACTTGTATCATGCTATTTGATCCCATTGATAAACAACGAATGCAAAACATTGTTACTTCTTGCTGGACATAAGCTTATGGAAGCTATATAAACACAAAAACTGTGAATATGCATTTAATCATTCATGCATCTGAGATACGTTATTGATAAATTGATTGTGTATGTTCTTCTGTTATAATTAATTTCATTGTACAATGGAAACCTCGTTTGTTTGGCCCCCTTTAGTCTGGCTTCCTCGTTAGTCCATATCATAATTAGCAAAAAATATGATTTATTCATTTTGTGAACTAAGGTAACCTTAACTAATGCACAAATACTAATCTGTGGGAACTACAGTAAAGTAATGAAATACTAAATACCGTATTTACTCACCTATAACACCCCCCCTTTTTCACAATTTTCAACTTCTAAAATAGGGGAGGGTATAATAGGTGAAAATTTTCACATAGGTTGGGTTGTCATGCTTTAAAAGCAGAAAAACACACATCTAGCGTCTTTAAATTAACATGCAATTAATAGTTGTTTAATTCCATTTTTTTTTTTTTATTTACAAAAAGTTAAATTATCATGTCAATTTAACAGTTTTAAACAGTTTGGTATAGCTCCCTCCTGCATCAATTGGAGGGGAAAATATTTACCATTATCTTTTATGGAATCAAATAGGGAGCAACGGAAGTGTTTGGAGTTACTGACGGGAAAAAACGTTGACTAAGGCATTGGGAAGTTTTTAATGAAGGCGAGACAGCTCAGGTGGAATTTGTAAAAAGTTAATTATTGTAATAAACACTTACACTACACTACTACCGCAGCTGACTGGGTCATGTGACTAAACGCTGCACATGCCTGCGTGGTGTTCAAGGTTAGCTCAGCATTGCAATGTCGTCATCCAACTGTGCAGCAACTGCTTGAATTTCGTATCTCCCTTTCTTCACACCATGGAATGGTTTCAAAATTTTCTTTGCTCCTGATAATTTGTCTTTCTGTTTATGCCAATAAGATATCATACCATGGCTGCATATTCTAACACACTCAACTTGAAGGATGCCGCAAAACTTGGTCTCCAACTCATTTTTCACGTGCTTACTAACTCTCAGGCAACAACACAATACACGTGTGCGGCGGAAGTTGAACTCAGAAAATTGAAGGCCATTGAGAAATCTGTGTGGGATGTGAGAGTAACTAAGGCCAACACACAGGTGGCAGGGAAGCATAGGTTTTACCGTTAACAGGAATGTTGCAGTTGCCGATCACTTTAAAAGATTTTCTGCATTTTTTTGTGTCGAAAATTGTGGGGTATAATAGGTGAGGGGGTGCTATAGGCGAATAAATACGGTATTGAAAAGGATTTACTACTCAACTCCACTGTAATAAGATTTCACTTACACAGAATGCATTTCACAGAAATTCATCTGCATCGTCAGCTGTTGTTAACTGCCGAGTTTGTTTCATTGTGTAAGTGAAAACTTCCTGAAGTGGAGTTGAGTAGTACCAGTACCGGTAAATCGTTTTCAAGAATTTAATAACCTTAATCTACGATAATTCTTGCGGGAATACACAGTGAAGTGGTTAAATTAAAACAACACACTTATTTTTATCACTCAACTTCACTTAAGTAGATAATTACCCATAACGCGTTTCACAAGCTATAGCTTGCATCATCAGATGGACACTGCCGGTTTCACTGAAACCGGCACTGTTTGAAATGGCTCAGTAATTATTCGTGTAAAGATAAATGGTAGGTTTCAAATATATATTTTTAGTCCAAATCACTTCCAGTTCCATTTAATCCTGAGAATTGGGGTTCTGGTGTACTTGACACTTTTTTTATTGTACTTTGCAGAATTTTGCTGGCTCAAACAAGTTTGCATATCTGCCGCCTGAAGAAGAAGAATTGAATGATGCAGAATAAAATATTTACTACTAGCAGAAAGTCCAAATGGTTGATGAGGACATGATTAGAACACTTTAATGAACTATTCTGGTATGGATGTGTTCTGAAAATTATTCATAGAATTTTTTTTTTATTTCCAATAATAAAATCATAAATCATAATTTTATGTACATTATTTGTATTCTTTCTCAACACTTTTGTTTTAGAGACTTCATTGCTGTAAGCCAAGTGTTGCATTATTGTTACTTGATGTATTCTTTGCATGTTGAGCTTCACAGAAAGAGTTGTGTTGCCGACACTTCATGTTTGTTGATTTTGGATTAGAGCAATGTTTTCTCTTACTAAACAAGATGGTCCACTGGTATATTTAAAGTTTCTAATCATATTGGTTTACGAAAGCTGCTGTCATTTTTCATCTACTTTTGGGCCAATTTTATATATATATATATTATGAAATGTTTTGTTAACTGAGTTTCTCACTGTTATTGAAGATTTTTGTGTTTGCACAGCTCGGTTCATTTGTATTGTTAGATAAGAAATTATGAAGTGAATCATGGGAAAGTGTAAAATATTTTGGTGTTATGCAACACAGTGTGCTGTAGTCGTGTGACTGAAGTGGAGAATTGTTACCAGTAATTTATAACCTTACATATTCCCCTTATGCGGATGAGCAAGATCAGTACAATTGAAGAACTTGGCAGCAGTCGATTATAAATTGTAATTGTGCCTCTACCCTTAGCATGCATACATACAATACAGTAATAGAAGCTTTAAATCCTATTTTAAAGTTTTGTGTACATGATAACATTAAAATGGGTGCGTTTATGAGAGAATTTCGGTTAGATTTGGAGTCCTGTATATATATATATCAACAATATAGATAATTGAAATTTGAGTATATGAGAATAATATTCTACCCTTGTAAAGCATCGAGTATATGTTCTGATATATTAACAGAACTAAAAATATTATACTAGTACGTTATGGTAGGAAAAGAAGTAAAAATGTCGGGTGATGAATTTAAGGTGTCTCCCATACAGTCTGAAAGCTGTTTCAAACAATGCTGAAGACTTCTCAGAAACACACAGAAGGTAGTATTTGCTCATCTGTTTCAATAAAAGTTTTAAAATTTGAAACAACTTTCTTATGTTGTGACTTGAGCTCAGTAACTTCCTATCTTTTCTCCCCCTCCCCCCATTTGTGAGTATACAGTAAAGTCCACTATTAAAGGTATGACGTAGCAAGTAGTTCGTTTTTGTTAAGGAGAGTTTTATCAAGCACTAAAATTTAAACTGCCTTGTATGGTGTAATTTTTTGTTGTTAAGAAGCAGTCTCTCATTAAGCTAATCAGTAATATGAATGACGTGGCTTTGGTTTTCATAATATTTTCTTAAATACTGGTACAAAAGCATCTTGTAACACTTAAACAAGATTGTTCTTTTTGACTAAGTAAAGCAGTGCACAAAATTGCTGGTTCTATTTCATTACAGCGTATGCTGTATGAGTCCCCCTTGTTTTTAATGGAAAAATGTAGCATGTTTTTTTTATTGAAAAAAGGGGGAAGTAGGGCTTATACATAGTAAACATTGTATTTGTTACAGTGTAAAAACTTTGCACTGTTACAAATTCTTGTAAATCTGGACCTTTACTGTAATTTTTTACTTGTAAGTTACTTACGGTTTCTTGCAATTACAGTAAAGTCTTGATTATCTGACCTTTCATATTATCCATTACTGTTCATGGTAGATGAAATTTGTTCTTTACTGTATTTTTGGTGGAATTTATAATCATTTGCTGTAGTATCCCACACTGTCGAGCTGTAAAACTATGTAAACAGGATCAGCGGTTTCAACTGTCAAGACACTGACATCTAAATTTAGTAATCTAGTTAATGGTCATGAAAATGGAGAAGAACCAAGCACTGGAGCAGAGGAAAAAGCAAACAAGATGATACACAATGAAGAAGTGTCTTGGAGATGGCATTAATTTATATGGAGGTAAAAGATATGGACATATTATAATGTTTTTTATGAATTTTATAATACCTCAGTGGAAAATATGGACCAACGAATTTTGAATATTTTGGCATACGTATTTCTTTGTTTTTCTGCATCATCCAACATTTCCAGTGATCGAAAGTAGGTACTCTAGGTTCAGTTTAGGTCGGATAATCGAGACTTTACTGTACATCTTTGATGTAATGAACTGAATAATAATTCATAAAACGTCATTATTCATTAATGCTTGAGATGAAGATTTAATATCCTGGTACACAACTTCACTTGAACTAACATAACCTGAACATATTTCGAACATGCATCACGACTCGTCTTCACTCTACTGCACGCTTGAAACATGTTCAGATTTATGGAAACATAAGAGAGTGGAAATTTTATACACAGAATTTCACTAAAATTTATAAAACTGACCTGGACAATTGTTTTAAGATATTCATTCTTGTCTGAGGATGAGAACTCCAGCTCAACTAATCCTGCATTTGGAGTATGCTGACAAGGAACCTTTCACTACCCTCAAATCGAAACATGCCTCAATATTTTTACTGGGTCATCTAGATGCTATAAGAAGTCCACGCTCCAAAAATTAGCTGCTGGTTTTAACTGAAAGTGCCCTAAATCGAACCTGGAAAATGTCGAGTTGAAGCAGTGCAGTGGGAGATGTTGGACATCCCTTATCTGCAGTTCGAAGTTCCGGATGCGCGGAGACAATTGACTGTCAAAAACAAAAGAGAAGTGACTGGTGTTGATGCAGTGATTAAAACACAAGTTCCTTCTGCACCATGCACAGCAAATAATCGCGTCATTATCACATTCTTCTTAACATGTTTTCACATTTGTCTGTAGACAGAATTTGATCGCTGAGTTGTATATTTGATTGCAACTAGACAGACAACATAAGCTAGGTTAAAAGCTTGATCCTTTCATTTGCGAATCCAAACACATGTAAACAAACGCATGTGATTTGAACCGCAGACAATATAGTGCGGTACTACATTTGATTTTTATATAATTAAAAACTAATAATATGTGACGAAAATTATTAAGATAACAATATTAACTTATTAAAAATGTTTCAGCGTACTGTGAAACGTGGCATTCGTAATATTATAATCCTTCAGTTTGCAAGAGGCATTCTTGTGAATAATTAGGTTCGAAGGCTTGTTCCGATATGTTTCTGATTTGAGAATTACGCCACTGCCGGAGAACTCCGCTTAATGTACGTAGGCCTAATTATTTCACAGTAATAATCTGTATATATTCTGTACATACCATTATTCATTTAGCACTCAATTTCAGCTTGAACAACGAAATAAGCAAATAAACATGTCTTTGTTTTTTACGCATATGACAGCTGAAAGTAGCCCTCCTGGATATTTATTATGAAAGGAAACACGGCCTACTAGAAATTTTTCGTTGTTCGCGGGAAGGAGATGATTGACGTAGGCTAACAGTTGACGAATCAAATACAGATAAGGGCGGAATGATACCAGTGCAATGTTTATATGAACTTCCATTCTCAAAATGAATGGATGACGTAATACTCCCGCCAGTCAGGGTTGTCCAGTCCCATCTCTCGATTACCATGTTATATTCCCTATAAGTTCCACGATGTTTGCAAAGCATTTTAGGGTACTTGCAGTTGAAACCAGCAGCTAATATTTGGAGCGTGGACTTCTTACAGCATCTAGATGACCCAGTAAAAATATTGAGGCATATTTCGATATGAGGGTAGTGAAAGGTTCCTTGTGAGGATCAGAATGAATTTCAACATCGTCAGCATGGAGTACCTTGTGTAGCAATACAATAATAATTATGGACACAATTTTATGGTGAATAAAACTTGTGAATGTCGGTATAAAAAGTAAACTCAAAGTAGCATAAAAGCCAAATATAATTAATGCCAAATAAAGTAAAGTGTTCCCTATACAGGCCATGGAGGCCCAGAGGGTTCCAGGAGGTTGAGGCTCCCAGATTTTGGACATACGGCACGTGAAGGTGGTAAGGTTGTCAGCCGTACGCACCGGCCACCTTTACCCCCAGGATTGCTCCGGGTCCTCAATTGTTAGAGGCTGAGTCGACCCCAGGGCCATAGTGCCACCAGAAGTATTAGGCCAGTTGAGAAACTCCAACTGCCTCATTGGGAATCGAACCCGCGACCTTCCGGTTTGTAGCTCAGTGCCTCAACCACTATGCTACGTCGTACCCCAAAATATTACTGTACCAATTTAAATTTCATATCCTTTAGTTAGCATGGTTTCTAAGTTCCCTTATATGGTTCTTTTATGGGACTAAATATTATTGAATGCTGAAAGGGCTCTTTCACAACTTTTGAAATTGAAACTTTCATTGACTGGAGAAACTTTAACCTAGTGTTGGATACTTTGGTACTAACCCTCATGCAACTTGCTCTACATTATTTCCTGACATTAGATTTTGACAGTTTTTACAGCTACATGTGGAATTTAGGAAAGTCGTACATTATTAAAAAGTGGGATTTTTAAAATTATTTCCTAAACAATTCACTACAGCAATTTTAACTGTGGCAAGTTAAAGAATGCTGTGACGGAATAAAAACACTTCATATCCGGGATCTTTTGAAACTAAATCTCTGATCTCTCTTATTAATGCATGTCATACCAAGACCATTTATTCTTTTATCTACACTTTTTTCTTATTTTACAGACTATCAAACTTATTAACTGTTTCTTGTTTTAAAATAAAGCTATCCATAAGTTTATAGTTAAGTTAATTTACATTAGAACAATCTTGTGGGCTAATGCATAAATTTACATTAGAACAAACAATCTTGTGGGCTAACGCATAAACTACCTTTCGTAACAGGCTCTATTTGTTGTGACTGGCATCTTTTATTCTCGAAATAAGGATTTTAAAGTGTTAGTTTTGCATAAATATCGCAATGCTTTATTATTTTTGTGAAAAATCATGAATTAAGTTCATTTTGCAACTTGAGGTAAAATTTGCATTTAATCACAATAGTCAAAGTTGGTAATTATGGGGACAATAATTAATGCTGATACCCTTTTATTATGATGATGATGTGTGTTCTGCCCAAAGGCAGATCCAGACCTGGGACGAAGTTGTGGGATGATGACCACGACTCGTCCGAGGTGATTCAGGCATGGGTGATACCGCGGAGATTTACAATTCTCTCTCGTAGGATGAGAATGAAAGGACACAGATATTAACAAATGTATTTTTGCAATCCACCAAAAAATTGCGTCTGTAGTAATAATGAATCCAGGAGAACCATAGCCACCCCTTGGATAAGTATCCTTAGGAACATGGTGACACCCTATGCTGTGAGTAAAGTTAAAGCAGGCAACTTGTACTTTACCTAGAGCAGCATGGAAGTGAAAAAGAATTAGACGTTGAAAGAAAGAAGAAAAAAAATATCCCTTTTTGCCGCACAGAGTTAATTAAACAACATGAAATAACTGTTTTAAAGAAAGTGCTGGATTAACCGATGCCATTTTATGACTGAAAGAAACACGGTATATGGACAGCTTATTACTTGTGCTTTGTGTGACTTTTAACCTATGGCTTACTATTTTTATCTGATAAAGCATGTGAAAAAGGCATGGAGAAAATGTGTCGTCTGGATGTATCTTATTGTTATATAGGTAAGCCACAATAAAACCAAGTTCTTGAATTGGCTAACTCAGGCCATTCCCCTAGGTCTGAAAATGAAATACTGAAGTTACGAGGGCTATTTTTTTTTTTTTCAACCTCACAATGGGGCATAAAATGAAAACCAAAACTTTTATTTGGAACATTTAGGTACACCTTCTAGCTACTTCTCTACGTAGTCTCACTCCGATTGAGACATTTGTCGTAGCGTGGTACCAACTTTCCAATACCCTCTTTATAGAAGCTTGCCGTCAGCATATTAAGAAGGGTCTTCATGGCATTTTGAAGTGTTTTGAAGTTCTTCATTGGTGTGAAAGCGCTGTCCTTCCAGATCTTTCTTCAGCTGCAGAAAAAGATAAAGTTATTCTGCAGGAGAATGAGTTTTTGAAATTCGTTGTGACAGGGGATGAAACGTGGATTCGTTACGAGAATCCAGAATCAAACGAACAATCCAATCAATGGATGCACACAATTTCCTGAACAAACCCAAGATCTGGCTTCCATACCAATGAAGAATTTCAAAATGCCGTGAAGACCCTTCATAATATGCTGGCAGCAAGCTTCTATGAAGAGGGTATTGGAAAGTTGGTACCTCGCTACAAAAAATGTCTCAATCGGACCGTGACTATGTAGAGAAGTAGCTAGAAGGTGTACCTAAATGTTCCAAATAAAAGTTTTGATTTTCACTGTGGTTTTCATTTTATGCCCCATCGGAGGTTGAAAAAAAAAAACAAACAAACAAACCTGTATTTCCAAAAGTCTATTCCTGAATCTTCATATCACATTATTGTCTGAACTAGAGGATTTTTTTTTTGTGGTACAAAGAATTGCAGATATGCTAAATGAATTTAAAATAATTGAATTATCGGTACTACCCTGAACATAAATTCCTACTATTTATACCTGAATTTGATTAATGGAGACTGTTACCTTTTAAATTTTTGTTTCAATCCACACAGCAAATTTTATTGTATTTTTAAGTGATGTTTAGCTGAATTATGTATTGAACTATACAGTAAAAGGTTCTGTTGGGTTCATAACAGAAAATTCATGAGAAATGATTCTTGTGCTCATAGAGTAAATTACTGTATCTTTGGCCTAGTAGTGTGTGCTAGCTGAATATCTTCAAACCTACGCATCAATATTGAAAAGCAGCAGCCTTAACACATTGCCCAATTCAGTATCTTGACATTGTATTAGAGTATTAAAATTCAATAATGAAGCATATTTACTATTGAACATGAATGTCTTAATGCATTTGAATGAAATTATGTGATCATAAGAGGTATTTTGTACAAGGATAAGTAATATTGTTAATAACTGTGTGCCATTTAAGATAAATGGTATAAGCGAGTCATTATAAAATCAAGTTATTCCTATGAGAAAGGATAGGAAGGTGCCAGAATGGATTACTGTTACTCATGTTTTTAACTTGCAAAATCATGAAGGAAAATAACTAGGTATACAAAAACCCGTTGATTGATATAGTAGAACAGTGGGGATTGCCTTCAGATTTTACTGCTATTTTGTCATTTGGAGTCCATTATTTAAAGAAATTTTTAAAGTAATGTACATAATATTTTAATTTGAGTATTAAATTCCTTGAATACATGGGTGTACAATCCCTTGCAAATTTGATTAAAAAAAAAAAAAAACTGCTGAACTTTCTTCAGGATTTCCGACAAAGTGATTTTTGGTATCACTCAAAATCCATGGAGTTGAACACTACTTCGCCACAATAAAATGAATTTATTATTATTGTACGATTGGAAAACCAAATTTATAAGCACAAAAACCAATCAACTTTATAAGAGAATTGTATAAATGCCACAAGTGTTATCAACCAACCTTGGATGTTTTGTGTTTTACAATTTTATTATGAATTGTGTATATAGTGTTTCCCCCTTCTGAAACCATTGGTCAGAATTTGAGTTTGGAGAACTGCCTACCTTCCTTTTCTGGTTCATAGGTTAAAATTGGTTTTATCAATACTATGCTTTCCCTTTGTTAAATAGAAGTCTGAATTATATTATAACCATTTAGATGCGGGACTGTCATTTCTACAATAAGTCCCAAGTTTACCCATGTTTTACAAGGGAACTTGGGCTTACATCAACTTACTACTATCAGTGTACAGAGTAGATATAGCAAGTGTGTTTGTACAGAATTTTTCTTTCCTTTCAGTTTATTAAGTGTTGAAACTTTCATTTAAGAATATACTTGGAAAAGAGGAAATAAAAGTAATGGGGTGTGAAATAAGGATTTTTAATTTAATTCCTTAAATAGTACTCGTGTTTCTTTTAGACCTAGATTTCTATCTCCAAAAGAAACAATGTTATAACAATGCTATTACTAAGCTTCACATTTTGATCACAAAACAGGTAGAAAATTTATTGATTAGTACTGCTTAGTGGTGCTGGAGCATGCACATAAAGCAGTCATTCAACAACACTACCAGCCAGTAATGACCAGGGCCCGGATTCCGATTACCTAAAATTGTTTGAAAAATGACCTATAAAATGACCCTGAATTTTAAAGAAAATAAAGAATGACCTAAAAACTGATATTTTATTTATAATTTTTTTTTACACACAAAGTTATAGACTAATTTGTACATCATTGAAAAAACTGTAAATGCAGAAAGGATGATGATGTTCTCGATTGAAGCATTTGAGAAGAAAAGTAAGAATTGTTTTTAACGTAGATCCTACAAAAATGTTGCATTATACTAACCTAGTGATTTATTGAAATATTGCCCATATGAAAAAAAAAAAGACAAAAATTTAATATACTCAATGTAAATGCATGAAAATAACTAAATAAGGAAGCAAATGCCATGAAAATGACAAAATAATGACGTAAAATTGAAATAAATGTCCAAAAAATATGAAATTGTATAAAATGACAAAAAAATAAGCTAATAAAAATGCATTTCTATAATCTAGAAGCCATGATTAGGATTTATCTACAAGTTGGCAATGTCTGTACAGCATCAATAAAAAGATATGTTATTAGAATCCGGGCACTGGTAATGACCAGGGCCCGGATTCTGATGACCTAAAATTGTTTGAAAAATGACCTATAAAATTACCCTAAATTTTAAAGAAAATGACCTAAAAACTGATATTTTATTTATAAAAAATTATTATTTTACACACAAAGTTATAGACTAGTTTGTACATAATTGTAAAAACTGTAAATAACTGTAATATTGTGAATGTTCTTTTATCACAGAAATTTATACTGGCACTGAGGCACTGGTGAGCCAAAATTCGGCACATCCTTTTGTGGTCTGCCGGATTATATTGTTGTTTATTGAGGGTAAACAGTAGTTTGCACTTGCAAATCCAAGCAGGTGGCTGACTCTGGTGCCAAGTCAATCTAATAACGATAGTAATGTAATACAAAATTTTGGCGTTTCTTTGATTCTCACTTCGGACTGAGACATGTCAACACTTTAACGCCGAATTTTTCCGTCTTGCATTAAACAAACAACACTTCAAAGACAGCACCACTAGCGACGTAAAGAAAGTTAATACACTCAATGTAAATACATGAAAATTACTAAATAAGGAAGCAAATGACACGAAAATGACTAAATAATGACCCAAAACTGAAATAAATGCCCTAAAAATATAAAATTGCATAAAATGACAAAAAATGACCTAATAAAAATGCATTTCTATAATCTAGGGGCCATGATTAGGATTTGCCTACAAGTTGGCAATGTCTATGCAGCCTTAAAAAAAAGATGAGATGTCATTAGAATCTGGGCCCTGGTAATGACCAATAAATTTTCTACCTGGTTTATTAGTGACCAGAATGGCCAAGTATAGTAATTACTTATGTAATTATGTGATTGTACTGCATGTGCCACTAGGCATTGCTTCCAGAGTTCTAAGACCGACTACTTCATGAAGAAACATATGCAAAAGTAGAGCATGTGCTACAGATATATGATCTCCCAGCAATCACCAGGTGTTTTAATACATTAAGATTACAAAAGAAATAGTAATATTTCAGAATAACTGTTGAAAAACAGAATTATTTACAAAAGTATTTTATTTGTCTATTTTACAAACTTGACACACACAGTACCAGGAATGGCAATTCTATAGAAGAAAATCAAGACGAGTAAAGGCTTGTGTTTTACAGTAATTATCATAAAAGCATAAACATAACAGATGCAAAAAATCTACTTACATTTATTCTTAGTTTCGCTGCTGGGGTAAAACATTATAAAAAAATTAAATGTCTATATATAATATATATACATACAATTTATGACACTTCCAATATTCGTATCAGTGGTGCATCATGTAAAGCAATATTATGAATTATGTTTTCTTGGACTTCCAGCCTGGTGAGCAAAATATTTTGTAACATAAGAGCTACTAGCAATGAGGAAACTGTTGAACAAAAAATACAAATTGTGCAAGGGATGTACCAGAGTCTAAACTCTCAGAACTGATTGAAAACGGTTCATTACACACAGTTTCAAGAATATTCATCTGATTCAAAATGCTGCACTCTGCCACCATTCTATTGGCATGAATTTCTTCAAATTTTCAGAAAACATTCAGTACTTCTTAGCGCTTGATTTAATGCAGTGATGTTATGAAACTTTTATGAATAAAATGCTAAAAGTGTTCGAGGGGAAAAAAGGCAGTTTCTTGTTTTAATTTCATAACTTCCAGATTAATTAATAAATTGACCAAAGCCCCTATGTTAAATTAATTTCAAACATTCCAGGTCATACAATCAGCGGGGATTCACGCAGAAATGTTGGACACGTGTAGCCTACTGATTCTGAAGGCAAAGTACCTGACCCGGATCTGAAAATGGCTATGCCAGCAATATACTGGTAACCCTTAATATTTTGGCAATATTAATGGGTTTAATTTTTAACGTATCCTTAAATTCCACACTTGCTTACTTGAGCTACAAGTGAGTATTTAGTGCAGTTCCAAAATGTCACAATGAAATGGAGGTAGCAGTCCAACGCACAGTTTTTATTTGAGAATTACTTGCACCACTATTTCTTTGATCAATGATCTGTCGATTTACATAAAAAGCGAGTTTTCATTTGCTTCCAAGCAAACCAACCATGGTACATCCCTGTTAAGAAATAGCCGTTGAAAGCTCAATTGGAAAGCAATATTTTGCTTCAGGAAAATACTTAACTCTTAATCTAGAATATGGTACGATTCCTGTATTACAACAATCATGTGGAAATGAAAAAGTGCTTCAAGATAGCAAAGGAGTGAGTCAGATGGAGAATTTAATGCTGTACCAGCATGTTGCCATGGTAGCTCGGTAAGAGCAGTGGCAAATAGAGCCGAAGATCCTGGTTCAAATCCCGGCTATGGCATTGAATTTTTCAGTCTGACTTCACCTTTCCATAGCAAAAGAGGTTTATTTTGAGAATATTCTCACATAATGTTCAACAGAAACAATATTTTGTGGTTTCATGAACACATATCTACATCTTAGAGGTTTATTTTCTTACAGCTGGATTAGTTTTTATGGTTAAATTTTGTAGGAAATTTTTTTATGGTTACTGTAACATGTTTTATAGGATTTCCTGTGAACTGAAAGAGAACATTTTAAATTTAACTTTTTTTTTAAAAACTGAATCTTATTATTAACTTGAATACAATAATTTAATGTGATAAGACCAAAAAATTACAGTGACTAAACTTTGATGTGTAACCCACGTTAACTGTTATCTTAAAAAGAAAAAGATTTATCAGATTGTGTATGTTAGATTAAAGTAATCAGTGCACATTATTCATCAGTAACATTATTCTAATTTTCATCTACTGGATCTGTATTCTTTTGAACTTTTTTTTAAAATCTCATTGTACTTTTAACAAATAGACACAAAAATGCTGAAAGGGATGTAGTAAAGGAATTTGAATTCTTAATCCCCTAGTAAACTGAAGTAAAAGGTTTTATTACTGAAAAATGCCGAATGAGATTGCTTTACTGTCTGATACCATCCTGGTCTGGGAGGTAGATACCAACTAAGGAAACTGTGAGAATCCCTGTAAGACCTACAAGGGCAACAGTGGTAGTGGCATTAAATAGCTGGGCATACTGGTAGCGACAATACCAGGCAAGGCCCACCAAGAGACTTAATGAAGCAAGTAAAACATTGCCCAAATCCCAGTCTCTATGAATGGTATTTTCTCCTGAATTGTTTGAGTTATTTGCTGAATCGTTATTTGTATGATTTTCATTGGAGCCAGACTGGTTGGATGCTGATGAACGTTGCTGATGCACTAGACAGTGAACCACACAGTTATCAAACAATCCATAGCCTTGTAAAGTTTCACTATCACTCTGCAAAACCTGTCCATTGAAGATGAGGCGAACCAATTTATCAGCTGACATCTCCAAGCTAAAGTGGCGTCTGCAACCAAACCAAAATGTAATTATTTACCAAAGGCTGAAGGAACTAACAAAATAGCATTTTTACCACAGCACAGTACTGTAATACCAAAAATCTAATTTCTAATCAAAGTCCATAGTACAACAAACGTGGAACTTTTTGAATGTCAAGTTCTGCATAACTGAATTTTAAATTTTTTTCCTCATAGTGCATTCAAGTGCATCATCCAAGTATTGGGGCAGCAAGCACTTCTTTACTGGAAGAGCCAGATAGATCAGCGGATTGCCAGAGCTTTAATAGCTGTCAACCTATCAATCTCGCTGCTCCCTCAACAAAGCAGTGTAGACCTACCACATTTCTGGTTCTACTTTGTTACAGTATCTCATAATAGGTCCCATTACTTGCCACTTACTACTGCGTTATGATTTGAACTCTTCATTGTGCTCCCCAATCCAAGTGAAATTAAAGCACTTTGAACTTACAAATTATGATGAAACCTTCACTCTAAAGTATAGTAACATTTTGAATGGACTCACACACTTGAGTGCTCCACTTACAAATTTGACAAGCAGTTGAAGATGTTCTGCCAGAAACTTGGTAAGCGGAGTACTGGTACTGAAGTATGTTAGTCAACTCTTCACTATTTCCAATTTTGAACTTGTTGGTCCTAATTACAATCATTACTCAAATCCATTTAAAAAAATTTCCTCACACAAAAGAAACACTCCAGATTCTTGTTGCCAACTAAATAGAAATATAGGGCTATATGGTTTATTCTTTTAACTGCTGTAGCGATGGAAAATCACTTTTAAATCACTGAGGATAATTTCAATAAACCAGACCAGCAGTGTTTTATGAGGGAAGTTTGTAACACAAGGATAATTATCTGCACTTGTTAATGTAAAGTATGTACTTATATTTTAAAATTGTAGACTCTGATGATACATTTAAGGGAATGCACTTGTTAATGTAAAGCATGCACTTATATTTTAAAATTGTAGACTCTGTATGATACATTTAAGGGAATTTTCCTATTGGTCACACACCACAGCAGCAGTAACAATTTTTTTTTTATTTTTAAACTGACATTTGATTCTAAAATTACCATGGATAATTTGCAAAGCCAGGACCTAATCAAAGGTTTATTGTAGGCCTACATAGTAACTGATACATTTTCAGTTGTACTGGGATGCAAAGGTATTTGCCTCCAGTACTGATGGACCCAAGATTACTGCATCTTAAAGATAAATCATACCTCTTAAAATCACCAAGCTGCTCTTGAAGCCTTCCTTCAACTAATTTCTGGTCATCATTGAGATATTTCAGGCGTATCCTTATGCTATCTGCTGATGGACTCTCATCCATGGGCTCTGAAGCAGTCTGAGTTATTTCATTTTCTTGCCTCATGGGGACAGAAGCTTCTATTCCTTCACTATCCGTGGAACTTGATGCTGAAATTACTGTTCCATCCATCACAGGAGAATCTAGTAGAGTTACCTGTCGGCTCTGGAAAAATGCCAACCTTCGTCTTCTCAAAAGATATGAATCACCATTATTAACATTGGTTTGATTGTCATCTGTCATTGCAGCCAAGTCACCACTGGTATGTTCCAGAGATGAAGACTGCCTCGAAGGGCTTCCATCCCTTGCTGAACCATTATCAGCGTTACTTTCAGGGACTTGCCATCCTTCGGTATTGTTTAATGCACTGGAGCTGCTAGCTGAGGCTGCAGTTGCTTTGTCGCATATTTGACAGGCAGCAGCACCAGTCACTTCTTGGTTTTCATCATTGGGAGCTGCACCTTCGAGTTGACCAGTATCAATGCTGCTTTCCAGGGAAGATGTGGTTGTGGGAGGAGTTGGAGGTGGTTCTGCATTTACTCTACGCCTTGTTCTTCTTTCAAGAATCAAGACAGTGCGAATAAGAGGCTGGTCTGCAATACTGGTGGACCACCATGCAACTAAGCCAATCAGAATCACAACAACAATGACAAAAAACTGTGTTACTTCATCTCCGACTCCCTCAATCAAGGTCATGTCTTATACCTGTAAACAACAAAAAATAAATGTAAATAATTGTTTTATTAGTACGTAAGTTACGTAAGTATAAGTTAATTGGTACTTTTCCAGGAGTACTATGCAAAGAACAGTGATATTAGTTTAGCTATTGTTAAAATGGCAATAAAATCTGTTATTATTATAGTGATAGCCCTAAGTTAGTTGCAGTTAGGTTAGCAACTATTGTGTCACAGAGACAGGTCCCCAGAGACATGAGAATTCATACTCGAGGTTGTAGCATGTGTCCTTTAGAACTTACAGAAATTCATTTATAAACTTAGTTTGATTTTTAAAATATACAGTAAAAAACTGTGAAGTAGACACTTATATGGCGTAATTTGTATTGGTTACTCTATAATCACAAGATTTTGCTGCTGGAAATGACATTGCATGAGATGAAGAAGAGATTTCATCGTGAAACAGTGTTGAAGGTAGCGACTGAGCTACCTGTCACTAATCTAACCCAACCTGTCACAAACCTCGAGCTTGTTCTTCCCATGAATAAAGCTACTGACAACATTGCATGTGTCAACCAACAAGAAGAACAATCACAGACACTCAGGGTGTTGGGATAAAATCATAGGCAGCTTAGACCCCATTATGACATTACTAATACAGGCATAACCTATAAAATAGTAAGCGTTTGGGCCTAAGGACTTCATGTCCACACCACAGACATCTGAATTATTTTACCTGTTATCTCAAGGTAAACCCTAATAAACGACTAATTTAATGTAGGTAACTAATTGATGCTAAGAAAAAAAAATTAGGGAATACCTTTAAAATTGACGATAACCAATTAAAATCGAACTGTGAATACAAATGTACATTACAATGTTTGTTTAATACTAAAGCGCACTTCATAAATGACATCGCCTTCAAGTACTTGTTGACCTCATAAAGCACATTTCCAGCTCAGCCATACTTACTTAATTAGCATAATTTCACAAGTGTAAGTGATGCACATACCTGACAACAATTTCTCGATTACTGGGATTTCAACTGCTTTAATTAAAAGCAATTATTTATCAAAAATACATTATTCTAAATCATGAATCAGATATACACTAACATACACCATCATGCAGATTGTAGATCCTCCAACTAGTAAAACAGGTTCACCAACAAAACCAGAGGGAGGTTTATTTCAACATTTCACTTCTTTCGAATTCAAGGAAAGCGAGTCTACGATTATACATCATATGGTCCGGAGGAGGACGTGACGTCAGAACTGAGTAATGCCTGTAATGATACTGATCAACAAAAGGCGGTGTTCACAGTGTTCTTTGTAATCAAGATTTGGTTGTTACTGGAGATTGGAAATGGCAGAACTATTAGCTGTCCCGTTGAAAAAACCATCGGAGGTGGATATTGTCAAACCATTAAAGAATCTAATTTCATCTTCGTACAGTACCGCCGATAAGCCCCAAGATTACTCTGAAGCAATAAATGAGCTAAGTAAATTACGGACGAATGCTATTTGGCGTGTTTTCGAAAAATACGAAAGTTCTTTAGAAGTCGTATACAGGTGAGAAAATTCAGAAACTAAAATACCTTTTAAATGTGAACAGATATACGTTTCATAAGTATGCAGGTGACGTTGACGTCTTTGACCCCCCAGCTTTGACGGTTGGTCAAGTCAAGATTGCAATTAAACTTGCGCGTTTGTCTGTTGAATTGAAAGGAATTTGCTGTGCTGTTAAAATAATGCTTCTTTTTCCTTTACAGTTACTATGATCAACTGTGTGCTCTTGAAGGCAAGATACCAGCCCATGAGGTCCAGATTCCCTTCAAATGGAAGGATGCCTTTGATAAAGGAACTATATTTGGGGGAAAGATTAGTTTGAGTATGTTTAGACTATTATTATTTTAATTTACATGTACACTTTGAACACAGTTTTTATTTAGATGCCATAAATGTCGGTATAAGTGCACTTGAACTAAGTTTTCGATTTTCATGAAAACCAATTTTTTTATCGATGTGAAAAACCACTCTAATCGTTCAGGAATTTTCACAGAATTTTTTGACACGTCACACACCTTTGTACTTGCCACGAAGGCTTAAAAAAACAGTAATTAAAGTCGTGATTTTCCCCATATAAAATCATAGTATTCTCTACCACGGCTATTTGATGATTAAACCCACATCTGACTTTGGAGCAGTACCAACCTCACAGCTAGTATCACACTGCATTTACACAAGTTAGAATGGAAGCTTTCGTTTCGTATAATTTCCGGTCGGGAAAACAATAGGAACTTCCTCAATGACAAGTTATATTAAAATAAGAGCGCTGGGGTTACGCAAATTCGAACGGAAGCTTAATTTTATGTAATACATGGAGAGAAATCATGTTCGAGTATTTTATGTAATAACTCATATTTCCTTCGTGTTTTAATGAAGTAGAATAAGGAAACTTTTTCAAATATTAATTCGTGATCAATTAACATTAAAGTGTCCCCCCGCCTTGTGTTAGTCGGTAGCACGCTTGCCTTCCACCCGGCGGCCCGGGTTCGATTCAGCAGTGAAAAATCTCTTTCCCGGGTTCGTGACTGGGTGCTTGTGTTGTACTTAAGTTTAAATGTGAGGTAGGGGACTGGCGCACCCCGGAAATAAATTCGCCGCAGATATCCCCTTAAAGGATCTCCAGGAGACGTTTGCGCGATCCAGTAGGACTACTACCACTATTAAACTAAGACAAATTCTAATTGAAGCTTGATATTAGAAAAAACATTGTTTAATTGCTGTTTTGCTTCATGTTTCATGAAGAGCTAACAGAGAAACATTTTAAATATTACTCAATTTCTTTCTTCACATTGTTGTTATTATTATTATTGTTGTTGTTTTCTAAAAGACTTGTCTTCAACATTGTCCTTTCATAAAAAAATAATAATCGTAATTTGGTATGAAACATTCTTCCATCCATTCATTTATCCATCCGTTCATCCATTAATTCATCCGTACATTCATTCATCCATTCAACCATAAATAAATATTTAAATTCATCCATCCATCCAGTTACTAGTTAATAAATTATTTCCACCATCCATTCATAGACTGATGGATGGATGAATCTATGGGTGTATTGTTGAATTATTTAATGAAAAGGATGAGTGGGTGGATAAATGGATGCATGGATTTATTAATGGATAGCTGAATGTTTGGATCGATGGGTGGATGAAATAGTTAAATGAATTATTTATATAATAAATTAATTAATGGACGGATGAATGTTTGGTTATAGGGGTGGTTGGCTTGATTGATAGATGAATGGCTGGTTGGATGGTTCATTCATCCATCAAATCCGTATGTTAATTAAATTTTGCATTAATCTATTCATCCATCCATTGATTAGTTCATTGATTAACCAATCCACCCATCCATTAATTGATCAATTAATTCATCCGTGAATCCACCCATCCATTCATCCTTTCGTTCATCCATCAATATATTTACTAAATAATTAATAACAGTCCATCCATTCATCCCCTAATTAATCCAACAAACCTACCACCCACCCATCCATCAATTCAGACATCAATAAATCTATCCATCCATCGAATTATCCATTCATCCATAAATTATTTTTCCAACCATCCAATTATTAACAATGAGATAATTAATTTTCATTTTAACTAAAATTATTAATCCATCCATTGTCTATTAATTCATCCACCCATCTGTTCAATCATCCATACATCCATCCAGTCATTCGTCCCTTAATTAATTCATGTATTCCACCATTTAATTATCCATTCATTCATTCATTCATCCACCCATCTATCCACTCATGCATCCATCAATAAATTCATTCATTCATCGATCCAACCATTAATCAATCCATCCATTCATTCATTAATTTATTTATTAATTAGCCCACCTACCCATTCATCCATCCATTATTAATTCATTCATCCATAAATATATCCATTCATTCATCCGAAATTATTTATTTCACCCACCTAACCCACCATCCATCAAATGCTTTATGGATATATAAATAAATGGATGGACGGTTGAATTAATTAACTAATTGGATGGATAAATGTATGCATTAATTGATTTATCAATGGATGGGAGGATGAATTAATTAATTATGTACCTAATTCATTAATTGATAGATGAAGGGTGGATTGCTTGGTGAATGAATTAGTTAAATAATGGATCGATGAATGACTTCTGTAATAAGTGGATGGATCAATTAATAATTAATGGATGGTTGGTTAGATAACTGGATTGATTGATGGACGAATGGATGGTAGGATGAATGAAAAATGAATGGATGTATAAATGGATGGATTGATACATGGCTGAATGAATTATTGGGTGGGCAGATAATAGTTTTCATTCATTTTATAATTATAATTGTTATAAATAACTATTAAACGTATAAATAATATAACAGTAAAAATCTGGTTTGACATGTAATACATGTTTTCTATATTAGTCGATCGTCCTGAAATATAATGTTAATGATATTAACAATATAAGAAATATAAATTACATGGCAATAAAAATGTTATTGTAGATGATATACATGTTTTTGCATGTATTTCACCACTTCTGAACGCGTATATGACAATAATAATAATAATAAGTTCCTTCCGCACTTCGAGAAAATTCTGATTTTCCATTAATATCACACATTTTTCGCAGAAAAAGTAGGAAGTATTTAAATAAAAATTCATTACATAGAATAATTTTTTTCCCGACCTAAGTTATATGTCTTATCTATAATTTGACCATTATGAACACGAATATAATATTATAATAATAACCAGTTCCTTCCGCACTTCTTGAAAATACCGATTTTCCATTAGTGTCACACAGTTAACGCAGAAATAGTAGGACCGTTTCAAAACAAAAATTCATTACATGGAGGGAAATTTTTTTTCCGACCTAAGTTACATGCGTTATCTATAATTCGACCCTTCTAAACACGAATATAACAATAATATAAACCAGTTCCTTCCGCACTTCGAGAAAAAACCGATTTTCCATTAGTGTCACACAGTTTACCCACAGTTTCGAAACAAAAATTCATTACATGGAAGGAAAATTTTTTCCCGACCTAAGTTATATGTCTTATCCATAATTAGACCCTTATGAACACGAATATAACATTAATAATAACCAGTTCCTTCCGCACTTCTTGAAAATACCGATTTTCCATTAGTGTCACACAATTAACGCAGAAAAAGTAGGACCGTTTCAAAACAAAAATTCATTACATGGAAGGAAAATTTTTTCCCGACCTAAGTTATATGTCTTATCTATAATTTGACCATTATGAACACGAATATAATTATAATAATAATCAGTTCCTTCCGCACTTCTTGAAAATACCGATTTTCCAATAGTGTCACACAGTTTACGCAAACAAAGTAGGAAAGTTTCACACAAAAATTCATTACATGGAGGAAGTTTTTTTTTCCGACATGTATTAAATGAGTTATTTATAATTAGACCCTTCTGACCACGAAAATCACAATAATAATAAGCAGTTTCTTCCGCACATCGAGAAAATACCGATTTTCCATTAGTGTCACACATTTCTCGATGGAAAAGAGGGAACTATTCAAAGAAAAATTCATTCTGTGTAGGATAATTTTTTTCCAAATTGAAATACGTGTGTTATCTATAATACAACCCTTCTGAACACGAATATAACAATAATAATAAGCAGTTTCTACCGCACTTCGAGAAAATACCGATTTTTCATTAGTGTCACACATTTCTCGCAGGAAAAGAGGGAACTATTCAAAGAAAAATTCATTCTGTGTAGGATACATTTTTTCCAACTTGAAATACGTGTGTTATCTATAACACGACCCTTCTGAACACGAATATAACAATAATAATAAGCAGTTTCTTCCACACTTCGAGAAAATACCGATTTTTCATTAGTGTCACACATTTCTCGCAGGAAAAGAGGGAACTATTCAAAGAAAAATTCATTCTGTGTAGGATACATTTTTTTCCAATTTGAAATACGTGTTTTATCTATAATACGACCCTTCTGAACACGAATATAACAATAATAATAAGCAGTTTCTACCGCACCTCGAGAAAATACTGATTTTTCATTAGTGCCACACATTTCTCGCAGGAAAAGAGGGAACTATTCAAATAAAAATTCATTCTGTGTAGGATAAATTTTTTTCCAACTTGAAATACGTGTTTTATCTATAATTCGTCCCTTCTGAACACGAATATAACAATAATAATAAGCAGTTTCTTCCGCACTACGAGAAAATGCCGATTTTCCAATAGTGTCACACATTTCTCGCAGGAAAAGAGGGAACTATTCAAAGAAAAATTCTTTCTGTGTAGGATACATTTTTTTCTACCTTGAAATACGTGTGTTATCTATAATACGACCCTTCTGAACACGAATATAACAATAATAATAAGCAGTTTCTACCGCACTTCGAGAAATTCCGATTTTTCATTAGTGTCACACAATTCTCGCAGGAAAAGAGGGAACTTATTCAAAGAAAAATTCATTCTGTGTAGGATAAATTTTTTTTCAACTTGAAATACGTGTTTTATCTATAATACGACCCTTCTGAACACGAATATAACAATAATAATAAGCAGTTTCTTCCACACTTCGAGAAAATACCGATTTTTCATTAGTGTCACACATTTCTCGCAGGAAAAGAGGGAACTATTCAAAGAAAAATTCATTCTGTGTAGGATACATTTTTTTTCAACTTGAAATACGTATTTTATCTATAATACGACCCTTCTGAACACGAATATAACAATAATAATAAGCAGTTTCTACCGCACTTCGAGAAATTCCGATTTTTCATTAGTGTCACACAATTCTCGCAGGAAAAGAGGGAACTTATTCAAAGAAAAATTCATTCTGTGTAGGATAAATTTTTTTCCAACTTGAAATACGTGTTTTATCTATAATACGACCCTTCTGAACACGAATATAACAATAATAATAAGCAGTTTCTTCCGCACTTCGAGAGAATTCCGATTTTCCGTTCGTGTCACACAGTTTACGCGTAAACTGTGTGTCACGAATGGAAATTCGGAATTTTCTCCTAGTGCGTATGGAACTGGTTATTATTTTTGTTCTATTCGTGTTCAGAAGGGTTGAATTATAGATAACACATGTAAATCAAGAGGGGAAAAAATTTTGCCTGCATGTAATTAATTTTTGTTTGAATCATTCCTACGTTTCTTGCGTAAAATGTGTGACGGTAATGGATAATCGGTATTTTCTGGAAGGGCGGAAGGAACTGGTTATTATTATTGTTATATTCGTGTTCTGAAGGGTCGTATTATAGATAACATTTGTATTTCAAGTTGGAAAAAAATTTATCCTACACAGAATTAATTTTTCTTTGAATAGTTCCCTTTTTTCTGCGAGAAATGTGTGACACTAATGGAAAATCGGTATTTCTGGAAGTGCGGAAGAAACTGCTTATTATTATTGTTATATTCGTGTTTAGAAGGGTCGTATTATAGATAACACACGTATTTCAAGTTAGAAAAAAATGTATCCTACACAGAAAGAATTTTTTTTTGAATAGTTCCCTCTTTTCCTGCGAGAAATGTGTGACACTATTGGAAAATCGGCATTTTCTCGTAGTGCGGAAGAAACTGCTTATTATTATTGTTATATTCGTGTTCAGAAGGGACGAATTATAGATAAAACATGTATTTCAAGTTGGAAAAAAATTTATCCTACACAGAATGAATTTTTCTTTGAATAGTTCCCTCTTTTCCTGCGAGAAATGTGTGACACTATTGGAAAATCGGCATTTTCTCGAAGTGCGGAAGAAACTGCTTATTATTATTGTTATATGAACGTGTTCAGAAGGGTCGAATTATAAATAACACATGTAACTCAAATCGGAAAAAAAAATTTCTCCATATAATAAATATTTATTGATATCGTCCCCGCTTTTTCTGTGAGTAGAACACTGCACACATCCCTAGCGTCTGACTGTAACTGTTTTTTTTGTTCGCCAGCACCACAAATATTATTATTAGCTTTCGGGATTTTAGGTTGGTAAAATGCAATTTTAGGTGCCTAAAGTAAGCTCTATATAATTATGAAATAGGATTTAAAAATTGCAAAAATTATCTATTAAAAATCGTGAATTCCATTGAAGTTGGTATTTTCCTTAAACATCCAATTATAATACATTATTATACGAGTATATTTAAGAAGGACCACCGGCGTGGTCTCGTGGTTAGCGTCGCTGTCTACAGATCCGTCGGCCCGGGTTCGATCCACGGTACCTCCTCGGATTTTTCTGGAACGGGGTGCACTCAGCCTCGTGACTCAAATTGAGCAGAGAGGAGTAGCGGCTCCGGTCATGGATACCACCATTAACGGCCGTGGGTGTCGGCATGCAGACCACATGCCTCCAATCCTGCCATCTGCCTATGGTAGATGACGCAGTGGACCTTGTCCCTTGTCCCTTCAGGGATGTTAGCGCCACGGAGTTAGTTATATTTAAAAAGGCAAAATTCAACAAGTAATAGGCCTATAAACAATATTCATTTCTTCCATATCTTGTCCACAATTGGCTACACCCTTGGGTAGAGAGGAGCTTTTCATGTGCAAACCGTTATTTTCAGACAACAGACAATCGTTCTTATTTGAGAATCTCCACCAAGTGTTCATAGTTATTTTTATTACAGGTTTATTGTAAACATCGCAGTTTGCTTGTAGTAATAGATAATTATTTTTTTCTTTCTTTTTTAAATAGCACATATTTCCTAGGGGCAATTTTATTGTCATGCCAGTCAGATAGAATTTCTTTTTCGCTAAGGGTGTCCAAGTAGTACTTACTTCTTTAGTAACAAAATATGTGTGTTTAATACAGTTCTGAATAATCCAGCAGAATAAAATCATATCAATTAAAATGTGCATCTACAGCCATAGGAAAGTCGCTCATTTATGACAACATCTTCTGTAGTGTTCCTACAAATGTAGAAACTCTGCCTTACTGACTGCACCACCCAGGAAATATATTTTCGTTTCGTGTGCGTCTACAGCCATGGGACTGTCGCTCATATTTTATGTGTACACCTTCTGAACTGTTCCTGACAATTTTGAAACTCTGCCGTACTGACTGCTCCACCAAGGAAATATATTTTAGTTCCGTGTGCATCTACAGCCATGGGACTGTCGCTCATTTATTATGTGTACACCTTCTGAACTGTTCCTGACAATTTTGAAACTCTGCCGTACTGACTGCTCCACCAAGGAAATATATTTTAGTTCCGTGTGCATCTACAGCCATGGGACTGTCGCTCATTTATTATGTGTACACCTTCTGAACTGTTCCTGCCAATTTTGAAACTCTGCTGTACTGACTGCTCCACCCAGGAAATATATTTTACTTCCGTGTGCATCTGCTCATTGGTAATCTCAACTTTAACGTAAGTTATGATACGGTTGTGGATTGTGAATTTAACACATTCGAATTTGATGTAAAATCGCAATTTTCTCCTTAAAGGTCTCAAAATAATTAGTCCTTAGTGTATACGATGTTAAATTGCAGCCTGCATACTTATTTGTCCGGAGATATTATTCATAGCGTTGATATGAATGCAGATGGAGAAAAGGCATTCAGGTGTGGTGTGTGTAAGAGGTCCTTTACCGGATTTATTGCTTTTGTTTTGATTTGTCATTACGCTCGTATGAGTTTCACGGCATTCAGGTCTTGTCAGTGGCGGACGCAGAATTTTTTTCGGGTGGGGATTTGAATAGGTAGACGGAATACTAAAAAAAAATTAATCAACTTACATATACAATTAGTTTATAAAACTGACCACTTAGAGTATATATAGCCTTTTTTTCAAATTTCGGGGGGTTTGTAACCCTCCTATCCCCCCCTGCGTCCGCCACTGGGTCTAGTGACTGTTAATATACACATAAGTAAGGTAAATGTAATACGGCATTAATATATGTGTCCAAAAATAAAATACGTAGTTATAAAAATGTTGGAAATACAATTTCACTCATACTGAAGAGTGATCATTTTAGTATCCTGTATGTAACGAAGAGAATCCTATAGCAAACATGACATTTACTAGTACATGCACTAAATTCAACTCAACACAAGTGGTTTCAGAGATTTATTTGGAATGTTGGCAACGCTCGTATCAACGGGGCCGTTACAGAATGGATCATGGCTGACAAAATGTATTTTACGGCAAAATTCATGCAGTTATTTCTCTTTATTTTCATTTACGAAGCATTTATAAAGACATGTTGCATGTGAAAAAATTCTGTGAAAAATCCTGAACGATATGAGTGGTTTTTCAGATCCATAAAAAATTTGGTTTTCATATAAATCGTAAACTTAGTTGAAGTGCACTTATACCTAAATGTCATTAGACCAATGAACTTAATGATTGCCATTGTGCTACCACTTAAAACAATCTGATCGCTGTGACAGCTGGCGATGAGAAAGAGCAATGTTGCCACAGTGTGCCTGTTTGCAGTCATGCGGCATGGAAAGCACATGCCAGCTTGCTATGCTTTGAATACTAACTTTTATACATAACACAGCTGATCTTACTTTGCGTTTCACTAGTTTTCTGTTTGTAGTTCCACTGTGACGGACCTCAGTTTTAGCACCATACCACAGTATTATCCCCAATTATATTGTGAAGCAATAGAAATACACAAACACAGTAAACAACTTCAACCGAAAGGAAGAAGTACAGAAAGTACACAAAACATGGTTTCTGGCCTTAACAAAATGCAAACCTAAAAATCTCAAACATTTTAAGGGGTATAGACCAATCAGAAAAAAGAACGGGAAAAAATAGTTTTAAGTTGGGCACTAGGCTCCTCCCACCAACTCTCTAACGGGATCCGACTGGGAAGGAGGGGTTTAGGTTGGGGAGTAACTTCAAATGTTGCCTCCTAGATGTCTCACTATTTTAACTACTAGCAACCCCGTCTATTATGCAAAAGGTGGCAAAAACCAAATACTTGTGGCACCCTTGCTCTTGCTCCACTCTTTGCCGTGCATTGTCATGGCAACGACCCGCTTCCCCCACCTTCCCCTAGCCGGCCTTCAAGCTGCTTGCTGCTCAAGGCCGGCTGCAATCTGTCCCCTCTGCACTGCATGATGTGTTCTGTGTACTGCATGTTATACTGTGCCATGCGCTACTAATTGTAATTAAAGTACAATCACCCTTGTACGAAAACGGCTCTTTTCAGAGCCAACATAATATGCCACAATTATAATAAATAACCTGCCAGGAAAGCCTAAATACTTATACTTGGCTATGATTATTCAGACTCATTTCAATAGCATCGAACAATGCTGCCAATTTACATATGAAGGGTACAGGGGAAGAAGGCAGTGAGTTATGTCAATTAAAGTTTTGCAGGAAACGATTTTTAAAGTTTGTGTACTCTAAACTTAGATGTATGAAGTCAATTATGACTACATTTTAATTCTATATTAACAATAATGTGTGTGTAAATATAAAGTTCTGAAATTAACTCATTCGTGTAAAAAAATCATTAAATGCAATGAAATGCACACACATTTTGAGGTAGTAGGTGAAAAAGTACAGTTATGTTTTATGTGGTCATTGCCTACATTTTTACATAACTTTTAAGTTATTAAAAATTGCAATGAAACATTAATTACATTATGAGACTTTAATCACATTAATTATTCGTTATGAGGAAGAGACTGATAGAACATCTGAGCTGTCCTGATACTTCTTTCAAAATGGGATAAAATCTAAAGCAAAATAAAATCAGGTAAAATGATATAACAAAGTGCCAGAATGCTTTTGTTTAATCGGATATAATTGCAATTATGATATGCAAAAAATAAGTTTTTTAACAAATTGATTTCCAAGTTAAGCTCCAGATTAATTAATTAAGCAGGGCTTGTGGAAGAACAAAGGTCTAGTTTTAAAGAAATCAGATTAAAATCATCCAGCAGCAGCAGAACTACAGTCTACAGATTTATGATATGACAATCGCACACTCACAGAAAAATAAAAAAATAAAGTAAAATTGGTCAGCTTCGGGATTTGAACCCAGGACCTCGAGAATGCGAGTCCAAGGTGTTACCATCTTGGGCACCTAACTCAGTTTAACGGTCTAGTTTGATAAGCGTGTATAAAGGAATAGTGTTATTTGTCATAGCTAACTGTATTGCAGCTTCTAAAGCTGTATATGGAGATTCTAAAACAATATGTTGTCTTGATAACTGATTTTCATTTGTTACATTCTTTCTAATACATTACCATAAAATAGGCACTAAATTGGGTATTACTCTGGTATCGGTCAACCAATTTGGTCAATACCAATAGGGTTCTTCCCATGGACGTTGTAAATGCATATACCAAGTTTCATGAAAATCTGATAAAAGTGTATTTGAGTTATCAAGTGTACAGACACACTGACAGACAGACGGACAGACATTTTCCCATCCCCAAGTACCATACTGGCACTTAATAAACACAATTAGGTTTATAATAACTAAAGCAGTACAAAAGGTTTTTCCTTAAAATTTCAGGAATTACTGATTTTTTGTGCAGTAAAAAGTTGAAAAAATATGTTTACATGTAAACAAACAAACTAGGGGTTGAATCGTTAGTAAAATAGAAACACTTAGGCACATAAAACCGAAGACAATGATTTTTTAATATTACTATGGCCCGGATTTATAGGCTTTTGTAAACCATGTTTTAGTTTTTTAAACATAATAAAATAGTTTAATTTTAGTTTTTTTCAGACAACTGTCATCAATAATGGAATCTGGATAAACGTGACGTCACACCACCTATAAATTAATGCACCAAACTGTCACATCATTTTCCTGTCAGCATTTCCATTTATAGTCTTCCAGATTATATTATTGTTCATTGAGGGTAAATAGTAGTTTGCACTTTCAAGTCCAAGCAGGTGGCAGACTCTGTTGCCAAATTAATCTAATAACAATAGTAATATAATACGAAATTTCAATGTTTCTTTGCTCTTGTTTCCAACTGACACTTGGCAACATTTTGTAAATATACTTTAGCATGCCTCTATTGACGAGTATGTTCTTCTAGCATTAAAGAAACATTTCAAAGACCGCACCAGTGCAGTGCCTCGGACGAAGATAACATTAGAGAGGACAGTGAGTGCCATTGTCACCTGACTCTCCGCATTCATTCCCTGTGACGCATGGACATTCCACCTTCATTCCCTGTACGGTGAAATTTGAACTGCTATTTTCTCTTTACCTTATGCTTTTTACACTGATTTCATAAGCAACACTAAAAGAGTGCTCAGTCAGCTACCAGATGTGGGTGTGATAACTAAATTTCTGATTTTGGTTGACCTTCCGCCTTCTTTCCCTGTACCTTCATATGGGATGAATAAGTGCGAAGTTAATGCCAGGTAGAACATGGTTTTTGACATGTGCAAGGTCCTTGCAGCATAATGTAGGTTCGTGATAGGCTAGTTGGGTTAGCTAAGGTTGGTTTAGTTTAGTGACATTCAGACCAACACCAACACAGCTGTAACACCATAACTGCTGTCAACATCATCAGATCGCGTACTCTGTTTCACAATGAGATCAATTCTGTGCACCATGACATGACCACCAGCCATAACCAGTACAATTAAACCATTTTAGATTATATAAGGGCTAACTGAAACATTTCTGGGCAGCACTCATCAAAACTGAGTTCAGCGTGCTTTGCTTTAAGAATTTTGAATAATATATTAAAACAGGATGCATTACTCATGGTATATTTTGCATATTTTCACTTGGTAATGAGGTACGGGATCATATTCTGGGGCAACTCTACCCATAGGGAGAAAATATTTAGATTACAAAAGCGGGCAATAAGAATAATATGTGGAAAGAAAAAAAGGGAATCTTGTAAACCGCTATTTGAAAAATTAAAAGTCCTCACTCTTACAGGGGAGTATATATATACTCTGTTATGTGTTATGTAGTGAATAATATTGATAAATTTCAAACTAATTTTAGTGCACATGGACGTACTACCAGAAACATGAATGATCTACACAGACCAAATAACTCGTTAAAACTCTTTCAGAAGGGTGCTTATTATTCTGCAGTACAGATATATAACAAGCTTCCAAACAACATTAAATTATTATGTATTCAAAGAAAGAGCAAACCTTTCAAAACAGCTGTCAAGGAATTTTTACAATTCTACAATTTGGAGGAATATTTCCAGCTTGGATAAATTTGGCAGCTTGCAGTTTCTGTAGGCCTATATTATTGTTATAACTAGGGACCGGATTCTTAGGTTTTTACCTATTTTTTTCCTTACTTCCAAAACAAAAAGCACTCATACACTTTTTCGAATCATGTCCATAGGATTCACCCACATTAATTCTGTGGCACCTAAATGGGGTATAAAAACCTAAATATACCTAAACGGGATATAAAACCTAAAATATCTAATTTAGGCTACTTTTTTGTCTTTTTTGTTTGTCAGTTAAGAAATCGATATTTTGCGGAGATACAATAATTTTTGTTGGGTTGAAATTAATACCACCAGCGTTTCGTTCAACCCATTGTCGTCTAGGATGGACAGTACCAGGAGAGGAAGTGTAAGAGTACCGGTGTATTCCTTTTAAAATATTCGTACGAACAACCATTGTTGCTGTGTATGAACAAGGATATTATAGATTTCTGTGTTTTAAAGCGCTTGTTTGCCTTTATTACTGCCCTGTTATTCATACATAGTGGTCACACTGTGAGTTTTAAGAAGGCGTGTTAATTATACCGTCAATTTTGTTAAGTTAAACTTTACAAGTATTATCTATTGAATCTTATATAGCACATTCAAATTCACTAAACCGATTAATCTATCCGAAAACGATATTTTGGACAAAAAACCTAAAAAAAAACTATTTCACCTAATGGAAAACCTAAAACAGTGTTTTTAAAAACCTAAAAATCCGGTCCCTAGTTATAACATGCATGTATTTTTTTGATCTGACGTGTTTTATATCCTTGAGCCCCGCTCAACACAGGATCTACAGGACGAGATATCTACATCTACATCTACATCACTTTCATATTGACAACTTGTAATATTCCACATTTTTATTTTCAGCTATCTCATCTCTTGCCTATGAGAAAGTTTGTGTGCTCTTCAACATTGCAGCATTGCAGAGTTCAATTGCAGCAGCCCAAAGCCTTGAAAGTGATGATGGGTTGAAACTAGCAGCCAAGCTTTTCCAGGTACATAATTAACTGCAAAATGTTAATTTTCAACCACTGTTGTAACAATTCTCTCATTTAGATTGTGAAGTGTCAGTAGACCTATTTAGTTAGCTTTAATTAGTTAAATGTATAATGCCAACCTGTTGCTGTTAAAAGCATTTGAGTCCCGTGGATAGAATATGAGAGATATGGCCCATTTTTGAGTTACGCACTATTATGACCACATTACTTGGTGATGTATAAATCTTAACGGTAAAATCCCATCTACGGGAACCATTTTTTAGAACTGAGATTCTCTTCATGAAACACTTATATCACACGAATTTTGTTATAGATAGATGTGGGGAGAGGAGATGTTGTCTTGCCGAATGATTTTTATATCACGATCTAGCGAAAACTTCCTTTTTCTCCGCAATTTTTCTGTCCTCATCCTCCTGATTGGACATTGGAGGTGTGACGTCATATCGCTAAACAAGATATGATTGTGGATGAACAATGTGACAAAGGTACAAGCCACTAGCTGCTCGTAAGAAATGGTGGTTGTGCTATTCAGTATATTGCTCTTTAACTAACATAAACGTTCCTAACCTAACAGTTGGTAACAGTGTATCGCTCATAAACAAAAAACATCACACAGTCCGTGGAAATGTGAATATCGCGTGAATTGGTCCCTGTAATTGGGATTATGCCATCTTAACAAATGTGTGGTGTTGAATGTAGTAAATGCTGAGCGCATGTTTTATGAGTGATAGTGAGGTGAAGAAAGATGAAGGTAAAATCCAGTGCCGGCGTTAGCATATTCTTATTGAAAGACCCCAGGAGAGCTGCCAAGTTAACATCCCCATCTGATGGACGAATCACTGTCAGCAGTGCCTTCACTTGATTAGCCCAGTCAAATGTTACATCGGAACTTACATTAAATGGGGTATTAATGATTTTTCAAGGGGAGTTACGGACCATTACTGGGATCACAAATCCAGATTTGCAACCCTCAGAAACCTGTGCTCGCTGAATGGCGGTCGAAATAAACCGGTTTTTTCGGACTTTTCTCGGTTTTTCAACTATATCTCCTAAACTATGCGTTTGTTGAAAGTAATATCTCTTAGCTTTTTAAAAGTAAATTAAATTTTCTAAAATATGAGATCAAAATCGTTTTTGTAAGTTATATAGTTACCGAGATACGGCTTTTCAAAGATTAGCCTTTTTTTCCAAAAAATTAAAATTTTAAGTTTTCTTCGTGTTTTGAACTGAATACCGAAGAAATGACACGTCCTACAGAAAAGTCAAGAGAACAAAAGTTGTAGGCAATTTAATAGGCTTTAATATGAGCTATAACTCGTTCTTGTGGCTTAGATAGTCTCGTCATAAATGACAAAAACCGAAAATATGAAAAAATGCTTTTTTGGGTGAAAGTTGAATTACATCGTTTCCTCCGCCAACAACTTAATTCTTTTGTAACATGTTGGCGGATAATGTCTTATAACTGTGTATAGAAACTATTTGTGTGTATATGTGTCTATGGGAGATGGATTTTGCCATAAAAAAATATTTAAGCAGAATATTTCATAAAAATGTATTTACTTTTAAACCAACAGGCATATTTAAACCATGTGTGAGGTTCCTGGTATGGGGTGGTATGGGAAGTCGAAGGTGGGGTAATGTCTTCATCCTTACTTGAAGAACTGTCATTCTGGGGTGTGGGCACATTGCGGCAGAACTTTTCCCTTGCAGAAAGTGCACAAAACTGAGCATTTCTGCCTAGTTTTGCGGCAGCTGCAGTTCCCAGCGCAACACATTTTGCACTTGCACGAGATCAGTTCCCCGTTACTGACAAAATAGTTTCTATTAGCAGTGGGATTGTTGGAGGCTATGAAGTCAATTGTTAAATTGTCAAGGAACTGGGAACAGAAGGCGTGGTTAACATAGAAAACCAAACATTTGGGAAAGTTGGATTCAAACTTAAAGACAAAGTTGTTACCTTCGTTGCAAGTTGTTACTTTGGCAAGCGTCAATAATTCCATACAAGTCACTAATAAGAAGATTGAAGTTGACCCTCTCACAATATTTCAGCGAGTTAGCATTACCATAAAAATCAGACGAAGAGTTGAAAGCCCGTTGCAAGTATGAATTGCCCCCTTACCCAGTGTCTCTTTTCAACGAAACTGGAGTGAGGAAGGGAACTAAGGCAGCTCTATATTCGTGTTTCACATCCCTCACTACCAACATCTCCCGAGAGGCCAATATCCACATCATGCTCGATGGTGGCTACTTGCTCCACAAATGTGTGTGGCATCAAAACGCATCAGTGAAGACCATCATTGACGGCTACATTCATTTTGTGAAAAACCATTTTGGGACAGATGTAATCCACTGTCTTCGATGGATATCCGGAGGACGCCTCTCAAAAAAGTACCAAAAGTGCCGAAGGTCTCAGACGATACTCCGCCCTCAACTGCAGTGACATTGTCCTATCTGCTTCAACTACCTTCAACATCACACAAGAGAAGTTCTTATCGAACGACACTAATAAGCATAGGCTGATGGAGCTACTGAAAACTGGATTTGAACAGCACGGTGTGTAGGTGACAGAAGACGACACTGACGCCGACATTGTTAGAGCTGCCATCACCAAAGCTGACTCTTCTGAGAAGGTTGTAATCATCGTGGAAGATGTGGACCTGCTTGTGTTATTAGTTGGTTTGAGTTCCAAAAAATACATCTACTTTCAGAAGAGGTGAGCCAGACGTCCAATATTCATCTACATCGTTCACCACCGGGAATTCTTACTACTCTCCCGGGCCCCTTTCAAGCAGGGGAAAACCAAATTTGTCAAACCTTCCTCAAGACCCCAGCACTATTCAAGCAAGCAGAAGTCTTCCTCCACCCAGATGTGAGTTACGATGAAATAGCTGCAGCTGGGGAGAAGTATCTCGTCGCAGTTTATGAAGGAGCGACTGACACCACCCTCAACGACCTGTCAGCCAAAGTCAACCTCGCCCGTTTGTCACCAACCACAGATGCTGCAAAATATCATGCTTATTGTATGTATCACCAGGTATGTCCATATACATTTCCTATCATTATGTTCTTAAATTTCGTTGTTCACTTATACACTTTTATTGTACACCGTGTGTATGCTTTGAAATATTATAGAATAACTAATTTTCTACTTTTTCGCAGGTACAAAAGTGGTTGGGGTGGAAAAAACTCACGGATTGGGGTGGAAGTTGGACGAGTTGGGCTTACTCCAATTGCAATGGAAGTTAAACGAGCCCCTCAAACACTTCTGCAACTGATCTCGTGCAAGTGCAAGATGGGCTGCGCTGGGGGCTGCAGCTGCCGCAAAACTGAGCTGAAATGCAATGTGCCCACACCCCAGAATGACAGTTCTTCAAGTGAAGATGAAGACATCACCCCACCCTCGACTTCCCATACCAGGAACCTCACACGTGGTTTAAATATGCCTGTTGGTTTATACATTTTTATGAAATATTCTGCTTAAATATTTTTTTCTGGCAAAATCCATTTCCCATAGACACATATACACACAAATAGTTTCTATACACAGTTATAAGACATTATCCGCCATCATGTTACAAAAGAATTAAGTTGTTGGTGGAGGAAACGATGTTATTCAACTTTCACCCAAAAAAGCATTCTTTCATATTTTCTGTTTTTTTCATTTATGACAAGACTATCTGAGCCACAAGAACGAGCTATAGCTCACATTAAAGCTTATTAAATTGCCTACAACTTTTGTTCTTTTGACTTTTCTGTAGGACGTGTCATTTTGTCGGTATTCAGTTCGAAACACGAAGAAAACTTAAAATTTTAACTTTTTGGAAAAAAAGGCTAATCTTTGAAAAGCCGTATCTCGGTAACTATATAACTTAAAAAAACGATTTTGATTTCATATTTTAGATAATTTAATTTACTTTTAAAAAGCTAAGAAACAATATTTTCAAAAAACGCATAGTTTAGGAGATATTGTCGAAAAACCGAAAAAAGTCCGAAAAAACCGGTTTAATTCGACCGCCATTCATCGAGCACAGGTTTCTGAGGGTTGCAAATCTGGATTTGTGATCCCAGTAATGGTCTGAAACTCCCCTCCAAAAATCATTAATACCCCATTTAATGTAAGTTCACGCATTTTTTTTGTAACATTTGACTGGGCTAGATAGGCACTGAGGAAAGGTTTGACATTGGACCCAAGTTTATTTGTTGCATAGGCTAGCTGTTTTGACGTTGTGCACCATCACCTTACCTATTTTCAGTAGGCCTACTCTTGTTCAGATTTAAAATTCGACGCTACCTGGATTCGAACCAGGATGGATCCAGACCTAAACTTGTTGTTCTTATTTAGAGTTACAAGATGTATGGGAACACCTGGATATGTTCTGCATTACCACTTTTTTCACCATCCTGGATGAATTTTTAAAAAATGATCTTCTGTGTCTTACATTTTGAAAATTTCACTAACAGTATAGTTTCTCGAAATTTAGGATTGGAGAGCATAGACAGTGGACACAAAATCAGATGAACCTCTGAACCATATTAAGCTGAAGAACTAAATGTAAAACATTCTTCTATCATCTATTTGCTTTTTTACCATTTTAGGGAGTTTCAATAAAAGTCACGAATGTTATGAGTAGGGTGTGGATTTTGTATTTTTTCATTTTTTTTTCCCTTAAAAATGAGGATTTGCATACAGAGCAGAGCATTAACTCACTTCTTGTTGTGAGGTCATTTTGTAAGATTTTATTGTGCTTATTTGTGCATATTTGTACGTTTATACCTTTAAAAAATTTATTTCCATATTTAGTAGTCTCTTAATACAAGATAGAAGGCTTTACAAGCTTTTTTCATATGGGTAATATTTAAATATGGGCAACTTAGATATTTTAGTAGGTCCGCTTTTTATTTCCCTATCTGTACATTCTTCAAAATACGAAGAAAGATTACAGGTGTAGAATAAAGGGCTATCTTTAGTTTATGCATATTTTCTATTTTTAGTACAACATGTTTTCCCTATTTGTTGAGCATGTAAGTTTATATTTCCATGATTTTTAGTGCATATAAATCCACACTTATCATCATAGCATCCACATCCATCATGATAGACTGCCCATTCTTGTGTAAATCAGAATTTAATTATAATTCAATGAGTCTAATGTTTTGCACATTTTATTTTATGTGGAAGTGTATAATTCATTCACTCATAAACAAGCAAGATATGTTTAGCAAAAATTGTGCTCACTTCTTGACCTTGAACTGAAAAACCAGTGCTCAAGAAGCAAAATTTTGATTTCACTAGACTCCAACGATATAACAGTTTACAGAGGCTTATACCGGTATTAGAATATTAGCTTTATGCAATCCACACAGCGCTTTACTTACTAATGAAAGATTAATATTACACTTATGGTTATGCATGGGCGTTATCTTCATTAATAGACTACACCTAACTGAAGAGGTCAAGGAAAACATTACATCTAGGAATATTAATATTGACTTACTGAATTTGTTGATAATTTTATTTTTACAGCAATCAGCAGGAATATTTAATCACCTGAAAGGCACAGTAATGTTGGCAATCCAACAGGAGCCAACCCCTGATCTTCATCCAGATACACTTGCGCCTTTATCATCTCTTATGTTGGCACAAGCCCAGGAAATTTTTGTCCAGAAAGCTATACATGGTGAGTTACATTCCCCTTAAGACTGCTTTTTCGAACAATCTGTCTGGGATTTCGTTATCACCTTCATGGGGGGTAACATACATTAGATTACGTTAAGATTTGAAAATCCCTTTGATAATTCTATATACTATTCTTAAAATTAAATACAACGTTGATAGTGGTATTGGCAAGTAGTATTTTTAGACAAAATTAACATAAAGCTATTGGTACTGTGCATGTACAGTTGGTCAAATAAAAAACGTCGGGACTCGTATACAGTTAAAATTAAAGTTTCAACGCATTAGTTCACAAGTTTCCTATAAAAAGCATAAAATACAGGCCATTCTCGGAACATATGAGGCCATGCGACAGGAGGGAAAAAATGAACGAGGGAAAAATGAACAACGTGGAAAGCACAACACACGATATTCAACTTAATGTATTGTCATAATTCATTTTGCTTTGTGTCATCGCCACATACAAATGCTAAAGTGAGAGAAAGTATAGTTAGGCTGTAATTGACCTGCATTTTTTGGCCTCTGAAGCAGCGAGAAGGTTCCATATTTATGAAAGAGCAGCTCAGAAGTAGGAACGTCACTATAATGCGACCGGAAGTTTTCTTAGGAAACGTGGATCTGCGGAAGGCCGCGTATTTCGATGCTAGATTGGTTGCAGAAGTTGAGCGTAAGTTATTGATTTTGCACTACAAGTACCGGTATTATAAAATAAAATCTTTAAAAAAAGCTCCTTGAATAAACATATTCCTCGCGAATCTATTAATTATTAATATTATAAAAATTTTCAACCAAGAATATGGCGGATTTGAGGCATGTAGCCACAGCCTTCTATACATGTTTGTTTTGGAACAAAACTGACTTAATAATCAAGAAAATACATGGATAGACAAGAGGCATGTGTGAACCTAACCTTAAGTCTTCCTGTACATGCCCATATGCTCGTTCATGATACTTTATAAAATAACGCCCGACGTTTTTTATTTGACCGACTGTACCTTGAGTGGTGGTTTCTTGAAATTCAGGCAGGACGGCAAGATGGGTGAGAATGTAACACAGTACAAGCAATATGCTGCTAGCTGCTGAGAGTAAGTATACGTTTTGTGTTGTAGAAACAGATTATAACTGACTTTGCCAATACTTAAAAGTAGTGGGCTACATGGATGTTTTACAAGTTTCCATTAAGAAAAAATAGAAGCAGAACAAAGTTGTTTACGAATTCAAGCAGTAAAACACAGATAGATGAAGAGCAGTATTTCTGTCATGCCACTTTTAGATTTATTACCTTATTATGTTGTTTTCAAATGGTTGGAGTTTGGTTTACACCATTAGTCCTCTTGGTTCCCAATAGAGTCCTGCTATATCTTGTTTCTTCTTTTTCTCGGGGTCTAATCGCCTGCAGTGCAGCAGGTGTTTCTTGCTTAGGAGGACACTTTCACCGCACAAGGTTCCGTTGGTTCTGGGGACAATTCCCATTCTATTAAGGTGGTCATCTAGATAATCGTGGCCTATATTACCTTAAAAACTTAAACACAAAACAATATTAAATTCACAATGGATATCCTTTTTTTATATTAATATTACGATGTTTCGGCCCAAACCACTAGGCCTTCATCAGGTACATCTAAAATATAAGGAAAGAAACTTCCAACTGACGAACAAACAAACTCGCGGAGTTTCCTTGGCTACAACTCGCGTTTACAAAGTCGAATCGCCGGTTCCACCGCCTTCTGGATCGTCCGGGACATCGACTTGGAAGAACATCAGGTTTTCATTGCAGTGGAACCGGCGATTCGACTTTGTAAACGCGAGTCGTAGCCAAGGAAACTCTGCAAGTTTGTTTGTTCGTCAGTTGGAACTTTCTTTCCTTATATTTTAGATGTACCTGATGAAGGCCTAGTGGTTTGGGCCGAAACGTCGTAATATTAATAAAATTTAATATTGTTTTATGTTTAAGTTTTATTGTGCATACAATGGAAAAAGGACTACCTGCAATTTTGTGTTCCTATATTACCTTCTTATTGGAATAATAAATTACAGGATTCTCTCACTCCGGCCGGGCAAGAGCAGGAATGCATATTAGTAGTTCTTTCAGCTTCAAGGTGTAAATATAAAAAAATATAGGCCTACATACTTTAACAATAGGTTCAGAATTTATTGTTTGATTATAAATTTCTTAAATGTTAGTTTTTAACATGAACTTCCCCGAGAGTAACAAGACAGTTACAGAAGTTTTTGTAATTACATCTTCAATCAAAAGTGAATAATCTCTTCCTTTTAATTCCTTAACATTGTTCACATGTCCATTTTCGCAAAGATCTTTTCCATTTTCAAAGCATTTTTCTTCATATGTGCATATTTTATGAGTTGAAATCCAAAATAAAATTCAGTATCATTGCATTAAGCAGTGGAATAGAATGAATTCCTCACATTTATTTTCACAAACCACAGTATAGCACACAGAGATGCCAACTGATACGGAATTTCCGTAGTTTCTACGGTTTTCTTGAATTTGCTACGGCAATACGGAAATTGTACTAAATATTACGGATTTTACGAATCCCAATATCTATTTTTAAAATTTTTCGTTTTTCGTTTTTGACGTGAGTGTGTGTTAACCAAAGATGTTATATCTTACAGTTATAATTATTATAGTTATAACATCTTTGGTGTTGACATATTTCCTCTTTTTTTATTATCACTGTAATACCGCTGACAACTGCCGACGGCGTTGCTTGCTTGAAGTTTGAGCGTTGCAGTGCAAGTAGCATATTGAGGAAATATGTCGTGTAAACGTAAAACCAGTGACGAGTCTAATGGACAAAAACGAACTGCGGCAAATCAGCAGTATCGAAAGCAGTATACGGAAGGCCTGTGTTTAATGCATGTTGATGTTTGAAATTGCATAATTTGCCCAAGACGTCCAATCCCCCACCATCCGATTAGACTCACACTACTGACAACCACCTTTCAAGGTTGGCATCTCTGAGCACAGCTAGTATGATTTCTGACGTCATGCACAGTGTCTATCACTTACTGGTGGTTGAGCAGACCAAGACATGTCTGACATTTTCATATCCTTGTCTGAAAGCTTTTACCCACTTAGCTACTGTTTGGTAAAGTTATGCAGCTGCACCACAAGCCTCTTGCAGTCCCTGATATCACTGTCATGCTGTGCAACCTCTAGCACTTTAAATTTTGAAATAGCTCCCCTGTTCATGCTTTGAAAATGTTGTGAGTGTATTCCATGACCACTTGTTCTCAACTGCTTCTCTCATTGGTGTTGCTGTGAAGGGAAATGGAGGGGGAGGGCATGTTCATTTGCTCTGAGAGAAGGGAAGCATGGCATGTAAGCAACCTGTTTTGTAAACAACATTGCTATACATGGCATCACCATAGTTGGCACTACTAAAGAATTGTCCCTTCTAATGGATGCTTGCCTTGAACACATGCTTTCAGTCATTAAAATAAATTACGTCACAGTATACAGGATGTTAATGAATAACACCGAAATATTTTACCTGTGAATAGAGGGGACATAGACAAGCAACTTTTATTATGAGATTTTTGCTCTGTGATGTAAAATGTGTATGATACAGGTCGTTAAAGTCATTACAATTTGGTGCTCATAAGTCAATAATTAAGCAAAATAAGGTCAACAAACTGATAAAATGATCGTAGTCAGGCATCTGATGGCAGCCACTGAATTTTGCTGGAACAAACCTATCAGAAACATACAATAATCAGAACAACAAATGGTTATTGCCTGCAGATAGTATTGTGTAAAAGAAGATAGATTTTTCATCTAATAAGCATTAGACTTCAGGGCGCCTTACAGAATGAAAACAACAGTGCCAGAGTAACACATATAAATTTTGTTTGTCCAAATAAAAGTTAATAAAATCTGACCAGGCCCTCAGAAAGGTTTGTTTGTAAGACTGTATCCTTTTCAAAGCATATTACAGTAAACCAGTGACTGAATTTCAAGCATTATTAATATGAGTAGAAGAACTCCTCTTTCTTCTGTACATCAAATGTATTTCTGGAATTATTTCCTCATCAGAGGAATGCTTGAACCTAATTGATATAATTTACAAATATTCTAAAATTTGCTGACATTTTCCGAACTTCTGAAGTTATAAAATGTGACATATAATATAAAAATAATATTGAGATGGATTTGGTCACACAAATTTCACTAATATTGACATTAACCTGGACTGCAGTTTCTAGGGGTAATTTCACCCGTCCTCAGCTAGACTCCATCTGTTTATTAGTCAGTATCAGCATCCTCTCCTGGGAAACCCATGAACTTCCTAATGAGATCATCATATAAGTTTAAAAAGCTGAAAGTTCCATCAGTATACAGTAAGAATCAGCACCTTAGAACGAATGCTCTGTATATCCCATCACAGTAGAAATTAAAACAAAAAATTCTCTGTTTACAGACAGAATGAAGGATGCTGTAATAGCTAAGCTTAGCGCCCAGTGTGAAGAGATGTATGTAGAGGTGCTTAGACTATTCCAACAAGAAAAGCTACGACCACTCTGGGATAAAGACTGGATTCCTATTGTGAGTAATTTCTTATCTAGCCTGTGTCTTTTTGTTTGTTTGTACTGTACACAATACAGTTTGAGTCTGCAAAGGTATATTAAAATCATGTTTTATTTCTCATAAATAGAAATTATCAATAAGATGTTAAGCCTCTTAAAAGACTTATTCTTTTCTTTTCATAAATCATGCAAGTACTCTTTTCTACATCTCTCCGTCACATTTTGTGTTTATTGTTAATAAAAAATTAAAAAAATTATAATAATAAAAAAAAGCCCTGCTTATAGTATAACTAAAGACCAGGATATGTGGTGAAATGAAATGAACAAAAGCGTTTTATATGTTTGTTTAATGGGATAAAATGCTCAAAGTGGTAAAATTAATACTCAGAGGGATGAAATAAAAAAAATCTAGGAGTGACAACTTGTTTGCAACATTCTGCTGCTAGAGGTGCTAGTACTCGATCGTGCTTGCCCATGCTGTCATTGTCATAATATGAGAGCGTAAGCAGAAAAGCTTGCTGTTTTACATTGTGATAGGTTGTATTTCTTTTTCAAGACTAGTAATTAATAATGTTTGTGACCTATTTGTTGTGAATTAGTGAAGGTAAATTTTCCTCCCCTTGAAATTAGTTGTTATATTATGCTCAGAGTTGACGTGGATTATAACATGAATGGTAATTTTGAACTATGTCTTTTTCGAGCACTCTGAGCATGAGTCGAATTTGATTCTTTTCAGATGGTCTGTTGTTGTGCACCATGACTTAAGCAATTTCATGTGCCAATTTTGAAATTAACATGACACATACTGTTTATCAGTGGTTTTCTTTCTTGAAAATGATTACAGGCCTGACTAAAATATTAAAACAGAGTAGGTTCCAATCATTTTTCCATATTATCTGTTCTATGTGTATAACAGTTGCTGGGGGAACAATTAACAAGGACACACCATCTTTTAACTACAATAATGTATATTTTCCTAAGTATAGATTAAGACTACATATGATCCTACATATAAAGGGAATGAAAGCAAAATGGAATAGACATAGCCAAACCAGTTTTATATTTAAGTAAATCAGTAACCGTTAAGTTGTCTTCATGGTAGGCTTACTGCACATTTATATTGATGTACAGTGATACCTCGAGATACGAGTTTAATTCGTTCCGTAACTTTGCTCGTATGTCAATTTTCTCGTATCTCAAAGCAATTTTCCCTATTGAAATTAATTGAAATGAATTGAAATGCCATTAATCCGTTCCTGCCCCAAAAATGCTACCCCCAGTTGTTTTTGTTACGTGTTTTTTAATAAGAAAAATGTATTTATAAATGACAAATATTGTATAAAAACATAATAAAAGAGAATGTAAGAGCAAAAAAAAAACTGGTTTTATAAAGTGTACATACATATTTGTTACACTTTCTTCGGACCCATGGTTATAAAAAGAAATGTGATAAAGTATGTAAATGCACAAAAAGCGCAAAGCCCTAGAAAAACTTAGCAAAAATCCTTAGACAGCGAGGTAAACAAGCACACTGGGGGAATACGTGGGATAATGCGGAGATGCACGAGGTGCAGGCACAGTAAACTGGTGGGCCGTGTGCAGCGTCGCAGCTGGCCGTTCCTCGTATCTCAAATTTCGCTCGTATTTCAATACAAAACTTCGCTCGCTCGACAGCTCGTATCTCAAATAACTCGTATGTTAGGGCACTCGTATCTCGAGGCACCAATGTACATGGAATTATATAGTTCTGTAATGTTCAATTTTGACTTTTACTTATAACAAAACATCCATAAGAATTATATTTAACTTGTGTAAGTTTTATGTTGTAAAACTATATTAAAATGTGAAAAAGCATAATAGTTTATTAAATTAATAAGACATTTGCTAAGCTAATGTATATATAAAAACGAATGTATATGTGTCTGTCCTTTATGCATTACTACACCATTCATCCGATTGCCATGAAACTTTGGGAAGTTATTGAGTACACTCCCGCGAAGGTTTCTGGCTTAGTACATTTTTAGTTTTAACTTTCGTTTGCGAGTTATGAGCGAAAAACGGGAAGGAGCGTGCATTTTTTGCACTTTCGAAGCATCGGTTCTCGGTAATACATTTCAGTTGTCATATCAGTTGCAGTTGGCTTTGTCTATTTTTGTCATACCTTGGGAAAAAGAAAAGAATCGCTTTAGTTTATAAGTCCATGCTAGTCGATTAATTTGTTTATAATGTCAAAGCATGCAGATAACTGAAATTTTCAACCTAGACGGAAAAGGGATAATGAATATAGAGGTCTCAATGCGTAAACATTGTTAGATTTAGATTTAGATTTATGCAAGGGTTTTCTGGGCCAGGGTACTCGAATTTGAGGTTATTTTTCCCATGCTGCGCTTTCTAATCGTCAAATTCACTTCAAAGCCAGATTTATAGCTGTTCCATTATTTTACTAATCGTTTAGTTTAGGCCTATGTATGTTTTGCGTGCAAAGTGTTAATAAATATAATATTTTAATTATTTTGCTCTTAATTGTAATTCTTTTGATTAATTATCATGGGCGAAGCCGCAGGGATCTGCTATAAGCCATAAAAAGCTATATTTATCGTTTTCTGAGGGAATAGTTTCAGTGTGATAAGTCGTTCTTTCTCATTTCAAATTCTAAATACCTATATAAGGACCTTTTGAATTTACAAAATACAAAACCCGAGCGATGCCGGGCCTTTTAAGCTAGTTAGATATAAAAAATTACTAACATAATTTAACACAAAATAAAATAACTAATCTAACATAAATAAAAGCAGTGCGATTTACAAAGTTAGGAAATTAAATTTGATTTATACCCTTTTATGGGTACAGGTAGTCCATTAATATATGGTTTATTAGGTGGTCCATACATAAAATGTTTAAGTATTTTTACATTATTGCTAGTATTTTGTGGAAAAGGGGCTTGCAAGTACATCATTATGGAATATAATATACTTACCCATCATCTCGTTCAATCCGATAGCTTTAGCGCCTGGAATAATTACCAGTTGTAGACCTTTTAAGATATAAAGATGGTACTTAATTTTGAATAAAATTAAAATAGACCTATTACACTAACACTTTCTCTCTTGAAATTTTTTCGGGTCACAAAAAAAAGAAGAAGAAGAAGAAAAAATTTGTTGCTTAGTGACATTTGTTTCGCTTTCCATGAATTTTGTGTAGTTGCTGATATTTATAAAATGCAATAAAACATCTTGTTGCCTCATTTCTAAGGCTGTCTTTTAACCATAAGTAGGGATGTTCTGGGTAGATTTTATTTTTGCACAAATTTCACAGTAATTAGACCAAGGACTAATTAAATGTTGTGTTTAATCATAAGGTTCAAGCTTGTCTCTATCCTTGCTTCTTGTTGTGCTATGGTCTAGTGTCAGTGCCAGTTGGTGAGTAGTGGAAAGATCCTCAACTTTCCTCCATAACAAGAGGAGAGATCAACTGGCGAGGCTTTAAGAGCATACTAGTGGACTATAAATGAACATAATTAATTATTTTACCTATCAGAAAAAACAGAAATGAATGTCAAGTATACAAAAATGTAGCTGAAAGTGTCACCAAATTAGAAACACAGCATTGTTTCTACATTTTCTGACTGTAAATTTGTTCGCCTGTCTGTCATAAGTTTGCATTGTATTACATTTGACGTTGGATACTATACTGCCTTCAAGCAGCAGCTTGAAAAATCAGGGTATTCCTCCATCAGTTTCTTCAGTAATTCAGTTCTTTACCTGATGCTGCAGTGTATACAACATAACAATACTATCAGTTTCCATGCCCTTCAGAATGAACAATTAAACAATAAAAATTTGATGTCATTTGCAGCATTCCACTGACATTTCTTGCTTTAAAGTAGGTTTCACTCACATTTCACGTTTTAAAGTAGGTTTTGTAAAATAAAAACATTTTGCGTTATTTCATGGTGTTCCCGCTCCCACGGTAGCTCGCAGGCGAAATAGGGACACGGGGAAACCTCTCCGGTTTGAAGGATGCTACACTAAGTCAAGTTTAAATACATTTATTGAGCCCCTTGAAAGATACAAAGAGCACAATGGACAAAATGATAAATAGACCCTTTAAAATACAAGATGGAATTTTGTATCTTGCTTTACAAATAAATTCCTCTTCCTAGCGGTGCCGAAGAAGATGAAATGTTGATGAAGTCAAGGGGAGACGACTTAGTAAGCTCCTTCTGGAAAATAAGGCATGCTTGCCTTATAAGACTGATGAATAGCTCGGAGGACCAGAGCAGAGCAATTTTTATAGTCGCGCTTGCTCGGACGACTGAGAAAGAATTTCACTATTCTTGAAGTGAATGCGCACTATCAGCAAATTATTTTAAGGTCGACTTGCTGCTTCGACCGAAAAGAAGAACCTTTAGATGTTGCTTCGACACTGCAACTAAAATTAAGCACTCTGAAATATTCACTTCACAGCAGTACTTACAGTAAATCCTTTTACTTAATGAGTTACGCATTCAAGTCCATACGGTTTGATCAGGGAAGTAAAAAACTTGGCTTCACACATTTGTAATTAAATCACAAATAAATTACTTTGATGAATGTACTAAATTGCGTCTCTGCAATAACTAGGGCTGGGAAACTTCAAATTCCCAGCTCGACAATAATAACTAGATTCAGAATTCTGAACTGAAAACTAGCCTGGCGAAAGCTTCGAACGAGAGAATAAGAATGAATAGCAAGAATGACAGACGTCACGACATGTGACGTAAAGCAAGAATCCCATTGGCCAAGAAAAACAATAAATAATCAATCTTGGAAATAAATCAATTAAGTTACATTAAAATACTAAAACATAAATAAGAGAATTAATAGCATTACTTCAAAACTGAATTGTTTCTTTAAAAACACAAAATTATGAATAAAATATACTAAAAAATAATCAGACTGAAACTTTGGGTTGGAGATTATAACATGACTATCCAAAAAATGAAAGATGCGACAGTCAAATGTCATTTCTTATGAGAATTGATGGGAGAAAGAACAAACAGATAAGTAAACATATTTAAAATTATATTGAAGACACAACAAGAAAAAATAAAACAAACGAAGACACAAGCCTGTTGCCATAGCAACACGGCGAATGACCTCGCGAAACCAGCTAATGCCTCAAATCCGGCCAGACACGAATGCTGGACGGAACATATTGCCCGCGATAATTTCGCTCGTGAAATTATCTAACAGAATGTGACGTCAAGCAAATTCGTGAATGCAAGGATTCGAGGCCAAAACAACTATCAAGTCGCAATAAAGTCAAAATCGGTGGAGTGGGATGCGTCCGGCATCAGCACTCTGAATGAAAGCAGGTGTCACTGTCCCTCTTCACTGACAGGCAGAGGAGCCAACTTGATGAGGGGCCTCTTATAAGTGCCTGAGACAGTGCGCACAGTGACAACTCTGACAAGGCCGTCTGGGCCTGGGTGTACTTGGTGCACCAGACCAAGCACCCACCTATGAGGAGGTACATTGTCCTCGAGAACCAATACAGGGGTACCCAAAGGAACGTCTGGCAGTACCTTATGCCACCTTGCACGACGCTGTAGCGTGTGGAGATAATCCACGGACCACTTCTTCCAAATACAAGTGACCATCTGCTGAAGATGGTTCCAACGGGAACGCAGGCTGTACCCACCAGAGAGGTCAGGACTGGGCACCGACACAATGGGCTTGCCAATAAGAAAGTGGCCGGGAGACAAATATCCAAAGTCATCCACGTCCTCAGATAACGACATCAAAGGACGTGAATTCAAGAATGACTCAATTTGTGTGAGAACAGTAGACATCTCCTCGTAAGTGTACTTACAGGACGAGGACATCCTCTTCAGGTGGAACTTCAAAGAGCGTACTGCCGCCTCATGAAGCCCTCCCATGTGTGGAGAGTGAGGAGGCAAGAAACGCCAATGAATGTTCAAATGCGCAGTGGCGTCTTGCACTGCGGAGTGATGTTCTGATGACATCAAAAGCCTAGAGAGGTTCTGCAGGTCGGCGTGAGCTCCGACAAAGTTTCTACCATTATCACAAGTGATTGAACTTGGAATTCCACGACGACTTGTGAACCTTGACAATGCCGCCAGGAAGGCACGTGAGGTGAGCGAAGTCACTAGCTCAACGTGTACGGCCTTCGTGGACATGCAGACAAAAATAGCAACGTAGGCTTTAGTAGTCACCTTGGACCGCGGGCCACCAAACTTGAGAGAGAATGGACCGGCGTAGTCCACACTAGAGTTTGTGAAAGGAGGGAGAGGATTTACTCTCTCAGGAGGCAGATCAGCCATCTTTTGCTGAAAAGCCTGAGCCTCAAAGCGGAAGCAAACACTACAGCGCCTCCGTACACTGCGAACCAGCTTGCGAATGCAAGGGATCCAATACGACTCTCGCAAGTGTGAGATGACTAGCTGAGGTCCTGCATGACCTAGATGCAAGTGCACATGGAGAACTAACTGCCTGGTGAAAGCATGCTCTGCAGGAAGTAATATCTGATGCTTGTTGTCAAAGGGTAGGTTGGACCGACTTAGACGTCCACCTACACGCAGGATGTTATCCTGAATAAAGGGGCATAGTTGCCGGATCTTACTAGAAGAAGGCAAATCTTGCGAGGAAGACAATGCTTGAATTTCCTTTCTGAAAGCATTCCTTTGAATGATTCTAATGCAAGAATGCAAAGCTTCAGTAAGCTCTGACGGCAACAAAGGGCCATTGATAGGTGACTTGAGTTTCAAGTAATTATTAATGAAACGTCGCACATAAGCCATGACCCTGATTGTTTTCAAGTGTGAAAACTTAGTCAGCCATGGGCTTAAGCTAGAGGTTTCGATGGTGACTAGCGCTGCTATCTTCACCTCTGGGAGAGACGAAGACTCGAGCTCAGTGGGCAAACTGGGCCACTGAGTGGAGTCGGCAGTAAGCCAAGAAGGGCCTGACCACCACAGAGAGTTGTTAAGTAGGTCAGAAGGGGTGGCTCCCCTAGAGATGAGATCAGCGGGATTGTCCTTAGATGACACATGCGACCAAGATTCAATGGCAGTGAATTCTTGGACGTCCGCGACTCTGTTAGCCACGAAAGTCTTAAGTTTAGAAGGTGAATGGTTTAGGTCTGCAGTTAGGAAGGCTGAGTAATTGGAAGACATAGCCTCCGAGCATTCAGGCTCTTTGGGGCTTGCTTCAAGATAACGCTTAGCCGTGGATCGGCGTCGATGACCATTGGAAGTATGGCAACGCTGTGAAGGGAAAGGCGCAGAGGGCAGTTTCCCGGCGAAGTACCAACCAAGGTGCGAGTTCTGAATCGTAGGTAACTCACAGGTGGAAATTTGCCCTGGACACACCACTTGGGCGCAAATCTCCACTCCAAGAAGTAGATCGACACACTTAGGACGACTAAAGAATGGGTCAGCCAAGGGAAGATTCGGAGGAATGTTCCAATCTTTGGTCTCAATGAAAGAGTTCGGGAACCTTTTCTCCGAAATCTCCGGAACGACAATGGCCTGTGCATTGTAGCGCCATGAAGTCACTCGCGACTGAATCGTGATGCTGGTTAGCTTATGTGTGCTAACATTAGTGGACAAAATTCCCGCTAGCGTAGTCCGCTGCGCATGAGGAGCTAGTCCAAGACGCCTAAACAGCCTGTTGCTAATAAGATTGCAGTCTGAACCGCTATCCAGGAGGGCTGTGGCCTCAACAGGCGAGCCGTCTGAGTCCAGGATGCGGACAGTAGCAGTAGGAAGCAAGCAGCGCTGCTGGGTCTGACTAGAAGCCATAACACCTGCAGTGTTGGCAGCCTGGTGACTATCGCTAGTCGGGTCGTGGAGGAATGTGCTATGTCTCCCAGCACATCTCCTGCACTGAAAAGTCCTACAATTGTTGGCATGCCCTTGACTAAACAGGCATACGCGACACAGTTTGCGGTCTCTAACAAACTGGTCTCTTTGAGCGAAAGTCATGTTCCTGAAGTCGCTGCATGAAAACAGGTCATGCACAGCAGTACGACAACAGAGACATTTAGGCCTCGAAGAAGAAGACTTTGACTTGGAAGGAGCCGGAGAGCTCGGAACTGACTTAGCAGCCTGACTTTTCGTGGCAGCATCAGTCATCTGCAGTATGCGAACTCGGCTTTCCAAGAAGACAAATAACTCCTTGAGAGTAGGGAGCTTCCCTATTTTGACAGATGACTCCCATTCTCTGATGAGGTTCATCGGAAGCTTGTCGATGATAATTCTGGTAATAATCAGATCTGACAACTCCACTTCTGTATTAAGGGAATTAAGTGCATGTACCGTGCTTATAAAATGATCCAGGTATTTCTGCAGGGATTCTGCAGAATACCTCTCAATCTGAGGGGGAGAGAAGAGATTGTCCAGATGGGTGTTGGCGATTAGCCGGTCGTTATCAAACCTATCAATCAAAGTCTGCCACGCCACCTGGAAAGTCGCAGCAGAGACAGGAATATTCTGAATGACCGTACTAACCTCTGATGACAGGCAGGACTTCAAGTACTGATACTTGTCCATGTCCGAAATGTGCCTGTGTTGAATTACCAACGACGAGAAAGTGTCACGAAACTCGATCCACTCAGAGGGGTTCCCATTGAACTGAGGAAGACGGATTTCGGGGAGTTTCGGTAACAACGGCGTGACAGGGTCGAGCGAGGAGCGCTGACTGGCAGTCTGCGCCTGCTCGGGTTCATATAGCTGTTTCTTTTCAGCTATCATGGAGTCAAAGAAACTGATGACTTTATAATAATCAGATTCCACTGCGTGAAAGTCGAATTCATGATCCTGGTAGGCCTCGTCAATGGCCACCTGAGCATAATCTGACTTGTAGGCCTTGAAGACCTCTACGAATTCAGAGCGGCGAATGCGCGCTTCATGAAGCGTAGTGAGATCTTCGATTTCGTACTCTCGCATAATCTGCATTTGACGCAGAAGTTGCGATTGCAAGTACTCGAAGCGTCTTATTTTAGCCTTTTGGGCAGCTTCGGCCTGGGCGTGGGCTTCGGCTCTCTTAGCCTCAGCTTCCTTTTCGGCTAAAGCCAGCTGGGCCTGAGCCTGCCTCTCTGCAAGGGCTTGCTGGGCCAGGGCCTCCGCTCTCTTAGCTTCGGCTTCCTCACGGGCTAAAGCCAGCTGGGCCTGAGCCTGCCTTTCTGCAAGGGCCTGCTGGGCCAGGACCTCCTTGTCAGATAAGGCCTGAAGAAATTTACACAACTGAGAGTTGCCTCTGGAAATGACGGCGTCGACTTCTGCCCTATAGGCTTCTTCAGCATCAGAATAATCCACACCGTCGATTTCAGTCTGAACAAGGTCGAACTTAGCTGCAAGTTCGTCTAACTTGGACTCATACTTCTTGAGTTCAGGATAAGTGACATCCTCAATGGCTAAATTACTAATGACATTAACCTGCCGCGTAATCTGGGCCTTAATGGGAACTCGCTTGGCTTTAAGAGCCGTCAAACCGTCTGGACTCGACATAGCGACTTGCTTATACAATGTCTGAATTAAATAGGTTGCCCGCCTAGAGCCGGTGCAACAATGACAAATTAAGGTTTGTTTATAAGAATGGAGTGAGTTGCCCGCATAGGAGCATACGAGTAGACAAAGAAATAGTGTGTAGCTGTACAGGTGTAAGTACACAGATGTAAATGTTTACACTTTACAAGAAAGTACAAAAAACTTAATTGAAATCTGTCAGAGACCTCCCTCAAACGCAATGCGGAGGAGAACCACAGATACTTATAGCAACTGACTTTAAACTACTTATTACTGATGGCTACTGATGGTAGCGTCTCACACCGGCGGCAAACTATACCGGGAGAACAAGATTGATATATAAGAATGACTAGAATTGTGGCTAATCACTGAGGTCTCTGTAATAAGTGACCAAGACAAATTCAAACTGTTAATTGAATAGTTACTCTACGTTAATTATAGGTCACTAACTATCAATGCATCTTCAACCATAGGCCTCTGGGTCATATCTAGGCCCGGAGGAACCACAAAGAGATGTTCCCGCTCCCACGGTAGCTCGCAGGCGAAATAGGGACACGGGGAAACCTCTCCGGTTTGAAGGATGCTACACTAAGTCAAGTTTAAATACATTTATTGAGCCCCTTGAAAGATACAAAGAGCACAATGGACAAAATGATAAATAGACCCTTTAAAATACAAGATGGAATTTTGTATCTTGCTTTACAAATAAATTCCTCTTCCTAGCGGTGCCGAAGAAGATGAAATGTTGATGAAGTCAAGGGGAGACGACTTAGTAAGCTCCTTCTGGAAAATAAGGCATGCTTGCCTTATAAGACTGATGAATAGCTCGGAGGACCAGAGCAGAGCAATTTTTATAGTCGCGCTTGCTCGGACGACTGAGAAAGAATTTCACTATTCTTGAAGTGAATGCGCACTATCAGCAAATTATTTTAAGGTCGACTTGCTGCTTCGACCGAAAAGAAGAACCTTTAGATGTTGCTTCGACACTGCAACTAAAATTAAGCACTCTGAAATATTCACTTCACAGCAGTACTTACAGTAAATCCTTTTACTTAATGAGTTACGCATTCAAGTCCATACGGTTTGATCAGGGAAGTAAAAAACTTGGCTTCACACATTTGTAATTAAATCACAAATAAATTACTTTGATGAATGTACTAAATTGCGTCTCTGCAATAACTAGGGCTGGGAAACTTCAAATTCCCAGCTCGACAATAATAACTAGATTCAGAATTCTGAACTGAAAACTAGCCTGGCGAAAGCTTCGAACGAGAGAATAAGAATGAATAGCAAGAATGACAGACGTCACGACATGTGACGTAAAGCAAGAATCCCATTGGCCAAGAAAAACAATAAATAATCAATCTTGGAAATAAATCAATTAAGTTACATTAAAATACTAAAACATAAATAAGAGAATTAATAGCATTACTTCAAAACTGAATTGTTTCTTTAAAAACACAAAATTATGAATAAAATATACTAAAAAATAATCAGACTGAAACTTTGGGTTGGAGATTATAACATGACTATCCAAAAAATGAAAGATGCGACAGTCAAATGTCATTTCTTATGAGAATTGATGGGAGAAAGAACAAACAGATAAGTAAACATATTTAAAATTATATTGAAGACACAACAAGAAAAAATAAAACAAACGAAGACACAAGCCTGTTGCCATAGCAACACGGCGAATGACCTCGCGAAACCAGCTAATGCCTCAAATCCGGCCAGACACGAATGCTGGACGGAACACATGGCTTCAATTTACAAAAATAAAGGCTATCTGGTACAAATATGTTTTTTTGGTAAAGTTAAATGTGTAGGTTTGAAAATGTTGCAGTTATCGTTGGTACCAGAAATCCTGGCCTCTAAGTATAACACAACACCTATCACCTATCACCCCAGTCCTTCCAGAACTTTTTTTTTAATCCATCATTAATGGTCAGGTACTGAAGGTAAATTTTAAATATTTGTATGAAATGGTAAACCGTTACAGTATTTGTTATCAGAATGAATTACTTGTGTAAGGTGATTATTATTTCCATTTTCGTGTATACAGATTTTTGTGATAATAGAGTAGGTTACACAAAATATGCTTTCCGACAAGACTGCTCCAAGGAAACTGAAATTCAGTATTCCTAGAAATATGAACAATCATTTTGAACAAAAATCTTTGTCTGTTTTGTATGTTTGTTTAATTTATGAGTAAAAGAGAAAAGAGGCTCACAAATGAATTATTGTTCTTTTTTAAAAAATGCTCAATTTATATTAATTTTTTGTTTTTCCAAAATGTGCTACAAACCACTAAAGGGTGCTAAGTTTATAAGGTAAATGCTGCAGATTGCTGACTCGAAAAGTCACCCTTCGTACACAGAAATAAGTAATTTACTGTACCTCTACTTAATCTTATTATTGAATATACGCTAACAATCTGTGTAGTTACAATGTGTATCAATTTAACAATCTGTGTAATTATAACTTGAACCACTATAATGAACACTACAAAAATATATTTTGTTTTAGATTGCTGGAAAGCAAGCAGCATATCATGGGCTTACAGAGTATTACCAAAGTTTAGTATGTAAAGCTAACAAAAGTATTGGAGAGGAGATTGCAAGACTAGAGGTAAGTTTCAAGTTCTTCTGTACATATGGGTTTGGAAGGCTTTTTGATTGCTGTGTGTTACATTTGTGGTTGCTAATTAACTAATTATGTTACCAAATGCCCTATAGATAGAAAGTCCTCTGTTCACAGCATTACAAAGAAAAATATCCTGTGCATGAAGGAAATTAAATTATGCTAGTGAATAAAGTAGAGCTGTGAACGTGTAGTCAATCGTCTTCATGGCATTTAAGAATACAGTTGTTTAATATTGAATTTTAGTTATTAATATAAGAAACATTTTTCTTCTTCCTTCAGCATGCTTTGGAGTTATTCAAAGCCGCACAGCAGAGGTCATTCAAGCCTACATATTTCCAAGACTATGCAAACAAGGCTCAGAGGAACCTGAATGAAGCTAAGAAAGACAATGACTTTATTTACCATGAGAGGATTCCTGATTCCAAAAACTTACCTGCTGTAGGCAAAGCGTTGTTAGCCAAAGCATTACCTATGCCAGAGAGACTGAGTCAGAACTTTAAAGGTAATAATAAGAGTAATAATAATTTTTTATTTTCAGTGGAACTTAAGTACAGTTATCTGACATAGTAATATAAACCATACAACTGTGACTAAGATTAAAATAATGATAAAACATAAAATAAGTTTTGTAATTAATCTAATCTGTATATCGTCGTTGATACTGCAATACGTCGTATGTAAAAAAGTTGCCATTTTAATTTTAGTGCTTTTGTGATCAAAATGATCAGACCTACCTTCTTGTAAGAAGGTAGATCTGATCATTATGATCACAAAAGCACTAAAATTAAAATTACAAGAAGGTAGGTCTGATCATTTTGATCACAAAAGCACTAAAATTAAAATGGTAATTTTTTACATACGACGTATTGCAGTATCAACGATGATATGCTTCTAGATATCAGAAACTTTTTTTCTTAAAGCTGTTTCCCATACTCTGTTTCATATGCAATGATAATTTATTGTACAATATTGCACCTTTATTAAAATTGTCTTGATCCACTTTCTTCTTATTTGTACTTATTCTATGATAATCTAAACTACAGCTAGTATCATAGTTATGTACCTAGTTATTTTTATCATTAAATTCTAAGTTATTTACCACAAATGATATTACTTTATATACAGAGAGAGAATATACGGTTACAATAATATGTGAGCAAAAAATTTCCTTGCAAGATACCCTATTTCCAATATGCACATAATTCTAATTTTCTTTTCTATCACGAAAATCCTATTTATAAGAATACCTAAAACACTTCCCCCACACTCCTGTACCATAACTAAGATGTGGATAAATTATCATATAATACATCATCTCCACTTAATGTTGTGTAACTACTTCATTAATATGTTTATCACAAGCTATTCTGTTGTCAAATTGTATTCCCAGAAAAGAGTGTTCAAGAATAATCATATCTTTATTAAGTGCTCCCACCTCATCCAATTTAATTTAATTTTTTAAAATAACAAAACATACCGTATTTACTTGAAAATATTGCGCCATCGAATCTAATGGGCACCCCAATTTCAAAAATTTAAATCATAAAATGGCAATGCAGTGCATGTCAATGGTAGGATATTTTTTTGGTATTTTGTCTTAGTTTTTTCTTTTATACTACGATGGATTTATGAATGCCGATAAATAAAGTTTGGTTTAATGGTTTGGGGGAACAGTGGAGGGGCTTTTTGGACAATAGATACCTCTGCATTGAACCCCACCGCTTTTGTACGAGCTTGGTGTTAAGCTAAGAGTGTTAAAATAATATGCTTTTGTGTTTAGCGGTAACAGCCCAACAACAAATTTAACAAAGTTAAGAATTACAACAATGTATTGTTATGTAGGTGATCAAAGTTACTGCTGAACTATGGACCTGATTTGCGCTTGAATCTAATGAGCACCCCAATTTTGAATGCTACAAATGAACAAAAAAAGATGCGCATTAGATTTGAGTAAATACAGTAACCCTTGTTTTATTCATAACAGGATTATTTGCTTGGAAATAATGTTGTATTCTTTATATTGCATTTTCAAGTGTGTTCATAAATTTTTCACAACTTAATATGCTTGTATGATCTGCATATATAAAAGAGTCTTCTCAAGGAATGTCATTTTATACACTATGAATGTAAGAATGACAACAGAATTCCTGATATTTGGAATGTCTTGTAATTACAAGAATCTTTGATAATGCTGTTTTGTGTTATTTAAACTACGTTTTCATTTATTTCAGACTTATTTGAGGAACTAGTACCTGTAACAGTGCACCAAGCTCTAGCTGCTTATGATGTTAGGAAGAATGAAATTGTGAATACAGAAATCATGAAACTTCGGGAGAGCACCCAGTTTCTTAACAGGTATGAAAATTATTTTTATATAAATAATTCATTTATTGCAACCAAATGGTCATATTATGATGCATGGAGCGATGGTGGAATGACATATGGCAGAGGAAACAGAAGCAATAAAAAGATGTGTTTAAAATTATTACAAAATTAGTGGATAAACGTTAAAAAATTAAAACACAATGTTTCAACTCTGCCCTTGCGTCTTCCTCAGGTGACACCTCAAACAGAACTGATTATGAAGAAGATTGAGTTTTGTCACGGTAACCATCGATGAAAACATTTTTTCTAAAATATCTGTTTTTCCAGTCCTTTGGAATTTCTTCCTCTATACATTCTGCAGGCGGCCGGGGAATTTTTACCACTGGAATTTCCCTTCTCAGTCTCCTCATTACATCCAGCCATTCATACCCTATATCACCATCATACCTATTCACACACACCCCTTGGTTGCAGATTATGCACCATGCCTCATATACCTTTCTTTTTACGGAATCGCCCTCGATTCTTACAATGTTTACTTCAATACTATGCTTGTTTTCCATTATATGCTGACTGAATCCAGTAGAGCATTTGCCACTATTTACATCCCTTTCTGAATCACTTCGGACGAGTCGTGGTCATCACCTCACGGCTTCGTCCCGGGTCTGGACCTGCCTTCAGGCAGAACACTCATCATCATCATCATCATGCTCATGTATTCTGGTTTTAAAGTCCCTCCCTGTTTCCCCGACATAGACGCCCTCACAATCACTATATTTTACCGAATATACTCCTGGAAAAAGAAGCTCTCCAAGAAACTCTTGTGTTCCAATCCCATTTTGTCCACCACAAATTCCGGATGGATCCACCAAGATTGGATCCTGGGTTCCGGTGATGAAAGGCGAGTGGTCTAACCGCTCAGCCATGGGGGGACCTTGCAATTTATTTTTATGACGAGATTGTACATATTACATAATAATTGTTTTTTAATGTAGTAGCATTGCATTATTTTCATGATAGGATACATTTTTCCTGGTTGTGGGAATGATGAAATACCATATTTACCCGAATATAAGCTGCCCCTGAATTTAAGCTGCACCTGCCTTGTTAACACTAAAGTAAAGGGAAGAAATTAAATTAATCCCAAAGTGAAATAATAAATTGTCTATTTTTCGTACATTAAAGTAACACATTTCTGAGCCTGAAATAAGAGAAAGAAAGTTTCAGCTGGCTTAAATTGTGAAATTCTAATTCTATTTCATCAAGCATTAAATAAAATTGACGGAAAAGAAAATAGAAATCAGTGCTTTACACTTCATGAATTTTAATGTTGAATTTCGCACAGTTTTTTTGTATTTTTCATGACTACACTGTCAATTATCATCAGTTTAAAATTACCATTATTTACTTTTCTTTACATCTGAGTAGCTCATAACACACACACATATTCCACAAAACTGTACCACCATAAAAAATGATAAAATACGCAAAAATATAAAATGAATGTCACTAAATATTAATTATTACAGGAAGTTTGTAACGGTGAAGTTTTCTAATATATATAGTGATATAAGTATTGAGTCAATTTTTGTGACACTTCACTTAAGTCCTCTTTTTGGAGACTAGTTTTAGGAAAATTCCTTCCCATATTCATTCCATGTTGACTGCTGCTTGTTCCTGTTGCTAGTTGACTGCCCTCTGGTATTCTTTTAAGATGAATTTGTTGATCAATTCATTGGAGGCAGGGATTTCAAAATTCATTGCTTTGTCTTGATGTTTGAGGATGAAGATTTTTTTCCCAATTTATTAATTCCGTATGTCCTCTTGCAGATTTTAACAATTTTGCTTCTGGTTCAATGTCATGGTTTTTGATCCAAAAATGGGCTGCAACTGCCGATTTATCTATTTCGTGGCTCTTTATGTTCCTGAAGTGCTCTTTTGTCCTGATTTTTAAGTTTCTTTTTGTCTTTCCGATATAAACCTGGTTGCAGTCCTTGCACTTTATTTGATATATTCCTGATTTGTCTTTTAGTGAGGATTTTAGTTAGTTTCTAATACTATGTTTGTTTATGGTGCCAAAATTATGTTTTGTTCTTTGAGAATTTTCTTGAAACTGTTGTTTGCTAAAGGATGGTAAGTAAATTTTTTGAATTCTCTATCTTCTTCTTTACTGGTCAAAGTGCTAACATCTTTAACATCTTTCTGTCTTTAATGTTTGCCAATCTTTCTGTCTACCAGATCTTTGGTGAATCCATTGCGATGAGCTGTATTCACAGTATACTTACGAGGTCTGTTAGAAAAGTATCCGACCTTATTTTTTTTTTTTTTTTTCAAAAACCTTATGGATTTGAATCAAGCACGCTTGCATGAGGCGACCTTGAACCTTCGTGCGCATGTGTGAATTTTTTCCCCGCCTGTCGGTAGCGTCTGTTGCTGACAAACAGCATTTGAGTGAGGTAGTGTGTAGTGCTCTTGTCATTTTTACATTGTGACGACTGGAATTTGGTTTCTGGGTCATCACCACTCATTAAGGTGTTCATGAAGTTGGGGTCACTGTTTGTGGAGTCAAGCATGTCATGTGAGACTTCAACATGAAGTTGCTTTTGCTCCGCCATCAGCAGCATCGGCATTGAATTTCGCCCCCACTCTCTTCATGGCCAAATCTTCGGCCATAATTGAATGTGCCGAAAAAGTGATGATGCCCACCTCTTCCGCAATTTCTCGGATACTCACACGACAGTCCAGCATCACCACTGCGTTCACTTTGGCAATGACCTGGTCATTTCGGCATGTTGATGGCCGACCGGAGCGTGGCTCGTTCACCACCAATGTTTGGCCGTCTTTAAACCAGTTGTACCACTCCTTAATCTGTGTGATACCCATAGTGTCATCAGAGAAAAAAGTTTGGTAAAATCCGGTAAATTTCAGTGAATTTCCATATGACTTTGACCTTGGCTAGGACGTACGTCATCGCGTGGGGATTCCCGCTGCTCAGCTGCATTCATGAACGGAGAGTTGATGAAAGTGTTAGGCTGTGCATATAAGACGAGTATAGTTTTTATAAGCACATTTTGAGAGAAAAATGTTGTCTTATATTCAGGCCAATGTAGTATTTAATGACAGGGATGTACTGCAACTTAAGCCTGTGACCAGAATTTTGTCCTGCAGGAGTTCTTTTACATGCCAGTAAATCTACTGACATGGGCCTATCACATTTACGCACACATAAATGCTATCGACCTGGGCCGGAATCGAACCCGCAACCTTGGGAACTGTTTCTTTAAAACTGTTTGTTAGGATGGGATCAAAACAGCACATCTCTCACCCACAGAAGAGTATTCAACTATGAATGAAAAGAAGGAATAGGAAATAGTTTCAGGCTCAATTTCCAAATGTTATTCGTAAAGTTTATGGCAGTTTAAGGGAGACAAATGCATTTTAAATGACATTCACCTGTGCGACAGTCTGCAGTGGCTTATCATTTGCAGGAAGCAGCTAGTAGAAATGCAATAGTCTAGCACTCTAGTGGTGTGAATCTGAAACTGGCTTAATTGTTCTTACAACTATTTCATTATATAAAAGTCTATTTATCCACCTTTGTTCATGACTTCATCGTATTAATATTAACTCTAGTATAAGGACTGATTATTTATGAAAGATGTAATTGAAAAATATAATATAACCCTAACACACTGAAAGGTGAAATAGGGTTTTATAAAAATAGGAGATACAATAATAATACCCTTTACCCTGTAAAGTCTATCCGAATCCAAACAAAGACAGACATAGCCTATATTGTTAATTGAAAAGAAAACGTTTGTAAACCAGTATTTTTTCTTTTAAAAGTTAAATTCTTATTCTGATTATGACCATTATTGGCTGTACCGGTAGTGGTGTTTTTTCTTCTCTATATGGAGATATGTGTTCGTTTTTAATCCAGGATGCAATTTGATGTTCAAAATGTTATGTTTCTGTATTGTAAGATAACACTAACCTAGGCTCAAGCATATTTTATAAAATTATTTGTTTCAATTCCAGTGTTTTGGCCTCATTGAATCTTCCTGCTGCATTAGAAGATACATCTGGCAGTGAATTGCCACAGTCTCTTGTAGAGAAATCTCAGGCTGTGCAAAGTGGGGGTGGTATCCAAGAATTAGAGAGGATGATACGGGAACTGCCAGATCTGCTACAGAGGAACCAAGATATCCTTGACGAGGTAAATGTACATTATTTTATGCATTGCTATAAAAGAAAAGAAAAGAAAACACTGATATATCCTTGGTTTTATGATCTCTCTCTCTAATCCTTTGCACCCATGTTGGGGTGAAGGGCCTCCAAGTGGAGGTTTCTGTACCTATGTGAATTTTGTTACTCTTATTTCCCTAGAGGGGGCAGAGGGACAGGTGGTAAGCCCATCGCCTCTCAACCCCCCTCCGGAAACTAAGGTATTACTTGGACGTGAAAGGGTCGATAAATTTTTCCCAGAGGCTCTAATTTAGGTTTGGAGTTCCTTTACGTACCGTAAATCTACGACATGGGGCCCCCCAGCTTAAAATCCCTCCCGGAGGACTCCGTGCCCAGGATTTTTACGTCCTGGGCCCCCCCCAGCTTAAAATCCCTCCCGGAGGACTCCGTGCCCAGGATTTTTACGTCCTGGGCCCCCCCAGCTTAAAATCCCTCCCGGAGGACTCCGTGCCCAGGATTTTTACGTCCTGAAAAACCCATCGGCTGTGGCCGGGTTTGATCCTGCGACCTTCGGATCTAGAGGCGGGCACGCTACCTTTAGTCCACCGCAGCCGACGGTTTTATGATCAGGGGCAAAAAATAGCATCAAAAGGAAAATGGATTGTAAATAATAGGCAAAGTAAGATTGCTTCAATTTTGCATATTATTTTCTTTTTCCTTCTTTGCTTACTGAACAAGCTTAGTGTTATGTTAGAGGTTTCTTGTTATAAAAATCTGGGGAGGGGGAAGTGCATCTATTACATGGATAAATACAGTATTTCAGTACCTGCATTTAAAAGGACAGAGAGATTAGCATTGATACCAAAACCATCGTTACGATCTTGATTAAATTTCTCTTTAATAACAGAATGCTTTCATTTCACTATTGTTAATAGATTATTTTTAAATAGTATTTTAACTTGTATAAATTTTATTTGTGCATTACTATACATTATAAAGATGAACTGACAAATGGAGATAATTTTGAGTCATAACAATAACCACAGCTTTCTGTACAACTGAATGTTAGCCTGTGTCCTTGAGAGCCAATCAAAATGCTTCGGGGCACCAAATGTAGGAAAGCAAGTAACCTAACAATTTCTTAGCTTCTAAGATGTCTTTTTTTTTTTTTTAATTTTATTTTAATTCTTACCAAGCAAAGTCATCTGGGAGGAAAAAAAATAGTCTTTTCCATCATATGCCCAAGAAACAGTAAAGGAATTGAATATGATTGCATTAAAATGTTACCTTTTCCAGACTGAGAGAATGCTTCAGAATGAAAGACAATCAGATGACCAGCTGCGAGAACAGTTCAAAGAACGCTGGACTCGTACTCCATCATCAAAGTTAACTGAGAACTTCCTGACAAATATCGCTAAGTATAGGGAGATAATTAATAATGCAACTCGAGCTGATAAACTTGTGCGAGACAAGTTTGAGAGTCATCGCCGAGGGATGGAACTATTGAGCAAGGGTCCTGCTGAGATGCAGGCAGCAGTGCCTTCTGCCGGTCCTGGAGGAAACAGTGTTCACAATAGCTCAGCAGTCCATCGACTCAGGAAGCTCATGGAAGATGTAAGTATCCTATTTTGCTCTCCAATTGAATGAGGAAAAAAATAGTGTCTGGAGCTCACCCGCAAGAATTACCGTATTTTACAGACTATAAGACGCTCCGGACCATAAGACGCACCTTGATTTTAGGATGGAACATTAAAGGAAAAGAGATTTAATGTGACTCTAAACTAAACATTTCAAATGGGATAATATACCTCATTGGCATTGCATAGACAAATTATAACCTTACACAATGGAATCGGTGTAGATCACTTCTAACTTCAAACCTGCATTGTATGAAAATCTCTTCTGTACAGGTGGCATCGCGTAAATTTTAACAACTGAACTGATTTCTCATAAAAGACTGAAAATACTTTTACACCCCCTAACCCTAAATTTAGCATACAATAAGTGTAATGGGACAAAGCTATTTAGAGGTCATTGCCTTCATTTATGCCACCGGGTGAGACAACTTCTTTTGTACAAAAGAACTCAACATTCCTTTCTTTTCGCATTGTATACCTACATTTTTATGGTTGTGACAAGTGCTCTGATGTGCAGTCTGTGCCAAATTTGTAAATATCTTGTCTTTTACAACACCTTTTTAACTATGGAATTCCGGTAATATTTACTATTTTTAATTTTTTTTTTACTGTACTTTGGTGGATTAGATCCCAACATTCAAGGCTCTGTTTTCAAAGTAATAAAGTGCATCTTATGGTTCGTAAAATACGGTATTTGAATTAGTTAAATTCTCGTTATCAACTGTTATTCCTTTCAGAGCTAAATTTAAACTCTGATAACAAGGCAATCATCAACTGAAATAATCAGAGGCACTAAATCGTTATCAACTGTTATTCCTTTCAGAGCTAAATTTAAACTCTGATAACAAGGCAATCATCAACTGAAATAATCAGAGGCACTAAGTTTAAAATTAATGGAGAAAATTTCCATGTAATAGCTTTTTTCATAAATGACAATCCTAACTCATGAATACAAATCCTTTCCTTCACATAAAGCATTATGATATTAATCTTAATTTCTGCTTTTATGTAATTTTGAGGTGATGTATTTATACGTCAGTAGCAGTGAAAATGTTAGTACATACACCTAAAAAGTAATAGGAAGTCGCATTTTGTATAAAATCCATAACCAGTGATTCACTGCAGACACCATTCAGGCAAGTGTAATTATGTTATCTTTCACTTAACAGAACTTAACTGAATGCTAACTAACTAATATTAATACATGAGATGGAGATTTAACATACATAACTTCACTTAATTTTAGAACTAACCTGAACATGTTTTGAGCCTCCATCATGACTCATCCTCAGCTATACTTTATCTGAGGTAGGAACAGCAGGTGCAACTCCTATTGGGTGTTTAACTAACCTGTTGATTAGATCATCATCAGTGGGTATATCAAAATTCATCAACTGTTTCCCGTTTTTGTAGATATACCGCAAATTTTCTCCCAAACTGTGAGCTGCTTATGTCTCTGGATATAAGGATCATGTAATTAATTTGGAGCTGGAACTGAAGTATGTTTCTCATGTTAGGAAACCCATCGAAACATAGCCTATATTCTAATTTGATAAGCGTTTACCTACAATAATTATGTGAAATTGAAATCTTTAAACTGTAATATATAATATAAGAATTGAGTCAATTTTTGTGACACTTACTTCACTTCACTGTTACTAACTTCCTGTAATAATTAATATGTAATATATAATATATAATATATAATTTTAACACTTCATAATGTTTTCCTGAGTAATTTCATCAAATTTTCATTCAGTTTGCTTTATCTTGTCTAGGTGGAGACAATCAAGGCTGAACGTGATGCTATAGAGCATGAACTGAAATCTGCAACAGTGGATATGAAATCTACATTCCTTAGTGCATTGGCTCAAGATGGAGCGATCAGTGAACAAATTTTGTCAGTGGAGAGTTTGGGTAGAGTTTATGGTCCTTTGCAACGTCAAGTGAAAGAGAGTATTGAAAGACAAGAAACCTTAGTTGCTGATATTCAGGTAAAGCTACTTTATCATTGATTATTTTTCTCCTTGTTTAAATCCTTGTGGGAAGAAATCATACAGTTTTCCTAAACCTTGTTTTCCATATATTAAGTGCAAATTTTGAATTACAGTCAAATGTTTATAACCAGAGTACTTTTAATGACTAGTGTACCGGATGAGTAAATATTTTCAATCGATATTTAATTTGCTATGAGCATCAAGAACGATGCTATAGACCATATAAAATATATTGCTGCATGCTTTGTTGTTTAGAGAACATTCTCTTTATATTATTTATGTATGGAATGAAGTGATTGTAGTTTTATAGTTGAAGGGATTTAGTTTAGATATATTGTACAGTCAACCCTCGATATAATGCCCCTCTTTACAGTGCCACCCTTGCATTGTGTCAATTAATTCAAGTGAACGGATCTTCTCCCATATAAAATACATAAGAAACCTCGTTACTGTGCCAATTCATTTAGTGCCAGTGAATATATGGCAAGATTTTTACAAAATACAGCTTGTATGATTTTTATTCAGTTGCAGAATTCTTTTAAAACTGGCATGAATGTTAGGAAGATTATTTAAGAAACATACTGTACTGTACTTCCAAGAAGTGAGTGTTCCCCTGCCACTAACTCTAAATGTAGTGCGGTGGAAGGAGGAAGCTATGTCAAGAAGTTGGACAGACAGCCTGCATGAGGGTGGAACAGGTAGAAGGAGCCCTTCATACAAAGAGACATTCCAAACTTTCACTTCTTTTAGCTCAGTGTCCATTCAGCTGTAAAACACTACACTACAGTTACTTGTAAGATTGTTAAAATGAAGAGATCTGTTGTTACACTTAAAGAGAAACTAGAAGTTTTTGAATGAGCGCTTGCTTGACCATACATGCTTTGTCTGTGAATGGACACAGTTATAATAATGTGAAATACTCGTGCTTGTAAACACTTGCTGGCGCTTGCTTGCAAATGATTACACATAAACATGGCAACATTCAGAACATTAACATGTAGATGTCTTTCAGTATAGGGTTCTTTTGCTGTTTCAAAATGATCTTTTCTGGGATATTGTATTATGCAATATTGATCGAACTAATAAGGAGAGAGAACAGATTTTAATGTATCAGTTTGATACAAAATGCTTTCAGCAATGAGCAGCCTGACAGAAGAATCACATGAGGAACATGGTGTATAGTAAGAGAAGCAATAGGAAGATAATGCAATAGTTAAACAACACAAAATTTTAGAATTAACACCAGTATGTAAAGAATGCATCAATCTGATACATGCATGACTAGAATTCATTTAACCCAAATTCATTGTCTACATATAACTCAACTCATGCTATTACAGGTGCAAAATACAGAGTTCTGCAATGAGAAATCTGGTGCTGGGGCATCTTCCCAAAGAGAAGCAATGCTCAAAGAGTTGGCTGCTGCACATGATGCATTTTTTGAACTCAAAGGGAATCTGACTGAGGGATCCAAGTTCTACAATGATCTCACTCAGGTGAAGTTTTTATTAATGCTGTAGTTACTTTAAATATGAAGCCAGTTATATGCTTGTCAGTGTATTGTAGATGTTTGATGGTCTTGATGCTAATAAAATCGAATTTCTATATGTACACACTCATTTAGTAATATCATAGATGAAATATCATTTGTTATTACAGTACACAAAGTTATAACACATAGTGCTTTAATACTAAATTTAATTTTTCAGATTCTAGTGGCATTCCAGAACAAGATTTCAGATTTCTGTTTTGCACGAAAGACTGAGAAAGAGGAGCTCATGAAAGACTTGACTCAGGGTATTGGTCGTCAGGGTGCAAGTATGGCACCTGCAGCACCTGCTTACCATGCTACTGGCCAAGGTAGGGACTTACAGATTTAATTAGGTGGAAGTTCAGTTGCTTGTAGGTATGTTGCACAAAAAATGTTTATGTTCGGCAAAAAAAAAAAAAAATTGTACAGAAAGATTTTGGCCATTCCCTCAAGGGAAAAAACCCTCCTACAGCCAACTCTCGATTGTTAGGGGGGCGGTTACTGTATTTTATGGTCCATAAGATGCTCCTGACCATAAGACGCACCTTGGTTTTAGGATGGAAATTTAAAGGAAAATAAATTAAATGTGATTCTAAACGAAAATTTTCAAAAGGGAATAATATACTTCATTGCAAAAAACAAATTATAACCTTGTACAATGGAATCAGTGTAAATCACTTCTAACTTAAAACCTCTGATATACGAAAATCTCTTCTGTACAGGTGGCATTGTGTAAATTTTTAACAACTGAACTGATTTCTCATGAAATAATGAACATATTTTTACACCCTCTATCCCTCAATTCAGTATACGGTAAGTGTAACGGGACAAAGCTGTTCAGTTAAACCACCCGACAGATACAACTCCTTTTATATAAAAGTACTCAACATTCCTTTTTTCTGTGCCAAAGTTTGTAAATATCTTATCGTTTACAACACCTTCTTTATAACGATGGAATTCCGGCAATATTTACCATAATTTTAATATTTTTATTGTACTTCGGACCATTAGATGCACCCAACATTCAAGGCTCTGTTTTCAAGGTAAAAAAGTGCGTCTTATGGCCCATAAAATACGGTAACCGGTTTGCAGCTTAACCATGGCTCATTGTAGTAAAACTTTTTTCTTCCTATAGTATTCTTCACGATATATTCTCGCACAATTGTTAATTGAGCTCATATTCCAGACTGTTTATGTACAAATTTGCCTTCGAAAGACTATAGTAGAGATGTGAGCGGGATATACTGTAACCTGATGGCCAGGGTAGAGTGCAGGTTTGCAGGGTTGGGACTGTCTGGGTGAAGAGAAGGTAATCTGTGAGTTGCCCTGTATAAAATTTCCACTTTCATCCCTGCTTTGTGAACGTACTGGCTACTTGCCTTGTCTTTATCTTAACATCCTTCTACTACCCCTCCAGCAATGGGCCAGTCATTAAGCTGCCAGAAGGAACTGGTTTTATTCCGTCACTACAGTCATGACCTGTGATCACAAGTTGTTTGTCATGATATCTCTTTGCTGTTTATAACATTATTTACCGGTACTTCAGCATGTCCCATATTGTTACTAACTTATTCATAAATAAATTACTTCTGCATATTGTTAATCCCTAACATAGAGAATTGAACTATGATGCATGTGAATCAGGCTTCGAGATGCTCAGCTGTGATGCCATCGTGTGGTCACTTGGGGGTGGGGGTGAAGCTTTGGGCAGTGAGAGTGATTTATTTAGAAGGTAAATTGAACAGGACACTCACTGACAAATTAGTGTTACGTAGATTTTGTTCTGACATTAGGAAGAAAGAGACTGTTGCATTCTTTTTAACAGCAGGGCTTAATGGTCGCTGAAGCGATGGCGATGTAATGTTTTACGGGTTTTATTGCATGGATTGTCCACTCTAATTTACTGCAGCACTTTACTTGTTCGCTTTAAAAAAGAACATACAATTATACATTTTTACAGTGCATTTAATTATTGTTACTGATTTGATTTGTGTTAATTTGTTCATTAAAATATCATAGGTATACATTACTGAGTACATAAATATCATAGGTATACATTATTGTTTTTTAGTGTTTTGTTTTAACCATGATTTTGTGTTATCCATGGCCTTTGACCTCATTATTGCAGATATTGAGAGTTTACCGTATTATAAAAACTTTTTTTGTTTGTTTTGTTTTGTTTTGAAGTTGCCTTTAGCATTCATTTTTCTAATTTTTAGTTATTCTTTTACGAAAATTACTTTTAGTCTTTTTCCTTCCATTCATATTCAGTTATGGTGGCCAACAAAGTGAAGTGTGTATATATGTTTTAGGGCAGGTGGATGAATTTTTCCTGAACCACTATAGTCAGGGCCGTTTTTGGATATTTCCCACCCATAGCCCCTCATGTTTCTGCTGTCCCTTTAAACTATTTTATAATATTAAATATTACTAACTTATATACTAGATGAATACCCTATATCCTCTTTTTCGTAGATTTTAGGCTTAAGGTTCATATACATGTCAGTTTAAAAAATTCATTATTCTTAAAAATGTATGTGTGGTCTTGATGATCTGTAGAATATATTAATTTTTAAATGAGTGATACTTTAATTGTTTAAAAAACTCTGTAGTACTACAGATTGTAATGTTATCTGTACACTATTTGATATATTTCTGATTCTATATTATTTATACTGACAAAATTAAAATTTTGTATAGAATCTACAGCGAATAAATTTGAAATAGACTTTTGAACATTTACGAGCCGAACCGTTCGCAAGCCTAAAGTTTTGCAAGATTAAGATGGTGTTTTGAGCATGAACCACCCGCTGCAAACCGCTTCCTATCGGTTTTTCTCATGAACACAAAAAGATTTCTTGATTCACCTTGGGACATGGATTGCTAGAGATTTGCAAATCCAGATTCCAAAGTCTTTTATCCAAATACGATTGTATCGTCAGATGCCTCTTCCTTTGTTTCCATCTGTTGATTTATTATTAGTTGCTCTACATTTCCAAGCAAATTTCCACAATTTATCTTGGTCAATACAGTATTGCCGGAAAATGTCTTGCTGGGAAATAATTGAGTCAAGTAAAGAGTAGGGCCTACATATTTCCCAAGATTGATGAACATTATTTCCTCTCCTGTCTAAATGCACCTTAATGCAACTTCAACATGTGAACGAAGGGAGTGTTCTGTTGTCAGTTATATATTCCTTCACATTCTCGTATTTCCCTTAATTTTGGAAATGTAAACTGCTGCCCTTCAAAATTTGCTGCTCTTGGCTGCAGCCTACTGTAGCCTATTGGAAGAAATGGCCATGGCAATATTGCAGAAAAGTTGCCTCCTATAATAAGAAGAAAACAACAAAATATTTAAAATCTGTTATCTTCTGGTCATGTATCATACTAAAAGTTTATAGGAATTAATTGAATTGAACATTTTTTTGCAAATTATTTAGTATTACTTAAAATTCTACAAAGTTTGTTATGCTTATGTTATGGTTTAATGAAATGAAATGAATTAAAACTTTAATATTTGAGTGTTTTCCAATCATGCAATATGTGTTTGAAAAATGGGAATTTAAAAATTGATTGCAGATTTTATTGTGCAGCTCTTCATCCATGTTGTCAAAACAAAATGATCCAGAACTCAGGAGGTAGCTGTACATTGAGTTCATTCTCACCCAAAATAGTGGTGTTTTTACATGATATTTTACAACTTTTTACAAAAATGGACTAGGTCTCAATGGTTCATTGTTCCTTCTACTGTTTCTTTTCAATAGGTACACATATAAAGTGTGACTTCTGGGAGAAATCAGGGACAAGTGATCTTGGTAACAGCATAGATCTGATGTAACCATTTCTAGCTGCATGTCCACATACTTTAGTTAAGGCCTCGGTGACAAGTCCATCACATCTCTCGACTGCTTGAATGTGACAGGGAAAATCTTGTAATGTTTGATAAGTGATTTAATATCATCACATACTTCCTGTAGTATAGGGGAGGATTCAACAGGCAAGTGTCCAGTCAATAGTTTTAGTGTAATCGGTAACTTCAAAGTTTATTTTAGGTGGCACGGAATTTCAAATAGTTTTTCCTTTAGAGGGAGATATCGTGCTTGTAAAGTTCTCTCTTTCATCAGTGATCATACCAAACAGAACATTTTCAGGGTATGTAAAGTAGGCATTGCACCAAATTAGAAGAAGAAGAAGAAGAAGAAGAAGAAGAAGAAGAAGAAGAAGAAGAAGAAGGGGAGGAGGAGGAGGAGGAGGAGGAGGACGACTACGTCAGATAAATACCATGATGTTTGAGTTGCTAGAAAAATGTGTTTATGGTGGTCGGTAAAACATTTGCTCTTACTGATGTTGAACCACAAAGGCATGTGTGATTTCAAGATGAGGGTAACTGTTTCAAGTTCTAAGAAGGATCGATTAAATTTATGTAGGCTACAGCCTAAGCACTCTATATTGGCTGCAGTTAACCGTCTAGAATCTGAGTGTGTTCGAAAGCAGGGTGCTTAGGAAAAAATTTGGGCCTAAGAGAGATGAAAATGGGGACTGGAGAAAACTGCATAACGATGTGCTTCATGACCTGTACTCTTCACCAGATATAGTAAGGGTAATTAAATCACGGAGGATGAAATAGACTGGACATGTGTGCATTGGGGAGGAAAGACGTATCTCAAAAGTACCTACTCGGACACCCGAAGGGAAAAGACCACCTGGAAGACCTAGACGTAGGTGCAAGGACAATATTAGGGTAGACTTAAGGGTTGTAGGATTTGTGAGGGATGTTTGGGTGGAGGTAGCACAGAATAGGGTTGAATGGCGGGCTCGGGTAAGCGCAGCAATGAACTTTCAGGTTCCATAAAATAGATAATATTACGTTAGCTTGCTGATTGCCATTAAGTCAGTAAGTTAACCATCTAGAATGTGGCAAAGGACCAGGCTCTCAAATTGAAAAATCCTCTGTCTATGTCTAATAAATACCGTACTCCAAATGTTTATATATTAAGTCCAAATGTTTATATACTCCAAATGTTTATATATTAATGTGTATATATTAATGTTTATATATTAAGTTTATATATTTATTATATTAATAATCTTTTGGCAGCCTCCACATGGAGAAAAGTCAATAAATATGAGAAAAAGATAATCAAAGTAAGTTAGAGCTAGAGCCATTTGTGAGAAAGTAGCAAAACAAAATTCTGTTCTTATAAAGTGGCAGTTAGAGCAAGAGAAATTCGTCATGCTTTGTGTCACATCCCCCCAAAAAATACATAACCCGAATATAAAATGTTGTTGTGATACACATTTTTTTTCCCCATTTTGAAGCTGCACCGTTCACAGACATATGTCTGTAAATTATGGTATAATTAACTTGTAATTAATGATGAAAAATATTATGTTTGAAGAAAAACCACTTGCTTTTATCAGCCTTGTGTCGAACTGTAAACAAGTGTCTGTGTGACACATTGTGAAACTGAGAAAAATTTTCAACCAGTTTTGTCATTTGGTGTTTCAGATGGAAAGAAGGAGCCACCTCCAAGGCCACCTCCACCATCTGTCCCGACAAGCAGCAACAATCCACCTGGGGCACCACCAGCAGGAAATCTGCCATATCCAACGTATCCACAAGGAATGCCTCTTCCTTATGGAGCAACACCAGCAGCTCCTTATCCAACTTACATGCCAGCACCTCTTCCCACCAGCTACAACCCCTATACTACAGCACCATACCCGCAACAAGGTGAGTCCAATAACCAGTCATGCTGCATTTCCTAAATCTTAACACCTTTTTCCATTCTTAACTAGCGTGCTTTGTATTTAACATGCCAAGTAACCATTATTTGTTGCGTAATACTAAAACGTAAATAAAAGTACATGTTGATGTATTGCTATAAGTTGTTAGGCTGACATACATAAGCATTTGGAAAAATAATAGATGGATCTTTACAAATAGATTTTTCAATTGACTTCTGTCCAAGAAAGAGTTTTATTGTGTGTTAAACTTTAAAATATTCAGCTTCACTGTTCTAATAAGACGTTAAGATAGAATATATTTCAAAGACTCTTAAAAGAAAGTAAAGTGTTCCCTATTACAGGTCTAGGAGACCCAGAGGGTTCCGGGAGGTTGAGGCTCCCAGATTTTTAGACCCTTACCTTCATCATTATCTAAGATTCGCTGATGAATTTGTGTCTGTCCTGTAGATGTCATGCTGTCACCATACTCATTCTTAACCATTATTACTCATTTATTTCCTTTGTCTGCTTTAGTGTATACCATACCTTTCTGAGTTCTATTATTGTTTTTATGTGGAGATTTTTTGTGGCTTTCCTCTTTCTCAGGGCTGTCCAACTGTTTATTTCTTTTTTTTCTTCAGACTTATGGTAGGATTAATTAAAAAGAAAAAAAAATCCACAAGAACTCCATGTAAAGAAAATAAAAGAGTTAAAAAAGAAAGATGTATTATACACCAAAATAAATAAATCAATAGTACTCAATAAGGCAGGGTGTGAAAGCATCACAACTGGAGGACAAATTCATCAATTGATCTTGGTATGTGATGAGGCAAGAGTTTTTGAAACAAGTTCTATATTAATGAGTAATTATGTCATCTTCCTCACCCCTGCTTCCTCTCCTTCATTCCCACATGCTTCATTCATTCCACATGTAGCAGTTCTGCCTATTTATCATGAGTCAACATCCAGAAGCCTGATTCATGACAATCTAAATTTGTAAGCTCATTTCACACACTTTAAGAGCCCCATGCCGATAGTACTAAAAAAAAAAGTTTTGCACAAATGATTCATGAGCTGGTTAATCCATGCTTGGGGGGATAATCGAGAGTTTCCTGTACTTACAATGATGAAGTTGAATATTTTAGTTTATTGTATGATGTCATTTAACAATATTTTCACAATAAATTTTACATTTTTAAAGTGTAATTTCTTTCACTTTACACTCCACTTGCAACTTTCAAAAGTTTATGGGGCCTAGATACAGTAATATTTTATGATTTTTCATATGATGTATTCTTAAGCAATTTTAATTTTATTCGTTTTTGTATATTGTTCAAAACTTTAAATCAGCATTGAAGCATAACATATTTTCTTCGTGTGCCTTCATATTTCATGTTTGAATTAGTGTTATCCATTATGAATTATATAGGAAAATAGGCTAATAAAATGTAATAATATGATTAATAGTTTAAATAAGTAGAACTCTTTAATAAAGAAAGCAGTATATTATGAAAAGTCAAGTTGTTATTCTTCAATAATATTAAGGACAAGGATTACAAGGTTTGGATAAAAAAAATAGTAGTAACATTGCATTGAGTACACCAAATGTTGTAAATTTCCCTGTTTGCTTACTTGTGATAATCTGTCCTAAGTGTCCTGCTTTTACTGCTATAAGCTTCATGTGTAAAACAAAACAGGTGCAAAGGTTTCAGGTTGTCCTACTGCTGGATAATGGAAATTGTGACATTCCATGATTCTCGAGTATTTCCACCACATTCATTCTTCTCTTTTCTGAAAATACCTGTGGGATCTCCATTTTTTCCATAGTTTACAACCCAAAGAGAAATTAAAAAAAAAAAAAAAAATTTCAGCATGCAGTCCCTACTAATGCTACAAGAAAATCAACATGATGTACAGTCGGTCAAATAAAAAACGTCGGGACTCGTATGCAGTTAAAATTAAAGTTTTAACGCATTAGTTCACAAGTTTCCTTTAAAAACATAAAATACAGGTCATTTTCGGAACATATGAGGCCATGCAACAGGAGGGAAAAAATGAACAATGAGGAAAGCGCAACACACGATATTCAACTTAATGTATTGTCATAATTCATTTTGCTTTGTGTCATCGCCACATACAAATGCTAAAGTGAGAGAAAGTGTAGTTAGGGCTGTAATTGACCTGCATTTTTCGGCCTCTGAAGCAGCGAGAAGGTTCCATATTTATGAAAGAGCAGCTCAGAGGTGGGAACTTTACTATAATGCGACCGGAAGTTTTCATAGGAAACGTGGATCTGGCCGGGCGCTTATTTCGATGCTAGATTGGTTGCAGAAGTTGAGCGTAAGTTATTGATTTTGCACTACAAGTACCGGTATTATAAAATAAAATCTTTAAAAAATGCTCCTTGAATAAACATATTCCTCGCGAATCTATTAGTTATTAATATTATAAAAATTTGCAACCAAGAATAATATGGCGGATTTGAGGCATATAGCCACAACCTTCTATACATGTTTGTTTTGGAACAAAACTGACTAAATAATCAAGAAAATACATGGATAGACAAGAGGCGTGTGTGAACCTAACCTTAAGTATTCCTGTACATGCGTATATGCTCGTTCGTGATACTTAATCAAATACCGCCCGACGTTTTTTATTTGACCGACTGTACAGTGTCTCACAAACGAGTTGGCTGGTTATGCAGGGACCTGGCGGCTGCAGGCATGCTCTTACCTCTGAGCAATTGGGTGAAATATCTACGTTAATGAAATGGCTAACAGTGTAATGATTCAGGTTCTCATAATTGCACTCACAATTTTTACAACGAAAATAAGAAAGTACCTCATCACAAGAGATGTTGGAGATTTCCTCCTCTTGTATCCACACAACACTGGCACACAACTTTTTAGGGAATTTTCTTTCTTGGGCATTAGTTCAGCTTCTGAAAATGAGTAAAGATATTGTCTTTAAGTGCTTCTAGAAGAAATGTGAAATAATCTCCACGAGGGAGTGGAAATCACCATTTAGGTCTATGTGATTTCAATTTTAATTTCTATCTGGACCATATGTCTGTCTGTCTTTTACAGTCTGGGTTTGTTACACAAAACTGCTGCACATAATTAACGACAGTTCATTTTCTAAATTTAAACTTTTTGGAAGGTGATAGAACATTTCCTAAAAAGATGCGTGTGATGTGTGCATGTAAGAGGAGGACATTTCAGACATATCTTGTGATGAGGTAAGAGATTATTTTCACTGTAATTGTGAGAACCTGAATCATTACACTTCTAATGGTTTCATTTACGTAGATATTTCACCTGATCACTCAGGAGTAAAAGCAGTGACTGCCGCCCCCAGTTTCCTGTGCAACCGGCCAACTCGTATGTGAAGCACACTGTAGTTGCATAGTTATTAGTATTTTTTATCCAACTATTATAAATTATGCTTGACTTTTATATGCTGCACATTACTGCTGTGCCTTGATTATCTGTGATCTGAGTGACCAAATAATTCTGATTAACATTGAGCTAATATAAATATTGTTACAACTTTCTCACTTGTTATTTTGTGACAGAACAGTTACCACATAAGCATATTGATATTATAGATATATTGATTATGTATTATAGTATTCCTTTTTGATATAACTGTTAGGAGAATGAGTACAGTAGTTCATTGGTAAAGTTACAAATCATAACGTTACAATGATCTGTAACTTGACTATGATTACTGTTGAAGAATTTAAATTTTCTGAACACATGCAAACTTAAGGTTTATATTATTAAGGCTATTTTTCACACTTAAACTTCACTATAATTATTTACCTAGGACTACGTAGTTTCAGTCACTCTTGTGACTATCCTCATCTGAATTTCTGAAATTCAGATGTAGCTGAGAATAGTCACAAGGTGAAACTACGTAGTCCTAGGTAAATAATTGATAGTGAATAAGTGTGAAAAATAGCCTTAATAATATATATTATGACTTCACTGTGTTCTTCTCAATATTAGTCTCTATAAACTTAAGGTTTATTATGAAATAAGCATAATAATGTATTTGTAAGAATTTAAGTACTTGTTACATATTGTTAATTTTCTTTACATAAATGCTAGTTTTCCAAGATTATTTTTGCAAGCTTTGTTAATTCATAATGATAACATTTAGTAGCATACATAAAATGTTGGGAGATCTATACTGATACTTTAGGAAAGAAATGAGGAGTGTCAATTCAAAACATGTTAAGTTCATAAATCATTATTTTTGAGGAATGACAAACTGGCCAAACTTTTAAATGTAATAAAAATTATTTTTGTGCTTAGAATGAGTAATTCATATAGAGCAAAATCATTCTTTGATTGATATTGCAAGTTTTGAAAGGTATTGACTAACTTCTTTTTTACACAACTTTATAAAAAGTGTGTTTAAGAAAATAAGTCATTTATTGTGAAAATAGTCGACTCTCCATAGCCCCCTTCCCCAAAAGTCCAAGCACCATGTAAACATGTGCTGGTGTAGTGATATTGGCGATAGCATTTTTAACATGTATTTCTGGAGACTTTCATCATAATAGGTAATTAGTTTTTAATATTTTGGCCTTTCAATAGTTTCTTCAAATGATTATTGTTAATTACATTTTGATAAATTTACCAAGTTTGCCAAGAAGGAAGACATAAATGTTCTGCCATCAAATTTATCTTTGTATAAATTATATGTGTTTTTTAGAAGCACAGAATTCATACTATTGTAAATCAGAGTATTCCAAAGTCAAATTACAAATCACATTCAGTGCAATGCAACTCTAAGAAATTTCCTTCTTTGTAGAAAACTGTGATATTTTACCCAGTTTTTAAATACTGTATATATCAGGTCTGGTCTGCAATAGTATTTTAGTGTTCATTCTTTATGGTTATAACAAAGGATATCTATTTTTTAAATCTGAAATGTTGACTTAAATGACACCATTGTTATCTTCTAACTCTAAAAGCTGGTTAAAATCGGGGAATATAAAACAAACTTTTTGTAGATAGTGTGAATACAGTTTCGAAATAATTTTACAATGGTAAAATATACATAACAAATACAAAAAGTAATATTTTTTCCCTATTAATCTATTTATTATTTTATAGAGTATTGTTTTTCCTACTTTTTTAATGCCATTGTCCTCTTTGAATTGATCCAGTTTCAAGAATCTCATTAACACGTTAGTTATTTTAAATAAGTGGTAATTTTTTAAACTGTACCATCAAATAAATTTTTGTCAACATCTGAATACTGCCACAATATCTTTTCTTTGCAGTTTTTTTGGTTCTTGTATGTTATTTTATTAAATAAAGTTATTTTGAATTATGAGACACTTTCATTTCTAAATCATTTCCTTTTCAACCATGTGTGAATAATACTAAATTTATAGGCCTATATAGTACCAAATTTTCTGGGGTACGCCCAGGTGTAGTAGTTAAAGCACTGCACTACAAACCAGAAGGTCACGGGTTTGATCCCTGATGAGGTTGTTGAGATTTTCAATTGGCCTAATCCTTCTGGCGGCATTATGACCCTGGGGCTGACTCAGTACCTGATGAGTACCAGGATCAGTCCTGGGGGTAAAGGCAGCTGGTGCGTAATGATGACAACCTTACCACCTTCAAGTGGCAAATGTCTAAAATCTGGGAGCCTCATCCTCCTGGAACCCTTAGGGCCTCCATGACCTGTATGGGAACCCTTTACTTGACTTTTACCAGATTTTCTGCTGGTTGTTCTAAGTGTTCTTTTGTGGCTATTGTGATATGCCCATATATTAACACAAGTATTTACATATATACATATTTTTGGATATGTATTCATATAACAGTGACAATTGGATGTAGATTATATTTTATTGAGTGGAGAGCATTTTGTAAATTATATTTTTTTTACACTCTAACACCTCTTTACACCATCTCATGGCTTCTCTTGTAGCAAATAATTCAACTTGAAATACTCAAGCGCTGAGAGACAGTTTAATTAGTTTGAAGGATATTTCTTTATACCTAAACAATAAACAGCATACTTACAGGTTCTTTCCTCTCAGGCATTAAAACATGATTTTTTTTTTTTTTTTTTAATAAATGAATCTGATGGTTTATATACAGAAAATCTCACCAAATTGACCATTTGTCTGTATATTGTTTTAGTAATAAATCTGCTTCCCATCAAATTTATTTATATATTTTTTTAATGCTTACCAGGTTCTGATATCATTCATAAACGAACTATGACATAACCAAGTTCTCTTTAATCAATAGTGCCTAGTAAACATAAAACAGTGTTCTTTATATTGTCAAATAAACTAATAAGTTGGACAGTTGGACATTGAATTAGCATTACTTATCTCTCCCTGGCCACGACTAATTCAGTTGATATGAAAGATTCAACCATGTGTATTACCACATTTTTGTATTAGCCTACTATACTGTATTACTAATAATAATCTTATTGGACACTAAAGGAGATTGGCCAACTTAAATCTGTTCATTGTAAACTTTCAGCGACTTCCTTATTTGCTTTCACAGGGTCCCTGAAGACTAACAGGGTCTGAAGTGTTGAGAGCTTAAAATTGTGTAGATTGAACCTGGCTATTATCCTAAAGATTTTTGTAGCATCTGCTGTTAAAATTTGAACCCTTACAAGCTGTATTGTACAGGGTCTGGCAGAGGAACCTGACTGTTTTTAAATTGAAATTACGACAAAACTGTATCGTTTGCGTACATTATTTTATTTTAGAATTACAATACATCTCAAAGTATTTTACCTACATCAATTACTTTTTGAAAATTGTGTTCCTACTTCAATCCACAAAGCTAAATAAGTACATTACATCAAAATTATGCTTGCCTTTGCGCATTCAAGTAAAAAAAATTGCGAAACTTAGTTATGAAATCTACGTGTAAACAAGATTGCATCAGTTTCGCCGCCATTTCAGTATTCATCAAAATGATAATATTCCATGTCCAAATACCATACTGTTGTGGGAGGCAATTGTTTTTTTACTTGAATGCGCAAGCGTAAGATGTACTGGCGACAACGAGTTACGACACTACACAGTTTCGGCTGATTCCAACTTTTCACGAAACCATAATAATAATTTTGATGTAATGGACTTATTTAGCTTTATGGATTGAAGTAGAAACACAATTTTCAAAAAGTAATTGATGTAAGTAAAATACTTTGAGATGTATTGTAATTCTAAAATAAAATAATGTATGCAAACGATACAGTTTTGTCGTAATTTCAATTTAAAAACCGTCAGGTTCCTCTGCCGGACCCTGTAATTGTTAAAATTATAACCCTTACAAGCTGTATTGTAATTATTGCTGATAAAAATATTAGGGATGGAGCATAATGGCAAATATTTTTTTTTCTCAAAGTAAGGCGATGGCACCATTAGATGGTGTATGTCTCTAGTATAGGTACACATCGTTTGGTGGCATTGTGATGCACGGTTATACAAACACAGGGGATGGTAATTTAGTTTTAAGTCAGCCACCATGCAGATTGGATATGACAAAATGTGAACAGCATTCTTACTACTTAATAGTCACTATCTGAGGGAGAAATGCCAGAGAATACCACAAGGAACTGATGGAAGCTTTGGGAAAAAAATGCCCATCCGTACCGAACTTTAAGGGATCATGGAGTAGTTATATGAGCTTTCATGCTTCCAACTACCGTGTACTTTAGAGTGGTAAGATGCAATTGCGTGTGGATGTTTATGGATGTTTGTTTCCTTCACTATCCTACATCTAGTACCCATAATCTGCATTATACATACACAAGCATATTTATTAACACGTACATCATTTTTATATAAATTGCATGAATTACATAATTGTATTCTTATTTATATTGTTTTCCGTAACAAATATAAATAAACAAACAGAACGACATAAAGATTTAAAATGAAATGATTAAAACCTACCACAGTCCCTTGAACCTTACCCAAAGTATGCATAAACAATTAAAACAATTGATTAAAAAACTAAAATCCCAGTTTCGATGTACTTTTCACGATTAAAGTGCAATGCCTGGAGAAAAATTACAACCTCAGATTCGAGTTCCCTAGCCCAAAGAACTCCTACATAATGAGTTTCGTTCAAGCCATTCAATGCTCTTTTTTTCCTGCTTGCTATGGCAATTAATCTCACAATTGAATATGTCTTGTTAATAGATGGTGTTGGATGTTCAAGGGATATAACGAATGATGGCTTTTATATAGTAGATTCCATCCCCGCCCTTTCACTTGTATATTTCATAATTTTAAAATGGTCCCACATTCAAAAGAAAAAGTAGTTGCCATGACTTATGCCCCATCCCTCGTATTTTCTGTACTCTTTGTAGGATTACCAAACTAAAATGTGTAAGAGAAGATTCTCTTTGGGCTGTGTAGTTCTCAAAGAACTGCTCATTTTTTTGTACTTTACTCAAGTAACTTGTTGAAACATTTGTGGTAATGCATGCTTTCAGGCTATGGTGGATTCCCAGCATATCCTGGATATGTGTACCCATATCCACCACCTCAGCCACAGCAGCCGCCGCAGAATCGTCAGTGGTGAAAAACAGCAAGCTATTGCAACACAATATTTTGCATGTTAGCATAAACAGATTTTTACTATTGCTCTAATTTTTACAGAGTTACACGTGGACTGGAAGCATAAAACTTGAGTAAGGTGACTTTTTTTTTTTTACAGATTGCTCATGTACAGGTTTTTGCAAAAGATGTTTGGAATCTCGAAACATTCTGCTTCATTTGGAAAGCAGTTTTGAATGCTTGAGAAATCTATCAGCATGATACATTCTAATGCTTATGCTGAAATAGCTTCGAGCTGTGCCAGTGTACATTATAAATATATTAATAAAGTGCTATTTTACATAAGCTGTTACAAGATTTGAATTGTACACATCAATTGCCACATTAAAAATATATGTATGTTATTTACTAGCAGAACTGAAGGATTTTCGTATGGAGTGCCAGACTGATAATTATATTATGATCGGTGATGTGCATGTTTGTTTCATCGTTAGACATTCTTGATAATGGGATAATATTTTTTTAAATTAAATATTGAAGTCAGTGTTTGTGTTAAGCGAGTAGCTGAATTTTATCTTCATAGTATTATATTTTTGTGTCTATTTTGTTATCTTGAAGTATATAATACATGAAATTCTACCTCCATCCTCTCAGACACGATAAAATTTAAGCATGATTAACCTCCAATATTTAGTGTTTCCCAGAATTCAACCAAAAAATTGGAAGAATTGTAGAGTGGACTCAGATAAACATTTTCATACAAGGAACTTATTGACTATGGGTTCAAAATACAACACAGTAGTGTAAAATGTGTTAGTGGTCTGCACACCACTACCTAGACGAAGTGAAAACAGATGACAGAGTGGCGTAGGTGTAAACAATAATACAAGAAACACGTAAATAACTGTACAAGCTATACTAAGAACAAACAGACATACAGAATACAGTCATCAGTTACCATAGTTTTCCTCTAAATTTAAATTTTTGCAAGAGACATGGACCAATGCGATTTTATGAGATACCATGGCACAATATTGAAATACTCGTAAATTCAAAAAGATGTATGAGGGTGGATCGAAAAGTAACGCACAATAATTTTTTTTTTTTGCAAAAAGTTTCATAGGTACAATTTCGCTATATAGTCACAAAGTTTCTCAACACAATTCTCCCATTGTGATACCAGTTTCAAAATACCCTGTTCATAGAAGTCCATTCGGTTGGAGTATAGCCATCTCCGGACTATTGTATTCACTTCTGCATCTGACAGAAAGAGTTGATCAGCCAGGAATTTCTTCATGGGACCAAACAAATGAAAGTCCGACAGTACCAGGTCTACACTATATGGAGGATGCTAGAGCACCTCCCAACCAGATTTGTTGATTTTCTCGTCCCCATACCCGCCATGCATGTCCCTATAAATTTCACTTGGGTTATCCCTTGAAAATTGCACTATACCTCATTGCTCTTCACAAGTGGACAAAAGTAACATGCATGCCATCTTTGTTGCATAGTTCACACTTCTTTCGCTAGTGCTACACACGAGAACAAAGTAGCGTCCGTAGCAGAAGCTTCAAACTCCATCTTGGTGAAAGTTCAACATCCCAGCCCCAATACCAACGCAGAAAAAAATTCTTGTGCATTACTTTTCGATCCACCCTCGTACTAACTAAAAATGTGAATTAGCTCTTGAAGTTTTATTATCTAAATCGAACAGTAGACTGCATACCCCTTCAGTGTTTACAGTCGAGGACTCACTCATACAATGCCTTCAGTTTTCTCATAACAGTGCTAAGTACATAAACATTTGAACTTTCATCATTGGTGTGCATATTCCCACAGAAAAGCCCATTTTACCAAAACAAGAAAGCCCATAATTTTCAAAATACTGTTCATTGAGTATTAAAAATTAATTTTCTTGTGAGAAAGTGTGACTGCTGGCATGGTCTTGTGGTTAGTGTCGCTGACTACAGATCCGTTGGCCCGGGTTCGATCCCCGGTACCTCCTTGGATTTTTCTGAGGTGGGGAGGTCTGGAACGGGGTGCACTCAGACTCGTGATTCAAATTGAGGAGCTACTTGATAGAGAAGTAGCGGCTCCGGTCATGAAAACCACCATTAACAGCCATGGGTGTCGGCATGCTGGCCACGTGCCCCCCAATCCTGCCATCTGCCTATGGTACATGATGCAGCAGTCTGGTGGTAGGCCAAGTCCTTTCAGGGATGTAGTGCCACGGAGTTTAGTTTAGTTTAGTGAGACAATGTTTATCCTTGCATTTTTTTTAAAGCATATGTAAAGCACTTTACAGTTGGTGCAGTGGTGGTGAAGCCAAGTCAGATCTCGCTTTATAGGTTTTGCTGCATAGACTCTTATGGCTGTTCGTTTTTACACACTAATTTGCTGCAGTGAAACTAAAGCGCTTTATGGGTTTGCTTTAAAAAAGAATGCAAGGAACAGAACAAAGAATATGAAGAGATATCAGCATACATATTCCTCAATGATTTATCAGTGAAAATATTGTATGCCAAAGAGCATCACAGCTCAGTAAATATGCTGCTTAAACCATAAGTTCCTTACTTCAAAATTTTTGTCGAATCCACTCTACTATCCCCCAATTTTTTGTTTTTAATTTTGGGACATTCTGTATAGTAAAACATGCATAAGTGAAAGTGCTAAAGTCCAGACGTTTCAGTTTTGGAGAGGTCTCCGTTTTATGCAGGGTTGGATATTTTTATATGTACCTAAGTATAAGAAAATTTTTTAAAAATTGTTACTGATAATAAACAGGTAATTACTTCATACACTATAAATGACAGGTAGTAAGTGCATCACTTTGATGACCATCTTAAGGGAACCAAGGCATTATTCAGACATTAAAGGGCCTGGATGTTTTGTCCAGAAACCGTAATTTAGGCTTGGAGTTAATTAATGTACTGTAAATCTACAACGCGGTACCCATGATTTATAATCCCTCCCAGAGGACCTTGTGCCCAGGAATTTTAAGTTTTTTAAAAATCCATCTACCTTGCTTGGATTTCAACCCACAACCCATAGTTCTGGAGGTGGGCATTCACCATTGAGGCCGACTAAATTTTGAAGCTCAGTTTATTGATTTTGCATTTACTGTTTTAAATGCCCTTTGTGCGACATCATAAAATAAGTGTACTTCATTTTTTTTAAAACCTTGTGAATATACAAATAGAAAAGCATTGTACATTATCTTCAGGTTATCAATCAGTATGTGCAGCAGTCTGGAGGTAATTCTTTCCAATACTGCAATGTCTCACTATGACCTGATGATAACATACTGTTTCTGAATTTAAGAGTAATGTGACCTACTTGTAGGCATGCTAATATTAATATCTGTGGGAAATGAAGGTTGAAATTTTGTATTATATTTTTACCATTGATGCTCAGTTCATAAAAAATGAAATTATGTTGTATTAATCACTTGTATTTCATATTTGCAGGTATGTTTTTTTCTTTATGAAATATAAAAACATGAAAGGAACTGGCATTGTTTTTCCCAAAAATATTTTTAAAAAGTTTCCTCCTGTCACAGCCTCTTCTTCTCCTTCCTTTCCTCAATTTTTTATCTTTTATGTTATTCTTGTTTTGTTGTAATCTTTTAAGTGTATTTTTCCCTATTTCCCTTTGTTTGTGTATACTGTAATTTAGCATCTGTTTTGTAGCATAGAAAACATAATTCAAGATTTGACTAGTGTTGAGAATATATTATTGTTTTTCGGACTTCCAACTGAGTTGGAGGATTTTCTCCAAGCTTTTGGCGGCTATTTGCGCTGCCGTCTTCTGGGAGAAGTGAGCTGGATTGGAAAATATCCGTTTGTTTCATATATTGGAAAGCCAGGAAATTATAAAATGGGTGGGGGGGGGGGGGGGGGGCAATAGGAAAATTAGAAAATTGAATAATTTTTTTTCTTTCTTTCTTTCTTTCTTTCTTTCTTTCTTCAATATTAATATTATATGTGCAATTTTATGAGGATGGGCTTTGTCTACCCTGCCTTCGAGGAGTCGTCAATTAATGGGAACATGCAGCAGGTTAGGAAAATTACTTCGCTAGGGTGGATACAGAGTTTCATAACAGTGTCTGCATTGGGATATGTGTTTCTTAAAGCATTAATGACCCATGACTCCAAGCGTTGGTGATTTTACAAACTTGAAATTTGAGCAGAGAACCATTTTCAAATTCCACATAAAAGTCACAAAATTAGGTACAAAATTCTTGCAATGTTTAAGAAGACTACAGCAATGAAGCAGAGAACTGAAAAGATGTATTGAGTAGCATTCGTATTTAAAAAACTGTAGAATGTTTCTGGAACTTAACAGGAGGCCAAGGCTGACTACAGGGTCGTTGTTAATTCACCATACAGGTAATCTATGCATTTGTACATTTATCATCTGTATGTCAACTTATGCACCATTCTATATTCATGTGCATGGGACAAAATTTGATAAATTTTGGCATCAGTAATATCTCATGTGGAACCGTTCAGATGATTCTCATATTCACTTTGGCCATGACCATGTTTCTGTCAAGTTTGTTCCTTAGCTCCCGGCATCCAAGCACGAAGAGCACCATTTGCAATATGCCTGAAGGCATATTTAGTTTGTTGGTTGCTCACCCATTCTATTGCATGGCCTTTTAAGCTAGTAGATGAATATTTTGAATTTGACCACCTGTGTGGTCTCATGGTTAGTGTCACTGGCTACAGATCAGCAGGCCCTGGTTCAATCCTCATTAGATTTTTCTGAGGTATGGAGGTCTGGAACAGGGTGCTCTCAGCATCGTGATACAAACTTGATTGAGAAGTAGAGGCTTAGGTCATTAATGACAGTGGGTGTCTGCATGCTGACTACATGCCCATGAGATATTACATGCCCCCCAATTCTGCCATCTGCCTAGGATAGATGGCACAGTGGTCAGATAGTAGGCCTAGTCCACTCCCTCCAGGGCAGTGGCGGATCCAGAGAGACATTTGGGGGGGGGGGAACTAAAGTAGAGAGGGAAGTTTTTACTCATAAAAATTAATTATATCCAGTACACAATTGAAAACAAAATGAAAATTTCAGCATTTTCTTACAAAGGTATTTCAAAATAATGGATGTCGTTGCTTTAATTTAAGTATTTGGGTTATGTTCTAATAAATTTTCAATAATTTGTGCTTAATGTTACAAATTTTGGGGGGAATTTTCCCCCCCGTGGATCCGCCCCTGCTCCAGGGATGTAGTGTCAAGAAGATTAGATTAGAATATTTTGAATTTGATAATATCACCTTTTAACAAGCAGACTATGCTAATATTTCTCAATGTACGGTAAATATTTTGTATTATTGTGAATATTTTGTATGGTTACCATTTTTGTATTATTTGTATTTAAAATAATTAACTTAATTGCATTTTTGTAATTCCAAGGGACCAATAAAGAAGCCACTATCTATTTATCTAGCATCCAACATTTTCACAAACAGAGAAGGCCATGGAGAGGAAACGACATGACCCTCTATAATTTCGAGAAACTATGAACATACTATTTTGAGCAAAGTAGTTTTTCCAAGGAGGCCATGTTTTGCTGCAAAAAAGTACGCCATATTGCCTATTAGGGAAGAAGTGTTTATCTTACATGTTTTTTGGAATGTGCTGCGTATGTGAAGATCGCAAGTTTATTAACAATTTCTCAGGGGTAACATTAAAAATCTACCTTCATGCAGCTCAATTCAGTTTCTGGCACTTGTCGAAATAGGAAGTTTCGGGCAGTGGGGTGTGAATTTTATACCGATACTTATTTTGTTGTGACTGGAGAGATGAAGTAGGATACCTGTATTTTATTTGTCTTCCGTACTTTGTATAACGTGCACATTATATAATCTATTACCTGTATATCACCGTTTGAACGATACTGGGAACAGAAGAAAGAAGATTTGACGTTTAAGTGACATCTTAAAGGAGGAAAGGAAGATGTTGTGGAGATGCGAACTCAACCAAAGCAATTGAACAGAACAGACAGTACAGTTTAACGACTCCAATTTTACTGCTACTTCTAGTTAAAACACCATTCATTATTCCTTGGTATCCTGTTATTGTCGTTTGAAGGCCTCAGAAGTATAAATAGACCCATCTTGATTAAGAGTACTGTAATGTAAGCAACAATACTTCATGAAAGACAACAAACAGCCTACATCAGACCATTGCAATAAGGCCTAGATCCTTAGTACAAATTTTTATGCCTAACTAATTACGAAGGCTGATTTGTGCCAAGGCCTATTAGAAGAATGATAATATTTCAACTAGCATACTGGGCTAAATTTCACATTGATCTTCCCTGATGTGCTTCAAGTTCTCCACTTTCCTTCACATTAGAAGTTCAACTCGGTTCCAATGTTTTCCTGGATTAATTTGAGAACATCATTGTTATTCTTGCTGTGTGTTTGCTTTGGTAAGTATCAATACCGAAATTCTATTGTCAAGCTCAGGCTATTCATATGTAGGCCTAAACTAACATTCTCCAGAAAATATTACCCTACTTCCTTGACAAGCATAAACTTGTTGGCAATGGTGCAATTCAAGGAGCCCCAGGCATATGACAGCTTAACAGTTCAGTGATATTAGTTCAGCAGTAGTAGATAGCATGGGTCTATTACAGCTTTAAGCACCCATACTGGTTGATTCATTTCATGCTCGTAAGTGGCCCATAGGTTGTCTCCCAAGATCCTCGTTGGCTGCTTAAGATCTTTCGTCTCATTGAAAAAGCTCTATATCCACAATGTGCCCTTCGCAGGGTAGTCTGTAGTCAAAGAATAACGTGTGGTGAGTAATGGACACCATTCAACACTTCACTTGCATTTGGGGCATTGGTAGCTGGTAGTCAGCAGTCATGAAATTTATCTTTCACCACCGACTGCAAGTTATGTATTACAAATATCATTTATATGGGTTGCACATTGTGGATAGAGCTTAATCATAGGCCTATACATTGCCAACAGGTTACAAGCAGAAAATAATTCTAGGTTAGTAGCAGTTAGGTTCAGTAATTGTTTAGTAGGCTAATCCTGTACTTGGCAGGTCCCTTACTCATTGTTAAGTTAGGAACATTGATCATGTTACATTAGCAAAGATACCAATGCCAACATAATTCTGGACCCGCCAAGTAGAGGACAGTTAAATTTTTAATGATGTTAACTCACTGTCACACTGCGGGTTACTGCAGACTTTTGTTTGTAGTCCCACTGTCTGAAGGGTAGGATCCCTTGAATGCACCACCAGTCAAGAGAGGAATGTTTTTAATTATTCACTGCCAAACCAAATGTTTTTAATTCTTATTTATGTATTCTAAACATTCGCATGACTTTTTCAACCTCAAAAATGTGTTTTGCTATTTTTTCTACCCTCAGAAAAATGTTCCTGTTTTCTTGCTTCTGTAACACAGGCTAGCTTTGTCTACCTTAATTATTACATTTACTTGTTTCTTGCCTCTGATTATAGATCTTTGAACCTCATGACTTTTTTTACCCTAAGAAAGATTTTGGCAAGTTTATAGTTTCCGACTCACCCTGCTCCCCTTTCCATCGTCCATCGGCCGCTTCCCCTCACCGCCTACCGCGCATCTTCCCGCGCGCATCTTCCCCGCTATGGCGCATGCCGGCCGAAGCCCGCAGCTTGCTCTAATAATTGCAATTACCATTATAAAAAACAACATAAAATTTCACGAATTATAATTAAAACATTGTTCTGCAATTTAATTGTCGAACAATTAAAAAAATACCCTTGTACCAAACATCATATTTCACGATCTTTAAACACCGATTTGATAATATAAAAAAATCGAAATGTACATAATATTTCCCAATTTTTAAAAACGCCGTGTTATGATATAAAACATGGCTTAATTGATGCAGAAAAATTCCCTTGCACCAACAGTACTCTTTTCCTAACAAACAAAACATTTCAAAATTTGAAAAAGCTATTCTTGCGTTGACACTCGCGAATGCATGAAGTCACCCTTAGTACCTATGTATGAAATCTTTCTTTCTTCACTGCTCAACTGTCATTCGTGGCATAGTGGGTTAAGACTCCTATATAGCTATAACGCTAGGAGTTCCGATAGATAGGTAGGGTGACGAGGAGGTGAGAGGAAGAGAGGAAAGAGACGGGAACGGAAGAGAAGAAAGGAAAAATAAATTATTTTTCTCCCCACCCAAAACCCCTACTTTCCACGCGGTAGTGGTGGGGGACTCGGGTGAGTCGCAATATATATTTTTCCCAAGATTTTGATATTTTTTTGCCTCTGATTTCAGCTTTTCAAATACTGTCACGACTCTATCCTGAGAAAGATTTTGCTATTTTTTTTCTTCTTAGTAATTTTAGCTCTTGTAACACTCAAACATGATATTGTTACAGATTTAGTCAGGAAATAAAATTGAGATAGGCTAGGCTACCTCAAGTGCTAATTGGTTCACATTTCACTTGCAATTCTTCTATGGAAAATGTTAAGAAAAGGTCCTCCCACATTTCGGAATGTAGTTGAATTTGCCATACGAAATGCTTCACCTTTTCCCATACTCCCCCATCTCTCTTAAGATACTGTACTGCCATTAAACAAAAAATCACCCTGGACTTACTTACTCTTGTAAATGATGTGGCTGTGGCTATTTGATACCGGTACATAGGCTATCTTTAGTTTATTTTATTAATTTATTTTTTAAAATGACATAAGATAGGCCTATTTTAAAATTTATTTTGTTATGCTGGGTTGTACCTTGTAACAACATTTTAGTTTTTTTACCAGTAATTGTTTTGTATGGGTAGTAAAATTCTATTCTATTCTAAAAATATTTTTAATACAATTCAGAGTACCTATATAACTTACGTATTGTCAAACCTCTGTAGCCTATAACCAAGATCGATATAATGATAAACATGCATTTATCGATATTTACTTTGGTCCTGGCAAAGGCCTACGGTGGGCCTGTATCTTAATAATGTTAAATTTCACTCATTACAACAATGAAGCTATTCCAGAAAGATCCTTTTACAATAATGCTTTGAAGTTCAATTACAAACCTGTAGCTTAAGCATTCAGATGGTAGGAGATAAAAGATTAGTGTCCATATGAGCCAGCAATCTCTTCCCTCTCTCCATCTGTAAGGACACATTTTCTGAATGTGTAAGTAATGGCTGTGGGAGATGACATGCTGACCACATACCCTACAATCCTACCATCTACCGGTGACTTTGAAAGACAGCCAGGTAGTTGGCAGAGCATTCCATCCACAGTAGACCTATAATAATGAAGGAAATGCGCACAAATGTGCATGTTTAACACGGTGTAAACTTAAGTGTCTTTACTATATGCTGTAATAGATGTAGTTCTTTATTTGCATTCTTCAATATGGTACTTTCCACACCAACATCCACAAAGTTCACATATACAATGTTCGTCTGGGTCATGAAAGGTCTTCCTTGTACACATCTTGTGGTGGAAACCATGGGCCGCAAGTCTGGTCGGAACATGCCTGAGCGCGAAGTTCGTCTTCATCAAGTCCATATACACCAAGGCGTCTGTAGCGTAGAACTCCTCTGGGATAGTGGCTGCCTTCTCTCCCCTTTTGTATATCGCTGCTTCCCATGCCTTTGTTGTCTGTAGTTGGAGGTTTAGCCTGAGATCTTCTAGGTAGAACGTTTCTTTTGTCATGGCGTACACGAGTCTTGATCTCGTTGTTCTAGATAGACAGAGTGCCTTCTTTAAGTACGTAGCTTTCACTTTTTCAATATCAGCCATGTTCCTTTCTGACAAAAATGTCCATATCATCTCGAGCCCTTACGTCACAATTGGTGTTATTTTCAAGTTAAATAGCTTCATGGCTGTGACAAGGGAAAGATGTGGGAGATCTCTGATATCGTTCATTGCGATGATTGCCTGCGCGGTCCTTTCCTTTACATGTGTACTAAATGAGGTGCCCGTTGTTTGTAGCGTCATCCCCAGGTACTTGAAGGAGTTCTTCACTTCAATTCTTTCTCCGTTGCAGAAGAATTCTTTGTCTGTGTCCCTTAACCTTCCACCATTTCTGAATATCATTGCGACTGTCTTAACCGTGTTTATTTGTAGCCCATTACTTGCTGCTCATTCAGGGGTTCGCCTTGAAGCACTCCATTCCCCTGACTGATCTCATTTGATAAAACTTTATTGTCATTGATACGTATATAGTTTTCTGATAGTATGGAGTGCACCATAAGACCTAGTGAGTGATCCTTTCCGATAAGATTCTCCAACTTTGGGACTAAGATCATTCTGTCCAAGAGATCGAAGGCTTTAGTGTAGTCAACAAAAATCGTGTACAGTTTCCCGCCACATTCGTTCTTGGCTTCTTGAATGTCTGTCATAAGGTTGCGCACTGCGTGAAGTGTTGACCTGTTCTTTCTAAAGCCAAATTGCTCATCTGGGATCAGGTGGTCCGTCAGGGTTGTCAGTTTCTACGCCAGAATTGCAGTGAATATCTTGAAAGCCACGCATTGTAATTAGATCCCTCTGTATGAGTTCGGATTCTCTGTGTCCCCCTTGCCTTTATATAGAATTTTCACTACTGATTTTCTCCATGTCTCTGGGATTCTTTTGGTTTCCAAGCATTTATTGAACAATTTAGTCCAGGTGGGGATAAGCCAGCGCTGAGTCTCTTTCAAGTGTTCGTAGAAGATCATGTCAGGGCCTTCTGCTCTATGGTTTTTTGCTCTGCTTATTGCTGTTGCCACTTCTTCCGATGTAATATTTATGTTTTCTATTGGTAGACCTATCAGTACCAGTAACATGAAATACATTACATGTAGATGCACCAAAAAATCATCATAACTCACTCAGCTGCAGTTCAGGTTTTATCAGATGATATTTTTGATGGTGTTTTCATATAAGAATACAGTTTAAAAACACATTGTGCTGCTCTCACATAACTGAACTTAAGACTGTACTATTTATGATTAATTATTTGTGGATGAAGGATCCTAGGTGAAAAACTTTGCCAATAACATTTATAAAATGTTCCTTATTAAAATTTTATATATTCAATGCATCAATAGACTTTATTTAAATGCCTAATTGCTGGTTAACATGAGTTCTTATTGATTGATTTTTCCTAGACCTTTGCTTCAGTTGAAGAGCCTGTAGTATTGTATAAGTGTTAAAGAAAATTATTTGTTTGACTGTAATCTGTAATTTGTGAATGGTAAAACCAGTAATTTTGTTTTAGGAGTATCAAGCAGCAATGTTGCAACCACGAACCGCTGTGAGTACTACAATGACACACTTTGTCAAGAATCAAAGCAAGGATGTTTTGAGACACAAGAATGTGACCAACCAGAGCCGGAGAAGCGGAATCACTGCTTTGTACTCTGGCAGAATGACAGTATTGGAAAACCGTACATTAAACTTAAGGTGAGTTAATTCTATTTATTTCTGCTGTTTGCTCATAACATTTGTCAAGATGGGTAGACCTTTTCTTGAAATAATCTGACAGCCTAACCATTATTGTTAACACTCACAACTTAATAATGTGAATAAAGCATAAGATATTTATTTAGTAGTAAAAGATTTTAAGATTCTGTATAAAATTAATTTCAGTACATATTTTGCTAAGCGTTCCATGTAATGTGTGTAAGTTCCATCAGGTTGCAAGCAACCTCTGGTGATCCCTTAAGGGGATTTCTCAGCGGATTTGTTTCTGAGGTGCACCAGTCTTCTACCTAACACTTAAATCTAAGGGCAACACACCCAGTCCAGAACCCGGGAAAGGGATTTTTTAGTAGTGAATCCAGCTGGGAATCATTCATATTCATTTATTCGTCCAGAAACAATACATTGAACCTGAATTGCCGAGGTGGAAGGCAGGCACACTACCAAGTCACCTAGAACAGCGGACAGATGTTCCTTAGTTGCAATAAAGGGAGTTTTCATATATTTCAAAGATAATAAAACTATTTATCTCAATGCTCACTTTCACAGTATTTTGTTCTTGCTCAAAAACATTTCTTAGTAGATGGATTCTAACTGAGGATGAATGAGGATGTCATTCCAAAGTGCAGTCCAGGTTAGTGACAATTCTAGTGAAGTTAGTGTGTATCAATCCATCTCATTATTAGTTTTATATTTCTTATGCCTGTTGCTCACGGTCAAATTTTTCTTTAAATTTATTGCACAACTATCACTTTTCAACAAATTGGTATTGCTAACGATCAAATTCGCCTTTTGTCAAGCGTTTGGTTATTCGCGTCGGCATATAGGACTTGTTCTAATTCTAGCAAAAAGGCTGTCAAAAGCCAATCAGCGCAACGAACGTGAACAGCCCGCGCCCCGGGCGGCATTGTGGAGAACTTGCTGTCTGCAAGCCAAAAGATTGCAGTGCAGCCATTTTCCTTGCTCACATATTCTTCTTTTCCTAGCGTAGCAACTACATCAAAATAGCATGGGTATATACCTGTGTAGATATCGTTATTCCGAACGGATTAGTATAAAAATCATGACGAGAACACGACTTGTTGCCATACAAAAACGAAATGAAAATTCGAAGCGGGATGGCATAGGAGCCGTATTTGTATATGCACGATTCATGCATTCTTCCATCATTCCTTCATAGCCTTGTGGTAGGATGCTAGACTGTGGAGCTAGAGGTCTCGGGTTCGATTCTTGGTATAGTAATTTTTTTTTCTTTCATAATTATTTTAAATGATCGTAAACAATGTATGATTTTAATATTTCAAAGCTTCACGCATTGTTTGCTTTCTTTTATATGAAAAATTCAAATACACAGGGCAAAGGAAACAACAGGATGTGAAATGTATAAAATTACAATAATAATTATAAATAGCTAAAGTATTAATGTTCGGCAGATTTAAAGGACAACTTTAATAAAATCATGGCAAAAACCAAATATAAGGTGCATCGTCGCATGAGAAATAGCCCTCCCCCAGCGAAGCACTTTCTTTTATACCACGATCTAGCGAATTCTTCGAGGATACACAGGCTGACAAACTGTTGGGTACAAGGCAAACCTGTGGGAACTCTCGAATTTTTTATATTTGGTACAAGGGGCACTCTCGAATTTTTAATATTAGGTACAAGGGACACACTCACAGTTTTAATATTTTTTTACAAGGGGCACTTCCGCATTTTTAATATTTGGTATGGTCGGGAGTGTCGGCGACAATATACAAGGATAGTTTGTCGCCATGCTGCGCGGAGAAACAAAATGTGAATATCGAGTGGGCAGAGCTTAAACAGCACGTTATATTTGTCTTTCGTAAATATCATAACACTGAAATAAATTATTTATAAGTTTTGTAAATTATCTTAATAATGTGATCTTGTCCCATCCCAATTAATCTGGATAATTGTTGTCTTTTAATGTAAACGATACAACAAACTACCATTTCCAGCAGAGTATGAGTAGCTGAAACTTTAGAGTACAGGAGTCTACCACTAGGTGGCAGGGTAATACTACGATGTTGCGAAATTTAGTACACAGAGGGAGAATCATTTGCTAGTATCCATTTGATGACTCATTTGACCGTTAGCAAAGGTGGTTTTGTTTAAACGTTTGCTTAAATTTGTTGTACAATAAATTTAACGAAACAATTTGACCGTGAGCAACAGGCATTAGTCATTTTGCTGATGAGCTTCTAAATTTCTCTGTTACATAGGACTAATATGCCTTTTTAACCTTTTCACTGCTAATATAGCCTATTATTCGCTGTGCAAACTGCTGGTGCTGAATTAATTTGCAAATTTCTTTTGTAATCATAAATTGACAAACAATAATATTGTTAATACTTTGCCAGTTTACTCCAAAACAAGAGCACAGCAGGTGGTCATACAATAGCATAATATCTAATTTTGGAATGGAATATATAACACATTCAAAGATTTTGTTTATATGTCAAAATATACGACATTGTACTCTTTACTAATGATGTAAAAGAGAACTCATTAATCTTATAAATAACCGAGTAAGCAATACATTTTCTTTGTCACAGATAAGTATCACAAATGTGCAAGAGTATGACACAGCTAATAGAAATGTAAATTGCTTGCAAGTTAAGAATTGTACTGTTGTAAAATTCTATAGGCTACAAGATATTTAAATTTGATGGTGCAAATAATTGTACAGTTTGTGTTACTTTACATTTCAAATCATAGAACTTATCATTTGATAGATATCTCTCAGATGCACATTTACTGTCATTTACAAACACTGTCCACTTCATTCCTGGAATACAAAAGTATCTCTCTAAAGTCGCATTGTAGGGGGGGCCCACTTTCAAAACAAATTTTTTTGTCATAAAACACCTAATATCACACGTATTATGTTATAGATTGTTCTCTGGAGAGATGATGTTGCCTTGAAGAGTGTTTGTGTCCAACCCGCCCGCCCTAAACATTACACTTTCTTTTATAACACGAACTAGCGAAAAGTGCCGTGAATGCCGCCATATTTTTATATAGAAACTCATGATTGGCCGTTACAGGTGTGACATCTCACCAGCAGACCACGTAGAATTCTGGGAAATATGTTCACCAACCTGTCACTAATTACTAATTTCGGGAAAATTCAGAATGCCCTACTAAATTAATATGACTGTTCACAACCTAACAGAACCTGTCACTAATTAGTAACACCGTTCCTAACCTAACTGCCACTAAACTAGAATTTCGGGAGAATTCAGCAATGTACAAGAAGCGTCATGTTGGTCAACATGCCACGTTGGAAAACAAGAAACATCCGTGGAAACCTGTGCAAATCGCGAAGTGGGCCCCCCTACATTGCGACTTTGTTGTAACTCTATTTTCATGCTATTCAGTATCCACAAATTAGAATTTCTATATTACAAATTTACAAGTGCTTCCAAGTCCTGAGAAAAGCTTTACCTTGTAGCGAATTAGTTAATGATCCTAACATTATTTCGAGGAACATCTTCATCCATCTCATCATTGTGAGACCAAAAGAACTCATATTTTTCATAAATGACTTAATTACCATTATTAGGCAAGTTGCATAAACTGTTTTTGTTCGAACATAATTAAATGTTTAAGTTTTGGGTAAATGTATAAGTTTTGGGTTTTTAGAATACTTCGTAGTTGATTAAGTTGATGACTCACCATCAGCTGTTATGGTTCTCTTCTTTCCTGATTGATGGCAATTTGCAGGGCTTCTCTTGAAGCTTGAACAAACAATACACATTATAACACAGAAAATAAATTCAGTGTAGTATAATATTAAAAGCATTTGAAAAAACAGAAATAATGCTAACTCAAATGCCGCTAGCAAACAAAATAGAGGTGGGAGGCCAAGAAATAAAAATTGTAGAAAAATTTAAATATTTAGGTGAAATAATCACTTAACCATCATGGCAAAATAGAATAGATAAACTGGTTAGAGCACAGCATGTTACCAAGAATACATACAATAAAAAGTGCCTCTCAATAGCAACCAAATTGAAACATTATAAAACAGTGACTCAACCGCAATTCACGTATGCATGTGAAACACTATTCAAAACAACTAACACAGTTGCAATAGATAGAGTACTCAAGGTAGAAAGGAGAATAGTAAGAACCTGTTTAAACAAAAATTACCAAGTAAATGGAGTCTGGAAACTAGCTTCTAATGAAACAGTATATAAAGAAATAGAACCAGTGACAAGTACAATGAAAAAAAAAACGAATATCATTTTTGGGACATATTTTACGGACACCAGAAAATAGAATTAGCAGAAAAATAATAGAAAAATTATGGAAGAGTAAGAGTAAGAAAAATATAAGATGGATTACAGAACTTAAGGAAGATATGGCAGAGCTACATATTACAGTAGAGGATTTAATATACAAGACAGACACACTCAAGATATTGAAAGACAAACACACTACACTACAGATGAAAATCAACAAACAGAGAATAGGAAGAGTAGTTCCAGAAGCAGAAAGAAAATTGCGGTCAGAAAGGATGAAGAAGTACTGGGCTGACAAAAAGAAGAAAAACCTCAACCAGAAACCTGACTAAAGTGGTCCAATGAAGGCCAAAAAATTAAAATTAAATTAAATAATATTAAAAGTAAGTCAAACGGAATTGATTTTATTTCAAATACAGGTTGTTTAATTACGCATTTTCATTCGCTTCAAGATCGTTCTGTGTTCGATAATAATCATTACCACGCCTATGTTACAGTGGAAATTGGTTTCGAAATGGGTATCATTATGATACTGTTGTCACATGTTTTAAGCGTATGGTCGAACAAAAAAAAATTACGGTTTAATATTTCAGGTCGTTTTAGGGCCAGTGCATGCAATATGAAACAGACTTTGTGTGAAATAGGAAGGGGCTTGAGGAAAGACAAATGGTAGATTAGGACGCACATATTTTTTTGAAAATACCGGTAGTATTTTTGGAATTAAAGGACTTTAAAAATAGGCTATAGGTCTATGTTATAATGATGAAAACTTGACATTAAAGTTTAGGTCTTATGCAGAACTTTCTGTACCTATTCTGTGATGCAGGTCGAAAAATAAAAATAAATCACAAACTTTTGTCTCCTGATGGTTGTGGCTGTGTTAAATCCTCCTATAACAAGTGTAAATCATGTTAGCAAGAATTTTTAATGATCTTTTTTAATGTGGTTTACTCTTCTTAACACAGGGTTGCTTTTTGAACAACATTGATTGCTATGATCAGCCTAAGTGTGTGGAAAAGCGTGAGGAGCCAAAGAAGGCTCTTATGTTTTGCTGCTGTGAGGGAGACATGTGCAATCGCAACTTCACTTGGGAACCTGTCTCCACTCATCCTCCACCAATTGGTATGTCACATTATACTTGTAGGGCCTAGTTCATAAAAACATTATATGACACTTGATAAATGTATAATTGTGGTAAAAATCTTTTAATTCCAGAAACAGAGACAAAAGCTGTTACAGGGAGGAGCGATGATGGCCTGGATGTAATGATATATTCACTGGTGCCTATTGTCATTATTGCATTCGTCGTTGCTATTGGTTATTGGTTGTTACGCCAACACAAGCTTGCTTACTTCAATGAGGTATGTTGTAAAAATGAATAATGTATTGATATGCTAAAGTAACATTTCAGTTGTGCTTTACACTTGCTTACACTAATCTAATGCCACATCAATTTACTGTAGTGCTTTTATTTTTGTACCAGTGAATGTGCTGCATATGTTTTTTTCCCTTTTTTTCACGCACTCTCAATGCTTGTGATTTAAAAAATTTAAGTGGGTAAGTATTATGTCATAATGTTACGTAACTGCAGGGCTTTAATATAGTAATATAAGAATTGAGTCAATTTTTGTGACACTTACTTCACTTGAGTTCTTTATTTGGAGACTAGTTTCGGGAAATTTTTTCTCCCATATTCATTCCATTTTGACTGCTGCTTGTTGCTGTTGCTACTTGACTGCCCTCTGGTTTCCTTAAAATGAATTTATTGATTAGTTCATTGGAGGCGGGGATTTAAAAATTCATAGCTTTGTCTTGATGTTTTCAAAAAAAAATTCCCGGGAGAAAAAAATTCCCGAAACTAGTCTCCAAATAGAGAACTCAAGTGAAGTAAGTGTCACACAAATTGACTCAATTCTTTTTTACTATATTAGAAAAGCTTCACTGTTACTAACTTCCTGTAATAATTAATATGCAGGGCTTTAGTTTGAAAATCACCTGTATTCACCTAACTCTATAAAATTTTGCAGAATGACTCAAAGGGATGTTGTTCTGCAGTTGTTTTTCTTTTATGACAGGAGCTTTAATGGGTATCTAGTACATTTTTCTCTGGGATTTTTTTTTTCATATTCAGGTCTTTTCACACCATCTGTAGCTTTATCACTATCTTTATATAACATTTGTGAACTATTACTGTCACCTTCACCACACTCCTTTCGTTTTAGCCTCTTCGGTAAATTAATTTTACTTATTAGCCTAACTCATGACCACATCCATATAAACTAATTTTTATTTTCATAACACCAACTGAGCTGCGAATGGAATTTTGTTTCAAATGTGAAGTGTGAATAGTTCTTTAAAGATTGTTGTGTTATATGATTTGTAGAGAACTCAAAAACATTATTACTGAATTTTGTGGTTTAATCAGAAATAGCTCCAACTCTATTATTTTAAATGGAACACCCATATATTTTTTTACTTTCGAATAGTGCTAACTGGGCGCTTTTCAGAAAGTACCCACACAAGATACTTCTGTGCAAATTTATTGTTGCTAAATCAAGAAAACAGAAAACTAATAATAGTAAGGAAGTTAGATTTTAACAAAAAACAAAACAAAGCTAGGTTACTTTTATCTTCTTACATGTAAACTTAACTTCTGTTGTGGCCATAACTGCGAGGAAAGTTTTCTTAAATGTGCCTGCGTAGAGCTTTGTGTTAAAAAGTGCAGATTATTATTCTGGCAGTTAAATCTCAGTACCTGTAAACAAAAGTGTTTTACTGGTATTATTTCTCTGTTTTCTATCCCAACACACCGAGTTTGATGTCACTTAACCACATGCATAAAAAGTTATTTAGATGGTACGGGACTTTTAACTAACCCTATATAGGGAGTTGAAATTTTGGTATAGCTTACCTGTACTAGTTTCAGCACCATCGCTACTATTTTCAACAGCTATGCTTCAACTGCCATAGCACCCTCCTTTGGATGTTGAACGAATTTTGAGATGAGCTCATCATCAGTCGGGATATTGAAGTTCGTGAGTTTGTTCCTCTTCTCATGAATAAAAATCTTTTTCCAGACTGAAAGCTCTGTGTGACCGTGGACACATACTATATTGTTACAACATAATCCCTTAATCTCTGAATACATCAATTAATTTGTAATTTATATAACCATTATAATATTCACCCTCTTCCTTCCACCATGTTATCATTGAAATTATTTTTAATTACCATCAATATGCTGTTGCTTTCTGAACATTGAATGTAGTGGACAGCCCTCTTCAGTTGCCATTATTAACTCGAGGACCAAGCTCAATCTATATTCAAGGCAGCTGAAAGTCGAGAATGGGCCAAGCCCAAGTAGGCTGTCATATTTAATTATGTACTAAGTTCTGGGTTCCATCTGATTCTGAGATTTACGGTAATATACTATTCACATTTCTGAATACTGCTGATCATTAATGAGATCATTAATATGAAAAACAAAAGCATAATAAAACTCCTGATTTATACTCTTTCTGACTATTTCCCTTGCACTATTTAGTTTGCACGAACATTTCCTATTACTGTCACATTTGTTTTAGCTTTGTTTGACTCAACAGTTACTAGCTTTCATACGAAAGAAGTTTTCAAAGATATTAGAACAAATGACAGAGTTGACATTATGTATGTTCAGTACTATTATTTAATGCAATATTTTAAATTTTGATATTCTATAAACACATACAGCCTTACTAATAAAAGCTGCTTATACCTGCGTTGAACGGTTGTTTGGTTGTTCACCGTGCAAGTTCTGCATAAGCCGCATTACCAATAATAGGTGTGTAACTGCCGAGGTTTGTAAGTCCAACGTCATCAAATACGTCACGCTTTTCATGACGTTACTAGCCTCAGGCTATGAAGGGACTGCTGAACGCCATCTATCGGTGTAGCGGGCAAACAACGATGGATCGTCTGCAGACTAATTGTAGTTTCAGTATTTCATTATATTGTTTTCAGAAAGCTGTAATCATGGGTACAAGTATGGAAATATGTCCCGCAAACAAGGAACAATGTTTATAATTCCGCTAAAGTAGCCCAGAATGTTTCATAACAAGTTACCTTAAGAATGGATGCATAACCTCAAAATTCAATCTCAGACAACTACGAAGCGACCGGCTGTTACGCATATCGGCCATCTTGATTATTTACGTCAAGTTTAAACAAGGGGGCCAGGCTGTGTAAAGGTTGCACACATTCAGCCTTATGCAACGATTATTAGTACACTTTCTTTCCTCAGCTGTGTATATTCCTGGTATAAATGTTACAACTGGATTATTAGTAAGACTGTAAGTAATTAAACACATAATTAATTTATTTATTTATTTTCATCCAAAATACTAGTGATGGGCAAAACTGAATGATATTAAGAATTGAATAATCTGTTCTTGAGTAATATAAAGAATTGAATGATCGTTCACATGAAAAAGTTCTCGGATGAATGCAGGATCAGAGTACTTCTCGTGAGGCTAGATATGAGAATTCGAGTTGGCATCTGTGAACTACCAAAGACTGACTTGATTGATAACTCAAATTGTCGTTTGAATGTTCAGCTCGGCAATTTATCATGATACAAGAAATAATGCTATTGGTTCCCACAGTGGGTGTGGCTCACCCATCCAGTGATCCAAACACCAATAAGAGTTAGTTTCATGCAGTGCTGTGAGATATTGCATTAATGGCATTCTACTGTAAGTGTTCACAGAGTAAAGATCCATAAGATAATAACACTGTCTCGTCTGTTGTGTGATGGTTTGTTAAAAATCGTCAATCTGGGAACATTGTACTGCTCTGTGCACATGGTAGCTGTTCGTTCATATATATGTCTTTCTTGCCTGCAAAACTGCAACCGCATTCACAAAGTTAACCAATGTGATATGAATACACAATAATTTAAGAACTTCACACTTCTCCTAGCATTTAATCATTTCAATGAATTTGAATGTTCATTCAAATACTTTTTCATACGATTCTTGATATCTCAAGAACTTTCAAGAATTGAATAATTCTGTTTTTTTTCATTCGAGTACTCCCATTACTACAGAATACATCAAGGATGCCCCTCTGTTACATCTCTTTAATTCGGTATTGTTATTTTGTCTGTTTGACATTGTTTGGGCTTGATTTAGATGCGATTAATCCCAATTTGGGTATGCTTTTTCTCAATTTGAAGTTGCATAGGAATAGTAGGCCTATACTGCTTTTCTGATTAAACCAGAGAGGTCAACAGGTCGATGTTTGGTGAGAAGACTCCTAACCTTTCTGGTTTAAGAGTGCACCATACTGTTGGCTCTTCCTCCTGGCTTCAAATTTGTTTAAAAGACCCTTAAAATTACGGTTGGGCCTGTACATGGGTAGGGTTCACCCATGAGTAATATAGTAGTAGAACCTTGTTTACCTTGCTTCTGTTTGTTAAAATTTAACCAAAGTATTTAAATTTCACATTTTCAAAAGTATTTTTAAAACCTAGTCCTAACATATGACTTTTAACGGAAGTTATATGTTTTATCATTTATACTGGTACTTAAAATTTTGTTTAGGTATGAGAAAATTAGGAATGAAGCAGGAGGTGAGCCTCATTATTATATACCTTGATCTTTTGAATCAGGCACATATATTTGAGTAAAATTGTACTGTGCATGAACAGTATTTCTGTTTACAGCTTCCAACAATAGATCCACATCCTTTATCTCCACCCTCGCCTCTTCTGGGTTTGCGTCCCATTCAACTGGTGGAGATCAAAGCAAGGGGACGCTTTGGAGCAGTGTGGAAAGCTCAATACAGGACAGACACCGTTGCAGTGAAAATATTCCCTATCCAGGTAGAATACTTAATCATTTTACAATCATTTTAGTTAAAGATTTTTGTACGGTTAAAGATTTCAATATGGTCTGCTAGGTACATTCGTGCAATTCGAAAGATCTTTGTTAATCCTATTTGTACTGATCTCTTGGTAAGTTATGATTGTACAGGTTGAACAAATAATTTTACCCTTCAGTATTGATATTGATATTTATTCACCGTAAGATTTACAAAGAAATTATGGCTTTGTCAAACTTACATCTAAATAACAATCTTATAACTAAACATAAGCTAGTAATTACAATATTTTTACAATTTAGCACTTATCTTATTACAGTAGTAGCCTAATACAAAAACATAAGTTATATAAAGATACACTAGTGTTACAAATAGTAACAATCACAAGTCACTCATGAGTACTCAGTTTCATCATTGTAGTAGTGGATTATTCATAAATATCATAAATGTCATAAATATTAGAAGTGAATGTAGGTTATAATTGGTTAAATTATGCATATAACCCAAAATATTTTCTTAGTACATTTTTTTGAGAGTTGTTCCATCTTTGTCTTGACTGCTGTATGCTTTGTAATCTCTGTGGGGGTTGATGAATGTGCCTTCTAATCACATTGTCTTCTGTTGGCATTTCAGAATTTTATTCTGTAATCATTAGGTCAGCCTAGTTTATACCCAGGCTATATAGTTGCTTGCTTTCTGCGCCCAAGGGAACGGGTTCTATCCTTAATTAAATTGTATTGGAAGTAACACAGTGAAGTAATATAACATAATAATTATATATGAGTTGAAACTTTTACATTAGACTTCACTTCTGGTATAGTTTTACCTGTACATGTTTCGGCGCCTTTGCAACCATTTTCAACAGTCATACTTCAACTGCCGTGCTACCCTCTCGTGGACGTGGAATAAATCTCGGGATGAGGTCGTCATTGGTTGGGATGTTGGGATGTCGACCTCATCTCGAGATTTATTCCACGTCCACAAGAGGGTAGCACGGCAGTTGAAGTATGACTATTGAAAATGGTTGCAAAGGCGCCGAAACATGTACAGGTAAAACTATACCAGAAGTGAAGTCTAGTGTAAAAGTTTCAACTCATATATAATTATTATGGGTTCTATCCTGTCTAAGGTTGATAGCATTTGTGTGTGCATAAATATGACAGGCGTTGTAGTTTAATAGGCATGTAAAAGAATTCCTGCAGGACAGCATTCTAGTATACCAGCGACCAACCAACCATTAGTCATTGATTGAAAGGTACACTGATGTGTTTTCACCTTTGGTATGATCCCCTCTGTATATAAGTGAATTTTTCTTAAGGATAGGATGGTAAATTGTTGATATCAGAATCATTTTGATTTTCGCAATTACTTTCTGTCCAAAGAAGCAGAGAACCATGGATGGTAAAACCTATGTAGTAATTTTTATTAGAATGTGTTCATAAATTAAATTTGTAAAACAAAATGCTTACATAATTGTATAAATGGAATGGCTGATAACAGCAAACATTTTGTCCCTAATATTTTTTTGCACTCCTTAGCTAGTAAGTGTTACTTACGAAAGTTGTTTACATGGATCGTAAGTTGACATTCCCACACAATCGTGTTGTTAAGGGCGTTGCGATGAGGTTAAATTACTTACGGTCCAAGCGCCACGTCATAATTCATTATGATACACTTCATAATACAAGCCTTTATGGACACGGCCCCCAGGACAAATATTCGGTTCCCATAACAACAAACACATGCGAATCACTTTCTGAAATAAACATCTATTTTCAAGAATGTATTTACATAATATTTTCAGGTAATATCACAATTAATATAATTAAATTGATATAAGTAACAGTCGTGCAAAAAATAGCATGCAACACACGGACCATAAAGGCATTTACGGGTCTCGAAAACTTTCCTCGACCCGTAAACGTGCCTTTCCGCCCTTGTGTCGCAATATACTATAATATATGTTGGAATAAAACTTTATAAAATTGACAACACCCAACTGCCATTATTCTTGATCAGTGTTTAAAAAGGATTAAAAGCAAAACATAAATTGGTAACTTGTCTCTGATTTTGAGAATCAGATATAATTAGGGACAATACAAAGAGATGTACAATTTTTAAAAGTGTAATAAGGCATCATTTATTTTAAGAAAAGCATAACCCATAATGGATAGGCCTATAGATTTTTCCAAAACTCTATAATTAACGAAGGATGATAGTTATAAAATGTTTAAATCAAGATTTGTGAAATTTAATATTAATAGAAACAAATTATGAATCAAGGTGACACAAGCTGAGGATGATCAGGAGGCTGATTGAAATCATGATTCTTGAAAAGAAACAAGTAAGTGAAGTTTGAGTTTAAACAACCGACCATATACTACATTATTTAAACTATGAATCATTTAAATTAATATTGTTAACAATGGAAACCAGCTACCCGTTCTTTTAAAAATAGATTTTTTATTTTCTCTTCTGTCAAAGTTTGACAAGTCATTAGAGAGTAAATGTTAACATATTTCAGTGAACTACATGTGTGCTACTGATAATTTCTCGTAATATTTCTTAGTGCCTTTATTTTGTAAAGAACATTACTAAAATAATACAGAGTTTAAAAGTACCTGGGTAAATAAGAAGAATAATAAAGCGTAATTTTAAGAAATGGAAAGCTGTAATAATTTTTCATCTATATTAAATAGCTGTTTGCTTGATTGATGACATCTGGTGATGGGAACTGTACCTGTGTTTTTAATTATGTCCTAGGATAAGCAGTCATGGGTAGCAGAACAAGAGATCTTCAAGTTGCCTCACATGGACCATGAAGACATCCTGCGGTACATTGGTGTTGAGAAGCGGGGAGAAAACTTACAGGCAGAGTTCTGGCTCATCACTGCTTTTCATGAGAAGGGTTCTCTCTGTGACTACCTCAAGGCTAACATTGTTACTTGGATTGAAATGTGTCGCATTGCTGAGTCAATGGCCAGGTATGCTAGCACAGTAGATAGTAAGAATTAAAAAGAGAATTATGAATACATCCTCAAGACAGTATTTTGTTACTTCTGTTTGTGTGTAAAGAAGTGTCGTCACAGGGGTTTGATAGGTTAGTAATTTGCACCATGTCAAGCAGAGTATATCATGCATTCCACGAGTTAGTGAGCCTATGAGTGCAATTTAAAAATCTTGAAATCTTTGCTGTAGCAGCTGTAGTGATATCCTAAGATATTGAAATTGCATCTAAAGGGGAAGAAACATTCTACAACTCTTCTTTTTTTTTAGTTTATCACCATCAACTTAGGAAGATAGTAATTGGGTGGTAGTGGTACATAGTAGGTTGTCAGACTGTGTTTCTGTTGTATAATTTAATCTGTTGACTATTTTTTATACACTGATCTTTCATTGCATTTTTGTTCTGCTCTAGTTCTGTTTAGAGTTATCTATCTCAAAGGTGTTGAACATAATGTTATAGAATACAGTTGTTGGTCATGTCCCGTCCGTCACATATCATTTATTTGTTAAGAATCTTAAATTTGTTAATGATCCTACATTAAAACGGTTTGCGTGTAACTCTTAGAGTTTTAATTTCATGTGTAAATTACATTTGGTTTTACCGTATTGGCCCGAAAATAAGACGACCTCGAATATAAGACGACCCTGAATTTTTGAAGGGTAGTTACGAAAAAATAAATAAAAAAGCTTATTAGTACATTTTGCTTCACATAAAACAGAAGTTTGAAGTTCATGTCGTAACTTCTTCTCTCATCTTTATTTACGCATTGAGACAATGAAGATGCTTTCTTTTCCACATGGTCTGCCATGTTGGTGGTCAAACAAAGCATTATGCATAGAGAATAGAGATGCCAAGCAGTGCAGTACACGGCAGTACAAGGAGAAGCACGAATTCGGGAACAATAAAGTTCGGTAAAATTTGGTAATTTCCGCGCGACTTTGACCTTGGATCGGACGCACGCCATTTGCGTGGGGATCCCCGGGCGCTACACACGTGCACAGCTGCATTCATGATTGGAGAGTTGTTGAGTCTTAGGCTGCGCATATAAGACGAGTATAGTTTTTAAAAGCACATTTTCAGGGAAAAAACATCGTCTTATATTCGGGCCAATACGGTAAATGCATACATAACTCACAGAAATAATCTCATGTTCTATACTCTCCAACACTTAAGGCTCAATATTTGTCCCGTCCGTCACGTCAATATTTTTCTGAATTGCAGGCAGAAATGGTGGTGGATGATTAAAATTGATGTTATTCTTATTTACCAAATAACAAAACTTTGGACTTGAGGAATAAATCAAGGATTTAAATAAAAAATAGGCTATTTGTTTTGAATTTCTTAACTCTGTGTGTCCCGTTCATCACTCGTGGAATGCATGATGTGCAGGTGAATATTGAGGGTGAAACCCTCCCAGTTCGAAATTGGGCTTATCATTAAGCCACATTTTGATGACTCTTCATGCATTCGCCACAGACCAACTGACGAATCTCTGCAGCTGACATGTTCTTTGCATTGAGAAATTGAATTACAATATTATTGCTCTGATCAACCATCCACCTTGTAATTCAATTTCTCTGATCAACCATCCACCGTGACTTGGCATTTGTCAGCAAAGGGTAGTGCACAATGCTACCAACCAATGTGACTTTATCACCTGAAACAGTATAAATATTTTGTCATAGTTACCGTACATGCTGTTTAGCTTCAAGAACATGGAAGATAAATGCCTTATGAACGTACTTATGGGATGCTTCTCATACTATTAATCCTTCGTGAGCAGCGATGTTTTATGGCTGTGGGCGGAAGGAATTTTTAAAGAAAAAATAAATTAATGAAAAACCAATTGAAAGTAACTTAAATCATGCATTCATGCATAAAAACAACATATACCTTGGGTTTTTGCCGAATTCTGCCCCTAATCTGCTCCAGAAACGATTTTAGCAAGAAAATGTTTATGCGGAAACGCCACAAGTCTCACTGGGCGCATTGTAAGTTTACATAGGCCTAGAGTAGGCTAAGATTTTCAGTATCTTGATCAAAATCAGAAGGCAGAACTGGCCCTTGCTGGATAATGTATATTGTAATAATAGATGGTGGGTCTGCATCGAAATCACTCACTTCCATTCAGCTGGGTGCACGATTGCCACTGGTGTCACTTATATCGCTCTCACTCTCTTGCTGCCGGTAGCGATCTTGGAAAAACTTCCTTTACAATCGCTAAATGATAATTCTGACACTTCACTATCACTTGAATAATTAATTTGTCAGTTTCAGAACCTGTAAGACTCTTCTTGACATTTTACCGAAAATAAGGAGAAAACACGAAACAAAAAGAGCACACTATTCACTAGATATGCACGGTCAGTGAAATTCTTTACTGAAATCATCCTGGGCACCTGAATATGGGAATTCCCAAGTCAGAGTGGTTAAGAGAACATTCTCCTGCCATCTTTTGAAGATTTTATGTACTTCGTGCGTGATGAGAGCCGGTCACATTATGAGTCGGTCAGAGAACTCATATATGGGTTTTTGCCTTCAAAGATGCAGACAGGCGTGCCATATATGTGTTTCCGCCCACGAAGGGTTAACAGGGTTCCAGCAAGAGGGATGACGTTCCAGCCAAGAGGAAGAATTCTTAACATTGAAAATTTCTTTGCAATATGGGGATTAAAATAAGGCAGAAACTGTAACAAAAATTTTGAAGTTACCAAAACCATTTTTCGAATAAATGCTCTACAACTGTAGTTCGAGATGGCACTGTGTGTTAGACTGTGACTGTTGAAAATATGTAAGATGAATTTCTAGCTTACTGAATTCAACATTACCATTTAATATAATAAGTAGTCAGGAATGTTACTAAACTTGGGCTTGCTTTGCCTTGATATGTAGACAGTTTCTCTCCCTCGCCTGTGTCTGTGGAGTATCGTCTGTATTTCCAGATATATGTGGCAGGCAATAGCTAAACAAGACTAGGAGTACAGTAGAACCCCGATAATTCAAGCTAATTGGGGCTGAGGCTACCTCGAATTACAAAAAACTCGGATTTTACGGAAATATCACTAAATCAATGGGTAAATCATAAATCATTTTTTAATGAGCACAATAATGATTTAAAAAGTAAATAAATAAAGAATATAGTATGCCTACATACCTGTATTACGCCTGTATGTATATTGGCAAACATTTCCAATTTGCTACAGGGTCATTCCACACCAAATCAACCAATGGTCCAAACATCACGTCATCAGATTGTTACGATTTTTTAATATGAGGTAGTATTAGCTGAGTAGGTACAAAATGTAGATTTTTACCTTTTTTGGACTTATAGTTTTTGAGATAAAAAGTTTTGAAAAATTACATAATGACAGTTTTTAGGAACGTTTTGATATATTAAAAAGCATGTAACTCAAAAACGGTTGGTCCTAGAAAGCTCAAATTTGTACCATTCTTTTTAGAATTACAAAGGCTTTAATTTGACATGTAACTTGACTGTATCACATCACTGTATATTTCTTCCAAAAACTCTAAAAGTTTTTTTTATCAAAAACTTAAAATCAGAATTTTTAATTTTTATGAAAAAAATATATTTTATTCTAAACCTCTTTAGTAAGTTGTGTACAAATTTTCATGATGGCATTTTTCTGGTTTCTTACTAAAATTAATTTTTATATGAATTGAGGCATATAGAAATTCTGGTAAATTCATTCATTGTTATTCTATTAAAAATTAATCATACTGTTGTAATTAAACTTACTCTAATACTAATTTACTTTTTTACATTAGGGCCTGTACCCTAAAAGTTTGTTTGAAAAAAGTTAGGTCTATTTAATAGGATGATGATGGTCCATATGGTAAAATAACAACTGGAACTAACAGGCCTTACTGAATCAGTGAAAATTGATATCTTATCTATTTTATTAAAAGACAGTTAAACTTACTTTAAATCATGGAACAATTTTCATTACACTCTAAATCAGTAGAGGTGGTTTTTCTTCTTTGCCAAAACTTGTGTCGCTTTGGCCATCTCCTCCACTGGAACTTGGTAGGTACTACCTGTTGCTGTGGTTGGATTTAATTTGCACAAAACATAGTTCATTGGCACTGCTAGGGTATCTGTTCTCCTAGGATATGTGAATGATGGTGATGGTCCTTTTGGATGAAGAAAGGAAACATGAATTTTCTTTTCAACATCATCTTTTGAGTCAACATGCACCAACCACCACTCCTTATCATAAGCACAAGCAACAAAACCCACAACATCTTCAAATGGAATGTCTTCATCACCAGGTCTGATCTGTACTCTATGTGTTTCTGAATCATCAGAAAATGAGTATACTTTGGTTTTTACCCTATTTAGGTCTAGAGGAATGAAGGCATGAAATTTCTGGGTCCCAAGATTGCCACAGCTTCTTCAAACCTAGATTTCAGAACTTTTTCTTCATCAGAATACTCTTCATTGGTTGTGTAGAAAAATGTAATGGATGGTAAATGTTGCACACCCCACTGAAAAAGCTGAAAAGGTGTTAAAATTTGATTTTCTAATGGATTTTGGAGGCTGGCTTTGGCGGCAAGCCTTTTGACTGTACCCCCTACTCCATCACAAACTCCCTTTCCATGTGATGTAGCATAAAAATGCCACTCTGCTTCAAGTCCATCAAAGTTCTCTTTGTGATAGCAGAGGTTCAGAAAATTCTTACGATTTTTGTATTGCGCAGCTGAACCGTCTGAAAAATAGTACAGCTTTTTCAAGTTTGGTAGATAATTTCTTAGATATAGCATTAATTTTTTCTGGAAAGCATGAATAAGAACACTATTGTGTGCTAGGCAATCTGATATAAATACAAAGCTCCAGTAAACTAGCTCTTGTTTTCCTGTTTCTTGATTTCTTTCCTTGAAATATATTACAAAAGGGTGCACAGTAGCCATAGAATTGTTCCAATGAAACCCTTGAGCCTCATCTTGTAAAACAAATGAATAATTTTCGGCAAAATCACAAGTTACTACAGCTTCATTTTCTTCCAATGAGGATTTTGTTTCAGAGAAGAAAAATGATTGTTGTTTTGCAATAAAATCATGTTTTTTAAGATAACTCAATTGACTGCAAAATTCTTGGACGAACTCATCAACTGGTTTTTTAAATGTTTTGAAATTACACCTGTCTACAGTAATCCACTGTTTATAAGTAATGTTGTCAATCATTTCCTCCTCGAAATACTCGGTTAAAGCTTCCTTAAAGTCCTCAATTGTGGGACAATGGTCACATTCATTTAGGAAGCATGCCTGTAATGGTGGATTGCACATAACATTCCTTGTAACTCGTTAGAGGACTGTCAGATCCAGGCAGTGTTAGTTTATTTAATCTTCCTCCTGAAAACATGAGCTTCATATTCTGGTGTGCAGTGCACACACACACAGATTGAGTGCCAGTGGCACCAGCAATAATGCAGTTCTTGGGCCTCAGTTCTGCAAACTTCGAAAAGCCAATTTTTAAATCAGGGGAATTTGATTTGAAAAGTTTGTAAATTTCACGCAAATTTCCCAAAATCAACCTTTTTTGAACATGGATTGGCTTTCCTTCGATGTCCTTACCCATGGAGACATAATCTTTTTTCCCAGACATTTGCCTACTCACTTCATCATTATTATAAAATTCCTTTACCAAAACAGCTGTTTCGGGAGGTAGAGTTTTTCCAGGTTTTGGGTCAGGAGTCGATAGTATCCCCTTTTCTTCAAGAAGTTCTTTTGCTTTCCTTGCCATATAGTTACTAATACCAAATTCACATTCCATTCTTGCACAAGACCAACGTTTAGGTAAAAAAATCTACAGGCCCATATACTCGTATCAATCAATTGTACAGTGCATACCATCATTTCAGAAAAGAATACTGTACTGTTACTGTAATCCCTACTCAGCGACAATGGTAATTAAAAGTGTTTTCCTAGTAGGCCTAGCGCCGCTTTCCCGTTCCACTCCATTAAGGGTCAGACAATGACTTAATCCTTAAAGAATGCCGATGTTGGGTCATTTCATATGAAATCAAAGTTATAAAGTTATTTTGCCAGTTTTATTAAGTGCCAGTATGGTACTTTATGAGATTGTGTGGGGGACGAAAAATGTCTGTCCGTCCGTTCGTCCATCCGTCCGTCCGTGTGTCTGTACGCGCTCTAACTCAAATACGCTTTATCGAATTTTAATGAAACTTGGTATACGCGTTTATAATGTCCATGGGAAGAACCCTATTGAAATTGGACCAAATCGGTTCACCGGTACCGGAGTAAAACCCAATTTAGTGTATATTTTAAAGGCGCCATAACTCTCATACGCTTTATCGGATTTTCATGAAACTTGGAATACCTATTTATAATGTCCATGGAAAGATGTCTGTTGATATTGGACCAAATCGGTTGGCCGGTACCGGAATAATACCCAATTTAGTGCCCTTTTATGGTATCATATAAGAAAAGGCGCGGTAACTCAAATACGCTTTATCGGATTTTCATGAAACTTCGTATACTTATTTATAACAATCATGGCAATAAGCCTATTGAATTTGGACCTAATCGGTTGTCCAGTACCGAAATAAAGAGTAATTATCAGTCAAATTTATTATAATATTTTGGTTCATTTCGAAGCATTTTGATTGGCTCGCGGCCAACCAATCAGCGGGCGAGTCCCGTAACTAAGGTAAATAAAGGGAAATTCTGGAACAAGCCTTCAATTCCTGTCGAAACCTTTTTTAGTAAAGGAGGGTAAAAAGAAGGCACCTTCTTCAAATGCAAAATCAAATTCTCGGTTCTTTCTTATAGCGTCATCAATTAATGACAGCTTATAAAGCTTCCTTCAGTTGCCATGGACAGTTTGACATCTACATGAAAAACAAATGTTCCCATATGTACGATTATAGATGAAATGCTGCTGTATAATGACTAATTATTTTGCTAAAATTGATTACAATTAGATTAAAGCATTGAATTTTACTTCAGCCTATGTCAGATTTATAATCCCTGACCTCTTAATAAATAAAAACATTAAGCTTTGAGAATATGGTTAGGTTGGTACCTCTGCTTCAACGAGGGCCTCATCCTAATTTATCACTCAGATATCGCGAATATTATAGTACTAATTAATGAAATAATTCAACATTTCCCCATAATAAATCTAGCAGGCACGATATATAGCCTAATTTCGAAATACGGTGATTTTTCTTTTCTGTGAGCTACGACGAGATAGTATTCTTTGGTATTGGACACTCAAAAGTCGCAGTGTGGTTTGGTCTTGGGGTAAGGTGCTTGTCTAGTAATCAAGAGATATCACGTTCGAGTCCACCCTGAAGCAAAATTTTTTTTTTTATTATTATCAATTGTGTTAAATTGAGCCTATTCCATTCTTGTGTCCTATTTTGTCAATGTGCTTAAATAAGTATTACATTTTTCTTTTAAAAAAACTGGGAATTCATTGTCTTTCATTGACCTACATCATTCCTAAATAATAACATAAGCCTATAAATGTTATTTCACGAACAGAAACTAGCTTTAAAGTTATTGCGTTGCGTTAAAATTGCATAAGCCTATACTCAGAACAAAACTGCATACCGCTAGGTGGAACTATTTCATTGTCAATGCATTTTGTAAAATGTTTACATATTTTAAGAATTAGTATATCAGTGTATATCAATATGAATTAAGGTTAAGAATCAAACTTTAGACCTTTGTTCTTCCGTAAGCCCTGCTTAATGAATGTATCTGGAGTTTAACTCGGAGATCTATTAAAAAAAAAAAAAAAAACACTTATTTTCTGTATATCATAACTGCAATTATTACTGATTAAAAAAGCATACTGGCACTTTGTTATATCAGTTTACCTGATTTTATTCATAATTGAACAGTTATAATTAACGCTTCATATCATAAAATAATTAAATACGGTAGGCTAAAAGGCACTTATAAAAATGACACAATGACTGTAGTGAGAAAGAACTGCTGACTGAGGGGTTGCAAGTTTCAACAGGAGGAAAGAAACATGTCACTGATTCAGTAACTCTTGTTAGTTCCAGTTGTTATTTTACCATATGAACCATCATCATCCTATTATATAGACCTAACTTTTATCAAATAAACTTTTAGGGTATAGGCCCTAATGTAAAAAAAGTAAATCAGTATTAGAGTAATCTTAATTACAACAGTATGATTAATTTTTAATAGAATAACAATGAATGAATTTACCAGAATTTCTATATGCCTCAATTCATATAAAAATTAATTTTAGTAAGAAACCAGAAAAATGCCATCATGAAAATTTGTACACAACTTACTAAAGAGGTTTGGAATAAAATATATTTTTTTCATAAAAATTAGAGTTTTTGGAAGAAATATACAGTGATGTGATACAGTCAAGTTACATGTCAAATTAAAGCCCTTGTAATTCTAAAAAGAATGGTACAAATTTTAGCTTTCTTGGACAAACCGTTTTTGAGTTACATGCTTTTTAATATCTCAAAACGTTCTTGAAAACTGTCATTCTGTAATTTTTAAAAAACGTATAACTCCAAAACGAAAGGTCGAAAAAAATTAAAACTTTGTACTTTTGGTCATAGTGATGAACAGAACACAATCACTGAATATGAGCCATTTTGAAAACCTCAAGGTTAAAAATTATATTTTTATTGGTTGATTTCATATGAAATGACCCAACATCGGCATTCTTTAAGGATTAAGTCATTGTCTGACCCTTAATGGAGTGGAACGGGAAAGCGGCGCTAGGCCTACTAGGAAAACACTTTTAATTACCATTATCGCTGAGTAGGGATTACAGTAACAGTACAGTATTCTTTTCTGAAATGATGGTATGCACTGTACAATTGATTGATACGAGTTCCCGACAAAGGAAGATCGTACCTAACAGTTTCTGTCATTCTGTAATAGATATGCATTAGCAGCCTGAAACCAAGGTTATTTCTGTGTATTATGAACGAAAACCCAAATGGGATAGTTTTACCTGCATTTTTGTACATGGAAAAACTGAAAGAAAGCTCAAATGTAACACATTCGGAAGTGCGTAAAACTTACGTGCGGACAAACAGGATATTACTCTAGATTTGTGGACAATTTTAACTTTCTTAAGACCAGCTCGAATTACACGGAACCTTGAAATACTGGGGCTCGAATTACCGAGGCTCTACTGTATAGCTAATGGTATAGCCAACAGCTGGATAGTGCAACTGATAGCTTGATAAAGTGAAGATGTACCCATGCAGTAAAAAATTACATAGTAAAGTAACCCTCAGTGAGCAGCAAGTAAACATATTACACTAAATCCAATTATATTAACATACATGCTTCACTAAAGTTTTACCTTTTTAACAGGACAAATTTGTTTCTGCCACCATTGTGGCACTGACTATCTCATCGTCTGTCAACATGTAGAAGCCTAGTTCAGAACCGTCTAAATTGATCCAGTTTTTGAGGACCCACTTGTGGGAGCTTTTTTCTTAAAAAAAAAAAAAAAAAAAAAAAAAAAAGACTGCCAGAATAATCCATAAAAGGGCTAATCTACAGATGAATGGAAAATTTGTTGTAGTTGAAAATTATATAAACATTTTTTCTGACATGACTTATGGAATAAGTTTAAATGTTTAGTTTTGATTTGTAAACCAGTTTACTTAGTTTGATTTGTAAACCCTTAAAGACTGTATACAGATTATTCTGTGCTAAAGATTACTGTAAATTTATTGCAAGACAGTTACTGAAAAAAATAAAAATAAATAAATACAGTCAACTCCCTATTATCCGGGTGCGGATCAACCGGTTTGCGGATTAACCGTTAAGCTATTCCTTTAAAAAATGTTTTAAAAAAACATTAACTTAGTTCACTATGTGATAAGTTGATGTTCCGATATTCGCAAGAAGGAAAATGTGGTCAAAAAACAAAAAGTGTTAACAGATTATTTCAGCAAAGTGTAAAAATTCCTTGAAAGTGCCAAAACCAAACTTAATACAGTAGTTTTAGTGTTTTAATGTTGTGCTGAAACAGTTTGTAACCTCTGATGGTGAATGATTCTAGCACTGCAAGACGTTTCCACATAGGCCTATGTAAGTTTTAAATAATTTTTCAATTACAGTATGTTTAGATATCATTTTCTTTTAACCGTGTTTTCGTTTATCCGTGAGGTGGCTACCACCCATTATCCCGGAAAATCGGGAGTTGACTGTAAATAAAACATTTTATTCCAGTAATTGAAATCTATGTTCTTACATCATAGCAGATTGAATAATTGCTGTTAATTTTGCTTACAAAATGGAGTTAAATGAAAGTAAATAAAAGTTGATTTGGTACATTAGTGTAAAAAAAAAAAAAAATCCTTTTAGTGTTGTAGATAACTTGTTTCTTATCCTTTACGTTAAGTATGAGTTACTCGACTTTAACAAATGTATGACTTTGTATGTGTCCAGGGGTCTAATGCATTTGCATGAAGAAATCCCGGCCAACAAGGCGGATGGCTACAAACCAGCTATTGCTCACCGTGACTTCAAATCCAAAAATGTCCTCCTCAAGTCCGACTTGACTGCATGTATTGCAGACTTTGGACTTGCACTCATCTTCCAACCAGGCAAACCCTGTGGTGACACCCATGGCCAGGTGAGAAAAAACTGCTTTGTGTGAGGCATAAAGTTACTATTTTTAATCATAAGTAGAGACTTTAGAATTTTGTGAATGAATTTTTGCATAAATTTGTAATAATAATAATAAAAAAACAGATAGCTTTCACTATATAGTAAAGTATATCATCGCTGCGCAGTTTTTTTGTACGTAATTGAGTTTTTCAAATTAAAAGAAGCAGAATTCATTAGAATGATCCTTAAAATGTGGCATGTGAATCTTTGATTGTCACTCTTGTGCAAGCAAAGAAATAATTCGGCTATGTGCTTTTTCTTCAATAGTGGCCATGTGCATTATAGCTCACATAACTGTTCTTTATTGCCAACATGGCACATATATTTGTACATATAGCCGGCCTTGACAATATATAGTACAATGCACGTAGGAAGTAAGCTGCACCGGAGTGATTATTATGTTATCTTAAGAGATCACCATATGATCCGTTATCTTAGTCATGTATACAGACTGCTGACATTTTCATTTTGTTAGAATCTATTGCTATAAGTGAAAGCACAGGAATATGTTGAGTAATGTTAGCACTCTAATCTCAGGAAACTGCAGACCTTACATAAATAATTAAATTCATGGGAAGGAGATACAACTTCAGGTAGGTATAATATTGCCTTATCTTTTATGTACGCAAACACCACTCCATGGCTGAGTGGTTAGACTGCTCGCCTTCCACCATTGGATAGAAAGGGGTTAGAGCAGGTTTTATCGGAGGGTTTCTCCGCTACTTCTTTATCAAGTAGCTCCTCAGTTGGTGTCAAGAGGCTGAGTGAACCTCGTACCAAACCTAATTATGTCAGAAAAATCCGAAAAGTTTCTGGGATCAAATCCTATTACCAGAAATGTACTCCATTAACACTGTAAGAAGCTAGGCTTTCACGGCCGGCGAAAACTAGATGTACATTTACCAGGCTATATGGCCGTGGTCGTGGTCCGTCTCGCGGTGTTTCTGACGTTTCGCCTCGATCTGCGTCGGGCATCCTATAAATAGTATAAATATAGTATAAATATCGGCGGGCGGAGAGACAGCGACCAGTACTCAGCCGACCATCTGACTGAACACAGCTCCGAGGATGCCCCTTCGCAGATCGAGGCGAAACGTCAGCAACACCGCGGGACCACGACCACGACCACGGCCACATAGCCCGGTAAATGTACATCCATTAACACTGTTCGGCAATATAACGGTCCTTTATGGGTAGTTGTATAGGGCTGCTGTTTTTCATATTCATTGAAACAAATACTTCTTTTGCATTAATATGATTAATATTTATCATATTATATGTTGATAAACATTAGCACCTTAATGCTAAATAATAATTAATGATCCTAGACACAATACTAGAACACTATAACAAAACTGGCCATGTGACAAAATAGGCACAATTTTAATTCGCTATGTCCATACTTGAAAATAATTTATTATTTTTAATTAATTGGTCACCCTTCTGTTATTATTGTTGTAACTGCATTGTTAAGCAATAAACAATATAACAATGCTGTCATATGTCTCTGCATGTAGAATCTTTCATGTTTGAACTTTTTTTCCTTCTGAAAAAATACTGTCAATTCACACAGCTGAATTTTCAGATGCAGCAACAATATAGTTAATTACCGTGTTTATCTGAATATAAGTCATACTTTCTTGCCTAGATTAAGTCCAGCGAAATATGCCTGTGGCTTAAAATAGTGTACAAGTGTTTCTAAGCAATAGTGGTAAAAATGTGCACTACTGGGCTGGTTCCCCTTCTCCAAGCACCGCCACTTATCAATTATCTCAAAACTAAAATACTATAGGTATATTAATCACTTCAACATCGAAAATACATTGATTTTAATCAAAGCATCGTAGAAAATGCATAAAACTGCATAAGCAAGTGATGTTTATTTTATGATACATGTTTTGTGTATTTTGTCATTTTTTATAGCGGTGATATGGAATATTAGTGTGTATGTATTATGTAAAAAAAATGCCATAACATATGGGAATGCAAATAATGGTAATTTTAATCTGATGGTAACTGAAAGTGCAGTTATGAAAAATAGAAAAATTGCACGAAATTCAACACTGAAAGTCATAGGAAGTGTAAAGTACTGATTTCTGTTTTCTTTTCCGTCAGTTTTATTTAATTATATTAAATAAAATTAGGATTTCATAATTTAAGTCAGCTGATACTTTCTTTTTCTTATTTCAGGCCTATTTCAGCTAGGAAATGTGTTACTTTATTATTATGAAAATGAGGCAATTTATTTTTTCACTTAGGGGTTAATTTAATTTTTTTCCCTTTACTTTACTGTTAAAAACGTAGATGCGGCTTAAATACACGGCCGGCTTATATTCGGATAAATACGGCAGTGAGAATCACACAGTGAAATTGTAATGGGTATTAATAAATGTACTTTTAAATATTACTTCACTTAGAAGGTATTTTAACTCTGAATGCACATTTCAAGACTCTTAGCTGATCTCGAGATCGAAAGTAAAATACCTTCTAAATTAAATAATGCATGTTTAAAAGTACAGTCAACCCTCGATATAATGCCTCTCTTTACAGTGCTGTGCCAATAAATGCAAGTGAATGGATGTTCTCCCATATAAAATACATAAGAAACTTCATTCTTGTGCCAATTCATTTATTGCCAGTGAATATAAGACATGATTTTTGCAAAATATAGCTTGCAGTGATTTTTTTTTCAGTTGCAGATTTATTTTAAAAGTGGCGTGAATTAGAAAATTATTTAAGAAACATACTGTACTGTACTTCCAAGAAGTGAGTGTTCCCTGCCACAAATTGTAAATATAGTGCGGTGGAATGAGAAAGCTATGTTAAGAAGTCGGACAGACAACTTGCGTGAGGGTGGAGCAGGTAGAAAGAGCCCTTCATACAATGATATATTCTAAACGTTCACTTCTTTTAGTCCAGTGTCCATTCAGCTGCTAAACACTTCACTACAGTTACTCAGTTACAGTTAATCACTTCCAAGGACCCACGTGATTGTATACTGTAGCACTGGACATATAATAAATTGAGTTACTGTACAGTATTTAATTTTTTTGCTAAAGTTCTCTATTTGCCTTTTATTTAATTTCCTTTCACCGTCGCCGTGGTTGAGTCGGTAGCGCGCCTGCCTTCCACTCCGGCGTCCCGGGTTCAGGACTGGGTAGGTTAAGATAATGCACATTGTGCGCGATTCCTTAATTATTATAATACAGTGTAGTAAATAAATACAGCACTGTATTATGCCATTTTTATTTAAAGAAATTAAATTTCGTTTTAGTGTTACCCTCGCTTTGTGCCACTAAACATTAGAGTACGGATAGTGGCATTATATCGAGGATTGACTGTATATTTATTAACATGTAGATGCTTTTCCTTTTCACAGTTTTCCTGACGTGACTTTATTATGTAAGCAGTGGAGCAATAGTTGATGAAATTAATATTTGCGGATATTTTCTTTCTCTTTACCTGCAGCCTCAGAAATAGTTTAATTTTGCCCTTGATTCCTCCATAATTACAATTAAATCGTTAAGTGTATCTTGGTATGAAGCCCATGAGGCATCCATCTTCGTTAGAGTAATTTGAACGTGATGAACGGTCCTGGAGTCTTATTAACTTCCTTATGAATTGTTAGCCACTGAGGTATTTGAATGTAATATTTTAGATATTAATAACAACACGGTTAAATTTTATTTTTTTATTTTAATTCCCTTGCTCCGAAAAACCCTGCATAGTGATTTCCGTCAAAGTCCATCAGTGGTTTCCTATTTAAGCCTTTATTCATTATTCCTCTTCTATGTTGAAACTTTCAGTTGTCTGCGTGCCTTCTTGACATTGTAAACAAATGAATCTACCAGGGTGGGCTTACAAAATCGAAGCAATTGATAATTCCATGCGACATGTTGAAAAAGTCACAATGCTCTTATTTCCAAGTTGTTATGACCAAAAGCAATGCTACCTGCACTTAATTTTACAATTAAAAGTTTTTCACTCATAACTCACAAATGAAAGCAAAAATTAATAATTCAGCTTTGAGGTGAATCTATGTTAAAAATTTCAGATCACTGTTTGCAGTAGATTTGGCTAGGCATCACGCACAGACAGACAGACAGACAAATACTTCCTCTTATTATGTAGACTTTGTTATTCTTAGAGTACAATCATGTTTATTCTGCTTTTGATCATCTTCAGTGTGTGTAAGCTTTCTGCCAATCCATACTATTACTTTGTCTGCGCTCCAGATTATATACCATGCTTCCAAGCCTATTCCTTCTCTTTCTTTTTCCCTTCTTTCTTTCTTTTTTCTTCCTTTTCTTTTCTTTTATAATATTACATGCTTCTTTAAGTAAGAGGAATTACTAATTGTGCATACCTTATCTCAGAAGATACATGAAAATGGTACCTACACCATGTGTTCAAGTGTGTGTGTAAAGGCTGAAGAGTTGAGGTTATGAGGTTGCGTTTTTCGACTGCTCTCATGACTTAAGTAATACAGGCATATTTCCATTTTTGACAATGTGGGGGCAGGAAGGTCGGCTTTTTCTCTTCTCTTCTCGCTAGCCCGACACCATCTTGGCAGTTTATTAGTAGTGCTCTGCTCTCTTGAAGTGCAGAGGTAATGACTCCAGATGTTCTATGCCACGGTGACTTGGTTTTGATTTCTCTACAAGTTTATTCTAGTTCAAGTACAGTGGAGAATGGTACATGTATCTAGCCATTCTTTGCTGTAGTGAATTCCAATTATTGCTTACTGCGAACTTCATACAAAGTGCATCAACTCGTTACAGTGCAAGACAGATATTCATAACTTGTTACATGGTTATCAGAGTGAACTGTCTCTATATATTTGTTTCTTGTATATAGGCTATATATATTAATAAAGTGAAGTGTTTCAGTGTTCATATGAACGTGTTTCAATAATTTTCGGTAGGCATTTACATGATGGATGAATAACTTGATAACTTGATAACTTATTTCCTGCAAGTTTCCTAGGGATTCATAACGTATATTCATGATTTGAAAATTAGAATCCTTCTATAAACTTATATAATTGAAAAATTCTTTATTTATTTATTTTTTTTAAGGTTGGAACACGACGGTACATGGCTCCAGAAGTTTTGGAAGGAGCTATAAACTTCTCAAGAGATGCTTTTCTTCGCATTGATATGTACGCCTGTGGTTTGGTACTCTGGGAATTGGCATCAAGGTGTACAGCTCAAGAAGTAAGATTATTTAAATGCTTCTATTTTGTTTTATATTTTTAAATTCTTAAATTTTAATTTTTTTATGTGTGGACATTCTTTATTAAGAAGACACGCAACTGAAGCCAAATTCAGTTGAATCTTTGAATCTGATCATTAGGGCTCGGACTTTTAGGTGCTTATAAAACCGAAAATATTTATTTTTTATGTGGTTAAAAAGTCGAAAATATGTTTAAAAAATATGAAAATATTTTTATTTATTTATTTAACCAATATTTACAGAAGTACTCATCTAGTCATTCTAGTCAGCGAGTGTAGAACTGTTGCAGTAAACGACAATAGCAGGTCTCAAGTTGTGCATCTTAAAGCTGTGACGATTTTCACGGAACAGAGACTTGTATCTTGAAAATGCACGTTCAACATTGCAGGATGTTAATCTTGCATATTTGTAACACTGACACTGTAACAATAATTCACTGACACTCAGATGTTCCATCTGCTCCAAGTTCTCTACACTGTTAACCATTAAAATATCTGAAATCTTGCGCAACACTTGTAACCCTTCATTCTTATTTAGGCATGAGAGGAATTTTTCTCTAATTTTGTTTGCTTTTGAACCACTGATTTTGTTAAGTTTGTTTTCAATGTGTTTGATTTCTTTTATTGATTCTGTCAACAATTATTTTGCTCTTTCCAACTTAGTAATGCAGTTTGAGAGGAAACAGAAATTTACACTAATAAAGGCCTAATCAGCCCTGATTTATTGTCTGACTCAACATAACGCAACACATTGAAAATATGTCGCAATTTTACAAAAACAGTCAAAATATTCATTTCTAAACAAGATATGTGGTAAAATATGTAAAAAACAATTAAGTTACCAAAAATATTTAATCAAATAAAAAATATCGAAAATATTTTTTTTATGCGATATGCAACTCAGTATTTTGAATCCAAAGGTCCCAACCGGAACTTTGACAAAGTCCTGAAATCATAAGTAATAGCAAAAAAAATATGTATTTACCTAAAAGTCCGAGCCCTACTGATCATAATAGTCAACATGACATCAGAGTTTCATTGTATGTAATTGTTTTAAATGTAGGGTCCAATCCCAGAATACATGCTTCCATTTGAAGAAGAAGTTGGGCAACATCCAACACTTGAAGATATGCAGGAGTGTGTGGTGCAGAAGAAAATGAGGCCTGCCATTAGGGATACATGGTGCAAGCATTCTGTAAGTGATAACAATTTTATAGGCGTATCCACTGCACTTTGGTTTTCCTCAAGTATTTTATAGTTTTCAATTGTGTAATGGTGTTAATGTTGGTGATTGCCTGTGTGGTCTCATGATTAGCATCACTGGCTATGGATCCACAATCCTGGGTTCAAGTCCCAGTACCTCGAATTTTTCTAAGGTAGGGAGATCTGGAATGAGGGGCACACAGTCGGCAGGTAGCAGTTGGATGATAGGCATAATCCCTCCAGGGATGTAGCACCAGAGAGTTTTTTTAGTTTTAGTTAATATTGGTAGGGGATACATTGTAAAGCAAATGTTTGGTATAAGTACAAAGTTCTCCTTTAAAGCATGTTCCTGTTGAACTATGTAATCCACGTAGCCTAGAGGAACTTCCTTTTTTATGTCCTTTATGCATGTTAAATACTTAATAGGCCACTAATGCCCGAGTGCACCATTCTCCGGTTTTCTCAGCCGTTTCGTTACCGCGGTAAACGCAATACCGGGGTATTTTCAAAATCTTTGTGCACCATTGCTAAAATATCGCGGTTTGCTAATGCTTGGAAATATCGCGGTTACTCTGCTATGAAGCAAATCCCATGGAGAAATTTTGTGTTGGTTTGTGTTGATTTCTGTTATGGCCGCTAGGTTTGCTCTCTCTCTGCACGTCTTCCAGTCACGGTGGCTCGTCTATAGGCCAAATTTCATTTCTTTTTGCCTTATTGTTCAATAATAAATGTTCGTAAGGATAAAATGGAATATTATATTGGGTATATATGTCTGACTTTGAATTCAAACACCATAGATACTGTAACGATCGTGAAAATCAGTTGATTACGCCTACTGGATGGACCTGGTTTGGATGAGGTCATTTCAATCGAGGTTACATACAACATTTGCAAATATATGTACCATCGTTCATTCTTCAAATAGATCCCACCTGTCTGTACATTTCAATAAAATAACATTTATGTTTTAAAGAATAATTCTCACACCTGTGAAATCTAAGGCAAAGCAACACCCACCATGAAATCTCTGTTCTGAGTTCGACATAGCCTCACTTTTATTCCCGTTCGACTAGTGGAAATTTTAGGTGCAAAGTCATCTACATAGCCATGAAAGGGCTGTTATAATTATGTTCGTGTGTATGCAATTATGATAAATTGATTACATACACTATATACCGGTACATAGGCTATATCGTGATGCATGTAGCCATTCATTGCAAAGTTGGCCTAGGCCCACAGGTTTTCCATTTTTCATTTATTTCTTGCCTTACTGTTCATTAATAAATGTTCATACGGATATAATGGATTATTATATTGCGTATATATGTCGTCTGAATTGAAAGTTTGAATTCAAACACCATAAATACTGTACTAATCGTATTAATCGTGGTTACGCCCACTAGCCTACTCGATGAACCTGGTTTAGTTGAGGTAAGAAAGGAAGGTAATTTCAATCGATGTTACAGCACAGTATTTGCAAAGATATGCACCATCGTTCATTCTTCAAATAGATCCCACCTGTCTCTCATTATTCTTTATATTCAATTAGCTTTTGGCCTAGATATCATAAATATGATACATTACGCTGATCTCCATCTTGGAAAGAAAACAGCGGTTTTCTCACTTTACAGCTCCTTCACGGCCGGTTTGCATCTTACCGCGGTAAAAGTCGAAACCGAGCACGATGCAACGAAAATAGACTTTACCAGGGTAAACTAAGCAACTTTACCGCGGTATTCTGAATACCGAGATTGGTGCACTCGGCCATAAGTTTTATGAGCATTACATAAGTATAAGAGAATATTGTAATTGGGCATGAGCCTGTTACATTCTCAACATAATAAAATAAAATAAATAATCTTTTAGTGATTGTAAAGAGTTATGCAATGCAATACTTTATGGGGCATTACATAATTTTTTTTATAGATTGTAAACTCTTGAAGCAATACAAAGCATACTTAATTGTCATTAATTTAAAGTTTCTGGCTAATTAATTTTTATTTTTAATTTTTTTAATGTTTCAGTCTAGCTCAGATTTAGATTTCAAGCTATGGGTTTATTTTTCAGTTGAATTACTGTATATGTTTGATCATGCTCATTCATGAATATATATAACTTTAAAGCAAATGAATAAAATTAGGGCCCAAAAGTAATTTTAAATAGACACCGTTGTGTATAGATTATTTTTAAAAAAACTATAATATCACAGGGCCTCGTGGCACTATGTGATACGATGGAAGAGTGCTGGGACCATGATGCCGAGGCTCGACTCTCAGCATCATGTGTTGTGGAAAGAGTGGCACTGCAGTCTCGCTTATTGCCTACTCCTGTAACCACCATCAGGATGAGCCCAATCTGTCTTGATACTCCTCACAACAAAGAATCCAGCATGTAGGATGCTCATCAATAATGTGGGTAAGTATGTATTTTACCTCACACCACTTTGCTGTCAGAATTCATTTTTTCTTCTTCCTTGGTTTCTGAAAGATTGAATAAAAAAGTAGTAATTCAGTACTTGATAGTAAAACTTAGCCATTACTTGCAATCTGGATGATGTTAGACATTTTTCAGAAGTTTCCAGTGATCAGAAATAGATAAGGATGACTATGGAAGTAAACTGCTCACACCTTACAAAAGCTGGTAGTCTCAACTGCAGTTTTCAGTGCGATGTAAACTTAATCATTTAGTGAATAGGAATTAAGGATGAATTTTTAATCAAGTGTAAAAGTCTTAACCGCTTGGTGATTGACACATCAACATGTCACAGACTAATGCTACAGGAGTAGTTATGATGTCATGATCTTGAGCAACAGGCAGTGGGTTGAACGTCTGAGCAAGTCAAGAGTGCTATTCAAGTAATATGTCTTTCGCAGGATAATCACATGTGTGGTTTGTATACTGTCAGTTTTGGGTTTTGTTCATAAGCTTTAAATTGGAAGTTGAGCATTATGCACAGTTTCTTTCAACAGTCTTGGAATATATTAATTAATAATTTGTGTTGGGAAGATACACAGTGAAGTGATTTCAAACTTATTGAGATCGGAACTTGTACACGAACTTCACTTCGTAGGTATATCTACCTCAGAGGTAGGAATATTTACCTTAGAGGTAAATATACCTATTAAGTGGGAGGTTATACCTCAGAGGTAAATATACCTATGAAGTGAAGTTCGTGTGCAAGTTCCGATTCCAACAGTCTTTAAGCTTGGAATATATGTTTACTGCTATGAGTGCTGAGAAGGAAGCAGAACAGTTTGGGCAGGGATGAGAAGTATAATGACCTCAACAGTGTTGCGAACACTTCTTTTGGCATGAGAGTCATGTAGCCATATTTTCCAGTTATTCAAAATATTTTACAGCATTGAACTACTATAGAAAAACTAGTTTGATAATATTAGTGTAGGCCTATAGTTAGGGATGGTAGGTTATACTGAAATTGAACTATTGCCGGAATTGTGTTACAATTAAACAGTACTGCACTGCGGTTTTGAAAATACTGTTGCTGAATCAAAATTTCTGAAAAATCCATCAATGACATGAGCTAGACACTGATATGATCAGTCGGTCCAGCAGTTATATTATGAAGAATCATCATTCCTGGCTCAGAAGTCCTTGGTTTACTCGAAGAAATATGAAGAATTATTACAGCACTCACAGTTTCTCTAATATTACAGCAATATGAAGTATTACGAATGTGTAAATGAGTGTGTGTGAGTCAAATTAATTGCAGTTTTTCTTTTCCAGTGGATTACTTTTTTTTATCGAGTACCTGCACTTGATCTACAGTACCTGGAACAAAGAATTTTAGCAGCTACACAAAAGTTTGTAAATGTTTAGCAAGATGGGGAAACCTACCAGTGCTGTTGTTACCTCCGTAATAATTAATTACTTCATTTTTTGAACCTGTGCCAATTTGAAAAGCCGTTTTTCATGTGTGACTACTTTAGTATTACTTTAGTTTGTGTGTTTCTTGTCACTCATTGCAAGGATTGACTCGGCACATGCCCAGTGGCCACGGAAAAGAGTGGAGTGTTGTCGACAGATGCGATGGGTTACAATGTGACATATCCTAAAGCGACTGTAGCAGGGTAACTAGAAGATGAATGTCAAGCTGACACATTCTGCCATGCAAAATAATCCTAGTTTTTTTAAAACATACTTTTTCTACAATCTGTGTCTACTATAGTATAAACTATTTTACAGAGACCGAGTTTATATTTGAAGTTTAAATTTTGACTTAATGGTAGCTGATCGCCGTCTTGTAAATAGATAATGTGTCTGCATGGCATTCCAGCATAATTGCTATAATGGCTTGAAAACCCGACAGATCTCAGTTGTCGTAGAAAGAAGATATTGGCATAATAGGCATAATAGGTTTTGAGACATTTAAATAACACGTATGCAAGAGAAGCTTTTATGAGAATAGCAGACATGCGCTTACAAATGTAGCCATTATCAGAAGTGGTTTTCAGTTGGAGAATAGAAGAATCGGAAGGTAGATGTTTGAGTCAGATATGCTCGGGATGGTAGGTATTAACATTAGCTAGGCTAAATTTTACTACAAAATGTGAAAGGTCAGTTGAACGATATATAATTTGCTACAATTGGCATCTTGTATCGCACACTGCATTTAAACTAGGAGTGGTGGTAATTGACATTGCCGTATATTTGTGAGGTCTCACCTACCAGCTCGAGAAGTCTGTTTGCTTGTTCATTCCTTCAGAGGGCAGCTGAAGATATATTTCACGGGAAGCCTGCAAGTGTTTGTGCTAAAGAGGATATATTCTTGACAGGAAGTGTTCATGACACTTCCTATACCTAGTTGTAGCTAATGTTGTAATAGTGTTGTGGTTCAGAAGTTTTTAAAAATTGATTTGATGAACCAAGAATATTTCAGTTTTTTTAGTTTTTTAAAGCTGTGAAATATTATCATTGTATGTATATGAAATAGTCATTATCTCAGGTTTTTATAAGGTTTAACACTATTTAACTTTTTAAGTTAGCTGATATTTTCTTTAGTTGTAGGAATTATTTTTAAATTATAGGTTTTATTCTGTTTATTTTTGTAGTCTATTGTTCTCCAATCTATGAAAACATTGAGGGTAAAATTTAATTACTGATCATATATCCGAGACCACACCCTCAGTAGGTGACTTTACTTTCTCAAATCTGTGAAAACAGTGAGAGTAAAATTCAAATATCTGAACAAGTATTCTAGAAGCCACCCTGATTAGATGACTTTACTAAAGGCCATGACATCAAGTGGTTTTTGTATTTGTACGGATGAAAATTCATTGTTGCTCTTATAAGTATGTGACTTGTTCCTTGCTCTAGATCTTCCCTCCCATACTTGACATGCTTCCATATTGCCTTGTTTTGTTGTTGAATCATTTAAAAGTTAAACAAGTTTTTGTTTAGCATTGGGTACTGATCTTTCCACCACACTACTTCTCTCTCAAACTGCGTAGAACTACTTAAAAGAAACCATATGTGTTGGATTGTGGTGCATTCTGATCACTGATGTGTTCCAATTGTCATATACTATAAACACTCCTAAAGTCCTCTAGTAGGTTAATAATATAGGCCCATAGTAAACATAATGCCGTTCTCTGCTAGTCTACGTTGAAATTTGAACAAACCTGAAGTTATCTAATGGTAAAGAGGTGAACAAAGCTAAATGTTGATTGTGGATATTTATGAATGTGTGTATGTTTTGCTTAGTGGATGAAGATTTTAAATGCTCTCTATGAAAAACGTAACTGTTTGCAGATGTAATGCTTGTCAGACGCTCAGTGCTTTGAATGCACACACAGTATCCTTTTTGTTGTTGTTAATCCTACTGATATCAGTGCATTTATATGGCGTTATTTTTTTTATCAAGTTATAGACTGTGACATAATTATTTTTACCCCTCTCCCCAAGTTCCTTTTAGATTGCTGTGGATTTATTAATGGAACTGCTCAATGATCCATTGTTTTCATACTACCTCGAAGGTTATTTGTTTTCTGTTGATCTAATGTTATCTTTATTACTGTTTGATATTTAAGGAGATGAAGTAACCGGTGGGGGTATGTATGGCTCTTACTTCTGGAAACATGCCATATTTACTGGTGCAATTTACTGAACTCATGTTAATTGTTTTTCATTTTTGAAACTCAAGATCAGGCTTAAAAACAGTTTCTCAGCTTTTATAGTTGCTAAGCCAATTAGAAATTAGAGAACAACTCATGTATCTCCTATATATTTGAAGATTTAACTCATGTATATTTTTTACCAGAGAAAGGATTTCTATATAGTGCAATCTAAATACCGTATTTATGAAGCAAAAAATCATATTTGCAGTTCGTATTATTTTTCTGTTTCACTATATGTAGAGTTAAAATATTATTTTTCTATTTCTATTCCCACTCTCATATTTTAGAGTTTACCATGTATTGTGATAACTTTTGTATAATTTGCCAAGCCATGGGAGAATTCTTCAAACCCGAGAAGGGTAGTAGTGGCAGAGAAAAAATCAGGATAATTCAATTTAAACTTATGAAATTCCAAAGGTTTGAAAATAGATCTAAATAATACAGCAGAATAATTCTTTTAGAATTGGTATTTGCTGTTATTTTATAATTTGTATTAATGATCTTTTCAGCAGTAGAAAAGCAACTAATATCTTAAGCACAGTCCCTCTGACAAGAAGTTGGAGATCCGGACTCGATTAGCTTTTTGGTCATTGTAAACATTAAAGAGTCGTGTTCAAAATTTTCAGGATCATTAAAGAACCTGAAGCCTGAAAGAAAAGGCATCTGAACAGAATTTAATGGAATTGTTGCTAGATTTTATTGTTCTTTGTCATGGCTGAAGTTAATTAAGTGATTGATTTCCAGATGCAATAAATATACAGTACTGTAAACATAATAGTATCTTTCTTGTTTTGAATTTGTTTTGTAAAACATAAATTCTCAAACTAAACGTTAAAATGTCTGCAGAATCCTAAAATAGGTTTGAATAACATAGTTTTAGTTTTCAGAACCTAAAAACATGGGGCTTGGTTTTTACATATTACACATAAATCTGAAATTCATACTTGGTATTGATGTGTCTTTTCATTTGGTTTCTGACAGTACCTTTTCGAGACTTTCTGTTATTTCCTTATCAGAAGATTAATTTTATTATGTACCATGTTTAACTGCTACCATAGTTTCTAAAGATCCTAAAAGCGTTTTCAGAAGAGATAATTTTAATTTAAAATTGTTTGATATACATGCTTGCGCTTGTAAATATGGTATTGTTGATATTATGCAGAAAGAGCATTGGTACACTGAATAACGTTTTAAGATACCTTAGAAGTAACAGTGAACTACTCAAACATTTGATATTTTAAGGTGCACTGATATCGGATATACACATATAAACCCTTCAAGTTGAACTTTCTAGAACTGACAGGTTCCCTGTCATTAGTTCTGTACCTACATTTACGTGTGATACATACTCCTTGAATATTGTATTGTGATGAATAATTGTATTTTATCTGCTAATATAACAGGACCTGAACTATTCATAAACAAGAAGTATCATTCTTTTAATTAATTTTTAAGACAAAACATTCCAGAAAACGTGTTTTTTGAGACTAACATTTTTTAAATTTAATTAAGGTGAGCCTTTTTGTGTAATAGTGTAACTACTAGTATCGTTGGGAGTGAAAAACTGCCAATTTTCGAAAATGTAACACAAGTCTTTTCACAGTGATATTTATCTTTCCTATATACACTATTTCATTGAATGAAGTAACTGGTATTGAAAAAAGAGTGTGGTATTCCAGTTTTTTACTAATAGGGAGTTTTTCCTATATCATTTCCTTTCCAATGTTAAAATTTATTTTCTTTGGAAGCAAAATCTTTTCTTTTGAATATTTTGGTTTCAAGTCGCTTTTATTGCAAAGGAATGCATTTATGTACAAATCATTGTGAATACATCTTGTGACATGTTATAAATAAAAATGCTGTTCATCACAATACAATATGTACCATACTCATACTGTAATGTGTTGTATAAACGTGTTGTACAATTGTATGCTCCTGTGTGTACTCATACAGTAATCCTAGACCAGTAATTTAGTTCCTTGCTGCCAAAATATTGCTCACACACTTTGTAGATTAAAATTCATAGCTATTACAGGTATCTGTTCTATACAAACAAAACCAAGATTGAGTACTGGAAATATTCACACAAACTTCACTATTAGGTATATTGACCCTGAACATATGTTTCAACGGGTATCAGTTGATACATAATTTGTATATAATCGGAATCTGCTGATGATGATGGGGTACCCATTGAAACATATGTTCTGTGTCAATATATTTATTAATGAAATTTTTGTGAATATTTCTTTATTCAATCTTGCTACAGATTTCAACACTTTATCGTGCTATTTCCTAGTAATATTAATATTGATAGAGATCAGGGTTCAGATCTCACTTAGGTTGGGAACAATGCATCAGGGACAAAGTGGATCATTTTGGAGAGGATTTCTCAGAGCTCCTGTTCGAGCTTGTCATTGTTCTACCATTCCCTGCCCATTTTAGTTTTTTCTTACCTCCATTGTGATATAGGCAGTGGGCCAAAAATGAATTAAATACTCAGAAGTCAAATGTAATTTAAAGTAACAGTAGGCTAATACAGTATACATTATTGAAAAAACAGAAGTATAACTTATTGTTGCTATGCTTGGGTCACTTTTGATGATCTTTGAATATTCTTCCAGTTACAATCTCAGTAAATTGTGAACCATTTAACTACACTTTCTGTATTTACAATTATCTTCATTAACAGAATTGTGTACAAATGTTTGATTTAAGAGTAGAAAGTAAACTACTTACTAGAGCAATGAAAGGCTTCTTGTTATTGCATCTAATGTTGTTTCCATATCTGTTAACGGCCTTTTTCAAGATGTTAGCTCGGGCTAGCATTCTCCTGTCACTCTTGATAGGTGAGTGTAGTTCGTAGAACGCAGTATAGGAGAGAAAACACGACATTCTATACAATTATCAACTTTTTTCTATACTGACAGATAAAACTTACAAAAGTGAGATGTCATTTTCATTGCAGTAGCGCTATGGACTCTGTTTGGAAGGTCTCAGATTCAAATCCTATCACTGGTCTAACTTATTGCAGTTTTCATGATTTTCCCTACTTCCAGAGTGAACAGTGGATTGGAGTTTACTTACACTTATCCTTGACTTAACGTGAAGTGTTGAAACTAAGTGATGTTACTTCTGCAACCACGTGGATGTGTGTTCTTCATTTTTAATTCTATGGATAATTGGTTCCACTCTGAACAATTAGCTGATGAGGTTTCCCTTAACTTTCAAGATAAATGTTAGATAATTTCTTTGGTGTTCAGGATTATGGTTCATCTCACCGTCATTACAGTCTTATTATCAATTATCACTTTATTGACGTTAATGGGAACTAGTATTGAATTAACAGCAGTTGTACCAGAATCCTTACATCTGGGCTTAGCAACCAAGAAAGAAACTCTAAATTCGGAATATTTTCCTCACATTCTCCAGGTGCTGTTGTAGAAAATTATCTTGAAATTCTAACAGGGTTATAAGGTTTTATGTTTCAGAAGTGAAAAATGACTCCAATATCTGATTATAAAGAACTTTAATTGATCTCTTCTATCCTCTCCTCACTTTCCAACTTTTCTATATGAATTGTTTTCAGTCCTTGAAATGAATGTTGGCAATAAATAACCTTCAATTCTGGCTAGAAATCTGAGACAGTTTTCTACATATTCAGATTCTTATGACACCAAATTTGAAAGCATACCTGCTTCAAAAATAACATTTGGTTTTTCATAATGCGATTTAAATAACTAATTGATTGATGCTGAGTCTCCAAATAGAGGACTCAAGTGAAGTAAGTGAATATATTTTAGCCTATGCAATTGTGATCTTCAGAGTGTTTGAGCAATATGGTTGGTCTGTAGTGTACCTCACTTGCCCAGCTCTATTAGTTTCAAGACTGAGTTCTTTGGTTGCTCAATACCTGTTGTCATCCCCTACTGTGCTGTATAGTTATCTGATTCATGGAAGCAAATTGGTGTTTGGTGGTGTCCTCATCTTTAACCTTCAATGATTTTCATTTATATTATCTGGTCCTAGAAAACTCCCAAGATTTTAAGCCCCAGAAGGACTAGGCTGCCCAGAGCAAAGTCATGCTGACTTTCACATTTAGATGGGTAGCAGGTAGATTTTACTTAATATAATCTAATTATTTACGTAATGTAGAATTGTTATACTAAATGACTGTAGATCCTATTCTAGACCTATTTTACTTAGAAAAGAAAAAAAGAAAAGAAACACAGGGAATACTGAAGGTCTTACAGTTGTGCAATTAGACTCTTACATGTTTTACACCATGACCTAGACAGTATTGTTAAAAATGTATTAAGAAAACTATGGACTGAGAACTAAATTATCTTTAAGCTATTTTAGGCGTATAAAAAAATAATATAAAAATATTACATAAAATCTGATCCATAGTGTCTTCAAACTTGTAGGAATCCAGGCAACTTCATTGAAAGGCTACAGTGACACCTAGGGTTTACTCTTTTTATAACTTTTCTTTGCATTAGTCACCTTCCATTGAGCCAAGTTTGATGGAACTTGATGATATGTAGCAATCTTGACCCTGCATGTAAATGGGCTGATTGTTTTCCTCTTGTTTGGTCATGACAGAGGAAGGGGAGGAACAGATGCTGCTGGAGGCACACAGTCAGCATACTTCATAGGCTGGCCATGTTTTGTAGGTCAGGAATGTCTTGAAACGGTACTTCATCCAATACAGCACTAGCTATATGGGATGAAAATGCTTACTGTACTGAAAAGGCTATGTAAGGACTCTGTGCGACAGTTTTCTCACCATATTAATATTTCCTGTTGGTGGAGGGAGGTTGCAGTTATAAAAGTCAACCGGCTGAGTTTCATGTTGACTTTTGTTAATCAGGAAATTTCAGAGCTAAATTAAATTAATTTCCAGCTAGTATTAATGTTTCATCGCTTGGTTGGTCTTGTGGTTAGCGTCACTAGCCATGGATTCATGGGCCCAGGTTCGGTCCCCGGTACCTCCTTGGATTTTTCTGAAGTAGGAACACGGTAGGAATGCGGTGCACTTTGTCTCATGATAGAAACTGAGATGCTATTTGATTGAAAAATAATGGCTTAAGTCATGGAAATCATCATTAACTAAGGTGTTGTTGGCATGATGACCACACACCCCCAATCCTGATAGATTGCATCTGCCGGATGGTAGGCCTAGTCTGTCCAAGGATGTAGTGCCACTGAGTTGGTTAGAGTTATCAGTGTTTCGTGCTTTGTAGTATTAATGATTCCTGCTTTGAGACATTCAGAATTCATGAATGTTTGTGTCGCATACAGAAATTTTTTGTTACATAAAGACCATTGCCAGTGGACCATTATGAGAGGATTGGCAAGTTGTGTTAGGAAGTATAATCTGTTGATCCAGTTATAAATGAGGTTTCCTTTGTTGTATGCTTATCCATCACATTTGGCCAGCCTAGTCCCTCTACAGGCTATTGAACCATATATAAAAATAATATAGTTTAGTTTAGCTATAGCATATTCTCAGAATTATTTAGAATGTGTACATTTTCTATTCAGTTATTTTTTCTTCTTTCCTTCTGAAGTTGAAGTGTTTCTGAATGAGGTTAATACCAAACCAGGTCAGTGAAACCGTTTACCAACTAACCACAAATTATACAGTGAACAAAGCAAAGCAAAACAATGGTGCTTCTTTTTACTACTCCGAGAGTTCAAAGGAATATGTGCATACCAGTACATTACAAAAAAATTTTGTGTAGTTTTTGTACATACAACTTTTGAATAATTAACTAACATAGTTTATACATAATTCTTTCCTAAGTCACTTTTTCCATAAAAGAAAAGTTCCATTTTGTGCACAATATTTTTGAATATTAAGAAAAGAATGTTTAGTAGTTGGGTTCTAGAGTAGAGATGATCAGTTTATGCTTTCTGGAATGTGGCAAAAGAAAAATAAAGAGGACAACAGATTTATTGGTGGAAACTAAGAGAACGGCAATAGATCTACTGTAATAAAGCCAATCCAGCCAATTGCAGACATTGCTCATATCATTACTTTCGAAACTAGTTTCTGTGAACTTACTTTTTAGTTCAATTGTTCTAAAGTTATCTTAATTTTTACATTTCTTGTAGCAACATATGGTGAACTTTCGTGTGTGCTGTATTTTATTGAGTATTGCACTACTTTTCTTATAATGAATTTACCACATGTAATTTAAAGTGTACAGTTTGAAGAAATAGGTTGGAGAATTAATTTTAAAATTTACAAACATTTAAATATTTGTACTATCGGAGCATGAAATTTCAAGTCTGAAGGCAGTAGCCAAACCAAGAATTTTAGTCACCATTATTGTTTCATACAGCCTTTTAGGAATTATTAAGAGCAACCCCCTCTCCTGTTTGCTCTATACAAATAAAATATTAAAGTATTTTACTTCTACTATTATAATTATTTCTGTTTCAACAGGCACGTAAAATTTTCAGATGATTAATAGCCTTTATCCCTTTTAAATATGCAAAATTAAATAAATAACTCTCCAACTGAACTACCCAACCCTATATTTAAAAAAATACTGTATTTTTGCATGATTACTAATTTATAACAAATTATTGAAACTAAATATTTTGGAAGTATTTCAGTTGATTGTAAAGCCAAACACATACTACTTAGAGGAACTAGAGATATGATGGTTAACACACAAGGAACCAGGACCAGTTAGAGTCCATTGGAAAATTCAAATTATATCGGTAACATCTGGATATTTCCAAACACTACCGAGTAGATACAAATATTCAGTCATTTATTCATGTCAAAAGTGACAATCTATGGTAATATCTACTGTTAAATGTGAAACTAAATACTAAACCTAAAATACTATGGAAACTAAAATAATCATCATCATCATCATCAGCCATTCACGGTTTGGGCCCACAATTTTGAGACAGGCTGCCTCTGAAACATTAGGCATAAGGAAACCACCACCAAAATTCAGGAAAATAAAAAAATTGGGATGAAGAGCTCAAAATTTTAATAGAAGCAAAGAAACAAGCTTGTAGACACTTTCAATCACAAACTGTAGAGACTAAAATAGAATATAACAAGAAAAGAGCTGAAGCCAGGAAGGCGACTAGAAAAGCACAAAGGAAAAATTGGGATATATGTAAGTAACTAAAATAATAAAAGTAAATAAGATAGCAATTTTTCAAAATTGAATCTTTGTCACCTGCCTCAGAATTCTGGTCGCCAATCAGGCGATTGGAAATTTCGTGCCCTGGTACTACTATAACATTATTCTGGCATTGCAGCTTAATAATAATATCTTTTTTTTTTTTTTTCTGTACTTCTGATTTGAAGTTCCCTTATAGTTGTTTGTTGTTTATGTTCAGTTCTATTCTGTTTGGTTCCCTTCTTGGCTGTTACATACAGATTATGTAAAATTCGTAAGTTACAATACTGTAACTTAGTATTATTTATTTAATCTTCCCATAGTTATGGGTTGCCTACACAGACAAAGAGTACCAGAAAAGAAAAACAAAAAGGTAATTGAACATAGAACATTGAAAAGAAAAAGAGAATAAAATTAAGGAAAAATTAATACAAAATAGAAAATCATTAACAGTTACGATTAGGATTTATATATGTGATTCCTCAGTATTGAAACAGATCCTCTGAGGGTTGCTAAAGCAACTTCAGTTATAACTGATGGAGGAAGTCCCAATCTCAGATTCCAGAGTAGTGCCGCCTACTTTGATCTTATCTTTGCTTTTAATTTGATTTAAAATAAAATCCGGCATAGTCTTACAACAAAATGAATCAGTATGAAAATAATATGTTTTGTGGTGTAATAAAGACTTAAATTACTGCAGACTAGTTAAAAACTATTATTTTTAAATTTGAAAATTGTTTTATTCCTGTTTATCTAGTGTGATTTTTCTGTAGTTAAGAGGAAGAAATACTGTATGCAATGTAGTCAGTTTTATCCATGGCAGTAATGAAATATTTTCACTTATTTTGAAATCAGCACCAGATAAAAATTTCAAGTTTATATATATTTTTTAATTTATTTGCAAAAGTTAATGCACAATGGTTAGAATAATCATAAATGAATTTATAAAATTATTGATGGATTTATAGAATTAACAGCCTGTGATTCTAAAGTATCAGTGATGGTGATGTAATCACTGACTTCAGTAATTTAACCATAAATGATATTTTTTTAACGTTAAGAACATTTTCTGTGTTCTGTTCCTCATATTATTGATGACAAAGTCTGTTATATTGCTGGATGGCTTATAATCTGATCGTTCACTTAGTTTCTGATAGATATTTTCGTTAATAAATAATATATCTGAACCATATTTTATCAGTTTTATACTTTTTTAGAAATATTTGATGATATAGTAATGAGATTGAGAATAGCTTATAAAGATGATATAATGTAATGTTAACTGTATTGTTAGGAAGTAGCTAAACTGAGAGCTGAAAAGGTAACAAGAGGCTATGTTTGTTTGTAATTGCTGGAAATTGAAATTATATTTAAAGTGAATAAAGCTATAAATTTGTATTGCAGGTATAAGCCCCCCTCACATAAAATGTATTTAGAAAAAATGTCATTTGTATTGATGGGTAAAAAAAGTGCAAAGTTGTATTGGAATGAGCTCATGTTTGTGTGAATGTTGGAATGCATGTTTAAAATGCCGCGATATAATATTGTATACTAACTCCATTTGTTCCCTCAAATTTTTTCTTTCCCAACTTCGTTGAAGAATTTGTTTGTAATTTAATAACAAACTTCCGAAACTTTTGTTACCAAACCAAATTAGAAGTGAATTGGAGGAATATCTGTCTGTGAAGTCTCTCCTATATACGTAGACTTTTTTCTAAATGTTATTCACAGATATAATTTCAAAATATATTAAATAAAAAATGCATTAACAAAACTCTGTCTCAGTATATTTTTATTAAAATGATTGCAGTTTTAAATAGAATTTTGTAGACTGTGCTTAAACCTTAATAGATTTTGAGGCTATTAATCCAACCATAACACAACTCTTTAAAAATATGGGTGTACTGGATCCAGTTAATTTTAATGCCATTTTGCCAGTTACCATTCTCAAGATCATTATTATACTGTATAATGGATTACATTCTGTCATTTGATAAAATCCATTGAGTATTAGTTTCTGAATTAAAATGAAACATCTTATGGTATCACCTGTTTTTATATTGGTACATAATAAGCGAATAAAGAGTTTGTATACAATAATTATAAAGAGCAGATATTTCTGAATGAACTCCCAAGAATTGTCATTAAACTCAAAGGTCGATCTACCTTGATAATGATATCAGAATCCTATATCTAAAACAACATTCACATGTGAACACAGTAAAAGTGATGTTTCTGTACTTATTCATAGAAGTGCTTCTGTTATTTTTCTAGTTCAGATTATTTTGTTAGTTTTGCCGACCGATTTTTGTTTCATTGCTGGTATGATAATACTGCACATTAATCACTAGTGTTACATATTTTATGTAAAGGTGGTATACAAGAAGTATAGAAGTATAGAAGTATACAGTGAAGAAGTAAATGCAGGAAAGTGCAAATGTAAATAAGATTCAAACTCTTTTCTCAAACCACATTACATTATTGATATTTGTATTAGCATTAATGGGATTTATTCAGTCGAATTTGAATCCCGAGTTCTGGTTTATTCTTGCTGTTTTCTAAATAAAATGCAACTAAGGTAAAGTGTATTTTTTAAAATAGAGATGTCAGAAGGTGATGTTTGGTATTTTTATTTTTAGAAATTCTGAATATGTAGGTCTTCATGCATGCTTAATCTGACATGATGGCTATTTTATTGAGACTATTATTTGCATATAAATGAAATGAGATCTTTGTAAGAGTCTATGAATTTGCTCCCGTCAGTCATCTCTTCTTGTCCCTGAATTCAGAATCTAATATAATATTTGTTCTCGTGTTTCCATGTACATCCAGCACCACCTATTAACAAGATAGTATTAAATTTGAAATTAATTAAAGGTTCCTTGCTCGATTTGCCATAGCAACCAGGAAAAAAGTCATACATTTTGTTGAGAACCTGATTGACAACTATTTTTGTTTATGTGTAAAAACTTATTTTCCAGACCTCAGGAAAATTCTGAGAAAAGACTAGGGGTTCAGTTATCTGATGTGTTATTAGCATTGCTAACTGATAAATCCTAGAAATGATCTCTCACAAGTAATTTCTTACCAGAAAATTAAGTCAATCTGGGCGGAGCAGTTTGTACGACTTTCTGTTCCCAAGGCTGTGGGTTCGATCCTGTCCCATGGGAGCCATGTATGCGTAAATGTGTCAGTCTCATGTCTGCTCATTTATAGGCATGTAAAAGAATTCTTGAGGGACAAAATTTTAGCACATAGGCAGTGGATACAGACATAAGTAGCTATTAACTAACTATGGCAAACGAACATAAAATTAATATCTTGTTTATGACCTGGCAGTAAAGTAGATTATTCAGCACAGTCTTCCAAATCGTATAAAAGTAAATGAACATGTATTTTGAATTAGATAAATCCCTTTATGAGAGTTATATGAATTTAAGTCTTGGTTTACATTTACACTTTCCGGAATGTTTGCAGTGTAAGGAGTAATGATCAGAAATATGGAACTTTTCCAGGTGTGTGCTATCAAATGAGAATGTATGTAGAAATCACTGTTTGTTTGTGTTCTTTTTTAACTAACACTTTAAATTGTAATTTAGAATTATCCTCATTTGTAATCCTTCCTGATATGTCAATGACTAATATGTAAGTGCAGATTCCAGTGATTGATTTAACACCACCTTGCAATAAGGAAAGTTTTGGAAAAAAAATTTAAAATGGAGTAGACAAGGATGGTAGTACTCCCTTAATATAGCTAAACAGTTTTACAGAGATGCTTAAAACAATTGCAAAAAAGTACGGTATGTGATTTCTTACGTGGGATGAGCAGGGTAAAGAGAAGGGGGAAAATTTGCCAAGTCTTGAGAGTCATTGCTTGCAAAATGTCATTATTCTCATTCAGTCTTTGCAGGTAAATATAACTGCAAGTTTAGATAAACATTTGCAGATTTAAGGATCTCTGCAATCATGACATGAGCTTACGAATAGATACTACCATCCTATGCTTCTCTGTTTTTACTTAATTCTTGACCTCAGTGTATTGAATGTTTGTAACATACTGTCTTAATTCTTACAACTTCTGCAATTGATGACACTAGTGAACTTAATGTATAAAAGAAAAGCATATATTTTATTTTACATGATGCAAGGCCTTGCAAATGCAATATTCATGTTCTTTAATTCTACACGTTAGTTGAAGAGTTTTTATATCGATGGTTCTAAGTGTACATGTTTTGGGAACTGCTTCAGCATTACAACGTTCCTATTTGCCCACACATTGCCATAAACTCTTTCCCAACTTGTTACATCAGTATTTTGCATGCAATCCCATGCAAATATAATTACTGCCCATCCTCATCTCCATATGCCAACTCCTAATAGAGTCAAACCAGTTCAACATAATAGTACAAGTATATGACATGCATACCTCCCATTTGTTACACACTGTTTATGATCATTCCGTTAACTACTACATTTAAGTCGGTGTTATTTATGTTCTTACAGAGTTTTAGGACTTAGTATTTTGTGAACATTTCTGACAATGTAGTCTGGATTATGGCCTGAATTTATTGATGTATAATTTTCATAGTACTTAATAGTTTGTAGTTTTCAATGTGTCGATAAAAACTCACTACATGCCATTTATAAGCAACTGGATTGCATTTATTGCTTTTCCCTGTTAGGTGGCTTATTTTATGTCCCCAAGTGGCAGGTCATGATAACATTCTACTCAGGATGAAGGATGACAAAGATCCCTGCTTATTGTGCATACTATATACAAGCTGTTTTATTTTTGACTAGTATATCTTCATTGCAGCTGAATCTTACTTATTTTAACTTCATTTTTTGCTCGAAAGATAAGCAATAAAAAAAAAAAATAAACCTACTACTACACCTAATACTACCCAAAGTGAATTTATTGGGTAATGTAATATTCATGGAAGTTGAAAACTTAAGTTCCTGAAAACTTCAGCCGATGTTATTTTAATCTGCCACTTATCTGTTTTGTGTGTGTGTGATTTGTGTGATTTCCTGTTATTAACCCATTGACTGCTTTAAATATATTTTTTAAAGATTTAAAGTAGTGTTAAACTCAGTATGATATAAGAAATTTAAGATAAGGTAACAGAAAATAAGTATTTCTTTAGTTTTTGAGAAATGTATATTATTACAAATGTTGGGAATCTCATTTAGCTTTATAAATTTATCAAGAATCAGTTTACTGACTCCTTGCCTTCAAAATTCTGTTGAGCAGTTCTAATCAGATTTGATTATTGAAATATTTTGTTATTTTATTAAATCATATTGGTTGATGAGTCGTAAACTCATTTCACATTTTGAAGTCCTGACACTGTTTAAGGAAAAAATAATATTGTAAATGCTTGTATCAGAAGGTTTTAACACTACTTTGAAATATTTTGTTAAGTTTGGGTGCAGCCTATCTTTTGTTCATTCAGCTTAATCCATAATCTTTGCAATAATTTGGCTTTAGTATTCACCATCAGGAGATATCAATTATTATAGCAAGTACATTTTCTGCAGTTACAAATAGTCATCCATATAAACTTTTAATTTCTATATAACATTCATTTAGTATTGAAAATAATATTTTATTAATAGTATGTAAAACAGAAATGGGTTAACATAACTTGGAAATTGTTTTGTTTTAAATGCACAGTTCTGTCCAAAAGACCAATTCCAATCTAATAATAATAATTTTGGATTATGCAGTGCTAAAGAAATCATTATTTCCTGTAGCATCTGAATCTCTGAAACTATTGTTATTGAAACTTTATCAAGTATCTCTTGAGTTGACCTCAAGAGCTGGTGACTAAAATATGTGTTATCTTCCAACACGTTTCGAGAACAAATAAGCCACGAGTGGGTATACTGCTAAAGTATAAAGATAAGGGTAGTGAATGATCTTTTTCTGAGTTGACAAGTTGAAAAGTTTTAAAAATAGAATATGTTCACATTCAGTTTTTTGTTACAAAATTGAGATACAGTATAGTCCTGCAAAATGTGTCTAATATGAACTGAAAGGGCACCGAATTTCTAAAATACCAAGTTACCAGGAATAAGGGCTTAAAAATTAGAATTTTTATTGTGAAAATAAAAAATGGGTTTATATAACAAACACCATTAAAATTGTCGATAAACATGTTAATATGGGTATAGCTATTCTTCTTTGAAACAAAAATTATGTGTAAATAAATTACAACAAAATAGTTTACCTCATTTCTTAACAAAAACTTATTTATTATTTCTGTCATGATTGCCTTGTAATCCGAACTGCCAGGTTATCGAGTGCCGAGTTTGTGGGACTGTACTGTAATTACTTATAAATATTCTGATTTGTAATTTTTCCCTTAGATTGAAGTGTCTCTTAACATCATAAAATGATTATAAAACTTGTCATTGCCAAAGTTATTTTATATAAATGTAGACAATGCATGTTTAAGTATAAGTTGGTTTTGGTAGAACTGTGCATTGTCTAGAACTACAAAACCCATTTTGTTTCTTTCAACGATTTTAATCTTTAGATCATCATTCCATTATCCAAGCAAAGTTAATATTGTGATCTACTGATGCCAGATTTGGTTCAAGGTATTAAGAGTTACTGTCTCATCTCATATGTGCTAGATTTTTATGAGTTTTTAGATTAATGATTGTTTTCCAAGTGTGGAGGACATACACTATTTTAGTGAGTCTTTTTTATTTTCATTTTTTATACCAGCCAAACTTTAGAATTTGAAGCAATCATAGAACTGAATGATTCCATGATATTCTTGAAAAATAATTTTTGTGATGTATATGTATACAGACTACTCATTAAGGAATTGTTTTAGTTGGTTTATAGTAATTGTTTACATCTTTTTTTTGTTTTTTGTTTGTGTTGCGATTGTGCATATACTTCACAATGGTCTGTAATTTTTTGGGTATATGATTACTTGGAAGATTAAAACTTTAGTTTGAGATCTTATTCTTGGAAGATTAAAACTTCAGTTTGAGATCTTATTCTTCTTTTCAAATCATTGTGTTGCTTCATTTTCATGCATGTCTTTAAATTAGTTACCCCAAAAAATATTTTATCAGTTAGAAACATATTTTGGTCATCTACACACAATTAATAGCATCAGGCAACGAACTAGTCAAAACTGTACTTTTTGGGGGGAAGAAAAATTTTATAGTGGTTAGTTCTAGTATGTCTGATTCATATAAATTGAATGAGAAGCAAATAATTGAATTGATTTTACTTCTAACAATTATAATCCCTACATAATTACAAATGGATTAGGGATATTGCACATTAAATTTTTCACATCCACAGTAAGTTAGATAGACATTTTGGGAAAAATATATATTGCGACTCACCCGAGTCCCCCACCACTACCGCGTGGAAAGTAGGGGTTTTGGGTGGGGAGAAAAATAATTTATTTTTCCTTTCTTCTCTTCTTCTCTTTCTTTCCCGTCTCTTCCTCTCACCTCCTCGTCACCCTACCTATCTATCGGAACCTCTAGCGTTATAGCTAGGAGTCTGAACCCACTACGCCGCGAATGACAGTTGAGAAGTGAAGAAAGATTTCATGTATATATAGGTACTAAGGGTGACTTCATGCATTCGCGAGTGTTAACGCAAGAATCGCTTTTTCAAATTTTGAAATGTTTTGTTTGTTACGAAAAGAGTACTGTTGGTGCAAGGGAATTTTTCTGCATCGATTGAGCCATGTTTTATATCATAACACGGCGTTTTTAAAAATTGGGAAATATTATGTAAATTTCGATTTTTTATATTATCAAATCGGTGTTTAAAGATCGTGAAATGTGATGTTTGGTACAAGGGTATTTTTTTAATTGTTCGACATTTTCTATAATTCGTGAAATTTTATTTTGTTGTTTTTTATAATGGTAATTGCAATTATTAGAGCAAGCTGCGGGCTTAACACAGAAAGCGGCAGTAGCAGCCGGCATGAGCCATAGCTGCGCGCGGGAAGATGCGCTGTAGGCGGTGAGGGGAAGCGGCCGATGGAAAGGGGAGCAGGGTGAGTCGGAAACTATATCCTTGCCGACATTTTTACCTTAGAACACATTTTAGGGTACATCTTCACTATCAACTGATTTCAGTTGAACCTGTTGATTAAAATTCCTTATTGCCTACTATGGTATCAAGACTTTTCAGTGAAGTTTTTTCAAATGGATATTATGAACTCTATTGATATGTCTACCTGTTCTAATAATATCACTTCTTTTCGTGTTTTGAGGCCTTTCTCTAATAAGTGAAAAGTAATACTGAAAAATTCTATAGTTAATCCCTACATATTTGATGAAAACCATTAAAAAATGCTCTTCTTATTCGCCTCCTTGAAGTTGATGAAATCAAACCAATAGCTTCTCAGCTTGAGCTTTAGATAAAGTATGTACTAAAGGTTGACAAGATGCGAAGGTAATTGCAGCAGGTTATTAGATAAAACTATGATAACTGTCCAAGCTCACTACAGCCGCTTCTGAACCCACTTTGAGTTCTCCTCAGGCTTCTTTGGGAATCTTTGGGCTCTTGTCCAGGGCTCTCTAGAAGATGAGGCCTGTAACAATCTTTGGGTACTTGGGCACTCTCAGATACTTCCTGGTTTTCCTTGCACACTTTCAGGAATCTTCAGTCATCTTAAAGCCACTGTTGCTTTCCAGTTCCTTCATGACGGAACCCCTTTCCTTAAAACATCAGGTTGAAATTGATCGATCTTTAAAAGTACTGTAGGTTTTACTTATTTTAACTATGGATTATAAATCAGATTTATTTTTGCTGAATTTTTTTTTCTCCCTAGAATTTACATTTTTCTTACACTAAATTATATTACACTATTTAGTTTAGTTTGCTTTAGATTCAGAGAGGATGTTAGGTTACCCGAAATATATATTCCATTTCTAAAATATAAACAATTTCAGAAGCATGTTGGGGGCTGTAATCCTTGCCACAAGTGCCTCACATTTAAAAAAAGTATTGTATGCAAAACATAAATAAATGAATATCCTTTAGGCCCCTCATGCTTTTGGAATTTATGTTTTCTGCAATCTCTGTTCTCTGGCGTATTTAGTTGTTTGTGTGTGTCCTCCATTCATAGCTAGGCGTGAATATTGCTACCAACTCAATGTTTTGTCAGCAATGCCTTTTGAGGGAGCACTCAGGAATTTTGTAAAACCTTTGTGCCATTTGCATCATATGATACAAGCAACGAATTATTAAAAAATGACATCTTTTAACTCCCTCATTAATGACTTTAGAAAGATTTCACAAAAATATGGGATGCGATAGTGACTTCTTTCTTACTGTATCAGATTTTAAATATTCTTGTCCTTTTTTAAATTTATTTTTGCTTTCTTTCTTTCACTTTATTTGCACATTATGAATGTTTTTTACAAATCTCTGATCAGATGTAAAATTATTGTTCAGACTAATAGTCCAGGTAAAAGCAATTTTATTTTGAGCTTTTCATCTGTTAGCTATGTAATTGCTCATTTTCTCCAAAAAGTATTTTCAAAAGTTGAAAAAGAATATTTTGATATTTATGATTGAAGAGGCCTAAATACTGTGAGCCAAGTTAAAATAAAGAAGCTGGTTTTGGCCTTCAGCTTCAAAACATTCATGATTTCTTATGTTTTAATCTGGCACACTACTCAGTGATATCAGGTTTTGTAACTGTCTGCCATTTCACAATATTAACTTCCAGCTTTGTTATCATGGAATGATTTTGTGTGTGTATGTATTTGTACATGTGTTTTCGTTTTATTTGCTTTTATGGTTAACTGTCTGCATAATCAGATGACTTGAAAATATTTAGAAAATAGGACATTTCATTTTATGTCTTGCTGAAAATATAAGTTTATTCTTTCCTGCCACTAACCCTTACAAAATTAATATATCTTGCACTGTCAATGTAGTAGGTTTAAGAAGGAAAAAATTCATTGGTACAAACAGTTGGTTGATTATTCTTTCAATAAATAAGGAATAAAGCTATAGCTTGTAGCAAAAATATGAAATTATGAATAATAAAAGTGCTTTTTTGTTTTGTTTTTTTGTTTTTTGAGGAAATCTTCTTTGGGGTAGTTTTTTAATATTGATCAGATGCTATTACATAATATAGAAGAGAATAAGTTGTGCGTAAACTTAACATATAACATATTTTTCTAAATGTTTCGTTAAAATTCTTCAAATATGCAATAGGTATGTCCAATTGTACACCACTCCACTAATTTGTAGGGTTGCCTTATGTATGGTTGCAATCTGAAACATGTCATTATTTAATTGTGTTTTTGAAAACAGTAAACCATAAGCCATTTGTTCCAATTTCAGAAAGAAATAATTAAGAATTACCTATTTAAATCTATTCTTCTAATCCTTCTGGTGACTCCATGGCTCTGGAATCTACTCAGCCTCTAACAGAAATGAGAACCAGGAGCAATTTCAGGCGTAAAGGTGGCCAGTGTGTAAGGTTGCCTTATGTATGGTTGCCTTACAACCTTTATGTTCCAAATTACTAATATTTTGGGAGCTTCAACCTTCTGGAACCTAAGGGTCCTCAGAGTCTATGGGACCACTTCACTTTACTATTTAAATTTAGAGCTGAAACATCATTAGTAGACCATTTTTTTTTTATTGAAGTATCTGTTAGATGTTCATTTGCAGGACAGATCTGGGAAATAATTACTAGATACAAGTTAAAGGTCTTCTCTTGTTTCGAGCTTAACTGCAAAAAATACAAATAAAAAACTTTTGAAATAAAAATTCTATTTGTGTACATTTGAAAAAGGAAACCATGCTATTGTAAAAACAGACTGCTGAATGATGTGTCTGCTTCATACCATCTCTCAACATGAAGAATAAAGAATGTAAACTTGAAGCTTTCTTGCTGCTGATTATCAATAACTAGGGGGCGGATTTCTATGACCTAAAAAAATAGGATATATGCATGCATTTATGACCTAAAAAACGTTAAAATATGACCAATAAAATTTAAAATATGACTTTACCACTCACACATTATGTATATATTTTTAAGTTTCATTACAATACATTTTATTAAAATATGATGATGATGATGATGAATGTTCTGCCCGAAGGCAGGTCCAGACCCGGGACGAAGCCATGGGGTGATGAAAATATAGTGTTAATTATTTAAAATATCTGTAAATTCTCAAAAAGTATCATTATAATTCAAAATTTACCAAATATGATATGAAATTTCAAAATATCTTTAATATACACACAAATATGCCAAAAATATGACCTAAATATGCATATTCATACTAAATATGCTACAATAGTTTAAAATTTCCTAAATATGCAGTTATATGCACAATAAAAGCCGTTCCATTTTCACCAGGATGCTTGGAATCGGATTTAAATTAGTCGGAAACCTGAAATAATGCAAAGGGGAAAATATGACATGTCATAGAAATCCGCCCCCTATTAATAACAGTTTTGTGAGTTATAAGCCAAGTCAAGGGTACTAAAATATCCAAGTTTTCAGCCACTGCCATTTCTGGTCCTAATTTGACCCGGCTGCATTTGCATCTTCTTTCACTAGTAATCCTAAATCCTATCATTACCCACCATTCCATTTGGCTACCGAATCATATATAAACCCTCTCATCCTTAACTTGATACACAGTTCCCTGAGGAAGGCCACAGAGATGTCAGTAGCCAAAAGCTTAGATATTTTAGATCCCTTGACTCAGCTACAGGCTGCAAAACTGTTATTAATAAAGTTAATAGTATTTTATATTGGCTGAATCATTCTAGAGTTACAATTAAGAATACCTTAGCATCAGACAACTGTAGTATTTCTGGCAAAACTGTTTCAATTTTTTGTGTACTTTTTAAAGTTTATGTTAGTTCTTTACATATTACATCCAAATTGTGGCAACTGAACATGCCAACATCAAACTTATACCTTTTTAAAGTGATATTCACCTTGAACATAACACACTCATAAGTAACTTTCTCTACCTTAAGCATTGGAATATAACTTACTCATTCCACATTCTGATAATAGATTAAGAGGCCATGCATACAATGTGTATTAAATTATCTCAGCCTTTACAAAGGTTTAATGTTTACCATACAGGATTTAAAACATGATTTATGCAGGTGACGGCTGATTTATATCTAGTTTTCAGAAAATTGCACAAAACAAAAAGTTTCAACTCTTTTATACAAAATTTAAATAAAATGGTCAAAAAGACATTTTCTTCATGTCTTTTTGATTGTGGCAGGTAGTGTGATTACAGGTAGTGTGAGAAAGTCATCACCAGTATTCTTGTTACATTACCAGAGTATCAAAATTGCATTTTTTAATTCAGAGGACCTCAAAATGTCTACTGATGCCAAAAACTAGACATCACATTTCAGGGTCGAACACCATACTAGGTACTACATACTTATGATACAGCTAGAGAATGTATTTGTATTTGTATTTATTTATTCACCATATAAATTTTACAAATTTTTGGCTTCGTCAATAAACATATAATACAGTCCCATTATAGGGCCTATATCAGGACCATACACATACATAATATACACAAACAACAATAATAAGTAAACAACATAATATACAGGTAAGGAGACATATACAGTTCTACCTTAAATAAATAAGTATATAATTTACATCTCTCTTTGAAATTTTGACATATTTAAGCATTTATTAGCTACACAAGGCTTCAGCTACAGAAAAGTACGTACGTATATATATATTGAAACAGGTGCCCAACTTTTGTTATCAAACTTCACATGTTTCTATTTTTTCTTCCTGAAATTTGGCAACCCTACTTCACTTCATATTTTATTTATCACTTCATGTATGTAATTCTATTTTTTAAAATGTAACATTCTACTCTAAAATTGACTGGATAAAAGAGGAAATACAGGAAATAATATTTATCTGCCTTCCAATTGCTCGGGTGATTTGTACAAGGAGGTGAATAAAAGAAATATAACTGGTGTAAATATAAAGTGTTTGAAAATCCAAGTATGATTATTATACTAACATTGTAGCTTGTCACCTTATTGTACCAGATGAGTTGAATTCTGACCATACTTTAACCCTACTGCAATGATTCTGCCCTAGGAAGACCTCCCTTCATCGTATGCTCTCAATAAGGCATGCATTTTGGTGTGATGTGCATGCATGAAAAAGCACGTGTTTTTAACTTTGTCACTTGCATGAATGTGGAGTTTTACAATTAGGTATGTAGTGACATAAAATGTGACCTCTCCTCCTCCTGCTTCCAGATCATTTTTGTAGAAATTACAGTTACCACTTAAAACTGCATTCTGAAGAATTCAACAGAATGATCAGCTCAAGTCAGCATTTCAAGTGCTATTGTATTAAATTGAAAAAAAAAAATGGAAAATAATTTTATTCTTTCCAGTGAGCAGTTATTTTATTTGTATTGAATATTCTGATAGTTTTATTTGTTCCTACAGATTATTTTGCTTTGAGACCTACTTGACAGTTTCTCATTGCATTTATAAACCCTTCAGCATGGTATTATTTCTCATTAATAGGTCGGAAAAGCCTGGGAAATTTGGATTTGTATTGATCTGTTTTATTCTAACTTAAGCCAATATCCCTCGATCCAATTTTTGGTTTAAAAAAGTTGTATCAAGTAGCATTTCTATACAATTATTTCTGGCTCTGCACATGAGGGTGCATTTTGGTCCAATATGTTGTCAGCTTTTTTTCCTGAAATGAAAATTGATAGCTATTATAATCATCTTGGCGGTTGATAAGCACACATTGGTAACACTTTTGCTGAATTAAAAAAAAAAATAATTTATAGAGGACCCCAACGTTTATTCTGGATTTAACAGGTTATAGTTAGTATTCTTGCAAATTCAGAGTCTGCATTAGCATCTGTTAATCTTCTTGGCTCTAATATTTGATTTTACTCTCTTCGTTTCTCCGCTGATCGAGCGCTGGCAGAACAGAGAATCGGTTGCACGTAAGAAGCAGCCATGTTTCTACGTCATGCAGGGAGAGAATGACACTCATTGTTTTCTGTTTGTTAAATTATAAACCTTTATATTCCGTTGCATTTAATTTTGTGGCAACAGAAAAATTTATTCTTAAAAAAATAAAACTGAAAATGTATTTCTTGAAAATAACATCTGTGAGGTGCTGTCCATTCTGATATTGTTCATGACATTTCCAAGCACTTCCAGTCAGATTTGAGATCAAAGTGGCTGCAATCCCATTGGAAATGCAATAAATAATTTGAGGCCGCAACTTAAGAATTTTTGGTTTGAATGGACAGCACCTTGTATAGACATTTTGAAGAATCTTATTTTAAAAAATCTTGTCAATGTTTTACAGTACTTTATTTCTTCTTCATTCCCAACTTTATGATGGTGTGAGTTTAACTTCAATGCGGCAGTTTCATAATTCCTCAACTTTCTTTCTGCCTTATTTTCTGCACACTCAGAAGAATAGAAGAGCAGTAAACTATCCTTTTGCACTTACATACACCGGAGAAAACCTACTAAAAAATATTTAATTTTATATAGGAAACTAAAACATTTATTGTTTTTTGGTTTTCACATTCAGAAAGAAAAACCAAAGTTTTGTTTACTCTATATTCAATTTCAATGTGCATGCCATTTGTGGCACAGATTTTATCCAGATGAAATGCAACTTCCTGTCGTATGCATGAGAGAATTTTTGGAATTACAAGTGTTACTGCTTCAGTGATTTGGCAGCGTAAATCTGCCAAGTAAACAAAATTTGTTGAGTTTCTCTTTCTGAATGTGAAAATCGGGAAACAATAAATGTATTCGTTTCTGAGATATAATTAATTATATTTCACAGGTTTTCCCTGGACACTGTGTATATTTGCTGACTTAAGCTGAAAAATAAAGTGGTGATTGTAGGTCTCCCAACCATAGCTGTGTTACCGACAGTTCTTGGAGCAGACTCTCAATATCTATATGAACTTGTTTAGCAGTTATGAGACAATGAAAATGAAGTGTTTTAATATCGTATAATAATGTAATAATGTTAATAATAAGTGTTATGTTTTTGCTCAAGATATAAGGTATGCCGTTATGTCTAGTTGGTATAAGGACTGGTGAATTCATATGTAACTTCATTTGTAGTTGTATTATACTGAAAATATAGCACTGATTTCTGGCAGATATTTGAAAAATGATTGTGGAAATTTTATGATTTGCTAACTTTCCAATTTGGTCCTTAAGTTTATACAGAAAGGTTGGATTTTAATATTGATAATAGATCTGTATAGTTTTATGGTAATATTTAAAACACAAAGCAGTTGGATATCCAGCATACCCTAATGGAATGATTTCTCACTATCAGTACAACAATAGTACAAATTGAGGTATGTAACCAAAGTTTGGTACAACTCTAATAATATTACTGTATTCTTTCTGTTTATTGTCACTATTGAAATTCAACTTTTCATATATATACAAAAAACAAAAAAAGAAGGAAAGAAAATGGTAAGCCATTTGAGTCAAGTCCCATTCGGAAAACATCACGAGCACTTGCAGAAGCTGAGTTCACAATTACACTATTTTTTGTTCCAATGCAGTAAATACCATCTACTAACCACATATGACATACATTACTGTTGTGTGGTCAAACAAGAGGTGCAATCCTGAAATCTGTAAGGCTATGGATTCGAATCCCATCTGTACTTATTTTTATTTTATTTTATTTTTTAAATATTTGATGAAATACTTAGAGTACTGACTTATAAGTTTCTCCTTGAAATTAATTTGAGTTTTCGGCATGTTGCTCACACAAAAAACCTTTTTATATACCTTATTATTTGTTATACTGAAAAAAAGTCAAATTATAGTTTGGTTTCTTTCAATTGTTCGCCGCTGTGTGTGAGTCAGTAGCACACCTGTGTTCCAATCCAGGTTCAGGTTGGGATTTTTACCCTTCTTGGGATCAGGACAGAGTGTGTGTGTTGTCCTTAGGTTTAAGTTTTAGGTAAGGGAGTGGTGCACTCCAGAAACAAATCCACTAAAAATATCTCCTTAAGGGATTACCAGGGGTCGCTCACATCTGGATGGAACTTACACACACTCTCTGATTACTAAATAAAAATAAAAAAGTAAATAAAATTGTAAAATTGCTTCCTGCAGGAATTACACCTGTGAATTGTAGCACTGTTGGCATGAAACCACTGAATTAAGGATGTGATCTGGTCAACATTCCACTAGTTCTTTGGATTTAAAATGACAGGTGCTTTTGTGTGCCGAATTGGACTTCAATTCAGGCTTCAAGAATTTTTTTTTTCATAAGGTGTAGAGAAATGGGCAAAATTCTTAAATAAACATAAAGATACAGCAGATCTTGAAAATTCTGTTCAATCATATTTCAGAACTTGCCAAAAATTTTGTTTTTTAATCGGCTTTCATCCTTATTGTTGCTCTTTGTGCCTAAAGTGCTTTGCAGATGACAAGCCCTATGTCCTTCAACTGCATATATACGCGGTCCAATCAGAGACGGCGAGACGGAGGGAAGACTCTCACTGACAGCGGCAGCCTTTTAGCCTGTGCACGTGATTGGCGGTGAAGGAAAAGGCTTCCCATATGAAAAATACTGTAGTACAGATATGAAAGGGCAACTTGAACACCAAAACGCCAATAATAATGTAGTTAACTGGGAGCCGGAATTTCAAACAAAATATCAGTGCTAATTTAGTTTTGAACTATTTTATAATGAAATAAAGTATAAAATCTCACAATATTTGTAACCAATGAATTTAACTGTTCAATGGGCTGTTTTTTATTCTCAGTTTGTATCTGCATCTGTACATACTGCAAGTAACACTTAACACAAGTTTAATATGATGATACTCTTATTGTTACTATAGAGCGGTTACTTCTGGGCAAGCTTTGGAGCTCTGGTCCCTGGCACAATCATGCTATGTCAGTGGCCAGTTTGGTTCCGGTCATCTATAGAAGGAAGGCATGGGTTTATTTAATTTTGTGAAATAACAGTATTATGTATAGAACTTCTATATTATTTTGCTTGTGTTGATTATAAGAGGTGCTGGAAGTATTTTCCCTCCATTACCACGCATTCTTGGCACCTTCTTAGAAAATTTGCATTTTCATGCAGAAATCCTAGTTCTGTGATCCTGCCTAACTCAATTGCTATACTATATTTCAACTCCTGCGCGGCTAAGAAAGCTGATGTCTGCATGCCTCCTCACACAACACTAACACCCCACCTGGGGACGATACAACAGTCAGTCTGGTTTACCTCGGTATTGTGTGTGGTTGTTTCAAAGATGAGGTAACGAATGACACCAAAGAAATATATGTTATATCAAAGAATATTTTCAGACTTTTTTAAAAAAAGGTAATTGTGGAAAAGTGCATACAAAATCCGTAAAAAATATCCTGGTTTTCTGGTCCCACACAGAAGCACTATACGTAATCTTTTACACAGGTTTAATGTAACTGGTTTTTTGTTAAATAAAAATCCAAGAAATTGTGTGCTTACTGAGGAGAAGCTTGATGAAATAGGAGAGAGATCACAGAAGAAGAACTTCAGCTTGTAAATGCAAATTTTCTAAAAAGATGCCACAAATGTGTGGTAATAGAGGTACAGCACTTCCAGCACCTTTTATAATCAAGGTAAGCAAAATAATATAGAATTGTTTTTACATAATACTGTTGTTTCGCGAGATTAAACAAACCCACTCCTACCGGGTGACCTGGACCCGAATTGGCCACTGAAGCAACCTGACTATGCTTGGAAGCACAGCTCTGAAGGTCGCCCAGAATACTATTAACCGCTCTGTACAACCACTATTCCTGTTACTACTACCATTATGCATAGCTAAATGTACTGAAGTGTATTTTTTCGGCTCTAGAATAGTAGTAATATGTATAATAAAGATTAATATTAATAATTATTATAACAGTGATGTATTAATATGATACGTGTATATTCCTATACTTGTACATAAGGGTTTACTATTGCTGTTAAATCAGAAAGGGACATTGCAAGGTGTAAGAAAATCATTTAGTAGCAGAAGAGTTCTTACTCTATTAGCAGTTATTTGAAAAGGAGGTCTCAAGCGTTAGTGTCTTGCATATGGTCCATATCTTTAATAGAAAAGAATGAAGGGAAAAAAATTGTATATACTACATTTATATGGTAGGTTATTGTAGCTAAAGCAACTTTTAATATTAGGCTTTCATTTCTTTCAATGTTGCCAGTCGATGTTTCAGTTGGATGTGATATCCAATTAAAATATTGATACATTAGCATATTGTTTTTTTCTTCATTATTGACCACCCAGTTTTTAAGTAAGATGTTTAGTTCTTTTTTTTTAAACTAAACCCCGTCATCCTTACAAAGTGTTCCCAGATTGCTTCCTGTGATTTTGTATTGTCTGGAATGCTATTGTTTTGGAGCACTTGAACTTCAGTAGTTCTTCTAAAACTATGAACTACATCTAATGAAATTTATATAATCATTATTTCTGTAGAGGAAAATTTGTTCTGGGTGGGAATACAGTAGAACTCTCTGCATTTCAGCTTTGTATGCTGGTACTGAGACCACTCTGCTACCTTAGGACTTACCCATCCCCATTCCAAATAATCCTCTAGACCCATAGCAACCTCACCTCAGATCTTGATATACCGGTATGTTCAGTGTAGTGAGGATGCTTCCAGTGGCGGATCCAGAGAGACATTTTGGGGGGGGGGGGGAACTAAAGTAGAGAGGGAAGTTTTTACTCATAAAAATTAATTATTCCCAGTACACAATTGAAAACAAAATGAACATTTCAGCATTTTCTTACAAAGGTATTTCAAAATAATGAATGTCGTTGCTTTAATTTAAGTATTTGGGTTATGTTCTAATAAATTTTCAATAATTTGTGCTTAATGTTACAAATTTTGGGGGGGGGGGAAATTTCCCCCATTTCCCCCCCCCGTGGATCCGCCCCTGGATGCTTCTCACTCTGATGCTTATTTTATTATAGGGTTTTTAAGTTAATCGAGGCTTATTGGTATTAATGACATGTTTTCATCTTATCTCTCTTAAGAGATTTGTATTATATTCTGTAGTTATCAGATCTGCTGCTGTGATGTGGTTGGCAGCACGCCTGCTGATCAATTTGGTGACTCGGGTTCTATTTCCAGTAAGAGTGGATTTTTTAATTTGACCCCGAGGGCCAGATTTAGGAGAGGTGGTATAGTTTCTAATCACTAGTCTGTGCACCAAATATTCCTGGGTTCAATCCCATGAGGTATGACGTGGAGACATATGCCACTGTTAATAGTGATTTGTGTCTCAGATGGGGAAGTTATGCTGGTGGTCCCCTTGGTGTCTTTCAACAAGAGTAGGTAAATGCTGGCACCGGTTTCCCCTTCACCCTTCCTCATCTCACCATGATCACTCATACTCCACACTACACTACACAAACACTACTATACACACTCATCTCTTCAAACATTACACTTCTTCCAGTTAACACATCACCATGTAATGTGGCCCACCCAAGTGGTGCTTCACTCGAGAATGGGCCATCATCTATCCATCTTGTTGCAGACCCCAAGTGCTTCAGAGCAATGGGGTTGGCATTTGACACACACACGCAGACTCAATCTTTTCAGTGAGATAAGACTGAAAACCTGTCATTAAATATTGTATAATCTTGTTTATAAAAGAGATTTGTTTCTTGCTATATGGCTTGAAAATGAAATAACCACTCAGATTTTCAGTGCATCGGATAGTGTGCATAACGGAAAATAAATATAAAATAATCTCTTACAGGATTGCTGCTGTACAAAAGATCTTCATTTTTGCTTGAGTTAATAGAGAATCTAATCGATTGGTTTCATAATGTATTTTGGTAAAATGGTACTTTGTATATAATCTAAATAAAAAGAACCAAAGCGCAAAAAAGATGCATTGGTGAAAATGTCTTATGGAAGAGGCACACTTAGATTCATCGCTGTTGCTAGATGTATAGCATGGTGAATTTATGAACTTGTAACTTAATGTTTTTATTAGTAAATTACAATCTGTCTGGTTATTTCCTTTCTACTCTGCGTAAGAGTATCATGTTCACAACAGTTGTCAGACCAGTAAGGCTATGAAGCAATGTGTCAGTTAGCCTACCCTTCTTAAATACTATATGATCCGATTCATTATTAGGAACCATAATACTGCCTTCTTTTGTATATACGTATAACTTAATTTTTGTGTGCCATTTTCTTTATATCATTTCCTGTAAGTTGATAGCCACTTCATTCTGTTCTGCACTTTTCTTTTCTTCTTTCTCTCTTTCTTTCCTTCTTTATGTTCTCTTTTTATTTATTTTTATTTTTAACTTTTTGTTACTTTGTAATCTTGAGTTTCATTTGCTCATTTCAATGGTGAAGGAACTCTTTCAACTCACTAAATTCTTGTGCTCCAGACATCTGCACTTGTTTGTCTGGTTCAACTACTGTTTTTACTGAAAATTTAATTTTTTCAGCATTAAATTCTTGCTCTTAAAGGCCTTGGTGGGTTTCTTACCAGAAAAAGTACAACAATAAAATAGAAGTATGGATGAGAAATTTTACCCAAGGCTGAACACTTACTCTTCTCATTGGTTCCCCCTTCGGGGATGGATATACAAGTAGTAAGAGAGTTTAAGAAACATGGTTGGAAATTAGTACTAAGATAATAAAAGATTAGGGCTAGGATATAGAGGGTGAATTTTAAGTGTAAAATTTCAGTCTACCCATGGCAAATTCAGTTATAAGCTGTTGAAAAGTGTAGTTATCTGTTTTTTTCCCTGCACTTTGCTACCAACTTGTAAGTCATTGGGTTTTATTCCCAAAGAGATCATTGGGATTTTTCAATTGGTGTATTACTTTAGGAGGCACTAAGGCCCTGAGGTCATTTCAACTTCCAACATTATATGAGTATGAATTTAATCCCCAGTACCTCTGGATTTTTCTGAGGTAAAATTTACTTCTGAAAAAGAGTAGCTACTTAAATTTTTAAGTACTGGCTTATGTTAACACCATAAGTGCTGTGCCATTTGCGACCCAGCCTGCTATGTCCTAAGTAGGAAGTAGGTGATGCTTTGTTTGGTAGAACTCTCTTCTCCATGGGATGGAACACTAACAGCTTTGTTTAGCTTTGTTAGAAAATTAATTAAATATGCATTAGAACCAGGTCAAAATATGCCTCAGAGATTGAAGCATAAACTTAAACTAACATCATTATGTCTTGGCTTCTCTGGGAGACACAACATCGTCCTTTAATTGTTGTTTAGATCCACTAATCTAGTTCTAAACTTATTTTAATTTTACAAAGCATTTACTCTCATATAAGACAAAATGTAGTAATATACAAATATATTTCTTAACCTGATTATTTCGTCATGGATACAGGAAGATAAGAGAGTTAAAAATTAATATAAAATACTGATAAATCCTATGGTTTTCCTACTTTTTTGTTTTGTTTAGTGTTTATAGATATGATTTCTTCTCCCCTGTGATAATTTTTACAATACAACAAACACTATAGGATACTCTATGCATATTTTATCAAGTGCCCCTTTGCAACAATTTATGCTATAACTCTTATTGAGATACCAGTTAAAATTAAAAAAAAATCATTCAGAACCAATAACATTTTGACATCTAAAATTCACCCTGTAGTTGTAGAAATACTATAAAAGATGTATTATTTTGACTGTGGCATTTGCAGTTGAAAACATAATTTTATGATTACTGGTAGTTACTCTTAAATATTTGTGTTTGTAATATTAGCGTACCTTTAACAGATTTGTGACCAATAAAAGAAGCAAAGAGTGCTGTGTATTACAATGAAATGAGTTATTTTAAAGAACCATATACCTTTCACCTATCTCATTCCTAATTTGTTATGTGTTGTCCAGGATGTGGCGAACGAGATCCCTACCTACACTTCCTGAAATCTCCTACCAGTACTCCTAAATTCTTTTGGAAAATAGGGAGTTGCAGGTTTCTGGATTGAATTTCACAGAAGACATATGGAGGCCATCCTGGACAAACTGATTTTATCACCAAGAAAAGGTAGAAGTTCTGTTTTTGTTCTACACAGATCATGAGTAGGCTATGTAAGGAAGTGGTGCAGAACCCATGCAAAACGAGAAAAACTTACCTCCTGAACTTTCTACAGGGAAGATTTTTCCCTGTCATATCTCAATTTGAAGAAAGCATACTCCCTCCCTTATAACATTTTAATATGTAATATGCAGGAAATTGTTCTGTATACTCAATAATGAATGAAGCTTAAGTAAATCTTTTCAGTTAAAGAATGTAAATGTATTTGAGTTATTACAGCCTTCTATACTGGCAATGCCTACTGATGGAAGCATAGCAGTGAATCAACGATCATGAAAAATACTAATTATTTTACAATATACACAGATAATTGGGCCTACTCTTTGCTGCAGACGAAAGCTAACAATTTTTTCTTTAAAATCCATTCATTACCATTGCCTTTTGCAGGATAGGGATGAAGGGACGACATAACATCCAGGAAGGAAATTTTCCACCAGTCAAAATCCCTAACTCAGCCAGGAATTGAACCCGGGGAGAGCTATTGATGGAAATAATGCTATGAGTAGTCATGAAAGTTTCTGTACAATGTCTTGCCTACCTCTTTCTCTGCTATTTTCCTTCCAATTTCTTTTGCCAAGGTGGAAGTAATCATGCCAAGAGTTGAATGGCAACAGGGCTACAACAACCTAATTACCGGTACCAGGTATAGGAACTAAATCATAAATTTAAACTTCTCATTGTCTTAACTACATTCTCCAGCTTTCTATTATAATTTTATTTTGTACCTTCTTTAATAGTTAATTGAGAAGTATAAACTATCATAACTGCCTGTTTTCTTTGAAATTATATCACATTCTTCCATTCTAGAGACCAGACTGTATTTATCTGAATATAAGTCACACTTTTTTGCCTAGATTAAGCCCAGCAAAATATGCCTGCGGCTAAAATTTGCATACAAGTTGGGTATATATGCATTCATGAACCACAGATTATTGTCTCTGTTGGACATTAGGTCGATATGAGAATATTATAGAAGAAAACTTCTTCTGATACTGGGATTTGAACCCAGGACCTTTGTCTATCTGTGCCATTGCTCTACCAACTGAGCTAAGCCAGAGTTCACTTCACAGGCCCAGATGGAACCTCTCTCCCATGAGTAGGTTCACTATGAACCTGGGTTCAAATCCCAGTATCAGAGGAATTTGTCCCCTATAATATTTTTGCATACATGTGTTTTTAGGCAGTAGTGGTAAAATTGCACATAATATAGCCGATTGATCTACCGCGACCGGCTTCCCTCATCGAAACACTGCCACTTATCGATTATCTCGAATCTCCAATAATATCAATATATTAATCGATTCAACATCGAAAATACATCGATTTTAATTGAAATGTAGAAAAGGCGGAAGCAAGTGGTATTCATTTATGATGTGTTTTGCGTATTTTGTCATTTTTATAGCGGTATTAGGGAATATACTGTTCAGATGTAAAGAAATCCGAATGATGGTAATTTTAAACTAATGGTAAGTTAAAGTGGAATTATGAAAAAATAAAAAATTGCGCGAAATTCAACATTGATAGTCATGTGAAGTGTAAAGTATTGATTTCTTTTTGTTTTCCGTCAATTTTATTTAAATTTCTTCAACTTACTTGTTTTTCTCTCATAATGTTTCAGGTAGGGGAGAGGGTGGAGAAAATATATGGTGGAATTTTGTTGTTGTATTACTTTTTAATTTCGAGTAGGGTCCCAGAATTTTTAAGACTAACGAAATCGCAATCGAAATACATTTCCTAAACTTTCACTCAGAATCACTTGCAAATATTTTGAATTAGCCTATGCATTTTCATGATTTTTGCTTTTACTCATGATTATGCCTATTTTTTTTATGTAATTGAATTTAATATTTTATTAATTTTTATTATGCAGTTCAAAAACTCTTATCTTCTCGTCTTCTGTCCAGGATTCTAAAAATAAAAATTTATAAGTTAGGACAAATTTCTTACCGGTTGTTTTTATTATTTTTAAATAATAATTTTTTGATGAAGTTTTTGACTTGACAAACTTGTTAAGCTTTAACTTTTGTACATTTGACAGATATTTTAGATTGAATACTTCTAAATTTTCTTCACATTGGGCTAAACAAATTTCAGCGTGTCAATTTTGGAACTGCTATCATCATACAGTAATTATGAGAATTAGTATAACTCCATCACGAAGCATGTATTTGTACTTTTACTCCATTTGTACAATGTAGAAGAAACTAAATGGGTTATTCTCCAGAAAAGGGCAGATTCATGTCGCAGTTGATTTTCTGGTGTAAAATAAGTACTTATGGATTATGAATTATTATGATAAGTTAGATTGAAATAAGGTCTATTTGATCCCATATTCCACTTTTTAAACAAAAGTTACAATTTTCTGCATTTTAGGGCACAGTATGTGAGATCTCACCTCCGTGTCATGTCCCAATGCCTGACTTATCATTTTCATTCTTTCATTACTCAACAGGCTTTAATTTTTATTCCATTTTAGTGGTGTAACAAGAACAAACAGCTCAAAAAATGAGTCATTAATAACTGAAAATAAAATATATCATTTTGTAAAGACAATTTTTTGCACTAAACATGCTTGTCCCAAGGTGAGACCTCACCTCCGTGAAACAATATAAAAGTTCAATTATTTCCACAGGTATGGCACTGTAGTCTTTCTATTTTCCTTGGACTCCAACTTTTGGCAGTTTTCTTATCATTTATATAAAGCCAAGCTGTTAGTGTGATTTTAACTGTTGTTTTGTTTGTGTAAAAGGGCTAAATGCAGAGTTGGTAATTGGACTTCCTCACCTCCGTTACCTACACCCAACGGTAAAGTTGTATGTTTTTATATTTACTTTTGCTACAAATTATAATAATAAGGAATGCTAAGTTAAACTCTAGAACTGAGATTTTCTAACCTCAAATGTTCCCAAGCTGTTTGACAAATTAGAGAAAAATCTCACCTCCGTTACCCTCACCTCCGTTACCCTCACCTCCGTTACTGTTACTCTCGAGTCCTATCCATGGAGGTGTAATTAATGTTGTAATTGATGACATATTTAACTGTCTGCATTTTTTATTTTTGTTTAAAGAATATACTGGTATAGCCTAATAGTTTATGACAATACTGTATATCATGATTTGATTTAAAGTTTTGATTTTAAGGTGATAATCTATATTAACATAGATAAAAATAAGTAAAAAGTTGTGTGTTAATCCATTTGTATGGTAATAAATATTGTTCATTTTCATGATAACATTTAATACAGTAAATTAATTCTAATTCTCACATAACTTCTATTATAATTACTATTTCATACTATTTTCTCACCTCCATGAATGCGCCATTTTCTAACCTTGTTAATTTAATGCAAAATACCACTCGGTAAGTAGGGCAAGTACCTCAGTAGTACTCTGCAGAAGGAAATATTACATAAAAAAATTACACAATCCAAAATAAAAAATATTTTTTAAAAAAAATTCTAATATTGAAATCTGCCCTTTTCTGGAGAATGACCCAAATATATGGTCATGAAATGTCAAAATAATGTACCACAAAATATTAGAATAGCCGGTAAATTGTTTGAACAAGTGGAGAAATTCAAATATCTGGGAGCAATAATTACAGGTACCGGTACAAATAATGTTAAGGTAGAAGTTAACTGTAGCCATAAATCGGGAAATTCCTGTTTTTATGCAGTTCAGAAACTCTTATCTGTCCAGGATTCTAAAAATAAACATTTATAGTATTCAGTTGTATATATGGATGTGAGACTTGTTTCCTTACTCTTCGGAAAGAACATAATCTAAGAGTGTTTGAAAACAGGGTGCTTAGGAAAATATTTGGGCCTAAGTGAGATGAAAATGGGGACTGGAGAAATCTGCATAATGACTAGCTTCATAACCTGTACTCATCACCGGATATAGTACGGGTAATTAAATCACGGAGGATGAAATGGGCTGGAAATGTTACATGCATGGGGGAGGAAAGACATCCCTCAAAAATATTGATTGGGAGACCCGAAGGAAAAATACCACTTGGAAGAACTAGACTTATATGGAAGAACAATATTAGAATAGTTTTAAGGGAAGTAGGATTTACGAGGGATGGTTGGATGGAGTTAGCACAGAATAGGGTTTAATGGCGGGCTCTGGTAAGCATGGCAATGAACCTCAGGGTTCCATAAAATAGATATTACAAATTTCAGTATTCCTTGAACTAGGAATTGTCTATTGCCATTGAGTAAGTATAAGTGAGTAATAGTACAAGTTAATGTAAGCTTTTTTTAAAAATGTTACATGTAAATGAGTTGCAGTAGATAGCTTTACCCAAATTTTCTTCTTTACTAAAGAATTTTTAACAGAGATTCGAAGAATTTGAGGAACAATTATGCTTAGTTGGGGATTTTCCGGGTCCCTAACTTCAGAGGTAAAAGAAATTAATTAGAAGAATTAGAACTGCCATTGCTGTTAGGTAAAAGAACTTCCACATCACAATTCTTTAATATTTTATTTTCTTCTGAAAAAATATAAGTACAACACATTCCATAAAAGTATTCTATTGTACAAAACAAACATCTTACTGCAGTCTGTTTTGAATTGGTAAGAACATTTATTACTTAGGAGTCAACCTTATCAATTTCAGGAATCGACAAATACTACAGAATGTTATAAGGGTTGATCACAAAGTAGCACTTAAAACTGAAACTAAAAGATAGTAATATTAAGAGAAGGACACTAAAAGAATACAGTTTTATATCTTCACAAACATCCATGGCTTTCTGTATGGTGGCCACAAATTTTTGGTAGTAGTATTACAATTTAATATGAATGTTTAATATCATTCCAATATATGCAATATAAACAATAAATTAAAATTAAAATCTGACATCTTTGGAGTAATAAATAATACTATTAGTGTAGTTACTTAATAAATAACTCTATATAAGACAATTGTTAGGCCAATTGTAATGGTTCTAAGAAGTGAAAAAAAAAGAGAACATGGAAATAAAGTTGGCAAACTAGAACACCTGAGTTGTGCTGTAAGCAAGAGAGATGAGAATAGCAAATAACTAAATATTGAGAGGGATAGAGAGGTAGAACTACTGTGCCACAAGCAAGATTCCAGTATTGCCAAGAGGCAACAAGCTGCAACAAATTTGTAACTGTTATTCCATGAATTAATTTTGCTTCAGAAATTTTAGGGGGTATCAGTTTTGCTCATCCTTTAAAATGGCATTGATAGTGTGAATCTCTTCAGTGGGATGTAATTGAAAATTTTTCATTGACTATAGTGCATAGAAGTCTTGGTGGAACTTAAATCAAAGGGCTAAAGTTGCCATCAAAATGAGATGTACCTTGCACATTTTAAAGTTCATAAGTTAAAATTTATACAAAACTCTTTAGGAGTCTAGAGAAATATTTGAGTATGGGAAGTTTCTAATAACTCTGGGGTCTGAGCATGTTTGTACTAAGTGGAAATCCCAGGTTTGATTTCCAACCCAGGATAAATTTTCCTCCACAGAATATTATTATTTTATTTTGGTTGTTAGTTTTACTGGCTCTGTACTAAGGGGTTATTCTTTATCAACAGGACAAATGTTCATTAAAGTAATTTTAAATCATTTATGAAACAAAGTAATTTGCCAAGGACAGATTATAATGGACTTTCAGTAACTATTACATTCAGTGCTTTAGTTGGAAAATATTTTATGGGGGTACGGTACTCACCTTACTTCAAAATTTTCCATATCGCCTCATACAAAAGAGTTTTAAAAAACCGAGCACCTTATCAGGATAGCCAACATGTAATCTAAAGCGAAAGTAATTATTGTAGAAATGCGCACGAAGGTGAAGATTAGAACGCATATCTATTGCGAATTTAATAGTGTTTGTCATTATTAACAAATACACTCTCTTATTGAATTGGACATTTAATAAGTATTTTAGGACAATATCGTTCCTGTACTGCCAGTACGACGTACCGGAGCACATCTTTTTCCCGGTATGGTAGAAGGAAAATAATTTTATACCGGTACGCAGTACCGGTGCGTACCGGCCCAACTAAAGCACTGATTACATTGAATAATACAAAAACTCATATCAGTCATCACTGGGTGCAAAAAGCTGCTTACCAATATCCAGTGTACAGGAAGATCTCATTTCATATAAACCAGAGTAAGCAGTTTCTTTTACCGCAGCCTCAGTTACTGTATTTACTCGAATCTAATGCACACCTTTTTTGTCCATTTGTAGCATTTAAAATTGGGTGTGTGCATTAGATAAGTTTATTGTTTATTGTTTATTGTTTATTGTTAGCCAGTTGTACCAGGTGTACACGGCTGAGAAATAATACAAGAGATTAAATACACATAACGAAATATACAAAAACATACACTTAAGAAAATACAATAAAACTTTTAAGATAATACACTAATACACTTAAGAAAATACACTAATACACTTAAGAAAAAACCCTAATACACTTAAGAAGAGACACTAATTAACAAAATTTTGATAATTTTAAACACTCAACAATTTATGCACACTTTCTTATTATAAATATATATATATATGACTAATTCTTTTCATTTATAAATTCTTCTAATGAATAGTAGGCTTTTTCTAAGAGGAAAGATTTTATTTTTCTTAATTTGAGATAATTGCTTGAAATGGTTTTTAATGAGGTCGGTAAGTGATTGTAAAGGTCTTTTGCTCTAATTTCTATACTTTTATTGCCTAAAGAACCTCTTAATGATTTCTTAAAATAATTACTATTGTTTCTTGTGTAGTGATAGTGCATGTTTTGGTTTTTGTCCTGAATGTAGTTTATTATTACAAATTTGATGTTTTCAAAGATATATAGGGAAGGAATTGTAAGTATTTTTAGTTTTTTAAATATATTTTTACAAGATTGAATTTGAGGTATTTTTTCTATGACTCTAATGGCTTTTTTTTGTAATCTGAATATACTTAATAATTTATTTTTTGATGAAGACCCCCAAAGAATTATGCCATAGTTTAAGTGAGAGTGAATGAAAGCGAAATATAGTTGTTTTAGGGTAGCTTTATCCATAACTTGCATCGTCTGTTTTAAAATGTAGATACCTTTATTTATTTTTTTCCTGATTTTCTCAATATGAAAATACCATCGTAAATTTTGATCTATAACCAAGCCTAAAAAGTTTGAGTGATTGACTTCTGGAAGTTCCTCATTTTTTATTTTAATTTTGATGTTAGAAGTTTTTTCTTTCTTCAAAGTGATTTTCATCCAAACTGTTTTTTTGAGATTCATTACCATATCTAGATTTTTGAAGTATTCATCCACCATGTTAATTATTGAGTTTGCTTTATTTTCTAGACCCTTTAATGTATCGTCTGTGATTATAATTGTAGTGTCATCTGCATATCCTATTGCAGTTCCCCCAACATCTTCGACTTTCTGAAACAAATCATTTATATATAGTAAGAATAAATAAGGGCCAAGCTTTGAACCCTGTGGCACTCCTTGTTTTATTGTATTAAATTTTGATCTGTACTTGACTATGTTATCATTTATTTCATGTTTAATTTCTACGCTTTGAGATCTGTTCTTTAAGTATTCCTTGATCCAATCTTTTGAAATTCCTCTTATACCATAGCCATCTAATTTATCCAATAATTTTTTATTGTTGACACAGTCAAAGGCTTTAGACAGGTCCAAGAACATTGCGATTACATGTTTTCTATTATGTAGTGCCTGAATTATAACATCATTTCCTTTACTAATGGCTAGTAATGTCGATTTTTTCTTTTGAAAACCAAATTGCTGATTTGACATAATTTTAAATTTATTGCAGAAATTTTGCAATTGTTCGAGATACAGACCTTCCATAATTTTTGAGAATACCGAACATAACGAAATTGGTCTGTAATTTTCTAAAGACTTTTTTGTACCTTTTTGTTTGTATAAAGGTCTTACAATTATTTTATTTAATATTTCTGGAAATGTGCCTGTTGTAAAGCAATGATTTATCAAGTGGGTAAGAGGTTCTAAAATTTCGTACTTGCAAAATTTCAACATTTCATTTGAAAATTCATCGAGCCCCGCAGATCTTTTGCTTTTTAGAGAGCTAATTTGCTTAAGAAGATCATAATGTGTAATTTCTGATATTACCATAGAATTGCTTGGAGAACTGGTGTGTATTACATTATCTAAAGCAAAATTACTGATTCCCAATTCTTTAGTTATGTTTATAAAATAATTATTAAATAGTTCACAGATTTTTTGTGGATCATTGAGCAAGATACCATTTTTTTCAATCACTAAATTTTCAATTTGATTGTCTGAATCTCTATGTAAAGTTTTTACGATGTTCCATGTTGTCTTTATTTTATTCTCAGAGTTTAGAATTAGAGATCTATTATGTGATTTTTTGGCAAGAGTCATTACTTCTTTCAGAATGGATTCATATTTTTGTATATAATTAAGCGATTTTTCATCTAAACCAGCTGATTTCAGTTTGTTTAATGCTTCCATTCTTTTTTTAGAAATTTTTATTCCTTTTGTCATCCAATTTCTTATTTTTTTGTTGTTGATTTTATCTTGAAATACCTTTTTCTTTGGTATTGATTTGTCTAAGCATGATTTCAATAAATTTAAAAAAACATTGAATTTTTCGTTTGTACATTCTACTTCGTATATTTTATTCCAATTAATTTCACTTATGTTTTCCTTAAGCCTATTTAGCGATGCTACGTTTATTAATCGTCTAACTTCATACACTTTTTGTTTATTATGCGATTTAGACTTTTTGAATTTTGCTGTGAGGATTTGCCCATAATGGTCACTTAGCCCTGATCTATTTAACTGTACGGTATACTCATTTTCATGTAAATTGGTATAAATATGGTCTATACATGTGGATGAATTTTTTGTCACCCTAGTTGGATCAGTTTTGACTAATGTCAGTTTATGTCTAACTAATATGTCTAACAATAGCTTTTTAATGTTACTCTCTCTCGTTAAGTCAATGTTCATATCCCCTGCTACAATAATACTGTTCTTTTTATTTATGATATTTAAACAATTTTCCAAATTATCCAGGAATACTTTTTTGTTACCACTTGGTGGACTATACACCCCTAATACAGACAGGTTTTTATTTTTTAACTTAATCTCTAACATTGCCATCTCACAGCATAACTCTATACAAAAATTCTTGCAGTCATTTACAATAAATTTAGCCTCATTTTTAACATAAATTGCAACCCCCCCGCTGTTATGAAAGTTTCTACAGTAACTTGCTGCTAACTTATAGCCACTGTACTTATTTACTTCCATTTCATCAGCTTTTAAACCATGTTCTGTGAGTATGGCTATATTTGGTTTGATGTCTAACAAATTACTTTCTAGAGCTACTCTTTTGTTTGAGATATATTGCACGTTTTGATTATAAATTATGAAGTTGTCTTCGTTGTTGTTGAATGTGCCTGAAACATAACTATTGTTTGAATCATTGATATTGTCTTGGTTTGAGTTAAGCTCAACAATTTTGTTTTCGTAATCATTTGAAACTATATAGTTAGACCTACTAGCAATACTATTTTCTCGACTTTTTGTAACAAACTCATCTGCTGTTCTACTATTTAGTTTCCCTTCAGTAAACATAAGTTCACAACATTATCTATAATCTTACTTAAACTGTATGACCCTTTCCTATTCAGATGCACACCGTCTCTACCGATGCTATCGGAGAGCAATTTCTTATTTACATCTACATAAATACAATTCAATGAGTTACATGCCCATCTGATACTCTCATTTACACTATTTATAAAATTTAAGTTCACGTCTCGTCTTCTGACGATTCCGTTTACTATTACAAGAGAACTAGAGAAACTTTTTTTGACACTTCTGATTGCACCATAAACGTCACCCATTACCTCGTCAGGTGAATAGGCACTTTTTAGATTGTTAGATCCCACGTGCATCACAATAACTTTAGGGGAACCCTTAATGTCATCTTTTTTTCTTGAGACGAGGTTGTCTAATTGCTCAGCCCTAATGCCCCTATAAGACTTTACCTGAGCTGAGTTTCGGTTTAGTTTTACATGTTTTACAATCGAGTCACCAATTATTGCGACTTCATAATTTTCGCCCATTTCCGTTGGAGAATCCACATGCACCACTGCCTTACTAGAATCCACCTTCAAGACTGGATCTTGGCTGAGCCATTTGAACTTGTCAAAGTCACAACTGTGCTTTACCGGCACTGAAACTGAGCTTATGTTGAGGTTAAGATCGTTCACTTTAAGAACCGAATCACCATTCACAACTGCATTTCTTGATTCTTTCTTCATGACTGATTGTGGGTTGCTCCAATTGAACTTGTTTAAAACACTCATAGGCTTTACCTGCCCCGAAGCCGGGCCTCTTCTCCATTTGTACTTGTCAGAAACACTCCTTGTATTACCCTGCCCTGATGCTGGGCCTAAGTTACAGTTTTGATCATTTGACATTCCTGAATAGGTTCCTACGATGTCTGGATATGAGGATGAGGATTTGCTGTGTCGGAATGTATTTGCGACTATTTTACATTGTTCTATTTCCACAGGAGCAGCTAAAACTTCAAATCTGTTGCTGGTCACTACACCTAACGATTCCGACCTTGAGTTGGAGGTTATGTTGCTCGCGTTGGATTTACTAACGCTCAAGTATTGAAAGTGAGATTTAAGATCATCATTATCCTTTTTTAGCATTCTTATTTCTTCTTGAGCCATCTTCAGATCCTTGTTTAATAGATTTATGATCACTTGAAGCGACGCAATAGTTTCCCGCGCGGCTCTATCATTTTCTAACGGTTTCGGGTTTGTGCTAAGCCCGTCTGGAATGATTTTTTCAGCGTCTGAGCTGCATATTGCTTCACATCCATTTGTATGGCGAGCCTTCTCATTGAACAACACAATTCCACTTTCATTTGTGGTAAGTTCCACATTTTTTCCTTTATTTTCACATACTTTATGGAGCTCACCTCGAGACACCACCACCTTGCACGACGCCATATTGTGATCATGCAAATTTACTCTGTAGTTCAGCGATAATTTAGATAATTTATGTAATAATACATTGCTGTAATTCTCGACTTTGTTACATTTATCATTGGTGTGCTGATTATTATCAAAACACACAAATACGGATCCAAGTTAACATATTATTTTCTCACTCAAGCTCAACACCAAATGTAATTAAAAGTGGCAGGATTCAATGCAGAGGTATCTATTATTTCACATGCCCTTCACTATTCTCCAAACCGCTATACCATTTTTTATTCTTTGGCAATCACAAATTGATTGTAATATAAAATAAAATACTAAGATGAAATACCGAATAAAATATCCTACCATTGATATTAAAAATCAACTCAGTTTTGATTATTGACAGTTTCAAAATTGAGGTGTGTATTAGGTTCGATGCTGCATTACATTCAAGTAAATACAGTATTTAAAATGAAACTTGTAATTTATGTGTAAGGTACTTTCTTGAGATTTGATTAATACAATGTTGTTTGATTTTTCACATTGATAGATATTTAAAAAAACTTCCCTGTACAGCACAGAGGCTGAGTATGTGTAACAGCATATTATGTTATGCAGCTTTATTATTTTATCTCGCAAAATTAAATGCTTTTTTCATAATTATTTGGTAAAACACAGGGTTGCATACAAGAGGGAGGAAATAGAGGAAAAGCCCCGTATAGAGATGTTTAATAAGTGTAGCTCATAGCTTTATTATATGTGTTAGATTCACTACATAATATTGAAATTCCTGGGCTTCGCTTGCCTGTTGACAACTGGGGTCTAATATAATGCATTAATGTTTCCCACAGCACTTTTAAACAATCTTTGATTTGTTGTTTTGTTGATGCTTTAGACTTAAAATAAGAAGTCCACACCTGATCAGCTATTTTAATATTACAAAGTTGCCAGCAGAGGTTTGTTTTTGCAGGGAGTTTGAAACATTTATGGCAGTCAGCAACTGCATCTACTGCATATTATGCTTACCTTGGACATACCAAACTGTTTGCAATGATTGTGCTACTAGATTGAATTAGTGACATGAAAATATCACAGAAATAATTAAGTTCCTATCATACCTATATATACTTATCATACCTATTTGTTTGAAATGATTCTCACCTTTTCTCCTCTTTAGCCAATCTCAGTAATGTGGTGAAAATTCAACTGTAATAAGATCAGGTAAATTGTCATAACAAAGTGCCAGAATGCTTTTGTTTAATCAGTGATAATTGCATGTATGATATGCAGAAAACAAGTTATTTTTTAAAATCGATTTCCCAGTTAAGCTCCAGATTGATGCATTAAGCAGGGCTTACGGAAGAACAAAGGTCTAGCTTGTTTTAATCAGATTAAAATCGTCCAGCATCAGCAGAACTATACAGATTTGTGACAATCGCACACTCACATGAAAACACACAAAAAAAAAAAATCAAATTGGCCAGCTACAGAATTTGAACCAGGGACCTCCAGAATGTGAGTCCAAGACATTACCATCTTCACCACCTTGCTCAGTTTAACAGTCTGGTTTTATAAACATATGTAAAGGAATATATGGGTAGTGTTATTTCTCAACGCTAATTGGGCATTATTTCAGTACCAGTCAACCGATTTGATCCAATATCAATAGGCTTCTTCCCATGGACGTTATAAATGCGTATACTAAGTTTCATGAAAATCTGGGAAAGTGTATTTGAGTTATCGCGTGTACAGACAGACGGACGGACAGACAGAAGGATGGACAGACAGACGGACAGACAGACAGACAGACGTTTACCTGTCCTCCATGCTATCTCACAAAGTATCATTCTGGTACTTAATAACAGAAAGGTATTGTATACAAAAATTAATAAATACCTTAGTAGACCTGATTTGGATCAAAGTGGTTGAAGATAGGAAAAGGCTTATCACATTCAAAAATAGTGTACACAGTATTTACACATTACTGTTCAAACCTGGCTGCAGTTGATAGATTTTTCAGGACATAAAAATCCTTGGTGCAAGATCCTCCAAGAGGGACTGTAAACTTTGAATACATGTTAAAGAGCTCCAAGCCTATACCAGAACCTCTGCACAAAATTCCCTGGTCCTTCATGTTCAAATAATACCTTAGTTTCCTCCATTTGGTTGTTGAAGCAAAAACATATGCAGAACTAAATTAGTCTTAAATCTCCCCTCGTAAGCCCTATACTATATGTCTGCAGGATGAAGGATGTTATGCATCTATCCAATCTGTTGATACTATATATATACACACACATAGACATGGCTGCTTTTATACCATGAAGCAAAGAACGATATATTTTGGACCTGACAATATGTTTCAAGACCCATATTGGCCAGCTTGAAGAAGTAGATGCCGAGAAAAAATTAATTTATGAACCAACCGTGGATGTCTACAAGAAAAATATAACATTAGATCAATATCTCTGACCATGGGCTGACGATCATTGCACGCGGTAGAATACCACCCCACTCTGGGAATCCTTTGACCTCTATAGGATATGTCTCTGACATATGGCCATCTCTGTGATACTTGGTTCAATAGCCATTCTTCGAAACCACCTATATACCAGCCTAATTTAAGTTATTTTTCTGTCAGTTACTTTATGCATTATATTAGCCTATTGTGTGTGTATATATATATTTGTGTATGTGTGTGTACAGTTTAGATGCGTGTTTAAAATTTTTGTTGTTATATATTATTAATATGTTTATATTGGTTCCCATTATACTTTGTCATAATGGCAGCCTCCTTGTTATATAACATAATCAACGAAATATATAAGCGTCAATGGTACAACACTATAAATGTAGGCTATGTTAATTGCTAAATAAAAATAAAAAAAAAATTGTTGATTCAGTATATACAAACATGTAAGGGCCCTTTTCCAAGTGTTTGCAAAATCTTTCTGTGATTTCTTTGGATAGTTTCAAACAGTTTCTGATACAGTCATGATACAGCTGCAAGAACAGCTTGCTTAGAGTTGGAAACAGTTTGGGTTTCATGAAGTCACTGGTAGAATACGAAATTGACTGTGTTCATCCTCGTGACTGCATGTGGCTGTTGGAAACCACTGCAGAAACAAACCTCATATTTTGAGCCTGGCTATAAATCATTTCTCAGATCGCTTTGCAAATCTTTTTGTTTCTTTTGTTGAAAAAATAATATGTAGGCTTGGCTATTGCATTAATTTCTCCAATTTCTTTCTAGCATTCTACAAATATGTTTCAACCACCGTGAAAGACATTGCTTCTGTAGTTTATGTCTGATATCAGTTTATCAGGAATAATAAAATCAGAGTTGGATTTCTTCAGTGGGAAGGTGACAAACTGTTTCGGGAAGGAGCCGTTTGATTAAAATGGTCATAAGTGTAAGTAGAGAAATTCCTGTCTGCATTATTATCTTGATTTATAAGTTATAGGTAAGATTTAGACAATCTTTAGAATGATAGTAGCCGTAATGAATTTATTATGGATGATGGAAATCTACATATTTATATCTCTTTGTGCAGTACCGGTATTAAAATATACTACAATCAATATTTGTGTGTACTTGTTGAGAAAAAAATCTGCAGGCGCCCCAGGTAAAGCAGTTTATATTTTGCAAGGTGTACCTATATTACATATTTGGTGGGAGAGTATGCAATCTCAGGCTTTATTAAACTTACCCACATTGTACCAAAAACCTTGTGACTAGCAAAATCTAGAATCGGAAACAGAAGGTACTTTTAATTAATTTCTGTTAACAAATCCAACAGTTTTGATGTTTTATTTTAATACATATTGTTTGTGCTGAAATTAACAATTTATTTGAAAATTAATTATGTTGTCGGCAAAACATGATTAAAAAAAAGGTCTCTATGAGATCTCAAGATTTGAAATTATGATAAAAGTATTTATTTAAATTATAGCTTTAGCACATCAGGCTTCATTTCTTCTCCTGGGTATTGATATTATTTGATTAACATTTTCTTGAACAATACAATTTCACCCTTTACATCAGTTTATCACTTGTCTTTCTCTTTGTTCTTCTCTTCCTTAGTTTTTTATTTTAAATTCCTGTGTGTACTTTTTCATCACCCTTACCATATATGGACAAAATAACTGCTGTGTGGTCATACATATGCAAGTAATCTTTTGTTTAAAATAATATGCATTTCAAGTTCAAATCAAATAAGATTTATATCAGTAATCAAAGGAATTGGGACAATATTATTAGCTTTGTCCTAGGTATAAATTGACAGTACCGGTGATATTTAAAATCAACCAATAGGCTAGAGACAAAGTTCTTCAACTTTACGATAAAAGTAGTGAATTGCTTTCTTGTTCTTAATGTGGTACCTTGATTAATTAAAAGTCCTTGAAGCCAGGTACCGAGACTGAAGTAGGATATTAGATAAAAAATAGCTGAAATATAAAGAATCCATGAGGAACCTATTTATAGAGTTTCAGTTTAGAGAAAATTGAGTTGAATAATTTTGTGTTTACTATTACTTCAAGAATAATTTATCAGCACTTTCAGGATGTCTACAGAATTAAACTGTTTACCATACTGCATCCTAAACATAACTGTTAATTGTAAAATAACTAGCTGGTTACCCATCTTTTGTATGAGTAAACAAGTATAGAACATTTGTCTGGCTTTTGTAGACTTGTAGAAAGATTACCATACTTTTCCTTGGAATTTTGTATTGTTTGTGGAAAAACAAAGATTAATTAATCTTGACAAATGAATTAGCCATATTAACGCAAATATTGGTAAGGACATAATTCTATAGTTCACTGGCAGCCATTAAAATGGCCTTATCGGTAACCATAAGAGAGAAAGAAAAATACCAAGAGACTTTTTCTATGTAAAATTTGATTTTAAATACTGCTACTTGTTTCTGAATTAAATTTGACAAATGATTTTGCCACAGTAAATTTGAATATTGGCAAGGAACATTATATTAAAGCTCACGCAAAAGATAAAGGAATAAGGGTAATAGCCGAGCAGAGGAGCAGGCATTGTTACACCGCTTGGTATTTTGCAGTTTGAGATAGTACAATCCATATGTCATTGGCTGACGTTTTATGCCTTTAACTTTTGCATGTCCTTTAGCTTGAAGTAAGCTTCTATAACAGGATTTAACACACTTGTGCATAGCGTATATTATAAAGCATGGGTACTACTCATAAATTAATGCATGACCTTTTTCAATATATGGAAAGTATGCAATGATGTATCACTCACAGTAGATCAGGAAATACTTTTAAAAATACATATTTTCCAAAAGTTTTAACCTAATTTAAGTATAATTGAAATCTTATTATTATAGATCTCTATTCTGCATATGTGATCTATTATCCTGAAAAAGTTGACTAACTCATCTTTGTTATAGAAAAGAAAATTATGTGAATTTTTTCTTGTAAGGAGACATTCGTAGATTACTACAATGTAACTGATTTTTACACTTGAAGATTAAGTTGAAAATACATTCACTCTTTAAAAATGTGATATGTGGATGAATTTCTAACTATTGTCAGATGAAGAAGCTCTATGAGACATTACTTTTATTGGCACAGATGATAGATAATAATATATGGGGTTAGTTTTAGGGTTTGAAGAGATAATTAAAATCACACATGGGTTTCATATGACCCTCAGCAATCAGCCCTCAAATCAAAACACAAAATGAGGTGTCCAGGAATTTTTATGTGCGAATTCTATAGTTTACTAAAATTAATTTACTTCCCTTAATTTGAGGCAGTCAGACTCCAGTTTGCTAGTATTGAATCTGCTACCCCTTTATTCGATACCTCCTGCCCTTGTGCAGCTGGGTACACCCAGTTCCAAATCATTCTACCCTTGTGCACCTTGTGCACAATCCTGCTCTATTATTATTATAATAATCCAAGGAGGCACTATGAGTCTAATCCATTCCTCTAAATCCATTGCAAAAAAGAAACTCCATAAAAATAGTGTGTGCCTTGGTTTGAGATGTGTATTCATTATTTAACCATGACCTATTTCATAATGTCTAGCAGTGCTTTAGTTTTAATTTTTTAAATAATTAAATTGTAACATGTTAGTAAATAATAGGTCAAGTGCCAAAAAGCATGTTTAGAGATAATCAACAAAACTTTTGATGACCAGCATCGGTGTTTCATATGAGTGCCATCTTCTCGTAGATATAAAAACTGTTTTCCTCTGTTCTGGTATTTGGATTAGAGTATACATTATTGAGTTATAGCAGTATTTCATCAGGAATTCACATTTCATATTTTGGTCACTTGATCTGTTACTTACTTACACATCACAATTAATTTCCATGTAATTTACAAAAACTATTTTGCCTGAATAATCTTGTAAACTGTGTATTTGTCCCCAGTGTCCCGAAACTTTTATGGAAGCTATCAAGTAAAGGGGAGTTCCCCCAAATATTTTTTTCCAACTAAAGCACTGGCATCCAATATACCTTTACATGAAAATTTCTGGACATCTTATTTGTAACACAGTATATTGCAGATAGAAGAACATATGAATCTCCAAATAATGATAATTCAACAGTAGACCCATATATAATATACAACATATATATAATATAATTATAATAAGTATATTACTTTCCACTTAATATAAGTAATCATAAATCTCTATGACATTAATGTAATATTGAAATGAAAAGTGACAAAAGAAAGAAAACAGAAATCAAAGTGTGTTGTGCAAAAGATTTTTCCTATTTCTCACTTTTCATGTGAAATATTCTCTTTTATAAACAATTGATAAACAGTATTGATTATATTTCTGTGTCTTAGATCTAAAGGAATAATACAATAAGATACATGAGGTAGAAGGAGATCTATACACAGGGATTCCTTATCAATGTAAGTGGTTAGGAGAAAAATACCTAACACTAGATCCATTATTTTCAGCTTTCATGCTGACATTCTACCAACTGAGTCATCCAGCGCTCATGCAGTGGCAGATGGAATCTTTCTTCCTAGATCACCGCTGAGTGGTTAATCTTATTGAAAGTCCTTACTAGACATATGCATTGTGAAGTTGACTACTTTTGTCATAACTTGTGACTGAGATTTCTACTGTATAGAACAGTACCATTTATGATAGAGATATAGGTGTTTTCACAGACGTTTTTACTGAAGTCACATGTAAATCGTCTTACATGGTACTATTCTATGTACAGTTTAAAACCCGATCACATACTACCATATTTTACGGATCATAAGACTCACTTTTTTACTTTGAAAACAGAGCCTTGAAAGTTGGGTGCGTCTAATGGTCCGAAGTACACTAAAAAAATTAAATTTTGTAAATATTGCCAGAATAACATAGTTATAAACAAGGTGTTGTAAACGATAAGATAGTTAAAAATTTTGTCACAGATTGGACATCAGTGCACTTGTCACAATCACAAAATAAGGATAGCTGAAAACCAGGTACAGAATGCGGAAAGAAAGGAATGTTGAGTTCTTTTATATGAAAGGAGTTGTCTCCGCCGGGTGGTTTAAATGAAGGCAATGATCTCTAAACAGCCTTGTCCCATTACACTTACATAGTAAGTTGAGGGTTAGAGGGTGTAAAAGTATTTTCAGTCTTTCATGAAAAATCAGTTCAGTTGTTAAAATTTACGCATTGTGTCATGTACAGAAGAGATTTTCGTACAACTCAGGTTTTAAGTTAGAAGAGATTTACACTGATTCCATTGTACAAGACTATAATTTGTTTATGCAATGAAGTATGTTATTCCCTATAAAATGTTTCATTTAGAATCACATTACATTTATTTTCCTTTAAATTTCCATCCTCAAATCAAAGTGCATCTTATGGTCCGTAAAATATTGTACTTCAAATGTGAGTGTACCTCACGTTAATAGAACTAGTAAATTTTTAAGTGAGGTCTATCATGAAAAGTGCTCAAACAAGAAAGATTCCAATTGCTGCCATGTCATAAACTCTCGCTAGCTCAGTTGATAGAGCAACACCACCGTAAACTGAAGGTTACAGGTTCCAGTCCCGGTGTTGAGAAATGTTTTCCTCTCCCTTCACGAAGTTATGTGAACAGAGACATCTGTGAAAACATGTCCCTACATCTGTATTTCACAGTGATGTTCTAGTGTTCTTTGCTTTCGTTGCTCATACTGCAGCTGCATGACTTAGTTTGTTATATGTAAGAAGCATCATGGACTTGACCCGCATTTTACTATGAGTTGGGCTCAATTGTGCTCCCTTTATTGTTAGCAGAAATATCCCCAAAGGCTTCTAAACCAAGGCATGAGCTTTTTAGGAAATGCATTATATTATGAGGGTGATTCAGAAATTAAGTTCCATTTTTTTTTAGGAATGCTACTTTATTTTTGGAACTTTTATTACACACAAGTGAAAAGAAAACCTTTACATCATTTTTCGATATAATTTCCATTTACATTCAGACATTTGCCATACTGCTTCACAAACTTTGAAATCCCCTCTGTGTAGAACTCTCCCACTTATGATTGTCTGATAGTAGATATCAGAGTTGTTTGTTATGCTTCGTTCCATGAAATCCACCAATAATAAACCTTAAAATGTGCCCCAAAAATAGTTACCCTGAACTTTTTTTGTTGGAAATGTACAAGAATGTTGACATAAAATGACGTCAATGGCTTGGAGTCTCATCAACTCCACTACAAAACCACTAAAATGCCTCCAAACACATTCAACAAAGAAGCTCGTAGCAACTGTTTTTTGGGACAAGCAAGGTGGACTTCATAGAATGAAGCACAACAGTCCACTCTGACGTCTACTGTCGGACAATCACAGATGGCAGAGTTCTACTTGGAGGGGATTTCAAAGCTTGTGAAGAAGTATGAAAAATGTCTCAATGTAAATAAATATTTTGTCAAAAAATAATGTGAAGGTTTTCTTTCCACTTGTGTAATAAAAATTCCAAAAATAAAGTAGCATTCCTTTAAAAAAATCAATGGAATTTACTTTCTGAATCTCCCTCGTATAATGATTCTGAAGTGGGTTATGTATTGTTAAGATTGAGGAACTTGTTTGAGATTTAGGGAAAAAGTTAGCTAAGGAAAATAAGACTATAGTTTGAATATTATAAATACTCTAGCACATTCAAGGGAATCATTAAAAAAACACATATACACACATAAAGAAACTGCCCATTTTGTTTTCGAGATATAAAAAACTCAAGGCTTCTCACCAAATCATTAAAATCCTGAAGGTGTTCTTGTACTTTACATACTTTACTGCAATACTACTCATTTTAAGGAAAACTTTAGATCTCCATTGTTTTAATTATTCATTATTTCCTAAGAATTGACAGATTGTAGTTTGTGTGCGATGAAGAATGTGTGGAATAGACAGTAAAATTTATTAGTCGGTGAAATTCATTTTATTAAAATGAAACAGCTTCTCTTGCAATAGTATTTCCATTAAAAACCTGCCCTTAAACACAGAAGCGTTATCCAATTTTGAAAAAACATATTACAATTTAGAGCATTCTGTTCATTTAATCTTCAATTTTAAAAAAGAATAATATACTTATATGGAATATTCATTTGCCAAATTCAAGATAATGTTGCTATTGTTGCTGAAGTTGTCTTCCAAACTCAAATCACTAAGAATAGGCCTAAGTATAATGCAGCCCATGTGCAATTAAAATTGAGGCGGTCGACGTAAAAAGGGCACATAGGTGAAAACCCATTTTTGAGAAAAAAGGAAATGAAATATTTGTCTTAGTTTTTCTTTGGTGTTTTTGTATTTTTCATACTGTACTGTTTGTTATTACTTAGAATATTTAATCCAGGTATGAATACAATTAATTTAAAATTACTTATAACTCATGAATTAAATAAATTATATATTTGTAATCAATATTATGAGCCCTTTTTACGCAGACAGAATTTTTGGTGGTAAAATTCACCAAATCAGACTTTCTCTGCAGTAGTGACTTTCTTCATGTGGTATTGTACTTAGATGTTCACCCATTAAAGTGATTACATCGCTCGATACATTTTTTTATCGGTTTGAGTGAGAGCCTCTTTTTTCTTCAAAAGACTCATTTAGTAAGAGCTTATTTTGAATTACATGGAGGCGTTTTACAGATACTTGAAATAAGATCAAAATACCTGTCTTTTATTTGTTTCCACAGCTAGATTGTATGACCAAGTGTGTTCTCTTGGTTTCTTGGGGTTGAGTGTTTTTTTCTTGACCCGAGGGACAAATTCCGTACACCTTGCTAAGAAGGAATCTTATAGGGTTTTTGGTTGACCACTATAAAAAGAGTGAAACAATTGCAACTGTTTCTCTTGTGGTAGGCCTACTTTCTCATAACACAGCTGTATATACAGCTAACTTTAAACAGTTGTAACAACCTCAATTTTCAACATATCTTGCTGATTCTTTCACCATTATTGACTAGAGAAAATGGTGGACAAATCTATGGATTCTGCGTAAAAAGGGCCCATAGCTCTATGTGCCCTTTTTACGTTGACCGCCTCAATTACATTATTCTATTCCAGTATGGTACTTTATGAGATTGTATGGATGTATGGTAGATGCAAAATGTCTGTCCTTCTATCTATCCGTGTGTCTGTACATGAAATAACTTGAATATGCTTTATCGAATTTTCATGAAACTTGGTATATATGCATTCATAAGGTCCATGCCACAAAGCCTATTGATTTTGGAACAAATCGGTTGACCAGTACTGGAGTAATGCCCAATTAGAGGCCTAATTTCTGAAATTATTCCATTGAATTCGTCAAATGCAATTCAGTTCTCATTGTATTGTTTGACTAAAATGCAGTCAGATGTTTGTGAATGTATTACATCATACCTTGCTTTAAATGTGAGGCATTGTTGTAATTTTGTTCTGTTAATATTCTAGTTATTCCACTTTTCCTTCACATATGCTTATCATATTTTCTCAAGAAACAGTGGCCTAAAACTCAATACTTTTTGAAGTATGGCCTTTTAACGCCATATCAGTTTACCTGATTTTATTTAATTAATAAAGCAATTAAAAACTCTTAAACTCCTACAATTTGTTAAGCAGCTACAGCAAATAATTTTTTTTTTTTTAAATCCAGAAATTATGGTTCCCTTCACTGTCTTTGTTATTTAACCCTCCATTGGGTGTGATACCTACTTAGGTATTACTACACAGTTGGAAACAATCTGAGAGATATCTGGAATATTGACTTTTTGGACTAAAAAGTTCCTATAGGTGAAACATTAAATTTTGTATTGTTCTTATTGCTAATTTGTATAATGTAGACTAATATATTTTAAAATTCATGGTTTTTAGAGCTTAGATTGTAGGCTACATTATCAGATGCCAGTCATGAAATTAACCATAGTGGGGAAATTTTCTTCTAATATTACAGAGATTTTAATTTTCTAAAAATATGTCTAACAAAAATGTTTTGTATTAAATAGATACTGAATAATCTTATTGCATTTCTTGATTCCGCATTTGCAATTTCAAGAATTCCAGATACCTTATAATAAAAACGGCAGTGGTCTATTCCAGACATTATTACAGTGTTAACTAATAAGATAAATACTTATTCTACGGGAAATTTTAGTAAAAATTAGCTTTGAAGTTCATTTATATACAGTACAAAGTGATGGCACGCTGTTCACTGACCTATATAAAAAAAGACACATTTCTTTTTCTCTCTCCATGTTTTCATGCATCTTATGAATCCTCAAATCTTCAGTCTTAATAACAAACACTATAGCCTATCTAAGAATATATAATGGAAGAAGAAATTAGATATTTTAGTTACACGTATTATTATACTCGCTGCTGTACAGTTGTTCTCTTCGCAGAAAATAGATCTTCTATCTTCACAGTTTCGTGATTTTCTCAGTCTTAACTGTCTCTTGTAATAAGTTGTAGTCACCATTGCTAGTATTTATAGTCTAAAGAACTTTATGTTGAAGACTTTCACCATTTCAGTTTTAGGAATATCCTTATTCCCAGTAGTTCTTCTAACATTTCTATAATGCCTTCTTATTAAAGTTGTTATTACCATAAAGTCCTATACAAAACATTTTATTATAGATATATAATCCATTTCTTGTAATTATAATAATATAATTACTACATAAACAAAACCCAATTACTATTATATTACTATTATCAGTGCTTTTTTTCTAAAAAAGATATAAGGGTACTCTCGCTTTTGACTTGTTGGGACCTTGCCAGATTTACCCACATATTTAGAATGAAAGTGGAGTCACACAATATGCATAAGGTTATACGAATTTAAGACCTCTGAAGTGGATTCAGTTCATACACATCAATTCTACCCTTAAGCTGCAATTTAGTCTATGATACGATCACAGAGTTTCTTACACCTTTCACCAGAAGATACTAAATTAAAAATGAAAAGCAGCTATACCTCTATTTTAAAGAGTTGGGACCTGACAGGTTTGCGACCCCTTGGAACAACTGCAGGATATTACTGATCATTTGACTTGTATATATAAGCGGAGTTATTTCACAAGGGTACTTATAATTTAACAGATGAAAAACAACTGCAGAATAGCCAGAGACAAAACGACATGTGCAGCAACATTAATACAAATAAATGCAATTTGAAGCCAAGAGAAAAAAGGTACAACAAACTTTAATGTTGGATCAGTAACATTGGCAATGTAGTCTTGGTGCAACAGTGCTGCAGCGTAACAAACGTAACACTAAAAATAGCAAACGATGCGTATAATCATTTACATTATTTTGTTTGGCACAAATTTCTTTGCATTTCAAAATTGTGGAAATTAATTATTTTCTCCTATATGAAACTGGAAAAACCTTTAAGGGGTATGTGTACCCCCGCATAACCCCAGAAAAAAACCACTGACTATTATAATAGTTACTATAGTTATGATGATAACCCAATTCCATAAATAATGTACTGGTATTTGTCTGGCATTTTTTATACAACAAAATTTTGTTCATTAGGCCCATTCCATTTTATAGTTCATCTCTATAAATAAGAATTTTGATAATCAAAAGTGTATAATTATACTGGTATTTATGATCCAGTTCAATTTTTACAACTTCATTGTTTTGAAAGTTTTCTTGTTTTACGAAATGAAGCTTTATGACTAGGGAGTTGTGATATTTACATTTAAGCAACAAATATATAAAAAAAATAGAACATAGCAGTTATAATGTGTTCAAAAAGTATATACAATATTTTACTTTGAATAATAATTAAAAATAGGGCCTAAACATTAGAGCATGGATCATGATTTGAAAACTTTTATTACACGCTCACGCTCTACATTCTTTCCAGATGGGCATACCTTACTTAAAATAATTATATTTTCTGCCTGGGTAATTTCATTTTCATAATTGCAAAAGAGCCCATTTTTATAGAAATAATAAAATCAAGAGCTCAAATTTTGCCAGAGAGCAGACAGTTCATAGTTTATAATTAACATCTATAATACTATAATTCAGAAACATTTCTTTATTAATATATTGATACATGAGTAGAAAAAATTTGGCAGATATATCTTAGTCCTATATTAGATGAAAGATCTCATAATCTTTTATTATTAATAATTATATGGTAGTAGAGTAATTTGATATAAATGATACTATTGTTGTGAGCGAAGATCACCCTACCAATTACTGGCCTCATACTGACATGCTTCAGTTATTTTCAGTACCGTACCTTTTTCTTACTACTGAAAATACTATAATCAAAGAAGGAAAACTTTAAGAATATTCTGTTAGTGCTCTACAATAATAAGCAGTAGTATGTATAAGATGTAAAAATAGTAATTCTCTTTGTCAGAAATGTAAAAAAGTATTTAACAATTGACACCCTGGACAGAACTTGTTGAGATCCTTAGAAATGTTTCGGGCTATTTAACATTATGATTGTACAGTAGAACTTATTCTGGAATCTGATTCATAGATTTATGAGTATTTATATACTGTAAATGAACCACGAATATGCATTTCCTTTCTCTCTATTTTTCTATCTTACTCTCCTTCTTTCTATATAAAAGCGGTAGATAGAGCGATAAAATTCTATCAGGTAAGGTCCATCGAGCAAAAATTTAATTTGGACTCTGTTAAGTGTTTTAAACTTTTTTTTTTGTCTAGAGGGTCTACTGAATGGATGCCTTTATAATATACTAGCTTAAAAGGCCCGGCGTCGCTCGGGTTTTGTATTTTGTAAATGCGAAAATAACTTATGAAGGACTTTCGATTTTCAAACTCCAGGTCTTTAAGGTCTTTATATAGGTGTTTAGAATTTGAAATGGGGAAGAACGACTTATCACACACAAACTATTTCCTCAGAAAACCCTAGATAAGCTACAGCTTATTATAGCTTATAGCAGATCCCCGTGGCTTCGCCCACAATAATTAATACGAAGATTATAAATTAAGAGCAAAATAATTAAACTATTATATTTACTAACACTTTGCACACGAAACATTCATAGGTCTAAATTAAACGATTGATAGGCCTAATTAATTAAACAACTGTAAATCCGGCTTTGAAGCGAATTCCACGATTAGAAAGCGCAGCATGGGAAAAATAACCTCAGATTCGAGTTCCCTGGCCTAAAAAAACCCTGCATAATGTTTGTCCATTTAGGGCTATATTCACTATTCTTCTTCCGTCTAGGGTGAAAATTTCATCTGTCTGCGTGCCTTGACATTATAAACAAATGATTCGGCCATGGTGGGCTTACAAAATTCGAATGATCGCGATGCTTTTATTTCCAAGGTATGACGAAAGTAGGCAAAGTCATCTGCATTTGATTTGACAACTGAAAACTGATGTTTCGAAAGCACAAGAAATGTACGTCTCAATCCCGTTTTCACTCATAACTCGCGAAAGAAAGCTAAAATTAAAAATGTAGCATGCCTTTGCGGGAATGTATTCAACAACTTCCCAAAGTTTCATGGTGATCGGATGAATGGCATAGTAATGCATAAAGGATAGACACACATACATTCATTTTTATGTAGGCTATATAGAAGATCTATATAGATTACCCGTCGAGCGTTGCTGCAATCTCAGAAGATTATGAGAATTGAAATCGATTAAACTCACAATGAAAAAAATGTGTGTAAATGTATTTGACAGACAGACATATATTCGTTTTTATTTATATAGATGAAGAATGGAATAAGCCTACTGAGGCCATAGTTTCTATATTCATTTGTCCAGACTTATAATCTACTCTTATACAATTCAACGGCCCTAAATAGCGTGCTTGCTCGCCCGCTTCGTGAGACATCGGGTATACTCGGCGATGTTCGTCTCTCGCAGTCTAAACTTTCATGACGATTACAAAATTAGGAAGGAAAACCGTTTCTTTACGGAAAAGACAAGGGTGTTTCTTTAGCATAGAGAAACATCACAGGGGGTGCGACAAGGGTGTCCTCTTTCACCCATTTTGTTTAATTTATACTTAGACGAAGCCGTAAGAGAATGGCAGATGAATTTGAAACATAATTTTATAATAAGACAATCTCCCTTAAATACTGTTTTATTTGCTGATGATCAGGCAGTGTTGGCAGATTCAGAAGATAATATGCAAAGAGCAGTTTTCACATTGTGCAATGTAGCTGAGAAATACAACCTTAAAATCTCAACAAACAAAACAAAAGTGTTAGCATTTAAAGGACTAGAACCAGTAAGAGCTAAAATAGTAATAAAAAATGAAATACTCCAACAAGTAAATTCCTTCAGTTATTTAGGATGCATGTTGACTATTACGGAGAGCAAGGATATAGAATTGAAACTTAATAAATTTCAGCAATTATTGGGTACGATAAAGAAAACATTACTAGGAAGGGTTAGACAAGAGACAGTCCTTAAATTTTATAAAACAATGGCACTCCCAACATTGCTTTATGGATCAGAAACATGGGCAATAACAGAACAGAAGAAGCAAAGAATTGAAATTGCAGAAATGAGATTGTTAAGACCGTTAGCGGGGTACTCTTTATTAGACCATCAAAGAAATGAAGATATAAGGAATCAACTACAAATAGAAAATGTAATTCAAATAATGAACAATTATTCAAATAATTGGAGAGAACACGTAATGAGAATGGATAGAAGCCGCATACCCTTCAAAGCATTACAATATAAACCAAGAGGTCGAAGAAATGTAGGAAGACCTAGAAAAAGGTGGAGTGACCAGTTTTAATCTGGAGACGGATCAGGCCAGTAGGCCTAAACCCTGTTGTTAAAGAAGAAGAACCGTTTCTTTATTATATAAGGCCTAAGTGAAATGAACACAATGAACAAATATTCTAATTTTATTTTTACTTACAATTTTCATAGCTCTGAACCACAAACATTTTTAATAATCTACCAGTGTAATTTTCTTAAAAATCCTGGAGTCAATGAATAATGGCGGGCGAAGCCGGGGGCAACAGCTGTAAAATATTGATGGTTTTATCTCTTGAAATATCGCTGATAATAATAATCCAAACAAACCATTCCTTCCCTTGATACATTATATTAGAAATTAGAATTAGAATTAGAAAAAGCCACTGAATCCTTTTCAGGCAAGGGCCTCCTACTCTCGGTAGGGCTAGCTCAGTTTGTACACACGGGGTGAGCTATTTCCTGTGTGCATGCTCGGATTTGAGCTTTTACTTTAACTGTTAGTTACTGTGTGTTACATTATATAATTTCTGAAAATTACACTGAATTGATAAAATAAAATTCACATCATGTTCATGATGAGAAACAATACGTATTATGTGTTCACAGGTTCTTTGGAACTGCATAATCGATTCTGATATAGTTTTCCCAGGGGGCGCTTACATGTCATGGAATGTACTCTAAAGCAGGAATTTTAGCTGTTTCATTAATTATTAATGGCTTAGTTTATGAATGATTCGCGTGCAAGTGTTAATAAATATAATGCTTTAATAATTATTATACTATTAATTTTTAATTTTTAAAAGAATTATCGTGGCGAAGCCATGGGCACCTCCTAGTTCCGTTACATTTCAGGCAGATTTAACGACCCTACATAAGAGATTTTACTTATGATTACATATAGAAATGTTGTAGCCTGGACCCCGAACTAAGCAACTTCCCCGGAATTTTCTGTAAACCATCTTTCATAAGAAGCATATTATACATTAAATAAATATTTAATATTACCTTATCATCACCTTATCATTAACTTCTCTGGCGTTTATAATAACATGAGATATCCATTGCCTTCCAAAGCGATCGCGATGCTATTGTTTCCAAAGTATGACAAAAATAGACAAAGCCTTCTGCAATTGATTTGACAACTGAAATGAATAACTGATGCTTTGAAAGCGTAAAAAATGCACGTTTTCTTGCCGTTTTTCACTCATAACTCGCGAACGAAGGCTAAAATTAAAAATGTAGTGTGACAGAAACCCTCCCGGGAATGTACCCAACAACTTCCCAAAGTTTCATGGCGATCGGATGAATGGTGTAGTAATGCATAAAGGACACACACACACACATACATTCATTTTTATATATATAGATAAGTCAACTATTCTCTTCGGCTATTTGAAATCATCAAGCATTCTTATCTGAATGTTATTTTACTTTATCATCATCACTACCACGTCACCACCACCACCACCACATCATCACAATCATCATTACTGTTAACCTGTTATCATTGCAGTATTATTATTTTTATTTCTTATTTTTTAAACACCATTTTCGAGCAATAGGTGGCTACTGATCAATTAATTCAAGAATATGTAGTGAGAGAGAAAATCCATTTTGTCCTCAGATTTGCTAGATATCTTACAAATATCAAGATGAAAGTAACATGAACTACTTCTGTTTCATTGAGATTTTACAGATGTATTGCCGTTATTAAAAAGTCCAACCTTTGTGGATGAATCAGATTTCTCTAGTACAGGATCCTACAATCATAATGTAATATGACCCTTAAATTGGGAAAGTCATCTCCTGAATGGGACCCCTACTAAAGTAAATAATCTTCTAGTACCGGTATGCTGACATTCTATAGTATTTTGAAGAAATTCTGAAATTTATTTTGATATTGAACTGACAGCTTTACTATCAAGAGTGTCTTATTATTTTACTCCCTTTTAAAAATGTCCCTTTCCTTCCCTTTCATTTACCATTTCTGCACTCAGATTAGTTAAATATCACCTATATACCGTAAATAATTTTATTTAATCAATCTATTTCATTTTTAGTCATAGTCACATATAATTCCCATTTAGTGAAACAACATGGACAGTTTTAGGATAATCTTTCTTGTATAGTTATTATTAGTATAGTTATTATTACATCTTCAATATACAGAAACATTCAAAAGTCATTTTATTATGGTATATTGTAGGACATATGCATATATAAAATTATTAGGTATCTTATTCTGTTCAGAATCTTGTACCGTACTCAGTTCTTATTCTTTTTACATGTAAATTACTCTAGATTTTATCGCCTTACATTATAGGCAGTTGCATGATTTTTATTTTGCCTTCCCGGGAACTACTTTGGCACGGAGTTGAGCTATAGTAAGTTGGCTTACAGGTTCGGTAGGTGACTCTGAGTCAGAACTTGTGCTCTGAAATGTTTGCAGATTTGATGTGTTGGTATTGGTGGGCACGTTGTTGGCATCACCTGATATGGTTACTGATGGCTCCATAGCAATTTCTTTGAAAAGCTTAGTAATAGAGGACACCTTTACTGTTGATGCTTTAGAATCATTACCATTGCCTGCATCGGCATTGTCATTTTTCTGATTTTTGTCATTGCTTGCATCAGCCTCTTCATCTTCAAGGCTGGAGTAGCTAGCAGTTGTTGCATCTGAGTCTGACTCAGAGGAACCAGTTTGCTTCTCCTCTCCTTCACTACATGAGTCCTCATTACTACTACCACTGTCTTCGCTTCTTTCACTGTTGTTACTGCTGTTGGATTCCTCCTGTTCTTGCACTGAAAACATAAATGATCTTTATTGACAAAATTTTCAATTATACAGTCAAACCTCTGTATAACGAAGATCGATATAATGATAAACCCGCATGTAGCAATATTTTTCTTTGGTACCGGAAAATTTCCTATCCAAATAATGTTGAATGTAACTTGGTACAGAGATGAAGCTATATTAGAAAACACCCTGTTATAACAGTATTTTGAGGTTCAATCATTACTGCAAAACAGTAACTTCTCTCTGTGATGGTAGCTGGTATTGAATTAGTGTCCTTCCCAGCCACCAGCAGGCCTGATAACTGTTATTTTCCTTAGAAATTCCAGAAGGCAAAGGTTCAATAGGGGTGGAAAATATGGTTATATAAGGTAAAACTCCCTCTTATGAGTCAAGAACATACTTTGAATTCGGTTGCTACTTCAAAGCACAAAACGGGTGTAGTTAAAATATCCTGTCAAGAAAATGGTTTCACTTGGATTCCTCCCATTCTTGCACTGAAAACATAAGTGATCTTTATTGAAAAAAATTTCAGTAATACAGTCAAACCCAGTCAAATTCGCCTTATCTTTGTGCTGAATTTCCTTTTTTGGTATCATCCCACCCTCTATGAGTTTGATACCATCCCTCAATATAACAATAACCCTCATACAACAATATAATCTGCTAGGTCCCACAAATATCACTATAAGGAGGTTGGGCTGTATTCTCATAAGAAGAGATTTAAATTTCCTAAGAGGAAATTTGAACCCAGACCCTCTCTTTAATAAGAAGAAGTTCAGGATTCAAATATTTGTCAGTCTCTAGAATATAGGGATAATGTCCTTGCATCTGGATCTGAGGTCATGGGTTCAAATCCGACCAAGGTAGATGGATTGCCAGGATGTAAAAATCCTGAGTATGAGTCGACTGAGAAGGAGATATAGTAGATATGGGGAAAACCGAACTTTGCACCCCATGCGAGTCCCTCACTCCAACTCTCTAACTCCCTCCCCTAGCGGCGGCATTTGAACTACTAGTAGCGACGGTGGCACCATCTCTTAATGAACTGATGAAACAGAAAAAATAATTTATTCTTCTTTATTCTCTTCTTCTCTTCCTTTCCCGTCTCCTTCCTCTCGTCCTCTCACCTCCTCTTCACCCTCCCTACCTATTTGAGACCTATTCCTAATAGTAAATTTTGGATCGACCGGGATTCGAACCCAGAACCCCTAGCATAATAGCTAGGAGTCTTGACCACTACGCTACGAGTGAATGTTGAGCACTGAAGGAAGCTTTCGTATATTAGAGTTATGTTAGGGGGATTTCATAAGTTTTAATGCAAGAATCGGTTTTGATAAGTAGTGTTGGTACAAGGGAATTTTCCTGCATCAATTAAGCCACATTTTATGTTATAATACGGCGTTTTTTATAATTATGAAATATTATGAATGGTACAAGGGTATTTTTTGTATTGTGAAATAGCCTATTTTGTTGGAAGGGTCGTTTTTATAATTGTGGAATTTTATGTGGAGGTGCAAGGGGCTTTCTTTATTGTGAAATGTTAGGTGACATATCAATTGCAATTATGCATTACCGGCGTTGAGCAACGGCTACAGGCATGAAGGTATGTGTTGCGGGGAAGTGGAGCAGGCGGCACGCGGGAAGAAGCCGAGAGGGGTGGAAGCTGCCAGGCGAGTGTCGAGTGGAAAGGGGAGCAGCATGGGGCGCAAAGTTCTATTATGCCTAGATATGTAGGCTATATTTCATCTTCATGTACATACAAGGCCTCCCAATTGCATTTTTGCTTTGTGCAGTGTCATTTGATATACAGAAGTATATAACAAAATTATAACAAAATTATAACAAAAATAAAACATTTAAATTAATTACGAGAAAATTGATCTGAAACAGTAACTCATAAAAATATATAGGTAAATCTTAATATTAACTTAATACTTTAATTAATTCTATTGATTAAATTCGAATAGGTTAAATTAACCTGTAGGCACCTCACCTCAAAGCAAGTATTTCATTTCCTACGAAAACATGTGTTTCAGTGAAAACCTTAAAAGTTCACTTACCCTCAGTAAGAATTCTATCTCAGTAAATACCTGAGATGCAAGGTAAGAAATGTGACATCCTGTAAACATGTAGTTTACTATGCTACCTAATTCAAGTTGCTACTTCAAAATTATAATTTTTTAAAATATAAAAAGCAGTTTCCCTACTATTAAAAATAATGTTACAATTATCTTCTTATGTATGTTTTTATTCAGATTTAAAAATTTTCTGTATCCCATATTGTAGATTTACAGCATGTTAAAGAACTCAAAGGAAAATAAGAGCTTCTAGACCAAATTCTCCAATCCTTTCATGTTCAAATAATACCAAGTAATAACCATTTTTTACTAGGCGGCTATGATGGTAATAAGCTTATCATCTGTTACTCTGTCCTCTGTAGGAATAATAATAATAATAATAATAATAATAATAATAATATGAAGGTAATAAGCTTATCATCTGTTACTCAGTCCTCTGTAGGAATATTAATAGTAGTAATAATAATAATAATAATAATAATAATAATAATAATAATAATAATAATAATAACAACAATAATAATAATGGACACGTGAAGTCAGAATGAAAAATTCAATGCCATAGCCGGGATTTGAACCAGGACCTTCGGGTCTCTGTGCCGATGCTCTAACCACCTGAGCTACCATGGCAACGTGCCGGTACCACATTAAATTCTCCAACTGACTCACAATCCCAGAATACCATCAGGCGTTATCAATATGAGATACGAACCCAGTGGCGACTTACAATCTGTAAGTGCTTAAAGACCCGGGCTTTATAGTAAACCACTAGTAGGTCACAGTGGAATGATAATTCTTTCACAGTTCACAGTGAGTCAGTTGGAGAATTTAATGTTGTACCGGCACGTTGCCATGGTTGCTCAGTTGGTTAGAGCGTCGGTATGGAGAGCTGAAGATCCTGGTTCAAATCCCGACTATGACATTGAATTTTTCATTCTGACTTCACTTGTCCACCTTAGCCTACACACGGCCAGTGTGAAAGAATTATCATTCCAATAATAATAATAATAATAATAATAATAATAATAATAATAATAATAATAGCAACAACAACAATAATAATAATAATAATATTTTTATTTCATCCTTACATCATGTGCATGATATTGGACAGGTCAACATAATTTACAATAGGTACAAAATAGTGAACAAAAATCAAGATAAACTATTATACAAAAGTTAGTTAAAGGTTACAAGTTGAGAATAGTAGATATTAGAGGAAATTTTATGAGATTTCCTATAAAGTATAATGCAGCATTTTAAATTTAAGTCTTCTTCACTTGCATTTTATTAAGTTCTTCAGCGATGATAATGATAAAGTTTTTTTTTTTTTTTTTTTTTTTTTTTTTTTTTTTTTTTTTTTTTTTTAATTTATTGAAAGTTTAAATTCAAGTATTCACCTACATAATGGGATTTGAATATGTGATCTGATTTCGAGTCAGCAAGATCACTGCCTCAGCCAACCTTTTCGTGCATAGATATAGATTTGTCTAGTATAGAATGGGTATTTGTATACTTACTTAATTGGAGTTTCTCCACAATCAAAGGATAAAACTCCTTTGCAGTTGCATTATTTGGCTCATATTGCAGTACTGAAACACAAGACAACACTTTATGATGTATATACTGGTATATATTTTTTTCCCTTTCTTTTTCATTACCAGTGCTAGAAATAGAGTACTACTTCCTCTTCAATTCTAGAACTATTCAAGGCAGACAGGCAGACTTATTAGAGGTTTTAGTTTAACCAATGCTTTTACTGTTGTAAATTGTCTTAGAATTATTGCCATATTTTGGAATTTTCAATTACATTCTCCTGGAAAAGTTTACATTGTATTTTGTAAAGGAAGATCTGTCCTAGGTAGGACTCAAAACTAGGGTTCAGCTAGAAAATGCCACCAGTGGTACATATAGAAATATAAAATTTTCTTGGAACAGAGAATCTTTGTCATCTGTAGTTATTATCCAGCTGGCTCTTTAAATTCTATTTAGTTTATTATATTTTTTCAATACTTACTCAGTTTGCAGTATTTTAATGCTCTCTCGTAATCCTTCATCATCACAGCTGACAAGAACTGTAAGAGATTAAATAAATTACTTTAGAAATTTCACAATAAATTTCTGAGTTACATAGGTACATATGATAAGACAGACTATACTATATGGTTAAACTAAACTAAACTCCATGGTGCTACATCCCTGGAGGGAGTAGGCCTACCATCCAACTGCTGCATCATCTACCTTAGGCAGATTACAGGATTGGGGAGCACATGGTCAGCATGCCTACACCCACGGCCATTACTGATGTTTTCTGTGACTGTACTTCTCAATCAAGTAGCTCCTCAGTTAGTATCACAAGGCTGAGTGCACCCTATTCCTTACTTCTCTACCTCAGAAAAATTCAAGGAGGTAATGGGAATCAAACCCACACCTGCTGATCCATAGCCAGCGACGCTAACCACTAGACCACGGTGGTGGTCGATAAGTGACTGTAATTAAATTATATTCTTACAACATGTTTCATATAAGTTAAGAAATATTTTCATAATGACTTGAAAACATTTTCTCTGTGATATTTTAATTTCTTTGAAATTTCTTATTCAATATTTAAAACATCTATTAACTGCGTCCAAATTCAGTTTACAAGAATGTGACTGCTCAAGGAGTCTTCCTTTTCTGCAGAGCGTTTTCTCATGTCACAGAAATTATTTCTAATTAATATTAATTTTTTATTATGTTTGAAGCAAAAAATTATGTTCAAATTTTGTATTATTCTATTGCTCTTAGGAGCTTATTGAAACTAAAAATTAAAGTTGTCATTATTACTATACCATACTTGATTCATCCATCATCATCATTAAAGTAATGGTACAGAAGTATGTTTGATATCCGACTTGTTACTTATAACAATCATAACAAGAATAATAATGAATTAAACTACCGTAAGGTCCTGCTAATCTGGACCCTGCTCATCTGGACATCCGATTAATCCATACAGGATTTAAAAAATAAATTCTGAATTTTGATCACAAACATGTTTTGTTAATGCTACATTGGTTGATAGGTTAATTTCTTAGGTCTACATATACAGTAGTATTAAAACTAAAATTAGGTTGTAGGAAAAGTTATATTTATGAAAAAAAAGAAACACAAATTTTAATAGCTTTACACATATAAAACCGGTATTACAGTACAGTATGTGCATTTTAAGGAAAATTCAATTTAATCCAGACTTTTAGTGAACCAGATAGGATCGGTCCCATCTATAAAGTTCAACCAGAAAGTAAGTTCCAATTGTGTCCAGAAATGGCATGACTAGTCGGATGCGCACGCTCATGCATAGCAGTAGAGAGAGGTTGTGTGGGAATGCTGCAGTTCAATTTCAGTCTTGTGACGCCAGTAATTTTTGCACAGTGCTAGGAGAAATTGGTTGCACTGATATTGTCTCCCGCCAACTGCTGACAAGAGAACATGCTCAACAATGCACGTCCTCATACAGCCCACACCACATATCAGTTTGGATGGGAGATCTTTGACCATCCACCCTATAGCCCCAACCTTGCACTGAGTGACATCCATCTCTTCCGTCTCATGAAGCGCTTTCTGGCAGGAAAACTTTTCCACAATGATGCTGAGGTTCAGACGGCAGTGATGTCATGACTCCAGACGTTGGCAGGAGAGTCCTATGACATGGGCATACAATTGTTGGTACAGCTACAATAAATGCCTCAATAATGGTGCCAACTATATAGAGGAAATAGCCAGTGAATCTATGTGAATATTGCAATAAATATTTCTTGCTTAATGATGTTTTTGTTTTCTTTATCGGTGATTGGGACTTACTTTCTGGATGAAATTCACAGTCTGGATTAGTGGGACTCTTTTACAGCACATAAGACATAATATATTCCAATTAGATAAGAGTGGGTGCCGCAAATGGTTTGTGTATCATCCAACTAAAATTTTTAAAATTCATGAGATGTTTCAAACAGATATGATTTCCTAATGTTAATATTTTGTTTTTCAAGTAAACTAGCTGCCACTTTTTAATTATATTATCCAATAAACATTGCTCACTTATTGTATTCTAATTATACATTTTCGACTTTGAATTATTCACATCATTTTAATTTATGTTAACTTAAAAATGGGAACATACTTTCAAAACACATTACAGAATCAACTTTATAAACTTTGATTCAACCCACAATATTACATTTTAAATAACCATTAAAGAATTATTTCATCTATTTCAGACAAATAAAAAAAAATTATGGTTGGAACATTTGCATTTTTTTTTAAACATTACTCCATTCTCAAAAGATGCAAAGGTAATTCTTGTTTTTCTAAATATAACGATGTTGTAATAAATTAACTCATGGATGTTTCATGGTTAATATTAAAAAGTTTTCTTTAATTCTGCTAAAATAATAGAAAAGAAAGAAACCTGCCTCAGCCAGGAACTCTGTTGGAGCAGATGAGATGGACTCATCAGCATCTGTGTATTCGCTCAGGTCCTCCACACTGCCTCTGGGAGTCGTGGCAAGTCCCTGAGTAGGATGTAGCCCCGCTGAGTTCTGAAGCTGGTGGTTGTTGTTTGAGTTTTCCATGGCATCCGCCCCACTTTCAATATGATTGCCATTGCTCTCATCTGACGATGATATCTCCATTCTTAAGGACTTTGAGTTACTGTTGCCAAATACTGCTCTGGCAGTTATTTTGCTTGAAAAGAAATTATTCATTACATCAAATTTTATAGTCAGATACATACTTATATGTGAAACAATTTTATTAGGTACAAGCAAGAAAAATCAGTAAGTAATGTACTTTGGATTCAAAATATTTTAACAGTGGATTAATTGTCAGTGGACATAACCCAATTGTCATTGTACAATTTTGTCATCAATTGCACTTTTGACACAGGCATTTGGTAATTAATTTATTATTATTATTAATTAATTAATTAATGATAAGGGAAATGGAATACCTCTAGGGCAGGGATGAGTAGAATGTGTGTCGAGAAAGCAGTTTCAGCTGGGAGTCGTGATCTGTTGTTGTATTCTTCTCTATGCATTTACTAGTTCAACTACCCCTTCCACTTCTCATTCAAGTCTTAACTTATACTATTTAGGATGCCCATCACTACTTGTCCTGATCATTTTGTGTACACCACAAATACTTCATAGAATAATCAAAATTCAAACGTGGGCCTTAGGCAGACAGTCTGACCTTTATCCATAAAGTTTCCTGAGATCTGTGTTCATGGACAAGTGTATGAATTCTGATTTTAGAATAAGCTTCTAGCATTTAAGTCTTTATGCCTCTAGCATTTAGTTTTAAGGTCTCTAACATTTAAGTCTATATATGTAACCCTGACGAAATCCATTGCATCTCTATGACTAAGGATGAATAAAAAATCTAATCTAATCTAATCTAACCTATACAGGCCGTGAAGGTCCTAAGGATATTGGAGGATGAAGCTCCCAGATTTTTTAGACATTTGGCACATGAAGGTGGTAAGGTTGTCAGCCTTAAACACTGGTCCCTGAGATCTGGTGGAATCTTAATCCTACATTTATGGAATCTAAATCTGTTGTACAAAATTTTTGATTATGGGTCTGAATAATTGTATTAATTGAATCATCAGATGACTGGAAACAAATAATGTTCTCTTAATGATAAATTAGTAATAATGTCTGATAAGAAGCATTAGTTAGTATTTTATTTTTTGTAGTTCTTTGAAATTATATTTTGCCTAATAATTGAATGAGGATAAAAATAGTTTTGTTACTCTACATTTGTGGCAACAAAAATGGAGATATATATCTTAATAAAGAAAGTGTATCAGGTTGGTTCAGAATATTTATACCAGTTTCCAGATTTTCCAACTCTCATACACTGAGTGTGAGACACACACATTCGAGGTTGATCTCATGCTCTCAAAGCATTCGAGCTTTAATCTCACGCAGTTTATCCATTAAAACTGTTAAGATTTCATTTGGAATATAACTTTGTTTCAACTCCTTTTTAGTGTTACACAGTCAACGATTTTAATATTGATATCGCAAGATAAGTTCTTGACAGATTGCGATAGTCACTAAAAGTTGGCAGGAGCAACTCTGATATCTTTCACGAAATGGGTATGTATGGGATTCATCGGTTCTTGTCTTGTCAAGAATAACATGTTTTTTCTATGATAACAAACAGCTTTTAGTTCTTCACTGGACAAGGGTAGTACTTTATCATCTATCTTGAACATGAAAATGGTCATCCCCAGGCCATGCCAATTGTTGTCTTATTTGTTTTCCTTGAATCTCTCTCTTCCTGATCAGTGATCTCACCCAATAACCATGGGGATCCTGTGGTAACTCTGAGTTCCATAAAATCCTGTTATTATGCTTTTTGAAATCAGAAACTAAAAAAAAATCAATGCAAAAAATAACAATCAGTCATAAAGTAAAGTACGGTGATCCATATACAGCCCATGGAGGCCCTAGGGATTCCAAGTGATTAAGACTCTGAGATTTTTAGAGATCCAGCACATAAAGGAGATAAGGGTTGACAAGCTGCATTTACCTCCAGAATTTCCATTAGATGCCGAGTTGATGCCAAGGCCACAGTGCCACAAGAAGGATTACGCCAATTGAAAAATCCTAGTGACCTCATTGGGGATCAAACCCACGACCATCCAGTTTACATATAATGGCACAACCAACGGCATCATTGCTTAACCCCAAGATGAAAACATAATAATGATTACTTTCTAGGAAACTCTGCTATGATTTATTGATACCTAGAGAATTCTTAAATGTTATTAGTGTTTATGTTACAGCTGATACCATTATGTGAAATAATAGGCCTAATTTTTTTGTTGCTACTGACATATGACTTTTAAAATATTAGATAAATATTAGATTACATGTACTGAAATGTAGCCTATTGAAAAAATTGTGCTTATAAATTACCGTACCCCAGTTTTGAATGCTACAAATGGACAAAAAAGGGTGCATTAAATTCGAGTGCAAATCCGTTCCGTAGTTCGCCGCTAACTTTGGTCACTTACATAACAATGCATTGCTGTAATTCTTGACATATTTTATTGTTGGCCTTTTACTGGTGTATTTAAACATGGGTTGAAGTTAACATATTACTTGAACTTCTTCAATAAGTTTCATTTTTTCTGATTAAGCTTAACACCGAGCTTGTTCAAAGCCGCCAGGGTTCAACGTGGAGGTATCTATTGCCCCGCACCCCGTCCCCTATCCCATAAACTGTTATACCAACATTGGCATCCACAAATATATTGTAGAATAAAATAATAAGATAAAATGCAATATCCTACCATTGATGCACACAATACATTCGTCAACAAACTCATTTTTTATGATTTGAAGTTTCAGAATTGGGGTGTGCATCAGATTTGATGGTGCATTAGATTCGAGTGAATATGGTATTTGTGCGTCAAAAGTATAAGAAAAAATATTTTCAATTTGTGATTTAAAAATCGAGGAGAATTGACACTGCATTCTTTTAGTCCATAATGCATAGTTATTTCAGAATTTAGAAAGTTTGGATTGTTTTGCTAAGGATTCCTGATAATGAGACTTGAAGAACTAGAAAGGAATATTTGTATTAAATCATACAAAATTCTTTCTTAAAGTTAATGAAAATATTTTTAATATTACATCATCCATTTACATTGTGCACAGGCAGGTAGATCAATTTTCATTATACGTCATCCTCTTTACATCCTCTAAATCCTGAATGCCACTCATAAAAGTTAGTTATGACCCATTAAAATGTCATCACAAGCTTCCCTTTATCATGCTAAATTTTTATTGAGCTAGTTTTTCCCTGAGCTGAACAATAAAGCTGAGAATGATTTATTGTTCATTATTCCATTAGCAAATTAAATTTAATAAATGTGAGACAGCTCAACATTGCACTACGCTACCAGAGACATTTTCCACTTTAAAACACCACTGTATGTATACTGGTATAGTGCAGTTATTCATTGCATGGCCAGTCGGCTTCAAAGGTTTAGGTGTTTCTTTATGTTAATTGATCTGACTAAATCACTCTTGGCTTCCGCTTTCCAAAACAAAAGCAACGTTGCAATATTCTCTCATTGTTATCAATCCTTTCTTTGTTTTAATCAATTCACACGTGTTATTGTTTACTGTAACTTGATCTTGCAACCGTGCATTTCACTCCAGTAGCTGTCAAAATCGTCACAGGACATTCTTAGATTTTGATTGGCTGGGGTAACTAGCTGATTGGTGCGGTAAAAACAAAGAACATGGGTTGAGCTGTCAGCAAACTTTTCTTCCTAACGAAAGGAAGCCGCCTGGCCATTCAATGAATAACTGGACTATACTACAAGTACTGCACAGTTAAACAGTAAGCTCACTGTCAGTAGATTACATCAGTGACTTTTAGATAACCCTTTTTATCATTTTAAAGGGGTGCATACAGCAGCAAACCATCCACTTTTTACTAAATCTTGAATAATTTAAATTCGGTTGGGTAGATTTTCATAAGTTTGCACTTTCATTCCACAGGGGAGTAGCTTTAATTTAGTATAACTGTTTATATAATTTATATTTTATATTTAAAATAAATACATCTTACCATGAATTAAAAATAGGATATTCTTAATGTGAGGAAGCTATTGCCGTTTATAATTTTTCCTTAATTCTATGAAAATATCCAAAAGGATGAACCTCAGTGAGCTCGTACAGTATCTGCTTTCATAAATACATAATTTTTAAATTTGCATTACAATATTGCATATTTTATTTTCAAGTTGGTAATTTTAAGTCGAATATTAACCATTGTGGTTCATTCTCTAAATATCAAACAAGGAACAACAGTGAAAAATGTTAATGAATTGAAATAAATGGTTTTTGAGATATTTTGTTTTTTGTATTGAAGAATACAATTTTTGAATTAACGCATCCAAAGTTGTGACGTGCACTTGTACTCACATTCTCAACTTAAAATATCCTCCAAAAACACCACTAAGTTAATAATTGGAGTTTTTATCTAGTTGTTACTTAAAAATTTAAAATGATGCACAAATTAAGCTCATTTGTAAAGATAGAAATATTTTTTTTATATAACTTTTTAGTGTATGATCTTCCATAACTGGTATTTTATGATAATATTGTAGTGTTGCATATGCATGATGGTTTAATGTGTGTGATATTTATAATTATTTATAAATATTATATATTTATTTTATATTCATTTATATAATTATTTTGTAAATTAGTATTAGGTTGATGCATATTGGAAAAAAATGTTCGGATTATTTATCTAATGGCAGATAAATTGATTGATTGACTGATTGAAGGGGTAAAAGATTTAGAAATTTTAAGTTAGTACAAAAAGATAAACAATTATTTTATTCATATTTTTTATTTTTCCAAAATGGCATCAGTTCATTCCAACATGAATGACCACAGGGTCCTGAACATGGGTACTGTATGCCTCAGTATTCACAGTATTAACAATATACAATGAAACAATATAAGTATACAATTAGAATACTGATTTAAGCTGCTTACTTCTCCTGGAGGAGTATTAATACAATTTTATTCAAGTGGAATACAGTGTCTGAGTTCTCTTTACAATCATTCCAATTTTATCAGTTGAATTCTGGTATACTCTATATACTCTGTACATAATATCCTACAGGATACAATAGTTTCTAATAAAATAATAGGAAATAACTAAATAAACTAAACATTTTGTAAAATTTACAGAATAGGGTACAAGAAATAAAATATTTACCCGATCAATAAGTCTATGGTTTTCTATTGCAGTTCTGCACAGATTTGTAGTTGGCAAAAAAGAATGAGTCTTATGCATTTAAGGATTAAAGCCCTTAGCTAAATTTGCTATTGGATATATAAGAAGCACCCTAGCTAGTAAAAATGTAAATAACTCATGTAACAGAAATTATCTTTTAAAGCATCGCCTATACAAGAAAAGTCAAGTATGACTTATATGGTAAGGTCTTCTTCAAAAGTAACTACCGGTATATTTAGGGATAGTGAAGATGGCAGTGAGTATGCTGTCAGAAGCTGGAGTGTATCCATCTAACTCGGGTAGTATTCGGAGAATATTTTGAGGTGTATTATCCACCAGTAAAATTTTAAAATTTCTTATAGCTTGTCTCATTTTTTCAAAATGTCAATGAACAAACCTGCTTATTTAATGAGTTTTCATGTTGAAATTAAAATTTTAGAGTACCAGTACTTTTCAGGAAAGTTTTTGCATAATTGTTGTGGATTGTTTTATTTTGTCAAACGTCCAATGGAACAAACCTGCTTATTTAATGAGTTTCTATGTTGAAATTGAAATCTTAGAGTATCAGTATTGGATTTTTTTTTAAACTCTTCCTATATAATGATGTTGTAGACAAGCATTAGCAACACCAATAACAGAAACAAACTCTATTCTTTATTGTTATTCACTCCTACAACTTCTTAAAGTAAAATATTATTGACACCCATGCAAAGAATGGGAACTGTTGCAATACTGATACTGTACTAATATAACACTAACCTTATTTTTAACATTGTTAAAAGATTACTCATTGCAGATGTACTCTATTTCTATGATACAGAACTTCTTAACTTAGACTTCGGTGTTTAATAGAAGTGTACTTTATACAAGTTGAACAGGCAATACTATGCATGTCTGCTAGACACTGTACATAAACTGAGTAATATTTGATGTGATATTGATTGTAGTTATGCAACAAGTATGTGTAAGTTAAATGACATTGGCATTGGATAGTGATCGTGACATTCCATATTGATCAGTTTGTAAGCAGACTAGGAGGTGCCCGCGGTTTCGCCCACGATAATTAATTGAAAAATTAAAAATTAATAGTATAATAATTATTAAAGCATTATATTTATTAACACTTGCACGAATCATTCTTAAACTAAACCATTAATAATTAATGAAACAGCTAAAATTCCGGCTTTAGAATACATTCCACGATTAGAAATAGCCACCTGGGAAAACGATCTCAGATTCGATTATGCAGTTCCAAAGATAACTGTGAACCACTGCCTTCTAAACTGTATAATTCTCGTGAGTAATTCTCGAGACGGCGGTGGATAATACGTATCGTTTCTCAACTGTTTGTTGACAGATGAATGTGATGTGAATTTTATTTGATAAATTCAGTGTAATTTTCAGAAATTATATAATTTTTCAAGAGAAGGAGTGATTGATTTGGATTTTTACTGTACACGATACTTCGAGGATTAGACTATCAATATATTAAACCTGATGCCCGCGGCTTCACCCGCCATTATTAATTGACTCCAGGATTTTAAAGAAATTTATACTGACAGCGTATCAAAAATGTTTGTGGTTCAGAGCTATGAAAATTGTAAGTAAAAATAAAATTAGAATATTTGTTCATTGTGTTCATTTCACTTAGGCCTTATAGCCTAAAATAAAGAAATGGTTTTCCTAATTTTGTTCTCGTCGTGAAAGTTTACACTGCGAGAGACGAACAGCGCCGAGTATACCCGATGTCTCACGAAGCGGGCGAGCGAGCGAGCACGCTATTTAGGGCCGTTGAATTGTATAAGAGTAGATGGTATTTCTGTGATAAAGTGAAGGGCATATTTCCAAAGTGTCTTTTCTCCATGAACTCATAATGTTCATAATACAGGAATTTAAGTAACTCATTGTAGTAGCAAAACCTGGAATATTTGTCTGATATTTAAGTCATAAACAAACCGAGCATTCAGAAGGTCCTGTGTTCAAACCCCATAGCTGGCCAAATTGACTTTGGTTTTTCATGGATTCCCCAGTTGTATAGGCAAATACCAATTTGGATGTTTACTACCATAACTCATTGCTGCTGTTTTGTCCTTTATCGTAATCATTAAAATTCAACATCAATTGAAATTGATAGAAGCCACAACACATCAACAATAGGAAATAGTTGCATATCAGTAGTTACATGGGCTACTGGTACACTCACAGAATCTGGCTCATGATATGATCTCAAATTTCAAATGAATATAAATAAGCTGAATTAAAATAAGTATACATTTTCACTGTATTGAAGGAAGAATTCAATATACATTTTTCTGTATGGTTGCAATATGGCTAAGGTTACTATGTGTCCTTATTTAGCAGGTCGTCCTTATATTTTAAGGATGTCCTGGTGTCCTTATTTATTTAGCAAAATGTGCAATATGTCCTTATTTTTGTATAAGAAATTTTTTAAACAACTGGATAAGTATGCTTTTAATTCCAGTTTTTACCAATGAATGTTTCTGAGCATCTATCACAATCTAATTTCCACTGATATCGTAATCTTTTTGCACACATGTGCATGGGTGTCTGCAGAAATTTTGTCAAGGGGGGGGGGCAATGAACGAATTACTGCCACTACGCTACTACAACCACTTTATTATTATTATTACTATTCATATTATTTTTGCTATTATTATTACTATTCAGATTATTGCTATTATTATTATTATTATTATTATTATTATTACATAATCAACATCCTTCTTTTACTGTAGCTGGACTATGGCCATGGATACAAAGAAAATATCTGATGTATACACTCACATGACTTTTCTTATACCTTACAATTCCATAGGTTCTATTCATAAAAATATAAAATGCGACATTTTCTTGCCTTATCTTCATTATAATAAAATGTTTGGGTATAAATAGTTTCAAGTTTAGGGGAAGTAATTATTCCTACACGCTAATATCTAGTCGGGTGTTACAGCTCGTTTTCATTCAAACAACGCGAACATACAATATTTGGAGACTTAAACCCCACTTCACATTAGTTGCTAATAGTCATTTAATTTAGAGGTTTATGTGTAAACAATTTCCAGGGAGGGGCAGCGGCCCTACCCTGCCCCCCCTTCCGGATGGCCATGCACATGTGCTCATTTCACTTTTATTATTATTGGTAATAATATAATCGCTCTGTAGGAAACTTCGAATTTAGATCCTGCTGTTGGTAGTAATGACCAGAATGTTACGGAATATTAAGTAACATATTATGCTGCGAGTTGTATTTTATGCGTTCAGTTCTTAAATGGGGAAAAGGAAACTCAAGTTTACTGCTGAGTTGGAAACAGGATACAAATGCTTAAAGAAGGGGTGTTCTGATGAGGAAACCGATTGTTTTTTTGGCAAAGTGTTGTTGCTAACCATGGAGCCTCATCAGATAGATGTGTATCTCTACCTACCAGTATGGATAAGAATGTTCATACTGGCTCAAAAGAAATATACCTAACATCAAACTTCTTTCTTAAAATAAAATAAACAATTTTCTCTTTTGCGAACATTTTGATCTGTAGAGAAAAGTTATTTTGGATACAAACACAAGATGTAAATATGTCTATGTATCTATGTTCGATATCATAACAGTCATTGCCATCTTCCAGAACCTAAAATGCCCTTTTTCTGTATACACACATTTATTCAGATCTAAATTCCTTTATGGTAAGGCCCCTTGAACTCTTATATCTAAGTCTTTTTCACTCCAGTGGAACCTGTTCCATGAATTTTTGGAATTCACTCATCAAGCATCCTTTTGAAATAGCAATACCTTGAAATCTTTTCTTCTGTGATGTATGGCTTCCTTTTATGCATTCATTTTTAATTCTCTCCCTCCTTGAGATTCCTACTGACCTTCGTAAACAGTCCATACCGGTAACTATAGATTTATTTGTTTCTCTGATGTGAATTTGCTAACTTCTGTGCCACTTGTTGGCATGCTCTCAATTACCATCTGATAAATATAGAGCTTTATGTTTCTGGTGATACTTCTGTTCCACCAAATAGAGTTTAATGCATTTGTTACTTTTCTTGCTGTAACAATCTAAGCCTAAATATGAATAATTTTTAAAAAATCAGTATTATATATATATTTATATATTTTTTTTTACAATTACAGACATTCATTACTGATGCTTCTGGTATATCTTTGGAGTGACCATTTGGTGACCATCATCTAAAACTAACTCTCTTATTGGCAACTATGAAGGTAGGAAGACTTTTCTGTACAATGGGGCAGTACATTACATATTATCTGAATTTTGCCGGTTTGCTTAGGATGCTAGTGCTTCTACATATGGTGTTTCTATATGTTTCATTTTGATCTAGTGTAGAGGGTGTAACCTTTGTGGCTGATGTGTAGAATTTCCAAGTCATTATTAATATCTGTGCACTTTGTTTTGTGTTTATTCCATTCTATAATCTGTACCAAGTCTCAAATTTTCGAAGTTTGTTCAGCTTTCTTACGTAGATCTTGGGGTATTCACTGCATTTTATCCTGCAAACTTCTGGTATATATTTTACTCATGTTGTATAATATGCATTTATTCAAGAAGAAAGAGCAGATTTCAATTATTTATTTTAGACAAATTGGAAACACTAGATACCCTTACCACATATCATTGGGTAGGGAAGGTTCAAAGTTTTTTTGTTTACATTTGGTTATTATTTAATTAATTTAATTTAGCCTGGTAAAGATAAGACCGTTAGGATAACAAAAATAGTTTCAATTAAAAAAATTGCAAGAAAAATTACAGTAAGGAAAAGTAAATATGCATAGCTCTGACACTAATGTTAAGATATACTGTATTACAATAAAAATAATTAAAATTCAATAATAATAATAATAATAATAATAATAATAATAATAATAATAATAATAATAATAATTGTAACAATCAAAACACTATACAATACCGATAATAAAAAAAATGAAAACTAGCACATATGACTATTTTAGATTATTTATGACCTTAACCAATTAGAGCTAATACTTTTTTTTTTTATTTACAAAGCGATAAGCCTGATGGAGTTAGGTACCCAATGCAATGCTCATGTGCATTGTCTGTGGCCCCCAAGGTCCATTGACCTTATGCCATGATTTTTATCCATGGGCTATGTCCCACTCCGCGTGCTATCCTACAAGAACTGCAACATCTAATTTTTATAGCTGTGAATGCCATAACTAGGGACCAGTTTATTCGTGTGGGGCAAGAAAAGGCCCACATTTACATCCTCAAAAATATTTTTGAAATGAAAACAAAAACTCTATCTTGTGGTGTTGTTTTTTTTACAAATGGACTGTTGCTGAACCCTTTCCATTTGATGAAAGTTGTGAACACTATTGTGTTTCAAAAATTAAATCATATAACATGGAAATTGTAATGTGTTCCTTTATTTTACAAACCTAGGAGATAAAAAGCACTCCCTTTTTGTTTTCTTTGTTTTCTCTGCAGATTTCATTTTTGCTTATATTGATTTAAAAATCTTCCATTAAATTTATATAATCAAAATTATAAAATTGTTTTATGTAGCTAGTCTTCTCACACTTCACTCAACAATTTAGAACCCAAAATTCTATATGATAATTATAAGTACAGGATTACTAGACAATTTTATGTAAGACTAGAATGGATAATGAGTAAATTTGTGATTATGTAACCAGGACGACAGTGTATCATTCCAAATAGAAACAAAACATATTACTGAGAAAATGTGCAATAAGAACTATACAATAATAAAACTATTACTTGAAAAAATCCATTGTGAAACTGTTGTCACTAACAATCGGATAAATGGTGATTAAGATATGCTAGTACATTTGTCAGCAATTCCAAGATCTAATAAAAAAAATCCCGATACTAAAATTAAAGGAAACAACATAAAATATTTCTACCTAAGAGGTTTCTAATGAACTTTGATGTACTGGCATATATTTTACCCTGTGTTATATAATACACAGTTATTCAAAAAGAAAATACCGTACTACAGAAAATAGGACTAAGATTTTTAGACAAATTACCACAAAGAACTTCATGCAAAGAATCCTTTAAAAAACTAAGTTTACTGACCCTTCCTTCCATATATATTTTGAAAACAATATTATTCATGTACAATACAAACTCAGTTCCTATGATGTCTGTTATACATAATCACGACACAAAAGGAAAGGATAATTATATTTCCAAAGGGCATAGACTAAAACTATTTGAATCCAAGCCTGATTTAATTATTTAATTAATCTTAAGATTATATCAAGAATTTTAATTTTTTACCAACTGAAACCATAAATTTTCATTTCAAACATTTTAAAGGTTTATCAAAGAAACTAAAACAAATTTGCATTTACAGGATTGATGAGTATCTTGATGAAGCCAAAGATTTTAAATCTTAATATAATTATTCTCTCTCTGCCAATGCTATACATGTATTCCATGTTGAAGCAATAAATAAATAAATAAATAAATAAATATAGTAGAGGTCTCGTGTTTCTTGGTTTTTGTTAACACAATTTTTAGCATGAATAGTATTATTTATTATTGAAATAATTAATGTACTATTGTGCAATGCTCATGCAGAATCATGCATCATGCATAATTAAATCCAAGTTGTCCTATGTCAATAAGTGTTCGCCTATACCGATAGAATAGATCAGATTAGAGTGAAATTCTTTTATCCGATTGTATATACATCTAGTAGAATTGTGACATAATACACAATTATTGTTAAGATTACTATGCGGTCCTGTATTATTATGTTGTCCTAGTATTAAACAGCTACTGTATGTGTATTATAATACTTATTTACTTACTCAATGGTAATAGGCAATTCCTAAGCAAGCTAAAGGAATATCATCTATTTTATGGAACGCGGAGGCTTATTGCCATTCTTACGTGAGCCCGTCATTCAACCCTATTCTGTGCAAACTCCATCCAACCATCCCTTGCAAATTCTACTTCCCTTAATTCTATTCTAATATTGCCTGCCCACCTACATCTAGGTCTTCCAAGTGGTTTTTTCCCTTCGGGTCTCCCAGTCAATATTTTTGAGATGTCTTTCCTTGCCCATGCATGCAACATGTCCAGCCTATTTCAACCTGTATGATTTAATTAAACTTATTATATTCGTTGAAGAGTACATGTTTTGAACCTTGTCATTATGCAGTTTTCTCCAGTCCCCATTTTTATCTCTTTTAGGTCCGAATATTTTCCTAACCATCCTGTTTTTAAACACTCTCCAATTGTGTCCTTCCCAAAGAGTAAGGGACCATGTCTCACATCCATATAATACAACCGGCAGGATAATTGTCTTCTTAATTTGAATTTTTAGGTTTGAGAAAATAAAAGTTTCTGAATTGCATAAGCATGAGTATTATATAGGCTACAGTAGCAATAATAATAATAATAAAAAATAATAGTAGATCAAATGCAGGGAAAGTAATGTTAAGTTTCAGAAGTTTCTGCAGAAATGGTTCAAAACAAAAATTATCAATATTTAAAAAAGTTATTCCTCAGATTCTCGAGCGACCCCTGGTGATCCCATAAGGGGATATTCTCAGCGTATTTGGAACCGGGGTGCGCCAGTCCCCTACCTACTTAAACCTTAGGACACACACACCCAGGAATTTTTCACTACTGAAAAATCGGGAATCGGGAATCGAACCCGGGCCGCCGGAGTGGAAGGCAGGCGCGCTACCGACTCACCCACGGAGGCGGATTATCAATATAAACACAAATGTAATAGAAAATTTAACAAAATTATTTTATAGTCATTTTCGAAAAAAAAAAAATTCCCTTTCTTGTATAAACGTAGTATAGAGAAAGTATACTTAGTGATTGTAAAAATGAAAACAAAATAAGACAATTTCTAGAAACTATAAACAAGTGTTTTTTTAAAAAATGATATTCGTCTGTAAAGGGCTATAGTGGACAAATGATGCATTCTATTTAATTATAACTTTGGATTAAGGACTTTGTTGTACTCTTATTGCGCCTATTAAATTTGGTTTCTGTTTCCAAAATTTGAAAGGTAGTTTTCATAACTTTTCCCCCAAGATTATGATTATTTAAAAATTATTCTAATGATTTTGGTATTTTAAAGTTTGGTAATCACTTTCGATTTTTCCTTGCTATCTCATCTAGGTAGATGAGATGTTTGCATAGGAATTTCATAGAAACTTTTGAAATGAATATTTTTTTATTAAACACGTTTCTTTACAAACAGTTATTGAGTAAGTGATTATAGCTTCTATGCACACTATCAAAAGGTAACATGAAAATAACTTCTTACCTAAAATAATTTATTTAATTCATCTGAAATACATTATAAAACAAGAAATAATTAATAAATGAGAAGAGAATACTTAAAACGTTTTTTGCAACATTTGGAAGTATCAAATGCAATTTCTCGTAAAGTAAATGACAAAATATGTAATATAATATAATGAATAATAAACCTTTTCCCTCCATACAAGCCTTATTTCAGGAAATGCTTGAAAACCAGGGTAGCTGCAGTGTTATGTTATCATAAAATAAAATAAAGTAAAAAAGAGCAAAACATTTCTTTGAAACACAAAAATATAGCAGAAATATTAGGACTAATAACTACTATTGACTTTGGCTGATGTCATCGAAGTAAAGATGCTGTGATTATTTTCTGTTTAAAGTGAGAAGTGTCATGATATGGTATGATTAGTTCCATAGGTATATTTGTACAATAACGAATATTCCTAATGAACCCTTAATTATGTATATATTTTACATAGCTGTAAGTGAAAATCATCTCATTTGAAATCGTAAAACGCTAGTTGACTCTTCTCGAAATTAAATACGCGATATAATGCTTCAAGAGAAAATTCGCAAAGTGCGACCAGTTGCATAGTCTACAGCGAATGTCAGTTTGTAAAGCCTACCTGTTTGTGTAGCGATGCTGCAGAAGTCCTTAATAATTCATCTGTCCCACTTCGGCTTCCACTGCAAAAATCATCCGCGGTTTGTTGTCCATTCTGAAGATTTCATCCCTTGGCACAGTCTCTATACTGTACCATATTGCACGGGGATGTTTGTTAGATCGATTCGCTGCGTGTATCATGGTCGAGGCATCAATATTGTATGTGATATTACATAATGAAGATGAATGCAGGAGTTAACTGACCTCACTTGACCTGAGTTCGAGGGGTACTCACTCTATATAGTAAGACCTGGTCCGGGTTTTCAAGTTACCGTCAAAGGAATCGCAAAAGCGCGAGTACTGGGGGAGTAATCAATACCCTTGCTTGCTCGCTCGTTCCGTTTCGCGTACCCGCTTCCTCTGCCATGTACGCAGCAATAAAAACCCGTGAAAATAAACCTTAACGTGTCTGTAACAGCACTAAAGTGTGTAGGGACTCTTCTGATTTATAGTTGGAATCGTGGGGGAATTCTCCCCCGTATCAAGAAGTACGGTACTTAAAGCAGAAAATTCGCTACTTTCCGACATACCTTACATTACACAAGTCCATTATTCCCGAAATGAAGCTACTGATGATAATTATTAGGGATTAGAAGCTAAAGAAATTGTTTTCATTACGATCAATATGTTTAAACAACCTGGCTCCAATTTAACGAAAATAAATGGTTGGTTTTATGATTATTTAACGACGGGGATATACTATTATTAGCCCCGAAACAGTCGCTGTTGTGTCAGAAAGTTGTTCCGCAGGAATTCTTTTGTGTGCCTGTAGATTTACAGACATGAGCATGCCATATTTATGCACACATAGATTCAATGGACATGGGCTGGTATAGAACCCGCGATCTTGGCTTTGAAAGCCAATGCCATACTGATTGTGCCACCAAGACCGAAAGAAAGCCGAGTAGGCTTTTGAAATGAATGTCTTTTTTTTTAACACATTTCTTTACAATCAGTTATCGAGTAAGTGGTTATATCTTCTATGCACACTACCAAAATACCTAAAATAATGTTTTTAATTCTTCTGAAATATATTCTAAAAAGAGAAGAGAACATTCAAAACTTTTTTTTTGCAACATTTGGAAGTAGGCTATCAAATGTAATTTCAGACATTTAGTAAATGACAAAATTGGCACTATTAATGGCACTAATAAATATTATGCGGGCTGCCTAAATCTAACTCAATACGTATGTCACTATTTTTGTTTTCACATTTGCAATAAATAGAATAAACAGTATGTATACTCATTTCTCGTAATTATTTTGTTCATATTTTTAATTTTAATTACTATAACTGAACATACATTCCTTATTAAATGTATACATGTCAACCAAACCGTATATTTACAAACATTTGACTTTACCGTAGTTAGGCCTTCTCTATTCAGTGTTAAGAATGGAATAAGCCTACCGGTACTCAGGCCATGGTTTCTACATTAATTTGACCAGATTTGAAGTATTTCCATCACATTAGTTCTGTTACAGGTGGTTTTAGCAAGTTACCCCAATAAGACCGATTTTAAAAACGTTTACACCTCAAAAATATAAGAAAGGAGTATCCTGTAGACTAGTGGTCATATCACTACTTGAAGTAAGTTACAATAAATTATATAGAAAATCTCCTGGTTAAGCAATTCTAGTTCTTGTGGAAACTTGGACGGTGGATCGCATCCTTCACCTCTGACATTCATATTACTTGAAGCATACGTACGTATGCACCCTATTTCCGCAGTTTATACGTAATCATATTGATTCTCCTTATACAGTCATTTTGTGGCAATCTGTAAACTTCATCAAATACCGTGAAGCTATTAAGTCGAAAATAAACTATTGAGTTAGATATTTTATTATTTATTTCGGTTAAAATCAAGTTGATGCATTTATTAAACTCTGTCGTACAGTTTATTATTAAAATAATTATTAAATTGGCATGGTTATTTAATTTGACTAAGCGCGGCAATGAACTTCTGGGTTCCATAAAATAGATAATATTTCTTTAGCTTGATTAGGAATTGTCTATTGTCATTGAGTAAGTAGTAGTAGTAAGATTTATTACTAAAGTACATAAATCGTCCGACCTCCAATGAGGATGACCACTAAGGATCCAGAATACAACAAAAATCATGAAAGAATATTTACAATTAACCTTAAAAATCTACAGTTCAAAATTGCAAAGATTGTTAGATAAAGAAAAAAAAAAGTATAGTTCTGCTTCAGGTAAAGGTGGACATGAAGTATCTGCAGAGAGTCTCTGAGTATCCGTATGACAATTTAACCTGATTTCCTGGAAATTGAAGTGGAGTGCAGGATTTTCTAGAATGTTTTTGGTGTATCAAAATAAATTGATCCATGGATAACACCAGTAGATCAACTCAAAAAATTCGCTCATTTTAAAGCATATTTAGTCATCGTAGATAAGATTAGATAGAAAAACTGATAGAAATGTAGATACATCTCGAGACTCAATTTCGCACGAGCTTACAATTTATAAATCGAAAAAAAAATGTACATTACATTTAAATTTGTCTACTAATTTATTTTCTGTTAATTTATTAAGATATTACAAAAAGTGCTACAGCCAATAAAACAGCAGTTCTGAACTTTTTTTCAATGAGGTCCCACAATTTTTATTAGCTGCTCCACTAATAAAATTTATTACCTATGAAAGAAACCTCTTGTGTCGCTATCAGGACCATAATTAACGTTTCAATGCTCCAAAACCTAATTGTTTTATTTAGGGGTGTTTAATTATAAAACGGTTATCCTATGAATTTGTTAAATTTTCTTTAAATATATTGAATAATGCATAGTTATTTTTGTTAAATAGTGTTAAGTCATTGAATGTTAATATATATAAAGTCATTGAATGTTAATTTATAAATAAAATTTTCCCTTGTATACGATATAACTTATAATAAATCTTCTGTATTTGGTTTACGCTAATGTTGTTATGTATTATAATTTAGGTGATTATTATTGTATTATTATTAAGGATGTATATAATCCCAAAATGAAGTCTGCTCCTCGGGACTGTAGCCCTATTCATTTAAAATGAAAATAAAATACTCTATGTTCAATGTATATATATAAAAAAAGAAATCTTTTAATTCTACTCTTCGTTTAAGTATCACCTTACAGTGGCTCGCGTACCACAAATGGTACATTTGCCTTAAGGTTAGAACTGTTGCAATAAGATACATAGCCTACTCGTAATTAATTTTAGAGATAAACTTGGTATATAATTATTTGGCTTACTTGACATAGAAACTAAGCAATATTATTGTCTTACTTTTGGATTGTGATTTTATTGCATTACCTTTGGATTGTGTATGCTAAGTGCGTACATATTTAATGTTTATTATATCATTTTCTTAAAGGGACTGCTAGAGAGCAGTTCACGTTAAAATAACCGCGGGAGTGTTTTACATATTTTATATTCTCCAACCATTTGGCACACCGTGATAAAAGATAACTCAGTTTTTGTAGACTATAAGTTGGCGTGGTGCCGAGAGCGATAGAGATGTTCCTTGAACACTTTCCAATTTTCTTCCTTGTTACCCTAGAATTTCCTGAACTTCTTTTACTCACTCTTTTGTTATTTTATTTCTTTTCGTACACCTGCACGTACGCAGTACACGAATTACAATAAGCTAGAGTTTAATCGAGAAAATTTGTTACAGGGGCTGTTTTCTGTATAGTCAAATTTGTAGCGTAACGACTAAAAACATGATGCCTATAATCCGAAGGACGTAAGTTCGAATCCCTCTGTTTACACGCGCATATTTATTCTCAACATGCTCAATTATATATGACCTAAACACTGGAACCTTAACTACTTATATAGCTCAGAAAGTAATGGCAAAATACAGTATTGTCGATTATACTGTAGTTCAGTTTCATGACGAATTTTAATAACGCGTTTTTCTTCTAATACGATTGTATAGATCATAACTCATAAGTAATACAAACTTTCTAAAGATGGTGCTGAGTCATGAATTATATCCTAACAAGGCTTAGTATTAAATCTCAAATCGGCCGTCAAATTACTTAAAATACTTCACTCAAGAACAAAGTCGTAGGTTCAAATCCCAGGACTGTCAAACTTAGCCTAATTTCCCCCTTTGGGTATCTTGGGTAGCCTGACCTATCTCTCATCCTTCATTTCCCAACGACAACTACAACCATACCTTACTTAAATAGCAAGATTTTGCTTGATTCACTTAGTCAATCACAAGCCTCCTTTCTTCAGCATGCGCAGGAGATCGGAATCAAGCCTTGGATCGGAATAAGGATTTGGAAACATTTAGGAAAAAATCGCCAACTGCGTCAAGGAGATCAGAACTCATCAGACGTTTAGTCTTAACCTGTTCCAAGGCTCAAAGCCTGGAATGTTTAGAATTATTGTCAATTCCGAATGAAAATGCCTTCTTGTCATAAAATGTTTTATGCAATCCAGAAACTTGTTTCTCGTGTTCTCTCCAGAAATATAAAAATAAAAATTTATGACAATTATCCTGTTGGTTGTAGTATATGGATGTGAGACGTGGTCCCTTTCTCTTCGGGAAGAACATAATCTGAGAATGATCGAAAACGGTGATTAGGGAAATATTCTGACCTAACAGAGATGAAAACGGGAACTGGAGAAAACTACATAATGACGAGCTTCATAACCTGTACTATTCACCGAATACAATAAGGGTAATTAAATTACGGAGGATGCAATGGGTTGGACATGTTGCGCACATGGGGGAAAAAAGATATACCTAAAAATATTGATTGGGAGACCCGACGGGAAGAGACCAATTGGAAGACTTAGATTAATGTGGGAGGACAATATTAGAATAGATTTAAGGGAAGTAGGATTTGCGAGGGATGGTTGGATGGAGATAGCACAGAACAGAGTTGAATGATAGGCTCATATAAGCGCGGCATTGAATCTCCAGGTTCCATAAAATAGACAATATTAAATTACTTTAGCGTGAGAATATTATAGGAGAAAAATTCCTCCGGCACTGGGACTTGAACCCAGGACCTTTGGCTATTCGCGCCAATGCTCTACCAACTGAGCTAAGCCGGAGCTCAATTCACAGCGCCAGATGGAACTTCTCTCCTATGACTGATTGCCCTAATGGTCTACCTCACAGACAGACAAGTTATGTCATATGCAGTACTGTGAGGCACACTAAGCAGTGATTTTTGTGACCGGGCTCCCACTGTTATTGTACAGTTAACATTCAAGATAGATATATAAGCATTCATGAGCCACAGATTATTGTCTCTGTTGGACACTACATGAGAATATTATAGGAGAAAAATTCCTCCGGCACTGGGACTTGAACCCAGGACTTTTGGCTATTCGCGCCAATGCTCTACCAACTGAGCTCCTATAATATTCTCATGTAGTGTCCAACAGAGACAATAATCTGTGGCTCATGAATGCTTATATATCTATCTTACTTTAGCGTGTTTTGGAATTGTCTATTGCCATTGAGTAAATAAGTAAGTAACTTGTCATAAATCACACTTGCAATTATATAAAAAAAAGTGAAAAATAAGCTATCAAAAGAAACAAGAAACAGGAAATCACTTTTCGAGAAACATATAACACACAGAACGTACGAGGGTTTGCAGAGGAGAAAATCTCAGGCGGTGGTGCATTTTGCGCAGACGATAGCCTAATTAATTATTTTACAACCAAAAATATGTATTAAGATGTATTGTATGCAAAAACGCGCAGCCTAGCACTGAATACAGCCTATCGCAAATTTTAAAATCATTTAAGGGTTTCTTTAATTTATGATATACACAGATAATCGAGACGGAAAAAAAGGAGCATTACAAAAAGAACAGTTTTAATGAAAAAAAAAAAAGTCTACCTTTTGTGTGTCTAAAGAAAAATTAAAGGTATCAGGTATTCGTATTTTGTTTGCAACTCCCTGTAGCCAGAATTCGACAAAAACTGAATTATTCCATGTCGTGTTTCGTTTAAGAAAATAATAATTTGCAACAGTAGATTCCTTTTTTTTTTCCTATACAAAAGCAGGCTACAAGATTAAAGCAAAGCTGTGGAATTTATATATTTATATAATTAATATAAGGGTACATCTGATTTGGGCTTCAAATAATTGCGAATATGCTAGTATGGTCTGATTTTTTCTGGTTTAAATTTTAGTTTTTATTAATATTTCTGTGGTTGCGACGCTTCTAGTCAGAACGACGTGGCTCACAGTTTGAAAGGAAGTTTGGTATTACGTCAGATTGCTTAGCGAGTAGTCTAGTCGCGTGGCTGCAGGCGCACGGGGGCAAATCCATTATTCCATGATCCTTTCGAGACTAGAATCATAAGCCTTCTAATCAGATTTTAAAGTGAATTCCCACACATTTTCCTAGTTCTATCTTGACATTAGGAAAGAGGACTTTCCATAGCTTTCATCCAAAAACATAAAATCCCAAGCAGTTAGCAGAGAGCTTTCAAATCTTAATCTTAAAAGACTGCGGGTACTGTTTTATGTAGGAAATATTATTTTAAACTCCCATGCTGCTGAGTTCAGATAAAATCTGTATTCTTATTAATACATGCATCTGACTAATAATTTAGAATTACCAGTATCAACATTTTAAGAAATGCAGAGTTAAGGGGATAAATGTCTTTTCTAGTCTTATGCATAATAATTATGGTTGTGGGCACCAACCTTCCATGTTGAATTCATTTTGCAGTTTATAATTTACATCTTTAGGGGGAGGAGGAGGACCGCCGGCGTGGTCTTGTGGTTAGCGTCGCTGACTACGGATCCGTCGGCCCCGGTTCCTCCTCGGATTTTTCTGAGGTAGGGAAGCCTGGTAGGGGTGCACTCAGCCTTGTGATTCAAATTGAGGAGCTACTTGATAGAGAAGTAGCGGCTCCGGTCATGGAAACCACCATTAACGGCCGTGGGTGTCGGCATGCTGACCACATGCCCCCCCAATCCTGAAATCCTGACATCTGCCTATAGGTAGATGACGCAGCGGTCGGGTGGTAGGCCTTGTCCATTCGGGGATGTCGCGCCACGGAGAGAGGGGGAGGAGGAAGGTATGCTAGAAATGGCGATGGAGTACACAATCAATTCACACTGTGCACTATTGTAGTTGTTATTGTTATTATTATTATTATTGTTTTATTATTACTATTATTATTAGACATATTAACTATGAGTTCTGCATAAGAATACTTTGTGAGTCACCTATTCATTAATGTCAGAACATCACTAGTCTCAGGTTTCATGTTTAACTGCAGACAATATAAATGCAAATTTCGGGGAATGAAGGATTCTTTATCAATTTAGTCTAATTACTAATTTAATTACTAATTTAGTCTTAAGGAGACTAATTTAGTTATGCTTATTTTCTTACAGAGGGCAGAGAGACAGGTGGTAAGCCCACAACCAATTAGAAGAAATTAAGGTGTTACGTGAAAGTGAAAAGGCCAGCGAATTTTGAACAGAGGCTCCAATTTAGGCTCAAAGTTCTTTAACATGCCGAAAATATAAGACATGAGATTCATGGATTATAGTTCTTCCTGGAGGACTTCCTGCCCAGGATTTTTACATCCTGAACATTCATCTGCCAGGGCCAGATTGAACGCACAACCTTCAGATCCAGAAGTGCGCATGCTACCTCTCCACCACTGTAGCTGAATTGACATCAGAATAATCAGGTACAATCCATTTTAACATTTACTATATTTCTTTATTTATGACTATGAAATGATAAAATACACAAGATGAATGTTGAAAACGCAACTTCATGAATATCTTACACAATGTCTAATTACACTATTTTACACTACAGCTCTACAACTCTATTTACATTGCTGGCAGCACTAATAAATCACATGAATCATAAGTTTAAAATCATGTCTTAAATAAATTCATCAGTAAGCAGAACTGTATGATTGTTCTTTTTCATATATTTCAGTATAGAAAATTTAAATTTCAACAAAATCATATCAACAGATGTGGAACATTATATTTCTGAATGGAAGACTTTCTCTATAATCATTTAGTATCTTACACAGAGTCACTTTAAGGCAAGTATCCAGGAATATAAGGTATCATAAAACAACTTTGTTGTTTTAAAGTATGCAGCCAGATCAAAAGTATAATATGCAAGCTTTCTGTAACAAATGCTGCTGCCGTCATCGTAGATATCTAAAGAGATTATGAGTATAGTATAAGTGATATTTGTTAGGAAGCTATCATTCTCTCTTTTTTTCCTTAAGTTGAAATATACAATAGGCTAAACGTTTCTGACTCGGTATAAGAGAAAATGTAATGCATTATAAATAGAATCAATATGTTCTGTCTCAAGTTAGGTGCTTTAAGCTTTTGTTTCCTCTCAGATGCTTTTAAAATATATTTGTAAAATGGTTACACCTATTGAATAATTTATTCCACAGAACTCTCATCTAGTATTATAAAAAGGTAATAGTGAAAACTGAAGACACATCTTTTATGGTACCTATAAATTTGAAAACCTGGTTTTGTAAATATATTATATATTCTAACCAAGGTTCATATAGAGAATGCTTTGGGACTCATTCTTTTTATACTTCGTAGGCCACTTTCATTTGGAAATATAGAATCCTGATTCCCATACTATGTTAAAGGATTGATTGACTTCTGAAGTCAAGCATAAATCTTCATAATTTTAGTGACTTATGTTAAGGTGCAAGGGATATTTATTTATGAAACCAAACATAAGTCTGTATTTATTATGAATAAATATTAGGAGGGGAAATTAACAGAACAATTGTCAAACAAAGTGTTTGTTCCTTATACTGTAATAAAAATAGGTCTTTACTGTGGCTGATACAGGAAAGGGAGAAAACCCACTAAAATAACACTCAAGATGAGATTTTGCAAGACACATGATAATAATGTTTTAGTTGCATTATCCCTATAATAATACTCAATTTTGTTTGCTTATTTGATGTTAATTCAAACATAATATGAAGTTGCAGGTATCTTGTAGATAATTTTAGTAGAATTTGACTACTGATACTGCTATGGAAAACATACGAGTATATATAATATTACACCACTGTTTTAAGCAACAAAAGTCCAAATGTTTGTTTATAAACATATAATTTATTTTAGTTCCTGGATTATTAAAATGACTTCACTGGAATGTTGAAAAATATTATATGATATTTCAGACATAAATGGAATATAATAGCAGCTTGTTCTGTTGCTCATTCAGAATCATGATTTAAGTACTAAGATTTTAGGGTACAGTATCAAAACGTATCATGCAGATACACCGGAACATTACTTGTACATGTGTGATAACCAGAAGGCTTGTTTGTCCTCTGGAACTAACAGCTGTTTACTCTTCAGGTACATCCTCATTCTCGAGGATCAGTTTGAATGAAAACGGCTGGAACACATATCCTGCTCCTTCAAAGAATTTGCTCATAAATTCCACCCTGGAAGGAAAGAAAGAACAGATTACTTCATTTATTATAATTTCATATATTTCTTTAAAGGTTATTTATTGATCAGTGATATCGGTCCAAAAATTGAATTTTCCCCTCTAATGAATCTTAAAAAGTGCAGCCCTGAATTTAAAAAAAAATGTTTGATTTATAGAGATTGGTTGCTTAGAAGGAAAAATGCCATAGATTCAGATTGTGGATCTGTGCTCTTTTGTGTTAGTTTCAACATTTTTAAGGGTGGTTTTCCATAAATTAGTATTTCATTCTTCAAATACTATGATAGCTCATTCAATCAATATTTTTAAAAGTATAAATACATAAGCAGTATAATTGTAAAGTCCCTATAAAGGATTAAAAAAAGGGCATCTTAAGAAAATTAAGTTATTATTTAAAGTTACATTGAGTGACTGTAGACTTGCCAACTCTCATGCACTGAGCATGATACGCATGCATTCGAGTACAATCTTCCACTCTCAAACACTCGAGCTGGAATCTCACTCATTTTATCCATTAAAAAGTCAAGTTTTCATTTGTAATTTTACTTCGTTTTGACTCCTTTTTAGTTTTATGCAGTCCCTGAACACTGTGATTTTAGTATTGATATTGGAAGATAAGTTCATAGAGCTAACCACATAACAGATTGCGATAATCGTTATCAGACGGGAGGAGCATCTCTGCTGGTTTTCAGGAAACGCGTATGTACGGCATTTCATTGTTTCTCGCTTTGTCGAGAACAACATTGTTTTTTCTACAATAAAGAAAAACAAAACAGCTTTTAGACCATCATTGAACGTGGATGGTACTTTATCGTCTATCTTGATCATGAAAATGGCCATACCCGGGCCATGCCAATTGTTATCTCACTCATTTTCCTTGAATCTCACTCTTCCTAATCAGTAATCTCACCCGCTAACCATGGGGGACCCTTAGCAGCTCTGTTACTGGTACTTTAAATTTCTCTTTTGTAAACATTTTTATTTCATGGAAAAAAATTAACTTTGGAAATAAACACAGCTTAGAAATATTTCATGCTGGTATTGAAAATAGTGTTAACATTTTTCAAATGAGATTAACTTTACTTTGGAAATAAAAAGTTCAGTATAAAGAAAATCTCAAAATCTTTAAAAATACACACTGTGAAAATATACCCTTTGGAAATACACCCTTCATTGGAGTTTAGTTAAAATAATGATGCGAGAACCTTTATAAATTGTCTCATTTTGAATAAATACTAAATACTGGTATATTATAAATCTGAGAAATATATACATACCAGTGCAACCTGAGAGTGTGGAGGAAAGCAGACAGTCCTTCCATCATAACCAGAATAGCTAGAGTGAGAACTGCCCAAAAGGCAAACATTATATACAACATTATGCTTCCTACAACATATGATGTCACGTCTCCTTCTGCAGAATTGTTAAGTCCCATGTTCAGCACCATCATCCATAACACTTCTGACAATTCTGTAACAGAGAAATTTGGTTACACGTGAGTATAAGTTGCCAAGTAGAACATTCATGGATGTGGTCAGTGGCATCTCCTGCATAGGATCACATGAGCACGTGTATCCCCTAATAATTCTCATCTTACCTAATTTTGTCAGTATTATTGATTAAATAATAATAATTGTATGGTTTGCCATCTCGCCGTATACAAAGATGTGTATTTTGTTCCCCTTTAAGGACTTCCTCGAGGTGGTTCACTAGCTAAGCATGACCTGCTTAGTTGTGCGTTTTGCATTACCTAAAGTTAGCAGAAACTACACAGCTAGCATGGGTGACAGGATCACACATCATTCGTGACCACAACCTTAAGAGGGCAGCATCAGTCAACACATCTGATTTTTCCCCTTCAACTGAAGATGGGAACATCGGTAAACGCAGACCTCTGTGGCGCTATAGTTCTCCCACGTGTTTTTCTTACCACCCCTCCATCTCACCCAACTTGCGAGCTGCCAGAGGGAACTGGTTTTATTACCCATCCATCTTCCCTTACTATGCAGGTTTGCACAGTGTTGTCGCATTGTTACAGCTTTGACTTGCTGTTTAGGACCTATTTCCTCTGCATTCCATCTTTTATGTCACAATTACCTACATCACTATGCCATTACTATTATTATTCATAAATTAATAAATGATTACTTCAGTACATTGATATATAGCCGAACAGTGATTTCTCTTTCACCCTCAGCTGGAAGGTAATAAGTTGCAACACAGTCTTCTATCCCTGTCTACACCACGTGTTTTGCTCAAAACGTCAAAATATAACTCCCCCCCCACCGGCCCCACCAGCAAAGATTAACCAGCGGGTGGTAGGTGGTCTGCTGTTCCTGTTAGTGGTGAGGGGTGCGAAGTTTACAGTTACTCTCTTTCCCTCTCTACAAGTGATGAGATTGGTAAGTCCTGCATTTTGTTTTTCTGTTTTCAGCCCCATGTGAACACCCAAATATTTTACCCACGTGACTCCACTGGATATGGTACACAGCTTTACTATGCCACAGATCTTTATGCCCCTTTTGTTTGCCCTTTGTGCTCCACTAAGGCACTTCAGTGTCTCTTTGAATCCCATTGAAACTTTTGTGATGTTATGATCCCATTAATGTATTATTGATCTTCATTAAGGCATCTTTGAGGCTTGTTAAATGCATTCAAGTACCTCTACGTACTTTGGCACTCTTTGAGCACCGTTAAAATCATTTCTGTGTTCCTTTGAGTCCCATTAAGAAATTTTTTGGAGATATGGTCTCCAATTTGAGGTATTTTCAAATCTATTAAGATATCTCAATGGAAATTTGAACTCCGATATGGTACTTTGGTCCTTTTGAGCTATATTATGTCACATCTTTGAGCTCCAATAAATTGTTTTAGGGCCTTCTGGGTCCTTTGTGGAATGATCGATTGCAGTTGGTAGGCCTACTGCCTAAAGATCTTATAAAATATATCAAATATCTCAAATATTTAACCCTCATTAAAGCTGTTTGAACCCTTGAGTAACATTAGAGAATCTGTGGCTTTTTATCCCCATTAAGGCATTTCTGTAACCCTTTGAGTTCATTTAAGCTTCTTTGGGCTATCTTAGACACTTCTTTGGGCATATTCAAGAACTTTTTATTCAGAATAAAAATGAAAAATAGAAATGCTAGTAACTTACGAGCATGAGCAAGAGACAGAGCCCACAGCCGCAGGTAAGAAGCAGTATGGGAGATTGTGCTGAGAATGTACTCAATTGTGTGAATGGCTTGATGAATGAAGATCTCTGACATCTCATGCTCTTCTTCCTCTTCCTCGTTGTGCCCATGTGAAGGGGCAGCACTCTCCACTGTCTCGGGAGTAAGCTCAAGACCCTGGTTCACATCCCCATTTCGGTGTGGCTGTGAAAGAACATCAATATACATTAAATAGATTAGGTTAGATTAGACTTGTATTTAATATATGTTATGAGACAGTCAAAACAGTTAAAAATGAGAGATAATTATACAATAGTGAGGAATACAAAATTACTGCAGTAGTTTTTCTGAAAAAGCACTTATATATGACATAAAATTAATGCACACTCTTGAAGGTACAAGCGCTCAATATGTTGATCACATTAAGTGAAAACTAAAGGCGAGAAATTTTACTTTTATGTGTTCTGCACGTACACATGTTTGTATGCCATATAATAGAATAGTTTTTTTTTTAGTTGGAAATAGCTACAATAATAAATTCGATACAGTTAATAATTAAATTAGTTGATAAACTTGACATATTTGGACCTAATTTTCACTGTTCTATGTTAATTTTTATTAAAAGTAATTACTTATAGTGAATGTTTTTATTAAAATAACTTCAAACACAACTTTTCGGCTCCTCCCTCGAGCCTTCATCAGGTGTACTCAAACCAGTAACTGTATTCCTGGACGAGGTAACATCCACATTTCTCATCGGATTGTCACTATCAATAAAAAATATCGCACATCTTGCATGTTTGTTTATCCAATTACTAGGGATACTGTATCCTATGTTTTCCTCGCCTCCCAAAACCTCGGTGGAAAACATAAGATACAGTATCCCTAGTGATTGGATAAACAAACATGCGAGATGTGCGATATTTTTTATCGATAATGAAAATCCAATGAGAAATGTGGATGCTACCTTGCCGAGGAGTATAGTTACTGGTCGCCTCCCAAAACCTCGGTGTAAAACATAGGATACAGTCCCTAGTGATTGGATAAACAAACAAGATGTGCAATATTTTTGATCGATAGTGACAATCCGATGAGAAATGTGGATGCTACCTCATCCAGGAGTACAGTTACTGGTTTGAGTACACCTGATGAAGGCTCGAAGGAGGAACTGAAAAGTTGTATTTAAAGTTATTTTAATAAAAATCATGCACTGTAAGTAATTACTTTTAATAAAAAATTAAATCAGTTGAATTAAATAATACTTATATATTGCTGACTACTATATTCTGGCACTCTATCAAAATAAGATAATTTTACCCGCATTCTATAATTAACGTTTTTGTTCAAAATGCTACAAAGTCTTATATAATAAATCTATAAATTCTGAAAAATGCAAAATCTTAAAAAATTAAAATACAAAGTTTATGATCTCAGTAATTAAAAAATTCTATATTCCTAGCCATTATGTATTCACTCAAAATTAAAACACACAATACAAACAGTTTTAATGGATACTTACACGTTTTGACTTTTTACTGCTTCGGCAGAACATGAGATACAATGGCTTTCCAAGAAGGAGAGTTGGTATACAGAGTAAAGCAATGACGACAAACACTTTCTGGATCATGTCCTGGCCCTCAAACATGAATTCTTGACATCCAGGTGTTGTGGCAGGATTGCTTTTGAACAACATCATGTTGATGAACAAAATCAAAACGTTGGGTGCACATGAAGAACCAAATCTGATTTTATCCACTGAAACAATCAATCACAGAGTTTTCTAGATTCACTTTCATTTACTAAACAATTTAGTGTTTTCATGTAGCCTAAATGAAGGGATGAGTTTTGCAAAGTTTGTAGGAGATATTCCAGTATACCATGTATTTATGTTCCTATTCGTTTGTGGGTAATTATAGCACCATGGTGAGGGTGGATTTATTGTTTGCCATTATACCAATCCCCTCATGAATTTCAGACTTCTTTCCGTAAGGACCTGTGACTTTTTACTATTGAAAATGAATATTAGTTTCTAGAGAGCTAGTCAATAAATTATACAGTGAAAATCTAGTTTACATGATTTCTTTCTGTTAATACCTTCAAGTTATGTTAATACAAACCTACAATCATGTAAAGCAGATATTGATTATCAATAAGATAGGTAGCTATAAAATCAAAATCATGTAATCCAAAATCCAACTTATGTGAGGGAATACCGTACTTTCAGCAAAGCATTTTAATTATTTGATAATTAAATCTATAAATCGTCTTCTTTCTTATTTATTATTTATAAGTACAAGAATCAGAATCAAGAATCAAATTTTGTTCATTTCAGTTTACATTAATTCTTATCACTAATAAAAAAACTATGTCTGTGTTAATTGATGCATTAACAAATTAATTCACCATGACTAGTCTGTAGAGCAATTTTAAAAGAATTAGTAGTAGTAAGATTTATTACGAAAGTAAATAAATCATCCGACCTCCAATGATGATAACCACTAAGGATCCAGAATACAACATAAATCATGAAAGAATATTTTCAATTAACCATAAACTTTTACAGTTCAACATTGCAAGGATTGTTAAAAAAAAAAGTATAGTTCTGCTTCAGATAAAGGTGGACATGGAGTATCTGCAGAGAGTATCTTAGTATCCATATGACAATTTTCCTGATCTCATGGAAATTGAATTGCAGTGCAGGATTTTCAAGACTGTTTTTGGCGTATCAGGGAAGGGTACCTCTTACTCTGAACAGGAGACCTCTGATGACCCATCTATCTTTTGGGATACTGAACTTCACAGACAGGAAAGGAATGCATGGGTCATAAATGGTTTGTTTTTCTAATTTTACCTCCTCTCCTTGCTTTTGATCTCTTTCAAAGCGAACAGTGGGATCTAATATCATTGCCTTAATATTCGCCCTATCAATAGCTATGATGTCTGCTCTCCTGTTAGAATCGTACAGAAATACAATGAACATATAAATATGAATAAGCAAATAATTAAATAAATAAATAATAAAAAACACAACACATAGCATAAATAGCAATAAAACTGCACAGTTATAAATTGTCAGTAAACTTCAGGATACAAGTTTTAGGCAAAGTCATATAATAGAATAACGTATCTAGTGGAAGTGATGGACAAAATAACTCAGACAAAATAACGGTCAACTTTATGTCTAATTTAAAAGAAAAATTTAGATATTTGAATAAAAATAAAAAATAAACTACAATGTGTGCCAGTCATAAAATTTTATAACATTCAATGTTGAAAATATCCATGGGTAAGAAAGAAGAAAGAAAGAAAGAAAAAGAAAACACACACACACACATTTAAGAGAAGGTTGCAAGCTATGAAAGTGATTTTACAGGTATTAATGAACTGCAGAAATAGTTTTATCAAAATTTTGCTGAGCAATTTTTCTAATTTTTCAGTTTTAAGAAAAGCAAACTAATGAAACATTTTCATTCTATCTTTTCTGTCTGTATTAAAAACTTATCATACTATAAAATATAACCTACACAGTGTCTACAAACTCTGAATATTATCTTGTTGATTGAATGATTTTATTTAGTCCATCGTAACATACTTTAAATAATATGTTATGGGAGATATGACACAATTACAAATAATAATATAAATGTACAGTTATAAGAAGTTATACAGTGAGCATATTAGTGATTTATATTAAAAAAATATATATATATATATTATAGAACATAGCATAAAAACTGGATTATACTATAAAGGTGGAGTGATTCACCACTCATTGACATAAACACACAAACACATGAACTAAAAATCACGTAGATTATAATCTTCTACATGGCAATAATATATAAAATATTATATAAGTTATATTTTTTAAAGGTATTGATAATAATGAAGAAAGATATTAATTGCAATTAGAATACTCGTAGTATTAGAATTAATACTCTTTTAATTTTAACCCTTTGCCATCCCCATCCCTAATGCTCCAGAAAGCTCGAGATTTAAATCCACGGTGTCATGCTAAATGATCTAGTAAGCTGCTTTTGCAAGTATGAAATCTTTCCTTGGTTAGAGGGCATTTATATTTGAGTGAACGTATGTATTGTATTCCCTACAGTCTAAATAACCGGCCGGCCCTTACAGCACATGTAAACTGACAGCTAACCTTCAGACTCAGCACAATATACCTGATCAGGAGTTTTCAAGTCTTGCAAACGAATAGGCAGGAAAAGAAGTTACTGCATCGAGACTGCATCCCCTAAACTTCACAGTCTTGTGAAAATACCAGGTTGTGCTAAAGTGAATGCTTTATGTAAGCAAAATAAAATTAAACCTGCTTCTGGAAGGGGAAAACAAACTACTTTCAAATGTAAGCAATGTGATCTACCACTCTACAGGACGGGTTTCTTTTTTGGAATACCGCCAGAAGCAAAATATGGAAATAGTAGTAGTAGTAGTGGTGTATTTATTTCTCATAAAAATTCTTACATATAAACCATATTATTAACATTAACCAGCGCATGGGTTGGTGTTGACCATACATGCTCACTTCATACACTTAAATTATTACTCCATAAAAAAACCCAATTAAAAAAATTATATTCTATCATTTACATAACTACGAGTATCCACAGACAGAACCCCCCACCCTCAAGCAACTAAAAATTTCATAGAAACACAAAGACATAATTAAAACAAAAAAAATAACACTTAGATTTCCCTAATTCTCCAAACCGAGGCTCTCTCCCACACATATAACTTTCTGCAGAAATTGACATATCTCATGCCAATTGTGCTCATCCAGCTACAGATTTAGACATCCCTTCCTACTTCTTTGCGAGTTGAAAAATTTGTCGGGTAGCATCATAACTCTCCAGCGCTCTGTAACTCCGCATCCCAACAAGATGTGAACCCATGTTTCATTTTCTCTGCACATTAGACAGATTCTCACCCCTCTCTCATCTGGATTTCTCTTAGATTTCCATCTTCCCAGGTGTATCCAGGCCAGGCTCCTCTATCTTCCACACCTAGTCTCTCTGTATATGATTCCCTTCCCCGGAAATACAAAATTAGGGTGAGCATAGATAAAAATTTAAAAGTGCAAAAGGAATTATATGGTTAGCTTAATTTGTTTCATTAATATCTTATTTTTCTTGAAGAGGTGCATTTAGACTGCTCTGTCTTTGAAATTTAAAAAAACCCAGTTTAAAAAATCATGGTTATGCAGGGGAATTTAAATCATAAGTGGCAAAGGGTTAAGGGACAAAGCCATGAATTTCTATAAAATAAAAGGCATAATGAAACTTTGCGCCCCATGCTGCTCCCCTTTCCACTCGCCACTCGCCTGGCCGCTTCTCCGCCTGGCTGCTTCCCGCTTCCCCACAGTGCATGCCACCATGCCTGTAGCCGCTGTTCAACCTCAACGCCGGTAATGAATAATTGCAATTGACATGTCACCTAATATTTCACAATAAAAAACCCCTTGCACCTCCACATAATATTCCACAATTATAAAAACGACCCTTCCAACAAAATAGGCTATTTCACAATACAAAAAATACCCTTGTACCATACATAATATTTCATAATTATAAAAAACGCTGTATTATAACATAAAATGTGGCTTAATTGATACAGGAAAATTCCCTTGTACCAACACTACTTATAAAAACAGATTCTTGCATTAAAACTCATGAAATCCCCCTAACATAACTCTAATATACGAAAGCTTCCTTCAGTGCTCAACATTCACTCGTGGCGTAGTGGTCAAGACTCCTAGGGGTCCCGGGTTCGATTCCCGGTCGATCCAAAATTTACTAATAGGAATAGGTCTCAAATAGGTAGGTAGGGTGAAGAGGAGGTGAGAGGAAGAGAGGAAGGAGACGGGAAAGGAAGAGAAGAAGAGAATAAAGACGAAATAAATTATTTTTTCTGTTTCATCAGTTCATTAAGAGATGGCGCCACCGTCGCTACTAATAGTTCAAATGCCGCCACTACTGGAGGGAGTTAGAGAGTTGGAGTGAGGGACTCGCATGGGGCGCAAAGTTCGGTTTTCCCAAATAAAAAGAAATAAATAAAACTGAATGTGATTCTAATATAAATCCTATAGTAAGGATGCACATCTGTTAATGAATCCTTTTTTAAAAACTTGTTAGTAAGTAGTGTCCATTTTAAGCTTACAAGTTTCTTGCGAGCAGGGAGAGGTTCCATTCACAAGGAGGCAGTTGCCTTCCTGCTGAGGATAGTACAAGACCCACTTCATGAACATCATGGACACCATGTAGGCAAACAGCAACACCAAGAACAACAGCTGAGGTACAAATTCCAGCAAGATGTTCACAGCTTTGCGGAAATGCCTGAAACAGTTGGCAATTCCAATTTAACTGTCTGTGAATGCCCAAAAATACATTATTTTAATCTTTCTATTAATGAGATATTTTAACACCTTTAAATTACTAAGAGGAGTAACATTATTGGTTGGATGATTTTTATTCAACTAATAGATTCATAAGAAATCATGGTTTCGGCAAGCTTTATGTTGATAATAGTTCACAAAATTAAGCTTACAGCTACTGCCTGAATTAATAATTAAAAAGTGATGTAATGCTAATATTTATAAGTACCGGTAAATCAATTATTTTATTTTTTAGATATACTTACTGAGGATTTTATCAAGTTAGCTAATAGTCTTACATATATTATTTTAATCATTACATAGAAATATTGTAGTTATGTTGATTCCAATATCAGTGTATCACATGTAATATGCAATTCAGTGACATATTTGCTTAAAAAAATCCATTACAAAGAAGTCTTGAAGTTATCTTATTTGCTTATATCATACACAAGTATTCATATAAAATTTTTGAGTTCTATATTTTGGCCTGAATTTCTAAATTGAGGCAGTAAAACCAGTAGAATTACAAATTCAAATTAGTTACTTAAAATTGATTTCACTAAAACCAATTAGTTATGATGATATCTTTTAATAACAAATATATTAAATTACTACACCGATTTTGTGAGCCACAAGAAAAACCTTGCAAGCCACATGCATCCCTTTGGCCACCAGTTGGAAACCCCTGATGTTGTAAATGTAGACATAACTGGAGGTTTGCACAACAGTATGAGTAAAAGCAGGCCTACTGGGTCTTTTTTTTCTTCTTTGTATCCAAGCAACTCAGCACTTTACATGAAGAAATTTTCATTTTTTGCTGTTTTTTTTTTCCAAAAAGGCTAAAGCAATATTGTTTAATTTTTTTACACACAGTGCATATACTAAGAGCCAAAACTTTTATTTAAAACATTCTGCAAATAAGTTCTGTGAAGGGTAGTAAGCTACTTATCTCATCCACAAACTCACGTTTTAAGCCTTGTCTCTGAATATGGACAAAATTTGAATAACTGAATGTGCATTCTCACAATGCAGCTGCTTACTCTACTCTATCTTGGGAAAAGCACATTTCTGAGCTCAGCAAACGCCTCTGCAAACTTTCCTTTGCTCTTCGTGTCCTGTCTAAAACCTGCTCCACACAAGTCTTGAAAGTAGTCTACTACTCCTGTGTTGAATCCCTAATTAGATATGGGATCCCCTTTTGGGGCTCATCTCCAAAAGCTGATTGCATTTTCAAATTGCAAAAGCGGATACTAAAAACAATTTTCCACTTACCCATTAGAACACCAACCAAAGAGCTACTTGGAAAAATAGGAATCTTACCTGTACCGTGCTTATATATACTTGAAACGTTACTCTTCATCCACAAGAATAAAACTGAATTTCGTCTAAACTCTGAGATACATAATCATCACACAAGAACATTTAATAACTTACATTTGGACAGCCATAGACTTACCAAAAGCTTACTTAGCATATCTCACACAGGAATTCTCATGTACAATAAACTGCCACCAGAAATAACAAAATCCAACATCAAAACTTTCAAGGGAAAACTAAAAGATATACTCCTGAATGGCAAGTTCCTTAGTATTAAAGATTACTTAGACTCAACGTTTTAACTAAAAAACTCCATTCATAGTCTCGACTAGTCAATGTAAGCAAGCTAAATCCTGTAGTAATTAATAATTTTCATTGTAATCATCTATGTTTTATTCATTTGTTTTTTATTGTAATCATCTATGTTTTATTCATTTGTATTGTATTGTATTGTAATCATCTATATTTTATTCATTTGCATTGTATTGTATTGTATTTTGTTGTCCACTTCAACAGTACTTATTGTATAACTCCATCAAATTGTGTCCCATATCATTTTGTAATGATCCAGAGGATGAAATAAACTAAACTAAACTAAACTATGATGGAATATCAGGGGTAGAGAAAATCATGGGAGTGTTTCACATCAGATTTTTTTTAAGTGTGAGATGATGAGTGACAATGGAAGAGACCATTTCAACCAGCTGCTATAAACAGAGTGATAGTTTTTCGGGTTTTACCATGCAGGAATTTATAGTTTTTATGGTGCAAACTTATATATTAGCCATCTGAGGCTACTGACATTCATATGGCTGTCTGAGTTGCATCAAGTAGATAAAACTATGAGGCACATCCATAAAGTAAGTTTCCTTTGGGGCTGTTTACAGAAACAAAACACAGTTTCTTGGACATATATATTCCAACAGACACAGCAAGTACTCAGCTATTATTCAACATATTTGTCACCAGAATTGAAACATTCACCATACCCTGGAACCAACTTTTGAATACCTGTGTCATACAAGTCTGCCACCAGGGATTTCAATCACTATGTGACAAACATCTCCTCTTCTCTGTCATTTCTTGAGGTGTAGGAAAATATGGAAATCACTGGGAGTGAGGTCCAGGCTGTAGGGTGGATGTTTAAACACCTCCCAGCTGAACTTCTGCAGGAGACTTGGGGAGGTGTTTAAACATTCACCCTACAGACCAGACCTCGCTCCCAGTGATTTCCATATTTTCCTACACCTCAAGAAATGACAGAGAAGAGGAGATGTTTGTCACATAGTGATTGAAATCCCTGGTGGCAGACTTGTATGACACGGGTATTCAAAAGTTGGTCTACGGCATGACAGATGTTTCAATTCTGGTTACAAATATGTTGAATAATAGCTGAATACTTGATGTATCTTTTGGAATATAACATGTCCAAGAAATTGTGTTTTATTTCTGTAAACAGCCCCAGGGAAACTTATTTTATGGACAGCCTCGTATAAGGAAATGTGTATCAGTGGGGTAAATGCCATAATCCTTCTTGTTAGCAGAAGTTGTAATACACATTACATAATATGCATAATGAAACACTTACAGATGATTAACAACACTTAAGGAGACTCCAAATATCATGTGGACAACTCCGAAGATGATGGACAACTTCATCTTGTATGAGTTCAAAAATATGATTTTGTTCGTAGCACTCTGAAACAAACACATTAAACATAAATGAATAATGTTGTGGTAACAATACAATTAGCATGATCGTAATCACATTTAATGTTAATAGGATTCTTGAATATTTCTGTATTTACTTTTCTTTGCTACCAATACTTATAACTATATTATCAATTTTAGTTTAACTGGATAAAGTGCTTAAATGGATTCTGCATTGCAAGAATTCTAAATGGATTTTAGATAAGGTAGTTGCAGGAATTGAAATCACAAATGGTACAAAGTTTCATTTAACTAATTTAAAATATATTTTAACTAAAGATTATTGAATAATTACTATCTCAAAGAGTCATTCTGAGATATTTACAAAAGGCAGATTAAAAGTTTGATGGTAATTAAAAAAAAATATTGTGCTATGAAAACAGTATTGCTAACCACAGAGGCATCAACTTGAAAATATTACTGGGGGAAATAATAGATTCGTTAGTAGTTATATACACGCACACACACCTTAAATATGATGAAAGTACCTTGCCCCCCAAAGTTGATACCTATGGCTAAGCATTGATACTGTAGAATATTTACTTAATTAAATACTTAAATTTGGTACAGAATAAAAGTTATCATAAATATTATTAGGTTAAGCATTTTTTGTTCAGCATATTTTAAGAAAATCAATACTAAGCCAGATGTTTCTCTTTTTAATGTTGTTTTATGCACAATAAATGTCCAATATTTACTGCACAAATGAATTACAGCCTAAAACAATCACAGCAAGGTAAAAACTTCAAAATGCAACCCTTTTTGGCCAATTTAACATGCAGACAGACATATCATTTGCCAACTTTTTCTAACGTTTTCTGCATTACATTAGTTTATGAAGTGTTAAAAATCATATTCATTGAACTGTTGAGCTCAATCAATAATAAGTAATCAGTACCTCACATACCCAACACATAAGAAGAAAGAAGAGTGAATTTTACCGTTGTTTTTAAGTACTCTTAAGCTTTAGTGACTATATTTGCAATGTCGCTTTTGTTAAAACTTCTTCACTATTTTTAAATGCAATGCTACAAAATAAGATGCCTTGAAGGCTGAATAAATAAAAGAAAGGCGGAGATTAAGATACTGAATGCTGCTAATTATTGTTATTATTTTATGAAGATAGTCTATAAAATATTCTCCTGGGCTTCTAACCAGGCGGTAACTTGGATAAATTCTGATATTTCAGGGGTGATCTGAGGCTCTATTGTCAAGGAGAATGAAGCACCTTGACAATGGAGTCCAAGATTGACCCCAAAACATCAGCATTTACCCAAGGAACCACCTGGTTAAAAACCTGGGAAAATATTCTAAATTACCAGCACCAGGAAAAGTTCAAAGTATGATACAAGACTAGACTACCAATTAATATTGGTATTTTGTTAAGGAAAATAAAATACGGGATCAAATATCATGAAATTTTTGAAAATATAGTATTCTGTTTCAATATTATATAGGCCTATTGAATAACTCTTTCAAAAAGTTGTTGGACACATGGTTATCATGCAAATTTGGACTTCAGGTTCATTTTGCAAACATCCTACTCATAAAATAAAACATAATTTTTACTTTCTCTATCTGTGCCACAGATATTATATGTAGAGGAAGTATCAAGAAATTCAATTTCACATTTTCAGCATTAATACGTTTTGAGGTACCTGTATCCATTTTACATTTGGGTTAGATACCTTCTGAGAACATGACACAAGATTGGTAACAACTTTCCTTTTTTTTTTTTTTTTACTACCACTTTACATTAAGAAAATGTCATTTTTCATGATTTTATTGAAAATGGCTCTAGTGATTTAAAAAAATTAAATTTTATACATTAAATGCTTATATTAAGGGCTAAATCTTTTATTTGAACCTTTTTTTGTAAAAATTCTCAGGTTTATGTCTTGCCTGGCAAATAATACAACCACCTTTGCATGTGGGTGAAACAAATGAATACACATTCCATGCAATTTCGGCTCTTATTATATGTCAGATTTTGAAGAAGTATCTTGCATGCTTACAGCTGAGAACTTGGAGTGTATCACATCAGATTTTGAAATCTTGTATCATTATAAGTATCACTGATAGCATGCTATCCTAGTACGAAATACATTCTGAAATTGAAAGAAAGCTTATAGAATGCCTCATAATTATAAATTATGATGAGACTGTACTGGTTTCATGTCCTTTATTGGGGTGATAATCGTTTATCTATTTTATAATATTGGTAGAGCAACTATAGTGAGAAAAATTACCTAGTAATATTCCATTTGCTATACCTATAAGAAAAACATATTGAATTAAAAAGGTTATATTATACAATATACGAGCATTACCATTATTACTTTGGCAACATTTATTCTAGGAATAACTTAAATTACGATGAAGGCTTATTGACAAAATAAGGTAAGATCACAGTGATGGCCCATTCTCAATTAAATGTAAGTTCCACAAATACAACTTGAACTTCGAAGTTTGTACACACGTTATTTAATGACAACAATCATTATCAGATATGTAAGCATAATATCAAGATAACCAAAAACACTAACACAAAAGTTTGGTAATTTTGAATGTTTGCATTAACGTTTATTTAATGATTATTGAATAGGAGAAACTCATTATGTGCAATTCTTTCTCAGTTTTTTTGTCTTTCACTGGGGAGTTGGTAGTGTGACTGCCTTCCATGCTGGTGGCCTGGGTTCGATTCCTGGCCAGGTCAGGAATTTTTTAACAGTGAAAAATTTCCTTCCTAGGCAGGACTGGCTGTTGGGTTGCCCCTTCATCCCCATCCCATAAGAGGCAATGGCAAATCTCTACAGTTTCATCCTTGCCTGAAAGAGCCTTAATAAAATTTATGAATATCAGCATAGGCTCTTGATGTAAGGATGTTATCTTGATCAAGTTTACTTCTGCTTTCAGTCATACTAATTTTCTTCAGTTGATGTTTCATATTTTTTGCACATACCTTGATGATTTGTGTTATTAATGTCCTTTGTACATGCCTTGTTGAATTGTATTATTAATACTAGTATGATAACGTACTGGTAATGTAAATTACATCTATTTCTATAACTTAGTGCATTTTTTGTTTGATTTAAAGAAAAAAAATAACTTTTCTTAAATTAGGGTTACACAGAGACAAATGTTGACAACTAAACACAGATATAAGCTGTGGAAATTATGGAATAGGCCTATATAAAATTAAAAAAAATTTATAGCCTAAATAAATACATTTTCAATGGAAACAAAGTACTCCCTATTATACAGATCATGGAGGACTTTGTGCTTCCTGAATGTTGAGACTCCTGGAGTTTTATTGCATGAAGATGATAATTTTTTCACTCTTAGGCATTCACCATCTCTACTCCCAGAACTACTCCTGCTATTCTGTTTCTGATATAGGCTGAGTCGAACCCAAAGTCATAGTGCCATCAAAAGGATCAATCCAATTGAAAAATCAGAATGAGATCATCAAGGATTGAGCCTGTGACCTTCTAGTTTGTAAAGTTTAGGTCATTTTAGGACTTTATGTTATGCAACATTACCTTGAATCTAATGAATGATAATTCTGTATAAAAATACTTAGGTCTGAAATTCCTTGGCTGTTCTGCAATAGGAATCCCATGATAATGCACAAGATCGAGAATAATTCTAAAAGATTTTATATTCTTAAGGGGAAATGTTTCATATTTTCACATCTATTCCTCTAAGTCATTCATTTGAATTTATAGGCCTACTACTGTATTGAATCACTGGCAACAACATCTCATAGTCACCAATTGCAAATAGACATATTTGTACTAGAAAATTTTCACGTTTCAAAGATGAGCAGATGAGTGCTTTTTTCAAGCCCTGGATTTGACTACAAGTAAATTTGTATATCGTAAGTTAAAAGATCCACAAGACCCAAGAACATACCTGCCAGATAGGATCCAGACCCACGTAATAAGGTTCATTTCTTCCTGCTTTTACATAGCTGATATATGGATCCAATTCAACTTCAAGGCTCTCTTTCAGTTCCTGTTCGGTAATATTTGTAATTGTCCAACTACTGCCAAAAATGTTTACAGATTTCGAGAATACGTCATTGTAAATTATTCCAGTGTAAATAGAAAAGAAACCCATCAACAGAATTATATATCGTCCAGCAAAGAATATGTTCCAGATCTGAAAAAGAAAGTGTGGTATATTAAAACAACCTTTCCAACATATGTTTCCATTTTGTTAAATGGTCGTAGTAAGCTAGAGAAAAAATCTAAATGATATGGGTCTTAAAAATAATATCGTGCATGATTTGATTGCTTGCTTATCATAGACCTGGGATTTTAGGATCTAAAGAAATTAGTTTTAGGCAGCTAAAATAGGCTTGTTAAAACAAGTAAATAGGCTTTTAAAAGAGAAAATAGGCACTTAAAATATGCTTTAAAAACGTGTAGATAGACAGAAAATAGACTTTAAAGTATTACAATATACACTTAAACTGTAACATGGTCTTTTTTTACTGCAAGAAACGTGGTATACCTATTCTTGACAGAATTAACTGCAAAATTAGGCATCACGAACTATATTCACTTAATCAGATGTTCTTTCACTGGTGACATGACACAGTAGTCCTTCAGCCTTAATCCTCCCCCTCCCCCGTCAGTCAGCATTCCTTTAGGGACAATTGTTTGGAATAATCATGTTTCTGTGAAAAACGCACCTCTGCTGTTCTGCTTTTCATTGAGGGATGTCCATTATAGGATTGTAAAAATTATAGAAGTTGAATTTTATTTTAAATGTACAAAATAGGCACTTTAGGCACTAAAATAGTAAAACAGGCTCTAAAGGTCCAAATAGGCATTTTAGGGTACTAGTAGCAAAATAGGGTTAAAAATAAAGGGATATTCATAATAAAACTCTATAAATGTAAAACGTCCACATATTTAAACATTTTCATGTTATTTCGTAAGGAACAAAATAGGCATTTGCCTTAAAATCCCAGGTCTACTTATCATATATTTTTCAAAGCAAGGGAAAAACTATAAGAAACTTGCATCCTAAAATTAATATTTTCCTCAGTATAAGTAGACTATAATATGTTTAAACATTATAAGGTAATGCACTTCTTACTACATCAATTTCAAAGTACCGTGCTTGTTTCATATAAAATATTAATTTTATGATCAATCTTATTAGATTCTTGTTCCTTATTTTGAACATTCAAAGTACCATATTAAAAGCTTTTATTTTACTGTCCTGTATACAATATATAATTACCATACATTACATCCTAGTTTGTTCTTATATTCTCACAACCTTTATAATTACTCGCTTACAAATTGTCCTTATATACAAAACTAAACCCCAGAACACTAGATTACCGGTACTTATCAGGACATGACCTACTATCTATTGTGTCATCTACCTCTCTCTTTTGACTTTTTTGATAGCAGAACTGGAGAGCATGTGGTCAATGTGAAACTTTATTCAAGTACGTTAGCTGATAATTATTTATCATGAGGGTGATTGCACCCGATTCCTACTTCCCAACCTCAGAAAATCTGCAGAGGTACTGGGAATTAAATTTTGGCCTTTTCAGGCCTCTATTGTTGTCAATAATGCTATCCCGTAGACCAGTCTTGTTCTTTGCTTTTTGACTGTCCTGAATTTGGAAGATCAAGACTGTCGCCTGAACATTTGTGACAATAAAACCTCTGTTTCTTATAGTCAGAAAACAATGTTGTTATTCTCATTTTCTAATATTCATCCACTGATTCTTTTATAAGCTTTCATCATAATGTTTAATCTGTTATAAATAGCAGGCCCTATGTAATTGTTAAACGATAACCCTATTATAAGTACTGAAGTTGGAAATTTTTTCTAGGGGATACCCATAAATTTATATACAGGTATTTATTTATTTATTTTTCATTTTATGATACCAAACATTACAGTCAAATTACGTTTTTAAATTAATCACATAGAAAGTAACACCCAATGCAACCAAATTTATTACATACGCATTGAATCTACAGCAATCATGCAGGCAAGGCAGCTCTCATGACAAGAACTCATGACCCTAATGATGGATCTTTATTTTTAAAAAGTGTTGCCAAAATATATGCCAATTTCATATACATACTTTTACGTTACACTTTGCTGGAGCACTATTAGAGCCCAACTTCAGCACTGCCTAGTATGCTAATGTGCAATAGGGTGCTCTACTTTTTTTTGGAAATTCAATAAGTAATATATAGTAGGGTACTGGTAAGTAAATTTTGTCAGTTCAGAATTTAGATTTGGTTTCATAAGTATAACTTTTGTGACTGTTTCTGAATAAAAACAATTGGATGAATTTATTTGTATGGTGTAAGAAATTTGTATTTTTAAAATTAATTTTATAAGGTTTAATTGATTTTCGTTCTATGTGAAATTAATATTAAAAATGAATCTAGCAAATGAATAAAGTAGAAACGTAATTGAACAAATATATTTAGAGTTGTGTAACTAATACAGAAGAAATCACCTCATTATTTGACTTCTTTTTTGCTAGCGGCTTTTCCCAGATGACCATGTAGAGACCGAATGCTAGAAGGATGAGCCCATGGCCAGCATCACCAAACATAATGGCAAACAGGAATGGAAATGTGATAATGGTGTACAAGGCTGCAACAAAGAGAAACTGCATAATACATGGTAAGCTTATTTTACAGTATAAAAAATGTTGAGGGAAACAAGGGATGTCTATTTATTTATTTATTTATTTATTTAACTTTCTCTACTTGAACTACTTTAAGAGTAGTTAAAAGTTGGCTTGTCAGCAATAGGTTAGTATTAAATATACAGAGTGCTTCAGAAAAATGTATACACACTTTGAGGTGTCATAGAAAATCTGTTTTCCGTTCTAAGAGGTTAAATTTCTGGAAATGGAAAGCTTAAAGTCCAATTTGAAAAATAAATTAATTTCTAATAAAAATGTGATTGTTCAAATGTTCAAAATGGTGGCCTTCAGCATCAATACATTTCTAAGTACGAGTCACCACTGATTCCGTACATCGTACCAAAGTGTCCAATGTGATTTCTGCACACACATCTTGAATCTCATTCTAAAGTATGTCTAAGTTACGTTGTTTACGTTTGTACACATCTTTTACTGGGCCCCATAAGAAGAAATCCAGCGGCATTAGGTCTGGAGAGCATACAGGAAACTCGATTGGCTCCCTGCGTCCTATCCACTGCCTTGGCAAATTTTGGTTCAGGTATGCTGTACGTCCTTTGACAGTGCGGCGGAGCGCCATCTTGTTGGTAATAAAACCGTATAATGCACGAATGACAGGGAATATGGAATGAGCAAGCATTGTTTGGTACTTTTCATTGTTGGATGATTATGGCACGTTTGTTGGACGATTGTTGAATCTATTCTGCTGCCATCTGTTGAAGAAATATAACATTACTTTCTCCCAGAAATTTAACCTTGTAGAACGAAAAATAAATTTTCTACAACAGTTCAAAGTGTGTATACATTTTTCTGAAACACTCTGTAGATAAAACACACGGTGTTCTACTCTTTTTGACAACTGCTGGTATTCCCACAATTTTATTATGGATCAAAACTTGTTATAGATCCATGATACCAAATGTTCTGAATCTGACTCATGTATCTGCCAAGATGTGAAGGAATAAAATCAGATCAAATATCTTGGTATTGTTATAGATAATCATCTGAAATTTGACAAACATATAACATATTTATGTACCAGACTACGAAAAAGTTGTACAAATTTGTCAGCTAAGACATTATTTACCGACTGAAGTCTTGTGAATACTCTACAGTGAGTCCCACGCAAGAGTTGGCCAATGACACGAGTTTCTGTATCGCGGCGGGCACAGCTCCAACTCCCGAGCGATCGGGTGAAATATCTATGCTGATAAAGCTGTGATCGGTGTAATGATTCAGGTTCTCACATTTACCGTTAAAATTACAATGAAAATAACCACGTACCTCATCACAAGTGATGTTGGAAATGTCCTCTTCTTGCATATGCACAACACTGGCACCTTTATAGGGAATTTTCTTTCACGCATGTAAGTTCAGCTTCCGAGAAAGAGTTAATTTCTCTTGTGATACTTTAAGTTCTTCTAATAATAGTCTATGTGACTATTATTTATGGGGGAACTTGAAAAATAAAGTGTATAGGTCAATTCCCCACACATTAGAACATTAGTGTCACGGCAGACACAGAAACCCGCGTCATTGGCCAACTCTTGCATGGGACTCACTGTATTTAGCTCTAATACAATCTGTCATCCCATACGGTATCATTGGCTGGGGAGGAAGTGGCACTACTGTATTGACTCCTCTGACTCTAATACAAAGAGAATAATAAAAGTTTGCTTAAAAAAGCCTGTAGAGAATCCAACAGAAAAGTTATTTTGTGAATTTTATACTATGACAATAGAACAGATTTATCAGCTCACACTTCAAAATACTTTCACAAATGCCGAAATGTACACGTATCTGAACCACATAGGAGTACAATTGGTTTCTATTCGGACAGAGGGCTGAGTTGACCCTAGTTTGTTCTGGAAAAGACAGAAAACTAAAAATCCCTCGCTTTTGGCTGGGATTGAACTCATGCCATCCATTCCATTTCCATTGTCTTACTAATTTGGCCATACAGGTTAAATGAAAGAAAAGAAAACATTTTAATTGAAAAAAAAAAAATATATATATACTTAAACAAAATTTTTATGAGCAGAGACTAGAAACAATTAAGATCAACTTGTGTACATAAGAAGAATTGATTTACCTGGATTTACTTCTCTATAGGTTGAGACACCATAAGAATCAATAAGATTCTGGAACCCTCTTGTGAACTTGTTAGCACGGTTGAATGTTGGAGGTGCTTCTGAAGTTTCAATGACATTCATGAACGAAGGAATTGAACTGCCACCTGCCCTCTGAAACAATAAACACACACAGTTAAATGAAAGAAACATTAAAAATAATATTCCAGAAAACTCTACTAAAATAGCTTTAATTTAACTTTAACTTTCATATCTTTTCATGTTATTAGTCTACCTTTGGAATTTTAAACTCTAAGTAAATATGTTCAAATAGATTATTTTCTTTGGAGCCGAATTTTGATGCTAACTCTACTAAAATAGCTTTAATTTAACTTTAACTTTCATATCTTTTCATGTTATTAGTCTACCTTTGGAATTTTAAACTCTAAGTAAATATGTTCAAATAGATTATTTTCTTTGGAGCCGAATTTTGATGCTTTAAAGAATCAATTAATCCCCGAATGTGAATAATACAATTCTTTTTTAGAAAATGCTATTGATGATATTATCAATACCAACTATTACTACTGCCATCTGCTTGCAATGCGTAGCTCAACGATTTTGTGTATCTATTTAATAAAAAATATGAATTTTTAAAAGAGCAGATAATTTTTGTTCTAATAAAAGTTAAATAAAATAAATTTGCAAAGAATACTAAATCAATAAAATATCTGTAGACACAAAAATAAACTTACTATGGTACTGTCATAATAATTTGCAATATTTAGTTATGTTTTATAAAAATTAACAAAAAAGTTAATGCTCATAATAAAGAAATTATGAATCAATGTAACAGAATAGATAACAAACTGCTAAATGGAATATTACATTGTTAAATTATTTTATCACATACCCCTCCATCTGCCAAAGCCTTACGAACTCCTGCAATGTCACTGACAGGAACCCAACATTCTGCAATGAGACACTTCTTGGTAACATCCATGTTGAACATGTTGAGAGTGTGATAGATAGCTTTCATCTTGCGCACCATAATCATCCAGTTTTGAAGCTCTTTTGCTACACTAACCAATACACGATGGCGGTGATCCTGTGTCTGATTCAAAACCTGCACAACAAACAGTAATTTGCAGTAGAAGTAATGGTTATTTATAGATTGTTGTATACTACTAATAGGCCGGTATCCATTGTTCCTGGCATGCTGGAATTTTTTCCTACAGGAATTCTTTTATATGACTATAAATGTACAATATAGAATTGCCACATTTATGCACTCATTGAGCTCACAAACTTGGGAAAAGAAAGCCAGTGTCAAACCAATTGTTCAACACAGGCCAACAATACCTAGTGAATCCTCCCTTATATTGTTGCTTAATTGTTGATAATATAAATTAAAGATAGAATGCTTGGAATGAAAATTTAGTTGAAGCTGCAACAGATCAGCTCATGCGGAAAAGCCTACATGAGTGGGATAACTCCATGCCCCGATTTCTGGCACTTTGCACCCTAAACAAAGCTTTGTATAACTGTCCCTTTAATTTTTTTTTTTTAACTTTTAACCCCCATCTACCTTACCTTCCCCACTCCGAAGTTATTGTTTTAGTGTTAAATTTGAGTTTTACCCAAGTATCAACCAATAAATAGTATTCCAATCGCATTTTATTATTTTGAGTAATCCATTCACTTCCTACACCACAAAACAAAAGTTAAAAATCTTTTTCTAAAATAAAAGTAAGTAATTAATTATATGTTCGTGAAAAATGCATTATTGCTATTGTAACATCATTTACAAAAAATTGCTTAAAAACTCAAATAAAGCCATAATATGTAACATGGGTAAATTCCTAGTCTGCCCATTTATAAATTAGGGCCTCGATGATTGTATCCGAACTATTCGCAGATAGCTCTGCTGTCATCTGGAAGAGGTGAGAAGAGCGTTGGAAGCCCGAGAAACCATTATTCATTCTTAACACCGCGAAAACTTCAAGAAACATGCCATTTTTGGCCCAGCTATGTACAATAAAAAGACCATTCACCACTGATGCCAAGATCAAAACTAAAGGTTCCTCTATAATTTGTGCAAACCTATTAATTTCATACTAGTATTATTAAACAAGTTATTAAACTTTCTTGTTAAGAGTCACATTATTGCATCACATACATTTCGTGATTAAGTGGTTTACAATCATTAAGTCTATGGCGCGATTTTTTTATTGTGAGAAGAAAATTACCATGTTCAGGTCTTCCAGTCTTGTTCGAAGTCCCTTCACCATTTCCTCCCTTTCAGAGTACACATTAGGGCAGGGATACATGTTTGCATGGAATCCAGAGCAAACTTTCTTCACTCGAGACTTGAGCTGCTCACCTTGGAAGAAGGCCACAAACACAGTTTTGTAGATAGCATTGCCCTGAAACAAAAATATTTATGTAGGCCCTAATATATAAAAAGCAAACTTTGTCATATGTGATGAACGCACAGCAAATGCCACCTATTAATAAGAGAGTATTCAATTGTGAGATTAATTGTCATAGCAACATGGGGAAACAAAAGCATTGAATGACTCTTTTTTTTTCTCGGACATCGCACTTTAATTGTGAAATGTACATAAACTGGGAATTTAGTTTTTTAATTGTATAAATTGTTTTAATTGCGTATGTATGATTTGGGTAAGGTTCATAGAAAGGTTCATGACACCGTTGTACATTTTAATTGTTTCATTTTGAAACTTTATGCTCATAAGAAAGCACAAGATTCATTCTATTCGTTTAATTAATTGGAAAAAATTGTACACTCAAGATGAGTGAAATTTATTTTTCTATGTTGTTACTTGAGTAAGAGTACTCTTGGTCAAAAGAAAAGAGAACAACTGGCAAAAACTTTTGAAAATGTTAAATTTTTTGTCGTTTTTAAAGCTACAGCAAAAAATGCAGCTGTCCCCCAAAATTGTGGAATGTCCCCTTTTTTTGCTTCTTGTCCCTCATTCCTTCCTTCAACAGTTGGTCACCCTACTATAATGGTTCTAAATATAACACCATAATATAATATTTACTATAGTGGCAGTATAAAATAGAAAATTACAGATACTTACAGTAAAATAATTAGTAGCAGACCAAAAAAGTTTGTCTGAGTGTCATACCCAGGTCTTCTTACTCCTTATCCTTGCACCTTGTTACCTGTAGGCCAACTCAGAAGCTATTCTATTCCATATTTGAATTATTTTAATGAATGAAGAATATCAGATATTTGGAAAATTACTTAATGACTTCAGAAGATTATATAAAATAGAAAAGTGTATAGGTACTTACAGTCTTAGGATCTTCTAGAGGATTTTCTATCTCGGCTTGTCTGAGGAACACATTTCCACGAGAGATCCGCCATAACATCCGCTCAAATGATGGCACCCTTTCTCTAGGAACAACTCCTGCCACAAACCTAGAATTCAAAAGAATTTATGTCTGGGCACCAATAATGTTACCCAATGGTCCTTAAATATCAGGAAGAATGTATAACTTCTAACAAGAATTTATTCAACAAGAAGATCCATAGATGAGAACTTCTAGTACAGAGAATTCATATTACTGTAATGGGCAAAGCTCCTAATAAAATATTAACCGAGAGTAGATATGTAGAAATGTCTAATAATTAAGAATATAAATATTTGCAAATAAGTTCCTCAGATCATTGGGGTATGAATAACTAAGCAGGTATCTCTCTTGTCTTCTGTCGGATATGCTTGTTTTTCTCTTCTTTTAGTCCACTTGAAAAACCAATCTATTATAGAAACTATAGGCAAGCATTGTATAATACTTCAAAACTCTAGTCGAGTTTGTAGGTTATCTGACCTCAAAATTTCCTTTTCTGAAAAATGCATTTCTCAGAAAAATCCCTTTACCAGAAAAATACCTTTCCATCTGTAGATGTGAGAATCTGTCTTACCATGCATTCACGAAGAACTTAGCTTGAAGAAACAAAAACCATATTAGAAGAAACTTTTGTACTTGAATTATGAGCATTTTGAAGATATCTCAAGAAGCATGTCAACAACGTTTTCCTACTTTACATGAAAAACATTGTTTACTTTCTCTCCTTGATCATTTGTATGCAATTTCTCAGAAATGGCTGTAATATTTTTAGATTTTTATTAATACTTCATTTATTATCAGTATAACTAAGATTTCTTTCTAAACAAATATGAAAACTGACCCTAGTCGTCCTCCTCTGACATTGCCAACTTGTGTGTTGCTGTCATCAGTGATGAGTGCTCGTGTGAGAGAATCTGTCCCATTGACACCCTGCTGCTCTGCGAAGAACGTTTCTGCCTTTTCAAGAACATGTAACAGTTCTGTGAGCTCCAGATAGTTGGATTTTAGGTTCACGGCATTCTGACTCAGCTCCATAATTTCATTCTCTGTCTTCTCCAGGCTTGTCTGTTAATGATTGAATATTATCCTTAGTAGAACATAACAGTGATGATATAATTACAATGTCATTAACAAATAAAGTGGTTATCTGATAATAGATCAATTGTAATTTTGACTCAGACCCTAAAATTTTAGAACTAATTACAAAATTAACTGAACTAGACAGGATTCAAAATGGGGACTGGAGAAAACTACATAACGATGAGCTTCATGACATGTACTCATCACCGGATATATTAAGGGTAATGAAATCACGGAGGATGAAATGGACTGGACATGTTGCATGCATGGGGGAGGAAAGACATATCTCAAAAATATTGACCGGGAGACCCGAAGCAAAAAGACCACTTGGAAGACCTAGACATAGGTGGGAGGACAATATTAGGATAGATTTAAGAGAAGTAGGATTTGAGAGGGATGGTTGGATGGAGTTAGCACAGAATAGGGTTGAATGGTGGGCTCATTTAAGGATGGCAATGAACCTTCGGGTTCCATAAAATAGATAATTCCTTTAGTTTGCTTAGGAATTGTCTGTTGCCATTGAGTAAGTAAGTAAGACAGGATTAAAAACTTTTGCAGTGGATACTGTTAATTACAAATGCTTAGTCAATCACCCAGATAACATAATTGCAATTAATAAAATGAATAATAAAAATGTTAATAAAAACTAAGCCATTCAGTTTATTTTAATTTTACTTTATGCTTTGTACACTCATAAATTTCATCTGAAAGAATTAAAAAAACTGAATGTATTGTTAATGCAGGAATATAACTTAGAATTACAGTGTTTAAGAACCTTGTTTGGTGATAGTTCGAGTAAAAAATAAATAACTTTTTCAGACAAAACCAAAAACAAACTGATTCATTAGACACCTGATGAGAAAATTACATACGCTAACATATAAAACACATAGAATGAACCAGAAAGGTATGACGATGGAGTTCTTGAAGTATGCTAGCTAAAATTTTCAAATAAAAAAGTCCAGTAATCATTGACATACTATTGTTCACTCTTATAGATGTCTTACTATAATACATCATTTATTTATTAGATACTTGTACTTTTTATGTTAGTTCTGGGTTATAGTGAGTCAATAGCATCATTCACGATGCTCATGACAAATGTAAATAAATAAATACTATTTTCTTGTAAGGGGTACGTTAATTGGTTCAGTATTTTTTATTTTCTGTGTTTGCTCCCAGTATTATCTCATATAGTTGACTGTAATGTTTGCTCCCAGTATTATCTCACATAGTTGACTGTAATGTTTTTGGGTAGGCTAGTCACCCAGAATCTTTAATATGTACACGGAGTATATGATGAGAAATTCAGAAATAGATATAATGGAAATAGGCATAAGAATTGGAGGAAGGAGAATCAATAATCTTAGATATGCTGATGATACCACCATAATCACAAGAAGTGGCAAAGAAATGGAAGATATAGTAATGAGAATAATAAAAGAAAGCAGCAAAGCAGGCTTAAAATTAAATCTACAGAAAACGACATTCATGACTACTGACAACAAAGAAAAAATTACAATAAATGGAGAAGAATTTAAGATGGCAGAAAAAGTCAACTATTTAGGAGTAACAATAACAAAATCAGGATATTGTACAGATGAAATTAAAAGAAGAATAGTATTAGGAAAAATAGCCACAAACAACCTCAATAGATTCATAAAAGATACAGGTATATCAGTAAAGACAAAAATCAAATTAATGCAAACAATGATTTTTCCAATAATTTTGTATGGCTGTGAGAGTTGGACAATGAGAGTTGCGGAAAAAAGAAAAGTAGACTCATTTGAAATGTGGGTGTGGAGAAAAATATTGAATGTAAAGTGGACAGATAGAAAAACAAATGAAGAAATTTTGGGAAGAATAAAGCCTAGCAGTTCCCTGGAAGCTAAAGCCACAAAACTGAAGCTGGAATATTTCGGGCATGTTATGAGAAAACATGACTCTTTGGAGAAGGATATAATGCTGGGAATGGTAGAAGGAGCCAGAAAACAAGGAAGAAAGAAGATGAGATGGCATGATGAGATAACCAGGGCTACCAATCTTACATGGAAAGAGATTCTTGATCGGGTACAGAATAAAAATCAATGGAAGAGACTGACACATCAAGTTACAAAAGCAAGAAAGAGACATTTTGAATAATACGGCTGGCAACCCACTGCTGTGTATATCCGACTGGATCACAAAGGATCGCATGCGATCTGTGTACTCTACTACTACTACTAGTAACATGGCGTTTTATGCAGTAAAATCTAAATTTAGAGCTTGTGTATTACTAATAAAGACTTTGTGGAACTTTATACAGTGAAGCAATTAATTTTATTGTGTATTACTCTTTGTTTAGTAATCCTGACTTCATTGTTTGTAACTTAAGTTAAAGTTGTACTTTTTACTACAGATAACATTTTCTTTTCTTTACTTACAAAATTAAACTCAATAACTTCATGGATGTTCTGTTATGAAGTAAGCAGAGATGGTATCATACCTCATCTGTCTCATGGAAAAATCAGTTGGTAATTGAAAGAATAAATATTTTTACTTGAAAGCAGTCAACCATACAAAGATGATAGTGATAATTCTTAAGGTCGGCTAGCACTTATGTTCCTGACATTACACAACTCATACACTTAAATGTTTTCTACCGAGAAGTATGTGAAAAAGTTTTTGATGTATTACATGCATTGATGAGTTTTTATTACCGTTAAACGGAAATATAGATACTTATTCTTATTTTTACAAGAAAGCAGCTACATTGGAGATTTTAAACCAGAAAATTTAACACAAACTAAAAGTTACTTTTCAAAAGACAGTTAAGTTATGAAGGAAGTAAATCGACTATGAGGATACTTAAACTATATCCGGAAAGGAATTTTAAAGAAGTTTGGAAGAACATAAATAGTTTTTTTTCTTCCCATTAATGTTAAATCTTCATAGTATAAAGTAGGTCATGATATTGTGCCTGTGAAACAAAGCTCACATGACATTCATCTTTCACCGGACAATTTGTGCCAACATTGTGGGGAGTGTGATTCAATAATACATAGAATGGAATAGGATTCAACCAATATTATTGCAGCCAGTAGCGGACGCAGAATTTTTTTTCGGGGGGGATTTGAATAGGTAGAAAGACTTACATACATAATTAGTTTATAAAACTGGCCACTTAGAGTGCATATATAGCTCTTTTTCAAATTTCGGGGGGGGGGATCTATCCCCCCAATCCCCCCCTCTGCGTCCGCCACTGATTGCAGCTACAAGTTTACCTGAGGCACCTTGATGAAGATAATTTTTACTGGTATATACCAGTTATATGTCCAGATATCAAAATAACAAATCCACAAGCCAGCAAATCATGTATATATCTCATAGCTTATACTATGCTTTTTATTTATTCTCACATGGATGATATCTCTGTGAGGGAATACACATTTCTTATAGAAATGGACAAAAATTACTAGAACCATAATATTAATGAGATGGATTATGGAAATAAACAAGTGAAAAGAAAGATGGAAGGAAAGAAAAACCCAAGGCCCTTTAAGGCATTAAAGAAGAAACTGATTAAAAGTGGAAAGTTATGAATAAAAAGATGAGAGTCGTACATTTCTTAATTTCACAAACTTTTAAATAATTTCTTTTAACTAATTGAAAAAAAAACTGAAAAGATATGTAAATTTATCTTTGGAAACATACTTTTTTTGAACTCATATAATAATGAATGACCTTAGAGACTTAAATTCATCCTTGAGTTAGTGATTTAAATTATTTCATGTCAAATAGAACATATTATTTATGAGGACAGTAAAAATGTTATTTACATTCTAATTTTGAAAAGCCCTAATAAAATCTCAATTGGCCCAAGAATTACAGTTTTTTTTTCTAATAATTAAAATAAAATTAATGAACATTTTTAAGTGATAAATAATTTAATAAGATTTTTTCTGGGACTTCAATAATAAACGAAACTTCTGTTTTCATTTGTATTATGCTGTACATTTTTGTTATAGTTTTGAAAAGAAATGTAATTTTTTATACTACTGATAAGGTATCAGTAACATAATTTTAGACATATTTTATCTCTCTAAGGTAAAAAATTTAAGAATGTCGGTATTTCATTTAATTTTACCTCAAGGTCTGTGATTTCCCTCGGATTTGGGGCAATGGGAATCTCTTCAATTTCAGGAATGGGTACACTGTCCTTGTTAATCTCAGCTTCAATGTAGCGAAGTTTTCTTTCGAGTTCATCACAGCGGCGCACTTCAGTTACAAACTTGCGCTGAAAAGCATTTACTTCAGAGTTCAACTGCAACAAGAGAAATTAAAGACATTTAGATTGGTGTTAAGTAAAATTTACCACTCTTGAACATTGCAGTGGAAAGTAATACTGTAATTAATTCATTAAGTAATTAAATAATATTAATACAACCTCTATCTTCATAATTCTCCTTAATCCTTCTTGAAATCATTTGGTCATATAGATATCATCCATTATAAGATATACTGCTTAACAGTGATGGGAAAACTACAAAAAGAAAGTAATTGGTCTGAATTACAATTACCTGAGAGACATTTTACTTAATTACAATTACAAATTACTTTTTCAAAAAGTAATCAGTAAAATTACAATTACATTTACAATTACTTTACAAAATGGCAGTACCTAAAAATTCCTTGATTTTGGTTTTGGGCACAAGCCCAAATTATTAATGAATGAGAAAAAAAAAAACACATCAATGAGAATATTTTCGGAAACATTGAGTAACTTTTTGTTGACGTTAACTTTAATTTGGATATTAGTTGCAAAAACATTAATGATGACGATATAGCAAACGAGAATGATACTAATACTAACGACTACTAAATTGTAACAATTACAATTTTATTTCCAGAAGTAAATTACAAGTAGAAATTACATTTTTTCAAAAGTATTGATTACAAGTAAATGGGACCAAAAAAGGAATTGTTACTGTAATCCGATTACTTTTACTCAATTACTTCACATCACTGCTGCTTAAGTATAACCAATACTTATATGCTTTCTCCTTACCAATATTAATACAAAATGGAGTGCTATATCACTTAAATATTTTATATATTAACGTAACTACCATGCCAAAGTTGGTAGAGGCACTATGCTACAAAATGGAAGATGATGTACGTGACGGGTTTGATTGCTTATGAGGGATTTTTAAATTGGCCAATATTTCTGTTGGAACTATGGGGCTTGACTTAGCCTCCAACAGAGAAAAACAAATTTAATTCAGGGGGTAATGATGGTCAGTGCCCAAGGCTGTCTACCTTATCACCTCCATGTGCTGATTATTTACAAATCTAGTATTCTCATCCTCCAAGAACCTTATTGGTCTCCCTGGCTTGCAATAAGGAAGCAGTGTTTGTTTACTTTAATTTCTCCTTATCTTAAAATTTGTATGGTTTTTTATTTAAATTATTTGTTTTATAAATCATGTGTAATCTATTTGTTATTGAGTTAACAAAACTGTTATATTGAATGCTGGATATTTGATCATCAAATTTTCTACACTCAGAAGTAGATATTTTTGCTTTCTTTCTGGTTTCTGCATTCTGCATCTTACCCCCCTGCATGGAAAGAGTTTCAATTACATTAGACTGTGCTGAGTTTCTTCCGTCTTTTCTCATACTTTCAAAAGTGTGACTTGAGGTTTTCCCGGTGTTGAGAATGGATAACGGTTGCTTGGCTTCCAATTGCATGAGTAGGAAGATTGATTCCTAGCTTTCAGCAGCTAACTGTGCTGCCATCTTTTAGACGTATTAACTTATTGTTATTATTAATGAATTGTTATTATGGTTATTAATATTATGATTATGATGATAATTATTATTATTCATAATTTATTATTGTATTATTATTATTATTATTATTATTATTATTATTATTATTATTATTGTCGGCCGCGGTGGTCTAGAGGTAGCGTGTCCGCCTCTAGACCCGCAGGGCGCGGGATCAAACCCGGCCGCGGTCGATGGATTTTTCAGGACGTAAAAATCCTGGGCACGGAGTCCTCCGGGAGGGACTTTAAGCTGGGGGTCCCGTGTCGTAGATTTACGGCACGTAAAAGAACTCCAAGCCTAAATTAGAGCCTCTGGACAAAATTTCTCGGCCCATTCACGTCCAAGAAATACTTAGTTTCCAGAGGGGGGTTGTGAGGCGGTGGGCTTACCACCTGTCCCTCTACCCTCTCTCGGAAAATAAGCATATCAAAATTAGTATAGGTAATGAAACCTCCATTGGAGGCCCCTTCGCCCCACCTGCGGATCATAGGGTACCAGATACAGAATACAGATTATTATTATTATTATTATTATTATTATTATTATTATTATTATTCATGATTCATTATTGTATTATTATTATTATTGAAGTGAAACTTCTTTAGCCGCGGTAGGAGTAAAACGAGAGCTAACCCAAACTTGCGTTACGGACAAAATTGTCACGAAATTGTTATGCTCAAAATCGTCACAAAATTGTTAAGCTCAAAATTGTCACAAAATTAGTGGGGCTGTGATGGAACAGACTGCTCAGAAAACAATCAACTCAATGATTAGGCTTATCCAAAATTTAAAAAATCTAAAAATCCAAAATTAAAAAAATCTAAAAATCCAACATTAAAAAATCCTAATTAAAAAAAAATTACGGGAGCGCGTGGGGGAAAGGTATCAGGTATTGAGTGGGGGGCTATTACTACTTAGAGCTAGTGGCGTGGGGAGCCCTTCACCATTATAAAAAATCCAACATTTAAAAAATAAAAAATCCAAAAATGAAAATAAAAAAAATAAAAAATCCAAAATTAAAAAATCGAAAATCTAAAATTTAAAAAATATAAAAATCCAAAATTAAAAAAACTAAAATCCAAAATTAAGGAATCCAAAAAATTCAAAACTCCAAAATTAAAAAAGTCCAAAACCCCAATATTATAAAAGTCCAACAATCCAAAATTAAAAACTCCAATAATTAAAACTAGTCTCACTTCTGTCGCGTGGCGTTCCACGCACACTTTTTTTTATAATTATTATTCATGATTTATTATTGATTTATTATTATTGTTATTATTATTATTATTATTATTATTATTTTAAAGCAACAATAGTGATTTCCAGTACCAGTAAAATATATTTCATTTTGTTTTATTTTAGAGTAAAAATAAGAATCAATATATGACATGTAATTTTTCTTAATTTGTCCTGCTTTAAAATCAATTTAATACTCATTTTTTTTTTATCTTCTAACATCTGGGTACCCTCTCTTGCACAAAATTTTAATCTGCAGAGGTCCCCTGACCAGCAAAGGCATGTGAGGGAAATTCTTACAAAGCAGTGGTACGAAAAGGAATGTGGTAATTCCAAACAGAAGTCCTTGGGACTTTAGAACCATGCCTCTATATCATTTAAGCTAAGATTGAAATTACTTATCATGGCAGGAAGTAATGTATTACTGCGACAAACTTCTCTGGCCCTGAAGTATTAGTTTATCATCACTTGAAGGAGGGGAGGGGCAATAGCATTGAGCTGAGGGAGGAAAGTTATTGATAATGCATGAGTATATTTAAGCATTATATAATTGCAGTGTGTTACTCTATATTCTGAAGAATTATGCACAACCATTTACTTATTGCACCTTTAGACTAACCAAAACATATTACACAAACATATTATTCATGTTTCTGTGTATAATTTTAATACAGTTTTGCATCTTGTAGAAAATAGGAGAAACCACACTCCAACTTGAAGACAACTTTCACGTCTGACTCATAGACTAATAATATTTCACTGGAAGAAACTCACATATATGGGAGTTTTACACTGCCTTACTAAACTAACTAGTTTTTTATCACTCCTAAAATAAAAGTGTTTAATAAAGAAGTAAAATATAGTACTGAAGAATGCTGCACAAGAAACATACTGTACATACTGTACCGGCGATTCTAAGGTTCACTTGGGAATTTAAAGTGAAGGAAGTCATCTTCACATCCAGACATAGTACCGTATATTATACTCCTTACATTAGTATATATACATAGTATATGAATTATTCCTGAGCTGCCAGTATTGTGTCCCATTCTATCTTATTCGTAATCACAAGAAAAACTACAACATTTCACACAGAACATTAGAGATACACAAGCATGCTTTATAGAAATATCATTGTTTGAAATAAACCGAAGTTAGAAGTGAATCGGGGGTTGAAAATCAAAAAGAGGGCGCACGAAGTTAGGTGATCGAAGCGGTAACGTTGGGGACTTATGTTCGGGAGATAGCTGGTTCACTTCCCATGGCTGGCCAATCTGAGTAAGAGGGGTTTTCCGGAGTTGTCCCCTTTGAAAAGGCAAATACTTGATTGGAATTTCTTTCACACCCACTTAAAAATGATCTGAAAGTTGTCTGCGCATGTTCTTGTTATTTTAGAAGGTGGCCCTGCGTCGTATTGATCACAAACCAGACAACCCCTCCATGTCCTGACTAAATATGTAAAGTAAAATGTTCCCTATTACAGGCCATGGAGGCCCAGAGGTGTCCAGGAGGTTGAGGCTTCCATATTTTAGACATTCGGAACATGAAGGTGGTGAGGTTGTCAGCCTTAAGCACCGGCCGCCTTTACCACCAGGATTGCTCTTGGTGTTCATTTCTGTTAGAGGATGAGCCGACCCCAGGGCCATAATGACACCAGAAGGATTAGGCCAATTGAGAAACTCCAACAACCTCATCGGGGATCGAACCCGCGACCTTCCGGTTTGTAGCGCAGCGCCTCAACCCCTACCCTTACGGCGTACCCCGTATAAATAATATGTATGATCCATAAATTTGATTTCTCCCTTTCGGGCTTTGGCGTGTGAAAAAGAAGAAAAAAAAGGTTTGATTTATTTAAAGAAGAAAAATAAGAACAAGGACTAAACTAAAAGTAAACTCCCTGGGACAAGTCCTACCACCCGACCGCTGCGTCATCTACCATAAGGACACATCAATATACTGACTTCTACTTTTAACTACATATCGCTATGGTGACATTGATATATGATACCGGTAGCCTACTAACATACAACACCGAAAAGATAGATCCCAGACAGTTTACCAAAGTTCCAAAAATCCGTCCGGAAAACCGGGCAACCCTAATCTGAATAACAACACTGCTTGATTCAGTTAGGTCTACTGATAAAACAACCCAACAGACTGCATTAGTCAATAATGTGCTCTCTTTCTTATCAACATTTTAAATGTTTTACTCCATAGAATAAATTTTTCTGGGAAGGAATCAAGAATGCAAAAAATAAAATAAAATAATAATAATAATAATAATAATAAATAAAAAATAATAACAAATTAAAATGTCTTCATGTAAGTGGTGTTATAAGTAAGAAAACGTTGCTACTATGCTTTGTGTCACCTCCCTGGAAGATACTTAACCCAAATTATAATTCTTTCTTATCCGATTTTAGGTAGATTTCGAAGAAATATCTACCTATTGCAATCGATACCATGTCATGACTTTCGAAAAATTATTTCATATCTTTACGTTTCATGCCTCCCTAAGTAGAAAACCACCGCCTGTGGGGGAAAAAAAAAAAAAAAAAAAAAATTACAAGCTAGCGGCCGTAATTTTGAAGATATTTGAACCAAATTTTATTTTGTTGTTTCTAGTTCCAATAGTTCGGACAAGTTCGTTAATGAGTAAAATTGGCCCAAGGGGGTGGTCGGGGGAGGGGGTTGAAATTTTAAAATATTTATATCTCGGCCCCTATGAAGTATAGAGGGAAACTTTGTTTGAATAAATTAGAGTACTCCCTATGGAGTTCACAGTGACACCAACGATTCGGGGGTTTTGGGGGTACGAGTGGGGGTGGGGGGATGGAAATTCGAAAGTTTTGAAACCTCGTCTTGTGGGGTATCGTTGGAAAGCTCTTGATGAGCACTCTACAAATCAATAACTAGTTTCTCGATAGTTTTCATATAAGGCGAGATTTGAATGTTTGAAAAAGTGCTCTTTCCTCTTTTTTGCAGTTATTATTGCGGGTTTGTCATGCCAAGGCTAAAGAAGAAGAGTGCTGCGCAGCGACAGTAAATTAAACCAAAAGCACTTCGAAATCTACCTCAGGGATTTTTTTCATTTTCGAGCTACGGTGTTCACAGACGCACAGACATAATTCAAAGTTTTTTTTTTTAAAAGCTTCAGGAGACTTTAAAGCATATAATAATGCTGAAAATGTTAGGGTCGAACACAATTTTACTTATGGTACTATTGTAATAGAGTTTATGACGCTGACGCCGATACCGCCGCAGAATTCCGATAAAAATAATTATAAGCACATCGTTCTGGCAAAAATACTTATGACATACTTTTACCAATCTGACGTGAAACACGTGAATTTATTTACTCTTCAATCTGCATGTTATCTAGCATGGAGTATACGGCTGAATTTCGGGTGTGTGCATGCAGTTTATTTATTTAATCAAGAATGAACATTACAGGTATACACCCAATTACAATGTTCATGACTATACTAGCAGTAACAAAAAGGTAAAATGATCCCTATACAGGCCATGGAGGCCCAGAGGGTTCCAGGAGGTTGAGGCTCCCAGATTTTGGACATTCGGCACATGAAGGTGGTAAGGTTGTCAGCCTTACGGACAGGTCGCCTTCACCACCAGGATTGCTCCTGGTACCCATTTCTGTTAGAGGCTGAGTCGACCCCAGGGCCATAGTGCCACCAGAAGGATTAGGCCAATTGAAAAATCTCAACGACCTCATCGGGAATCGAACCCCGCGACCTTCCGGTTTGTAGCGCACCCCACTTACAGTAACACAAATATGAAATAGGTATAATAAAAAGTAGGAAAGTTAGGATAATGACCGATGTAAGGTAAGAAGTGAAGGGAATAGGAGAGAGTAAAGAGAATAAGAGAGATGAAAGCAAGCATGAAGAATGTAGAGAGAAAATAAAAATGAAATGAGTAAAACAAGTAAAATAAAACAATGAAAAATATGCTAGTTGACAATATCATATACGGTGTTACTATTCACACACAGATTCCTATGAATTACAATTTTGGACAAGTTTTAACAGTTAGCTTGCAGCAGAATTAAACTGTTTAAGATTCATTCCAAATATATATATATATTCCAAATATATTCCAAATATATATATATATATATATATATATATATATTAAGTGGGTGGATGTGATTGTACCTATTCAAAGTTCTGTTTATTGGTAAATTTTTGTGCAAGTCTGTGTTTACTCTAGGAGTAAAAAATAGTTTTCTTAATCTACTTTTTTTACTGGGTACATATATATAAATTCTGACATGCTCTTCGATGTGACAAAGCTTGGAATTCAAAATTTTCCAGGAGTTTATCATAATTCATATACAATGGATAATAGCCACAAACTTTAAACATTAAAAACTTAATTTGTTTTGTACTTTTTCGATTATTTTTTTTGTTTTTTACAGTAAATGTATGGAAGTTGTCTAAACCTCATTCAAAGCCGTATTATTCGCGAGGCAAGATTTAAAGTCTGAGTTTGTGAATGTAGATGAGTAAGTTACTTATAACTACGCTTCAGAGAATTTATTGGGAAAAATTTTGAAATAAAACTTCTCGCCAGATTGCAATATGCAATTTGTATACAAAATTTAAACAAAATCGTTAGAGCCGATTTTGAGAAAATGAAAAAAAAGTATAGTTGCTTCATGTAAGAAGTATTATATAAGCATTAATGAACCACAGATTATTGTCTCTGTTGGACATTACATGAGAATATTATAGGAGAAAAATTCCTCCGACACTGGGACTTGAACCCAAGACCTTTGGCTATTCGCGCCATTCGTTGGTAGAGCATTTGCGCGAATAGCCTGGGTTCAAGTCCCAGTGTCGGAGGAATTTTTCTCCTATAATATTCCTATAATACTCATATAATATAATATTCTCCTATAATATTCAAATAACATTGCCGCTAAGTTTTGAGTCACATCCCTCGAAGATACTAAACCCAAACATAAAACTTTATTTCTACACAATTTATCATTTTCCAGGTACGACGTTCACAGATGAACAGGCAAAATTCCAAAAGTTGAGTATATATGTGTATATATACTTCAGGGGCGGAAAAACATGTATTAATGCTGCAAACGTCAGTGTCGAACAATATTTCCTCTGCCTATAAAACTTAGGTACCGGTACTACAGTAGCCTAATAGAGAAAGTGAAACTACCACTCATTGGCAAATATGTATTTTTGTAATATTAGCAAGTAATAATAATCCGATATCACAAATGCGTAGTTTACATGCTAGAAATAATTTTTCTTCAACAAAAATTATGATTATTTTAATATAAATTATTTTCTAAAAAATGGCAATAAAGAACAGAACAATTGATGACAAACTCTGAAGATGGCAGCACTAACTTGTTTTTCAGACCTCTTTGTTTATCAATAACTTCGACCATTAAAACAAGTTGATTAATATCGATTTTTCGACTCCCCTCCACTTAGTTATTTCAGTAATGGCAGCAGACTTCAACCGGTGTTGTATAAATTGTGTAAGAAGCGAACGTTTATGTGTTTTCATGGAATTTGTTGAAAATAAGGATCTTAAATCAAAAGAAGTGGATCATTTTTTATATCTACTTGAGAATGTGAGAAATCCTTAGTGAAATGAATGAGAGTATGGCCAAGAAAAGCGCCTGACTGGTCACATTATTATTGCTTATTTCCATAGGCTGTTGTTAACCCTTCTCTTCAGGACTTTAGTGCGATACCATAATGTGCATTCGTAGGGCAGTGTGCGCAGATTCGTTGCCGTATTCTGTTCACATTCACCATGTAACGTGTTTTAATCTTTTGCAAATTGTTGAAAATCTTTCTAAAATGAAATATAATCTGCAAGCTGTTGACAGCAGACCTGAAGAAGTTACAGAACAAGAATAAAATTTATTTCTATGCCATTTTTAAAAATCCTTTTCTTGTAATGTGTTTCAATTTTGACATTGTTAATAGGGCAATAATTGATGCTGCAAGGGCTAATAATTTCCAATAAATTGCTGATTAGCAAAGAATTTTGTGTATAGATGGAGGATGGGGACACCTGAATCTGGCTGCAGGAAGCTAGCTGATGGTTGACTAGACCTTGGGTAGCGAAGGAATCCGGGATATTCTGAAATGGTGAGTTCCAGTTAAATTTTGTCTCAATAACATCACTATGTGAAGCTGATTGCAAAAAGCTCAACGAAGTTTACATTGCGATAGAGATATCTTAAGCATGCTATGTTTTTATCAGTTGACATGTTTAGATAAACTGTAAATTGTCAGCAAGATTCATCATAGGTTGTCATTATTTTTGAGAATGGGCATGACTTGACGATTCATTAAACATAGATGTTAATTTAAGGAAATCTCTGGAATAATGAAAGTGATGTTATTATATAGTGTTACACAGATGTGGTACTATATTTGTGCCGGTACGAGAAGAATAATATAATTAGATTTTTATAAACAAATAGCTTGGGCCCTTGGTTCTAGGTATTAAGTAAGAACTTGCAATATTAATTTCAATAAACCCTTTTCAGCTTTGGGAGAATCCTATATAAGTAGACCTAATACAATTAGGTTACATCAATAGGTAACATAATATAATTAGCGCTAAACTACCGTGTCAGTGGGACCGTAAGTAGTGGCAGCTAGATTCTAGGTTAGTAACATGTAGTGCCAGTGATATTATATTAGGTCAGGTCAGGTTAGGTTAGGTTACGAGCAGGCCGAGGTCATCGGAACTACTGGATTCACTATACCCGAAGTTCTACATGATACAAACAAAACTGAAATAGACAAAATATAAAATATCAGCCAAATATAATGTTATGAAATTAACTGTATTGCTTTATTATTATCTCTAGAGATGAAAATGGGGACTGGAGAAAACTGCATAACGACGATCTTCATAACCTGTTCTCGTCACCGGATATAGTAAGGGTAATTAAATCACGGATGATGAAATGAGCTGGACATGTTGCGCGCATGGAGGAGGAAAGACACATCTATAAATATTGACTGGGCTACCCGAAGGGAAAAGACCACTTGGGAGACCTAGACGTAGGAGGGAGGACACTATTAGGATAGATTTATGAGAAGTGGGATTTGAGAGGGATGGTTGGATGGAGTTAGCACAGAATGGGGTTGAATGGCGGGCTCAGGTAAGCGCGACAATGAACATTCGGGTTCCATAAAATAGATAATGTTCCTTTAGCTTCTTAGAAATTGTTTATTAGCCTACCATTGAGTAAGTAAGTAAGTAAGTAAGTAAGTATAATTTTACAGAGGATATGTGGGTGTAATTCCAGTGTAGGGTACCCCAGATCGCGAAGAGCAGGTTTTCACGCACGGTGTAATGTTTTTGTTTTTAAGCTTAGCTGGGTGACGAACTATGATTCTTCTACATTGCTTATCGGCAGGGTCGCCACATCTCGGGGTTGGTCCAGGGCCATATACTGGTCGCGGGCCCCTCACCAAACGCCGACCATTCTCATTCAATTGTCTCTTCCCTTCTCCGTGGAGCTTTCTTCTCGTTACTTGTGTAATAGAACATTTGTTCAAACTGTTCCATAAAATTATATCACATCACCGGGTCCGGCAGCCCCCCCCCCATGTGGTGGCCCTGATTAGCAGGTGTGCTGCATGTATAAAATTATTGTACACCTAGTGTGTGTTACCATACTATCATGTATAGCATAGAATTGTTATATTCCTAGTAAATAATATATTTTGTATTTTGTCTATTTCAGTTTTTTAGTTGACTTAGGTCACATTGTTCATTCGTCAGGTAATGTTGGCTTTAATGTCAACGGTATAAAATTGACATTATTCTTGAAAATCATAAATTGGAGCCAAAATCGGTACTTCTGTAGGCCTACTAGATATGAACATTTTTCGTCCCATTGAGAAAAAAAATAAATAGCGGGACAGGGGTTAAAATGATCGGGATCAATGGTCAACCTGGAGAAAAAGCTCCACATAGGGTCTTACTGTGTTGTAAAATTTTTAAGGTCCCAGAGTTTCATGCCAAGCAAAACAAAAACTTATGATGAGATCCCGCAGGCCTTTGAGTGTGTCACACTCTTACATGGGATGGAATAGCTATAGACTTCAATAATCTGTGGTAGTCAAAAGTTCCAGGGTCTGTATTCCATAAAAGGATGTAATTGTCCAAAAAGGCTCTTGTAAGGATTATGAGACGATACTGTTCCCAGTTTTAATTTTTATTCCGTAATTTTTCAGACAGTATTTTTTCTGCAAGAATATTCCCTTCTGTTTCAATTAGCCAATCATTAAGTCTGGAATCTGCTATAATATTGTGCGAATCAAAAGTTAACGATCTTTGGAAGAACCCCGAAGAGAAAGGCACGGTCCAGCTTCAAATGATCCGTAACTTTTTTCTAGGGACCTTTTCTTCAGAGTATGGCCTATCGTATATTTAATGGTGTCGTCATTACGTAGGACATAGGCTATACAGGAAATACGCATCTTCTTCCTGATTAAAGAAATAAAGGGCTTGGCGTCCGAAAGGATAGAACCCATTTCCTCGGATATAGAGTTAGTAGTAAACCTGTTTTAAACACTTATTATTACTTGTACACTTGTATTATATTTCGTTCTGGAACATCCTACACGTTTGAAGTCTATATCGCCGCAAGGACTGATGTAATATAAAATGATAATATTTATAGACATGCACAAGACCCGAGGGCATAATTTCAGAGTTTGCAAGGCCATGATGCAAATTCCATGACTTCCAGGGAGGGAGTAGTCCTTTTCATACAATAGGGTTGCTCAAAATAAGGATATTAACGTTGTGATGAATATAGTAGGCAGTTTTGTTACAGTACTTAAAACAGAGCAATAAGTTAAGTTCGCAAGGGTAAAGCAGTGCGAATTATCACCTGGAATACCACGAATGGTAACTATTTCACGAATAAAATTCAATATAGCCTAATTAGTTTATAAGGTATTAAAATACCTAGATTAATTATTATCTACTTTAGTCCGGAATACACACACATGAAATTGAGCACTACTCAAAGTTGAAGTCCGATTTGTAAATAGCTGGTGAATCTTCGTGCACGGTCTATTTAAGCGTTTGGGAGCTTCAATTAATATATATATTTAACCAAGGAAATCCAAGTAAAAATGTGTAGTCATATTTCGTTGAAAGACACCTAACCGTTCAACTTGCGTTGAGTAATACAAAATTTAACAAGTTTGGCTCGCCAATATATTAAAGGAGACTAATTTTATATTTTTATCTGTGATATTTAAAATAGTTTTATGCCCGGTTTCTATAAACTCGCGAAATACCTATGGGTAAATTATCCAATGGACAGAATTTACACAAGTATAACTTTTACAAACTCAAATAATTTAAAGGTAACAATCACATACACTTGTGGTGAGTTTCTAGATAAATGTTCTCTGGGTAAATATGAAAATGACAGAAAAAATGTTCCTACAAACTCGGGCTAGATCTTTCCAAGGGTAAATCGTTGGGTTAATTTATCCTTTCATGGATGGTTGGATAAAATTTAACCTCTCATAGGATCAATAATAATTGAAACAATGAGAATAAAAGCCTTCTGAATTAAATTAACTGTACAACTCCAAGGCCTTACTCATTATATCACCGTGGGTGATTAGGAACTAATTTTCCCATGGATAATTTACCTATATATAGGTATTTCACGAGTTTATAGAAACCGGGCATAAGGCTTTTTATCCATGAGCGGGATAGTTAGATACGCCGAACGACCTAATTCCCGCGAGTGGGTAGAAAAGTCTTTACCCACATAGATACAGTATCTTTTTCAACTAACATAAAAATAATGAAATTTAAATATTATTAACGTTAGTAGTCTGCCACTGTGGCTCAGGGGATGCGTTCGCACCTCTGATGCAGCGGGCCCGGGTTAGATTTCTGGCTGGGAGAAGTTACCTAAGTGGGGTTTTCTCTCATCTATGAGACGAATGTTAGTAACTTTAGGCTCTTGTGGTCCCCTGATATCATCCTGCTGTCATTATCATCCCATTAGTGCCTTGTTCGGAACGAGTATGTGCGTGGGATTGGTATGTCTCGTCCTAAGGTTCGTCTTTTCTCTGAGGTGGCCCGGCATTTAGCTGATCACATATCCGGGGAGGGCCTCCATTCCCTTGACTGGTAAACAAATGTATGCGATCCATATAAACTCCCTTCCACGACAGGTCGCGGTCCTGTAAGACCAGGGTAGAGTGGGAGAGGTTAAAGGTTAAACTAAGAGAGATAATAATAATACTGCCAATTAAAGCATTTTTATATTTTTGATAATATAATCCTAACTGTGCCAAATATCATTATTACATCGTTTCTAGGAACTTGTTTACATGACACATTGTTAATAAAGAAATATGTCAGACATGCTGGAATGTAAAATAGAAAGAAAGAAAACGCAATTTGTGTTCCATAGCCAGTACTGCCGGAAGCTAAAAGTATTTTGTGTGATTTATTATATGAAAATTCTTAACCAATATAAAAGGAGTATGCCTACGTATTATCCACTGAGTGGAGGAAATGTATTAAAAGAGTTAATGAGGATATTTTGTTGGCTTACATTTCGGAAGTCTTAGGAGAGCATTTCAAGTTTGTGCTTATATTTTTCCATGTTGAAAGCTTCTTTATTACTATATGAAAATGTTGACATATCGAAATTCTACGGTACCAATTTGCTAAAAAACAAAGTCCGTGGGATATAAATCCAATAAATCTAACATTTTTGCGCGAGATGAAATAAATAAATGCCGGTAACTAACTTTCAAGAACTGAGTAATTTAATCACATATTTGTTAAATAAACACTTTAATCATCTTCGTTTTTAGAGCTGCTTTAGTAATGAGATTTCATTTGTTGGATTGCAACGTCCATAGGCTAGTAAAAAAAAATTGTTAACAAATGATTAATAATATTGAACGTTGAAATATTGCTATTAATGCGAAGAAAGTAATGTTTAAAATAAAAATATAAATGATCATAAATAAAATTGGGCCTAATAAATTTCGAACAACTGTTTTGAACCCCACTCTCCAGGACGGGAAAAATGGTCAAGCTTCGTATGGTTACTTATCTCTCCTTGTAAGAACTGGGCGTTAAACAGATATGACAGTTATCCAGTGTCAAAGTGATTTTACATTATTCTAAAATATATTATTTATTTATTGTTACTTACATCTCTGAACTGCACACTTCCGGCTTCTCCCAATTCTGCGACTGAGGAATAAGCAGCTTCCGGCTGGATGAAGAGTTGACATAATGTCATCTCTTCGCTTCGGAAAAACGACCCCATGGCTTTTGTTTGCTTGTTCGCACCTCCTGAAAAAAAGCAAAGAAACCTCATAAAGAACGTGTACCATTTTCAGAGCTTATGTGCGTTTAACGAAGCTGAGTGAACACCATTCCGTAGGAAATTTCTTCCTGCCAGTTCTCCTTGATCAGGAAAAGCTCTTTAACATAATTTTATGAAGATATTACGGTTCTATTGCTACACAATTGCAAATTAGAAATATTTGTTTTTGTGATGAATATTTTCAAGAACTCACGTATTATCTCATAACTGTAGACTTTGGTTACTTGGTAGGCTACAGTTAGTTCACCATCCTCGTGAAGTATTATTTTTTCGTCTTTTTTGTCATAAAAAAAATCGGGGAGTGTCCCAGACCCCCAATGGGCCCCTGTCAGACCAAAACTCCTGGCTACCTTCCTGGTTTGATATACTCTTAAACTATTATAAGATTCTAACCTAGTGGGAAATATACATATCAGAAATGAGAAACCTACCTAGTTTTTGTGAGAAGAGGCTTCATATAACACACATATAGTCGTATTGCATATTCCAAGCTCACTGCACGGAACTGTAAATAACAAGTCTGACAAGTTAAATGGGGTTTAACTACTCGCAGGAGAACCGTTCGCTTATCGCCAAAACTAATTTTACTGTGCTGGATTTCAAAATGCCATAGCTGATAGAGGAAACTGATACTAATGCTTAACGTAATGTTCATACAATAAGACATAGGTGGTTCTGGAGTTAAGAAAATTGACGTATGTGAATCGCTAAAAGCTTTCTTATAATTAAGATTTTTAAAAACACGTGAATAATAACAGCAAGCGAAAACTGGAATGGCAAGGGTTCGATTTCGTTGCAGACTAACCTTAACGTTTGTAGTATTCCTAACCAATTAGAGCGAACGGTGAGTAAGATTAGGTTATAGCACGAATAAGGTTGGCAAGTTAATGCTCTATCAGAAGACAAAATATGCATGCAAATATGCTTTAAAATTGATAAAATATGCTCGGGAAATGAAGTATGCTCGGGAAATGAAGTATGCTCTATCAATTAGGCCTTAAGTAATTGAAATACTTTACTTTTTTTTTTGTTAGCTGAATTACATAATAAATTACAAAAAATAATAGAAGTTATACAATTTACATTACAACACTTAAAACAAGATAATTGAAACAAAGTAAATTGAAAACTAATGAAGTGAAACGTCACTTTAATATTCGTCCAATCAATTCAGAAAATGTTAGAATATGGTACTGCCAATTAGTTTCAATCGGTTGTCAAAACATTAACTTAGCCAAATGGGTTATAAATGTTTCAATTAATAGAGATGTGCACAATATTTAAAATATATTAAAAATAGGCTATGCCGGTAAAAATGTGAAAAATGAATAAAATATGTAGCCTAAAAATATTTTAATGTCAAACAAGTATTATGATGCATTATCGCAAAACTGACAAAATATGCAACAAAATGCAAAATGAAACCAATTTCTGTTATTTCTTCCAAGTCTTGTAAACACTTGAAATAGAATGAATTATTAAAAAGACGATTTTTCATAAAATTCAGGGTCCTAATCAAGAGTATTAGGTAACATAAAGACTGCATTTAAAATTATCGTTACATGTCTGACTAACTGGAAATTAAGGATGTCCAAGATCAACTCACTATTTGCATTTATAATGGTAATTTGTTGATACTGATTTTAGTTAAGAGACTGAGCCGATTCAGCGACTTCTTCCTAGAGGATTCAGTACTAACCACTCAGCCACGAACGACACTAGCAACCTCGCTTGAATATTGGCAATGTGAAGCGTTGTGTCACGCCTCGAGACTTTAAATTGTCTTTGTAGGTCTATGAGATGTGTTTATATAATATTTATTGTACTTTTCAGTTCGGAAAAATGGTATTATGATACTGATAACATTAATATCGAGACCTAATTCGTCTAAAAAGAAAAATATGAGAAGAAGAGAGTCTCACTTATTGTTTGAAGTCGACCCCCGCCATTTTAGCAAACTGCTAATCATTGTTTATCTTCAGTAACCGCTCGATTTTGACTGTTTAAGTTTAATTAACGGTAATCGGCGATTTCGACACTGATCGAAGTTGATGCTCCATAACTTTCCCTAAACATAGGTTAGGAAGAAATTATAAACGCTGTTCACACTTATCATTGTTGATTCACTTGGCCATCAGTCAATTAATAAATCACATTATCCATTCAGGATTAAATCTGTGACTTTCCCAGTTTCAGTGCAGTGCCTCGGCCAGCTGTCTCACGAGTGAAAGATTCCGGTTCTTGATGTTAAGAAAATAATAGGCTAATTACTTGCAATATTATAATTTTTTTCTACGTGTACTAACATTTTAATGCAAAGAAAATAAATGAGGCACTCAGAATACAAGAAATTGCAAAAGAGTTAAACGAGAGTTAAACTGTTTTATCAGCGTGAGTTGTTTTCAGAGAACAAGTGCAATAAGTTTAACTACTTCACTCTCATTTGAGTAGATACATACAGTAATTATGTACAATGTAATTTTTTTTTGAAGCCATAATATCTCAGTACCATTTCTATGGGCTTACAACAATTGTATTCTGTATGTCTTTGATTAAGAAGGTCGATTAGTAAGATATTTTCCAGTATGGTGGCCTAATTTTTCGGAACAGTTATGTCTATAGAAAGAAGCAATACAAATACAACGGAAAGTAGACACAAACTTTGCATACCATTCACCTGAAATTCATTCCTTTCGGATGTAGTCCTGTTAGTTATGTTTCAAATTATAAACCACGTATCCAAATATTCCACGATGTGCATAAATGTCTGGAATACCCTATATACCTCATGATATGTAAACAGATTATTAATATTCTATATGTCATTTCCCCTAAAGGTGCAATTATGTAAATGCCAGCATCAAATTTGTGAATTTTTAAAGTGCAACTGAGATTAAGAAAACATGTCAGTTTTTAAAAACTATCTTTTGATATCAGGCTTCTCATATCATTGTCCATAGATGCTGTTCCTATTTCCCTATCCTGAGGTCTAGGTTGGTTGAAAAATAACATAAATCTGATGAGTGGACCTAATTATCGTTAATGTAAGGAAGCAATAAAAATATATGACTTTATCGGTCACGAGCAAGAGTAGGCTAAAGTAGTTGTAAAAATGTGAGAGAGCCGGGTCATGAGCATGACATGAGTTAACTTGTGGGTTCGAAAGACAGCAAAGTGCACTTACAAGATTGCTGTTCTTCACAAATTAATATAATTTACACTCACTTACTTACTTTACTTACTCAATGGCAATAGAAAATTCCTCAGTAAGCTAAAGGAATATTATCTATTTTATGGAACCCGAAGGTTCATTGCCGCGCTTACCTGAGCCCGCCATTCAACCCTATTCTGTGCTAACTCTATCCAGTCATCCCTCTCAAATCCTACTTCCCTAAAATCTATCCTAATATTGTCCTCCCACCTACGTCTAGGTCTTCCAATTGGTATTTTCCCTTCGGGTCTCCAGTCATTACTTTTGAGATATGTCTTCCCTCCTCCAAGCGCGCAACATGTCCAGCCCATTTCATCTTCCGTGAGTTAGTTACCCTTACCATATCCGGTGAAGAGTACAAGTCATGAAGCTCGTCGTTATGCAGTTTTCTGCAGTCCCCATTTTCATCTCTCTTAGGTCCAAATATTTTCCTAAGCACCCTGTTTTCGAACACTCTCAGATTATATTCTTCTCGTAAAGGGACTATTTTACCTCCGGAAAATTTTACACTGATAGGATCCATAAATCAGGCCAAAGGCCCAAGCTGAAGGACCATGTCATGTCGTCTGTCCGCGTCTGCTTACTCAATGTATTTGCAGCTACCCTCCATATCTGGAGGCCGTATCCTCTATCTGCAACCTGAGGACGCGCCATGCCATGGTGACAGAGACCCACCCCTTTTATATATTACATGTGTATAGGTAAAATATACCTACACACGTACACATATACGAAGCATAGAATTTGTTATAAAGAAGAAGAGGACCTTCTCTATCAAATGCTTGAATGTTATTTCCTTAATAAGTACAACCATGATACCACTAAATGAACCAACTACCTTTATCATTATAAATATTGAGTGGTTGTCATTGGGAAACCGAGTTAAACCACTTTGGAGACAGAGATACAGAACGGGCGCATTCGGTCTCGCGATGACAACTGAAGAGCTACATGATGAAATAATAACTTCGATTAAGAATACTACGAATAAAGGCGAAGGGGATCAGAATGCTGACCACATGTCCCCAGTCCTGCCATATGTTAATGAAATCGTAAAAAGACGGTAATTACACAATGGTCGGGTGATCGGGCCTAAAAAACAAAAATAAATTGACCGACCATTGGAACCTTCTGATTGAGAGTCCCACACTCTTAAGTACTTCGCTCATTTTACGTAATAATATGTTCATGCGAAATAATAAACAAAAGAAACCTGTCCAGTCCGAATTTTGAAGCTATTCTACTAGACATTTTTCACATATGATCTAAAACAGTGGCTCTCAAATTGTGGTATGCGTACCCCTGAGATACATAGAAAGTGAAAATATTGTCCTATGCTGTATTTAAGATAACTATATCTGAACTGTTTAAGGAGACCATGCCTTTTGAAAGTTGAAAAACCTGTGTTTGTGCACACTATTCCAGGTTACCAAACAGTTGAATCAAAAGGTCATTGTGAGATTAAGTTCCAAAAATTTAACAATTTAACTATCATGACGTCCACCGCTGTGGCTCAGGGGATGCGTCCAATCCTCTCACGCAGCGGGCCCGGGTTCGATTCCTGGTCGGGACAAGTTACCTAGGTGAGGTTTTTTCCGGGGTTTTCCCTCACCTATGAGACAAATTTCAGGTAACTTTAGGCCCTTGTGGTCCCCGGATATCATCTGGCTGTCATTATCATCTTCATCCCATCCTCGCCTTGTTCTGATTGAGTGTGTGTGTGTGAATGGTGTGTATCGTCCTATGTGTTCGTGTTGTCTCGGAGGTGGCCCCGGCATTGGGCTGATCACTCATCCGGGGAGGCCCTCCATGTCCTTGTCTGGTCAAAAAGTATGTATGTGATCCAAAGGTAATCCCTCTCCCGACAGGTCGCGGCCCTGTAAGGCCCGGGCGGCTTGGGTCGCTTAAATCCTAAAAGGGAGAGGTAAAACTACGAAAAAGAAAGAAAGAAAGAACTATCATGACGAACGAATTTAACAGCAGTTTAAACGTCTTACGTGATCCTTGTTTTTTTTTTCACTAGATGGAATTAATTCAGAATAATAGTTCATTACCAAATAATGGCTTACAAATTCATTACCTCCTAACTGAACAGAGTAAAGGTTGGAAGAAGTGCGCTAGAATTTGCACTAATTGCGCACGTGCTACGACTGGCAAGCTGGCTCACCCATCTCGCTGAAAACTTGGATGAATAATACTCTCAAGAAGTAGGATTGAAAACATTCATTCTTAGCTATTACTTACATTTCATTTTGAGGCTAGCAACATTAGTGTCTAATAAACTTCCATACATTATTGTTATTGCGCAAAACTTGAAACTGACGCGAAAGCTCAGGCTGTTTTGTTGTGATGTTGTTAAATTTGTATCTCCTTTCACAATATCTTATTAATTACAATGTGTATTTGGAAGGTAGCCTGTGTCCTTTATAAATGATACCTGACTTAATAACAGTTTAGCATTCAGCCGTATTTTATTCAACCTGTCATTTAGAAAAGAAAAAAAAACATTATCGTGGGGGTAATTAAATTTTTGGCCATTGCTAAGGGGTACAAGCTTAAACAAATTTTAGAACCACTGATCTAAAATACATTAAAATCTGTAGCTTTAAAGAAACAGAAAGCCGTTAAAGATAATGTATATTTTAAAACTAGCTTCCTGATTGGGGGCTCCGCCCCCAAACCCCCGCTGAGGTTCTCGGGAAAGGTTTTTTAAAAGATCTATGAAAGATAGAGTGCGTGTATTTAGTCTGCTGTATTGGCTATTACCTTTTTCCACAATAAACCTGAAAAATTAACAGATAGAAGAAAAATTGGTTATTTCTGGACAAAAGTGTTAATTGGATTTAATTAATTATGAACCTGGGACCTCCAGAATGCGAGTCCAAGAGTTACATTCTCAACCACTCCGTTAGGTTTACGGAAATAATTATTTATAAACTTTCAGAGCCCTACGTGAACACTGTTTGATAATACCGTTGCCATGGAAACCGAGCCCTTTTTAGGGGGTTTTTAGGGCTAAAAATTAAATAAATAAACTTTTTGGAATTTACCTGTGGTTTAAAGCCTAAAAGCTATATGTGTACCAAATTTCAAGTTTCTAGCTCATCTGGAAAGTGGGCCAACATTAATGTCAGTGAGTGAATAAGTCAGCCATGTGGCTTTATATTATAGGGATTTCAACAAGACTTATTGAATGGGTATTACAAATCGTATCACAAAGTTAAACCTCCGAGAGTTCCATTTAAAAATGCTATGCTTTCGTAGGAATGAAGTAGGCCCATCCTTATAATTTTAAGTGTGGGAACTGTAGGAATGAAAAGTAATTAGGAATAGCGATGTACAGGCAGGCTGCTTGTCATTTGTCACATGTCTGCATTACGCAAGAAGACAAGCTTTTTATTGGTTCAAGATAACGAGAAGACGTGACAGGCCTTGGAACAGGAACATTGCTTCTACACCCAGAAACTTGTCCTGTTTTTTTTTATTTAATGCATTAAGCAAGTGCATGAAATTTACAAGAATGCAAAGCTTCCAAAAATACATATGGGCACATTTTTTTTTTAAAACCTGTATTAAGTTATTTAATTTTATTCGTTAATATTTCTCACAATAACTGAAACTTCTAATTTGATCAAATAATTTTCTTACAAGACTCGCTGCCTTTACCATGGATTTTAAAATGAAATAAGTTAATTATATATCACGTATCGGAATCAGATCACATATGCAGTGATAATACCAAAACCTGAAAATAATGTTTCTGTACGCAATGAATAGCTGAATAAACTCACTTTTAAACGTTGATGGTCTATATCACATAGGAGGGAAATAATCTAATGCAGACGTTCTAAAACTCTTTAGGAGCGATATCATTATCCTAGATTTGCCGTCACGGTGGTTCGTGCTTAGCGCGTGGACCTGACTTCCAAGCGCGGGACCGCTTCAAATCCCGAGGAGGCAGGCAGGCGTGTCATTCGTGGTGGACGAAGCCGTGACTTTGGGGGTTTTTCTCGGGGATCCTCCCATTTCTCCCTCTCATTCCACCAACACTCCCCCTCATTATCATCCCGTTTCCTTTCCCGGCTTTCGGGCCAATTCCCGCTGCATCGTCCGATGCGGGCCTTTCCCGTCCTTGCGGCCATGTGGTTGTTGGTGGTGTGCTGCACACCTGGGGGCTCTCTAGTGTGCCGCGACCCTAGGGCTCTCTTCGTGAGGGACCGGGGGTGTGGTGCACGTGGTATGGCTTCTGGTTCTAGATGGATGTTGGGGAGTTGCGTGGGGGCTCGTGGTGGAACCTGCTTCGGGGGGCCTTTGGGAATGCCAATCATGCTATTACCAGAGGTGGCACAAAGGGCCCGCATATGTGGCCTACGTGCTTAGGATCGTTCCCAACCCGCCTCTCCCCCCTAAGTGGGGTTCCATACAATTCAATTCTCCTAGATTGCTAATGCTTTGAAAAATCAATATAAAAGTTAAAATATCGCAACCAACTAAGCAGACTTCCCCAGGCCTAGTGTAAGGTGATTCTATGGGTAAATTTGATCCCCATGTTATCTCCCGCGTTAAAAAGTAAATTACCATACGGCAATCGCTATTAATGTCATTTCGTGAATAAAGTAATAAATGAACAGTATTAATGAAGTGAAATCCAATGGTTTTATGGAGTTGGATACTTACCATTTATTTCTAGTATGAAACATAATAATAATATACATAGGAATTTACATTTACATTTACATTATTTTACAACTGTAGCATTCCCCGAAAAATAAATTAAAGGAAAACTGATTTCTTAGCTAAAAATAAAATTATGAGTACACAAGTACAAACACTTAAAAAAAATTAACGAACTTAATAAAACATTCACTGCAGTAAAATAAAAATAAAAATTATTGAGTATACGCTTCATAATGAAGTTATGTAAATTGAACCATTGGCCTTGTCCAGAAAAAGTAGGCCCTATCTACCAAAAAGTTTAAATTTTGATGGAAAAATAATATTCATATGCAACATGAAATCCTGTCGATAAAGGCTATTGTTGTTGTTGGTCCCAAAATCATAGCGTACCATAATAATATAATTTTCTATCAGTCAGAAGCTACACTCTGGGCATTGTAACTCTTACTGTGAGTTGTGATTTTTGCACCAACCCTATGCATATCCCGATTTTTTCTAAGGATAGTAACAGGAACTCCTAGCAACACCCTGTGTACCCTGTCTTATACCGATCACATTGTTTCCTACCACATACATTGTTTTTCCGGATAAGATTAATTTATTGTTTCTTTTCAATTAATATGGCGATTTGCACATTAGAATGAGAGAAAACATTTTATTGAATAAAATGAGCTGCTTGTTTTACGCAAGTTACCATAAACACAGCATACCAATCAATCAATCATTCCTGACAATGGTCCATACAAAGGTAACAGATAAACAATTACAAACAAGTAGCTTGAGCAAAACATCGTTGAATGGAATATTTACTACATATTCTTATATAAATGTGATGGTACAACATGCCTAGTGAGTCAGCGATGTTTTCTGCCATCTGATTCAAGGATGATAAGTCCAGTCCCAGCTTCCTCAGTACTTCGGCCACTGAACAGAATATATCATGCCCCAAATAAAAGTCCATGGACAGTGAAATGCCGATCACCAAATTTATTCCTGTATTTTTCTTTGAATAAAGGAATACAGGTTTCATAATATATTATTTTTTCACGGTCTACATTGTTTGCTTGGTCGTCAAACCAAGAAAATCTACATAGGTCTGAGCATAATCTCCAAACGAATTTCACAAATGAACTTAAGTGTGTAAGAGTTTCGACAACCTATACATTGAGCTTTTCGAATATATTTTTAATGTAATGGAGTATTAACAACAACGCCAATTTGAATAGGTTTACTTCACATGTTTAGGCCTATTATTTAACCTATTACCCGTTTTACAAAAATGATTAAAGTATACACATGATAAAATAAAAATTGAAGCATATAAATCTAGATCAAATAAAATAACGGGGTTATATTTTTTTAAAATTCAAATGGGCACATCCAAATGAGCAACGCTCATGTTTGGAGGCCAATATCTATTTGCCTAAAATTAAAAATAACAAATCTTTTACACCATAAAGCAATGGACGTTTTAAAACAATAAGGACTTTCGATAGACACGATACTAATAGATAATTATGTTTGAAGTTTAGAAATAATAGACAAATATATACAAGGATGGCATAAACATGTGCATAGAATGGAGACAACCTGTTTACCTTAGTTATTATATAACTATAAACCACAAGGAAAACGAAGTATTGGCCGACCAAGAAGACGCTGGTGTGATCAGTTCAATTGACACTTTGTGGAGACGGTACAGGCCATAAATGGCCTAAACCGTATTGTTATTGATGATGATGGTGAAAGTTAAAATATAGCTCGGATATATATAAATATGTATCATGAAATAGCTGATTAATAGGGCAAGGCATTTGATGATTTTGCATCTTTTTTATATGAAGGTTAAAAAATAGCTCCAATGTACATATAAATGTATATCATTAAATAATTAATTAAATAAGGACACTTTGTTTTTGCATTATTTTTCTTTATTTTGCATATTTCGTAATTTTTCAAGAGATAGGTAATTTTTTGGCAATTTTTAGGTAATTTTCAGCATTTTATATCATTTTTGGCATTTTAGGTAATTTTCGGCATTTTAGCAATAACTTAAATATTTTTTCTTTCTTTTTAAATGGCACATATTTGCTAGGGGCAATTTGATGGGCATGCCAGTTCAGAAAGAATTTATTTTTCGCTAAGGGTGTCCAAGTACTGTAGTATAAATTTACTGATTTCTTTAGTAACAAAATAAGTGTGTTTTATATTGTAAATTCACATATAAAGCATCGTCATAAACTGTATTTAGCAATGTATTTAGCAATTAATTTTAAGTAATAATGGTAAATTTATTGGTCATTATTTTAAGATTTCGGGTCATTTTTTCACTGATTTTAGGTCATAAATGCATTTTTTATTTTGCATTTTTTCACTATTTTATGGTCATTAAATGCCTTGCCCTACTGATTAAATAAGGACAATGTTTTTGCATTATTTTACTTCATTTTGAATTTTTCGTCATTTTTAAGAGATAGGTCATTTTTTGGAAATTTTAGGTCATAAGATAGAGATGAGCACGATGCAAATCGTTACTTTCAGACAACAGACAATCGTGTTCATAATTCATTTTAATTCAGGTTTATTGTAAACACCACAGCAGTTTGTCTTGTAGCAATAAAGAATTATTTTTTCTTTCTTTTTAAATGGCACATATTTGCTAGGGGCAATTTGATGGGCATGCCAGTTCAGAAACAATTCCTTTTTCGCTAAGCGTGTTTAAGTAGTACTGTATAAATTTACTTCTTTAGTAACAAAATAAGTGTTTTATAATATGAATTCATATGTAACGCACCGTCATAAACGGTTATTAGCAATTCATTACTTAAGAACAAACTAATTATAACTAATAATGGTAAATTTATTGGAATTTTTTAAATGTTGTCATTTTTTAACTATTTCTAGGTCGTAAGTGCATTTTTTATTTCGAATTTTTTCATTATTTTATGGTCATTAAATGCCTTGCCCTAATGATGATATTTGCAGTCAATACTTTGCAGTGAAGTTCAAATCTACATGCAGCAAATTCCCGAAGGTCATTTTAATGCACACAATATAAACGACAATAAACTTTTTGTCCTGGAGTGAGATAATGCATTTAAGAGCACAATCAAATTGACAATATAGTTGATATAATAACATTGTTCTACCGTGTAAAGGTTTATTCAGTAGTATGAAAAATATACACTACAAATGATTTTCAGCAGCTTAATTTGAGAATGCAGAATTGTAACACACGCAGAGGAAATTAATTTTGAGAAAAAAAACCTCAACCCCTAGGTCTTCTTCCGATTATTATAGGAACCGGGGAAAATGTGATAGATTCTAAGCCTTTCTCCAGTTATGCTGTTGGTGTTGGTGGTTAGCCATGACCATGTGTAGAGGTAAGGAATTTAAAAGCCTGAAAAAAAAATCACACAGAGAACTGGAATTCGAATTATAGTACAAAAGTAATTCACTTTATTCACTCAACTCCCACAAAACGAAGTAAAGCCAGATTATTGTTATTTTTTGTGATTATTTACCAACGGCAGTCTGGGTCTGTAATTGTCGCCATCGTACTAGAATTTTGTTTCACATGAGTTCCCTTAGATGACAGTAAATCTACAGACACAGGACTGGGACATTTACGCACACATGTGCCATTGATCTGGGCCGGGATCGAACCCGCGAACTAAGGAATACGAAGCCAGTTGCCTGTTTCCACTCAGGCGGAAATCAGAGTAGCCTGCAGTGAGATAGTTAAAATTTGTCATGAATGTGATCGCTCAAGTTGTACTTAAAAACGAAAACATAATTACCGGTAGCTTAAATTATTAGCATTAAAAAAAATGTTTGAGAGCAGAATTTGTATGTCACTTTCTTTATGCAAGTCACTGTAATGAGCATATTTAACAGGTTAAACAATGTAACAACCATACCGAATCGAAGTAACAGTGACATGAAATTTCTGATAAGACTTATCTTGTCTCGACTTCACCTTCATACGACTAAACCACTTCCTCGTTAACTCCACTACTTGAGCAACACTGAACACTACACCCGTAAAAGCCCACAAGCGAAGAAAAGAAGCAACAAATCATAATCTAAACTAATAACATAAATTAAATGACGAGACAAGCTCTAGAATACATAATACCTAACAGCACTTTACCTGCACCCCCAGAAAGCAACGCCGTGCCTTCATGGGGAGGAGATGCGGGCGATGACAATGAGGTCTCCAGCTCTGAAGATGGTGTAGCAAGTGTCGAAACGATAAAAAAAGTAGAGGGAAATAAGCAATTCGCCGGCCGGCCTCTAGGAGAGAAACTGTTGCTTGTAGCACTAATCAAGCGACTTGAGAAATGTTGAAGATAATGTGCAAAACAATGTACGCCACCTCTCCTTCAACGGCAGCACACGGCGAGTATAAACTTATCTGAAGATAACTTATGTCATCCCTACATGGCAACCTTGCTCGACTACACCGTTCTGCATTGATGTAAGGCAAATACTGACTACTGTTCGCTGTTTGGCCACCAAGCTTTATTGACACTTAACAGAAGAACAAACTGTATCTGTTAGAGAAGGAGACTAGTGGAAGTGTGTCCTTCACATTTAACGATATCGCTTGTCTCGTAACTTATACTGATCATTAAAACCTTCTTACATGCACTTTTCCTTCTTCGTTGGGGATTTCCAGTGTAAAACTTCGATACTCCTATTACTGAAACAGTTACAAAATGCAAAAGGACAGGGTCCTATTTAAAAATAAGGGAAATTTGTCGCCAATCTACGAATCACATCTTCAGAAGGTACCTGACCCAAATACGAAATTTTGTTTTCATACGATTCTCCGTTTCGGAGCTAGCCTGTTCACAAACTTCCACACGGACAGACAGACACACACACACACACACACACACACACACACACACTGACACACAGACATGTTTCCAAAAATAGTATTTTTGGATTCAGGGGGCCTTGAAACGTGTATATATGCTAAAAACTCAACTTCGAATTTTGGGGTCGAAAACAATACTTCCTCTACCTATAGTACCTATGGTACGGGCAGAGGAAGTAATAAAAATTACAATTTTACAGGTGACAGGTATCAGTAATTTGTTTTACAGATTTACATTTTGACAATATTGTGTTTTTCATAATAGCTGACAGCTTTATATAAATGTCATGACAATTTTGTAGATTTGTATGACAATTTTACACATTGTTGTTTCTCAAAACTTTTGAGTTTACAGGTTTAAAGTTTGACCAATAAAGTTTGACCAATATGTCAAATCTTAGAATACCTACCATTTATAAAACAATTTTTGTTGATATATTTACAAATTTACAAAAAAATGTAGAATTGTCATTACAGAAGTGACAGACAATCTCTCTTTTGTAGGCCAAGTCAGTAGGTTATGTAAATGTTTAGCAGAACTTGGCAAACTGTTTTTGTAATTTAAACTTTCTTGTTAATAAACTTGCTAAATTGTCTTGTTAATAATGAACACTACATTTAGTAGTAGGCTACTGATATTGGTAGTAGTGAAAGTGATGAAGAAATAGACATGAGACCACGCAGCGTTTTTAGACAACGGATTAACTTTCGAATTCAGTGATTTTATATTCAAAGAGAAATATAATTCAATTATTTTCGATAGTAATAATCGATTGCTTAGGTATCACATTCGATGTTGAGATCGATTATCACACGCGTATATGAGAGCCATCTACAGAGTACTCAAGTTATCTTTAGGTTTGAAAAGGGTTCTTTCAGTCTGACAATTTACATTAATTTGCCTGTAATGTAAGGAAAAGTTGTAATATTTATGAAAAATACAATTGTCATGACATATTGACAAATTTGTCAAACTTGACATAATTGTCGTATTTGTCACACCTGTAGAGTTTTATGAAATAGGTCGTAGATTGATTCACATTTTAGAGAAAATGATAAAGTGAAAGTAAAAATATCTTGGAGGTCTTTTGTTCCTGGATGTTGAGGCTCCGGGATTTTTAGAGACTCGAAACACGAAGGCGGTAAAGCCCTAAGCTTTCTGCATCGGCTGCATTTCTGTTAGAGACTGAGACGATCCCAGGGCCAGAGTGCCACCACAGGATAAGCCTTGAAACTGAAAAATCCAATGACATAGTCGGAGACTAGTCGCTACCTTCCAGTTCTTCAGTGATGTCCCTTAACCAAATGGCCAAGGCGTACCCGCAAAGATGTGTAAGAAAATAAGTAGTTCATGACACGCAATTTTAATGCAGTTCTTATTTTGTCTTATCCTGTCAATAGTTAACTGTTGTTTGATTCGTTGTTATGGTTATTTAACAACGAGGATTTACTGCAACTTAGGCTTGTGGCCGTCGCCCGGTGTGCCAGAGAGAAATCCCGAAAACCCCGCCCAGGTTTGCCTTACAAGAGGTTTGAATCCGCGCCCTCCCGAAGGTATCTTGCGACAGTAGAGTCTCACTCGCTTGGGACTCACACAGTGAGAATATAAGTTTTTAGTGCCAAGCATTTTAGTAGAAGTGCAGTTCTACAGTTTCGTACAAAAATTTATTTCACTAAGCTTTCTTGTATTGGCGCTAATGAGTAAATATTGCAAAACTTCTCTCCTTAGTTTGCTTAAAAGGGTGACGAATGCTGTTTGGAAAGCAGACAGTTCTAGGAAGAGAGAGAAACTCTTCCATAAACATGAACTGTTATAATGAATGAGGAAGAAAGGATGGCCTTCGAATAATATAAATCGTTAATGAGTTCACTTTTTCTGCTACAAAAATGTGCTGATAACTACTTCAAATATACGTAAAAATACTAAACACGGGTAAATAGTTCTTGGTGTAATGGAAATTAGTTTCATAAAACTGCCATTAATAGGTAATTGGGAAATTTACGATAATTTATTTACTTCGGCTGGAGTTTGTTTGCTCTATTTGCCGATAGAGTTCAGCACACCATAGAAGTAAATCTCATTTGGTTATATCACCATGATGTTCGTATCTTTGTACTTATCATTCAACATAAAGATATCTTATCGAATTTACAACCTAAACTGTCGATAATAAATACCAAGCTGATAGAAGATGTTTCGTGATTACTGTACATAAAATATTCACTAAGAAAGCGTTCCGTTTGGTTACCTGGGGTTCAAATATCTATATATTCCAGTGAGAAATTTTTAGTTTACATAGTTCTTCTCTAGCACAGCTACAAGAAGTATATTCTGGAGCTTCTACCGTGATTCGAATTTCCTTCCATTTCTATATCTCCATTGTTTTACTAACCTGTCTTCAGTCCAGATTACTGGCACATTCTCGTACATTCTCCAAATCAAATTTCCCTAATTTATAAATCCGAAAGGCAGAATTCCCAAAAAATTTAAATTCCCAATTCCAATTCCCGAATGCTTTTATCCGAATGGTCTTTTTCGTTAATCCATTACGAATAATATATTAATTTTGCAATCAGCATGTTGTGTTATTTTCATTTTGTTGTATTGATTTCCATGGGAAAATATCGTGCAGCTCTATTAAAAATTGTACATTAACTATGGGAGATGTTTGCTAAATTTTTGGTAAGAAAAGGCTACCTTTGAATGGTTTTATTTTTCCCAGATCTGGAACTCATAAAAACTACGTTCTAATAGTTGGACGCCCCGTAGAAAAGAATGCAAAACTCGAAAATTAACAATCCGAACTGGATGAGAAATTGAAGTGATAAAGGGGAAGAACCGTGAAGTGGTAGAAACGGCGTGAGTAGGCTAATGATAAGATTAGAAAGATCAGTGGAAAAAATCCTGAAATTCCTCCCACTACATGAATTACGGAACGTGCCGTATCATATATATTATCTTCTAGAATCCAGAGTTGGCTAGTCATCACACATTTTGAAAAGGCTTCTAGGTCGACACGAAATGAAGTAAATAAATGTCAAAATACTGTATTAGGATATATTATATAACTTGGTGGGCCCATCACATAATTTCGGGTTTCTACATTAAATGACAATTTATCAAAAAAATTAAAAAAATTGAGGTATCTGCTAATTTACGCTCGTTTCCCCTAGGAAACTGCTTAATCCGAAGGGCATATTTGAAAAGCTACCAAAGGCTTTCATAAGATCATTATTCCAATCAATCTCGAAATATTTCATGGTACAGTATACCACAGTAAAGGTAAATACCATCTGTTCTAGCCTAGGCTACCTTCAATCAAGTTTATGTTCTTACTTCAACGTTTTTTGTTCTTATTTCACACATTTCTTTTGTTCTTTTATTAACTTTATTCTCAACACCGTTCCTTCTCTCTCGTTCAGCGTCCATCTCTCTATACACTGCAATGGCAACCGAGCAAAGCCACATTCAATATTAATTTCGCAATATTGAATACTGTCTACCCGGAAACACCAACTGAAATATTACTTTAGATTTTAGATTTCCTCACATTTCCCCTCCTAATTAGTTTTACTTTTAAATTGCCAAATTCCGGATACAAATTCAGCTCTAAATAAGTAAATTCTTCCTTATACCGAATTCCTGAAACACTTCTACAGCTCAGTGTTTCCTATTAATACAATAAATAAGTGACTTGGTTCTAAAAGGGCCAATGTCAATATCTTGCAAAAATAAGATTTATGCATTATTGAGCTCGGCTAGTCTTTATCTTTCGTATACTAAAAGTGTCAATGTCGATTGCTATTCATAGACATAATACAGAAACCTTACAGGCCAATGTCGGATGTTCTCAGCATAAAATGTTACTTCTATAAATGCTTCAAAGTCAGTTACCTCAGAAGCAAGTTTTATGACATTTTCTTTTATACAACCTTAAAAATCATAAAGAGTTCTGTTCGTATGACAACGGACTCATATATTACTGTAACAAATTAATTCGTTTTCAGGCTTTCAGAGATTCTTCACAAATGTGAAATTACTTTTTTCTTGTCATCTTATCACAAAAATCTTCCGTCATATTGAGTTTAGAGAAGAGAATACCAGAAGGAAAAGTGACGGATTTCTTTGTAACACACACAGACAGTTTATTGTGGACCACCACCACTACTACTGCTAAAAAGAAATAAGATGTAAGATGTGCGATAACTGTAGGTGTTCCAAAAGGACAGACCGTTTTCATCTCAGCTACTCTAAAGGTGGGGAAACTACTGAAACTGAAAAAATAAAACCAAATTTGTGAAGCACGAATTAGAAGTAAAATGTTTGACTTCCGCGTCAGGGGATTCGTTTGAGAGTTTGATTATAAAATATCTACGTCATTAATAATTTATATAGGAAATATTAAATAGTTATCGAAGGTTGAAATGCCAGTAAATAACTCCAGGATGCCGTTGAAGATTGCGACATTTACTATTTAGTCCTTGAAGAACTGCTTGAACTAACTGCAGCACTGCAGCAATGTAATAAATATACTATACTAATACATAAATAATAACATTTTTATAATAAAAGTAATATTTATAACAACAATATCAACAATAACAATAATAATTATATAATAATAACTATGATAATACTATACCTCTAGCAAATAAGGAAGGCGGCTGGAAGTGTGGAGAGTGCGTGAGTGTAAGGGGATTTACCTGGCTTCCAGCCGCCCTCCTTATTTGCTAGAGGTTTAAATTCGTCAGTCGAAACAAAGCTCTGGACGATATGTTGTATTTTCCACTTATATAGGTTATATCGGCTTCCATAAAATTATTTCCGATATTGTCTACTTTTGCACCTTAAACTTTAAGGTCAGTAATAAATCCTAAGTAGCTTATCCCTCCCTTATTTTTCATTGTACTGTAGGCCTCATTGCAGGTTCAAATTATTTTACAACATATTGTAATAGCATAGGGCCAGGCCAGATTTTTGTACTGTAAACCTAAATTGCATGTTAATTCACCCCGAAATATATGAAATGTCTTCATACCCATCTTTCTAGTACAAGGGCTAAGTAGAACCAGTGTATTAAGCAGAAGTGTATAGCCTGTATTCAATTGCAAATTTGCATTCAGTTCTATGTACGGTGGAAGTTTGCCTGCAGTGTCCATTTTTGCACTACTGTATCGTTAGAAGTGTTGCCTATCTAGACGGCGCAGTTGGCGAAGTTGACCTCGTAGATGTCAGCACTAGCTGAGAGCCATCTGCTTAAGAGCAGTCTTACATAAAGCGAAGTAAAACCATTAATAAAAATATTACTGGGATTGAGATCTGATGATGTAGGCTATGTAAAAATTAGTCAACATGCATGTTCTGGATAAATCATCATTAAAAGGGGTCTAGAGAATCGTATCTAAGATTTGCTGGGCCATGTATCAAACCGCAGTAACTTTTAGATATATTCATTCATGAACCACAGATTATCTATGTTGGACATTACATGATAATATTAGAGGAGAAAATTCCTCCGACACTGAGACTTGAACCCAGGACCTCAGTAACTTTTGTTTAAGACTTTTGTCCTTGTTTTTATATTTTTCGACACCTGGTTGGACATAAAATAATAATTTTTACTCACCTGTCAGAACTTAAAATAAAAGGACAAAGAATAGATGCAGACGGATTTACGGATCAAATGTTTAAACGAATGAGTGTTCACTTTCCTTACTCTACCGTACAACTTTCATTTTCACAGTGAAAGTACTTAATAGATTATTTATTTATTCACTGTATAAATTCGTCACCTCAAAACATTGTATGAAAGCAGAGATATAAAGTTAATCGAGTATTGCTTTGCGTAAAATGTGAAGCTTTTTTCCACGTTTACGATTGCCATTTATGGAGACCAGTAATTCTAAAGAAATTTTCCTCATCGATTTCAAACTTAGATCCACTGATGATTTCACTTGATTATTGGTTATATCAATATGTAAATCCAGTTCTGAAATTTAAAAAATATAAATAAAATATGACATACTCGCATGCCTTACCCTGCCTTGGGGGGATACAGGTTTGGGTGAAATTAATAGGTGAGAAATGGGTGAAATTAATCTTTTTAGCTCAGCAATGAATTATTATGATACCTTGCAATCTGGCATGTTTTTATTGACTACCTCTACAATTACATACTATTTTCAGACTTAATTAAACTGTTACAGTGACGGACAATTATCATTACCGAATGGCAGCCACATTACGAGCACTAAAATGTCGTTTCCGTGATGATTTCCACAAATGTTAATATTTTTGAGCGATTCTTTTTCTATCTATTTTTAAACATCGTGTGAAGAACATAATGCACAATCTTTGGAATATCTACGAGTACAGTATAATTGTTTTTTAAAAAATAAATCCATTAGTAGCGTTTTTACATTTTCTTTTGCATTAAAATATATTTTTTAAATAAACTATTAATATTAAATCAATGATTACAGATGGTGTTGTTAATGTAAGCTTAACAAGGAGGTAAATAAACTATTTATGTTTTCAAGCACGCAGACACATGTTACCAATTATGAACCCTTTATTTTCAGTCAGAACACGATTTCGATTTTTCAGGGTAAAATGAAGTACATTACCTTCAAAGCTATAAAAATGAAAGGCAGTGTTTCACCTGTAAAACACCCAATTAACTTAGGTAATAATCATTAGCTTATAAATTCATAACGTTCCTATGGGCTAAGGTAGTTTTTCTTAGATTTGTAATAAAATAATGGAAAAGAAATTGAAATAAAAATATAAATATTTTGCAAAATTATATTAAAAGGTATAAGAAATACCCTATAAGCCTAATAGATCTGTCTTTCATGAGAGGTTCACTGTTCACAGAACTACTACTACTACTACTACTACTACTACTACTACTACTACTACTACTACTAGTAATAATAATAATAATAATAATGATAATAGTAATAATAATAATGGGTCGCGCAGTTAGTATCGCCCTGGCTTTCTGTCCCCAAGGTTGTGGGTTCGAACCCGACCCAGGTCGATGATATTTATGTGTGCATTTATGCGTGCATGTAAAAGAACTCCTGCGGGACAAAATTCCGGCACACCGGCGACAGTCACAGGCCTAAGCAGCAGTACATTCCCGTCGTTAAATAACCATACCAACCAAGCAATAATAATAATAATAATAATAACAATAATACGCATTTTTTAACGTAATTAATCTAATCTGGGCTCGACAGTTCCACATGTGACTTCAAAAGGCTTTATATGGTCATCTACTTATCGTCAATATAGAAAGAGCAGTCGGACTGGGTGGAACAGTCAGTAAGCTACTGACTTTCTGTTCCCTAGTTGTCCGCTTCATTCCGGCTCAGATCGATGGCATTATATGTGATTAAATACGCGGTCACATGTTTTATATATATATATATATATACATGCATGTCAAAGAACTGCGAGAAAAAAACTCCGCCATATATAGGCTTAAGTAACAGTACACAACCGTCATTAAACAACCATACCATTACAAACAATAGAGAGAGAGAGAGAGAGCAGAATATTGGAATGTGTATGGTATCCTCTTACGGTGAGGAAGCACGTGGAACAGTCACAAATTTCCGGTGTTCGGCCGAGGACACTGGATAGGGAACAAAGCACTTTCCCTTGACCTTGTACCTACTTTTTGAGTTACATAACGAAATTACTCCGCGTGCTTATGACCGGACTGGTCTTGGTAACTTCACTTGTGAACTCAGTTTGGGAATATCAGAAGAAGGGTTACCGGTTGTTCGATTTTTCCCAGAATACTCCTTTTCCCCCACAACTGAAAATCTTAAGAACCTACTTAACTAGTTTATATTATAATTCTGAGGTTCCAAATTATAATTCTGAGGTTATTAGATCATCTATTCACTCATACCCATCTAGAAATGCTCATCTGCTAGCCCAGACTGTCCAAGACGGTTACAAATTTCAATTATCTAGGTATTAAAGTTCTAAAATATTTTATTTTCAATAAGTAGGCCTACATTACACAAAAATATACCTTTCAAAAACCCGAGATTTCCATCGAAAAATAAAGTCTCGTTAAAAATATCGCACTAAAACGAAAATTTAGCGAAAACACACAATTTCATATTTTTTCGCGAGTGCAACACGACAATATTACGGCCTAGAAGTGTTTGAAACAAACAATTCTCACATCATTAATGGTAATAATCACAATTCATGAATTGGTCTCTCACGAAAACTAAGTAGGCCTACCTCAAATAATACAAGCAGGTCTGCTTTACTATTTTTATTCTTTGCCATATTGCGAGGGTGGCACAACTCACAGGGACATTATCAGTGGTATAGTCGAGGGTATACGCAGGTATGAAGGTTAATTATTTTAGGACTAAATTGAAAAATATGCTTATTTGCAATCCTCTGTATAATCACCAGGCTTTAAAACTTAGTGCCCGAACCCACAGAGGGAGATGATTCCGGTTACCAACAACCTGAGTATAGGGGGTGGAGGGTGATTGCGTAGGCTGATAAGACAGTCATGGATAGTAGTACTGAGAAGTCAATGCGCTGGTAGTACGGTGCCTCTCAAATTGGTCAACAGTGTTCCTTGTCATCATGCGTGTTTATAAATATATAATACGTGTTCGGAATACCCAAAGTAAAGTGTTCTAAAACGCAAACATATATTGAAACATTTGGGAGGGACTATTACACAAAAACAGGAGAACGTATCGTTTTGCATGCTTGTAATGTGAGTTTAGATAATGAGAAGTTATTTTGTGGTCTTCCTGTATCTGTATTCCGGTTTGTTTACTATCACGTGAACTAGCATATGGTAGCTAGTGCATACGCCGAGCAAAGTCTGTACAGTACAGTTGCTGTTAACATATTCGATCGGGCACTAAGTTTTAAAGCCTGATAATCACTATTTGAGTTTTATGTATTGTTAGTTATTATCTAACTCACGACCTGGCCAATTGAACCGTACTTAACAGCTCAATAAATATGATTATCATTATGATTACGATTATTGTTACCTTTGAGAACAGGAATGTAATTTCCACACGGAGTAAGCAAGGAATTTTCTGTATACGGACATTTTATCTTGTAAGCCTAAATTGCTATTGCTGTTGCAAGGATTTGCATTTTAGAAGCAAAGGTCAACGGCGAAATCTGATGTCAAGCTTTCACTGTATCTCTTCCCATCAGAACAACTTTTTAATCACATAACTTAACTTATTCTCCAATGGTAGTCCCATAGCCTCGAATTTAGTTGTTGAGGTAGGCAGTGGCGTACCAAGGGGGGTGCGAACGGGGCGGCAGCACCGGGCGCCGTAAGGAAGGGGGCGCCAAAATTGAAAAAGGATTTTTTTAGTTTAAGAAAAAATAATTTTTTCAGGCAAAATATAAGGTTTTATTGGTCAAATTTTCTTTATTACTTTCTTTAAATACTGCAGTAATATTATTTAGAAATGAAATAAACATTTTGTTTTAAACCATTTATAGACAATCCGAAATAGGTCATGGGCGTCGAGCACACAGGAAAAGTTTACGGTGTAATTTAGCAATTTTATCAATTGAACGTGATGTGGCGGCTGCTACTATAGACTTCAACTGTATTATAAATAAGTTTGCATCCATCAAGGCTAGGAAGGAACATTTAAAAAAATTTGTTATGACTGAAACTTTTCTCTTTATTTTTTTTTTCAAACAAACTAACTTTATAATACACAGTTTTATTTCATTCATATTTTTCTCTTTATAATGTGTTAAAGTAACATACTACTTATTAAAAATAAATAATTGTGAACATTAAACTGTGTTTAAATTAAACTCATTGAACCTTGAACACTTTAGTGTTAGGGGGCGACTACCATCTAATTAGCCCCGGGCGCCAAGTAGCCTTGGTACGCCACTGGAGGCAGGGAATTTTGCAAAGTTTGCCTTATTGTAAACATTCTTATTCTTAAATGCAGCTTGAGCATCTTCAGTTCAAGTTGCATCATCAACTGCAAAAATTACATAAACCTAGAATCGGAAATTCTACATATTAATTTAAGTGAATAATATTTAGTTTCACATTTGAAAATAATAATTTGCCAAACGAAAGGTTGAGGTTGCAAACCGTTAGGTCTTTTCTGGGTACACTCGGGGTATTGTAAGAACAGGAAAACCATTTTGTACTGCAGGCCTAGTATGCTTTTTTCCATACTCATTTAACATATGGTGTACTACTCTGTGGTAATTGTAAAAGTTCAAAAGAAGTTTTCATGTGGCAGAAGAAGGCTGTTGGATGTATAACTGGCATTAGTCCAAGAGAATCTTGCAGAGAACATTTAATGAAATTAAAGATAATTCCTCTACCTAGTGTGTGTGTGTGTGTGTGTGTGTATATATATATATATATATATATATATATATATATCTACTACAGTCTCTTTTATATATTAAATATATTAAAGAAAATATTGTAGATTTTAACCTAAGATCTAATGTACATATAATATATAACACAAGACGAAAAAGCCTTTTGGACGAAGATTTTACTACTTGACTAAAATAAGTAATAGTTTTAAATGCGTAGGTATGAATTTTTTTAATAAGCTTCCACCAAATTCAGAAACAAGTACCCATAGATTCAAATCAGTTCTGCAAGAATGGCATTTTATAGTATAGAAGAATTTGAATCTTGTGAAGACGTTATTGTATTTTAATCTTAGTTGTAGATTGTTTGTTACTGACGCTGCCTATTGCTAGTTACTCTGCTTAATGGCAAATAATGATTATGATTATGACCAACATGTATAAACATTAAAAAATGCAGTATTAATGCGATTTAATATAAAATATTCACTCAAACGTAAAAAAAATGAACGTAATATGCAAAATAACCGTAAAGCCATGAAATGGATAATTAGCAACTTTGAGAACTGTAACAATTCTAGAGTGATAAGGAAAAAGCGAATAAGTAAAAAAACCTAAGTTTCAGGAGAGAAGAAAAACCATTTATTTCCACAACATTGTAACAATATTTAGTTCAGCCCACCCAGATATTTTACATAGTATAAGATACTATTTTAAAATATCTGGTGGACTGAACTAAATATTGTAACAATGCTGTGGAAATAATTTTTTTTGGTCTCTCCTGAAGTTTGGTATTTTGACTTATTCACCTTTTCCCTATCACTCTAGAATTTATATAAAGCATGCATTTACATGGAAATCATGTATTTAGTGATAAGGGATAATAATAGAATTTTAGCTAAGAAGGCGAGATTGGCAGTACCTCCAGGAAGTGATGCAGGATGCCCATATCCACGGCGACATTTCTTTGTCTCAACACACACTGCACATGCTATACATATTGACCCCAATAAACAGCTTGAACTGCCGCCGTAGCAGTCTCCCATATAACCACATCACTATAACCTACAACTGTCGCTTTCTTTGAACTCTTCTTGTACGTGTACAATAAAATTTCATGCTAGTTCATATACAAGGGACTTAAATTAAGCTGTGCTTTTAAGCATGTCGAGTATACTCACTTTCTTCACAGCATAGTGGATTTCAAGACAACTTCTTCCCATACCATCGTTTTTATACAGAAGAATAAAATAGCATTGTTCCCTAATCTGTAGATCTATAGTCTACTGATAATCATCAGGTTTTGGGGTTGGTAAAAGAATGTGTAAGTTTTGTATTAAAAAAACTTATTAATTAAAAAAATGTCATGTTGAAGCTCGTGACAATATTTTATAAGTATTTGCATTTCTCTGGACTTTTATCATCGAAACATCCAGTAAATACAGTCATGATAATAATAATATACTTATTGTATTAAATCTTATCAAAATATCATGAATTCAGATAAGCAATAAGTAGACTACACTTTATCATATCCCATCACGTGTATTGTTGATATCTGCAAATACCTGTGATCTGATTTCTCATTTCATAGCAGTATCATGGCCTCTGCTTTATGAACACTTCAGTCTGACTAGTATAAATCCGTTCTCGGACACTTTTTCCCAATGGACAATTCATAAAACACTTTCCCATAGCCTACATCGCTTTCCCATACATCCCATACATCCCATACATCCGTTCTCGGACACGTTTACCCAGTGGACAATTCATAAAACGCTTTCCCAAAGGACAGTTTTCTTGATTGCTTTTTCGCCAGTTTTTTTTTCACGAAGTATTTTCCGAAGTCATTACACTCAAATTTCACTTTCTTCTAAATTACATTTCCTACTACATTACCATGTTAACTATTGCAGTGTGTTGTAGGCTTCAATTATTACTATGGAACTGTTAGCATGGTTTTCATTAAAAAGGCTAAACAATCCGGAATTAATTATAATATCTCGAGGAGAAATAACGTTCTTGAATAGGTTTATTCAATACAGATGGAATTCTAAAAACATTAAACATAACATCGGGGTCAAAACGGATTTAAATCAATATTATTCAGTATTCACAGGTTACTGATGTTTCATTTCTGAAACTTGAAATAAATGTTTGGGGAAAAGGGCAAAGATTGGGAAAATATAGTTTTGGGAAAAATAACTTGGACTAAGTAAATTGAAAAAAGAGGGGTACTGCAAATTTTGGGTTGGGTGTGAGATTGAGATAGGTTCTTCTTCTTTCTTTGTGTTAGGCCTAACCGCCTGTTCTAATATTTGGTTAATATTTGAAATTAAAAGTTTGGATTGAAATATGAAATACAAAAAATATAATTTTTTTATCATTTGTCGATTTGCCGTGTATCTGTGGAACCCGTATGCGGGAGACTCAATTTCTCACACAATATACAAACCCCTGCCGGACTGCTAAGAAGTTAACCCAGTGATTAGGCCCATAGTTTTTTTCTTGTACGTTTAAGTTGTAATATTACATGAAATAAAACATTTTCTTCTTATTTATTTTCCGTCATTTCATTACAAATTTAAGATCAACTACTGTGACGTACAGGATAAGTTATTAATTTAAGGGTTAAATATCTTTAGGAGTTTCTAACTCAAATGTAATCAAACCATTTCGGGGTCTGAAAATACACCATCCAAAGATGTTAAATAGGTAATAAATGTCTTTAAAAATGATAGTTTTCTTAGAAGATCTACTTACACGATTTACGATTCAGTGAGTATTTTAATGATCCTAGGCACATGGAATCAACAACACCTTTTGAAGTCCGCTTGTGATCACTCTATATATTCTTGAGCAAATGACAGTGGTATTAAACTGATCCTGTGAACAGTAATCACCTCAAAACGTGATTGAGAGAGATAGTTGCTCTTATCAACCTATTAATCACCAAATTGCTCGATTGCTCAACGCTATTGGATATATTATAAGAGAGGTAGAAACACGCCTCTAGCAAATGATGCATGGCTTGACGTTTCAAAGTTTATTGTTTATAACATGAACAATGCATGCATAAACATAGTCAGTGTATAAAAGTAAACAGAAATGATTTTGACAGTACAATGAAATTGTGATATGATTTAATAAGGCTTATATTAAAATATTGAGATAAGATTCTAAATGAATTGGATTGCTTGTTTTAGCTTGAAGGCATGTTTTACAATGCTAGGCTATATGGGCATTTGTTTGTTAATTATTTTTAAGCTCAAATTGAAATATCTTTACGTTTAAATTTTCATATATTTTCTAAGGCCATTACAATAAATTGTACATTTAACATAAGGGCTGTTTTCGGTCACTCTTAATTTGCTGTCAACTTTTTGAAAATCATATCTCTGCCTTGTATTGTAATTATGCACTAATGCATTTTTTTATCAAATATTTAACATATTTTTTAACTAGCATAACTACCTGAAAAATATATATAGCATAAACAGTAAGTAACTTAAGTTACTTAAATAAATGTCGACATGAACTTCTTGCCTGTAATTTTGCCAAGATTCTTAAAGATTTCTTTTGAAGTACAAATACTCTGTGCATATGAGTTTTATGGGTGCTGTCCACGTGATAGCTCAATTTCTATTCAGTGTTAAAATCTATCTGTGTGACTATGAAAATACTGATCATGTGCTCGAATGGTAGAAGTGAATACATTACCCATGAACATTCAACATAATTCGAGTCAATAAACTATGCCGATATAAAGATACAATATCCATATAAGCATACCGTACTTATGAAAACTTATCGTTGAATGTCGTATTTTTAGTATTCTAAGATTTTGATTTTGAAGTTTGAAGCTGTAGATAATTATTATCTTTGTCAGACACACGCGCAAACATACTCGTACTAATTGCTGTAGGAAACTTGTTAATTTTCTCAACAATGGAGAAAATACAAGTCACCATTTGTACAGACATAAGCGGAAATAATGATGAAGGCCTATCCAGATTTTAATTCCAAAATATTTTTTAAGCAATTGGACTTTAATTTAAAGCAATCAAACTTGAATTTCCGAACATACTACACTAATAGGTTGTTATTTTCTTTGTAGACATTTTTGTAATTTTCTATTGATATTATAATAGCATGTGATGGGATGTTTGGTCTTGTTTACATGTTTAGGGCTTTTCTAATGCAAATCTTTTATAATTTCTCATGATTTCTTCACTTAGTGCATTTGTTGTATATTCTTGTACTTTGACTTTGTCTATTGCTTCTGGCTTAACGACAATAAAATATTTATTATTATTATTATTATTATTATTATTATTAATATTAATTCCTTGGGAGAACTTGATGCTACTGTACGTATTCCATGTGTTAATTCACTGACTGATTTAGGCCTAGGCTTGTCGTAGAATGTATTCTGGTATTCATCTTCACAAAATACTGGTAAGTTCATGGATACGGATACATCCAACTATTCCTCCCTTGCAGAAATTCGGTCTACTACTCCGTCAAAAACAACTATTACTACGGGTACACTGTATTTCCAGACATAAAATAGTGGAACGATCACTTCTTAATTCAACGGAGAAGATCCTACGAAAATTCACATGTTAGCGAACAGATAATGTAGTGTAGTGACGTCAAGAATCTAGTTCTCAACATGCCGGCTACACACAGATACGTGGACATAAATCACCGGTGTTTGGTATCCAGATACGTCAGCACAATGTAAAACCCATGTCTGACTTTGATAAATTCACTATCGAGTGAGCTTAAGCAGATGAGAATGCAAAATATCCACGAGCGTATTCCTGTCTGGACAGTAATAATAATAATGATGTTGTTAATAATAATAAAATAATAATAATATTAGTAATAATAATAGTAATAATAATAATAATAAACTCCAACATCAACTCATCCAGAATCCACCCCCGTATTTACAAATACACTCCAGAACCCATTCTTGAAACTGAAGAATCCCTGGTATATTGGGATAAAATTATAACAACAGATAAAACAGTTGACTATAACCGACCAGACCTGCTATTGATAAATAAAAAGAGCTCTAAGGCAATTATAATTAACGTCAGTATCCCATCCACTCATAACTTAAGGAAACCAGAAATGCACAAAGTCTTTAAATACCAGAACCTGGCATTAGAGATCAAAATCATGTGGAAACTTCAAACTGAAAAATTGTACCAATAGTAATATCAGTGGAAGGTGTGATCTCAAAATTTTTATCAAAGAACATTCAAGCCGTCGGAATTCCAGTGAAGATAATCAGCAATATACAACGAGCAATATTACTCCAAATATGCCACATTGTGAGAAAGTTTCTGAGCTTCTGAATAAGATATTCTTCTCAGTAGTATCAATACCAACAAAATTTATGAAACTATAGTAATAATAATAATAATAATAATAATAATAATAATAACAAAACAGTACTCAAAATCACAGAAAAAAATGCTCATAGATAAAACTGCAAAGAAAAAAAAAAAAAACAAAACAAAAACAAAGTCAAGAAAGACAGGTTACAAGTCAAAATCAAAACCAAACGAATGATCCAGATCAGTGAAGATGAAAGAAAGCAAGATTAGAATGAATGAAGCAATACTGTGCTAAAATTAAAACACAAAACTCTAAGAAGTGATTGATTCAACGTACCCCAAAGTTGGGTGAAACGGAGAAGAAGAAGAAAACAAATCTTTCATTCTGAACGAAGGATTTCATGTGTTGGCCTATGCTTAATGCAATATAGCCTACTTTTCTGGCTGTTGAAGGTTATGTCTAATAATATTGTGCTTGGAGTAACTGAAATAAGATTGAATGTCTTCAACTGAAGGAAAGTTCATTCCATATTGAGGATGGAAGTGCAGCATCATCAGAAATATAATTTTCTACGATAGGCTTATCAGTATGCGTGTGCAAGCATGGCTCTAAGCATGAGAAAACGTCTTAAAAGGCTGACCAGACTTTTTTTCTGGTCAAACAGGCAATTGGAAATTTATTTCAGGAACAGAGTTTAGTATTAACTGTGTGGAGTCGGAAAGCTAATATGATAACACAATAATCATACTACCTAATGAACTATTATTTTCAGGAAAAAGTGTAATGAAGTAGGATTTTTTCCCTGAAATGTTGAAATTCCTCTAAGCAGTAGAGTCCCGCTAATCCGGACCCCGCTCGTCCAGACTTCCGGTTAATCCGGACGGGATTCGAAAAGAATTAAAAAATAAAGATTCTTTTGTGCTGAACATTTTGAATTTTAATCACAGAGATGTTTTGTGTTGTTTATTCTATATCAGTTCTGATGCAAGTCCATTGGAGGAGGACAAATCAGTAGACAATGTAAATATATTTTTATTCAGCTTTATTTAATGTCGACCACCAAGCCTACATCACTACATTATAGTTTTCGTAACTTCCAGGAGGATTCACAATGTAATAATAATAATAATAATAATAATAATAATAATAATAATAATAATAATAATAATAGTTATAATAATAATAAAATCTGTTGTGAAACTTCCTCTGCCCAAATAAAAGTTAGCCTCTTAGACGGAGCCATTTTCGAGAAAATCTCGACAAACGAAATTTTCTTCATGTAAAGTTCACTCAAAAATAAGAGAAATTCGTCACAATCTTCGGGTCACATCCCCGAAAGGTACCTAACCCAATACAAAATTTTGTTTTCGTACGATTTTCAGTTACTAGAGGCCGTATTGCAAAGAGCGCGTACTCAGAGTAAGTGGCTTATTACTACCCTTCAGACAATTTTTTCGAAAACAGTTTCAAATAAAAGTTTTAGCTTTTAGTATAGACAACCCATGTGCAAACTTCAAAGAAAATCGTTAAAGCCGTTTTCGAAAAAATAGCGAAGAAAGAAAATTTCTTCATCTAAAGTCCCCTTAAAAATAAGAGAAACTTGTGGGCAATCTTCAGATTACATCTTCAGAAGGTATCTGACCCAAATATAACATTTTGTTTTCGTATGATTTTCTGTTCTGGAGCTAGATTGTTCACAGACATCCACACAGATACTGACACACAGACATGTTTCCGAAAATAGTATGTTTGGATTCAGGGAACCTCAAAACGTGTATTTATGTTAAAAACTGAACATCGAATTTGGGGTTCGAAAACAATACTTCCTCTACTTATGGTACCTATGGTACGGGCAGAGGAAGTAAAAACTGTAAGTTTTAAATCACATATCCATAAGTTCGTTCAAAGATCCCTTCTGACTTGTTTCTCTTAGGTATAGCATGCATATCAATCAAGTGATAAGAGAAGACATGGAAGAAAATCTAGATATAGAAAAAATTAATATAATTTATACAAAATCTCATTAAATTCTTGGTATAATTAAATGGATCAGGCTTGGACTATATTGCCAGCCATCTCTGTGCACGGGCGGAAAATTGTCCAGAACTGTTCTTACCATCCATTTATGTGACGCATATGTTTTTGGAATAACGAACTGAAAATCGGTTAGCACACAGAACATGACTAGGCAGGCCTTGAGGAATAAAAACACTATTACATAACAGTGTCACATGCTGAAAGTCAGGTGACTATCATCTTACGTGAGCTTTGCAAAACTTGGCATCCCTCGACTGCAGCTCTTCTCCTGTTTCTGTATCACTGAAGATGACCACAAGCTGGTCGAAATATATATGATAATTAAAACACCTTAATATTGATAGGCGGAATTGCTGCATTTCATTAATAAAAAAGACTGTTTCTATCTCGGCGATCAGCTGTTAGTAACTTCTCGTCTTTTACGATAGATGACAAGTGACGGCGTACAGGAACCTCAGGGCATCTCTTGCGTTTTATTCTCAAAGCAACGTACATTGAAACACACGAAATGAACGTAATTTAGTATAATATTATAATTAACACGAACAGAAATAATTTTATTTTAAATACAGGTTGTTTATTGTCGGTTTGAATTGCTGCCCTAAAGGCTGTTCCGTGCACGATATTAATCTATGGAAAACAGTGTTAGAATGAAACTCAGTGTCGTAATGGATGTCTTTAAGAAAGCTTATTATAGTATAGAAAAAAATGTTTATTAGCATAGAAGTGCGAAACCACGTTTTAAATATACTGATGATAAGTACAATAATTTTTAGCCGCCAAGCAGTAGTCTGAAAAAGGTAAAATTAGAAGTATATAGCTTTGGCATAAGAGAATTCATCCTATTGTGAATATATCTTTCTTGGAAATGTTATACGAAATCTTCTTTTGACGTTTGTCTCCAAATATTGCTGTGTTCATTTACTTTCCATTGAGAAATGTGAAGATGTTTCCGATACTGTGCAAGCTACACTACATTTCACATACAATAATCATAAAATGTATGTTTTACAAAATCAAATCTTAAAATGTTTCGTCATATCCATTAAGTAGTAGGGCTGATTGGATAAGATACAGTGCGATTAGAAGTAGAAAAACAACAGTTGAATTGTTTGATAAGGAATTATCGCTTATGAGATAAAGGATCAATATTGATTCACATTAACACATGATAATAAAGTGACACAAATCCCCTCACTCTCGTGGTACAATCAACACAACGAAACTGAGCAGGGTACTGACTGGCAAACACCGATCACCAAATTAATACCAGTACTTTTAAAACTCCCGATTTGTTTATTTCTTCCCGCCTCCCTGGGCAAAAGTCATGGCAACTTTTTCATTTTTTGAAAATGTGGGGTAATTTTTAAATTTTTAAATATAGAAATGAAAAGGGCAGAGTATGGAATATATGTATGATGAGGATTATGAGTATTAGATGTAGGACAGAGTAGAGAGCAGACACCCATAAACATGCATACACGACGGCATCGTGCCACTCTACTGTATTGCAGTAGTTGGAAGCATGAAAGCACGCATAGCCCAACCCATAAAACCCTCGAAGGTCCTTGTTCCCTAAGCTTCCACCAGCTGTCTGTGGCATTCTGTGGTATTTTCGGTCCAAGAAAAAGCTTTTCTGATGTAAGCACGCTGTTCACATCTTGTCTCATCCAATCTATACTGCGGAAGATTCACAACTTAATTCCTCTGTTCATAAAAAATGCCATCAAATTACGTATCTTTATACGTAGTGTTTTTATGGAATTCAAGACGATTTCAATCCGATCCCATCCCACGTTTTAAATGTTGACTTTGAAATTGAAATCCATCTGAATCGCGTTTTCAATACGATAAGCTTATTTAAATCAATTTGAATTGTCCATGGAAACGTAATACTGAAATGTACCAATCAATTTTATGACCATAAATAGATGTAAAAATTATATAAATTAGATGTATAAATTAAATAAAATAAATTATAAATTAGATGTAAAAACAGCTCTAATGTTAAATCTCTTGGTTAGGGAATTTCCTACAGCTGTTAAACTTTATCTAATTATTATTCAATTTTTTATTTTTTCAAGTATATGTAGGCCTAGGTACCAGAACTAAAAGAAGTTTCTTGGCTCTACATTTAAATAAATGCCTCAATCTGTAGCCTAAACTTTAGGGATTTCTTCGACAACCCAATTATATTAAAATATTTTTGCTGATTTCACTATATCTTTATAAAATGGTAAATAAAGGTGAGTGGAGGATATAAAACAGCCATATGCAAACTAATCCACGGCAGAACGATGTCGTTTTGATTCATTAAATGGAACGTGAGCTTAGTTAAAAGTACACTAGGAACATAATGGGCAAGAATGCAGCTAGTATATTTTGGGTCATGCTGCAGAAAGAACTCTCTAGTAAGAAGTTGCTTAAAATATGTAGGCCTACCGTGAAACGTATTAATTTAGGAATTATATGGAATGATAGTATTTATTAAATATGATATAATACTTTAAAATTATTCGTAACTTCTGTTACAAATTATAATACAGATTCGTATATGACTGATGCTGTACAGCTCCATATTTTATTTAAATGGGCTTGTCTTTTTTTTTTAAATCGACAGAACATGTTAAGTAATCCCTCCAGATATTGTAATATATATTGTATATTGTGTAAGATATTGAAATATATATTGTAATAAGGAGGATTATTTGTGTTACGTAAGTATCTTAATAATATGATAATCAATACCAATAAATCATTGCGGCCCGCTAGTGTTTCACCGAAAAGAAAATGCCCCTTTAGTTAAAAAAAAGTATTGAAGGCCATTGGTTTAGATCATCCACTTCTTAACACTGATAAGCTAGAAACTTGAAATTTGGCAAACTTATACCTTCTAGCCTATAACCAATGGGAAAATTCCAAAAAGTTCAATTTAAAAAGAAGAAAGAAAAAAAGAAAAAAAAAATTCCCCTCCAAAATAAACTTTGAAATTTTTTGACTGCGTATTTAAACGCTTTAGATGTTTTAACAAAAATAAAGGAATAGGCCTATTGTTGACATGAGGAACTTCTTGTAAATTCGATCTGTTAATATTCTAGTTATCCCATTTATTCCTTCACAATAAGCTGAAGAAACTTTCTCGAGATACTGGGTCTAAACACTCAATAGTTTTTGAAGTATGGCCTATTAACTCCATCTGACACTTGGTCTTATCGGTTTACATGATTTTATTTACATACATTTTATTGGCATGCACATACATGGCGAGTATTAAAGTCAAGGCTTGGATTCGCAAGGAGGATTATTATCTAATCCGATAACCTTCTCCATTCTCGACTGCAGTTGGGAAACCGTGGCACAAGGCCGTTGATGCTTCTTAAGTTATGGGACAGACTATAGCTATGAGATAATTACGTTCCAAGTTCCATGCCAATATAACAAAATACTACATAACCGCTTGGCGTTATGATATGCAAATGCTATAAGCGTTGGTTGAAAAATAAAATCCAATTTAATTTGCTGCGTCACTGCAGAGACTTCGCTAGGTCTTGTCCAGGATTCTATTTCAATAAATTTGACCTACTATTTGAAATAGAACAAAAGATCTTACACTGACAAAACCATTCATTTACAAAGAACTTTCGTTATCTATATTAATAAAAGGAAGTGTCTGTCTTTCTGTCTGTCTGTCCGCGATGCCCAGCGAAATCTACTCAACGCAGAGATCTGAAATTTTAAACATAGGTGGACTGAAGGGTCGGAAAATGCACCTCGAAGCCGGAATTTTAAATTTAGCTTTCGTTCGTGAGTTATGAGTGAAAAACGGACAGATAAACATGCGTTTTTTGCGTTTTCGAAGCATCGGTTTTGAGTAATACATTTCAATCTCAAATCAATTACAGTAGGCTTTGACTATTTTTGTCATACCTTGGACATAAAACCATCGCGACCGCTTAAATGTTGTAAGCTCACGCTGGTCGATTCATTTGTTTATAATGTCAAGGCACGCATATGTAGTCCACGTGATTTAGGTGTTAATAAATATAATGATTTAACTATTAGGGCTATGCTCTTAATTTTTAATTTTTAAAATAATTATCGTGGGCGAAGCCGCGGGCACATGCTAGTTAATAATAAATACCGTATTTTACGGACCATAATACGCACTTTTTTTACTTTGAAAGTTAGGTGCATCTAATGGTCCGAAAGAAATGTGTATAAATAAATAAAAAATTCTATTTTTTTCAGCTTTTATTATATTTCTGATCATTATTGTATTCGGCTTTCCACTTACTCTAATCTCTACTGTAAATTAAGTGTCCTTAACTTGGCTTTTTAAACGACTACATGCACATGCTAGCGTTTAGCCGTAATAAAATTTAAACTCAGTTTCTCCGTTTTCATATTGCACACCCTACGTTTTTCAATACTTCTTGCGTCACTTTTTTATGTCTGAACTTAAAATCCTTAGCACATACCCATAAGAGATAACAAGAAATTATTTTAAAGTGCGTTTTATGAAATGTTTACCTTATATGTCTTCTTTTATTCCTAGTGAACTTTTTATCGTTTATGGAAAATACAAATTATAGTTCTTTTCTGCAGGAATATTATATTATTAGTGTATAGGTCCATATATTAGGCTTTCACGAAAAAAAACCTACACAATTGATAGAGCTGAAATGTTGCATGAAGGTATACCCGGAAAGAAAATAGGATATTAGCCTTTTGGAAATGGCCCGGGCGGCTTGGGTCGCTTAATCGGCACGGAGAGCCGAAGATCCTGGTTCAAATCCCGGCTATGGCATTGAATTTTTCATTCTGACTTCACGTGTCCAGATTGTACTTTGTTTTTCACAAACAAAACGAAATGTCCGAAAGTAGGCGAAGTAATCATTCTACGAAGTCTACAGATGTGAGAGCAATGTCGTCTGTACAAGAAAATGAGTCTGACCAAGCCCGGAAACAGATTCAAATAAGATGCTGCCATCTAGCGAGACACCGGAAGAACAATCGATATAACTAAGTGGTAAACTAATGTATTTCTTAGACAATTCTAGGCCTTGTTCAACTTTGTGATCTTCGTTGAGTTACTTTAGAGAAGCAGAGATGCAAAATGGGGTTTAAACAGTTTTGGAACAGTTTTAACCCTAAATACACTCCTTGTGTGAAAATAATTTGGATATTGTTTCAGTTTGTAACATGAAATATTTCGTAAGTAGGTCTGACCCAATAAAATATTTTTAATTTTGCGTACATATGGTACCGGTACTTGTTATTTGCTTATTAAACTTGAAAAATACTTTAGTAACCTTAAAATGATTCATAAGCTATACCATATCCTACAATTTATTTATAAATTTGGACTAGAGTTCCACTTTTGACTTTGACTAAGAAAACAATATCCTTTGACAAAGTTGAGTACCCCAAGATCTCATATAGATATGAAATTACAACGTTGCATAAATCATGAGTAAGTTTAAGAGGAGTGATAGCTACCTCACAGCTAACTTGCATCTATTTATTCAAAATGCTAAATACATTTCTGTCAGCCTGGTTGACGCAGTCTGTATGGCAATGGCTTTCTGTGCAAAATGTCGCTTGTCAAAAGGGAATTATCACTATACAAAATATTCAGAGGTCATTATTCATACACAAAATATCTTAATATATTAGACAAGTATTTCAAGGTACCGAAGTAATAGACTAATTAAAACTGTCTTTTGGCAAGTAGATACTATCTGCATCGCAATTAATTAATCAATGATAACGAAATCTTAGAAATCCCGCTGACAAGAATAATGCATGACGTGACCTCATCTCAGAGGTTTTCATTGACCTCTCACATGCTCGAGGCGATCCAGCAAGCAATGAATGAAACATTCAATCCTTGTACAGCTGCCAACACCTGAGAGCTTATCTGCACATCGTGAGGTCATTGCGAATGTATATTACAACAACAAGTAGTCTCCTTTGGAGGACACCACGAGCGGATTGGGGGCGTCTCGTGATCAACTTTCAGCGACTTGATTTATCGAATTAGCTTCTGCGCTTCATTGTTTTTACAAGAACATTTCTTTCAATTCTAGATATCACAAGAAAAATTGTAACATAGCTTAAATAAAATTCAGTATTTAAAAAGACGTGTTTGTTCCACACTGTTAAAGACAATACAAATTTTTAACGATTAACCAAAATATGTTTTATTAATTCTAATTCGCGTAGGTAATTAACATGATGTAGCAATAAATAGTCAATGATGAAAATAATTTGGAGACTTTATCCGTTCACAGCCATATCACAAAAAAACATATTAAGAAGACATACTTTGATAACGACATCCTGTAGGATACAGAACGTAAAATAAAAGTAAGAAAGACATCGAGGCCATTACGATTTCAAGAGTTTTAGGCTGCTATTTTTTTTGGCATTCGGCTCAGTAAGTAAGGTTTTCTGCTTTACGGACCGGCTGAATCGACTCTAGGGACATAGTGCCACAGAAGGATTCATTTGATTGAAAAATCCCGTTGACTACGTTCTTCCAGTTGTTCACACTATTGTGTTGTACCTATTCCACACCACGTAAGACTACTACTACTATAATGTTAATAAAATGTAATAAAATATAGGCTTGTAGTGAACTTATTTTACGAGGGTTTGTTATAAGATCTAAAACGGATTATCATATTGACAAGCAAGATTATAGTCATATAAATAAAATAACAAGGGGGACATAGCCTACGGGTTTGGGTATTGAAAAAATAGGCGAAATTCGTTATTTTTCTTTTCCTCAGCAATGAAACCTTGTAATCTGATATACTCTCTATTGACTACTTCTACAACAATAGACTATTTTCAGAATTAATTAAATTATTAATATTACGGGTAATTATCGTTGAAAAATGGCAGCCACGTTTTGTGCCCTGAAATGCCGTTTCCATGACAATTTCCACAAATGTCAATATTTCTGAGTGATTCTTTTTTCTACCTATTTGTAATTATCACGTGAATAGCATCATCCACAATCTTTGGAATATCTACAGTATAAGTATTTAAAAAAATTATTTATGATGAGTAATTTTTTACAATTTCTTTTACGTAAAAAATATTTTAAAACTAATAATGTTAAATCATTGGTTGTACACAGTGTTGTACATTTGATACCCTTAACTATGCTGGTGTTTTCAGGTTGCGCTAATATGCTGGTGGGGTCTTATAGCCTATACCCCAAGTAAAAAAATAATAAAAAGGTAAAATAAAACAAATATTATTTATAAACCACAATATTATGAAAAAATACAGAATTGCTAATGGTTAAAGAAGGTTGTTAAAAAATTTTCAGATCCAAAATGGGCAAATAGGCTAGAAATAGAAATAACACCAATTTTCACACCAATTTTTAGTTTTTATGTCTCTCTGTAGAGAAATACAACATGCTCGTGGGGCCCAAACGGTTAAAAACTATGATATTTCACTTTTGAGCGCCTAATGCACACCACTTCCAGCAACGGTCAAATAACAATATTATACTAAGATTACAAAAAGCCTCAATGACATCTCATATTTAACTCGTGAAATATTACAAAACAAAAGAGTGGAGGGGTTGCCCAGACCCCACAAGCACAGTTAAGGGTTAACAAATAGCTAGAAAAGAGAATCACTCAAGAAATATTGATATTTGTAGAAATTATAACGGAAACGACATTTCAATTCCCAAAACGTGGCTGCCACTTTGTAACGGTAATTACTCGTAACTGTAATAGTTTGATCAATAATTCTGAAAGTAGTATGCATTTGTAGAAGTAGTTAATAAAGAACATGTCAGATTACGAGGTTGTAGAGCAATTCATTGCTGAAGAAAAAAATATCAAATTTAACAATTTCTCAGTCCCCCTTAATTTGCTAATTCACGTTTTTGGCCTTGTACATTTCTGGCAATATCCCCAGAATCCGTAAGATAAGCATTTGTGGTTGGACACAAACCCAGACTGTAGTGTACTATGTGGAGAATAAGTTAATAACAGATGAGAATATTCATATTAAATGTAAGGAAATTCACCATGGATGAAATTTTCCACAGTATTGTTATCAGTATTTTGCTGTCCTTGCAGTTTTAAAGACTAGCTACTAAACCGTTGATGTGTAAATGGTTTTATTAGTCATAAAGCTGAAAAAGCAATTATTGCTTACCAATAAAGGAAAGGAACTAAGTTTGATATTCTTAGTCATATAATCAAGCTATGGTATTAATTTATTTTGCTTGCAATTTAAAAAAAATTAAATATGCTCTAAACTTCTAACGTAGCTGTGCTCTACAACACATACAAGAAAGTATAGAACATATGGTCATTACTAGGGGGTGGACGTTAATGACCTAAAAGTCACTTAAATGTGATCAATAAAATTCTCTTATTTTTATGAAAAATTACCTGAAATTAATCAAAATTACATTGAAATGTAAAAGAGTTATTATTTTATTTTATAACTTCAGTTTCATAAAAAAATTAAAACTGACATTTCTTTCAACACGTTTATAGGCTCTCAAGACAAAAGTAAAAATCAAAACGTAGGCTAAGTACAACAATTTAGTATATTAATACAATATGTAAGTAATTTTACTTATTAATTTTAAGAATGATACCTCTTCATTATTTAACTTTATATTTTATTTAAGGAAAAGGAAGGATTAGTTCAATGTGACTTTTAAGGCGTGCTGTTCTTATATTAACTACCGGTAGTGTTTGTCACTTCAACAAAGAAAAAATTCTAAAATGCTAGGGGGAATAATACAAGTAAAAGTACACGATTCTGCTTTGTTACAACTTTCAATCTATATTTATATCACTGGGCATTAATCTATGCAAACTATAATCGCAATTTTCTCAGCTTCAATTTGCGTAATAATTTGCCACATTAAAATATAACTTCACCCACAAAAATTGAGAAACAGCTATCATTTTTTTTTTCACAATATACCTTACAATTTGTGCAATAAAATGGCCAATCAGATTTCCTATATAGGTTTTAGTTTTTTTTAAAGTTAGTATAGCCTAATCTTAGACCAGTTTTAAAATTTTTTGGGGTAAAATATTTTTTAACAAAAAGCATAAACAATATAAAACAGTCCATCAGTAAATTTGTAAGACAAGCATAAAAGAAACTCACACAAAAAAATTCAAAATATTCCTGTCGGAGAAACTAGATTTCTATTTTCATTTTTTTTTTAAATATGAGATATTAGAATAAAATTTTAAACGTTAGGTTTACATTTTAATTAAGTGTGCAAAATTTCAAGTTTTTAGGACCAATAGTTAGAAAACCATTCTCAACATTTTAGTCATCCCTAAGTTATTAAATTCCTAAAAGCCGGGTTCGATTCCTTCCTAGGACAAATTTTCCTCTACAGATTACCGGTATAACATTGTTTTAATTTACCTTAACAAAGCAGAAGTCCAAGTTCCCTCGCTGATGTGGACTCCAAATGATCGTGGGATCTCTTCTTCCTTTTTCCTGACGCTGCCCTTACATAAGCGAGCAAATCCGCTAACAAGTAAGTATGATGTTACACTACACTAAAATAGAACGTAAACACAATCAGCATAGAATTTGATCACCATGACATAACATGTATCCTTTTAAAGATCCAGTTCTTCTCTGCGAGGAGTCGTCGGCACTACTAAAATTATAATTACATTAAACCACTAAATTGGTCATAAAACGCCCTCACCACAACAATTAGCTCTTTTCAATGCAAAACAAGTAATAAAAGCGATAAGAAAACAATGCAGTACTAATAGGATTTTTTTTTTATTCATCGGCTTGTGATAAAACTCCTATCATAGCAGATAACACAAGTACTTGTGCGTAAACTCACGTTGGTTCACTTTCCGATTGTCAGGTGTACTTCACTTCTCGGTTGGTGAATATGTAATCCACGTAACACGAGGGACTTGGTGTGAAACGCAACGGAAATCCCCAAACATCTTTTTCACACGAGAGCTAATGACCGTAAGATAGGATTCTCTCTTTACACTATATCATTCTTCGTTGAGGCTATCTTTCAGCGTCCTGTTGCCAAGGTAACGTTGCGAACTTGACATTATCCTCTTCCAGACTCCAGAGAAAAAAAAATTGACGAGCGGGACGCGTTAGCAAACTGGTTGTATAGCTTATGTGTTGTGGTTCCTGCAACCTCTCGAAACCGACTGTCTTGCAGCTACTGACCCCGTCCAGTGGAAGCGATGGTGGCGAAACTCGTACAGTATATCGCTATAGGCTTCAAGGATATTGTTTATCACGAGCTTTGTGTCCAATATGTCTTCATTCATATGGCCAATGCGCGTGAACAGCTAGGTGTCATAGTCCAAACGTAGGAAGACATTGCTTATATTAACTGTACTTACAGTAGCACGACATGAAATGCTTACATACTGTACTGTAATGAGAACCGTTCAGACAAGGAATCCGACCGGTTCAGAGTACGAGGTTCAATGCTTAGTTTATGGTTGCTATATTTCCTGGTACATATTTTGTTTGGTTACATGTCTATTTTTTAATCAGTTTATCTTGTTATATAATCTATCAGAAAATTACTAAAAATGAATTAAAGAGTAATAACTTTTAAAATTTCGAAAGAGTACATCTTCTTCTGCACTTCAGGGGTTTAGGGAAGTGCATGTTCCGGCTTCAGAATGCGTCTGACCGTCGTTTCCCTCTGGTTTTCCCGGATGTCTTCTTCCTTTAGGCTTGTAGTAAGATGCTTTTCCTCTCTGGTGACATTCTCTCGATATGCTGTCTCCATTCAATTCTACTTATAGTCTGTTATTTTTGCTTCAAGAGATGTTATTTCTAATTCTTCAGTAATTTTTTCGTTCGAGATTTTATATAAAAGAGTAGGCTACATCTTTAACTGTTCTCAGAAATCTCATTTCGGCAGCCTGTATTTTTTTTACCAGCTATATTTAATTCCACGTTTCGGATCCATAAAGGAAGGCAGCCACGGCCATTATTGGATAAAACTCCATTCGAGTTTCTTTTCTGGCTTTAGTTTTCAGATTTCTATTTATTGTGACACATATCTGCTGGAAAATGGGTATTTTATTATTAAGTCATTTTCATATTTATACCTGACATGTATTCCTAAATATTTAAAACTCTTGACTTGCTCTAATATGGTATCATTTGCTTCAATTTTGGTTCTAACAGTATATTTCCCTTGGAAGGCCATTGTTTTTGTTTTATTTTCGGAAATTTTAAAATTATAATTTCACATAGTTTTTGCAAAGTATACACTGCTCTTTCCAGCAATTTTGCAGTTTTACTTATTACTATTATTTATTATTATTATTACTTGGTCATCCGCAAATGTAAAATAAATATAAAAATTGTCTGCAGTACAGATGCCTACATCAATTTTAAACATCCATTCTTTAATTAGATCATTCATAATCTATAAATTTTGAAACAAAACGGGAGATAAACTGAATCCCGATCTTACACCTTGATTTATATGTATCTGTTTGCTGTACCTTCCAAGTCCAACATGTATGCTAATTATCGTGGACTGTAGGGTGGGTGTTTAAAAATCTCCCAGCTGAACTTCTGCAGGAGGATTGCTATGAGGTGTTTAAACATCCATCCTACAGCCTGGAATACGCTCCCAGTGATTTCCATATTTTCCTACACCTCAAGAAATGACAGGGAATGACAGAGAGGAGGAGATGTTTGTCACATAGTGGTTCAAATCCCTGGCGGCAGACTTGTACGACCCAGGTATTCAGAAGTTGGTTCCATGGTATGACAAATGTTGCAATTCCGGTGGCAAATATGTTGAATAATAGCTGAATACTTGCTGTATCTGTTGGAGTATATATATAAAACCAAGAAATTATGTTTTGTTTCTGTAAACGGCCCCAGGGAACTTACTTTATGGACGCGCCTCGTATTAAAGACGTCCAAATGTACAAACAAACGCCATCAAGTTGCATTATGACTTACCGCATGCTTTAACTATAAAGCAGTTTTATACAAATGAATTTAAAAAAAAAACTAACCTCTCGAGAAAGATAACCAGAAAATAAAAAAGTAATTTGGATGAAAATGTATTTAAATGAGGGCTTTTTGTCGAAAATATATTTTAATGAATGGTCTGTAGAAATAACATACAAATCGGGACTAATAAACATTGATTTCAGTTTCCACATTAAATAATAAGCAATGGAAAATTATTATGCGGATGATAATGAAATAAGTTTAATAACTTTAAATATAGAGAACCTTATACTTGGGCTTCAATAACAGCTTACAAATTACCGAAGTTTTTGTATTATTAATCTGCTATTTAAACAAATATATTCAAAGTTTAGTTTGTTTATCATTTATGATAGCATCTACATGTATTCGTATTTTAAAATGATCCGTAAAGAATGTACATGTACATTATCCTATACTAGAGACGTTCAAGAGAATATGATCTCACATCTGGCTTAAATGGGCCTAGATGTTTTGCAGAAATGCAAAAGTCAACCATGAATTAATATTTAAGGCGTACTTCTGAGTAATTCTTGACGACCTACGTATTATGATGTGGGTTTCTAACAACGATAGTAAAATATTTTTAAAAGGAATACGAAATCCCAATTTTGGTCAACTTTTTCATTTATTCTCATAGATTCCCCTTAAGATCTTTCAAATTTAACAATACCCATGATTGATATACATCATATACATCATATTTTGATCAACTACAGGCCGATAACCATAGCAGTTTAGTTAGGAAAATCTGTGTTCTACGTTTGTAGGATTATCTAATTTTATATCCGCCAAGACATGGCCTTCAAGGATTATGAATTGAAATATTACGGACAAATAAAAGCAACTCGTTCAGAGAACCAAGATTGATTTTCCATTGAATTCTGTGTCGTGTGACAACATCCCTATAGTATAAAGCCACATGGCTGACTGACTGACTGACTGACTGACTCACTGACGTTAATGTTTGCCCACTTCCAGATGAGCGGGAAACTTGAAATTTGGTACACATATAGCTTTTAGGCTGTAAACCACAGAAAAATTCCAAAAAAGTTTCTTTTTTTAATTTTTAACCCTAAAAGCCCCCGAAAAAGGGCTCGGTTTCCATGGCAACGGTATTATCAAACAGGGGGCGGAGCCCCCAACGAGCGAAGCGAGTCGCAATATAAAACCGATTGTGTGTTGGCTGATCTGTGACGTACATCGGCAAATACACAATGAATCAGCAAGGAAGTAGTGGTGATCTATTTATAATACAGTCAACACATTGCTGACGGAGAGTGTGACTTACGAAATTTTGTCAAAAGTACCTGCCTTATACAGATTCCATTTATCTTCATTCTTAAAGCATTTTCCAAAACATGAAAACCTCGTCTCATTTCACTGCCAGAAGCCCGGGGTGTCTTTGAGGAATGGTTTTATAATATGTCCCCTCTTAATGAGGTTCAACCATTGTTCACTCCCACTAGTCTGTGTATTTAGAGAGTACACATTCTTCCGACGTGGCCAGGATTCTATGTTTACACCTGGGTCCGAAAAATGACATAGTATAACACTAATTTATACAGCGATGCAACTATTCAGCACCATACAGGAGTGTCCGTTAAGAAGTAGTGGGGGAAGTGTTACCTGGGTAGCTCCAAGAACTGAGGCTTTTATGTTTTGGAAACTACTGTAGTAAGTCTATGAAGGTGTTTTGTTTCTTCCTTGTTCTAAATAGAGAGAAGTATTGAACTTGTGTTACTATGTGTTTATAAATTCCATGCTGTATTCTCCTACGAGGGATTTGTATGTCGTGTATAAAATAATTCAACCTATTCCCACGTATAGAATGTTTTAGTTAAAATATCAGCTCATAGCTTTGTCAAATCTAAAATTTACACTTGTCAGTATTATAAAACATAATTACAAATTATAGCTGTCAATTTTCGTAATTTTTGGACAATATATTTCGGCTATTCAGCGAGCAGAATAGGATCACCTAGAGAAAGAAAAAGGACCTGAAGATGCGAGCATAATAGGATCACCTAGAGAAAGACATGGTTCCGATCCCAATAGGTAGATTTTTGTTCGAAATCTACCTAAGAAATCTAAGTTACTAATTACAAACCGTTGTTCTCCCCCTAAGACTGTTAATCGCCTTCCCAGATTGGGAAGCACTGGCTTAGATCAAAGAAGTTAAACAGATAATTAAGTACGCTCTCACGAATTCAAATAAAAAATTCAACGCACAAGCGATTAAAGTAAACGATAGGCCGCGGTGATTAATTTAAATATAACATATCCTTCCACAGGATTGGTCACTGAATCATGAGCTAAATAGCCATTAACCAAAAAACATGCAATACAAGCCCGTTGCAAAAATATTGTCGAAAGGACAAGAAGCCCCTTGAGTTATTGACTAGTCAACACGCAGTACACGTCTGTTGGAGAAATTGTCTGAGGTGCTAGGCGAGCGAGGAGCCCCTGCAGTTGATGACTAGTCAACACGCAGTACACATCTGCTACAGAAGTTGCCTAACGTACTAGGCGAGCAATAAGCCCCTGCAGTTAATGACTAGAAAACACGCAGTACACGACTGCTGCAGAAGTTGTCTCACGCTCTAGGCTAGCAGTAAGGTATTTAAGTATTTCCTTACTCTTTTTCATGGCGTCTTCCATCAGAAAAACATGTAGGATAGTTTCTAATGGAAGACATCATGAACATGAGAAAGGAAAATAAGCTAGGCCTACATGAAAATTCGGAAGAATAATTAAACGGGCAGAATACTAGAGTTAAGCTCCAATATGATGTTCACTACCTAAATCGCATACCGGTATGAAATTCCTTAAAATGTGCCGGTGTGTAATTAGCTGAAGTAGAGAAGTCCCGCATACCGGCGTGTACTATACTATACCACTCCAGCAACAATCACTATATAGTCTTATACTCTCGATCTAGTAAAAATAATTATACAATACCTTTACATAAATTAATAAATTTCATTTTTATCAATGAGGGGATGTTATATAATAAGTAGGGCAAGGCATTTGATGATTTTGCATCTTTATATATATATATTGTGGCTTGGTTCTAAAAGGACCAATGTCAATTTCTTGCAAAAATGAGAAGTATGCGTTATTGAGCTTGGTTAGTCTTTATCTTTCGTATACTAAAAGTGCCAAAGTTTGATGCTATTAATAGACATAATACAGAAACCTTAGAGACCAATGTCGGAAGTTCTCAGCAAAAAATGTTACTTCTGTAAAGGCTTCAAAGTCAGTTATCTCAAAAGCAAGTTTTATGACATTGGCCCTTTTAGAACCAAGCCATTCTAAAACTGAGTGAGAAACTGAGTCTCGTGAAGAGTTAATAATTGATATAATGCTCAAGTGAAAAAAATTAAAATAAAATAAATTGCAGAGAATAAATGAACCGTTGCTTAATAAATTGGTTAGCTAAGTCTATTTAACAACGAAATGGACAGCACCTGTCTTCGATCTCCTCAATAATTTTGTATAATTTGGTTGAGTTCACCTTGAATTTCTAGTGGAATACCGTTTCGAGAACTTTGCACTTTCGGGGAAGAATACTGTAAAGCTAACGTGAGCAGGTATGCAGATTACCTGTTCATACAGTAGTCTTGTAAATAGTATGTACAACTTTCTCCCAGACAAGGGGAATTAATTTCTCTCAATTCGTTGGCAACGAAACAGGAATAATGTTCAATGTAGAGGCCTATATCATCTAGTAAACCCGTGCGAAGGTTTGTACCTCGCCCTTTATGACAGGTACTCGATAATCACATCTGGCTTTAGTGTCTTAAGTTCTTTGAGTTCCTATCTGTGAATTATGGGATGGCTTTCGGAATTATTAATTTGAATTTGAAGCTCTTATAGGATTGTTGGACATGTCGTGTTTTTTATTGGATCTGTTCTTTTATAGGGCTATTAGCGAAAAACTGATGCTTGAGAAAAGACTCGTTTCTTTTTGTTCTGACTTTAATTTATGATGACATTTTTCTCACCTTTATACGTGTTTCGGAAACGCTATTAAGTTCAATTTTAAATAAATAGCCTTTTCGTCCATCTGAGGATTCCACTATAAATAGTCTATTTGTTTGCATTTAAAAGCAGTTAAATAAAATAAATGTGATACCAGTTGCTCAACTAAGATTTATTTTGTAATTCACCGCTTTTCGCTGCGTTTGCACCATCTTCAGGGAATCTTTTGCTGGCTTGGAGTAAAGTTCCAATAATCAAAATCAAAACTGCATTTCGTCACATTTATAAAATAAGATAGAATTTATTAAATCTCATAAAAACACTGTCAATGAACTTTTTCTGTGGCCTCACCGCGTGTCCGTTGACCATGATTCTGCATCTTATCTTATTTTATAACTGTGACGAAATGCCGTTTTGATTTTAATTATTGGAATTCCAAGCCAGCAAAAGATGCCCTGAAGATAGTGAAAACGTACCGAAAGGCCTAGGCGGCGAATTACAAAATAAATCATAGTTGAGCAACTATAGTTGATCACATTTATTTTATTTCATTGACCGAGCTCAGCAGTATTGGACATGTATTTCCATAGCTTAAAAGCAGTTGTTAGAAACTCATTGAAATCACTTTCATTTTTATTAGAATTATTATTATTATTATTATTATTATTATTATTATTATTATTATTATTATTATTATTATTCACTCTCGCAATAAGTCCGACATGTGCGAATTGACCTATAGGCTAATATTTGCTTCCAACAGAGACAATATTCTGTGGTTCACGAATGCATATAGGCTATATATGTATACTAGCTTAAAAGACCCGGCGTCGCCCGGGTTTTGTATTTTGTAATTGGAAATTAACTTATGAAGGATTTTCAATTTTAAATTCTAGGTCCTTATATAGGCATTTATAATTTGAAATAGGAAGAACGACTTATTACACTCAAACTATTCCCTCAGAAAACGCTTGATATAGTTTTTTTATGGCTCATAGAGGATCTAGAATGTTGCATCCCATCGCTTGTACAGTGCACAGCAAGCCTGGTAGAGGTTTAAATAAGAAGAAACAGAAATTCCTGCAACATAAAATTGTAATATCGAGGCGGGAAATTTCCCACTCTTATGTTACCATAAAGCATTATCACTTTCATACTTTTCTCTCCAAAAACCTGCGATATAATATAATAATATACACATTACCATACCTCGTTTTGTTTTCTCTATGTCCAGGGTAGAGAAAGTTATGTGATTCCATTATTTTAGTGGATTTCATTCTGTAATATTTATTTATAACATGAATTATTTTGATAACTTCTCTTATTTGTCAAAAGTGCATTTCAATTGTTTTTTCCAAGCCCACAATATACAATTTGGCAACAATATATTCTGTGATTTGGAATTGATAATTCTATGTAAAAAGGGATTAAGTATTTTCAAAAACATTTAATTTTTGGCATTTAGAATCAGAATTTTTTGAAAATCCTTTCTTAGTGAGCACCTACATTATGAAACGAAGGTACTGTCAAAATTCCAAGTCTCTACCTGTTATAGTTTAGGCTGTACGTTGATTCCTGTCATTCAGTCAATCAGTCAGTCATTCATTCAGTCAGTCAGGACAAAGCCTTTTATATATATAGAGATATATTATGATAAATATAATATATTAATATAATTAATATATAATTAATTAATATATTAATATAATTAATTAATAATTTATATTAATATATATAAATATTAATGTATATTTATAATATATAAATAATATTTATAATATATAAATAATATTTATAATATATAAATATTATAAATATATTAATATATGATATAAAATGATATTATATATATATAAAATATCATTTTTCCCATTTATAAATTTATTGACGATTTTATGCATAATAATGCATTATTGTGATCATACATGAAACTTGTTCCAAGGTTGCTTCCCAGTAGAAGTCCCAGCAATAATATTGAATATTATCTAACAAAAAAGTATGTCTCTTGCGTTTTAGTAGCTTATGTTGTCTAGAGGCTAGCATGTGATCTGGAATTTATCTGAATAGGCTATTAGGATGCACAATTCATTTTCATGATGTCTGATGTAAGATTTGCGCATTGTGGCGATGACGTCAGGTATAAAAAGATCTCGATGGAGGTTGCTCACATACTGCGAAGCATCCGACAGGATTCGTAAGACTCTATTTTAGACTGATTCTTGATTCTTTATTGTCATGAACAAGAATACGGACAGTGTCAAAATACATTATGTTAAAACACGTTACTAACACAAGGATTATGTAAAAGATAAATGTTTTGAATATATAAATGCAAAGCTTATAATATGTTTTGAATCCTTTTCACTTCAGTATTCGAGGCATAGCTCCAAATTGACATCCGTACGTCCATATTGATCTTATTATGGAAAAGCAGATTAATCTTTTACATTAAAAAGGAAGAGGGGACGATCCTTGAAGGAGGCAGTAAAATTGATTTGTCGTTCGTCCAAGTATGTAATAAAATAAATTAAACATATAAAGCAAAATAAATCTCAATAGAATAGTAATATTATTATAAAAAAACAAGTTGTTGATCTGGTTTCGATATTGCAATTTGTTGTGAAGAGTCCAGTCAAAATATTTATTAAAAGAACAGTATGTAAATGTTTCCGACCAGAGTGGATTTTTTAATGCCATATTCATATGTATTGACACAGTTTTCGCTTAGAAAGAAGGATTAATAGGCCTAACAACAGAAGATATAGGCCTAAGCAACGGCTGAAATTTGAAACAAGCCAGCTGAATTGGAACAATGAAAATAATTCAAGCACATGCCTAGAGACACGAATTTTTCATGGATCGCGGTAACGCGGAATTTGCTAATGTATCGTACAATAAAAAATCAGCATTAATTATGTAGCGATTGCCCCCATAATTAATAACTTTACTATCGCGATGAAATGCGAATTTTAACTCAACTTGCGAAATGAACGCTTATTTATCACTTGTCCACGAAATGAATAATTCATTGCTATATTTATGCGAGACTAACACGTTAAAATCATTATGTCAAGAATAAAAAGAAGTCTATCGTCTTCCGCAACATACAGAGTCAGATAAAAGGTCTAGTTCAAGGTCGTTGCTTCATAGTCTCTTAGGTTTACGCGTTCTGGAGATGAAGTTTTTGATTCTGTCACAGCATTATTTCAGTTTCCAGAGTTAAAAATTGCTGTAATGGATTCTTCTTTAGGAGACAACATTAAAAAAAGAATTTTTTTATATTGTAAACACTTATGATTTTGCAAAGACTGCCAAAATCTCCTGCCAGGAAAATAATGTAGAGCAAGTTGTAGGAGGATAAGGGCCAGAGTATCCAACGCTGGATTTAAGGCGTCTCCAGTAGATGTACATTTCAATTTAAAATTTTGATGTGAAAGTGATATTTACAATGGTATTTTTCCCGATAAAATAACTAATCTTATAGCCTTAGAAACCACGCTTACTTGTTATGTTAATGAGCAGGCTAAATAAAGCATTTGAAATTTAAATTACTGCAGTAATATTTGGTATTTTATTTCACCGCTTTTGTCCCGCTTTGAGCCTACTTTTTATACCGACATTCATAAGTTTTATTCACCATAAAATCGTGCCTCTACACATGCAGATACAATGCTTTTTTAAATTGTATTTTTTAAGCTCACTTAATACTCGGTTTCTATAAACTCGTGAAATACCTATGTGTAGATTATCCATGGGCAAATTATTTCCATTTCACCCACAATGATATAATGAGCAAGGCCTTGGAGTAGTACAGTTAATTTAATTCAGAAGGCTTTGATTCTTATTGTTTAAATTATTATTGATCCTATGAGAGGTTAAATTTTATCCAGCCATCCATGAATGGATAAATTAACCCGACGATTTACCCTTGGAAAGATCTAGCCCGAGTTTGTAGGAACATTTTTAGGAACATTTTTTCTGTCATTTTCATATTTACCCAAAGGACATTTATCTATAAACTCGCCGCAAGTGTACGTGATTGATATCTTTAAATTATTTGTGTTTGTTTGGTGTTATTCTTGTGTAAATTCTGTCCATTGGATAATTTACCCATAGGTATATCGCGAGTTTATAGAAACCGGGCAGTAGTCTGAATACATTTAATTTCAGTAAAAGTTTTAAAAGCAATGTTATAATTACTTTCTCCTAGTTGCACCCTCACATAAAATCCTCAACTTAGAATTTGGGGGTCGGAAACAATATTTCCTTTACCTCTGGTACGGGCAGAGGATGTAATAAAAATGGATGTTGTAAACGGGGCATTTTATCATTTACGAAGACTTGAATCAAACTGTCCAGTTTATTTCAGAATCTAGGTTTACTAATGCCATAAACTCAGAGAATAATGTTTGATATCTCCAGAATATAGCCCATAGCCCCATATAATCATCCTTAAAACGTATAGCGTACTACGTTCCAGCTATTTCATTAGGTGACTAGTTTATCTGTATATTAACAGTTCAACCTCTCTTTTATGTTGTTATTGTATGAAGATTTAAAATTAGTTAAGAATCAAATTACAGATGAAACAGATCAAATGAGAGTTGGTCATTTGGATTTCATCACATTCATAATTAACAGTGATATTTTTTATTGAGATTGGATTGAACATTACAAGGGCCAAAAGAAAGTAAAGTAAATTATTGATTTTTTCTAAAAGTTTACTTAAAAAAAAAGAAGCTTAAAGAAGACAAAATTTTTTTCATTTTTTTTTCAGATTTTGTGGATCTGTTAATAACTAGTATAAACAGTCATATTTTACATAGGTAGATATACCTTTGAGTATAGAAAAGACACATGTATCGCCTTTCCATGTTTGCATTGTTCATTGTAGAAAGGACACATGTGTAGCACATTTCGCTCGGGAGACAGTTTTTAATTTGATTATTGATACTTTTATAGCATCAGAGTACTGTAAATTTTTTTTTAAAGCATTTCCTTGCCTTTTGTAAAAAAAGTTGTGCAATATGTGTATTTTGCATTATGCATTTAACCTTTTAGGCCTATAGTAATCAATACCTACAGGATGTATAAGATAAATGATAATACCGCTACATTAAAAAGTGTAAGTTTAGTAAGATAAATAATTCAGCCTTCTACATAAGTTTCGTGATAATTAAAGTGCCATGATAACTGAAGGACTAGTGGAGGGAGTAGCTAAAGGGGGACGTTATGTTTCAAGCAGCGGGAAGGTGGGGGGAATCGAAACCAAGCTCCACCGCGGATTTGTTATCTTATCAACATCATGGGCTTAATCTGAGAAATAAACACCTGTTGGTCCGAAATCTCAGGGAAAAAAGAAGCTTTAATCAGTTGTTCATATGATTTATGGCAATACGTTCTGCGATGAATGTATCCATAATTTTTATGATATCAATAATACTCTAGTTAATTTTACAATGAATTTAGTTTAAAATAATATTAAGCCTAAGTAGAATTTCCTTTAATTCTTAAAGCTGAAGAAATTTGACTATTTTATCGCAAGAGATGTAATAAAAAATTCTAGATAGACATGGGCAAACTGTTCTTTTATTAATATTTATTATCTATATGTTGTAGGACTACTTTTCTCGTCAACAGATTTTTGTATAATTAATAAAAAAATGTTTTAATTACTATACACTACTTAGGAAAAATTATTTAATTTATTTTCCAATAATTTTCTTAACCATTCAAAATTTATTAATCCTAAATAACAACCCAATCCTAAAATTTGTAATATTTTCATGAGCAAGAAGTGTACGAGTACAATATAATTATTGTAAGATATTTCTTCCACAACTCTAAGAACATATGTATTTTTCGTTTTGACAGCCACCGTGGCTAATAATTTGACTGTATTTTGGGAGTTGGATCGAATTGAGTATTTTTGGAATCCAAACATCCTAAAATGTTTGGGTGATGTCACTCTTGTGACGCTTGAAAGAGTGATGCTTCTTAAACATGATGTGATTATTATTAACTTTGAAAGCAATTTTCGTAAACTTTTTTGTCTCAATTCAACATGTTTAAAATTGAAGAGGCTTCTACAGTTTTCATACTATAGAGTTACATTTTTACTGCATGTTTACTAAATATGGTTAGGCAGATTATGTAGGCTATTTTTTGTTTCAGCTACTACTTCTTTAAATGAAAACATATTTTTACACAATAGGTAACCTACCAAAAAATCAGAAATTGAAGTTTTCAGAAAGTAATCTTTTCTTTTCCTCAAAATACATTCCCCATCACGCGAGAAGCAATGGCAAATTTCTGCGGTATCGTACTAACCTGAAGGAGCCTTGGACTAGTATATGTCATTATCCCATTTGACTTCGTTCTGGGTCTCGACCTGTCTTCGGGCAAAACACTCACAGTACATTCCAAACATGCGTTTTCTCATAGTTCTTTTAGGTGTAGGAAATATTCCCTAAAACATTCTACACCAATTTGTAAGTTGTTCGAATAAGCAGATTTTAAAAAGAGCCCGAATTAAAAAAAAAAAAAAAAAAAACTGCGTACCAGTAAATAGAAAGTACTGAAGTGACATGAGCAAAATTTTATAAAATATTTATTCTGTGAGGAATATCAAACGAATTATTTAGATAAAATAAAATGTAGAGATTAGAAATCCCCAACGAGATTGGAATGTATAAGACTAAGCAAGTTTTCACCCACGTGACTGCTTAGTACCAGACAATCAAGATCAGTGATGGGTAAAATGACAAATTTCACAAGGCGGGCCGAAATAGTTTATTGAAACGCTGAAATGAAGGAATTTTCAGGACTATTTTTTCGGTTATATAATTATATAAAAAGACGTATAAGATGAGTGGAACTGCGACTGTACTTCCGATATGTTTTCATAGTCGGTTGCAACTGGAACGAGATAATCTTCAGGAGTGAAGTCAAAAGTCTGTCAGTCATTCTGTTTCCGACAAAACTTTTTCGAAACTTAGAGAAGAAAACAGTTGCTCACTCACGTAGGTCTATATGAAGATGAAAGCATTGAGATAAACTTCTGGGCACGAGAAATTCAAATTTGGAAACTTGATTTCGGTAAGGGTTCTAGAATTCAAGTTTTGAAATGTTAAGGAACAACAATATTTTACTTTGCAACTTAACTAAGTTGTACTGAATGCCCGGTTTTACTGTTTGCAGTTTACAGTACACGGAATAACGAAAATATCCAAGGCTTATTCAATGCTAAAAGTATAGATGTTCCGTTTAAAATTCACCATGGAATCATCGCGGGCCGTACTTTGCCCATTGCTGGCATAGACAGTAGAAACACAGTGAAATAAAATGAACTGACAAATGCCAAGTACTTACTATCACTGCATGAGTGGTGTCAAGACTCAGGTAGACACTGAGATACTAACACAAGACACTTCTGTGCCGGTATGTGTCGGGCAAGTGTTGCGTATGTGTGCTCTTCGTGATTTACGATACCATGTTTTTCTGATAACGAACCGCCAAGCAGACATTTGATATATTTACAGTTCCTTAAGACTTATAATTTTACGTGAAATTAAAATCCTAGTTGGCGAATGCGAAAAGTGGTGATGCAGAACCCCATCTTCTTAGTAGTAGTTGGGCATATAGATTTTGGTTTTTAAGACCTGACGCGTTTATCGTTAATAATTCCAAGTCATACTAAAATAACACTGATAAACGTGTGTTTTTTACAAGAGAAAACCTGTCTTCTTTAACCTGAATTTATAATAAGAATGTACCATTAGACATATTTCTTTTACAGTTTCTTTTTGACATTTAATCCCGTTGTTGTCCCATAAAATTGATCCCACTTAATGTTCGTACCGCGTTTAGGCCGATTTTATGCGAATCAAGTTGGGATCATTTGTAGCAATATTTGGCAGTCGGAGGAGATCATTCACTGCTACTGACATATGTTCCACTAAAATGTTCCTTATTTATATTAAAATTAGTCCACTGATGAATTCACTTGATGGTCCATCGCTCCACATCGTTCCCAGAATTCCATCCGGTTCATGAAAAAATCCGTATGATAATAAGTCCATGCTTTCCTTCAGCTACCAAGTACAGTACATAATATTATGTAAAGTAGCCGTTCACGATTTCTAATCGCATATAATTGTCTGTATTTTTCTTGTTCTCAGTGAATTTGCTAAAAAAATACACGTATTGGATATTATTGTGGTTCTTAGATGACCATTTGCTGATAATTTTGTAAATACAAAATCACAGTTTTTACAAATTACTAACTCTGTTTAGATCAGAAATGAAAACTGTTAATACATAAGGACGTTTTTCAACGTTAAAAATAGGCGAAATTCTGTTAGCAACAGAATTATAATCTTTTATTGTTAAAAAAATTTGCGGACGATAAATTCATCGAACCAAATGGTTGCGACGAATTTTTAAATGTGACTAATTTCAATTGAACACTCGTAAGCCACAATATGAGACTAATTATATTTATTGCAGTTCCTACTTCTCTTATTGCAGTTCCGAGTTTGCGGGGACGAATTTTCGAAAACAATGTTTTCTTAATATTTTCACTACCATTGATGTATAAAATATGTGTCACTTTTGTTTAATTAATTATTTCAATAAAATATATAAGACTAATAGAATAATGCTTTATGTAAATATGGGAATTTTTATGCACATTTTAAGTTAATTATTTTAGAGTCAGCTTTTTAATAACTTTTTTCATTGATTTTAAACTTTGAACCCACTGATGGTTTCACCTGATGATCGCTTATTTAACCATTCAAATTTGGATCTGAGGTTGTTCTAATTTAGATTACAAATATTCCCTTAAGAAACTATCATGTAATTTTTAAAAAAAATATTTTCTTATTGTTACCTTCTCTACAGAACTTGTACCAATATCCATATTACTGATCGTTTTAAAATGAAAATTTTGTTTCTTATTAAGAATGAAACTATTACAAAGGATGTCAAGTCTGAATGCTTATAAAATAATGTATTAAAATTCGAAATGCATTAGTTTGAAGATATCAGTAATAAACCGTACATAATTTCCCCCGTCTTCCCACCCGAAAGTTTTTAATTGCACTTTGTTTCCCACCCAATTCTTATAATAGCAAGTAAAAGGAAAGCTGTCCTCAAAGAAACAGAAAATATTCAACTTCTTTAGAAGTGCAAAAATTAATTTGAAAAGGTTTAAAACTTCCGTCGGTATACAGCTTAATTCCTGTGCTATGAAATTATTCTAGAAGCATGAGGTAAACTATTTGAAGAACAAACAAAGAAATCTGGTTTCTTCCAAGATAAGCCCATAATTACTTCTTCAGCAGCTTATCTTGGCGCCCTTGATGTGCATAGTTCTCAAGTTTCATCAAACAGAACTGAGGGAGAAAGATACAGCATCATAAACATACCCCTCAAAATCATCTATCAATTTGACACCAGATGTAGACATCTAAGGTAGGTATCAGTGGTACTTTACCCGTTCGGTTCAGGATAGATTTCCTTTTACGTCTGATGAATCTCTCATGAGTTGAATTGAAAATGATTCTGTTGAGTATGCGGTTAAACGCATGTCCCTTATAATAGTTAATACCACCTAGCGTAATATTAATACCTCGTGTAGCAAAATATTGGGAGAACTCAGGACTAGCCTATGTGGTAATGAATGAGTTTGAGTATTTCCTGAGGTGTCTGTATCTGATTTCCTATATCCCCTATGTTGGGGCGAAGGGCCTCCAAGTGGAGATTTCTGCTACCTATGTGAATTTTGTTACGATTATTTTCCGAAAGAGGCCAGAGAGATAGGTGGTAAGCCCATCGCCTCTCAACCCTCCTCCGGAAACTAAGTTATTAAAGATCCCGCACGAAATCTGTGCCGATTGCCTAAGTCATTGCATTACGTTTTCGTGGGGACTGTAGCGTCGATTGGCCTGCTACCTATCTCTCTCGTACAACAGTACCTCCCTTTTTATTTGTAAAGGCCAAGCTACCTCTCTCTCTCGCACAATAGCATGTCTCTCTCTAGAGAGTAACGGTCTCATCGGCACAGATTTCGTGCGAGATCTTTACTTGGACGTGAAACATTTTGTCCAGAGGCTCTGATTTAGGCTTGGAGTTCTTATACGTGCCGTACATCTACGACATGCCCCCCCCCCCAGCTTAAAGTCCCTCCCGGAGGACTCCGTGCCCAGGATTTTTACGTCTTGAAAATCCAGCGACCGCGGCCGGGTTTGATCCCGCGACCTTCGGATTTAGTGGCGGGCACGCTTCCTCTACCGACTTCCTGCCTGAGGTGTAATTCAGTTGAAAACGTCTGAACGTAAAGCAAATTTTCATACCTTTGAAATTCGTTTGTTGTCCTTCCTAAATTAAGTGGAGGTAATCTGTTGCAGTCAAGTAAATAATAAATCATAATAAATATAGCTAACATTTTTGCTTAGTTTTGATTTTAAAAATAATTAAAAGGAAGTAATATAGGATTACATAATTTATAGGCCTATCGTTGACTAGGAGTCTTGATTTCATAGTATACTACTGTTTTGTCTACACATACGAATGCCATAGAAGTTTAGATTTTTCATATGCCTGGATAAGATGCAACTAAGTTATTATTACGTATTTTGTTAACAATCTGAGGTTGGAGCTTGAAGGTAGTCACGAGAAAACGTTCGGCATTTTTCTTGGCGATTAAAACTGGCGATATAACTCATTTTGCAATTAATTACTAGCGGAAATGAAAAGAATGGTTTCTTATACTACTTAAATTACTTACTCAATGACAATAGACAATTCCTAAGCAAGCTAAAGGAATATTATCTATTTTATGGAACCCGAAGGTTCATTGCCGCGCTTACCTGAGCCCGCCATTCAACCCTATTCTGTGCTAACTCATCCAACCATCCCTCTCAAATCCTACTTCTCTTAAATCTATCCTAATATTGTCCTCCCACTTACGTCCAGTTATTCCAAGTGGTCTTTACTCTTCGGGTCTCCCAGTCAATATGTTTTAGATACGGTATGTCTTTCCTCCCTCTTCTTATTTATTTATTTTTTATTTATTTATTTATTTTCTTGCACTGCAATGGGTCAACAACCCGGTGGCAGTGGTGCAATAAATACCAGCCATACATATAGTCTATACAAAAATGACACACTATACATACGGTTACACATTAAATATCACATTAAATACATATATACATTACACATTAAATAAATACCAGCCATACATATATACAAAAATGACACACTATACATACAGTTACACATTAAATATCACAACAGCTATCCACATACCTGATAATTAAAAAAAAAAAAATATCTTTCCATTTAAAACTATAGCATATAAAAATTACATACTGAGAATATTATAGAAAAAATATATATTATACATTATCATATATCCTATTCAATATATTTTTAAAAATTTTGGCGTTATCAGGAAACGTTTTGAAGATTTCTGCAGGTACTACTAGAGTAGGCCTACTATTATATAGAACATCACATTATATTCTGGAATACTGTATATTTTGAGGTACGATACAAGATATGAAAGTGAGCAAAGTACAGTCATGTTACATAGCAGAGTACGCTCTTAGCGAATGTGGAAGGACCAAATTTGCACAGGATACCTCTATCGTGGTCACACCCACTCATCCTATGAATGTGGTCGCCGGGGTGGAACGTCATGCATGATTGTGGTCATGGCATGGGGTCACACAGCAGAACCACACACTTTAGGATGCGCATTTAATGTGAGCGTTGTGTACTATTACTTTCGCCTATATCAGACCATTGTAATCGGAAATATGTCATTGTGTCTTTCTATAGGTGTATTTTTTTTAATAGACGGCACGTCCCATTACAATAAATGTAATACTACATGCTTTTCTCTCTATTATAAACCTTTATTACGATCTAACTGTTTTTTCTATCTTTTTTTACTATTGCTTTTGGCTTATTATGTCAGTCTAGGTGGTTTAATCTCTACTTTTTGTGTAACAATTTGTCTAATCCATATCTGTTTTTCCTTATATTGTCTCTAGATTTATGGCATTTAGGAAGTCTATGAAACTTTTCGTATGTTCAAGCATTAGTTTAGTTTTTGTAAGAGTCCATTTTCCTTTTTTGCTTAGCATATCACTTATAAACTTTGCTCTCTCAGTTTTTAGTTTTGAACACTCAAATATAACGTGGTCCACTGTTTGCACTTCGGCTCCACACGAGCAGGAAGGATTGTCTTTTATTTTGAACCTGTAATACCTGTTTTGTGTTTTTCTTTTCTGTGTGTTTTTTTTTTCTTATTGTTGTAGCATTAGCTTAATTATTTTCAATGTCACTTGAATTTTTGAATCTGGTGTATTATGTAAGCGAGAATATTGTAATTGGGCATTAGCCTGTAATATTCTTAGTACAATAAATAAATAAATAATAAGAACCTAGTTTGCCATGGCCGGTTAGAAATGTTGCTGTATTGGTATTTAGCAGTATATTTAATTTCAGTCTAACTTTCACAGAGAGGAAAAAGGATTTTGTCACTGCACCTTTTGTAGACTGGATCCAGTCACTTTCCCAATTTGGGAAACTTTCCACTGGAAGCTCCTGTAGAATGACACTGGCCGGTATCCTACACTATAGGTGTATGTGTGGACACCAAGGCTCAAAAACAGAAATAATGTCAAATTATATGTAAGTTAACAAACTTCAGCACGAAAAATTGTTTTTGTCCCTTAGTGTTCAAATTAATGTCGGTCTATCCCACTATTTGTCTTAGCGAATGAGAAAAATCACGAAAAACTCAGGATGACCGGACTTGCTATTTTAACTTCCGACCTGGATTGTCAGCCTCAGAAACTACCGCTAAAGTCAACTAGCTTGGTAAACTGAATTAAAATTTGAATATAAATTTTAGGATATGAATCGATTCCACGAAGAAGGAATGAAAGCCTTTCAGGATTATTCCCATTAACTAACAAAATTCATCGCTAATTGGGAAATACTTCCATTGTCTAACTATATAAATATGGTGATAAAAAGGTGCAGATGCTTGTGATGAACAGGGCCCGGATTCTGATGACCTAAAATTGTTTGAAAAATGACCTATAAAATGGCCCTAAATTTTAAAGAAAATGACTTAATAATTATAAAAAATGACCTAAAACTGATATATTTTATTTATAAAAAATTATTATTGTACACACAAAGTTATAGGCTAATTTTTACATAGGCCTAATTGTAAAAACTGTAAATAACTGTAATGTGAATGTTCTTTTCTCACGGAAAATTATACTGGCACTGAGGCACTGGTGAGTCAAAATTCGGCATTTCCTTTTGTGGTCTGCTGGATTATATTGTTGTTTAATTGAGGGTAAACAGTAGTTTGCACTCTCAATCCAAGCAGGTGCCAAGTCAATCTAATAACAATAGTAATATAATACAATTTTTTTGCGTTTCTTTGACTCTCACTTCCGACTGAGACATGTCAACACTTTAACACCAATTTTTTCCTTCTTGCGTTAAACAAACAACACTTCAAAGACAGCATCGCTAGCGACGAAAAATGTTAATATAGTACATTCAATGTAAATACATGAAAATGACTAAATAAGGAAGCAAATGACACGAAAATGACAAAATAATGACCTAAAATTGAAATAAATGCCCTAAAAATATAAAATTGCTTAAAATGACAAAAAAAGACCTAATAAAATGCATTTCTATAATCTAGAGGCCAAGATTAAGATTTATCCACAAGTTGGCATTGTCTATGCAGCATCAATAAAAAGATGACACGTCATTAGAATCCGGGCCCTGGTGATGAACAGGCAGGAACTCTGGACACTATAGCAGGAGAGCGTTAACCGAGCACGAGTTGAGATCGGGCAGTGACCTCTCCCCATGTAAACATTCCTTCGGAGGCGGAAGAACACCTTGATAAACACGTTCCAGGAATCATTTTAGAATATTTTAAAATCACTATTCAACGAATAGTCTTCTTGAGCTGCTGATTTCACAGGACCTATTTTCCTAATATGCTAACCGCTCTCACGAAGTTCTCTTACTTAAAAGATAAATTTATTTATTATTTAGTTCATTATCAGACCATAGAATACTTCAAAGATGTCCCTCTGTTGCATTTCTGTTTCCCAGAGGGAAGTTCATCTTTTTTATAAACAGCAATCTATTATGTTAACAACACAATAACATATAAAACTAACATATACTTACAAATTTCTTTCAACAGAAATTTTGGCCTTTAAAGCTTTTAATCCCCTACTGCTACTTCCCATTTTTTCTTGACTATAAATAGGAATTTACCTAGACTTTTAAAATAAATGCATTCCTGAACAGCAAATTATCTTATATGCTATTAATTTGTTTAGCTTCAGTACTACTTAAAAGCGAAATATGAGTGGATGCCTATGGGGTTTTATAGGTTTTTGCGCCCTATCCAACTCATAATCTACACTATTCATTCATTCCTTAACCTTCCCTTTCATTTTTTTTAATTTCAAAATTTTAAAATAGTTCAGATTTTCAAAGAAAAAACAAATAGTCGCAATGTTTTATATCCTTCCCTCATATATTATGTGATTGCCCAAAATAAAATAAAAAATGAACGAAACTCTATGGCTCTTCACTGCCTAGATGAATAGGGTTTGTCCTCCGGTCTTTGCGTCATTTTCCTCCGTTCTTCGACTCCATTGCTAGATGACGGGATTACATGTGGTCGGTATGCCAACTTTCATTTTAGTAATGGTTGATATTATTAACTGGGACAACTGTTTCATTATTAAGAATCTCTCCTTTATCCTCATGAAATTGGGTAGGTCTACACCTCATTCCAGACCTCTCTACCTCTATAAAAAGCGAGGGGGTACGAGGATCAAACCTGGGCTTCCAGATCTATAAACAGGTACGTTATCCACTGGACAAAAGGACGACTGGAAAATTTAATAATTAAAAATAAATTTAAAAAAATAGGAATATTTAAGTTGGAAATCACGATTTATGGGTTGATGTCGGGTTTGTCAATTCTATTTTCATTTCTGCAATAGGCTACTTTAATTGATTTTGAGAGGTAATACTCACCCTAACTATATCTTTATCTTCTTCTTTACCTGAGCTTTACTTCCTCTTGAAGGGACATTTATGTGATCTACGTCGCCCGGGTTTTACAGGACTGCGACCTGTCGGGTGAGGGATTACCACTGGCTCACAGACATCCTTTTTCTTTACCAGACAAGGATATGGAGGGCCTTCCCGGATGGGTGATAAGCTCAATCCCATGGTCACCTCCGCGACAACCCGAACACATCGTACGAGATATAAAAATCGCACACACTCATTCTCAACAAGGGGCAGTAAGGGGCAGTAGGGATGAAGGTGATATCCGGGGACCGCAAGGGCCTAAAATTACCCGAAATTCGTCTTACAGGTGAGGAAAAACCCCGGCCGATAACTCTTCCCGACCGGGAATCGAACCCTGAGTTATTACGTGAAAGGAGCGAACTCATCCCCTGCGCCACAGCAGTAAACTTAAAAAAAGAAAAAGATATCACGAGTGTAATATAAGAAAGTTGCCTGCAGTTAATCATAATTGTAGCCACCGGCAAGGTAACAGAAGCCCTGCAGATTTGGGTTGTAGGCGGGCGTAGATGATGGTCATTCACACACTTGAAATCCATAACAAGAAAGCGTGGATACTTTCTTGGAATCTCTGGAACTGGTTCAAGGTCGATGAGTAAAATGATTCATGTAACGTATGAAATTAATTGAGCAACAATGATAAACTTACGAAAAGGTGAGACCCACACAACCTCATCCATCTTGTGCAAATTAAATGGCAAGTCTCCTCAAGGTAGGTTATTGCCAATGAAAGGACATACTGGTCACAAATCAGTTTATGCCTAGTGCTATTGCTAGCTACCTACATTATGTAACCGTCAAATATTAATCACGTAACACATACAGAGCTATAGTGAAAATAGACATATACTTCATTCCTGAATAAATATAAACAATATTGTTCTATGGAGTAAGTGGTTGGCAGACGAGACGGGGGAAATGGGAGTATTCTGAGAAAACTTACCTTAACATGTTCTAATCATCATCAACTCCATAATGATTTACAAAGATTTACTTCCTAATGCAATGACCTTAAATCCTTTTTTAACTAAAGGGTCATTTTCTTTTTGGCAAAGGACTAGCGGTCTGCATTATTAATAACATGATGTTATATAAATTATATTATAACATTATTCATGTGTGGGGTTTCATATTTTGTCTTCCACTCTGCAATGTTAATGAATAACACGCACAATAACATTCTTAAATTTAATGTGAGACCTGACACTGTTTGTTGTAACTAAATAGTTAATATTGGCACTGTAGTTAAATTTGAATTTTTCTTTGAGGGCTACCAAAAATTTAGCCCCGGGCTTCTGATCAAAGACCACTGTCCTAAGGGATAAAAAGCTGGACAATCCCAAGGTAACAGACTGTACAGATATTCTTTTCACATTTCCAAAACTTGCTTATCATTTTCAGAAGCTTCACCATTTAGAGCACGGAGATTATGCTGCCCATCAATTTAATCTGCTTGAGGCTGTTGTTAATGGGTTGTTTTCATAAAGACAGTGCTTCACTGGGAGCAAATTCTTGAAATGGAAGAGAGATTGTTGAACTGTACTCAATATGTTACAAAACATGTGACCAATAATGTACGATACACTCAGTAATTTCATTGAAACAAGCAACAAAATGGATCGGGACTCTTTGCCACGCTGCATAAATATCTTTCGTGATCTGAAATTGAAAACATGTCAGTAAAATTAAATTATTCGGAGATTTATATATTCCAAGCTGTTTCTTCCTCACTTAGGGTCCGTGTAGGAAAGAGTTTTTAACAAGTGATGGAAGAAGTAAGATCTGATTGAATACCAGAGGATATGCCGTCAATTTGTAAGCCTCTCTGTTACTCGTACATCGATATTTACAACAGGTTCGAAGATAACATCAGACTTTTATAACTGGTCCTTCTTGTGATTTAAGAAATCCTAATAATGCAATATTCAGATCTCAAGACCAAGTTTTGATACATTTGTTGATTAGCTAATTATTGCAAAACATATTGGAGCCTTGTTTCGTTTCTCTAGAGTGAAACGTTAATATTAATGGCTCCTGATGGATAATCGATCATAACTATTTAGTCCATTCAGCATGAGATCCTCAATGATATAGCTGTCAAAGTTATGCAATGTAAGGACTATTTCACTCGTGGGAAGATCATGGCTGATTTCAAGGCCTATTCCAAAATGTGGCCTCTATTACTGTCAGTTACAATAATTATATGATATGTTATGATGTAAACAACATTATAAGGAGGAAAAGAGCGTTCGAAATGAGGACGGTGAAAAAGAAGAAAGTGTAGCACATATTAAAAAGAGATGATGAATAATAATAGGAAATAATGAAAATGCAAGAAAAATCAGATAAAGATCAAAAGTAAAAGTCAGAAATACATAAAAAGAACGGATGAAATATAATTTTTATTTTTAAATAAAAAAGATGATGTGATTAACTTATTACATGGACAGATTGACCAGAAGAATATAAAGAAAACAAAAGGACTACAGGAAAAACAAAATATAAAATCAAATTACAATAGTATGTAATACTGATCTATTGTTCAGTACTTGATCCCTCACCTTCCACACTGGCGACGTGAGTACGATCCGAAAAGGGATGTGGAGCGACAAAACAGGTAGTTACGAGCCAGGATTTCTGGTTGTTCTGTCGTATTTCAATTTTTTAATACTATGTCTACACATTTTTTAAACATTAGAGAGGACCAGGAAATGTTGAAATTAGCTCCCTCGAAGGTATTTTTGTAAAAATGATGGAACTCTGTCAATTTAAAAAAATATATTTCACAAAGATTTGTCCCTAAAAATTGTTTTCGTTGGGATTTTTATATAGGCCTACCTTCTATATACTCCATAAAATGCATTATAATTTCATTTAAATTTATTTTTGGTTAATCATTTTTACAATTAACTAATTATTGAAGTAAAACTTCTTTAGTGGCGGTAGAGGGTGAATCGGGAAAATCAGTCACACTAAAACCGTCACGAAATCAGTCACAATCAGTCACACTCAAAACCGACTTGTTTCGGTGCGGATTGCACAGAAAACAATCAACTCAATGATTAGGAGTAATCAAAGGAAATTTTTCAGACCTTACTTCCTCAATGGCAATAGACAATTCCTAAGCAATCTAAAGGTAGGCCTATAGATTATCTATTTTATGGAACCCGGAGGTTCATTACCGCGCAAATCCAAATTCCTAAGCAATCTAAAGGTATATTATCTATTTTATGGAACCCGGAGGTTCATTACCGCGCAAATCCAAAATTAAAAAATACAAATTTCTAAAATTAAAAAAACAAAATAAAAAATTAAAACATCGAAAAATCCAAAATTTAATAAATAATAAATTCCATAATTAAAAAATTAAAAAATTTAAAAAATAAAAAATACCAAAATTGAAAAAATAAAAAAACCTAAATTGAAAAAACTAAAATACAAAATTAAAAAATCCAAAAAATTAAAAATTCAAGAATCAAAATTTAAAAAATCCAAAATTAAAAAATTGAAAGATCCAAAAATCCAAAATTAAAAAATTAAAAATCCAAAATTAATAAATACAAATATCCAAAATTTAAAAAAACAAAATTAAAAATTATAACATCCAAAAATCCAAAATTTAATAAATTATAAAATAAAAAAATTTAAAATCCAAAAATAAAAAATTTAAAAATTAAAAAAATAAACAATTCTAAGATCGAAAATTTAAAAAATCCAACATTAAAAATTCAAAGATCTAAAATTAAAAAGTCCAAAATCCAAAATTTAAAAAGTCCATAAACCCAATATTAAAAAGTCCAATAATGCAAAATTTAAAAAATCCAATAATCAAAAATTGAAAAAATAAAAAAATTAAATAAAGTTTTACTTTTGTCGCGTGGCGTTCCACGCACTTTTTTTTCATATATAGTTCAGAAATAAAAATTCAAATGAAATCAAAAGTTTCAGATATATTGTTTAATACCCATGTAAACGTTTACTTTTCTATGTCCCATATAGTCTGATTTATGTCAATTTATAAAGAGCATTTCTTTAAAAAAATAAATTTATGAGAAAATGCAAAGGTCATCATGCAAAAACAGGCTGTTCTTGCTTGGTATATATGAGAATCCAACTCCATATGATTGTCCTTCCTGCTTCTTCTTGGATTTCTCAGACCTCATTTTGTCTATTTTCACAGCATGTTTATATCTATAGAATTACGTAACTAGATGAGAACATATCTAGGCCTACGTCCTTTATTCCTTTACCTACGTAAAAACGCGTAGGCTTCGGCTGTATATTGCGCTGACTATTTCTTTATTATTGCCTAATAGAAATGTACTAATGTAAACAAGACGAAGGAATTTGAAGGCTGACGAGCTAATAAACTTATTACACATTTCTTAGCATCGTTTATCATGGTATAATGATGCCAATCCCATGTAATAAATGAAACAGGTTTACAAAATATATTTTGTTTTGAAATGCGTAACATATCATCTATTTATGCAAATTTATCTCTCTATTTCAAAATGAGTAGACTTACGCTAATGTGGTGGTTAGACTACTTCTAGTTTACATTTTATCGTTCCCTCTTACATAGCGTTTTAGTCATTTAATGTTTATCCGTAACTATTTATTTCAGTTCAGCATGGAATATCGCAATACTATAAGACAACAACGACGGAAGTTGCAAAGTTAAATGGGTGTTCCTGTCTTTGGTTGGAAGTCAGAGCAAAGGAGAAAATGTTGATCGTATATACCTAATAGACGATATTTTACATTTCAATTTAATTCGGATATATGATGATGCGGTAAGCCCGGTGGTCGAGAAATTGACATGGAGGACTTACAGTTTATTTACAGTGCACGCATTATAGAAGTTGCGGGATTAGATACCAGATGAGTCCACTCTGAGTTTTCCCCACTCATTAATGTACAGTAGGGGGAAAAAAAGCGGACCGACTATAATATCTAAGTTGCCGATAAGAGCCACTGCGCATGCCTAGCGGCATTCACAGGATAGCAGGGAATGTATTGAAATTTGTTCTAGCGTCGACTGTTGACTTAGCCCATTTCGAAACCCAGAATATGGTTTCTAATCGTATTGTTTTATAACTGAATATATTAATTATTAATATTATTACAAAATACTAACATTTAATTATATTATATTCAGCTACAAGAGTCGGTCCGCTTCCCCCCTACCTGTACATACAGGAATGGAATGGACTTAAAACTTATAATGAGCGTTCATTGTCCTATGTCATGTATGTTTATGCTGTTGTGGTCACATTCCGTGTAAAGTAAGAAGTTTCTAAAATCCTGCAAAAATACAGATAGTATCAATGGGTTTGACCCATCCCCTGCTGGCATTGCCTTGTTGGTCAAGTGCCTTGAAAGGAGAGCTTAAATAGAAAAAAAAATAGGCCATGCAAATAGGCTAGTCTAGTTCGTAAAAAATACGAGCGATGGACCATAAGTCAATGACAACTTTTTTTTTCTTCTTCTCAAAGTTAGGTGATTGTACCGTGGATTGTTGTATGTAACCTTACCGTACAGCGAAACTATAACATTATCCAGTTTCCTGACTTCTTTCGGGTGGAAAACATGGTACAAGCTTCATTACTCGAAAAAACTTACACCCTCAGCGAGGTTTAAACACTCGACACATGAAAATAAGTTTCTATTAATTTTTGGTTGCCGTGACGACCTGTCCATTTGGTGGGATTTTAATCTAAGAGGATTTGGTTGTCAATCTTGGTTGCGCGGATAGATTATGAATAAAATGTAAATGGACAGTAGAATTGGAAGTCTGGGAACATGCACCGAGATCGTCTCGACCTTGTCTCTACCAGACCTTGACCTGGTTATATCACAAAGGCTATGGACCTTGGAAGTTCTTAAAATACAGGAAGCAGATGCTCACATCGTATTCGCGGCCGAAAAGGTGTTCATACATTTTCTTCTTCGCGTTGGTTAAGTAAATGTCCTGAAGGGGAAATTCATAGATGAGAAATATGTGAAATGCATTTTTTTCCTCAGCAATTAATTGTTCTGTAACCTTATAATTTGGCGTGTAGGCCTACTTTATTGACTACCTCAACAATTATTTACATACTATTTTCAGAATTAATTAAACTGTTCCAGTTACGGGTAGTTATCGTTACAAAATCGCAGACAAGTTTCGTGCACTCGTCATACTTTCCACATGTGGCAATATTTTTTAGTGATTCCTTTTTCTATCTATTTGCAAACATCTTATGAGCAACATCATCTACAATCTTTGGAATATCTACAGTATATGTATTTAAAAAAATTGTTTTCTAAACATTTCTTTTTCATTAAAATATATACATTTAAAAAAATTAAACTATTAATGTTAAATGAATGATTGTAGATGGTGTTGTTCATATGATATTTACAAATACACAGAAAAATAGTCACTCAGAAATATTGATATTTGTGGAAGTTATCATGGAAACGGTATGGAATAGGACAGTTTCCTATTTTGGCACCCTAGTAACTTCTGTCGCGACTTTTGAAAATCAATAACTTCTCTAACTGAAGTTAACTCATAAATTAATACTGAAATAGATTATTGTTTAGATTTTCGTAATGGATTCTGTTAAGTTTTACAATAAAAATTCATCATGAAATCGTCAGTAGCACTGCCATACAATCGACACTAGTACATAATTGCAATAAGAAAATGTAATGTAATGGAGTAAGATCATTTACTTGAAGGCAATTTAAATTGGGAGAAATTTTCAAAATCTGTAACAAAGTGAAATTGTGAACTTCAGCCAAGACTATTACTATAAAATCATGGATATTCCATGAAATCCTTGACATACTATGTCATCCTACTAATATTGCCAAAATTGACTGTAGTAATATAAAAGAATGCTGTTAAAATGGAATTTCAAAAATTTCTCTAACACAAAACGATCTGAATATCAAAATTAAATATATTTGTTAATGTTAAGCATAATTAGTATATTTTAATTTAAACATTATTCTCTTTAGCATAAAAAAAGTATTACCTCACCTCATATACTTATCCCTTAACCCTTTCAGCACCAACCTGTTTACCATGGAAACTGCTTCTAAAACCCCACCTGCTGATTCACTTAGTTCCTGCTTCTCACTGTCCAAAATGCCAGCACCGATCAAAGCGGCATTCAGTTTTTCGAAATAATATATATTTTTAAGGCAGACTCTACCTTTCAATTTACAAAAAAATCTGATGTGAAACTTTCATAACTTCTTCTGCCAAAATAAAGTTATAAATATATTATGTATGACATTCTCTTCACGTAAATTCGTTGTAAAAATGAAGATAATGTCGTTACCACATCGTATTGCATCTCTCAAGGAGAGATAACCCAAGCAAAATCTGATTAATGCTCTCATGTAACTTTCTTTACTCTAAGCATAGGCAATACATCTTTCTCACTTCACATTCTGATATAGAACAAGAGGCCATAATGGAAAGAGCACATATTCACTTGTTTCAACCTGATGCAAAGCTTTATTGTTTATCAGACAACACTGAGTTTCTACAAACAGTGGGTGGCTTCAGAGAATTTAAAAAAAAAATATATATATATATATATGTTTCAAAATAAAAGTTTTCAGCTCTTGGTATAAGCACCCCATGTACAAAATTTAAAGACAATGAATCCTTACAGCCGTTTTTGAGAAAATCGTGAAAAACAAAATTATCTTTTAGTAAACTCCACTTAAAAATAAGAGAAAGCCGTTGCCAATCTTCGTGTCACATCCTCAGAAGGTACTGAACCCAAATACAAAATTTTGTTTTCACACGATTTCAGTCACACACACACAGACATGTTTCTGGATTCAGGGGACCTCAAAACGTGCATTTCCTCAACTTCAAATTTGGGGGTCGAAACAGTACTTCCTTTACCTACAGTACCCATGGTATGGGCAGAGGATTGGATTGGGCTTCTCCCTTATCAAGGATATAATGGGTTAATACAAACCTGTTAGTCTTAAATCCCTCTAAAACTAAGTACATGTTTTTTAGGAAGAGGGGATATCAAATAAAAGAACATGAAGTAATAAGAATTGAAGATACGATTGTTGAAGAAGTTCACAGCACCACTTTCCTTGGACTAAAATTAGATCAAACACTCAGCTGGAATGATCACATTGAACATATTAGTAATAAAGTCTCAATTGTCACTGGCATCCTGTTTAGACTAAGGAATATGGGACTATCGAGGCCAATACTAAAGGGTATCTATTATGCTTTAATACATTGCCATTTTAACTATATGGATATTCTTTGGAAATCTGGCACAAATAATCGCATACATCAACTTGAAATACTACAAAACAGGGCTTTAAAGATCATTTACAATTTAGAGTACACAACCCCAACTAAATATCTATTCTCATACTGGTATCATCCCACTAAATGTAAGTATAAAGATGTCCTCAGCAATATTTGCTCATAATTTATTACATAACCTGTTCCACTCAAACATCACCCTTAGAAAATTTGATGATATACATATCTATGCCACTAGAGGTCAATTCAATATTACTACCTCTGCTAGTGAAACTACAAAGTATGGTGTAAATAGCCTAATGTCACGAATTACGAAAGTTTATAATGCACTCCCTGATAATATAAAAAATTCGAATTCCATTAGTATATTCAAAACCAATGTTCAAAAGTTCTTTTTAGATGAATACTTTAAGGTATAACTCAGAGCTATTACTGATAAGTTATTGATTCATGTAATGCACACTGTCAAGGTAATTTATACTACAAACCAGCTTATCATAATGTTTTACCAACTAATGTTTTAAGTTCTAACAACCAATGTTTTGAATTTTTACTTATTTTATGTATTATCATACTTATCCTTTGTATTGTATTGTATGTATATAGTAACAGTCCCTAAGCACGAGCCTTATGGCTCATTGGGGCTAATTATGATGAATAAAAAAAAAAATTTTTGAGGACTTTGAGCTTCTTGTGAGTAAAACATAGTCGTTTCGCCATTTCTTTTTTGGTAGTAACCATAGGAGAATGTTTGCAAAGCAAATTTGCTGGTGGAAAAGATGATGAATAATTATTGGAGTATTTAGAACAGTGATTTATCAGGGACAAAGATATCATGATCATCCCAATATTATATGGCGATAAATTTAACAAACATTATTATCATACTTAAATTTTGCTTATCTCTGTTATTATAATTAGAAAAATTATCCCTCAGGAGAGCACTCTTTAGGAGGTAGAACCAATACAAAGGCTGGCACTCAGCAGACAGTGAGGCATGTGGCACCAAAAGGGTTAAAGCCCCTATGTGTATCTATTCTCCAATATACCACCACCAATGAGTACAGTCGGTCAAATAAAAAATGTCGGGCGGTATTTGATTAAGTATCACGAACGAGCATATGCGCATGTACAGGAAGACTTAAGGTTAGGTTCACACCTGCCTCTTGTCTCTCCATGTATTTTCTTGATTATTTAGTCAGTTTTGTTTCAAAACGAACATGTATAGAAGGCTGTGGCTATATGTCTCACATCCGCCATATTCTTGGTTGCAAATTCTTATAATATTAATAATTAATAAATTCGCAAGGAATATGATTAATTAAGGAGCATTTTTTAAAGATTTTATTTTATAATACCGGTACTTGCAGTGCAAAATCAATAACTTACGTTCAGCTTCTGCCACCAATCTAGCATCGAAATACATGGCCGGCCAGATCCACGATTCCTATGAAAACTTCCGGTCGCATTATAGTGAAGTACCCACCTCTTTAAGTAATATGGAACCTTCTCGCTGCTTCAGAGGCCGAAAAATGCAGGTCAATTACAGCCCTAACTACATTTTCTCTCAAGCTAGCATTTGTATGTGGTGCGATGACAAAGCAAAATGAATTATGACAATACATTAAGTTGAATATCGTGTATTGCGCTTTCCGCGTTTTTCATTTTTCCCTTGTTGTTCACTTCTTCCCTCCTGTCGCATGGCCTCATATGTTCCGAAAATGACCTGTATTTTATGTTTTTTATAGGAAACTTGTGAACTAATGTGATAAAACTTTAATTTTAACTGCATACGAGTCCCGACGTTTTTTATTTGACCGACTGTAAATACTACCACTTTATACAGTTTGTGTAAAAACCAGACATGTAGTGACGTGGTAGTGATAGGAACTTTACCTGTAGGTGGATAGAAGAATGGACAACTCAATGATAGTAATAATTGTATAATGTAGGATTAGGTGTAAACTACAAGAAGTATTACATAATATGCATTTAAAAATGCTTTATTATTGTTTTTACATCTTTAAATACAACCTATTAAACTTGACTAAAACAGACAAAGAAAGACAATAAATTATTCCCTTACCATCAAATGAATAACAGAAAATAAGTTTACAGAAGTTTAAAACTTATAACTGTACAGAATAAAAACAATCATAAACTGATTTCATATGTTAAAATGAAACTTTAAAACTGATTAATGTAATACTGTTACAATACATTTTTGTGTAAGCTTAAAATATAAATATGTAGGCTTTATAAGCTTCGTCATAAAGATGAGGAACTTGCTCCTATGTGAAAACCTCTGAGGTTCTTCCAAACAAGACTTCTCACACCAAAATCAAATTTGGACCCAGTGTCACTATTTTCTTAACAAATTCGAGACTTTAAAGGTGCAAACAGATGGAAAGGTCTGTGTCAACATCAGTTAAATGAAGGCAATCATATGAAGCATACATTTCACATACTTTCTCTCGTGTGGCATCTGTACAATAAACTTGTCCCTAAGCAAATCGTATGCACAATGGACTGATGTGTCAAAATCAGTATTATATATATGAGACATCAGAATCAACACCCCTAGATGCAAGTTATGATATTATAATTCAAAGCTGTTTCCGTAAATCTGATATTGTAGAAAATTTAAACAGTTCATAATTAAAGTTGTATATTTTGTATGTTCATTTTTTTAAGTTTCTTTGAGAACTCTAAATATCGCACACTGAGAATAATAGGGCCACATCTAAAAAATAATTAATTTTGTGTTTTTTGCTGTTTTCTAATGGTCTATATGAGATTTAATTGATATAAGATGGCCATACCTGTACTTCTGTTAATTTCCATCAGAGAGCACTTAAGTTATGTTCTTGTAAAATCCTACCCTTTTCCTTCAGAATACAAAACTTTAACACAGTCTCATGGTCTTCTGTAAAATTTAGTTTTTCTTAGTTGTGCCGTATTATTCTCAGTGTGTACCACACTCATTTGTAATTGTTTTGATGTATCCCACTTCGTTCAGAAGAAATATTTATGCTCATATCCTGGGTTTCATTCATGGAAGCATCAAGTTTTCGGACCCTATTAAGCATCCCCCTGCTGGTAAAATAAAAATTACATACTGGGGCAGATGATTAATAAAACTATTATTACAGAATTTGAGATCCATGGCTTAACGTGGAAAGTGAATCATGTTAGGCCTTTCATATCCTTCCTTTAAAATGAACTGTCTAAAACAGGGAGAAGCCATTCATTCAAGTTCTCGTAGAGCTGCTTAATCTGGTAATCAGGTTGGAAGTAGTTTGACTGATTGTCCACAGGTGGCCAGGAGGCGTTAAAAAAACCTATAGCATGGCTTTCTTAGAAAGAAGTAAAGACTTAGGTCCTGTGTTATAAATTTAAGTTCATTAAACCTCCTGCTCCACACTAACAACACAGTAGTGAAGACAGAGTGCAGAAAATATTTTTTAGTTTTGGTGACCAATTAGCCAGGGATATGGCAAACAGTTCATATTAATTTATGTAGTGAAAGTGAAGCACAGTTTCAAAGCTTATCTAAATAATTTGAATTTATCACTATAGGTAGGCCTAATGCAAATTCTAAAAACAAGTATGAAAAGGCCTTGGCCAATATTCTAGTTGATTAGATAGCCACTAGAGATAATACTGAGACCTGTTTGTGAGAGGGAAAGTTGAGATATTCACTTTCAAAGCAGTTATGTAGAACTAGATAAATAAATGCACGCAACATAGCAAAACAGATTTTCCAGTTTCCTCATATCAGCTTTTAGACAACACATTGTCGTCTAAGGAGGTTACAACATGAAAAAATTAGACTTGCTAACTCTACAAGTGCAAACCTGGAGAAATTATTTATAAATATTTGCATGTTTATGGCATTGAGATATGTAACTCATTCAGCCTAAATGGTCATAAATTCATGTGGCTAAAAAAGTTCAAACTACAAGCAATTATCCCAACCTGATATTTCATCACAGAAAACATACCATTATTTCACTATGTTTAGAAATTATAATTCCTAGAGTCAACAGTGTAATTTTATTAGGATGGGTTTTCCGTAAAACAAAAAAGAAATCCAAAATCAGAGCAATTTATTGTATACAAAACTTATGGTTCCTTTATGTATATAAAAAAAGTATTTAAATTGAATCAGAAATCTTCTACCTCTCAAATATAATTATGTAAGTGTTCCCTATACAGTGTGTGTAGAGGCCCTAGGGTTACAGATTTTTAGAAATTTGCACATATTTACAATGGCCACCTCTTTATCCATAGGATTGCTCTTGGTATTCATTTCAGTTACAGTCTGAATTGACCTCAAGTTCACAGTGTCAGCAGAAGTATCAAATCAATTAAAAAATCCCTATGACCTCATTGGGAATTGAACCTACAACCATCTACAATCAACTACACCATGGAGTACCCCTGTGGTTTGACTATACACTGTTTATAGTGTAGGACATCGGTAGATACATGGAAGGAATCAGTAGATTATGTAAACTGATTTTGAAAATTCTTGTTTACTACCCTTTGATATTTTAGACCCTATGAAAAATTTCTTAGAGGTCCATTTAGTAGTTCAGAATGATAGAATTTGAATTATTAGCATTTCTGGAGAAGAAAGGTTCTTTGGTCTGATTATATGAATTTTTTTACTAAAAATTTTGTTCAGTTTTATATATAATAGAATAGTACAAACTAAAAAACACGTTAATAAATACTGTAAAAATTCCAGAATCCAAATTTTGAACATATTTTAGTTGGAAAATAATTTGAGATTGCTGTCTTTTCTAACTTTTTTCAGGACACAGAATGAGACGTTGAAAGGATGCTAATAACAGAGGGAGCAAGGAAGGACCTCAATGTGTGAGTAAAAATTTATGTTTAGAATTATCTAGAATTTACTTATGAATAAAGGTGTCAATGGTATAGATAAGATTTTCAACTAATCTCTAAGGGAAATACATTTGAATCACTAAATAAGTAATTAGATACTGTACATGGCCCACTAGCGAATGGTGTTTTACCTGACAGTTTCCACAGTAAACAGGAAATGAAAAAGCTTTAAGAAAATTAATACCATAAAACCCCATTTTAATATTCCCATTATTAAAGAATCTGCTTTTAAGGAATAAAATTTGAAGTCCCTGAATAGTAACCATACAAAGAACATATTTTATTCCTGCTTTAGGAAACCTGCATAAAAAATCCTGCTTCTCAGGAATAAATATTTTGAGAATTTAAAAGTAATTACCCCTTAATAGTAGATTTTTAAACTGAAACAAATCTAACCTGATAGCCACAGGAAAAAAGAAGATACTTTTTGAATGCACCTGCAACTTCAAAAAAATGACTATCAATTTTTAAAATAGGTAAAATTTATTAGTACACTTTTGGTGTAGTAACCTATCACTGATCACAATCAAAGAATTTCTGCTTTTGATTTGAGCTTCTTCGGTTATGTTTCATTGTCTTTTGTGTACTTATTGAATTATGTTATTCAAACAAAATTTGTTCCAGTCAATAAGAATTACATAAATTTCTATGATTCAGTGCATTTTTATTAATTTGATGCAACCACCTGTTTAAAGAAAAATCCCATTCAAGGAGGGAAAAAAATCATTCTTGAATTTTGTTAAAAAAAGGCTTTACTATAAAATTTTCTTATCACACATTGCATAGCTTCCTTTTGCAGTGAACACCTCAACTGACTTATAACAATGGGAGGCCTATATAACAGTTAACATAATGACATAACTTCATTAAAATAGTTTGCAAGATTTGTAGAAATAATTTATTAAATGTTTTAACACTGCACTAAGGAGATATACTATCATTCAATACAAACAAGCTCAAATGCAAAATAAAATCTGAAAATTAAATTGAAAATTATCACCTTTTCTATCCATTCTGCTGGATATGTTAAGACACTATGAGGAATTTATGCTTATTTTGTGATTAAATCTTTCAAAACACACACCTTCTTCTTATTCCTTACACTCTAAAATACAAACATACAGTACTCTCAATTGTGAAGTTAAAACTATTTGAATAAGCTATCACTAGTATCTTGGAAACGTTTTTAAAGCATATCAATACACCCTGATGTTAAAACGAGGAGGACGCTCTCTATTGCACCAAAATAACAGACTTTTCAGAATGTTAAATCAAGTTATACTAAAAACTAAACACTAGAGATGGGTTCCCAATACTCTCAAGACATCGATATTCAAAAATGTTCTGAGTTATCAATACTCTTGATTAAGATCCCAATGTTTTCAATACCAATACAGAAAGAATGTTTTCATCAAATTTTTGAGAAATAAGTTTATTGGGATTTTCTTTCAGTCTCAATGAATAATGCCTCAATTTTTATGTAGATAATTTGGAAGTTTATATAGTGAAGAGAACTGTGAAAACTTTGAGTGGAGATTTTATACATGGAACCAAAATTATAAAATTGACCAGGACAACTGTTTTGAGAAATTAATTCTCATCTTCTGCATACTCTACCCATTCAGCTTTAGGCTAAATTCAAGCTTGGAACATTATGAAAACAGGCCTTATAAATCATAATAAAGTACTGTCTAGCAGTGAGCGGAAGGCCGAGCTGGTGGCATAGTGGGGGAAAGACATAGGCAGTAAATGCAATTGCATGGTAAGGCAGTGGGGGAACGCTAGCTCGGCCTTGAGCTCGCCGCCAGACAGTAGTTAGTGTCTATACCAGTGGTTCCCAACCTGGGGGGTATTTAAGTCTTGGGGAGGGACAGAACGATTTGGAATTAGTAAAATTGTTGTATTCCTTTGCTGTTGACATTGATGTACTGCCAGAAAGTTTGTAAGAAGAAACCATAGAACTGAAGTGTGATTCAAAAGCAAAAGACAATTTTAAAACTTCAAGTCTGGAGGACTTTTAAATAACTCATCTTGCATTTTAACCTCAAATAGCCAGAGCTCCATTGACTGTTACTGTTAGGGTCGCCACCTTTCTTTAAGGCTAAGGAGGGGCACTTATCGAATATATGCAGATCGCCGATCTTCATACCTAAATTCGTACTTGGAACAATGTAGTAATAATAGAAAGATGGAATATATTCATTACAAAGTCAAAAAGCTGTGTAACAGTAACACTAACATTAGAAAAGAAAAGATTAGCATGATGATAAAAAAACTGGGCAAATTCACGACTTGAAGCTGTATTTCTTTTTTGATTTGGCAGTTCTAATAGTTCTTTGATCTGTGTCACTCTCACTACATAGTGTTTACAGGTAGGCTATCTATAACATTTGTAGAAATTATTATCTCACTCTTTATGAGGTCAGCTGAGTACTTGTCTCTGTATTCTGTCCATTTTAGATTCATGAGAGAACAATCTATCCACAAATGCATTGCTATCAGGAACTAAAGCAGAATTCCTCATATAACTCATCCAAATTAACATCAAATTCTACATTAAGTGTCTTCACAGAGTCTTTGACAGTGATTTCACTGCTGCCAACACGATACATTTTAGCGATGGAACAATAGCCTATCGATATCTTGATCATGAGTCGAAATTCACAAAATATGCCACTAAGAATAATTTACTCTCTCATATTTTGTTTTGGAATAATTTGGCGTCCCGCAATATAATGCATCCCTCTTAGGTATAATTCGGGACGCTGAAAATGTTCTTAAAATGCGGGATGTCCCGCCTAATTCGGGACAGGTGGCAACGCTAGTTTCTGTGCCATTTTCGTCCACATATTTATGTGTGTCAGGATTCTCAACATGGAGTGTAATGAAAACAAAGCAACGTTGTCAGCTAGATGTCACCAGTGTTCTCTGTTGTGTGTTGTTGTTAAACTGAAACCAGACATTTGAGGTCTAATCAAGGCAAAACAGTGTCAACTGTCTCACTGACATAACAATATTACTTAATTAATCATTACTTTCACATCATTATGTTGTCTTAGTTTACATTCTTCCCTTTAAGATATTGAAAAATGATAGGGGAGGCAAAGTGTCTTGCCACATCTCAAAAGGGGGGATAAGGTTGGGAACCCTTGGTCTATACTGTACTACGGAATGATATGTACAGAATCCATTACCTATTTGTTCACATTCAAATTGATTTTTAATTTTGCTTTACTTTATTCTTTTCAAATTTTACAATATATATATTTTGCCATAGTTAAGGAGTGAAAAATCAGGACATATTTCTCAAACTGACAGATGATATTAATGCTACACAGTGAAATCTCTGTATACCGGTAATGGTTACTGATATCACGACAACGTTCAAACATTAAAATATTATGGTCCTTTCATTATTCCATTAAAATAAAAGGTGCTTGAGTTTAAAATCTCGTTCTTTGGGAAGTTCCTTTTTATCCTGAAATTGGAGATTTTAGCATAATAATGCCATCTTCAATTCTTAGATGAAGTCATAGGGATCTGCGGCCAGTGTCACATATAAACTGCTTGTATTGCATCGTGCTGTTAAAATCTGACATTTCAGACATCATGTCATGTCCTTATTTGCAAAGTGACTCAAACTAAACAAAGTGCCGCTTGAGAGAAGTAGCAGCCATCACAGATGTCAGTAGATGCACATGTCCAACTCTTGAAAGTTTTGAGTTCCTTCCAGATGTCACTGATCAAGTAATTGTCATCTCTGTTTATGTTAATAGGACTCATTATAATTTCTATATGATTTCTGTGACTAATCTAGAAAATCTTCTATTTTCTTGTCTTAGTAATGCTATGTACAGTTTGAGTATATTCAGTACTAGCATGTGCCCGCAGCTTCGCACACTATAATTATTTCAAAAATAAAAATAAAAATTAAGAGCATAATAGTAAAATTATTATATTTATTAACACCTAAATCACATGAATTACATAGTACATACCATGATTAGATAGCGTCACATGGTAAAAGCGACCTCAGATTCGAGTTCCTTGGCCCTGAAAACCCCTGTATAGTGAGTTTCGTCCAAATCGAACAATGTTTGACCATATTTAGGCCTATGCCGATTAGGCTATCCCTCTTCCGTGTAGGTTGAAAATTTCATGTCTGCGGGCCTTGGCCATTAACAAATGAATCGTCCATGATGGACTTACAAAATCAAGCGATCGCGACGCTTTTATTTCCAAGGTATGACAAAAATAGCCAAAGACAACTGTAATTGATTTGACAATGAAATGTGTTACTGAAAACTGATGTGGTTCGAAAACGCAAAAAATGCATGTTTTCTGCCCGTTTTTCACTCATAACTCACGAACGAAAGCAAAAATTAAAATTTCGGCTTCGAGGTGCATTTTCCGACCCTTCAGTCCATCTATGCTTAAAATTTCAGACCTCTGCGTTGAGTCGATTTCGCTGGGCATTGCGAACAGACAGACAGACAGACAGACAGACACTTCCTTTTATTAATATAGAAGAAGATACACAGTTTGAGGACATACCATTACTAGAACAAGAAAATAGAAGATTTTGGACACATGCACCCACTGATGCCATGACAGCTGTGATGATTGGAGCACTTTGTTTAGTTTGAGTCATTCTCTGTTGAAGAACATGACGTGATGTCCAAACGATCATCAGATTTTAACAACACAACATGGCCCAATCCAAACAGCCAATAAAACCAGTATATATCTTCAGTTTTTGTATAAAAATACTGAACATTGATTCTGAAAGTACTGAGAAAATTTGACATCGACCCATCTCTATTAAAAACAATACAACACATACCTATAAACATACATTTAAAAATACTGTAAAAAGGCAATTACTGTGGTGAATCAATAAATTTGTTGCTCATATAAGTCCAGCTCATGGGCAACAGAAATAAAATAAGACAACCCTGAGTAAACACTCTGGCTTTCTTTATAGTTATGTATCTTGATCATCGCAAAGACCCATTGACCATAACAATGTACCATCTGTCTTCACTGTTACTACCGATTCTCCACTATAAGAGTTAGATGTGCTCACCATTCCACCAAACTCTAATGTCCGATTCTCTGCAACACAAGAAAATATCACTTTTGTTGTCTTTTCTTGCAGACTTTAAACTTTTGAATGTAGGACTAAAGAGAATGGAAGGTTTTATAGGCAGGAAATATTCAATAACATATTTTCTCTGATTTGTAGTATTTCTGTGCATATAAAGAATGGTGTACCTGATTATCATTATAGGGTTTACAATATTAACAAAATGGTAGCTCTCACTTCTTCTTTAAAACATAATTAAAACTTTTGTACCATGATACTGTATAATGATTTCTGAAATATAAACTTATGTAGCCATTATACCTGGTATAAAGACATTACACCAGCTATACAGGCATTATACAAGTTATACAGGCTTACACTTTTTGAGGGGAAAAATCAAATTTCAAAGGGGGCCATCAGGTTTAGCATGCTTTTTATATGTAACACCATCCCATAACAAAGTGAACTGAACCATAAGTTAGGAGATAAACACTCCACCAGTTAAAATAATTGCAGACACTGAAATTAAGATACTGAAAATAAAACAAATACTCTACTTTCAAAAGAGATGTGGATGGACTAAACACTTACTGAACAGTGGAAATCATGAACAGATAAGTGTAATATTTACGAAGCTAACTTTCTTTAGTTTAATTTTGCAAACTGTAATACAACTGATCAGTGTTTATAGTCAATGGTCTGAACGTTATAATACGTATATCTCTGATTATACTGTAATTATCGGCATAGTCTACCTCAGAAAACATTATCACAGATAAAAGCTGATGTACTGTACATTTCAAAAGATATTTAACAAACATTTCCGGATAGATCTGTATGATTTTAAATGCTAAAAATCTAGAGGGGCAAGATAACATTTAGGGGAGGGGAGCAGTGCCCCCTCTAGCTCACCCCTGGTTAAGGGCCTGACATTATAGATTAATGGTATTCCACTAAATAGAGTAGGAGAAGTCTGAATTCTTCAACTTCATAATGAAAGACCCCTTAAACATGATAGAAGAGAATTGTGTGTAGTTGTTATAATTTAGTTTAAACAGAAATAAGACAAATAACCTACCTAGATTCCATTTTAGGCCGGAAGTAGTAACATGCTCAGCTTTTGCACCGAGAGGCACTAAACTGCACCAACCTCGCTTCAGCACAAGTTCTTTACCAACTGTTATATGGTGTATGCCAGGCTTCAGGAGCCAAGTCAAGGAGTCTCTAGCCAACTGGTACAAGGGAAGGCCTTCTATAATATCCTTGGCTTTAAATAGTGTGTTCAGGTTTGTTAAAATCTGATCCAGTCGACCAGAGGTCTCACATACTGCAATCACTCCATCTAACTGAAATTTAAAAAAATATATAAAGGATACCAGCATCTGATGTAATGTACACTCTGTACAATAACAAGAAGAAACAACATAAAGCCACATAAAGCAAAATTACATAATATTAAGCAATTGTAAATTGAATAACTATAATTGTAGGTAAATTCATATTGAAATTTATGTTTCAGATTATGGTGTTTGGAACTGGAAGGTTTGAAAAAGAGAAGAATGCTAATCCTGAAGCTGCTTAATGCTCCACAGCCTGGTGTGCCCCCTGAAAAGCAGATCTGTTGACACAGATGGAGCATGGCATGTAAAAATCTCCTGCCAGAGGATTATTTAATCATGTGAGTTATTTAAAGACCAATAGGACCTTCTTTTTAGGGCCTGTATGACCTCCAGGAAAAAACTCTGAATAAATGTTATCTGGCAAATGCACACACATCTGGATATCAGAATTAAAAAATGTACTACAACTTCTTGTCTATAATCTGGAAAATACCCTTTAGTTTGGCTTCCAATAGATAGAGTAGCAGTTAAGCTTCTAATTAAACAAAATGGTAATCTGTGGCAACCTAAATTCCAATTTTAATTCTGAAAAGTTTAACTCACTTAATAACACTGATTTCGACTCATATTCAAATTATATTGAAATGCATAAACTGATTAATGTATTTCAATGATGTGTTCTAATGTAATTTCATTGTATGGAAGTCAGAAAATATCACGATTGAGTAGTGATATTTGCAGAAAGCTAGATGATAGCCTTGTATACTCATTATTTTAGTAAAAAAACACTGACAACCTTATCAGTGTTACAATCTTATACCATATACAATGCAATCCCATAGTTAGTATCCAGTGGTAGTAAGAAAGGTATTTATCTTCCTGTTAGGATAACTAGTGATAGTAGTATAGAGAAGTGATCACCATGCACCCTATATGACTATAGGCACTGTATACCGTATATATGTGTGCTTGCACTCTGGACTGTACACTATACTGTATCTCAGGGAACCTGATAGGAAATCATAACATTCTCAGTCCCCGCCACGGAACCGGACTGGAGTTCCAATGTGACGAATTGCTGTTCTTTTTACCGCTTTCAACCCCCTACTCACAGCTCTGATATTTACGTTAGAATGTTTTACTACTGGAGTATAAACAACGTAGTTTTAATTGAGATGCGATGTGATAACCATCTAAACGCGATTATAGTAATCTCATAAGTAAAATATGTACAACAATAGCCTTATTTTAAATAACATTATTTTCTTGGTGTTAATTAAGTGTGGGTATGAGACAAATCAGGAATGGCGTACCTGTTTCAGATCTTTGGCAACTACAGTCTCCAAGAAAACATTGTCGCAGACGGTCTCGAAGTGGTTTTCTGCACGTGTCGTTTCAAATTCCATATTTCGCCCTGTGTATAGTTAAATTAGTAGTTATAGTGTCTGTGAGTGTGTATAAGAAAATCTGTGTGTGTATATATATATATATATATTGTTGCGTAAATAATATTTATTGTGTATGCAATGTATGTTAGTTATTAATTATGAATATCCCATCTCTATTTTCATCTAATATAACTGCATTATTGATTACTCCAACTTCCGTGCCTATGTAACACATAATTTTATTTTCATATTTTAGTATGATTATTCGCAGTAATCGAATCATTGTTTTTGGAATGGACCGTAGTAGCCTCCCCTCTGACGGTAGCCAGTGGAACGAGAAGAGGAGAAATTGTTTATTCTTCCTATCAGGTTCGCTGAGATAGACTTTTTTTCCATGTCAATGAATGACAGGAATGCGGTGACCCTTGTGCAAGCAATAGTAAAATTGGTGGTGGTCCTGCCAGGATGTGAACAATCCCTGAAGATCCCTTATGGGGATATTCATGGCAGATTTGTTTCCGGGGTGCGCCAGTCCCCTACCCAACACTTAAACCTAGGGACAACACAAACACCCAGCCCTGAACCCAGGAAAGAGATTTTATACTACTGAAAAATCCCCTGGCCAGCTGAGAATTGAACCTGGGCCCCTGTTGTGGAAGACAGGCAAGCTACCGACTCACCAACAGCGACAATAGTGAAATTACCTGATATTAATTGATTTAACAATTTCTGAAAATTTCACCAGAAAGCAACCACACAATATTGCGAGTGGACCCACTCCTCATTGTAGCCCGTGATTGCATGTCAGATGCACTCCCACCCGAGCCATATAGTGACCTTCAAAATGGTTACTCAGCCATAAGTAGACTGAGATAAAACTAATTTTTAGTTGCTATCAGCACAGTAATATCTTTTAACCTTGGAAAATAAAAATTTACTTGCTATTGTAAAGGTGACTGTATGAATTTTAAGTTAAATAGAGGAAAGAAGGCAGTGTGCAGTCAATATAATAAAATTTCAGAGTTACTCCAGCTCCCGTTAGTTGATATTACTTTACCTCTAGATTTTGGCTCACAATATGAGCCTGAGCATGCCTGAGTCCTTTTGTGAAGTCGGTTTCATTTTGGTCTGGAGTTAATATCACTTGAGTTCCTTTACTTTTAAAGTGTGCCAGCACATTCTGCTTGACTGAATCCATATCACCAGTTATGAGCTCAGGAGGAACAACACAGTCCATATTCTGTGCAAATTGGAACCATCGATTCGTTCCACCATCTACTGTAAGTCTAAATGATGCTGGAAGAAGTAAAGCACAAAATATCAGTTGTAAATGAGACACTGGTATCTTACATAATATTTGAACTTCAATCTACAAACAAGAAGCCTACTCGTACCAGTACAGTGATCTTGCTAGGAAGAATAACTGCTCATAAATATTCAAATCCAGTGGCGGGCATAGAATTTTCTTTCAGGGAGGGATTTGAGGCAATAGAAAGAAAACTAAAACAAAAAAACAAAAAAATTATTTTATATTTATAAGAGTTTACAAAACTGTAATGTTACTATAGTAGGCTAGTTTTGTTTGAATGTGAAACATCCATTACCATCCAATTACCATTACAAGAGGTGGGCCTACACAAGTTGAAAGGGTTTGAAAACAAAGTTTTTAAGGAAAATATATGGGCCAAAAAGAGTGGGATGTCAGGGGAATACAGAAAGCTGTAGAAAAGTAATATTTACGGTCTGTATCGCTCTCCTAATATTGTAAGATTAAATAAATGCAGGTGGTTAATACGAACTGTATAATTATGTTGCTCGAATGGAAGTGGAGAGGGGCATTTATCTAATTTTAATGGGAACACCAAAGTAAAATGACAATCAGCAGATCAGAGATGAAAATGAGATGGTAACGTTAGAATCGATCTAAGAGCAACTGACTATAGAAATTTCAACTGAATAAGTTGACTAAGGACTAATATTTTCTGTATTCTAGAGTACATTCATTTCAATTCATGAGAAATAAGCAGTTTATTTACTAGATAACACAGATATAAATAGGTGTGTAAAATTTGTTGTACCGATTTGCATTTATAGCCTATTCTTTTTACTGTTTTTTTTATCTTCTTTCTTCTTTCAAATTTCGAGGGGGGATATATCCCCCCTCTGTGTCTGCCACTGTTCAAATCTACCTCCCAACATAACATATTAACAATAATCCATAACAATAATTATATAATCCTTACAGTCATTCTTAGCCCCATAGCATGTTTCCAGGAAAAGTGGGACCCAGCTGTTTTAATGCCAATCCTTTGTAAAGCTGCTAGCCCAGAAAGTATATGGAGGAACCCAAATGATGCTCAAGAAGAGTGTCATTAAACATCTTAAGCACTGATTTTACCTGCCTTCACAGTCTGGTTTCGAAATCATGCTGGCCATAATCCCTACCTAATTACTTTATTGTCCATGTTATCCTTGTATAGCCCATTTGTAGCCTACCAGCTTAGACAAAAAGAATGGCATACCAGTATTTTCTATGTCCTAAAAGAGGAGGCACTGCGCATGATCAGACAGATTCATAAGCAAACAAGTACTGATACTTGAGGCAATTAGATCCGTTCTGTTTCATTGCATGTTGTCTATAAGTATGCCATAGATAGAAAAAGTGCCCAGGAAGAATTTAGCATAAAATTAAAAAGAAAAAGATATACAGGAAAAAATTCTGCATGACAGCGGGATTGAATGTGAGACCAACCAAATTGTAACCCTAATCAAGACTACACTATAGCCATCCACCACAAGGATTTATATAGGCTCTCAAATAGGTGCAAAAGAGAAGAACAGGTCGCCCTTAAGCTCTGCCCACTCCAGCCATGTGTTCCATGGTGATGGCTCACTTTCCCTACTACCCCTAGCCATCAGCATTTCTGGGCAGGCACTGCAGATCACTGTTATAGTGGACTATTCACTCAGCCCACGAGAAAGACCCTTGTACCACAGCATATGCACTAATTACAATATGAAAATAACCCTTGTACTAAATCTTCACCAGAGCCTCTTTAGCGTTCCTCAGGACCCACTACGTGACGGTAGAGGTTGATTTGGGAAGGAGAGGGAAGAGAGTTTTAAATTTGAATGATATGCGACCCACAAGACAAGTTGATTAATAAAACCAAAAGACCCTTATACCGTTTAAAGCTTCCCTTGAACCAAAATTATATTTCACAATTACAATTAATACAAAATTATCAATCTTCGCTATTTCATGTAGCTCTCTAAACTTAGATAGATGAATTCTCACTTCACACCACAAAAATTTCTCCATGGCATTATGGTTAAGACGACTGGCTATGATGCTAGCATCTTGTATTTGAATCCCGCTTGGTGCGTAAATTTGTAGGATAGGAGTAGGTCCCAAATAGGTAGGTAGGGTGAATAAGAAGTGAGAGAAGGGAGGAAAGAAAAGAGGAAGATAAGAAACAAAATTAACACTGTTGAAAATGGGGAATGCTGTTGAACCTATATCGCTATTAACCTCATTTTCAAAAGTTTTTGAAAAGACTATGTACAACCGCATAATACACTATCTTAATTTGAATAGGCTAACTTTCTTACATCATCTCAATTTGGATTTAGAAGTGGCATATCCACTGAGAATGTTACATTTCAACTCACCACTAAAATATTGGAAGCGTTAGATAAAAAGAAGTACGCTCTGGGAATTTTCTGTGACTTAGCGAAAGCGTTCGACTGTATAAATCATGAAATAGCCTATTACTTCAAAAATTAGATCATTATGGGTTGAAAAATTTAACACTTAAGTGGTTCAAATAATATCTGTCTGACAGAACTCAAAAGGTAACAATAAATGGAAATGAATATAACTTAGGGGTTGTTAAGAATGGGGTACCTCAGGGATCAATACTAGGACCTTTGCTCTTTTTAATTTTCATTAATGACTTGCCCTATAACTTAAGTGACGAATCGCAGATGATACTAGTGTAGGCCTACTTGTAACAGGAATGTTACAAGAACATTTATCAAGAATAGCTACACATGGTTTCTAGCTAAAAAAGTGACACTTAATATTGGTAAAACCCACTTTATACAATTTAAGACAAAAACCAGATGTATCTCAAATCTTGAAATTAATTATCAAACACAAATCATAAAAGAAATTAGCAATGTAAAATTTTTAGGATTACAAACTGACCAAAATCTTGACTGGAAGACACACATAGAAATGATAAGTCCAAAACTGAGTTCAGCATGTTTTGTTTTACGAATTTTGAATAATTTATTACAATAGGATGCATTACTTATGGTATATTTTGCATATTTTCACTCGGTAAAGAGGAAGATAAGAAACAAAATTAACACTGTTGAAAATGGGGAATGCTGTTGAACCTATATCGCTGGGGCAACTTTTCCCATAGGGAGAAAATATTTAGATTACAAAAATGGGCAATAAGAATATTATGTGGAAAGAAAAAAAGGGAATCTTGTAAACCACTTATAACTTATTGACTTGGCTTTTATACACCGTCGTATACAGATACACAATTAATAAAATAGATTAATTACTGAAATATCTTATTATTATTCTCAAGTAATCCTAAGTTTGATTTTTTGAGGGTATAAGGTGGTGATATTGAACGTGATTATATAACTTTACCCTCATAGGAACAATATGAAATTCATTAATTTGTAAACCACTATTTGAAAAATTAAAAATCCTCACTCTTACAGGGGAATATATAGCCTATACTCTGTTATGTATTATATAGTGGATAATATTGATAAATTTCAAAATAATCTTAGTGTACAAGGACGTACTACCAGAAACATGAATGACCTACACAGACCAACTAACTCGTTAAACCTCTTTCAGAAGGGTGCTTATTATTCTGCAATACAGATATATAACAAGCTTCCAAGCAACCTTGAATTATTATGTATTCAAAGAAAAAGCAAACCTTTCAAAACATGTAAAGAAATTTTTAAACGAGAATCTTGTAAACCGCTGTTTGAAAAATTAAAAGTCCTCACTCTCACCGGAGAGTATATATACTCTGTTATGTGTTACATGGTAGATAATATTGATAAATTTCAAAGTAATCACAGTATACACGGGCGTACCGTACTACTAGAAACATGAATGATTTACATAGACCAGCTAACTCATTAAAACTTTTTCAGAAAGGTGCTTATTATTCCGCAATACAAATATACAATAACCTTCCAAAAGAGATTAAATCACTATGTATTAAAAGCAAATGCAAATCTTTCAAAAGAGCTCTGAAGCAATATTTAGTAACTCACACCTTCTACAATATGGATGATTTCTTTTCAGCTTGAGTAAGTGTGACATAACAATTCTTGTATCATGTTTTTTTTTTTTTTTATAACATGCATGTATGTTTTTTTCTGACGTGTTCTATATCCTTGAGCCCTGCTCAACACAGGATCTACAGAACGAGACATCTACATCTACATCTACATAATAACTCACACCTTTCTACAATTTGGAGGAATATTTCCAGCTTGGAAAAATTTGGCAGTATGCAGTTTCTGTATATTATTGATATAACATGCATGTATTTTTTGATCTGATGTGTTCTATATCCTTGAGCCCCGCTCAACCCAGGATCTACAGGACGAGATATCCACATCTACATGTTAGTAACTTTCCACCAATGCCTCCTAGAAGTCTCCCCAGGTCCCGTTAGTGAGTTGAATGGGCGGAGCTTAAGGGGCAACCTATTCTTCTGACTCTTCCTTTTTCCCCAAATAAGTTATAGCCTACCTCAATTTATCCCTCAAAGCTAACTTCTGAAGTCAAAATTAAATAGCCTATTATACTAATACTAACCTAATACCATACTAATAAGTGTATTAGCCTACCTCTCTTCCACAACGACAGCATAGTTTCCTCTGGAATTTTAATTGGCTGGTTAAGTATCATCAGCCCATAACGGAATGAAGAATTTTCAACATTTAGCAATTCAAGAGGTCTCCAGAAATTGATTGGGGTTGTGCCGTCCATGCCTTTAGATCCAATATCAAGAATCATCTGAAAGTTAATTCATAATTGATTGTAACACACGTTCGGGTAAAGTTTACTGTTGCGGAAGAAACACACGTCATGCTTATTAGTACTGTTAATAGGTCATTGTGTCATTGACAAGCAGACATTTAATAATGTTGTTATAGTTGGACAGTCCCTGACCTTGCATGCTGCACGAGCCGGCAAGAGGGAAACTTTTTTACACGCCGTAATGCCGTTTTTCACATACACACACTTGAAAGGGCGTCACACTAGTTTAATTTTACCTCCTAGAATTGAGACATGCTGTCAAACTGCAGAACTACGCCTGTGTGTTATGTAATTTTCTGATAAATACACATCATAACAGTCCCACGAAAGATAGATCGCCATGATGTTACCGGTCAAAATACCAACGTAAGACCATACTTATCATCTTGATTTTATCTTCTATTTAGTTTTCTTTTCGAAAGTTAGTTAGTTACAGGGGACATATATTTGTATTATATTATAATATTTAAAAAAATAGTTTCACATATTGTTATAAGTAGTAAAAATAAAATGTGTTGTGGTATGTTCATGTTGCTGAACTTGCTACAGAGCAGGATTGCTCGCCTGCTGCTGACACCTGTCGTTAAATTCAGTAAGATTAGTAAGATTCAGTAGTGTGACGCGGTCTTTCGAAGAGTTTTCAGAGAGTAGTAATTTCTTAATTTTGTGTACTCATACCAGTGCTTTAGTTGGAAAATATTTTATGGGGGTATTCACCTTCCATAGAACGCATATCTATTGCGAATGTAATAGTGTTTGTCATTATTAACAAATACACTCTCGTGAATTGGACATTTAATAAGTATTTTAGGACAATATCGTTCCTGTACTGCCAGTACGACGTACCGGAGCACATATTTTTCCCGGTATGGTAGAAGGAAAATAATTTTATACCGGTACGCAGTACCGGTGCGTACCGGCCCAACTAAAGCACTGACTCATACATTGATTTTATTACTAAGCAGTGACAGAAGGGTGAAGATTTATTATACATGCGGAAATTCCAATATTATCACAAGGTATGTAAGGTAACATCTTGCCACTATATTTTTACATTACGAGGATACATTTTCAAAATGGCAGAGTGGTTCTTTCGCTGTTCCAAAATAAGTGGAAAGTTTAACTTTATATCTATGTATAATTTGTGTGGCATTTAGTACGGGTATGTTTTATAGGATTTTAATGTTCTTAGCTTCCTAAAGAGTGAAAAGAATGAAAGAAATACAGACCAGACAAGCATTCAAGGCCGTTACAATATTAATACTATTTTAAATTATAAACGATACTAAGCGGTAATCACACCATTTGTTTGAATGTATAGGCTACTTTTATTTATAAAATAAATTTGAATTCCGCATAATCTAGATAGAATCTAGCTTTTTTAGGGTTAATAAAATAATTCCGTAAAAATTCTGGCGTAGGGTCTATTAAGAGAATTTATTATATCTTCCTCGCCCCAATTTCAACACTTTTTTACAATCTAATTGACAAGCATGTATTTATAAATCAGTTTCTGGGAAATCCTAAACTGATTGAGAATAAATTACTGAAATCTTCCCATTTGAGTGACAGAGAACATCAATTCTTTCTATGCCTTATAAAACCACATTTGGTGCGGGGTCCGGACCCCTAGGACATCTCTTAATATATTTTTATTGACGGCTGACTGGTTCTTGATATACAATAATTGCGTAGGTGTGTGATAAATATTCTAATAATGATCATCTTACATGTGAACGAAATGAGTAAATCAATAAATTGATTGATTTTTTATTTATTATTTATTTAATAAAATGTATTTATTAAAGCACACGAATAAAAACATATTTTTAAGAGGAAAAAACATTCTATAATATTAATAGCACAATTTTAATTTTGTTTGGTCTTTCAATGTTTTCAATCCAATTTATTCTGTTTTTCGTTGTTGTAAACGCTGAAAAATTAATTTTATATACATTGTACTCATAAATTTAGAATTTTTCTTTTGTAGTATACTGTGTATTGATATGTAATTATATTTATATAAATCTACTATACCCCTAAACACGAGCTTTGCTTATATAGGGGTTTGTTTGGTTTTATTTCTTTTTACTGGTATTAAATGTATAATAATAATAATAATAATGTAAGTAATGTTAAAAAAATAGTTTACTGTATCTTATGATTTACTCTCCTGTTTGTTTGTTGAACTGTTTGTTGTTTGCATATATCGTAATGATTAAAGTGAAGTAATAATTATCTATCGCACGTCGTTCTGGTGAGCTGTTAAAGGCTGATATCAGCTTACAGCGGAAGATTCTCCGAAGAGTGTACAGCCCTGAGCTCTATTTGCTAGACAATAGTAGAGATACATCAGCGTTGAAGTCTTACAATGTAAAATGAATATTTTCTCTAACGAATGTAAACAATGAACATAAATTATGTATTGAATTAATTTTACAATATTAAAAAGGGGTATGTATATATATATATATATATATATATATATATATATATATATATATATTTTAATCCACGGAATCACACGCCAGGATAATGGAAGCCCTTAATTAAAAACGATAACATTTAAAAGTTCAATGTCTTTGAAAATGAAACAGATCTATATTGATTTCATCCTGAGGTGAGTTTGAAAAATAGATGTGTTGATAAATTTCATGTTGTTTTTCTCCTACGAGGGATTTGTATGTCGTGTATGAAATAATTCCACCTATTCCCTCGTATAAAAGTTTTTGTTAAAATATCAGCTCACAGCTTTGTCAAATCTAAAATTTATACTCGTCAATGTTATAAAACATAATTAAAAATTATAGCTGTCAATTTTATAAGACAATTTTCGTATTTTGAGGACAATATATTTCGGCTATTCAGCCATCTTCAGGTCCTTTTTCTTTCTCCAGACGATCTTATTCTGTTCGTTAATCCATTACAACTCAGCTATGAGTTGATATTGTAACAAAAACGTTTTATACGAGGGAATGGGTGGAATTATTTTATACACGACATTTAAAATTAGAGTTTGATATTGGTTAACCTGGATTCGTATATCTGCTTCAGGACTGAGTCTAATTATTCGCTTGGTCGGAGACTGCAGGGTAGGCTATGTCGCAGGAAAAAGTAATAGTTCCTTCAAATTGTTTTTGCAATTTCTGAATATTCACTTGGTCAGAAGTTGAAAAAGAATCTACATAATATGATACAAGCCTGCCCCTTATCTAACTTTATTGCTGTTTACGTAAAAAAAATACACCAATACTTTTACTTAATGAACCAAACCCTTTAGTCAATAGATATATAATGATATAGATATATAATTATTCTCTGCCACCAGAACTTATGATTGTACCATAGAACCCTTGAGAACTCTGATTTCTTGATTCCTTGGGACCATTCGAAGCGCTAGTCTGTGAGACGATAGAAGGCAGTCTGAAAATACTAAGTAGGCCTACTCACAGCGATAAAGATTGTGAAAAATTCGTACAGACCTTACCTGCTAACTTCTATGCTCGGTGTGTGGACACAAACTGTGAGGGTTCAAGTGAACAGTACATCGTGCAGTCGACTACATTCGCTGATAAACCATATCTCCGTGATATTATGAGCCTTCATGAACTAAACATCTTATACATTACTAGCAGGTGTCTGCGTCTTCGCCCTCGTTTATTAAAACAATTGCTATTTTATAGATGTTTTTAAATCGTTTATTTAACATCAAGCTAAGGAAAACAATGTATTTGTTATCACAAATAGTAAATCATTCATAACAATTAAAACAATTATTAATGCAAAGCTAAAAATCAGGATTCGAGGTGTATTTCAGGATTAGAGAGCGCCGCCCGGAGAAAAAGACCTCAAATTTGAGTCCCCCCCAAAAGACCTCACACAATGAGTTTCGTCCAAATCGATCAATATTTTCCCATTTAGGCCTAACTGAATGATCCTCTTCCATCCACACATGAAAAAAATTAAGATCTCTGCAAGCCGTAATGTTATAAACAAATGAATAAAGAACAACGGACTGGAAGAGACCAACAAAATCAAAGCAAAGGACAATTTCATGCATTATGTTGAAAAACATCTATGATTGAAATACAATTGAAACGTAAAAGACAATTTCATGCGTTATGTTGAAAAACATCTATGATTGAAATACAATTTAAATGTAATAGCGAAAAGTAATGCTTCGATAGCGCAAAAAAAATCACGTTTCTACCAGTTTTCGCTCATAACGAAAGCAAAAATTAAAAATCCTACCTCGGGGTGCTTTCGGCCAGCCTTCAGTCCGTCTTTGTTAAAAATTTCAGATGCCCGCGTGCCTAGATTTTGCTGGGGATCGCACACAAACAGACAGACAGAAAGACAGACAAACACTTCCTCTTATTATATAGATATTACGCTGGTACTTTTATAATGTACACTCATATTTAAGTAAGAGTTTACTACTTATTCAACCTGTGCTGTAGACGAAGTATTGTCTTCGAATCCGAAAATCGATGTAGAGTTTTCAGTACTTAATTACACGTTTTGAAGTCCCCTGAACCCAAAAATACAGTTCCCAGAAACATGGTCGTCAGTGAACAGCATAGCTAACAGATTAAAATTCAAATACGAGCCAAAATTTTATATTTGGGTTTAGAATATTCTACGGGTGTGACAAGAAGAATGGCGACATTCTTTTACTTAGCCTATATTACCGCTTGACACAAAGAAAATGTAATTTTTAGCTGTTTTCTTAAAAAAAGTCTCCATCGAATTTGCTCAAACATTTTTACACAGCCTGAATTTATCTGAAACATTTTTTCTTATGAAGAGTAGTTGTTATAAGCTACCCATCTTGTCAATAATTCATACTTCTTGCTTAGCTAACAATATGACTCCTGTTGATGGTTTAATGGTTAATGGAAATTTTTACAAATAAGCCTATATGATTGTACAAATCGTGTATGAGCTAAAGATGTTACGCAAACAGGAATTACCATTAACTATTAGAATGTATTTGCACAAATATTCTGTTTTCAAAACAGGGAACTTGCACAGACTATTTGTTCGTGATTGGGTCCTTTTATAAAGGGGGAGAGAGAAGGGAAAGAGGAGAAATGTGAAAAAGAGACAGAAGAAGCGATAGCTAAAACTGTACATAGCACTAGGGCATGTCGATAGAATGCAAGAGGATACGTGATGTAATAAAGCCTTTTAAAGAATTGTATCAGGTGCTAGAAAAAAATAAGCTTAAAGTACATACGGTACTTCACGTAGGCTATAAATTGCAGCGAGTCCATTAAAGATTGGTAAAAGTCGCTTGTTTTTGTTTTTACCGCTTTTATAAGCCAATCTTGCAGAGGGCACTTATTTCCTAATACACCACGTACATCAAAAGCAACAAAATATACGTCATGTTGTCTGAGAGATTATTTTTCCCTCTATACATTTTTTCTGTACATTATCTACCTCTACCTCTATTGCCATTGTTGGCACACGCTCACTCCCTTTGGCAGTATTATTGGCTTAAGCTGGAGGGGAGGAGGAATGGGAGGAACGTCGTTATTCCACTGGTAAATTTAAATAATTTATCATGTACATTTTTTGGGAAGTTTTGAATATGCTTACTTAGTTCCGGCAAGAAAATAAATTAAAGTGTAAACTTTGAAACTTGTAACTAAAATAGATTTTTTCTTTAACAAGGCATAGCATAAAATTACGTTATTTAACAACATTAAATAAAAAACCTTATTCAAAAGTGTTTATAATTATTAGAGTATTTTAAGCCAAATGCCTTGTAGTTTGAAACATTTTCGTAGCATTTTTTACAGGTTAGTCTTAAATAAATTATTATATTTTGCAAAGTGTTCCCTATTCAGGCCATGGAGGCCCAGCAGGTTCCAGGAGATTGAGGCTCCCAGATTTTAGACATTCGGCACATGAAGGCGATAAGGTTGTCAGCCTTACGCACCGGCCGCCTTTACCTCCAAGATTGCTCCTGGTACTCATTTCTGTTAGAGGCTGAGTCGACCTCAAGGCCATAGTGCCACCAGAAGGATTAGGCCAGTTGAAAAACTCCAACGATCTCATCGGGGATCGAACCCGCGACCTTCCGGTTTGTAGCGCAGCGCCTCAACCACTACGCTACGGTGTACCCCCAAATTATTATATAGCCTATACAGGTACTTTATTATATGTATATTTTTAGCGTTCCCACACTGGAAAATGTTCCGCTACACCACTGGTCAACTGTCTACTAACACGTTTGTGCAAGATGACCTTGTGTTTAATTAAATAATAACATGGAAGAACTCAAGCACGTTTACACCTTGTTTTAATTCTTCGGTGGATGGAAAAAGGCATATAAGTAAAAAAGAAAAGGTAGATTTTTAGTTTTCATATTAATTGAAGTCCAGAACGACTCTCATCTAAACAGTATAATCAGCGGACTGAAGTCCTTTTTTGTTTGGACAGTATCAATATTCATTGAAACATGGGCGATTGTTATCCCTGATATGTTCATGGTAAAGTACCTGCAACGCGAAACAAAGAAAACGTTGGGGTATGAAAGAATAAATTCGGGATAATCCATACACAACAGAAAATTGAAAAGTTTGATGTGAAAAGTCTGGTCATATTTAACGAGGTTATTAGCATTAGGTAGTTATGAAGGTTCTGAGTCCGTTGCGGTTCTGTTTCACTTCGAGGTAAAGTCTCAAGCAGGATTTGAGCTACCTCTTTCAGTAAATTGAAGTCAAGAATGGTGATCTATAAATATTACTTTCCAGTCAATGGATAAAAATCAGTTTTAAAGTATTGTTTTCTAAAAACACTCAACGAGAGCGACAATTTATTCAAACTTTAGAACCGAAGAAAAGAGTTTCGTCCAGTGGGAAGCAGATGGATGGTCTACGCTCTACGACCTACGTGATAAAATGCCTTTCAGTAATAAATGCCCTGAAAGCAAACTTCAAGAAGTAAGGAACCATATAAAGTAGTTTTCTGCCTAGGAGAGCCATTATACCCCTGAGCAAAATTTTAGAAGTTACTTGCCACAAGTCCTACATAGACAAAGTACATTGCTAACATAATTATTGCATGATAGTTCTAACTTTTAAAAAATGTATAATTTTAACATAATGTTACGATTACCAATAGTAGTCTACTGTTATAATAATAATAATAATAATAATAATAATAATAATAATAATAAACAGGGGGAATGGTGGCACTTTGCTTTATATAATGTGACATTGTAAGTTAAAGGAAACGTCATTGCTGTCTTAGTTGGTCCGATACTGATCATTGACTGTAAGGGTCGATGGATTCGATTTTCCATGATAAGGAATCAATATCGAGCTCCAGGAAGTTCTTTCAGCCGTAGAGAGTTTTCAGGCTCAAAAAGAATATCAGACCTCTGAGCCGTGAGGAAAATTTGTGATGCTTTTATGTCAGATCATACAATAGATTTTAGTTCAGTGTCATAGTGTTCTCACGGTTTATTGTATTGTGTTTATTATGTATTCTTGCATTACACAATTGTCATTGTCTATACAAGTACTGCATATTTGTAATTTTTTGTGATCGGACAATAAATTCTTTATCTCTTAAATTCTTTATATAACCCTTATCACGACTGAATGCAGTTTTCAGCGGAGGGCGCTAGCAGTATCTTTGATAAGTTGAGTTCGGCGGTTAGGGGAATGGAAGTGGTGTGTCAACGAATGTCATATTGTCGCCCTTGGTGGGGAAGATGGTGATTCATTGGCCTTCTGTTGGGAAAATTATGGATTCGAATCCGGCTAGAGACGATGGTATTAAGTGTGGTTAAATATGACAGTATTATGTCCATAGATTTACTAGCATATGTGAATAAAATAATTCCTGTAGATGGCGTTTCTGCGAAAATGACTGAGGTAGTTTGAAAGTGAGAAAGTGTCGTTAAATAAACTAAATATAATAATAATAATAATAATAATAATAATAATAATAATTAACATTAACACTTCGTACTTGGGCATTGATTTACTTTGTTGATTTATTTACTAAAAGAAACTGAATTACCTTAATTTAGTGTTGCCCAATATCCGGAATATCAAGGCAATAAAATTTGCTTCCAAATTTAATAGCTATAAATAAATTAATATAACTTTTATTGTGCCCACTAATGATACAACGTTTTCTCTAGTCATCAAAGGTATCATTTCCAGGTATGATCTATACAAAATGCTTTTAGACAGAAATAAAATAACCGGCAAATAAATAAGACATGAACTGAGTAAGCAAAAAATGCAGATTCATTAATCAGAATTGATCGTGATATCCATTGAACAGAAAATTAATTTCACAGGTAGGAAAACCCTGGTTGTTTGTTTGCCTTTCTCGCTCATCATGTCTTCCAAAATGTAGTGTCTACTGGGTCAGTGATTAATCTGTGTTTATGTTATACGTGTGAATCAAGTTGGGGTTCGCGTCGTTTTTGCTGCAGGTGTGGACGAGCATGCGTCGGGACGCCCATACAACTTGTGGAGGCTCATTCACCAGAGTCAGTTGACTGGTGACCGCGCTGGGATATCGACGACACCTGTGCTGCTACGGTCCGTGCTTCAGTTTCCGTGCATCCCGCGTACTGAGTCTGGACTCCTTCTTACGGGTGAGTACACATTTTGTTATTGCTTATATGAAGGGGTCTAGTATCAAAACCACGGCTTCTGGAGTGATTTTCAGTACGTGCCATGTACTTTAAAAAAGAGCTTATTTAAGGTTGAACCCCATCCCATTTAAATAGCATGGCAAGAATCGCAGTTAGTTTCAAAACGTGCCACATTCAAAGCAAATAGCTTTTACCTCATTTTCAATATTTGCCATTCCAACCCCTATTGTGGAATTAATGTTATTTTAAAGCCCATTCCTTCAGTCAGTACAAGTTGACCAGTGCTCAAGATGCCAATCACACCAATTACCTCTGAAAATTCCCCAGAAAGAACCACCCAGTATTCACTATACAAAAGTAAGAACCAAATAAATTGTATTTTTTCTTTACATTATTTGAAACTTCGTTAACCAAGAGTGCATATAGTATCAGTTAATTTTAATTTTAAAATTTCGGTAGTCCTAGTTGGTTTACTTTGTAATATTTAGTTATTAATCACACTTTAGACAACAAATCACTAAAATTTTCATGCCTGCATATGCAGAATGAACATTTAGAAATATCCTGAAATTAAAAGTTTGAGATAATGGCTTTAAAATTTTGTATGCAGAGACTGTTAAACAGCGGATTCAACTGAAGTTGACGTTTCTGATACGCTACACTTACAAAGTGTACAGTTTTAAAACTTGGCCAGCGTGTTCGCTGAACATAGCTGATTCAGTTAACAGAAAAAAAAATAACTTTCGGACCAAAATTATCAATATTCCACCTATTTCCTCCTTTAAGAATGTGACGCAGGCCATGCTCAAGAATTCATACCCGCATCTTTGTATGAGAATGTACAGTATATACCACTCCTCTTACGGTATAATTATTATTTATTTTTTGAAAAGGAAAGAAAAATGAGACACGTGACTGAGTAGATGACCTTGATAAACCTATGTGCGCAGAATAGAGGTTGTAATTACATAATTGTCCGATTTCTGGTAGAAGGACACACAGGATGGAATAATGATCTGAGTAATCGAAGTGTAAAATATATAAACTAAACTCCGTGGCTCGACACTTCTGAAAGGACTAGGCCTACCACCCGACCGCTGCGTCATCTACCTTAGGCAGATGGCAGGATTGGGGGCATGTGGTCGGCATGCCGGACCCACGGTCGTAAATGGTTTCCATGACCGGAGCCGCTACTTCTTTTTTAAGTAGCTCCGCAATTTGAATCACGAGGCTGAGTGCACCCAGTTCCAGTCCTCCCTACCTCAGAAAAATCCGAAGATTTAACGGGGATCGAACCCGGGCCGACGGGTCTGTAGTCAGCGACGCTAACCACAAATTAAAGCTACCTTACGATATAGTGTATTCTAATACAATGAGTAACAATTCATGTTAACTGCTTCGAATAAAGTAACGTATAGTGGAAACTCCGATTGTGCCAACATATTCTTTTTAATAAAATTAAAGTACAGAGTAGACATACATCAAAACAGTGTGTGAGTAAGCTTTTGAGTTACTTTGATTTGCTGTGGTAAAAAAAAAGCGATTTTATCAGAACTGGCACTGAAGTCATCAACATGACCTTAACAATTTATTTTTCCTTGTTGGGAGTCAGTGCGTTTACAATTTAGAGCATTCTTGTCATTTGTTCACAACCCATTTCCATTTTCATAAAATTAGAATTGTTGGTATTGAAATGTGAAATAGTTTCTATTCACCAGTCGCTTTGCAGTTTCCATTTTCCATTATTGTTCATCCGAAGCCAGCTGTATAGTGTAAGAATCTATGTTGGGTTAATATATGGAATAAATAGGCTATTCTGCATAATATAGGCCAGCGTTTCTCAACCTATGGTCCGCGGACCACTGGTGGTCCGCGAAGATGGTGCAGATGGTCCGCAGACATAATTAAAAAATATCATAAAGCAAGTGGAAAGAAAAGAAGGAAAATTTTTCACATATTTCGTTATAATGACCTATAATTAATGCCCCAAATAGGCTACTATGAATATAGGCCTTATTTTAAAAATGGGATGTAAAATTAGGGGTCCCTAAATTTTTTTAGACATTTTAGAGGAACTCGTGTTCAGAAAGGTTGAGAAACACTGATATAGGCGAATTCCGAGAGGAAAAATCATATAGGCTCTGAAATATAGATGCTCCACGTTCCTTTTAAGTAAAGCTTATAGCCTAATAGGACGTTACCCTTTTTTATCAGATGTCTTCTTCGCTTAACGCAGCCTATTTTGGGGAGCTGGGTTTTATGTCCCAACTTGCTTTCCAGTGCAAGAACAACCTAGGTACTTTCTGGATTTTTTGGGAACACTGTTAACATAATTAAAAGTTTGCATTTTTAAATATTTTTTCTACTGATAACATGGGTGCTGTGGGTGGAGGAACTAGTTGTTCCACCCTAAAATTCTATTTCGTGTTTTAACCGTAACAAGCGTTTTCAAGTTCTCTAAGTCCAAGTTCACGGTACCAGTTTACTAGTTTCAGTGTGTGTAATGTGTATATATACTCTTCACCGAATATAGTAAGGGTTATTAAATCACGAAGATGAAATGGGCTGGACATGTTGCGCGCATGAGCACGAAAAACTTATCTAAAAATTATTGACCTGGGAGACCCGAAGACCACTTGGAAGACCTAAAAGTAGGTGGGAGGACAGTATTAGAATAGATTTAAGTGAAGTAATATTTGCGAGAGATGGAGTTAGCAAAGAACAGTGTTGAATGGGGGGGGGGGGGGGCTAATGTAAGCGCGACAGTGAAACTCCAGGTTCTTTGAATTAAGTTATATTATATTCCTTTACCTTGTTTAGAAATTTTCTATTGCCATTAAGTAAGTTAGTAAGTAAGTAGGCCTAAGTGATGGTTATTCGCCATGTGCGCATTATACCACTACAGCAATTTTGTATTAGGCTATATAAACTTAAGTGTGGGGAAGTAAGGATTACCTTTTCCTTTCCCTAAATTTTTACTTGGCAGTTTAGGTTTTAGTTGAGCATAGTAATGAACCCTTATCATATTTGGCCTTTTTTTCATTCACCGAATTTGCTATCTTTTCCAGAATTAACTGAAGATTTCAACTAGAAATTGGCTATAACGATCGTGGCTGTTTGTACTGTTTTCATATAACAACGTAGAGAAAACACGAATTTGTCAAAATGTGTTGTGGATACCATGTAATAGTAATATAAATTTAATTGTGTAAATTGGAATTTATTTTTGTGAAGATAAATCAACTCGACCAATTTACCGGGTTCATCTTCGAAACGGACTTGTGAAGGGGATAGGACAGAGAAGGAAATGTGAATAGCGCCTGCAAGGAAAAGCCTCCGGGAGAAGGTTTTATTGAGGATGATGAATTGTTATTTTCCTGTAGCCTATAACTTTGGGCACAGTGACAAATCGAAATCACAGTTTTCTAAGAGAAAGCTAAAGTATTTATCAGGACGTGAAATGTTCGGTAATTTTGCCTACAAAATATATTTCGGCATGGAATTCTTTAACATGCCTTAAGGGTATATGTACGTGAACAACCATAAAAATATAAAAAAAACGCAGGTTCTAAAATATTAAAATTTTACAAGAAAATGAACTCAGAAGTGGACAAAAATTACAGGATCCTATAACAAGGCTTACTAGAACATAACTAGCAGATAAAAGTATAACAAATTGAGCAAGTTAATTTTAAATTACACGTTTTATAGGAGCATTAAAAAAATTAATTCAGATGCACTTATCACTTCCTATAGGAATAGCATTTTTCTGGTTTCTCTGACGCCTTTAATTTTTTTAATGCATATAATGAACATATTTTTCTACAAAGTAGACTACTTTTATACAGCTAAAGTTAGTATTTTTAATGCAATTAATTTTTATATATCGCATATAAAATATCTTGAAATTTGATCAATATTTCACGACACATTTTCTTTAATTTTATACCTATGGGAATCATTGTAGTCTACTTTATGCAAATATGCATGTAAAATTAGTGTAAAAAATTTCAGCCTTCTATCTCTATGGTTGTGGAGCTATCTAAAAATATGTGTAAAAAATAAGAGTTACCGGGAAATTCAATTTTAATTTCATAGTGAATAGTAGCTCAGAGCACGTAAACATATTTAAATGTCCATTTAAATGGCACCAATAATTTTTAAACCTATATAAACTATATACCAATGGATGCAGAAAATTCAGCACAATTGTTTAGTGCAGGCCTTTCCAACTCTAGCACTCTGCGCTGGTGCGCACCATAGCAGCACCCAACGGCAGCCCGGTGCTCTCCTTCCCCATGCCGCTACTGCATGTGTGTGCGTCAGACAGCACAATGGATAGCTGACCTCGCTTTCTTGGTGGATGTAACGTCTTATTTAAATGATTTAAATATTTAGTTGCAAGAGAGAAATTAGTTAATTAGCACCATGTGTGACAGAATTAAGGCTTTCAAAATGCATAATTTATTATTTAAAGATCAACTTAAACCCGGAAATGTTGACAATTTTCCTTCAGTAAAATCATTAAATTTGTCTATTTACGAAAACTTCGGATAGCATCAGACGTTGTTACAGAAATTGCACGATGAATGCAATGCCCATTTAAAGAAATTGATTATACGGCACCTCAACTTGAATACTCATGACGCCATATTTTGTCCTGAAAATCACCATCATGTTTCCAAACAGAGGGATAAAAGTGCAGGTACTACTACTACACCGGCGATTTGCTTTCATTTTACAATTTCATTCATCCACAGAAATTTCCCAGACTTCACTCACTTGTTTAAAACTTACGCCAGTGTTCGAGACAACTTATGCATGCGAACAGATGTTTTCAATTACGAATTTAAATAAAAGTAAAACCAGGACTTCTCTGTCTGATGTTGCCTTAGAGGCTGTACTTTCAATTTCTACTGCCAAATCGATTTTACGAAATATTGGTAAATTAGTTGCGGCAAAACGATGTTAACAATCTACTTAAGTTCTAAATGCTCACAAACCCAATATAAGTGGAGAATAAATTATGTTCACAAAATTGTTATTAATAATGTTTTCATAAGCTGAACGCTGGCTAGACCTGTGGAGCTGCCTCTGGTGCTACACCGGTGCTCGCCTGCGCCGTGGAAGCACCTGAGTTGGAAAGGCCTGGTTTAGTGCTATAAACAAAAAAAACATAAATTTCCAAATATTTCACGTAGGCCTACATATACCCTTAAATATACGATACGAGACAACCGCCTTAAAGTGCCTTCGTTCCAGGATTTTTAAAACCCCTTCGACTTCGGGCAGGTTTGAACCCGCGAATCTCGGATCCAGAGACGGACGAGCTATCTTTCAACCACCGAGATACAAGTATTTAGTAATATAAAAAAAGCTAATAAACAAAAATAATGATGCAAGTTAAAATGTATATGTACTAGGAGGTGCCCGTGGCTTCGCCCACGATAATTCATTTAAAAATTAAAAATTAAGAGTATAATAATTATTAAAGCATTATATTTATTAACACTTGCACGCGAATCATTCATAAACTAAGCCATTAATAATTAATGAAACAGCTAAAATTCCGGCTTCACGGTACATTCTACGATTAGAAAGCGCCCCCTGCGAAAACTATATCAGAATCGATTATGCAGTTCCAAAGGAACCTGTGAACCACTGCCTTCTTTACTTCTTAAGATATAAAAGGCAGTGTGTGAACACATAATTCGTATTGTTTCTCAACTGTTTATTGACATGAATATGATGTGAATTTTATTTGATCAATTCAGTGTAATTTTCAGAAATTATATAATGTTTCAAGGGAAGGAATGGTTTGTTTGGATTATTATTATCAGCGTTATTTCAAGAGATAAAACCATCAATATTTTACAGCTGTTGCCCCCGGCTTCGCCCGCCAATATTCATTGACTCCAGGATTTTAAAGAAATTTACACTGGTAGATTATTAAAAATGTTTGTGGTTCAGAGCTATGAAAATTGTAAGTAAAAATAAAATTAGAATATTTGTTCATTGTGTTCATTTCACTTAGGCCTTATATAATAAAGAAACGGTTTTCCTAATTTTGTAGTCGTCATGAAAGTTTACACTGCGAGAGACGAACATCGCCGAGTATACCCGATGTCTCACGAAGCGGGCGAGCGAGCAAGCACGCTATTTAGGGCCGTTGAATTGTATAAGAGTAGATTATAGTAAACTAATGTATTTTTACGGATTTTTTCCGAAAGTGATCCAGTTTTTCTATTTGGTATTTTAAAATAATGGCATGAAAATAACATATACTAGTGAAGCTAGCCCATTTCATTGCCGCGAACATACCGTAGCAGCTTGGCTATTTTATTTAATAGCCTTCCTCATGGACGAAGCGACGCAATATTATGAAGGCTTGTGCTCATACTAATAAAAACGAAAGAGCTATTACTGATATACTTTACGACGAGGAGCTTGATTCAAGTCACTACTCATCGTCTCGGAAACAGATATGACTGCGATGTCCATAAACTTCCCGAAGACCTCGCGAATGGCTTTAGCTTATCTTAAATTGAATATGGTACTGAATCTATGAGGCTCATAAAGTCTAGCCTATATGGACTATGATGTTTGTACATATGAGATGGAGATAATACGGAAGCATTGACGATTATGTCATATGTTCGTCGAATATTTCTATGTATTGAATTTGCTCTTCCACCGTTGTATTTCTTGCTTAGAACATTATCGATGATAATTATTAATTATTTTACAAAACCAGTAACAGGGGCCGGACTTTGATGACATCAGACATTTAATAAAATATGGGAATTTTTTCCCTCAAAGAGAGAAGTTATAAAATTATTGTAATTGGGTGGTCAAAAATAAGTTTAAAACCTCAAATTCTCTGAATTTTAAGGACTTAGGTGTATTTGAAGTGGTTTCATGTGTAAAATCTGTCGACTTACTTATTTATTGCGTTGAGTTACTTTTTTGCCATTTTAGCATGATTTTAACACTCTTTAGTACCAAGTAGGCCTAGTCAAGAGTAATAAGCTATGTCCATTTTCGTTTGAGAAAATTTACATCTTAAGGTACAATTTGGTATAAGATTAACTTAAAAAAAATATGTGTGTGGTTAATTACTGTGTAAAATTACAAACAAGGGAATTTTTGTCCCACCCGTAACCGTGATAGTTTTGTTAAATTATTATTAATGAGTTAAATAAATGTTCTCACGACCTGGAAACAATTTATAATTTGTATTTAATCCATCATACCTTCATTAATAACATCATTAAGACCCTAACAATAATTCAGAACAGAAAATGAGGTTTTGTTTTGCATCTTTAAAATCAGTGTCCAAATTATGTCCCACCCGTAACAGATTTTGAAAAAACAAATTTAAAATATTTAAAATAAATTTTAAATAATGCTTTGCATGTAGTGTGGAGGAGAAGGCATTGTAAATTTTAGATAATGTGAAGAACCAATTATAGTTTATTATTTATGATATGTAATAAACAAAAATAGTTTTTATAATTTGCTAGAATGTCCCACCCGTAATTATGAAATGGCTGACATGTATTTTAATTGATTCATAATGGATATTACTAACTCGTACGGTCGTCATAAGCCCCGTGTTGTCGAAGTGTATGACAAATATTCTTGATAGGTAATTTTTGTCATTCCTGTCGATTGTTTACTTTAAGATATTTTTAAATGCACGTGATTATTTTATCGTTTGCAAGCCTTTTATATCTTTTATTTTGCCATATTCTTGCATTTGCATTGAATGGGTTTTATTAACATATTTAATACAGTGCGCCCGAGAACAGTCTCCGCAGCTGCTATTTGCTGGAGAGAGGGCTAGGTGCAACAGTTACGTTGGCAACACGGGCTTTTATAAAAACAAACCGCCAGCTGTGTATGCAGGCAGGCAGAGGTCACTGTCACTTTATCAATGGGTGCATTGTCTAATTACTAATCAGTGCATATTGCAGTGTGCAAGCATTTTAGATCGAATATTGTGACAGGACTTCCAGCACCTGCAATGATCAGCTGTGGTGAGTACCAACTTAACTGCTGCAGCTAGCTGCCTCTCCAACAAGTAGCCGCTGCGGAGAATATTCTCGGGCGCACTGTACTATCGGAGCATAAATACTTAAAATATCAGAAAATTCACTTGCCGTCATTTATCCGCAGTCTTGAGGAAAATACTGCATAATTGCAATAACTAATTTGGTATATCTGTTGTCACTGACCAGGTTTTTGTGGATGGAGCTTACAAGGAGCCTACGCTACGTTAGGATTCTTGGGAAAACAGCATTCCTATAATAAGTGTAACAGATAATTTTGGAAGGGTTTGTCGGAGTGATAGGAATAGCTATTGCCATTATGAAACGTTTGGTGGATTAGTGAGCAGGCAGCCTAAAGCCACGGTGTATTTAAATGTGAAAGATAACACATTTCACATTCCTTATTTTCCTGCAAGATCTTGTGCATGGTCACTCATGTAATACAATGCAGAATGAGGTGAGAATTAAAGGCAATACATATTTATGTAGATAGATGCACAGTATCTATAGATTTTTCATCCGATAATATTTGTTCGACTACCTAAGAGTTTTTTTCTCGGAAGACTGTGTGACTAGGATTTTAAACTTAAGAACGTAGTGCGTGATAAATTATTGACCTATTAAGTTTAAAGCATTGAATTATAAACCTATGTTTTGATTTATATTACAATTTTTATAGCATATATTGTAAATAATAAACTTTGTTAGAATATGCACCTCTATAATTTAAATGAGCATTCACACCGAAGTAGCATAGCATGCGAATCGCACTACCTGGATGCAGGCTGCACATCGAGTTGCATGGTTCACAGTTTTGCATTCATACCGAAGTAGCGAATGCGATCTGCAGTATAACGTACATTATATATTTTCACTTGAACAATTGAGAAACCCATTTAAAGCAATGTAATTTACCTAAAGCGGATATAGTTTCAGCAATTTTAATCCAGGCTTTTTTCCTACTAGTTTCGATTGCCATATCGTAGAGTTTACGTATGTACAAATTGTATGTTAAATAGCTCTCTTTCCAGCAGTTTTCAAGACATTTTTGCGGTAGATTATGGAATCTACCGCTACATAAGCGAATATGTGTTGAATTTTCTTAACAATTAGAAAACAGCTGAAAAGGCAACTGTACGCATGCGTCATCCCGAGTAGCGTCGCATGAAATAAGTCCAGTTCTATCTGAAGAAATGAATGTCGCACTCTGCGAGCTGCACTATTGCCACGCCACTTGGGTGTGAAGACTTGAACTTGTTTCTTTGGGATTTAAAATGAGTAACGTGCAGCGTGCATCCAGGTAGCACGTCGCAAGTGGCATGCTACTTCGGTGTGAATGCTCCCTAAGTGTTACAGCATAAGTAAAAAAGAACAGCATATTGCAATAATCTCGTGGGAAGTATGTTTTAACGGACTCGTCGAAACATTATAAAAAAAGATAATCTTTCTATTTATGATATTCTGTTATACTCTTCACACACATGAATCGCATAATACCAAGATCGCCCATAACAAGATATTTCTCGTAACATGACCTAGTTGACTGATGAATTACCGTAAGTCAATACTCAATATCGTGAAATAAAAAAGAAGTAAAGACAGGAAAGATGGAATTTTATAAACTTCAACTAGCAAAATATGATTATATTCCATGTATCGTCTACAATATAAAAGTTACAGGCTTTGATAATTATTATGATGCACCTGTACGGTATCCAATGCGGGAAGTTAGATTACCGGTACTGAATGTAGAAAATTTCTTATAATAGCTAGAACAGAAAAACAGATGAAAAAACACCGTCGTAGAAAATATTGTTGAGCATAAGTGGTAATAATGATAATTAGGGCAAGGCGTTTAACCTAATGCAAAAGTGCAAAATAAAAAAAATGCATTTATGACCTAAAAATAGTGAAAAAACGGCACAACAATTATTACTTATAAGTATTAGTTCTTTAAGTAATGAATTGCTAAAAGCAATTTAATGGATGACATTGTGTTCACGTATACATAAATTTACAATATAAAACACACTTATTTTATTACTATAGAAGTGAGTAAATTTATACTACTTGTCACCCTTAACGAAAAAAATGATTTCTGAACTGGCATGCCCCTAGCAAATATGTGTCATTTAAATAGAAAGAAAAAAATAATTCTTTAATCATTTATTGCTATAAGACAAATTGCTATGATGGTTACAACAAACCTGAATTAAAATTATCTATGAACAATTGGGGGAGATTCTCAAATAAATAGATTGTCTGTTGTCTGAAAGTAACGATTTGTACATGGAAAAGCTCCTCTCTACCTCCACTGATACATGACCTAAAATGCCAAAAAAGATTAAAATTGCCGACAATGACCTAATTGTGCCAAAAATGACCTAAAAATTACCAAAAAATGACATATTTCTTGAAAATGATGAAAAATGCAAGATAAAGCAAAACAAATCCAAAAACAAATTGTCCTTATTTAATCAATTATTTCATGATACACATTTATATGTATTAGAGCTATCTTTTAACCTTCATATAAAAAAGATGCAAAATCAACAAATGCCTTGCCCTAATGATAATACAAAATTGTCGGACTACTTCGTAAACTGGAGTTCTTGAGAATGTGAATCCTACATTCTAAATTGTGTTTTGCTGTTTGATGTATACATATTCTCATTCCATCTCATAATCTGCATTTCTATAATTTGCCTGCACAACTCCTGATTGGTATGTATTCCGTGTAACCATGTTTGGGTTATAGTTTCGAAACACGGCAGGAGACAGTAAATTACAGCGAGCTTGCATCGTGCCAGTGTCACTGTGAATTGATTTTGAATGTTGATTAATTGTATCATAAAGTACAGAGTTAATAGAACTAGTTCATACAGGCACTACACCATCAGTATTGCATACGAATTCCATGAGTTGATTATCAAATAATACTTCTCGTTATATCGTATGGGGGTAGTCTATTATCTGTTAAATCATAGTTTTTCAATCATCCTGTCTGCAATGCAATAAAAATTGTATTCATATCCATATTAATGTTCAGATTTCAAGCAAAAACAGCAAGCGGCCAATTTATAGTCAGAATTAAATTAATCATTGATACGAACTTGATACACTAGTGTTAAAGAGAAGTGTCTATATCAGTGATCGCCAAACTTATGAAGCTTCTGAGCTACCTTATCATTTTAAAATCCTACTGTGAGCTACCAACCAAAATAACTACCAACTTAAAAAAATCTTACATTTGTTTATTGTCTAAATATGAAATAAATTGTAATTAAACTGTATAAAACAAAAATAAATTGTACATAAGAAAGAAGTGTAGTTAGTAATAAATAACAAATGTACGGGAGGAATCAAGGTTTTCATGTTAGCCAACCACAGCTTTGACGCGATCTACCGAAAATGTTCCTGCGAGCTACTAGTAGCTCGCGATCGACGGTTTGGCGATCACAGGGGCCTGTTTCATAAAAGTTTACTATAGTACATACTAATGAATCTTGGTATTTGCCAATCAAGTTTACTAAACTATGTTTCATACATCTACTAGAGTAAAAAAAGAAATACTATAGTAAATTTAATTCTACTATAGTAAATACCAAGATTTTGTTTCAAGAAACTACCATAGTAGCTACTATAGCAATTATTTTTACTAAGAGAAACATACATTTACTTTAGTTTTTAACTGGATTAAACTAGAATGTCTATATCTTTCGTTATTTTTTGTACCATAGTGGCGACTTTCAACCTTAGATTAAAATAAAGAATTTTTCCTACATGTGAACTATAATATGAAAAAGATACCATAGTATTACAGTTGAAATCCTAAATTCAATAAATGTTACGAGTACAAACACTGGATTACATTGAAGGACTAGCAGGCATTTGAAAATCTCAGCTTCTCTTGTACATATCGATGGCAAATGACTTGCCCATTAATGGTAGCTTGCGTAACTCGAACTTCTTTCAGAGAAATGCCAACTAAAATGCAACGGATCTTAGAATCAAGCATTAATTTTTTTCTATAAATAGAGATATACGAACTCACAACGAGCACGAAGTACCGAAGGTCTGAGGAACTAATGACATATGATTAGGGTAATATGTATGTTGGTTTCCATGTAAGATTTTAATCGTCAAGATTTCTTATTGAACCTTAAAAATTGGATATGAAATGGGCATGAAACGAAATTACGTTACATCAATTTTACATTATAGGTAATAACGGTACTCGTTTTTCGTATGGATATACAACCGGTTGCAAACGGAATGAACCTACTCGTACTCATTAGAAAATTTAAGTAGTATGGAGCGGTTCACAAGTGTAGAAAAATGCCAGGATTTTCTCTTATTCTAATTACCACTTTAATTGAATTTAATATGTTGAATTTTATGTCTCCATAGTAGAAGGAGAAGAAAAGAGTTTATTATAAATGTAAATGACGCTGCTTTCCTCTTGGCAATAATAATAATAATAATAATAATAATAATAATAATAATAAATAATAGTAATAAATTCTGAATTATCTTGGATAATTTTTTTATTACAATGTTAATCAGTAGCTGCTTCTGTTTGAACTGTAACACAGGTGTGGTATAAATTTGTATTGAACACGGAACGAATTGAAACCTTGTAAGCAGCAAATAAAACTGCTTAGTAAACAACTTGTACTTAAAATAAAATAATACAAAATTAAATTAATATCGTGTTCTAAAAATCCGCTGGATTAAACAAAAAAGCAAAGAAGAAGATTCGACTTGGACGGACGCCATCAGCTGCCATCTGTCGCAGAAGACAAGAACTACGAGAACAGATGATTGCTAAGGGTAGCCGCCTCCGTTTGTTTGAGTGAATCAAACTTTTCAAAACTTAGACATTTAATTATGGTTAACAAAACAGTCGTATGTAACTTGCCTATAATGATAAGATACTCGTATGAAAATTATGAAACTCGTTTTGCTCGTTTCATAAATGTACTCATACCTTAATAAATGTCACTATAGGCTCGTTGCATAATGTACTATTGTGATAGAGAGATGCGTATAGAATGAAGATAGCTGAAATGTAAGCATAGGGTGTTGATACTGCATAAATTATACTTACTTTATAGGACTCATCATCATCATCATCATCAATCCAGGGATTAGGCTAGAAAGCCTGTTCCGTCCACACTTATTATTCCCACCTCTTCATAGGGCGCCCAATTCTTCTCTTCCCTCTAGGTTTATAGAAGCCATGGTATTCTATGATGTTCCATTCTACTAATGTGGTCTTTCCAATTTTCTTTATTCTCGATTATTTTTTCATTTAACTCAAATATATCTAAATCTTCCCTTATTGTTTCATTTCTTATCTGATCTCTTTTTGTACATCCCTTAACCCTTCTCAAAAACTGCATTTATAGGACTAATTGACTACCGTAATTTAAAAGTAGATCAGGATCTTATCAATAATCGTTACGGTATAGTATTTTGTTAACACACAGCTTTACAAACATACAAACATCCAAAGCCTATTCAAGTACACATATGCACTTACATCCCACCCGTACGAGAACGTTCATTTCTAAGACTTGGCTAACGGGGTGTTTTTAATTCCCTTGCCCGGGATGAGCTTAACAAGATCATCATGGTGGGGATGGAACTTTGCACTTTATTGAGTGTATTTCTGTCCACTGTGGAGTAATTAGCTTTATTGTGTAGTTCACTGAATTGGAGCAGTTCGTTTGTAAAAAAGAAAAAGTATCATCTGGTACAGTCATACGACTTTCTCCATCAAACAACTTCTATGCCAGGAAAACCTCAGATCTTGCACTATACATGCATCTTTGTATTTTCTTCCTGAGCATTCCAGCATTGAGTAAACTGCAGCACAGCAGAATTGTGTAGAAACGTTAAGTTCCTAGTGTCTTCAGAAATGTAAGAGTTTTGGGTTAGATTTTTACCGAAGTAAGATGGAATCTATAAAAAAATGTTTCGAATGAAAATTGTGAGGGCAGTGCGAACAACTGTTATACGAGTATTAATTTTTTTTAAACTCATGAAACACGATATGTGTGACTTGAGGCTTTCTCGGGGTTGAGAATGGATAAAGGTTTCTCGGGGTTCCAACCGGGTGAGTAGGAGGATTGATTTCGAGCTTCCGGCAGCTATCTCTGCCACCATCTTCTGAGAGAAGTGAGCTGGACTGGGAAAATGTCTGAGTTATAGGAAATGTTAGGTGGGTGGGGACTTCCTTGAATTGTCCAATTTTCTGATTTCTGATTGGCCCCCTACCTAGAATTTCTTGTCTTTCCTATATGATTCAGAAGATGGCAGCAGAGATAGCTGCCGAAAGCTCGGAATAAATTCTCCTACTTCAATTTGGTTTTTCAATTTTCTTGAACTATTTTGTTTAGAATTTGTATCATATTATATTGGGAAGGATTTGATTTTGGAAATGGTTGCTTTAAGATATAACCTACAAATATTTATTGGATTTATGTTTTATTAAGTGCCAGAATTGTACTTTATAAGATTGTATGAGGGACGGGAAAATGTTTGTCCGTCTGTTCGTCTGTCCGTCCGTGTGTCTGTACGCGCGATAACTAAAAAACGCTTTATCGGATTTTAATGAAACTTGGTATAGGCCTACGCATTTATAACGTCATGGAAAGAAGCTTATTGATATTGGACAAAATCGGTTGACCGGTACCGGAGTAAATCCCATTTAAGTGCCTATTTTATGGTATTATATTAGAAAGAATTTATCAAATGTAAATCGGTTCTCAAGAAACATATTGTTTTATAGAGTTCATTTACGGCTTCGGAAGTTGGAATACATTTAGCTTTGACAAATAACACTATTCCTTCACATACGCTTAACAAACTAAGCTGTTAAACTAAGCGAGGTGGTCGAGATGGTAACTTCTTAAAATCGCATTCTGGAGGTCCCTGGTTCAAATCCCGTAGCCAGCGAATTTGGCATTTTTTGTTGTTATATTTTTATGTGAGTGTGCGATTGTCAAGATACCAAATCTGTACAGTTCTACTGATACTGGACGATTATTATTCTGATTAAAAAAAAACTAAACTTTTGATCTTCCGTAAGCCCTGTTTAATGAATCAATCTGGAGCTTAACTCGGAAATCGATTTAAAAATAAGGAACTTATTTTCTGCATATCATAATTGCCATTATAACTGATTAAACAAAAGTATTCTGGCACTTTGTTACACCAGTTTACCTGATTTTATTTCTCTACCAAATTAACTGTACCTTTGATTAAGATACTTAATTTTGGGTTGAATTATGTGAAATATTTTTGTAGACATTGTGTAGACAGATCTCACTTCCAAGCCACAAAACAGCTAATTCACCACAAACAGCAAAGTTCAACAAGGGGGAAAAATAAGTAAGACATATTATAGCTTACTTAAATTAACAGGCCTGACGATTAGTTCTTACATCAGCCCCCTTTAACAAGCCAGTCAAATCTTTACAAACCTCGTGAAGACTTTATCGATACATAACACGTGTTCCATTTAATTGCGAAGGGTGAAAATTAGTGTATATGAGCATATTAACACTTGGCATGCACAGTATATTTGTAATTTTATCGGCTGTATATTGATACTTATACAGTATATTTTTAATTTCATGACAGAACATGGCAAGATTTATAATATAATCATTCAGTAATAAAGTAATCCTTCAAAAATAATTGAAATAAAGTAAAGTGTACCTTCTGTAATTGTCTAAATCATATCGTAGTTTAAGCTAGCCACAATAGTGAAAACCTAAGTTCTGCTTTCGTGAGCAAATCTATTTTGCGTGACGGTGGTGTTTGTGGAATATGCTTTCGTGCTTTTCAGTTGCTTGTGAAGCTAAAACGTTGCAAGTTGCACGCTTATGAAATTTATGTGAGTATGGTTGATTTGTGTGGCAGTTAGTAGTCTATATAACAAATACAGTAAACATGGAGTCGACATCATTTGGATGTTCTATCTCTATCCCGGAACCCGGATCGAATTGTTTACATTCTATGTAAATTGAGACCGATGTGATCACAGTAAATATCAATGGATGAACTAGCATTTGATTGACGTATTCCTGTGAATACGAGATATATAGCTTTACTGTTCTGTTGTATTATTTTATTTTAAATTTGTCACGTTTTGTGAAGCAGTATTCACTACTGTACGGTAACCGATAATATTTCATAATAGTCTTATTTTAAAATAAATAATTTTATGTAGTATTCTTAATGGTCTATCTCTTACAGTTGTACTAATGAAATAGCCTATGCATAATGTGTGCATAATTACTTATAGCATACATCAAACAATAACGTGAAATGTATACAACATACATACAATTGGTATACAATAAAAAAAACTAAACTCCGTGGCACGACATCCCCGAAGGGACAAGGCCTACCACCCGACCGCTGCGTCATCTACCTATAGGCAGACGGCAGGATTGGGGTGCATGCCGACACCCACGGCCGTTATTGGTGGTTTCCATGACCGGAGCCGCTACTTCTCTATCAAGTAGTTCCTCAATTTGAATCACGAGGATGAGTGCACCCCTGTACAATAATGTATACTAATATGGAATAGGTACGAAACTACCCTCATAGCGATCGGATATCCTCATAATGACTTTACTAGGTGACATTCAAGAAAGCTTAATTTCAGCACTATTGATCGGGCGAAAAAAAAAAAAAAATTCTATAATAAGTCGACTGGAATTTTTGGATAGCTAACAGTACAGCACTTAAGTTAGATAAGTAAGTGTAAAAGTAAGATCAGGCGCATTATCTTATAATGAAAATTAAGTATATTTAGCCGATTAATTGCTATGGTATATTAATCCATGTAAAAATTTTAATATTGGGTAACGCAATTGTAAAAATCTACATTAATATACTAACATATCCGTTACAAGCTAACCATATGAAAGGCTAAGATTATTCTGTGTTTCTTGTGCTTTGTATTAATATTGCGTTATTAAACAGTTTTATTACCATAACCCGACACTTTTCATTCCGAGTGACCATGGAAGAACTATATTTCACATGAAGTCGTAAACATTTGTCGGGAAGATTTCTGCCATAGCAAAGGTAATAACCATTTTATTGCTTGCACAGAAAGATATACGATAGTGTTTTGAATATAAGAGGACACTGCATATTTATTTTTATTATGGTTTTAATCTATGGAATGTTGTGTTCATTTAATTGTGCTCAATTCTTTCTTGTCGTGAAATCCACGCAAGGCTATTAAATTCTTTATATTCTTTATTATTTTTTACGTAAATCTGTGTGCTACGTTTAGCAACTAAGTTGTACGTAATGCGGACCTAACATACCTGATATATATTTAATTTATTTTTTTAAGTTTATCCCATCGATCAGATTTGCTAATACGTATACCGAAATTAGCTTAGAACATAAATACGTCTTGGCAGGTATAGATACATATGTGTTTAAAGCGATGCTTTAGGTGAATAAAGGACGATTTTGATCAATTTTGAAAACTTACGGGCGTGGCTCTGCGTGCATACAAGGCGCATTAGTTGTACAGCTCGTTCGGGCAGTTTGTAGCACCATTACACTCTACTTCCGTGGCAATACATCCCATGATGAGATATACCCTTCTATCCGACAGCTGCGTTATCTACTTCCCTCTTACGACTTCATCAGCAGATGGAAGGATTGGTATTGTGGTCAATTCTTCAGCTTAGATGGTTTTCTGATAGGAACCGTTACATCTTTATTAACTAGGTCCTCTGTTGACATCATGAGGCCTAGTGCATCCCGTTTCATATTTCTCTACCCAGAAAAGTCCGAGAAGGTACGGGGACCAAATCCAGACCTGCGGCTCCATAATCATCAGACCATGCAAACGGTCAGTTTTAGCACCATCTATAGGATAATCTCGTTTCGAGATGACATAATACCATGGTCTTTGCACCTGCTAAGTTGGTAGAGTATCACTAGCATATCTCAGTCACACCAGTGAAGAACCTGGGAGAGCTCAGGGACCTCAGGGTAACTTCCCATCTGCGGATTCCAAATGGATTATAGAGTTTATGAAGAGAAAGCCGAGATAGACCCAAAAAAGTAAGCAGCCTACCATGATGGCTATGTCTTAATTACTTGATATTAATTTTGCTGTACCCATAAAAATATAACGTTTATTTCAACATGTCAAACATGTAAATATTGTACCAAGACCTTCCATACATAGTAAGACAACCGAGAAGTTAAGGTCGCGGATTCATATTCAGAAGGGTTCTAATTTCTTGGTCGGCGAATCTGAGTGTGGGTTTTCTGGGATTTCCCCATTCTCAAGGTCGAGTACCGATTGGAAGTTTCTTACATCGACCTCAGATCTTCCCTGTAACTTATATATGTGTACCGGTATTTGTCTTAGGAGCTGGCCCTAGGTCGTGCTGAACAAACAATAGGCCTTTTATCAGGAATTTTTCTAGCTATACATTATCTCCATGTCCTGCCTCAACTTAGGCTAAGTGATCCATATATTTGTCCCTTCCGTGTACGGCAATTGGTTTGTAAGTCTCAGAAACGGGAGGAAAAGTAGCGGTAACCAAAGTAGCAGAAGCAACAGAAGAAGAAGACATTATCAGTCTTACTTTCTCTACCCGTTCTTTAGGTACTAGAGATAAGGGATTTAGGTGTAATGTTCGACCCTGAAGTTCGATATTGCATTTTCAGCATAAACATTTTTGAGGTCTCCTGAATCCAAAAATACAATTTTTCAGAAATATTAATTTTGTCTGTGTATATTGGTCTTTTTGTGTCAGTGATCAGCATTGCCTGAGAATGAATAATCGTACGGAAATATTGTATTTACATTACATACCTTTTGGGGATGTGACAGGAAGACTGGTGACATCTTTCGCTTGGTTTTATTACCATTTAACATAAAGAGAATTTCATTTTTCGCGATTTTCTAGAATATACTTTAACGATTTTGTTAAATTTTGTAAAAGGCTAAAACATTACTTAGAAACTTTTTTCGTGAAAATTTTCTGAAGGGTGGTTATAAGCCAGTTATCGTTTGAACAAACCCGAGTTCGTACTGTCTCTCGCGATGAACAATATATCTTTGCCTGAGGCTGAACAATTGAATCGCAAACCATTCAACGATTTTATAATTATACGATTATATAATATGGTGGGACTGTGTGTGCCAAGATCTAAAAAGATGTAACATTAACAACTGGGAACAGGTTTCGAAAGAGAGGGATATCTGGACGAGGCTCATCAAGGAGGCGAAGGTCCTTATTGGGCCGTAGTGCCAATGATGATGATGACGATTATATAATGGTGTGGCGCTTATTAAAAAAAATATTCATTTCCAGTTACTAATAAATGTTCTCAGACTTACATATGAATTGAAGCTATCAAACCCAGCCGTTCGTCCACATACTTCGATTCCAAGGGTGGGGGGGGGGGCGCTTAACGAATCGAGATTATGTACAAAATAGGCTGCAAACTAATGTGGCGAACTTCATTGTTTTATAATTTAACAGCAAGGAAGTGTATGTGTCCCATACAATTTGGTGTTATACAGAATTCAGACTGATAATCATAATACACATGGATTATTTACTTTCTCTGTAGTATAGGCGAAATTTAATAATCCCGTCAGAGAGAGAAACGAATGTGTGCTAGGATGATAAAGCTCTCTCATTGTTTGTCCCCACGCGAGGGGCTACAGTATTTTTAATGCGATTTGCGTTCTATTGTTTCTGGTGTTCAGTGTGCTCGTTCACCTGTTTTATATACTCCCTACTGGTAGAATTATTTCTCTGTGAACAAGTAAGCTACATTGTTGTATGACATATCGCATGCAGTATTTAGGGCCTGGATGACGACATATTTATCTGCCAGGTAGAGAACTTGTCTGGAAGTTGGCCAGGAATCTCGTGCTGTGATCTCCTGACCGTGTAGTAAAGAAACCCTGTGTGTATATTTTATTTCAATGATCTTCCTTTAGAGGCTACCAAATCGATATAGAATGCTTACCGTATTTTAATAATAATAATAATAATAATAATAATAATAATAATATTTATTTATCTGTCATTAAACTTATACAAAGTAATAGACATCATCAGTGTAAAAATTCTAAAACTATTAAAACACCAGATCATCCAGATTTGTCTCATCGAACTCCTGTATAGTGTAAAATGCCTTGCTTTTTAGCCATTGCTTAATTACTATTTTAAATCTTTTAGAATTAACATTTCTAGCATTTAGTGGGAGTTTATTAAAAAGTTTAAATCCAACATGCTTTAAACTATTCTGACTTTTATTCAATCTTGTAAAATTAGGGACTAAATTATTTTTATTTCTTGTTTCATATTTATGTTTATCTGAACTAATATTAAAATCATCATAATTATCTTTGACAAACTGTAGCACATGTAATATGTAAAGACTAGTCAAGGTCATAATGTTCATTTCAATAAAATGGGGTTTGCAAGATTCAGTATTTTTGATGCCCTTTATTACTCTTATGATCTTTTTTTCCCAGAGAAAAACTTTTCTGGCACCAGCAGAATTTCCCCATAGCAGTATACCATATTGCAAGTGAGTATGAAAGAAGGCATAGTATGCCTTAATGACCAGGTCAATATTGGTGTATAATTTTACACAGACAGCTTCTGTATGAGTGTCCCAATTTAACCTTTTATCCAAATTAATTCCCAACAGGTTTACATACTTGTCATTATTGCCATAATTATTATTCAAACTAAAAACAATTTCCTCAGTTTTATCTTTGTTAATAGTTAATTTGTTAACTTCTTGTTAAAACATCCTTATTCAACTGCTCAATCATGCCAGAGTTTGTATAGCATAATAATGGTTTTGTCGGTTGATGATTAAATAATAATTATATCATCTTGAATACAAATGATTTTGTATTCCTGTAGGAAATTTTAAGATGTTTGGGGCTATTTCTCGAAGTGTGTAGATTATGACTTCTGGATCTTGCAGGAGAGCAACATACTTCTTAGGGATAATGCCTCGGACTTCAATGTTTTCTAGATTATGTTTCTTTTTTAAGGCACTGTGGGTTCGTATATTGGCTGTTTCCATAAGTGCACATCTTGAGGTTGGCTAATATTTGTCACAATTCTTACCATAGGATCCAGGATGTATTTTTTACTATCATTTGGCTTCATAGCGATAATGTCAATTCTCCTGCAGCTTCCTCTATTGGCAAGAACGTGAACTTCTTCAAAGCCATTATTGCGGCGGGCTTTGGCAATGGTAAATCGTACGGTAACACTGCTTTGTTAAACGGACAAAACCAAAGATGCGAGACAAAGTTTCAATCTTGTTGCATCTTCTACAACGATTATCGTCCTGATTTCTCCCTGGAACAGCATGCACTCTAGAATGCTTTACTATCCTTCTGTTGGCTGGAGGATATTCCTTAGTTTACAGAAACAAACGACTATGCCTTTATGATTCTGCTCCATTTTTTATCTAGATATATTCCTCATCCTGATAAACATTTCTAATTTTCTTCGTGTCCTAAAGATAATTATCCACGTACGAGGTAACGTCTTCTGATTGGCTCACACCAACCATGACCTCCTTCAATTAATTTAGTGTGCTATACCCAAACATACCATATATATTAGTAATAAAAATACTGAAGTAACTTAGATGATTAAATAAACTGAATAAACAATTAAAGTAAGTCAGTAAGTAAAGTAAGTAGAGTTATCCATGTTGAGGGACCAACTCACAGTAGTGCAACACAAGTTACGTAGGACAACGGACAAGAACATTAGGGATTTATGGAAAGTAAATTCGAATCCGGCACTCGCTTTACGATCTTCCGAATGAGTATGAAGTTCTCACCTCGGCCGGATGACTTGCTTTCTTCGAATTTAACACAATTTATAATAATAGTTAATGCAATATTAATTACCTTTAAGTTAAGGCAACTATAATTATTATTTGCCGCACAAAATAATATCGGTGTAATATGTACATAGCAAGTATCGGAAGCATGTTCTAATTAATTATAATTATTAGGAGGTTGCGGAAGCAACTTGCGTAATTTGATTTTAATTAGCAATGGAGATGTTCAATAAGGCGAAGCTCTTCGCAACATGAGTTTCTTGGAGATTACAGGTGAGAAATCATGACAGTAAATTAAAGAAGGTGTTTTGTAAACGCAAAAATTTGATATCTTTAGCCTGTAGATATGCATGCAGTTAACTCCACGAGACGATCAAATGCGCTTTAAAATAAATAAACAATAAATACTTATCTCAGTAAATAATTAATATAAAAAGGGTGACCCAAAGTTAAAGCAAGATTTGAATTAAATAGAAAACACAGTTTTAGTCTTTAGATTTTTTTATTGAATCATAAAGTATATAGGGTTATTTATGGTTATTTATGGAATACCACATCGGGCAAACGGCCTCCACGCACTCTTTTGTAGAAATTTTCCATGACTATTCTGCATAAATGTGGCTGAATTTCGTTGACGCAGCGTTTAATTTCCTCCTGTAATGCACAGGTGGTTGTGGGCTTGTTGACATAGACCTTTGACTTCAAATGACCCCATAAAAAAGAAATATAATGCTTGTATCGTGTAACGCTCCATTTTTACTAACCCTAAACTCTCACCAGTCATTTTTTTCAGGGTTGCCAACAATTTACTTCACAAATGGCGGAAAATTCAAATCTAACCCTAACCTCTCAGCTGTCAAATTTTTTTCAGGGTGTCCAACAATTTACAGCACAAATGGCAGAAAATTCAAATCTTGCTTCAATTTTGGGACACTATATAATTAGAAATAAGAATTCATTTTTGGAAAACAAAAATTGGTTCTGTTTACTTTAATGTAAGTTCCCTGGGACACAGCTTACCAATAGGCCTAATATTGCAACAATTTTTTTAAATTAGTATTTTAGGCGTAAAGAACCTAATAAAAAATCGTAACAACTCAGTTGTCCTCTGCACGAAATGTTTGTATTTACTGTCCAGAGTGGTTGACCATAGTCTCAAGAAACGATAACTGATCTAACTCGCGAATCATGTGTAAGGCCGAATGATTTATTACAGATAGCAAGAATTATTTATACTAAAGAATTTAGATATTCCTTTTGAAATTGTAATTTAAGGAGGAAATTGGATGATAAATCGATAGCCTGTTGCAAGATCCACGGTCGATGAAAATAAATATAAAAATTTGATGTGATACACTCACATGACTCAAAATTGTGGGCCTACAAGTTGAAATGTAAGCAGCCTAACCCAGATATAAATTCAAAATAAAAAACGGAACGAAAAACTTGCACTTATCATCTTCTTCCTCTTAGTTTGACCTCTCTTGTTTGTAGGGACGTTATGGGCTTTATAAACTTTTAAAAATAGTTAAAGTAAAATAACATATAATATCCAAAAAATAATACAGTATGAGCCAAAATATACAGTACTGGAGCAATATTTGATTTTCGTGTAATTTGTTTTCCATGCTTATTTGCTAGCTTATTTTGCTGTTTTATTTTTCTTATAAATAATTACTGGGAACGCATAATGCTGATGCAACTATGTGCCGACGAACGGGCATGCACGCGAGAGCTGAGTGAAATCCAGTAGGCCTACTGTACCTATATATTTTGGCTCAAACCGTAATAGAAATCAGAAAACAATAAGCCTACTATTATGATATTTTAAACTATATTAAAATGCATGATAAATAACACATTGAAACATAAAATAACTATGAAAAAATTATTTAACCCGTGACGAGAAAATTATAATCGCCGACTACATGTGACCCCTTAAATCTGTATGGTCCTCCTTATATGAGAACAATTGTTACCAACTTAACAGTAAAAGTCTTTACTTAATAAAAACTACAAAACATTACAAGTATGCATGTTGCAGCGAATTTTATCACTAACTAGCTGAAATGGCCCGGCGTCGCCCGGGCTTTGTATTTTTTAATTTGAAATTAACTTATGAAGGACTTTATGTATGTAGAACTTGAAATGAAGAAAGAGATTTATCACACTCAAACTATTCCATCAGAAAACGCTGGATATAGCTTTTTATGGCTCATAGAGGATGTGGAATGCTGCATTCCGTTGCTTCTACACATCATGCTTGGGAGCGGTTGATATAAGAAGAAACACAAATTACATAAGATTGTACTGACTTGACGAAAAATTTTATTTCTCATTCTCATGTTACTATACAATCGTTTCGGAGCTGAAATAAAAGAGAAATGCAGTATCACTTTCATACTTTCCTCCCCTAGAACCCGGGACATAATATACTGCGAGCATAGGACTCAAAATGTTCCATCCCATGCTTAGGGCCTATGATAAACTTCCCTATTTCTCAACTAATACAAAGCCTACAGGTATGGATAGCTTATCAGCGGAAAGGATTATTTACAGACTTTTGATATAGCATACTCACACACTTAAGTTGTCCCTCTTATTCTACATCAAAATGTGAAGTGAGTAAATATTTCTTATGTGGAGGGTAGAGAAAGTTACGTGACTACATCACACTGTGCTTTATTTTCGTGGATTTCATTTTCAGTAATTATTTTCGCCAATCGATGGAATCATAATTCGTTAAAGTCCAGCATTAGGCTATATACTTGCCAAGGCCCTATGTAATCATAGTAAACAATTCACGGTTGCCATGTGAACTAAACAGCAATTCATTTTTTCAGTATAAAATTCTCAGAAATTATATAATTTTCAAGGGAAGGAGTATTTTGTTTGAATTTTAATGTTGACCGCTATACTTCCCGGGCTTAACTGGGTATGTGTGCAAAATTCCGTGTAAATTGGTAAAGAAATGTAGATTTGTATAAGGAACAAACATACATACATACATACATACATACCCACAAACACACATTCGACTTTATATATTAGACTAGCTGAAAAGGCCCGGCGTCGCCCGGGCTTTGTATTTTGTAATTTGAAATTAACTTATGGAGGACTTCCGATGTTGAAACTCTAGGTCCTGATATAATAATGTATGTAGAATTCGAAATGAGGAAGAACAACATATGGCACTCAGACTATTCCCTCAGAAAACGCTAGATATAGCTTTTTATGGTTCATAGAGGATGTCGAATGCTGCATTCCGTTGCTTCTACTCATCATGCCTGGGAGGGGTTGAAATAAGAAGAAACATAAATTACGTAAGATTGTATTGACTTGACGGAAAATTTTATTTCTCATTCTCATGTTAAACCGTTTCGGGCCTGAAATAAAATAGAAATGCAGTATCACTTTCATACTTTCCTCCCCTTAAAACCCGGGACATAATATACTGCGAGTATAGGACTCAAAATGTTCCATCCCATACTTAGGGCCTATGATAAATCTCAACTAATACAAAGCCTACAGCTATGGATAACTGACTATTTACCGACTTATGATATAGCATACTCACACACTTAAGTTGTTCCTGCAATACGACCTCTTATTCTACATCAAAATGTGAAGTGAGAAAATATTTCTTATGTCGAGGGTAGAGAAAGTTATGTGACTGCATCACACTGTGCTTTATTTTCGTGTAATTCATTTTTCAGTAATTATTTTCGCCAATATATTACATGGAATCATAATTAGTTAAAGTCCAGCATTAGGCTATATAGTTGCCAAGGCCCTATGTAATCACAGTAAACAATTCACTGTTGCCATGTGAACTGAACAACATTTCATTTTTTCAGTAGAATATTCACAGAAATTATATAATTTTCAAGGGAAGGACTGATTTGTTTCAATTTTAATGTTGACCGCTATACTTTCCGGGCTTAACTGGGTATGTGTGCAAAATTCCGTGTAAATTGGTAAAGAAATGTAGATTTGTATAAGGAACAAACATACATACATACATACATACATACATACATACATACATACCCACAAACACACATTCGACGTTATATAATAGATACCAATAACAGCTACTGTTAATATTAAGAATTTTACAGATAATTTTCGTATTATACTGTATACATGGTATCTTTACAATACTCCTCCTACCATAACCACGAGGGTCATTTCAAAAGTTCTGCACACTGTAAGTTAGAATGGAAGAAAATAATTAATTTTGCAAAATACTTTTACAGGCCTTCAATATAATCTTCATTCTTACTGATGACAGTTTCCCAACGTTTTGGCAAATTTTATATTCTGGATAGGGCACCTTCATTGTTGAGCTGTCTGATTACTCAGGTCACCTCACTGGAAGCTTCATCAATTGTATCAAAACGTTTTCCACGGAGTGGTTACTTCAATTTGGGAAACAAATCAAAGTTGGATGGGCTCAAATCAGAACTGCATGGCGGGTGGGGAAGACTTTCCAATCCATAGACGTGGGAAACGTTTGTTACAATATTGATGAAGCTTCCAGTGAGGTGACCTGAGTAATCAGACAGCTCAACAATGAAGGTTCCCTATCCGGAATACAAAATTTGCTAAAACTTTGGGAAGCTGTCATAAGTAAGAATGAAGATTATATTGAAGACCTGTAAAGGTATTTTGTAAAATAAATTATTTTCTTCAATTTTATCTTACAGTGTGCAGAACTTTTGAAATGACCCTCGTATAAGTTAGATAAAGTAATCTCTGACAGCCTATGTGTACGAAATTATTTCTCCTACTCTGGGACAGTGATGCTTACATTTTCAATATAATACCAGACTATTAAATAAAAAATAAAAATATTTAAGGAACCATCGATTTCTTTGTGTCTCAAGGAGGGAGGATTTCGTTTGTCACAATAAAAATATTACTGTTGTCAGAAACGACCATTGTGACCTTTATCTCATATGCTCTCTTTAAGATTCCCTGAGAGCTTCACAGTTTCAGGATTTGTGATTTTTTTTATAAACCATCACAGAAATATCTCTAAAAGCTTAAAGGAAAACAAACATTTGGTTGAAAGCCAAAAGAAAAATACCCAACACATGATTGAGATGGAAAGTAACGGAACGTGACATCTGAAGGTTTACATTTTTATTTCAACTCCCAGCTTATATTATACTGTACAGATTTACAGATTTACTGTTGCAGTGCTAAATAATACCAATCACATGTGACCTTTATACTTCAGTCAATTTGTAATGTACTAGAATATCGTTTCTATAAAGCTATTTTTCTATTTAATTCTGTACATTTATCAGTTATAGAGAGGAAAATTATATTTTCCCTTCTAGTAGTTCTGTGTAAATTGGCAGTATGTTACTTTTTATAAGTCGCAATGAGATTCTGATTTATTATCTAGTAAAAACTCCCCTGTTAGTTTTACCGGTCTTTCCATCTATCCACCCACCCAACCATCCATTCATCCATACATCTATCTACGATTCACCAAATCATCCAACCACCCATCTATACTTCTATATATCATTCACCGAATCATCCAACCATTCATCCATACTTCTATCATTCACCCAATCATCCATACATCCATCCATCCACTCCATCCATCAATCCTGCCACTTTTCCCTCAATTATCCCATCCACTCATCCATCCATTCATCTAATCTACCTTTTATCAGTTCATCCATCAACCCCTCTGCAGTCCGTCAAAATGTTTTTGGTTCCCTTTCTCTCTTTCTTTATATTTTCCGTCTTTATTATTAATTAATTAATTTATTTATTTATTTATTCATTTATTAAATTATGTTTCTCTCTTTCTCCCTCTCTACTCCCTCTCTCTCATTAAAATCTGTCTTGCTTTTGGCCTCCGTCAATTCGCTTTGACCTCAGGGATGTCATCCCGTATGACCGGGAAGTATTAAGTTTTCAAGTTTACACGTTATTAAAAGAACGAAAACTTTCTCTGCAAGGACTTAAAGGGGTTGCACCCGGGTCAGAGGCATTTCACCCAAGATTTTCGTAAGAAAATCCGTCATCGTCAGCAGGAGACATCTTAAAGAATTGTTTGATGATAACGCAGTGTTTTGCCGGAAGTTAGAGTTAAATTCCTCTGACCCGGACTGAAGCACGAGAAATTATTTAACTTTGTAATGCTTGTGAACTTGGGAAAATGAAATAATGGCGAAATTATCAACATTGACCTGAAAATTTTCTGGAATTAGCTTTAGACGGTTGTTAGGAAGAAAGTCTTAATTAAAAATCTTTCTTTCTTAATCAAACCAATTCCTGCATCACTTGAAAGACTTGCATGTTTCAGTATGAAGGGCTACTTTGAGAAACGATTTCTTATGTTAAAATGGCATATTGTATTTTAAATATAGGCTAGCTAGAAACAATGTTTATTTCTCAAAACAAATAACATAAAAGAAATACACACTCGAGATGCGTCGAGATGTTTAAAAACTCATTAGTGTTTATTAAAGTTACTCGAGACCTTGAAAGTGTTGAAGCTACACAGCATTAGACTATCCCGGTAATTAAGTCGGCATTAAACTAGAGCGTTGAAATTCTTGTTAGTCTTTTCCTTCCTTCCTAGTAAAGTACTGTGGTAAAATGCTGGCGAAGAACTTGGGAAGTAAAATAGCTTAGCTGGTGAGTTATATGGCTTGCTAATACTATAGAGTAGATGATAAATTGAGAGAAGAATAAATTAAGAGTGGGTCAACAATATTGTCAATATTTCATTTTACAATGCCTCATTAACACTAACGATGTTCTTTTCTCCATAAAAAAGTTTAATTATTATTACATTATTTTTTGTTAATATCACTGATCCAATACTAGTATTATGCTGAGTACAACGGAAGGTCCCAAAAATCTCATCTATGCTGCGATGAGTTCATATACATCGTATAAGATCTATAAATACGAATCTATGTATCCACCATCGAACATAAGTAAAGTTATAAAATGGAATGATAATTCTTTCACACTGGCCGCATGTAGGCTAAGGTGGAAAGGTAATGCCATATCCGGGATTTGAAAATTTTGCCATAGCAGCTCAATGATAGAGCAGCGGTACGGAGAGCAGAAGATTCTGGTTTAAATCCCGGCTATGGCATTAAACATTTCAGCTTTCCAAAGTTATAAAATGACTTTATTGTGATTGGGTTAATTGTAAATTTATTATAAATGGATTTAAAAATGTAGAAATATAAAAATTATCTGAAAGAATTGTTCAGTCAATGTACCGTAATAGTAGAATAATTTTAGAATATATTTATTATCAAATAATTCACAACCATGTTTTGCATTGATGCAGGGGTACTAGGAGTATAATTCTAAGGACATTTAATTATTATTTTTGAGCACTAAAACTCTGCTTATTATGCGAAAAAAGGCAATTTCCTTCAGAATTGTCACTATTCAGAAAATAAATAAGTGTATTCTAAGATTTAATATTACTTATAAATCGTGTGGTTACATAAGTAAGTAAAATTTTAAAAAGTAGCTTGCGAAAAATTAAAATTATGGCAAACTCATTATCCTCTCTCATTTAGAGAATAAGTTATTGTATAACCTGACTTCCTGAAACCAGAACATAGCTATAACTTTTTTCAGAACGATTCTTACCATTATTTCCGTAGCTATTATACAGGGTCTATATAAAAAATATGTGCTAGAATAGACAAAGTGGACAAGAGTGATTCAGAAGAATAATAACATCCATTGTGATGACAATTTGTGGGTCATATATTCTAGGATAGTAGGACACTTTGCTGTGTTTTATTTCTTTTTCGTGCTCCTCTTGATAAAGGGCACCCCCATCGTTCCAGTAATGGATCAGTGACGTCATGAACTCATAAAGCGACAGAGAGATGTCTATAAGCCATGGATATGTGATTAGTCCTAACCAATACCAAAATATGTATTTATCCCTTATTAAGGATAGTATTGAGATGTCACAGATACTACATGAATTATCTCAATAATTACTTGAGTGTTTACCTTAATTAAATTATCGTTTTTTACGAAAGCCATGAAGTGCTGAAAATTCTGACGCTAACCCACTGGAACACTGGAAAAATATGTTTAACGATACCCAGAACAAGGACCTTACGGTTTTGGAATGATGTCCCGCCGGTCAGTTATTCCAATTGAATTTTTAACAGATCTTAAATATATAGTTCTAATAAGACATTTGTAATATTTTACAATTTGAATGCTTTTATAACTTAATTTTTTGTAAATATGTACTATCAATTATATTTTTTTTTACAATTCTAGAGAGTTTTCTCATGATTTTTAACGTGTAGATAACTTATACAATTTAATAGCTAATTTATTTGTTAATTTATAGGCTTATCCAAAATTTTACAAATCATAATTGTGCAAGCATTTTGGACTAGTTTGGTATTACTAAAAATATAAATACGACAGGGATAAATATTCTACATTTTACATTGTATAATAAAATAAAATAATATGTTTGTAACCACGTAGGCCTATTATATTTATGTGTATCACTCCTGACTAGTTTATACATTAAAAAGGCCTGTGTATCACAAACTACTTAGTGTTATTCTTGGAAAATGATGTGTACCTAATTTGTTGTTAGTGACAAATTATGCAGAATCTTCAAAAGGCCTCATTTCGTTTAATAGACCACTATGGAAATGAAATTTATCAACGCTGCCTATCTCTTTATCCAAAAAGGGTAGTTAGTTCCAAAGACTAGAAAAGTATTGGGGAAAAGTTGCGAGTTCTTATGAGTCTTCTACTATCGCAAATGACACGGATAATACTTGTTTTATTTGATAAATCCACCTGGAGTTACACGAGACTGTTGGAAATGTCTCAAATAATGACTACTGTCGGAGATGACGCGAAACGACTGATCACTGCTATGTCGGCTCACTTGCCTGGTCTTAGCGTACTTGTACACTTTAATCACAAACCTGTGTGCTTAGTACTTTAAGTTTCGGCTTTCCATTTTACACCGGAACACTTTAAATAAAACAATTACAAAGATAAAACAATTATAAAAATAAAACATTTATTAAAATAAGACGATTATAAAATAAAAGTAACATATTTCAAATAACAAACACAAACTGTTTTCAGACAAGGCCAGTAGCCAACTGTTGCTTATTGAATAAAAGAATTTGTCATTTTCTGCCACCCTCTGCACACCTAAGCTGGAGTCATCTGTTTTCATATTATACCTTCCAGAGCCTAACTAATTTGCAACTTTTTTTTATTACTACTCGCAAATGAGCAGATTAAATTCGTAATTTTAATTTAATATTTTCTTACTCTGAACTAATTATTTAAATATTTGCACATTTTACAGAAATTCAAGATAATAAATTTACTCGTTTTTCTCTATATTAATGTAGATTAATGTAGGCTTAAATTTTGCTAAATGTAATATCTTAGTGAGGTATAGTAAATAAATAGGGAATTCTTTGGCAGTCTGCACGCTATATTTTATTCTTTTAGAAACACGAAAATCTGCCATATTTCATGTTGTATTGTTCATTAGATCCTATAGAATACATATAAACTCAAATTTTCTTAAAAATTTGTGAAATGAAAGAAAAATCGTGAAGTTAGTGCTTATATAACCTAAAATGCCTTAATTTGTACTGGTTTCAACAGATAGTCATGACAGGGGGAACGGTGCGCAGAAGATTATATCACAGATCTAGATTAAGTCACAAACCTAGATTATGTCGCAAACCTCGTTCGACCTGTCACTAACCCCTTGCTTGTTCATCAACGCCTACAAAGTTACTGGCAGTATTCTATAATGCAATCAAAATAATTAAAACGATCATAGCCAGCTAATCAGTTTTGGGAAACGATCTATAGACCGCGTAATTTGATCTGCAAAATCCGATGAATTCAGTGCAGAATGCTAAAGAAGACCCAAGAAATTTATTCAGAATATTTTCTTTGTTGCCGAATAATTTTAAACACATTTATCTAAGAATTTAGGGAAGGTTTATACGCTTTACAGTTCTTTATGAAGTTTCTGTAGAGAAAGACAGATGTTTATACGATCTTATTAAGTTTGGGTATCCACTAATTTCCTGGTATTACAAAGTTGTGATTTATTTTTTGTATCTCCACAAATCCCAACAAAAGATTGGCAGTGTTGCATTTTTCAGGCGATATTCACATAACATAATGTTTCAAATAATTGTTTTATTCAAGTTTAAAGCATGTAATTGAAGTGAGCCTGTCTTACCGAACAACTTTGACGGTCTGTCTGCCACGTTCGGCAGACCGCAATATTGCGGTTACTTCTGCATGGAAATACGAAACCCTTTACCCTGTCATTCATCTCTGTCACTTAGGATAAACTTTGAAATGGATTTACTACGAAAGTAATATTTTACATGCGTCTCGAGTTGTTTTATTGTGAAAAATGTTCGCACAGCATAACATCTCAATCTTCAGAACAAGCTCTGTTCTGTGTAGGACGATATGCTGAAACATCTGTAGTCAATACAAGAACTTCGCTAATGTTTCAACGTAGATTTACGCTCCATTTCGATGTGAAGGATAATCAGTATGATCGAATAAGAGTTTTCGAATTCCTTGCGACAAACGCGAAGATATTCGAAATGCGTGCGGGATAATTAAAGGGGTTACACGAATTCCTTCCGAGAGCCACTGGGAAAGGCAACCGAACCCCTTTTCATAAATGTGAATAACATTTTCCTTCTCACTTTGCAGACTTAGGACTTTATGAGACGAAATTTTGTGTGTAAATTTTTTAAATTTTATTACAGTTTAATAAAGCTTTTATTCTTTGCAAAACGTGAAAGCTTCAGTTCTTGGAGTTACTAAGATATAATTTCCCCCTACTACTTAACTGTAGGGACTAGTGAACAATATGCGACCCTCATTAAAGGTCTAGAAGTAACACTAAGATAATAGGTTTGTTCGCAAAGCAAATCCGTGACCGCTTGAGAATTTGTTGTACTGCGCATGTCCAGTCTGTAACTTACCCGTGATTTGCACTTTGCGAACGGTTACAAGAATTTGGAATCGATAGTTTCTGCGTTTAATCGATATGATATGCAAATAAAATATATATTTCCCTTTGACATGTTATAAATGCAATATACATCGACAATATAATCTATATTTTGGGAAACTTAATTATCTTTCATTATTCATACATATAAGTAGCCTATGTTTATAAATCTGGCGCAATGGTATAGGAGGGAGGAGTCAGGCGCGTGAAAATAGGTTACTGCGCATGTCTCTGATAACAATTCATGCTAGAGCCTGCAAACTTTTCTTATAGTACAGAAACTGTCCGTGAGAGCTTTGCGAATAGAAGATTGAAATCAGAATCACGGATTCTCGCTTTGCGAACGCGTGTGGAGAAAGAGCGCATGCGCGAACGATTTGTTCCTGGTTTCTGACTGCTTTGCGAACAAACCTATAATTTCGACCTACTACTTAACTGTAGGGACTAGTGAACAATATGCGACCCTCATTAAAGGTCTAGAAGTAACACTGTCAGGTTTTATTCCTTTTCTGCAGATTGTTCAGTTCACTATCTTGTATCAAGTTGAATAGTTGCAGGTCCACTGTGTCATAATGTGTCCTTTTCCCGACCCAGGGGTAAAAATGGCCATCTGTACCATATCAGAGGAATGTGTACTCTCTAAATATTCTTAGTATTGAATTATCCAAAAATATATAATATAGGCCTAGTAGGGAAAGCGCAAAATATGCATGAAAAGACACCTCTCGTATATAATAAAAGAGGTTTCTTTTCAAGTTAGATATATTTGTTCACGTCTGCAAGAAAACAAACAATAATGGCCATCAAGTAGGCATTGCAGACCATATGTCTCCCGACCCTACCATCTCCCCACATGTCGAAAGACGGAGGTAGATGATGTAGAAATCTTACTATAATTATGTTAACTTAGCGAACTTATCTATACGGAGTTTTAAGCAAAATTGTAGCTTAATTAACATTTTGGGTTGGGCGAAAATAAGAGAATACGAGTCGAATGACTCGATTTGGTTTTATTTAGGAGAAGCATGGGTATGAGTTAGTTTCTAGAAAAGTTATATGCGGAAAGAGAAATTCTATAAAAATCCACCCTACATATTACACTTTATCCTGTATGAGATATCAGAACTCATTTAGGTTCCATATTACTGCTTCTACTGTATATGCAATGTTTACTGAAATCCACGATGTTATTTCACGAGTTCTCATATTAATATTAATATTAATATTAATATTTCTTCCTCAAATATCCAACTGCTTTTGATCAACTACAATTTATTATCTGAAATAGTTGTGCAGTTCTTTGCTTTTTAATATGTCGAGTTGGCTCGAATACTACGGCAGGTTTCAATTTACGTAGTTGTAGAAAAATACGGAACGTATGAGTTTTGACTGTCTCGAACATTTGGGAATTCATTTGCTTCCCACTGAGCGCTGCTGTGTTACCTCTAACCTTTTAGGTTTTTGCTGTGTACCGACGTCACAAATAAAACTGAGAGTGCATGTACTTGTTATTGCAATAACATCATCAGATACCAATATTTTTTTATAGGATATAAAAATCGAATGAAAAGAGTCTGCTGCGAATTCATTGAGTAATAAAGAAAAATAATAATTTCACTGTATATTATAACATTGTTCTTCATAAATCAGAAATAAATTTATGTATATATGTGTGTGTGTTTGTGTGTATGGAAGTTTGAGAAACTTGCGGATTTAAACAGATGCCATTCACTCTAGAGAGACCGTCCTAGAGTGACGGTTGTGTACTGCTATTTAGGCTTGTAGCATGTACAATCTAAGAAACTATTCACCGTGAACAAAAGATGACCATAAGAGCAGGGCCGTAGCTAGGCGGTGGCGGGATGTGCCTCGGCAAAGGGCGTACGTACAAAGAAGGCGCAAAATATATTGCAATTAAATTTGCAATTTATCAAGCAATAAAAATTCCACGTTAAAGGAAGAAATCTTTCAGGTTATTAAAAATTACTGCACGTGAACTGTATGTAGTACTATGCCGATAGTCTACAAACAAAAAGCTGTTAATAAAAAATACTATGGATTTTTTTAATTTTCTCATTGCATGTTGCAGAAGCTGTTTTTAACAAAATTTCTATTCGAAAAAAATACTTTTACGTATATTAATTTGTTAAACATTTTGGTAGGCCTCAGGCCTATTATGTAGGCCTACTTTACTTTTGATACTAGATTTTATGATTTAATTATTTTTTAAGTAGTTCAGTCGTCTGAAAATAAGGTTTTAGTACCTTGAAAGTCCAACACTTAGTTAATTTTCAAATTGAGGTTTAGGTTTTCTTTGATAATAACAGTGTTTTTATATTAAAATTATAAACAATTTTACAGAAATTAAAAAAAAAAAATTGTTCAGACCCCTCAGTATTGGAGGACGCAGATTTGTCAAACTCGCCAAGGGCGCAGAAGGACCGTGCTACGGCTCTGCATAAGAGTAATTTTTCCGGATATATAAGCTAGGTTACTAGATACCTTGTCGTTTTATTCCTAACACAAACAAACATGCCCGATGCGGAATTCGAACCCACAGCCTCATTCACCACGGTTCCAAGACTAAGGGTAACTCTACCGTGATTAAGGGGACGGCAGCGTTAAAAAGGCGTTGTAACTGCTCAGCGGTAAGAGGAATGGTGCTTGTAATTGAAATATACCTTTGATTGACTGATTTCTGAAGAAAAAAAATACATATTTTCTGAAGAGTAATACACAATGAGTTAACAATCTTCTGTCAGCCAACGCACAACTCTGCCTTGATGAGAAGACACAATGGACTGGTCATTTATCTTAGACGAGAGCCACTATTGCGGGCTGAGAAAGACATGTAAATGCCTCACATAAGATTTTTTTTTAAATCCCCTTTGTTTGTGGGCTTCTTTTCTTTTTTTGTAAGGAAGCTGAATCTTACCACTTCCTTAGCAATGCTATATAATTTACTGTATTACGCTATGAGGGGAGGTACTGCGGATATTTTTAGAGTACGAACCCTAGAGTTGAATTATAAGTTGACTTTCTCTTGCACTGAATGAAATACAGTGGCGGATTCGGTATTTTTTAAAGGGAGGAACTGTGCTAGATGAAACTCCTGGCACCAAAGTATTGGATAACAGACTTTAAATACAAAATAAAATAAATACTACAAAAATTGCCACACCATTTTTAATAATGTTTATTGACTCGTTTAGTATGTCCTATATTCACATCATCAAGCATTTTTTAATCAGGCAGTACACCCTTGAACGTGGACATTAAGTGGTCTGCTGCACTAAAAGCCAAGTTTTGTTCTGCGAAAAAAGAAGCTATTTTATTTAAGCGTTCTGTGCATTGTTCTTATGAGCTAGTTACTGGGAGCTTATTATTAGATTTTATGTTATATTTGTACAAAAAGAGTGAAATTTAAACAGGTAAAATGATAAATTGTAGTATTTGTCCGACAAACTATACCCTTAGCCAACAGGGATGGCGCGTGGGGCCAGGTAGGTTCCTTCGCCCGCAAGCACCTTCACATTTACAAGCGCAGGGGATTAGGACCGACCGTAATTTCCGCCCCATGAGTCACCTAGTCTATTTCAATCAATCAATCTTAGATTTTTTAATATGTAATTTTATCTTAAAATGTTAGTTATATATCAACTCTACACATATTTACAAGAAAAATGACACCAAACAATGTATAATTTACTTTAATAGGAACACTTCAAACAAATACATAAATACAAGTTACGAGAAAACTGCTTTCAAGTCCTATGTTCCTATTAAAGTAAATTATACATTGTTTGGTGTCATTTTTCTTGTAAATACTGTATGTGTAGAATTGATACATAACAAACATTTTAAGATAAAATTACATATTAAAAAATCTAAGATTGATTGATTGAAGTAGACTAGGTGACTCATGGGGCGGAAATTACGGCCGGTCCTAATCTCCTGCGCTTGTAAATGTGAGGGGTGCTTGCGGGTGAAGGAACCTACTTGACCCCACACGCCATCCCTATTTGCTAAAGGTATAGTTCACTTTCTGACATTATTGACACTTGGCCAACCGACAAGACGACATAACTACCGAATAGATTTCTTACTTTTCTTCGATCACCTGACTGTGGCCTGTCTGCTTACAGGAATTACACACCATCGCTTCTTGTGGTCCATGTTATTTATCGCTGACGTATCTTCTCTGTCCCTAATTTTATTTAGGATAGTGATCAATTTCTATAATAATACAGATACATTATATTAGTTTGCAAGTTCAAAAGAATTCAATATGTGATTCCTTAATCGAATTAGCTTATATGTTTGAAAATGAAAGTAATATAATAAATTAATATTTGAGTTGCTGCAGAACCAAAGGAGAGGGGCAGGCCCAACAGCCCTCCCTCTGGATCCACCAATGAATTGAAATATGAATCATATTTGATAAAGAGGAAGATAAACATTATCCAATAAATTAAATAACATATCTAGACGAGAATTTAATG